>CM068549.1:21046270-22516341 GCA_035048495.1 Euptelea pleiosperma
CTTGGTGAGATTGATGTTATAAAAATGCTTGCTTTCAGGTGCGAGGCCTTCTCAACATACCCCCGCACAGATGATTTGATACTCGCAGATGGGATATTCAGCATGTACATGGACAAGTAAGATCTAGTTCATGTTCTTTCCTAAGCATTCACATAATTATCAGCTGTTGTTGGATTTTAATCTCTGGACAATGAGTTCTGCTCCGCGTATGGCAGAGACCCTGAAATGGTTATATAAGTATAAGTGTACTAGTTTGATGTCTACTATTCAATTTATGTTTATTTCTCTATTTCTCTTTCAGGTGTGACATTCTCGATATCTCTTCGAGATGCATCCGTATTCCTTCGCCCTGAAGGGCCGTTATAATAGAGACCACATTGATGTCATCGTAAAAGCAAAGGACATCGCCGACAGATGAGATGGAAACAGCAAGATCCAACACAGTGAGCATGGGCCTTTCCATCCTGAAAAAGTCCCTCTTTGTTGACAACTCTGAACTGATAAACCATGCAAACCATATTTCAAGCAAACCATAACTCATACATCCAACCTGTGCAAATAGTCATCTGTAAACAAAAATCAATGAAGAAAGTCCCCTTGCTTTTCTCTCAATTTTTCCTTTTCTTTCTACTTGAAGGAACAAAGGTGTTGTGCAATTGAAAGAGGAAACTGAGAACAAAAAAGATGAGATTGAATTCTCTATGAATAAATGGAGATGAATCCCTTTATAATTTGAATCTAGTAAAATTCAGTGGTTATGCACGTGCCCATGGGCCAGGTGCTATTGTTGAATGTGAGTCATTGCATTTTAGGATCTGTTCATTTGGGAGAGATCTAAGATACAAAATTCTGTATCAAAATTTGGATATAGAAGTCCATCAAAGTGCCATGTGGCTCATTCTCACACCCAGGGACCCATCAATGGTTGGTCCACACCTTCGTAGACTTACACACCAAAAATCAGCTTGATTGATGATTTTTAGATGTTTGATTTGAGCACTTTTTTTTTTATTATTGGCTTGAAACCAATCCGTAGGCATGTTCATGAAGCCCATGATGAAAAAGTGTTCGTATGCATTGGCTAGCTGATTTTTGCTGTGTAGGTCCACCATGATTTGAACCAAATACGCATGGATTTGTCGGCCCAAAAATCTATGACACATGGCATTTTGGAGGGGCCAGGAGAGGGCTCGGAAAATAGGGTGAATCATCAGATCCCTGATCCGCCTGCTTCGTAAAATTTGTCACGCCCCAAATCCTGGTATCCAAATTCGACCCGAATGCCTAGAAAACGACTCGTTTATCCAATATCCAATGTGTGATAAAAAAAATAAAAATAAAAGTGTTCTAAAATAATTTTCAAAATTTATTATAAATAGTCGTAATTAAAAATAAATTTCTTTGGTAAAAATATTTTAGTAGAAAAACACATTTTCTAATTTTAGAAAATGAATTATCAAAATTTAGTAGAAGCGAATAGTTAGAATAGTAAAAAAAATATTAAAAGTTTTTTTTCGAAGTTATCATAATTATCTATAAATCAAAAGAAACAATTTTTGTGAAGACGTTGGCTAAAAATGGTATTTACTATTTTTTGAGCAATTAATTTGACTTCGAAATTTAACCTAACAATAGTGATACCTCTGTAATATGTAAAAACTGTAAATATTTCAAAAGTTAAATCTAAAATTTTAATTAATTATTCTAAACGATTCTAAACACTTATATGAAAAGTGTGAAGTAAAATAATTATAAGTACTATTCTATGTCAGGAAAATATTCTAAATATCACACCCATAAAAATGCATTCATTAAGGATGTAATACTTTGAACTTTGTTCAGGGGTGTTATAGTAATTTACATTTAGAAGGATATTTTCGACAAATAATAAAATTTAAATACTTAATAAAATAATTAATATCTTTGAGTTACACATTAATTTCCTTAATTAAAATTTTCTATAACTTTTATCTTTTGGAAATAATGAAAATCTTTCCCTAATCAAATATTCGAACTTTAAAAATAAAGAAACTATTTAAATAAATTACATATGATAATTAATTATACATATAAATAAATAAAGACTTCCCATTTTCTTTTGAACAACTATTAAAAATAGAAGAATCTCCCAAAAATCTATACATTTTTATTTTTTCACCATTAGAGAGTTCTCCATTACAAATCATTGAGAGCTTTGAGAGCCGTAGAAATACCATAACATCTCACCTTTTGAGATCATGGTTTGAGACAAAAATATTTATACTTTTGAGATGTTCGACATACTCAAATCCTTACTTCATTCAAGGACGATCGATAAAAACATTCGCGGCTACTTTTTCACTATTGATTCAAGTTCGAATGAAGATCAACGGATAAGGTAGGTACACATATTTTAATAGATAATTTCTCTTATTTTATTTTATTAATCATGTTATATGTATGTGCTTAATTGATGATATTGCAGATATTATTGTAATTCAGATCTGATTGGATCAGCCGGTGTGCCAGAAAAAAATGTTATAGATAATGATTTTATGTAATATTGAAGTGTTAGTTCGGGTGTAATTTTAATGGATATCTGCGGAAATAAAAATTAAAAAGGGCCTGGAGCCCTAGGGTGAAAGACCTCAGACCCCTACAGAAGAGCCTTTTGGCTACTCCCGGCATGGGAAGGAGAATGAGACCAAAGATTAAGTTGTAGTTATAATCATATGAATAATAATATTTGGTTAATTGTGAGAAAGATTTATTATTCTTGGTTGACGTCATTGGTTTATATTATATGTTATGCATTGAATATGTCATGATTTGTGAATTAGAATCTGCGATATTATCTGTGATATATATGCGGTGTACAGTAGATTATTTATTGGGTTTTGGCTCATGATATTTATCAAACATTTCAAAATTAATCGAGGATGGTGTGAATTTTGGAGTTGATATACTTGATGAGGGCGATAGCATGAGAAGATCAGATGGACAATTGAGAATGTCGATGAGATTGATGTGGGACTTTAGATATTTATCATTTGTATCATTTTTATAAGCTTAATTGTTAAAGACTCGCATTGTCTATTAATTAAAACTTTGTTTAATTTTTTAAAATCATGTGGATGATCGATATTTGACTTCACTTCCTAGACTCTTCGATTTAACCCTTTAGATATATGATTATAAATTCTTAACAAATGCATTAATTTTTATGGATGTTAGGTACTTAGAATTATTTTACGTATTACTCGGGAACCGTAATCGTTATGGTAGATTTCTGAGTCAAATTATTAAAATAAAATAGTAGATGATATTTTTGGGCAAAGTGCATTTACAAAAGATGCTTAAAATAACTTTTTAATAGTAAATAATTAATAAGATAATTTTTTTTATTAAAATTATATTTTTTTTAAAAATTTACGCCTATCTACTTAAATTCTGAAATGTTAATTCAAAAAGCCTATCAAACAGAAGTTTTAGCTCAAAACGTTATTACCAAAGATGTTATAAAAATGCTTGCTTTCAGGTGTGAGGCCTTCTCAACATACCCCCGCACATATGATTTGATACACGCAGATGGGATATTCAGCATGTACATGGACAAGTAAGGATTCTAGTTCGTGTTCTTTTCCTAAGCATTCACATAATTATCAGCTATTGTTGGATTTTAATCTCTGGACAATGAGTTTCTGCTCCGTGTATGGCAGAGACCCTGAAATGGTTATAAAGTATAAGTGTACTAGTTTGATGTCTACTATTCCAATTTATGTTTATTTCTCTAATTTCTCTTTCAAGTGTGACATTCTCGATATTCTCTTCGAGATGCATCGTATTCTTCGCCCTGAAGGGGCCGTTATAATAAGAGACCACATTGATGTCATCGTAAAAGCAAAGGACATCGCCGACAGGATGAGATGGAACAGCAAGATCCAACACAGTGAGCATGGGCCTTTCCATCCTGAAAAAGTCCTCTTTGTTGACAACTCTGAACTGATAAACCATGCAAACCATATTTCAAGCAAACCATAACTCATACATCCAACCTGTGCAAATAGTCATCTGTAAACAAAAATCAATGAAGAAAGTCCCCTTGCTTTTCTCTCAATTTTTCTTTTTCTTTCTACTTGAAGGAACAAAGGTGTTGTGCAATTGAAAGAGGAAACTGAGAACAAAAAAGATGAGATTGAATTCTCTATGAATAAATGGAGATGAATCCCTTTATAATTTGAATCTAGTAAAATTCAATGGTTATGCATGTGCGCTTGGGCCAGGTGCTATATATTGTTGAATGTGAGTCATTGCATTTTAAGATCCTGTTCATTTGGGAGAGATCTAAGATACAAAATTCTGTATCAAAATTTGGATATAGAAGTCCATCAAAGTGCCATGTGGCTCATTCTCACACCCAGGGACCCATCAATGGTTGGTCCACACCTTCGTAGACTTACACACCAAAAATCAGCTTGATTGATGAT
The DNA here is from genome assembly GCA_035048495.1 of Euptelea pleiosperma. NCBI lineage: Eukaryota > Viridiplantae > Streptophyta > Magnoliopsida > Ranunculales > Eupteleaceae > Euptelea > Euptelea pleiosperma. The sequence continues at coordinate 21,050,737 of CM068549.1, forward strand.
TTTTAGATGTTTGATTTGAGCACTTTTTTTTTTTATTATTGGCTTGAAACCAATCCGTAGGCATGTTCATGAAGCCCATGATGAGCTGATTTTTGCTGTGTTGGACCACCATGATTTGAACCAAATACGCATGGATTTTTCGGCCCAAAAATCTATGAGACATGGTATTTTGGAGGGGCCAGGGGAGGGCTCGGGGAGGGCTCGGAAAATAGGGTGAATCATCAGATCCCTGATCCGCCTGCTTCGTAAAATTTGTCACACCCCAAATCCTGGCATCCAAATTCGACCCGAATGCCTGAAAACGACTCGTTTATCCAAGATCCAATGTGTGATAAAAAAATAAAAATAAAAGTGCTCTAAAATAATTTTCAAAATTTATTAGAAATAGTCATAATTAAAAATAAATTTCTTTGGTAAAAGTATTTTAGTAGAAAAATACATTTTCTATTTTTAAAAAATGAATTATCAAAATTTATTAGAAGCGAATAGTTAATATAAGAAAAAAAAATTAAATATTTTTTTTTAAGTTATCATAATTATCTATAAATCAAAAGAAACAACTTTTGTGAAGACGTTGGCTAAAAATGGTATTTACTATTTTTTGAGCAATTAATTTGACTCCGAAATCTGACCTGACAATAGTGATACCTCTGTAATATGTAAAAATCGTAAATATTTTAAAAGTTAAATCTAAAATTTTAATTAATTATTCTATGCGATTCTAAACACTTTTATGAAAAGTGTGAAGTAAAATAATTATAAGTACTATTTTATGTCAAGAAAATATTTTAAATATTACACCCATAAAAATGCATTCATTAAGGATGTAATACCCTGAACTTTTGTTCGGGGATATTAGAGTAATTTATATTTAGAAGGATATTTTCGACAAATGATAAAATTAAAATACTTAATAAAATAATTAATATCTTTGAGTAACACATTAATTGTCTTAATTAAAATTTTCTATAACTTTATCTTTTGGAAATAATGAAAATCTTTCCCTAATTAAATATTTGAACTTTAAAAATAAAGAAATTATTTAAATAAATTACTTATGATAATTAATTATACATATAAATAAATAAAGACTTCCCATTTTCTTATGATAATTAATTATACATTTATGTATGTCAAAAATTCCCTATAAATTATCACAATATTCATAGTCATATCATTATCATGGGGTTAAAAGTTAAAATAAGGCGAATTGAATTAAAAATCATGATCAAGATAATTTTTCTAACCAATGCAATATGCAATCTAATCCATGGAAGATTAAATTAATACAACTTGCCTGCAGATTAATTCATGAAATTTTTTGCTCCAAGGACGTTTGATCCATGGCGTTCTTGGACCAAACGTTAAGCGCCAGGTTAAGGTGAGCTTAACCTTAGTTTACTTAAAAAAATTTACGGGAATCAATTTACAATTTAATATATTACCTATTTTTTCGTCAAAACTCAAAACAGAAACATTGCCTTTTCAGCTTCTTCTTCTTTGTTCGTTCTCTTCATCCTTCAAGCCTACATTTTTCGGAGGGGAATTTTTTACATACCCCCCCATCTTATGTTTAAAATTTGACATACCCCCCCATGATTTGAAAAAGCTGACATACCTATGACTCAGTCCACTGTCATTTGACCAGTGTTGACCCGAGTTGACTACCAAATTTTGTATTAATGGACAAAAATGACCTTGTCTTCAACAATAGAACAAGGGTTTGGGTTTGGGTTTTGGCCCAAACCCCAAATCAAACATGAAAGGATGAGATTAAAAATAAAAAGAACAACCATCATTGGTAAACCTGAGATTTTTTTTTTTAATGAATTAAGCAAAGATTGAAAATAAAAAACCATAAAAATAGATAAAACTCACGAGGGAATGCGATTTCTTTTTAAAATTGAGAGAACCCATCTTTCCAAAATTCATGTATCAAAAGCTTAAATTCTAAATTGCTCTTATTCTTGTTTTCATTTTTATTAATGAGATTTTTAGAAATATAATTGTATGCTTTTTATTTTTTTTCAAAACCTTGAGTTTTAAATTGTTGCCGGAGTAGTGGTCGGCTGGCCATGAGACTCCGGTGGGTTGGTCGCCGGTGATGGGCGGCTAACCCATTGGAGTCTCGTGGCTAGTCGTCGTCCATAGCCGTTCGATTTGGGATTTAGGTTTTAGCCCAAACCCTTGTTCCAAAGGTGCAGGCAAGGGCGTTTCTGTCATTTAATAAAAAATTTGGTAGTCAACTCGAGTCAACACTGGTCAAATGACAGTGGACCGAGTCATAGGGGGGTATGTCAGCTTTTTCAAAATAACATGGGGGGTATGTCAAAAATTTCCTTTTCGGAAACTTGAAGAGTATTTGAATAAGTTTCTGAAGGAATATCACCTTCTTCTCTGAATCCCATCTCCCCAAGAGCCCTCCATCTCCAAATACCACATCAGATCAGAGCCGTTGAATTAGATTCCGACAGTCGTATCTTCCTTCACCGAAAACTCAAATTGCCAAGTCTCCCCCTCCACCACTCCAGGAACAATTACCGATCACCAACGCTGCCATAAATGGTGAGAATGAGGCGAGCACTCCGAACTCTAATGTTTTAATGGAAACTCCTCCAACCCGCCTCTTAGATCTGACACACATTCATCCTTAGATAAATCACTGGCATATAACTGCCCATGAAGAAAATAATAGATAGCTTCATTTACAACCACAACGCTCCCCGTCGGTAGGGCACGAATATGTTCGCGGATATTCGAACAATCCTCATTCCATGAGTTCTCTCCCACGTCGTAACAGAATCCTGCCAAATAAATCTTCTTTTCGATAACTACATGCCCATATACTGAACCATTATATTTGACCCTAGGTGAAGGGTCGGGCAAGGAGACAAATGATTTTGATTATGGATCGTAGACCTTGGCCCACGGACACGAAATGTTGTTAGGACCGTCGAAGAAATAATGAGATCTGAAGAGATAAATCTTCTCATCTAAAGCTACCGCTGCAGGCTTCTGGCTGATAGCATCGGAAAGCCCTTCTTCCAACCCTCGTTAGGGAAGTGAGTATCAAGCTCAAAGACCGTGCTCACGTTACGTCGTTCTACATCATGGTCCTATTCTCCAACTCTTCGTCACCAAAGACCCTGCGTGCGATACGTCGTTTTGTCCCCTTCTCAAAATCTTCGTGACTGCCAATAAGATATATTTTTTTTGTGGAAGGCAAGACAACCGAAGCCCAAGGGGATAGCATGAGGCGTCTTACAAATTCGAGAGATTGTAGTAAATGGTTCGGGTGAAGGCTTGCTTAGGTCAATGGCGTACCAAGCGTAACAACCATGTTTATCGTAATGGAGGTAGTGACACAAGTACACAAATTTCTTCTCTTCCTATTCCTCCCCAATGTTGGTGGTGGTAGACTTGGACTTGATTGGCCTATCACTCAGTGTGAATCACTGGCCTCTTCCGGTTTCGGTTCTTTTTTAATCGGTTCACAAAAATGTGGAATCGAAACCGGTGTTTTTCAGTTCCAGTTAAATGGGTAAAATTGACACCCCTACACCCACCCCTAATTTAATTAGTATCACCCCTAGTTTGGGAAAGTAATTTGCACTACCCCTTACACTTTGAAACTACTTTGTTACCCCCTTGACTAAGTCTAGGCGTCATTGATTAACAAGGGCAATTACTTTAAGTTTTCAAATGTCTAAAGAGGAAAATAAGCTTTCTGTAAAGCGTTTACAAAAAAAACATAAAAAAAAAAAAAAAAACTTTCTGTAAAAAGCATTTTCCTAAAATCCACTATCTGTTTGTCGTCTTCCTCGTGCTTGTTCTCATATTCTGTGAACGTCTTCTCTGCAATCTCAAAGAGGGCTTTCGGCAATGGTAACCAACGAATTTACTCCTCGAGATTTTGTCGGTGAAGAGTGGATATTTTGGAGATTTAAAAGAATTTAGGGCAAATATGTGGGCTCGGCTAAAAATTTTGACGACCAAATCAAACGCCACAATCTGATTTTATCGTGAAAATATTTTATTTTCCCGCCGCGGTGGTCTACCAAACAGGCCCTTAAGGCACATTGGACATTTAACAAGTAGAATAACGGCCACGTGTGCTGCCCTGTTAATCAGTGACGCCTGATCTTGATCAATGGGGATAACACGGCAGTTAGAAAGTGCAAGGGGGTGGTGCAAATCAAGGTTTAAAACAACGGCCGTTAAAATAACGTTAGTTTAAACCATGGTGCAAATTACTAAATTACCCTAGCGTTTTTTGTAAGAAAAAAGGATAGTTTGGACAATCATCGTTCATACCAAAAAAAAATGGAAGGTGATCGTTAATGTTCCTCCAATCATGTTGAATGAACTGGTTAGTGGGTCCCAGACCTCGCATGTACATATTGTGCCCATAGACGATCACTTACGTCTACAGAACACTGACGTTAAATTTGTCTACGTGTCAAGCTTACCTCATAGGCACGTGGACCCATCTTAGATCAGCCTGACAAGGAGGGAAGTTATAGTGACATGCGAAGCTTAACGTGGACCCATCTTCTTACGTAAGCTTAACGTGGCATTAGAGATATTTCTGTACAACGAAGAGTGATACTATGCTTCGCGCCACCGCGGAAAGCCCGAAGTCCCAGTAATTGGAGGGTTGATCTAGGATCCAAGTTATCGGTACATGTTGCATGCATGCATTGATCGGTACCCACCATTGGATAGGTCCCAGTGCCACATCCAGAAGGCCTCTTGGGCCAAAAAATTAATAAGAATTGCATAATCATGACCATTCAATCCACATTTATTTTTGGAATCACCCTGATTCCTGATTATCTCAACTTGATTTTTGACCTATTCAGTCCTCTTATGTGGGACCCACTCAGTTGCTGATCAACTATTTGCCAAATCTCAAGCTAACTCTTGAACTAACCAAAAAATCGAACTTACAATATTTACAGACAAATGAGATCATCGATTTAGACAGGATCCTAACCATCCAATTAAATTGTCAAAACATGACTAAGACTCTCAGATCTGAATGGTCCAGATTGATAATCCTATTTTCCACGTGTCCAAAACCCTTTTTTTTTTTCAAATCCAATCATTATCTCTATGCATTTTTCCAACAACTGGCTCAGCAGCTGAATCCATTTTCTTCATCAAGTCTATCCAAACAGCCACTTGTCAATATTTCGTTACTATTTCAATCCACGTCATTTTCAACATTCAACTATACTTAAACGTTGATATCATGTTGCGCATTCTTTTGGGCCCACTGACTCATAGATGTTTGGCCCATTCATAAAAAAAAATCAGCCTAATTGGTGATCTCTAGCCATTTGATCTGAGTAAGCAGAAAATGTTTGAAATCTAACCGTTAAAAATCACCCCATGAAAAACAGTTAAAAATCAAACGGTTAGAAATTATCAATCAGGTCGATTTTTATGAGTAGGTCCTTCAAGGGTGGCCCAATCACTCATGGATCAGTGGACCCGAATGAGTGTGGTAGACCCGATAGGGAACTGCGACAACAACAAAAATTCCGTCCGCTTTGGTGTGTAAAGGAAAAAAAGGAAACATTCCCCTCCTAGGTTAGATTTCATGCTTATCTTAACTTTGAATTGGGCCCCCACATGCTTTAGATAAAGGGTCGTGATAACAAGGTATGACTCAGATCTTTTCAAATGCGGAAGCGCATTTTTGTTACTCACTGCTGCCATCTGGGCCCACTGACAGCATGGATGTTTAGCCCATCCCTCAGTAGACATTCGTACCAAAAATCAGCTTGTTTGATTTTTTTTTAGCCGTTGGTTTTAGTACTCAAAAAAATGGTTGAATTCAACGGCTATAAGAACACCCTAAAAAGCAGTAAGATCTAATGGTTAGAAATTACTAATCAGGGTGCTTGTGGTGTGTTTATCCACCAAGGGGTGGGATAAACATAAATGCGGTCAGTGGGCCCAGATGACAGCGGTGAGTAACAAAAATGGCCCAGATGACAGCGATGAATATTACATCTTTGGGTCGGGCTCCAGTTACCGCCCTAAAATGACAGGTTCCGGTTACAGGACACAATATGAGCCACGTGGCACACTATTAGAGGACTATGACCGTATGGATGTTTGGCTAATCCCTAAGTGGACCTACAAACCAAAAATCAGCCTGAGATTTAGGGCGGTAACTGGAGCCTGAGCCTACATCTTTTTCCTAGATAAATCAAACTAAGACACCACTATGATCTCAGTATACAAAACAGGACCCATCAATCAGACAGTCAAGATTGGAATGTATAGTACATAGATTAGACGGTCAAGATTAGAGAAACCTTAAAATGATTAGCTAAAGCATATATTATTACGATAGAATGTTAAGCAGGGTATCGTGACTGTTAGAGTCCTAAATATCTTCGTCAGCCTTGAAAAACTAAAAAAACCGTTTTTGATTCGTCGATGATGACAAAGCAGACGCTTATACCCTTAAATATTCTATCGGTTCTATCCCCATTTTTCATTCTCTCTCGTTTCTTCGTTCTGTTCTTCGTTGGGGAACAATGGGGAATACGTCGTCGATGCTCACTCAGTACGATATCGAAGAAGTTCAAGAATACTGTAACAATCTCTGTAAGCTCTTCTTAATCCCCCCCTTTTTTTTTTGTAATTTTTTAGATAATTATGTGTTCTTGAATATTTTTATTGAATCTGTGCTTTAATTCAGTCTCGCAGCAAGAAATTGTGTCGCTTTACCAGAGATTTTGCCAGCTTGATCGGAACGCCAAAGGTTTCATCTCTGCCGATGAGTTCTTATCGGTGCCAGAGTTCGCTGTGAATCCCATATCTCAGGTGATCATTTTAATTAGATTTTTAGTTATTTAGTTGTTCTTTGTGGTGGATGAATTCGGATTAAAATAGAAACTGGTGTGATTTATTGATGCATTTCATGTGTTTGGTTGATTGATTTGCAGAGGTTGCTTAAGATGGTGGAAAGTTTGAATTTTAAGGACTTTGTGGCCTTCTTGTCGGCTTTTAGTGCTAAAGCAAGTGTTCAACAAAAAATTGAACGTGCGTTTTACTCCATCCATTGTTTATGTTTTCCATAATTTTTCATTTTTTGTTTTAAAACTTTATTAGAAGAGGAAGAATGGGATGCAAAAGGAGAAAAAAATCCGTGGGCAATACCCGAAATTTATTAATATTACGTGATAATCTCCAAGATCCCTTCTTCTTTTCCCCTCCATGATATGTGATTAGATTCTTTAATCTGGAGGCTTGACACTACCTTAAAGCATTTAAGAATAGTGTTAAGGCACTTGAGGCTTATGCCTCGAGGTAAGGCTTCCGCATAATGGCGGTAGTTTTAAGTTGTCGTAACTCAAAAATTCGGTTCTGTTTTTTCGTTTTTTCTATCCCCTAATCATTAATAAGTAATAATAAATAATAGAAACATCTCTCCATACGAGAGAGATCAATGTTTTTTTTCCTAAACTTCTCTTTTTATTGAATTTATCCTATTTATTTGTTTTATTTTCATAGTTCATTTAAAAAGTGTGTTTGTGAGTCTTATGCTTCACATTAGGCCTTTGAAGCGCCTCACCCCATACCTCCATAGAACAGTGTTTGAGAATGCACTTCAAATTTCTAATTTGGTCTTCATTAGCTTCGCAATAAATGATATTGTAATCCGCACACTGTAGATGTGATACCATTACTCTACTCCTCACTTTGAAACCTATGTTAAGACAGTAATCCTCTGTCTTCTTCAACATTTCTACTTAGAACCAAGGTGTAAAAGGAACAGTTACAATGTCATAACGGGCAGGTAACAACACTACCATTATAATAGGTCAGAAAAGTGTCAATTTTTTTAATTTATATTTCAGCTAAACATACATAATGGTATAATAATGATTAAATAATGCTTAACGGTTGTTATAACAGTTACTTATGTTTTACTGTTTTTAGCCATTAACTAATAAATAGTGTAACTGGGTTCGAGCATTACCGTTATAACAGCAGTTGTAATGGTGTCATAATCGTTTTTCTGAACCATGCTTAGAAGTTAGAACATCACTTGCAAGGATGAAAAGAACTGCGGAACTTTTTGTCTCAAACCTTTGAGAATTTGAAGAAACCTTTTGAACTCCCGTTAATCAGAATAGGATGTTCCATAATTTTACTGAACTATCTATGGGTGTAGAACATGTTCTATTTGTTCTTCTTTAATTTCAAGTGAGCTAATTGAACTTAATAACATATTCACAGTAAATCAGAATGTCCATCTGGTAGATCATCCTTATGGCCCACCAGCATCATTGCAATCCAGATGTCGGACAAGCAGAGGAGGGTGGGATAACATCGTTTGATCCAATGAAGGAAACTTTCCAATCTTTCTTTTTTCCAGAAAAAAATATGGCTGATAATCCAAAAGAAAAGCCTATAAATCAGTTATTATTGTACTATCAGGTTGGTAGTTGGGACCCATTGAATGGTGGAACACCCCCTTGCTCATGCATCAGATGTAATAGTACATCATAGGTAGACTGTCCTTATGGTCTACCCCCCAGGTACCCTAGATTATTTAACAGACCAATATCGTCATAAAACCATATCTTCAGTTTTTTTTTATAGAATTTCAGCTTATTTGTGAAGGTAGCTTTTTGGTCCAGGGCCATGGTAATGTTCCAGTCCTTTTCTTTTTTGTGTTTTTGGTTTTATATTAGTCATACTGATTGTCTATTTCAATATGTGTCTCTCAGTCATATTCAAAGTATACGACTTAGACGGGAATGGGAAGGTGACTTTCAGTGATATATTAGAGGTGTTGCGGGATTTGACGGGTTCATTCATGTCAGAGAAGCAAAGAGAGGTATCTTTATGCTGGTCCATTTGACTTCGTTTTCCTTACAAAAATGGTTGTTCCTGTACTATAGCAATTGCACCACTCTGTTGCCAAATGCAAAGTGTTTGTTTGAGAGAAACTTGATGATCAATATGGTTCACATGCATAAATGTATCTTTTGCTATGCGTCTGTACAAGTCAGATTTTGGTATGATAATGGGGATTCAGTACCAATGAAGTAACATCATTAAGGAAATGATATTTGGAATAAGAATAAGATAAGGAATATCATGTGGCCAATCAAGTCTTTATCTTGCTTAATGATGTCCTTGAATGGCTCATATCTAAGATTCCTGCCAGAATTGTGTTGGCTGCGGAGGTTGAAGACTATGTGTTAAGCGTCTAACTCAAGTTCCATGGTCAAGAATTCAGATAAGAGACAGATCATTAATTAAGTAAGATGGTTAAAAGTTGTGTCCTGTAGCTGGTTGTTTATATACAAAGGAATTTCATGCATTAACCAAGTAGATAGTTTTAAATTAGATAAACTTGTAGATTTCAGTGTCATTTGTAGCACTGCACAGACTTGGAATCATTTACTTTTGAAATTCACCCCTGCTTTAATGGACCTCTAAATTACTTGATCAAAAGGGAAGAAGATCCTTCAGCAATGAATTGGTCTGGGAAAAAAAAGTATCTCTAACAACTGATTTCTGACACACTCAATTGTTCTGGTTGAGATCACATTGTGAGAGTATTTTCCTTTGAGGTTGCTGGATGGGATCAATTGTTCTGACACCCTGGAGTTTTCTTAGCCTTGCGAAGTTTCTGGATGGGAAACTTCCCTTTTCATGTCAGTCATGAAAGATAATAGAAATGGTCATAGTTCTTCTATCTCTATTTGATTTGGCATTTAGGGATCTAATGTACCTCATTTTTTGTGCATTACTGAATTTTGTGATGATTTAAACCTGTGCTCACGCATGAGTCATTCGTTTGCACACATCCACACACAGATAATAGTTGGTCTTGTTATTTGTTTTTATGTGCATAGAATAGGTTCCTTACACGCTTTATTCTTTTCTTATATGTTTCTTAGGAAGTCTTGAGTCATGTATTGGAGGAATCTGGTTACACAAGAGCATCTTCTTTATTGTTGGATGACTTCATTAAGGTATTTTACCTTCTACTTATAGTTTTCTATGAGCTTCTTGTCGAGATTTTTGCTATTTTTATTGATGGAAGTATATGAATTGACTGAAAGTTAAAACAGAAAACTTTCTCTCACGTCTAAGTTCACAGCCTTCGCTGTAGCTTAAACAATTTATCCTCCTATACTATAGTTATATGAAAAGATAGGGCTGATATCAGGACCGATCATGCCTGACTAACTCAACATGTCTTTCTAGGAATATAATACATTTCAAATATGTGAGAATGGGAGATAATTTTCCATTGTTTGTAATGCTTGATAATGAAGCCTTTTTCCCAGTGTTAGCTGGCATGTCTTGGACGATACAGCTGTTACCATCAAAGTTCAATTTGACAGTTCTCCCAGAGGGCATGGCTTGAACTTCATATGACTTGGATCTGTCCATAGATTGCACTGATATCCTACAAAACTCTGGGTCCAGTTGGAGTAGGTCTCCCACTCCTCTGAAGCAGAAGATTTTTCATTGTTGATTTTAGGGAATTTGGAAGAATGTTCAACAGAGCTTCAGAGGCATCGAACCAATAGCGTCTCAGGTGACACAGGTTGCAAGGTATTCCATGGGACCAGAAGGGTTGACTTGATTAGGAATTGGAAAATGGTGCTATTACATAGAGCCATTAAGTAGAGACACCCTAGGTAGATTAAATGAGCTCTCTACCAGAGTGTTCAATTGAAAACATAAAATAGACCAGTCATTAAAAATTAATGGTAGCTCAGTGACAGCTCCTTTGGTAATCAGCATGTTGTTGTTTAAAGGCGATTTTGGAGAGTTGACCTTGCCGGCGCGCAAGTCATAAGGTTCCAATGAAGCTAAGGCACTTCTCAGAATCCTTAATAGCTTTCTCAGTCCTTTATCAGTTGAAGATGACTTGCTTGATGCAATCTGCTGGGCAATTACTGAGATATTTGTCAACCTCCCAAGGTCATCTTGAATGTTACCTGACGTTTTATGAATAGATTTCATATTTATTTTTTAGGGGATTGAATACTCAGACTGAGGATGGAGGAACAGAAGCCATCCTCCTTACCTTGCCATGCACATGGCACACATCTAGCATCAGGTCATGACCCATCATTCAATGGTCCTACCTTAGAGATCTCCTGGGCTGAAAGGCGTCCTGATCGAATGGTCCTAACTATCCCATCATCCCATGTAACAGTTTTCTTATATGTTCCACCATATTAGTTTCATACACTTTTGCCCGGGCATCCTAGGTTGGACCCCACCAAGTTGTTTCGACCCACTGCATGTTTTCCATGTTTATATTGCCGACTTGAACATTCGACTAACTTTATTTGCAAATCTTAACTCCAATTTTTACCTTTCTGATATTCTTCTTCTCTTTGAGGAGCCGAGCTCAGCTTTGCTTTCAAGCGTTACTATTGCCTTTTTTTTGTGTATTTCCTCTTTTTATTACTATAATATTTATCGGTATTGCTTGACGCCTCTTTCAGATTCTTGGCAACCCCGGCCTGAAGATGGATGTTGAAGTTCACATCGACTAGTTCAGTCCAGCGCAATCTTTTCCACTTTGATTCAGGATAACCCAGGAGAGAAGACTTTGCAGTGCCCATGTAGCATGGCTTCGAATCGAAGGCACACTTTTGACTGCAATTTTTTTCCTTTTTCCTTAACAATAAATAATAAGCAGTCTGTGTATTACTACAGAATTAGATCTCTGGATTTAATGTAAATGGTCCACCATGTATAAAAGTTAGCTTCTTCATTGTATTCTCTATCTTAATTGTGTTCTAGCTATCCATGTTAATTTTGCAAATGTTCATGTGCTACCGATACTTTCAGAGATTGGCTATGATATCAGTATCAAGATTTAAAACAGACCATGATGGCGGCATGCCGTCGCCATTATGACCTTTATAAGGGTCATATAACAGTCCAAATTTAAGAATAAAAGATCACAACCGTCGGCTTTCCCACCTAGTAGATCACAACCGTCCAATACGAAGAATATGTTACTGATCTAGAGAAATAAGAAATAAAAGATCAGATGGTCTTATGTTTATCAGCTGACTAGGTTTGCTTTGATTAAAGTGATCCTTCTGTCGCAATGGGTCCCGAACCCTCTCCTTATGTGCCACGTGTCTATAGATCTTCTCGAAAAGAATTATGTGCAACCCTACACCTGAAAGCGTGAAGCATCTTGGATTCTTGGGTGGGAGTCTGATGGGTCCCACTGTTCATGGGTACAATGAGATCATGATGATCATAACCATCCATCCCGGCATACTACTTACTCCAAGTGAAGAAATTCAGGAGAGGATCTGTAGGTAATTCAATCTTAAAACGAGGGGTTATTTGTGATTTCAATAATTCAATCAACATAACGCCAAACCGCTTTCTTAAACCAAGTAAAAGACACTCTTGCTGCTTAGCGCCACTCTCGTCAACCGCCATCTCTCTCTCTCTCTCTCTTTCTTTCTCTCTCAATGTGCTTGGCATGCTTGCAGAAGAAGCAAAGAGCAGAAAATCTCCTCAAGAAGCTCTCTTTTGTTCTGTCTCTCCTTGTCTCTGCTTCTCTGCAACTGTGTTAGGTAAGCAACCATCATTCTCTTTGATATCCTCCAACGGACGTTCTAACTTCTTTGTGTTGTAAGGTTCTTCTTCATCTTCTACAGCCTGTCGATACCAATAATTCCATTTTTCAACTGGTTTCTGTGCTTATTGGATCAAAATGTTCAAACCCATTACTTATAGTTGATTTTTTTAGCATTTCTTGGCTGCATTCCATGATTTTTCTGTATTTTTCTTTTTTTGCTTATTTTATATGATTTTGGTGTTCACTGAGATGGGGTTCTTAGGCTTCCTTTGGTTTATTTACTCATAGATTAGATGATGGAAGATGGATATCATGATAGACCCGAAGCAGGAAAATTATCATCCCTTCAAAGATTTGAAAAAATTGCTGCTTTTGAGTTACAAGTCCAATCCTACAGGCAGAATTTATTGATGTTTGAGTGTAAAGATTTTGAGATTGGAAATAACCGGTATCGGACTAATTCTCGCTTCGAACTAACAGAAGGAGTCTTGGAGGATTTCACCCAAGAACCTAATGATTTCTACTGTGAGATAGAGGCAATGAGGGAAAATGGAAGTTCTCTTTGGAAGAAAGGGTCCAATGGTGACTATTCGAATGATGGAGTTTCGACAAGCATTGTATGCTGCTCTGTTAATTCGTCCCGGTCTTTTGTGGTCAGCAATCTCATAGATGGCTCGAGCTTATTTGAGAAAAAGATGGGGACGGATTGGAGGGCTTCGAGTTCAAATTTAGGTGGTAAAGAGTCACAAGGCTGTTCAGAAAGTAATGTTGGTGGTGATTCTCACAAGGGTAAGGTAGGGTTGCCACTCAGTGAAGTCGCACAGCTTCGTATGAGATTGCACATTCTTGAAGAAGATAACCAAAATATGAAGAAGGAACTCTTCGGGAATATGGAGGAAAGAAGGGAGTTGCTGAATGAGATATCTCAGCAACTCCAGATCATACACCAACATCCAAGAAATCGAGTAATAGGAGAGAAGTCTTTGGTGGGTTCTTTGATGCTTAACCCTAACAAGGTATGGTTTGTCTTCTGGCAATTTCTTTCATTTTGTTTTAATACTTCAAAAGTTGAACTCCTGGTGAGTGTCCTATGATTGTGCCATTTAATGTTGAACCGGCAAAATGTGTTGTCAGTCCAGAAACGGTTAATTGATGGGTCACCTCCTCGATGGACCAGAGTCGAAAGTCACACCATTCAGATAATTGAAACTATTCGATAAGGGTTTCTAGGACAGTTGATTACTGCCATTATGGCATCAATTATTTGCTTTCTTTTGTTACTTTTGTTAGTTAGCATTGATGTTGAAGTTCTTGCTGTTTCAACGTGCAAGTTGGATCCTATGTGATTGGTTTGAACAATAAGTATGTTTCAAATGTTTCTACTTTGTTTGTGAGTTTGTGATCTCACAACCATGGTCGTCATTTGTGAATTCTGATTTTGATTGGAAGCCCTAAATGTTGACCAGTGGCATCCAATCTCTCAGACCAATGGTCCTAAGAATGCTAGTCAGGTGTTTCCTGGTTTTTCCTCAACAGTTTCTCTTTGGATTCTTAGTTTTTTCCACCAATTGTATGAAGCTTGCTAATCTTTCCAGTGGTGGTTACTTACCACAAACTCCCATACCCGAAGCCACCAATCTGATGTCCTTGCCATGAAGTCATGAACAAACAGTTGCAGAAACATTGTGGGTTTTTGAAATAGATTACACCCATGTTCTGCGAGGAACTGGAATCAGAAAACTCGTCTGTGTTGAGTTGTTGGGAATCTAGTAACTAGATTAACAACGTGCGAGTGAAAGAGGAACCTAAGATCCAAAACTCACCTGAAGAGAAGGCTCAAAATTTTTGAAAAGAGAGAAGAAACTGGATGTCAATTCATCCCCTGTGGAGCTGGACTGGTGGATCAGTAGCTCTTACCAACCTCATCGAGAAGAATCCTCCATATAACGCTCAGACCAGTTGTATTTCAACTTCAATTCTTGAACATGCAGATTAATTCCACTGCACATATACTCTTTTTTATTTATAATTTTTCTCGAATTGTTTTTGCAGCTAGTCCTCTTCTGCCCCTTCATAATGTTAACATGGTACTGAATTACTGAAAAATCCTATGAATCAGTAATTCTATGCTTGCTTTTTCATGTCTATTTTAGTTTTTTCTGTTCTTCACATTCTATGGTTAGTTTTCAGCTTGCATTTAACTGAATGAGTATAAACAGGATGGAAGCATGGTGACTGGTTTGTCACAGGCTCTACACCAAGATTCAAATCCATCTCTTGTTACCAGGATTCTTAAAGCCAATATCTATGCTTTCCAGGACCCTACTGGGGTAATGAAAGAATGCTCAAATAGGTGATCCTTGCCTTCAAGACTCTTTACCCATTGTTGTTTCTTTTTCTTTTCTTTTTTTCTTTCTTTTCGCAGAGTTCAATTCAATCGCGGGAGTATGGTAGTGAATTTATATGCTGGAAGGCCAAATGCTTTCAACACATCTGGTTTTACATATTTTCGTGCAAATCAATTTCCAAAAATTTAGAGGAAATGACTGTAAATACCCTGTTACTTTAAATTTTCTCCTTTGCTTCATTTAAGTTTTGTTTTTGCTGTAAATTGGTATGAAGAATGTGTCACAAGGTCTCATTTGGATTACAGTGTCTTCCTACATTTGGCTCAGAATCTCCTTATCTTCCTGATGCCCTATAGAAATAATGAGTTTCTGATTTGGTTTGGCAGCATATTAATAATTCGCTTTACATATCATGTTTCGGATGGGTTCGGAACACCAATTGGTCTGAGCACGTTTTGAATGCTTTATGCGCAGAGCTCGTTATATCCAAGATGAGCACCATTTGGCATTTGTATGGTGCTTAATTTTTATGCAAAACACATCCGAGCAGGCACTGAAGAATTACTATATGCATTGGTTCAATAAGGGCGTGTTTGGTAGGCATCGAGGGTGGGAATTAGAACCCACTTGCAGCATCACACCAACAACTTTTTGAGTGCACCGAAAGGAAATTCAAGCTTAAGGAGAGTGCAAGCAGGAATTAGAACCCACTTGAATTGCCATGCAAGTGGGTTCTAATTCCTGCTTGCAAACTCCTTAAGCTTGAATTTCCTTTCGGTGCGCTCAAAAAGTTGTTGGTGTGATGCTGACTCCGTGTCTTGTATGCACTTGTAGGAGCCAGTTTCCCATGTTGAGGCCAGTTCCGCACCTAATGATATCCTTGAATAGCATGTGTAAACTCTTTTCTCTTCTCACATGTTCTATCATTGAATCTTTTGCTTAGTGAAGATGCAAGCAGCTAGGTAGAGGCACATTTGCACGTTTGCACATGTTGGTTTTAACAAGTGTGTATCATAGGGAGTTGAGTGGTTGCGTTCAGCTTTTTTTTTTTTTTTTTTTTTTTATGGTTTCGGTCTAAGCCTCATGGAGTGGATATTATTGTATGAGCATATTCGCATTTTATTTTAGCCTTGCGACCAAACTTAAGGTATTATAGATTGCTAATGAGCCTTGCTTCAGTCCATTCTGTTTATGTATTTCCCGCGGTTCTAAACCCCCGCATAATAAGTCGGCGTAGCCCTTGTCGGCATAGATAAAAGACCAACACCAGCAGTTTTATAACCCGCCGACGTTAGTATTTCCTTGACAGTTTTAAACTGCCAGTGTTACTCTTTCCCCGGCAGTTTAAAACCGCTGAGAAAGGTCGTTTTTTGGTAGTGAAATGCAACCTTAAAATTGATGCAAGTGGATGCATTGTATTAGCTCAACATTTTTTCTTCTAAAAAACATTAATAGTAATAATAACTGTGATTTTTTTTTTATCTTTCTATTTTATTTTTTTTATTTTAGTTTTCTATTTTTTTTATATAGTCGGTGGAGGCCGCCTAACCCTAAGCTTTCCCTTCCAAATAATAATAATGATAATAATTAAAACATGATAACAATAATAACTTTATTGTGCATTTTTTTTATAAAATCAAGAAATAAAATAATCCATTGCATCCGTTTGTAATGCACTACCGACCAATCAATTAAACTTCGTTTGCATCTATTTACGGGGCATGAACCAAACAATTGTAAGCGACTTACATTGTAAGTGATTGCAACGCAAGTCACTACATTTGCACTACAGTGCAAAATGCACCAAAGTGCAGCGAACCAAGCAAGGCCTAAAAGTTCAGAAATGACTTTTTTGTGGGTCGCTCTACGAGCACCCACGTCTTTAAGCTGGCACCTCACTTGGACCAAAATGCCCCTCCCTTCAGCCGGGCACCCACTCCTTCCCCGTCCTTTCTCCTTCTCTCTCTCTCTCTCTCTCTCTCTCTCTCTCTCTCTCTTTCTCTCTCTCTCTACTGTAACTCTCTCCCCCCCCCCCCCCCCCCCCCCCCCCCCCCCCACTCTCTCTACTGTAACTCTCTCTCTCTCTCTCTCTCTCTCTCTCTCTCTCTCTCTCTCTCCGACTTTTAGACTCCACGGTGATGCACTACCATGGGGGTTATGTAGCCAACGGTCAGGCTGGTCGTGGTCTACATAGTCCCCACAGCAATTCAGCACCGTGGGGGCTAAAAGCTCAGGGAGAGAGAGAGAGAGGGTAGGGTGAGAGAGAGAGGGGGGAGAGTTACAGTAGAGAGAGAGAGAGAGAGAGAGAGAGGCAAGGAGAGAGAAGGAGAAGGGACGGGGAAGGAGTGGGTGCCCGGCTGAAGGGAGGGACATTTTGGTCCAAGTAGGCTGCCCGGCTTAAAGACGTGGGTGCCCGTAGAGCGACCCTTTTTTTTTCTTTAAAAGTACCCTTTTGCCACCTTGGAAAAGTACACTTTTGCCCACCCTAGAACAATATTTGTACAATATTGCCCACCCTTGAACAAAATCCTGACCACGCCACTGCTTACATTGGTTTTTGGATGCACATGATTGCATCCATTTTCTTAATAAAGAGTTTGCAAGTGCTTGGCAATCGCTTGCACACCAGCTCATTTGCATGCCTCCCAACTAATCACTTATAATTCCAAAACCGTGGCATGTGGGTGCATTGCATCCACTTTGTATTGAACCAAGCAGGGCCTTAGAGTGAGCTTCACATTGTTCGTCTTTTTATCCTTTTGCCTCGTTTATTTTGACATCTTCTCGATCTCCTTTTCTTAGTATATTTGCTTGACTTATCAAAAAAAAAATATTAAAAAATAAAAAATATATTAAAACTGCCCTGTAAAATATATAAAAATATAAAAATAAAATAAAATAAGAAAGGAGGCCACTCAACACCTTCCTCGTACCTTCCTCACCAACACAGTCCTCTTATATAAATTAATAGTAGATCAGAGATCAAAGAGATGAAACAACGCATGTTATCAATCAATCCCTGATCTTGAATCTTAGTCATCAAAAACATGGACGGAAGTCTCCTTGCCGTCGAAGACGCATCACTGGTGAAGCTCGTCCAAGAGTTTGCCGTCAACGGCAACGAACCACCACCGAGATATATCCATAAAGAGAGATGAGGGACCTATCGATGCTTCTTTATCATCTTCAATTCCAATCGTTGATCTTCACCTCTTATCATCTCCATCGTCTTCCATCAAAGAAAAAGAAGAAGAAACGGAGAAGCTCAGGTCCGCCCTCGCTTCATGGGGCTTGTTTCAGCCTTTCACGTACTTTCTTTTTTTAATTTTAAGTTTTAACCAAGTACCCATCAGATTGGTAAAATTTTAGATGCAAAGGACTCTCGTGGACCCACATATCTCATTTTTTGGGCCCACTAACTGCATGGATGTTTAGCCCACCATCGGTTGATACACGCAATAAACATCAGATTGATTGATTTCTACACGTAGTATTTGTACTCCAAAAAAATGCTTGAATCCAACGGTTAAAATCAATCCTATGGGTAGAGATAATCAATCAAATTGATTTTTGGTACGTATTTCCACCAAGGGTCCACTAAACATCCATGTAGCTAGTGGGCCCAAAAAAAAACTGTGCTATGTAGGGCTACTAGTGTCCTGTACATCGACTGCATCCAAACTTCTCTCCATCTAAAATTTTTCCTCAAAGGGCGTGTTTGATTGCACAGAATATTTTCCTGAGAAATTCTTTTTTTTCTCATTGAAAGTTTTCTTGGAAAAATATGCCTAGTAAGGGTGGATTTTTCAAATATGTGAAAAAAAAATTTCAGAATAGTAAAATTTTTCAAATACGTACGTGAAAAAATAAGGCTGGATTTTCGTGGAAACGAATTCTCACCCATGAGGGACGTAATTGAATTCCAAGCTTGGATGGGAAAAATGAAAATCTCGTTTTCTCAGGAAAATTTTCGTAATTTAAAATGTCTATCAAATAAGAAAAATTATGTTTTGCCGAGAAAATGCGAGTTTTAGCTGACGCCAAAAAGTTTCAGAAATTGCACCACCTATACAAGGATAGTCACCAATCCATGTCTAACCATGATCAACCCTGAATAATCATGGTTTTATGATCTAGGGTGGACCAAATATACCAATCCTGTGGTTAGACTTCGTATCAACCCAAAACCGCCGTGATCAAGTTCTAATGGGTCAGCCAAAAGTCTACAAGTACAGAGAAAACATTCCATTTCACTTGAGTTTGCAGGTGGAAACACTGCCATAGTGGCAGCGGTTAGGTTCAGCCCTGTTCGAGTAAAATTGACCAACCCCAAGTCTAAACAAAACCATCCTGATACCAACTCTGGCCCTGATGGGCCAATCCAAATCTGAAACCAGTAAAAAATGGTTCAGAAGAATCAGGTTTCAAGCTTGACCCGATTCTGGACTTTTAATGTCTCACCCACAAGATTATCCATTAGATTTTTTTTTCTTGATTCATGAATTTTTTTACCTATAATATGTTTCTCGTATTAACGTTGGTTATAAAATTTTTCAGGTAATAGGCCACGGGATCTCGAGCTCTTTACTCGATGAGGTGCGCAACATAACGAAAAAATTCTTTGATCTTCCGATGGAAGAGAAGCAGAGGTACTCCATACATGGTGAAAATGGCACAATGGATGGCGTTGAAGGATATCGGAATGACCGAGTCATTTCAGAAGATCAGGTTCTCGACTGGCACGACCGGCTGTTCCTCTTAGTTAAACCACAAGATCAGAGGAAGCTCAAGCTTTGGCCTGAAAATCCAAATAATTTCAGGTACATTATAGGAGAAAACAAGGAAACTACTATCGCAAAGATCAACTTGTTTAATGTTTGAAACAAATAGAAATTAGAAACCACAATAATCTATCTAATGATGTTGAAGGGAAATCTTGCATGAATATACCATGCAGTCAAGTCTGGTAACCGAGCTCCTTCTTAAGACCATGGCGGAGTTGGTGGGTCTGGAAGAGAATTACTTCCTCAATCAGTTCGGGGAACAGGCTCCGACATACGCAAGGTTAAACTACTACCCTCCTTGTTCGAGGCCTGATCGATCTTGTTTATGGCATCAAACCCCATTCAGATGGAGTAGGAATCACTGTCCTCTTGCAGGACAAACAAGTGGAAGGTCTTCAAGTACGCAAAGATGGCCAATGGTTCAAAGTTCCAGTCATTCCTAATGCACTGCTTGTCAATGTAGCGGATCAAATGGAGGTAAACAGTCTCAATTAATCTTTTTTTGGATAATTTTAGAATTTATTGAAGAAAAGAGATTACAAAGGCAGCTAAAGAGGTCGAGATGACCTACTAAAAGCGAAGCCTCCAAACAAGCAACAACTAAAACTAATACCCCACTCTCGAACAAAGAAGATCTCAACGAAAGACAAAATCCTAAAAAAAAAAAAAAATCAAGACATTCAATAAAGATTTTGGACCAAAAATACATAAAGCCCTTGATATTGAGAATTAAACTTGCCACCTCCTCTTCCTTCCCTTGAAAAACACTAGAATTTCTTTCCTTCCAAATTCCCTAACATATAACAAAGGGGAGCATATGCCATAACACTCGCCTTCTGGAAGAGAAGACCAAAGTATACCAACTAGCAATAAGATTCGACAGCGAACAAGGCACGATGCAGACCATCCCATAATCTGCAAAGAATGTCATTTCCACAGATTTCGCAATGTCATAATGCAACAAAAGTTGGTTGACCATTCCCCCGCTATGTCTACACATTTAGCAAATGTCCATAATAATAATCCTTCTTGCAATCAAATGATCCACAGTCAATATCTTGTCGAGAAGAAAAAACAACCTTTGAAGGCAACTTAGAGCGCCATATGAAAGCTACAGGAAAACTATCATTGGGAGTCCTTAGAAGACCTTAGAAAAAGACCTAATCGCAAACCAACCATCTTTCGACCAAAACCAAAGTTGCTTATCTGAAATCTAAGAAGACAAATGACAATCGTGCAAACGAGACAGAAAGCCAGAAACGAATTCAATCTCCCAATCATTCAATCTTCTTCTGAATCAAAAACTCCACGTCAAATCTTTCCCTTCCTGAATAATAGTGAATTGAATGGAGCAATTCTTCCTGTCAGATAAAAGGAAGAGCCCTAGAAACTCCTCCATAAGAGGAATTTCCCCACGCCACCTGTCCTCCTAAAATCTGACCCTGTCCCCAAGCCCTGCCATGTACTTCACCCCTCGGAAAATTTAGTCGGAATCTTCATAATACTCTTCCAAACACCACACCCATAAGTGGAGTTTAATGACTCTTCTATCCCATCAAACTCCGAAATCCCATACTCGCCCACTATTGCCTACCTCTACACCTTAGAAGTCGCCTCCCCAAACTTTCATAACCATTTTCCCAACAAAGCCGTATTCATTACAAAATGCTCTTGACCCCTAATTCACCTTACGCCTTAGTGCTACAAACGGTCTTGTAATCTACTAGGTGAAACTTAGCATCCTCAACTCTTATCGTTCCATAAAAAATCCCTCATTATCTTCTCCAAAACACAGACAATACTCTTAGGGATAGAAAAGAGTGACAAATAGTAGATGGTCAAACTAGAGAAACAGTACTTGATCAACACCAATTCGTTCCCTTTTGAGTGATATCTAGATTTCCACAAGGATAGCCTCCTCCCAAATCTTTCAATCACCGTATCCTAAATATCCTTCGGTCTGTAACTCGCTCCCAAAGGGGGCCCCACATACCGAGTAGGAAAGCTACATAGGTCACATCTCAAAATGTTAGCCAAGCCACTAATATTCCCCACCTCCTCTACCCCAAACACCTTACTCTTAGATAGATTAACCCTTAATCCTGACACAACTTTAAAGCAACAGAGAAGACTTCTTAGAAAAGAAAGTTGAGGGGGAGAAACTCCCAAGACAACAAATGTATTGTCCGCAAACTGAAGATGGGTGATCGTCGAGACTCTTGCCCCTACTTCAAATCCTACTAAATCCGCACCTTCCGCGACTCTAAAAACCAGTCTCCCTCATGCTTCTGCCACCATTTTGATGTAACCAGTAGAAGACCCATTAACTAGAATAGAGAACGATGCCGAAGAGATACATTTACAATCCAGCTCCCCCACTTCAACCCCAAACCAAGTCTTCTGAGCATGTAGTCCAAACAATTCCAACTAACATGTCATACACCTTCTCCATATCAACTTTGCATACAATACCTGGAATCCCTACCTTAGACCTGGAATTAATACACTCATTCGCTATCATAACATCGTTCAAGATCTGTCTTCCCTTCAAAAATGCTCATTGGGTTGATAAAATAACAGAAGCCAAAACCCTACAAATCCTAGTTGATAGCGTCTTAGCCAAGATCTTATACACGATTCCCACTAAACTAATAGGCCTATACCCTGAAATATCGTCAACCCCTTGATTCTTCTGAATCATCACCATGAAAGTGTTACTGGATGTATAATCTAAAAACCCTCATAGAACTCTGCCACCACCTTCATAAAATCTGCCCCTACCACATAGCATTGCTTTAACAAGCCAAATTAAAAATAATCGCTAGGCCTCAGATCTTTGTCGTTGGCCAACATTGAAATGGAATCCAATATCTCTATCTCTAGAAAGGGTCTCTCCACCCAATCTCTATCCTTAGAACTAATGCGGTCAAAGAAGACCTTCCAGAAGAGGTCTAACAGAAACCAACTCAATGTACAACTTGGAATAGTAGTCTACCACTCCCTTCCTAATTAATGCTCTTTTCGTCC
Source organism: Euptelea pleiosperma (assembly GCA_035048495.1). Taxonomy (NCBI): domain Eukaryota; kingdom Viridiplantae; phylum Streptophyta; class Magnoliopsida; order Ranunculales; family Eupteleaceae; genus Euptelea; species Euptelea pleiosperma. The sequence continues at coordinate 21,073,506 of CM068549.1, forward strand.
TTCATACACTTCCCATCAATATCTAAACGAACTAGATGGTTGCCTCTCCTCTCGATATTGGTTGTCCTATGGAAGAACTTAAGGTTATTATTTCTTTCTTTCAACTACTTGACCCAAGATTTCTGTTTGCAACTAATCTCTTCCAAATTCACTAAGTGTTGGTATTCTGTTTTAAGATTGACTCTCCTGTTTCAATCTTCAAAGCACAAGGGATGATCATTCTCCTTCTTGTTAATCAATGAAAGCTCCTCTAGAACAGAAGTCCTCTTCTAATCTACCCTACCGAACTCTTTTCAATTCCAGATCTTGATCTTTTCTTTCAGAGCGTTGAGCTTCTAGCTAAACACCTTCCTTGCTCTCTTATAGAAAGAAAATTTTTCCTACCACTCCTTGACCTTATCCTTAAATTTTTAACAAGACATCACACGTTCTCGAAGCAAAATGGAGAAGGGTGATTATAAACCCCACCACAATCAAGCAGAAGAGGCACATGATCTAAAGTGGGTCTAGCAATTGCCACTAGCTAATAAAACACCTAAGGGAAATGCTCTTCCCACATTTCAAAGAATAAAAATCTATCTAACCTACTAAGAATGAGGATATCTTGGTTGTTAGACCACGTGAACCTTCCCCTGCCGATAGGAAGATCCAACAAAATATTTGTGATAAATAAAAGCTCCAAACTCCATCATAGATCTTGTCACCCTACTCCCCCGTTCCTCTCATGAGAAACTGGGTTACATTGCCTCCAATGCACCATGAGAGATCCCAAAGCCCTGTCACATCGTCCAATTCCTCCTAGAATTGAGCCTTTAGGCTCCTCTTAGTAAGACCATACACCCTAAACAAAGCCTAAGAGAACTGATGCCCCACATAATATTACATAAAATCGACAATGAAAAAAGCTCTAACATCTAGAAAACTACGATCCAAAAAAATGATGACACTTCCAGAAGAGCCACTAGTCGGAAAGTCGTACCACCCGAAATCCCTTAACCCACTTAACGTTTTGTATCTCTATCCTCCATTTTCTCTAGTTTGATTTCTTGGAGAATCGCAACCTTAGTTCCCCATCTCCTAATGACACTCTTCACAATCCCCCTTCTATCCTGACTCTCCAAATTATCTAACATTCTACGACAATATCTTTATCCTTAATCAAACCTCCCTTTCCTAGGACGATCAACACCCAAAATGTCTCCCAAATTGAACTGGTGGGCCAATCGTTGCAACTTGCAAGACACTCTAGTTGACTTGTTATTTCACCCAAGACTAACACAAGGGCTCATCTACCAAACCCTCTCCACCATGGAAACCCTCACCCTCCTCCACAACTATTGGTATCTCATTTCTGGCACGGGACTCATATCCCTTGGAAACTTGCTAAACCACATCCTCATCACCACCCACTTCTACTATATCGTTGGACTACCTGCTTCCTTTCGGATTCTTATGAGGTGCTACCAGATCTTTAATGAGCTTAAAGGCTTCATCTTCTTATCTAGCAAAGGTCAAACTGAAAGATACACCTATCCTCATGATATTATTACTGATCCAAACATCTGGATCTACCTCCTTGGACATAATCGAACCTATTGCAAGGGGCCAACACCCTCGACTTCGAGTATCCCTCCTCCCAAGAAACTAACTCCCGGCCTACAATAGCAAACTCTTACTAAGTGATACCCTTATCAACCATCTTACATGTCAACCTCCTCAACCCAGAAATTCTCGCATGCCCGATAGCCTCAATTTTCCCATCCTTGAAATCTCCACTCACTAGCGTAGCCCTGGATCCTGGTCCTACTGATATTCCCCCCCCCCCGGTGCAGCTCTCGGTGCAACCCGCCACTAGAAATGATTGAAGCCATCTCCAGAACTTCATAATCCATGAATCATATGACTGTAACAATAGGGACATAAGTTTCTTAATTCTAGTCGACTAGGCATATTGTGCTGATTCTTTTGAGTAATATATCTAAAAATGAGTAAATCTACACAAAGAGTCTTATAGATAATTACTGTCCATCGATGCAATTCATACGTATGGCCTGAGTACAATGTTGGGTGCCACAATCCATCAATGGGTCCCATCTAGAAATATCCTAGCTTAAATATCAACTTAGTAATTAATCTACTTATAAACTTTTGATCTATAGAACGTTTTTAATAAATTGCCCACATGGATGAAGCTACCATTTGTAAATTGTAATAATGATATAATATAAGAATCAAGACCTTAAATTTCCACAAAAGGAAGATAGATGTGAACTTTGAGCCATTGTTTAAAAAAAATACAATGGTCGTTACAATGGTAACGCTCTAAAATCGTTATGTTATTTTCAAAAAAACTCTAAAACCCAAAAAATAGGCTCAATGTTATAATAGCTGTTAATTTGAAACAATAGCAATTATTTTGTCCCTTATCCATTATTTTACCGTTATTGATGTTATTTTGATAATAATTTTTTTAAAAAATAATAGATTATATTATTTTGACATTTTTTACTACGATGTGACCCATTATAATGGATATATAACGGTGACATTATCTATTTGTTATAACGATCAAATTTAAGCCTTTCTTTGAGCTACCTTGACAAATAGTTGAGAAAATACGGTAATTGACACTGACAGATAATGAGCAATGGAAGGTTCAAGAGCCCCGTGCATAGGGTGGTAACAAATTCGGACAGAGAGAGGATCTCTTTGGCTACGTTCTATACACCAGAATTGGATAAAGAAATTGAACCAGCAGTTGGATTGATCGACAAGAGTAGGCCAAAGTTGTTCAGGAAGGTGAATGTGAAAGACTATGGGGAAGTCTTCTTCTCACACTACTTGCTAGGGAAGAGAGCAATCAATTGGGCCAAAGTTTAGTTTATCAATCCCATCGTTCGTGGTTTTTGGTTGTTTCAAGACATGTTTTTAATTTAATTTATCTTTAAGGGTCTGTTTGATAAACAGATATGGATTTGGAATTGAAAATAGAATTATAGGATTTGTGATTTCTAATAATTTGAATTCCAAGAATTAAAATTTCTTGTCTGTGGTTGCACCATGGAATTTACTTGGAATTCTCAATGAATTCTAATTTTAGCTGTTTGGATATCTAACAGATGAATTTATCTATCTACATTAAAGAAATATCATCTCCTGCATGTAATAGTTTGTTTTAGAACTACAAAATAGTTAATATGGACAAAACATATTGTACACGCTTTAACCTCAAACAGATAAAACCTAAAGACTTATAATATTATATTTAAAGAACTTAAATTTTATTAATTATATAAATAATTGAATCATTTAACTCTATCACATAAAACATATATTCATAGTTTACCATTGATGCCAAAGATTTGCAGGTTTGGAAATCTGAACTGTTATACCAGAGGAAGTCAAGGAAGTGGTGATTGGCATGCCTGGAATTAAAGAATGGTTTTCGTGTTGTTTTATATTGCATATTCGCTTTATAGGATACAATAAACAAGATACTTCTTCATGGTTAAATGAAAATAATAAAATAAGGCTCATAAACTTTGGATGTAGAAGACGTGTCTGGGTCAGCTGAGTCACTGGTTCAACCGATCGGGTCGAGTGGGTTACAAGAATGTGAATGATTTTTTCACATATTGTTGGGTCGGGATCAACCCAATCTAGTTTTATGACCAGGTAACTAGGTCACCAGTTCAACAGGCCGGACCGGGTTTAATAACATTGATATTGAATGTATTTGAGGTTCAAGTAAATATGGATCTCACCATGATATAATTTAAGAACATTATTGTTAAATTCTTGAAGTTCAAAAAATATTGCCTCTTTAAGCCATAGAAGGTCGACCTCAGGAATAATGTCAGAGATGTAGAGGCTAAATCTCGGAAAGAGTGTTGATATCTCAATACCTACATAGCCCTCTCTTGTAGGTGGAGCTAGGGTCATCTCAATGCAAGTTGAGGCCTAAGGCGCGCGAAACTCCATATGAGGCCTTTTATATATATATATATATATATATATATATATATGGGTCGGGCTCAAGGGATCCCCATTTCTGACCCCCTTTTTTGACTCCCATCTTGGCGTACCCACGTAGAAGATGAATCAATGGCTGATTTTTGGTGAGGATAATCTCTATGGTGAGGAGATCATCCTCACAAAAATTCAAATCATTCTGATATTCATAGACTGGTTTAGAAGCTGAAGCATTATGGACCGTCAATTTTTATCTTGTAACTTTAAACCCACATTTGATGGGGTTCGAAATTTCAGAATGGGCTGATTTTTTGTTGGGGTGATCTATATGGTGAGGTTATCATCCCCACCAAAAATCAGCCATTGATTCATCTTCTACGTGGGTACGCCAAGATGGGGGTCAAAAAAGGGGGTCAGATATGGGGGTCCCTTGAGCCCGACCCTAATATATATATATATATATATATATATATATATATGCTATTAATATAGTAGAAAATCTTATTTACAACTATTCATGATAATCAAAAGCTACAGAAAAATTTAGATGCAGAGTACACCCATAGTCCCTTTGCAATTCACACAGAGGACTCTTGCGGCCCTACATAGATCGTTTTTGGGCCTAATGACTGCATGGATGTTCAGCCCACTTATTGGTGGATAAATACACTTAAAATCAGCTTGATTGATGATATCTAAACATTGGATTTACTACTCAAAAAACTTGCTTGAATCCAATGGCTAGAATCAATTCTAAAAAATACTAAAAATATGTGGCTAGAGATAACCAATCAGGTTAATTTTTGGTTTGTATATACAACAAGGGGTGGGCTAAACATCCATGTGGTTAGTGGGTTCGGGCCTTCTCTCATCCATGTTTTAATGATTTTTGGTGTGTAGGTCCGCCAATCGGTGATCCATAAATTCATGGATCAGTGGACCCAAATAGAATGCCACAAGTCAATTTGTGGAAATTGCTTGTATCAATCTTTTTGATAATAGAAGACGTTTGCATGAAAGTTCTGTTTTGCCCATATTGTCTTCCGTTCTGATGCAATTTTTTGCATTCCACAGTAGAAATGCAAGTGGATCGGCATTCACCGACTCCACCCACATATCTAAGTTGTCAAATAATCTTAAAAAATGAAAATATAATTTAAAAAAAAAACAGAAAGGAGGCCACTTGACACATCCTCGTCGTCACCTTCCTCACCAACACAGCCCTCTTATATAAATTAATAGTAGATCAGAGATCAAAGAGACGAAACAGCACAAGTTATCAATCAATCCCTGATCTTGAATCCTAGTCGTCAAAAACATGGACGGAAGTCTCCTTGCCATCGAAAACGCATCACTGGTGAAGCTCGTCCAAGAACTTGCCGTCAACGGCAACGAACCACCGCCGAGATATATCCATAAAGAAAGAGATGAGGGACCTATCGATGCTTCTTTATCATCTTCAATTCCAATCGTTGATCTTCACCTCTTATCATCACCATCGTCTTCCATCAAAGAAAAAGAGGATGAAACGGAGAAGCTCAGGTCCGCCCTCGCTTCATGGGGCTTATTTCAGGTACTTGTTTTTTTAAGTTTTAAGAACACATTAGAATTGTAAAAATTTAGTTGCATAGGACTCCCGATCTAGTTGATGCAGAGGACTCTCGTGGCCCCACATAGCTCATTTTTGGGGCCTACAAACCTCATGGATGTTTAGCTGACGTATTGGTATTTATCCAAAACTATACTTAAAGATCAGCTTGATTTGTACTCAAAAACTTCTAGACGTAGTCTTTGTAATCCAAAAATATACTTGAATCCAACGGTTAAAATCAATCCTAAAAATGTACTAAGACCTAGGTAGAGATAATCAATCTAATTGATTTTTGGTATTGTATATGTTGGAGGATAAGGCAAGTGATAGATGTCTAATGAAAAATCCAAGGGACCCACCTAAGCTAAATCATTAGTTATTCAGGTTCTATCTTTGCCAAACAGGGAGAACATAAGAGATCAGGACAGCTGCACATGGAGAGAAAACAGGGCAAGAAAGAGGTATTTGATTCCTAGAAATAGTATCCCCCTTCCTTTCTCTAGGGGGGCAGGTGTATTTATAGACTAAGAAGCGAAATGAGTGAAATACCATCGTCCACGTAGAAGTGACATAGCACCTATAACCATATTGATTGGTCACATCTGTTGATTGCTCATTCATGCACTATTCTCTCTTAGTATGACAGTCCCCAAGACATGTCTTAGCATCGGCATCTTATGTCAACGTTTCATGTCCACACCTCATGTCGACGAAAGGATAAAGTCAACGAGGTGCCTTTATGGCTTCTTACAACGTCAAAGTCATGCCCTACAGACTTATCTCTCGATTTTCAATTCTATATCTCTTATGTCACCAAAGCACTGACTATGCATTGTTGTCCACCTTTAAGTATTCTATGTGCTTTTAAGTTTTTCATATCACATCTAAGCACATGTATATCAAAGTATCTACATGTATGTATTTCCCCATTGGTCTAGTCAACATCGATGCAGCTAGTGGTCCCAAAAATGCCACATGGCACTCTTTTGGACCCATTGACTCGTCAATTTTTATGACCTAGGTGGACATACACACAAAATCAGCCTGATTGGTGATTTCTATTCGTTATATTCAAGTACCTAAAAATGATACAATCCAACGGTTAGAAATCCCCATGTAAAATCTAGAATCCAACGGCTAAAAGTCACCAAAGCCAGGTATACCAATCGGGTTCCTAGACTTCGTATCAACCCAAAAGCCAACCCCCTGATCAAGTTCTAATGGGTCAGCCCAAAGTCTACAAGTACATACAAATTCACTCGAGTTTGCAGGTTGACCCAAGACATTGCCATAGTGACAGCAGATAAGGTTCAGCCCTGTTTGGGTAAAAATGAACCAACCCAAGTCTAAACAAAACCATCCCGAAACCAATTCTAGCTCTGATGGGCCAATCGAAATCTGAAACAAGCAAAAAATGGCTCAGTAGAATCTGGTTACGAGTTTGGCCTGATCCGTTGCCAACCTCTTACTATCTCACGAGACTGTCCATTAGATTTCCTTTTTTTTCTTGCTTCATGAATTTTTTTACCTATATTATATTTCTCATATTAACTTTGGTTATGGAATTTCAGGCAATTGGCCACGGGATCCCGAGCTCTTTACTCGATGAAGTGCGCATCATAACAAAAAAGTTCTTTGAGCTTCCAATGGAAGAGAAGCAAAGGTATTCTAGACATGGTGAGGATGGCACATTGGATGACTTCGAAGGATATGGTAATGACGGAGTTGTTTCAGAAGAACAGGTTCTCGACTGGTCCGACCGGATGTACCTCTTAGTAAAACCACAAGATCAGAGGAAGCTCAAGCTTTGGCCTGAAAATCCAAGTAGTTTCAGGTATCTCAATTTTCACATACTCCAAGAAGAGTTCAATAGTCCAGGAAGAATTCGTTAAAAATGGCATATAATACAGGAATAATGCAGCTCCTCATAATATTCATGAAATACATTGAATCTTTGAAAAGTTCGACTGTACAATACATTTTTTTCTCAAAATTTTGAAAAATTCAGGTATAATACGTGGATTTACTAGCTCGGGGAATAAGATTACAAGGGGCGGACTTCTTAAATCTTCTTGTTGTTTGCATCGTGTCCATGCCCGGGTGGTGGAGGTACTGTCGACTAGAATCGACAGATTGGATGATCATAACCATTGGTTCCATCGCGTCCTTGATGCTTGAAAGGGTCTGGTGGACAGAGAAGGTATATAGATCATCCAATTAGGATGGTTCTCACATAAGAATTCTTAGGTAAGACCCTTATCAAATGATAGGCCCCATTCTCCTACATGTACTCCGATCTGGCAGTTGGTAAGATGGAAACCCTAGATCAATTACAACAACAGAAACAACAATAATCAATCTACTGATGTTCCAGGGAAATATTGCATGAATATAGCATGAAGTCAAGTCCAGCAACCGAGCTCATTCTTAAGACCATGGCGAAGTTGGTGGGTTTGGAGGAGAATTACTTCCTCAATCAGTTTGGGGCACAGGCTCCGGCATATGCAAGGTTTAACTATTACCCACCTTGTTCGAGGCCTGATCTTGTTTACGGCATCAAGGCCCATGCAGATGGCGGAGGAATCACCGTCGTCTTGCAAGACAAAGAAGTGGAAGGTCTTCAAGTACTCAAAGATGGCCAATGGATCAAAGTTCCAATCATTCCTGATGCATTGCTTGTCAATGTAGCGGATCAAATGGAGGTAAACCATCTCAATCTATTTCTTTATCTCCCCATGAATCATATGACTGGAACAATAGGGACAGAAGTTTCTTAAAATCAACTATGCCGTATTGTTTCGATTCTTTTGAGTAAGATATCTGAAAATGAATCTGCACTAGTCTTATAGATGGTAATTACTGTCCATCCATGGAATCCATATGTATTGCACACGTACAATGTTGGGTGCCACAATTCATCAATTAGTCCATCTGGAAATTTTGTAGCTTAAATATTAACCCAGCCATTCACTTATAACCATCTGATCTGTAGAACTTATCTGAACTGCTGATATGGATGGAAGCTGCCATACTGTAATAATGATATATAAGACTTAGACCTTAAATTTCCACAAACAGGAAGATAGATGTGAACTTTGAGCCATGGTGGTAACGCTCCAAGGTCGTTAAGATATTTTCAAGAAAAGGCTAAAAGCCAAAGACTTAACATTATAACAGTTGTTATTTTGAAAATAATGGACGTTATTTTGTCCCTTATCAATTATTTCACCGCTATCGATGTTATTTTGATAAAGAAAAATTCAAAAAATAAGAGAATATTATTATTGTAACCTCTTTTTACTATGATGTGACCCATTATAACAGTCATAACAGTTACATTATCTGTCAATTATAGCGATCAAATTGAAACTGTTCTTTGAGCTACTTTGACAGAGTTGAGGAAATATGGTAATTGATACTTACAGATAATGAGCAATGGAATATTCAAGAGCCCCGTGCATAGGGTGGTAACTAATTCAGAAAAGGAGAGGATCTCTTTAGCTATGTTCTGTTCACCGGAATTTGAAAAAGAAATTGAACCTGCAGCTGCGTTGATCGACGAGAGTAGGCCGAAGTTGTTCAGGAAGGTGAAGGTGAAAGACTATGTGGCAGTCGTCTACCCAAGCTACTTGCTAGGGAAGAGAGCAATCGATTGGGCCAAAGTTTAGTTTCTCAATCTCATCGTTCATGGTTTTTGGTTGTTTGAAGATATATTTTTAATTTAGTTTATCTATAAGAAGCAAATTCAGTTAGACCTCAAACAATCAATCTTGAATGCATTTGAGGTTCAAGGTATTTCTGGTCCTTTATAGAGAAGACAGATCATAGGTATTTGTAATCAATCATATATCATTTTGGGGAGGAACAATAGTATTTCATTGCTACAAATATATGGACTATTGAAAAGAATACGACATGTATTTGGATATTTCCCTTCCAACTCCACAGTATTGGCGTTTTATATTTATAAAATAACCATTTATTTGGTGGTCAACTTAATTTATTTATCAGTAGTAGCAAAAGACAGAAAATTAGGTTCAGGCTCCGGAGATGCCCTAAGCTTAAAATATCAAAAACACAAGAACAACGTGTGGATAGCCAGGTTTCCTGTCGGGTCAGTTGAGCGGCCCTTTTAGACAAAGGTGACCAGCCCCGTTTGCTAGATCTAGGGGTAAATAGAAAACAAATATTTACAAAGAACAGAGAAGTGAAGTACCTGACAAAATCGACTCTGCTGCGCCCATGTAAGCACCACTTTCTTCCTTGCGTGGAGACAATTAAAGCTTTAGAATCTTCTTCTATGTCCAACTTTTCCCTCTGCATGTCCTTCGCCACCTTACAGCTTCCAAGATTGCTACAGCTTCAGCATCTTGGGGTGTTTCTGCCCTACCTGGAGCCACTTGTTCAGCAATGAAGAGCCTGCCTTGTCACATATACAGCGCCAAAACCACACATATTATGGGAGATGGTGAAAGATACATCGGCATTCAGTTTCAACCAGCCTTTATAGCATGGAGTTCATGGTATTCTCTAGTAACCCTATTTGTTTGGTTTAAGACCCACTCTAGTGTCATTTTTTTTCCTTGAATGATGAACCAACCTGTACAAAATGATACTGAAAATTAAATTGTGCACCAGCTACAATGGCATGAGTGATTTTCATTATCAAAAGAACGTGTTATACCAGAGGAACTCAAGGAAGGGTGATTGGCATGCCTGGAATTAAAGAATGGTTTTCACGTTGTTTTGTTTTGCATATATGTTTTGTAGGACACAATAAACAAGATACTTCTTCATGGTTAAATGAAAAGAATAAAACAAGATACCTCTTCTGTTGTTAAAATCAACATGGGAAAACTTTAATCAGCTAGTACAGATTCTCAAGCGGATACCATTTATAACTTCAAAAAGTTACGGCCCATAAACCTGTTACAGTTCTACTGTAAAACTACCAGCAAAAGTCACACACCCTGTTTCAGCCGGGTGGTACTTGTGTACCCTCCCCTCGTGCTGGTATTGTTTGGGACCATCATACTGGTGCTATTGTGGCTCATGTATCCTTGTATCGCAAATTCGCAAGTTGCATACTCATGGAATCGAACTCTGGGCTACAGATAAGATCTCTAAATAGCCCACAAATACCACATTCAGTGTTGTCAAAATCACTCGTACCATTGTAGCAATGATAAGAGTAACAACAATAATAATAATTTATAACTATTGTAATTATAATAACAAAAATCTTTACCTTTACAAAGGCAACTCTGAAAAGTAAAAAGTGATCCGCATTTTGCCACCTTTTCCACAAGATGCCTTCAACTCTCTTTTAACTTCTAAATAACAAAAGGGTAGAAACATCTGTGTGCATCTATAATATCATAAAGGCAAGGAATTCAAAGATGACTCAACTGCATGTCCTAAAACCATTCCCACTGTTCCCCTATCTCACTCAGACAATTGCTTCGCACCTTAATAACAACAAAAATAAAAGCACAGAGATAAATTTTATATGTCAAGCCTAGGTAAATGCTTAAACGCCTAACACCTTGGTCCCTAAGTGCACCTAGGCAACCGCTTCTATACCTAGGCCTTGTTTTAGGCAATAGGAGTCGCAACTAGATGAAGCACTTAGCTAGACAACACCTAGGTGAAGCTTAGAATACACTGAGCGTATCGACAACATTATCATTCCAATTTCAGACAAACTCTACTAATACAGTGGACTATATCTGTAGTCCTAGATCCTAACCTGGGAAGCTAGGAAATGTTATGGGACATCAAAGATCTATTATTGTTCTTTATCTCATATGAGATTGAATATCTTTGGTGGGAAAACAGAGCAGATGATTTTCTCACAACCTTACATTGTTACATTCAGATTTCCATAAGGCTCAATCTCATATGCTGAATGAGGAAGTTAGAGGTGGTCAATTTTTGAGATTGTAAGTTTGTAACTATGCATTCTTTAAGGGCTGATAGGTCTTAGGGGTCCTAAGGTAGTAATTGATTTTTTTTTCTTTGAACTAATATTGGCAACAGTTTTACTCATGGACATGGTTCAAAGTTTCTGCTGAAACCGAAATGTTTCGTCCGTTTCGGTTCGGTTTCGCTATAGGACTAAACTTCATACAATCCATTTGGTTTCGTCTGAAACTGAACGATACTTCATCTTATGTGTAAATTTGCACTAAAATCTCATTTCGGACTGAAACCGAGCGATACTTCCGATACGTTTCGGTATCGCCTATGAATGATACCGAAACAATACCGTGTACTTTGAACCATGTTTACTAGATGACAAAATTCTGCGGGATGAACCTGGTAAGCCTGCTTTAATGTATAAGCTGAAAACTAACATGACTACATTCTGAACCCCTTTAAATTTTTTTAAAAAAATGGTGAAAGAGATAGTCAGAAACTTTTCAGATTCCAGTGACTGGAATGAAGAACATCTTAACCCTTGTATCTGAGTTACAATACCCAGAACAACTGAGTAAGAATCCAATTTTTTTTTCAATGGTTGCATCAGAGAACATATCAACCCCACCCCAGGTTTTGAGCTACCACATGATCGTAACTAATTAATATAAGGACAGGTCTATGAAGGGCTTAAATAAGAACATGGGATTTTTGTCCAGGGGCCTACAAAAACTTTTATTGATCCATGTAAAGGCAACTAAAAAATTAATATAGAATAATAAAACAAGGTTCAAAAGGGACCGTTGTAACAACATAATTATTTAGCTGGCGTCACCATTGTGAATGTTATAACGGGTCAAACTTATTTTTCTTTTATTTTTTCATATCTATTTTTCAGCTAAATGGTTAAAATAGTTATAAAGGCTGCTATTTTCATCATAACAAACATTAATACATATAGCGTTAAATACCATATAACGTAACGAGGATGGAGAATTACCAGTATAACAGCTACTATAACGAAGTTATAATCGATTTTTTAAACCATGAAATAAAATACACAAACAAATAACAAAAAGGAGTATCCATACCAGAGAGATATGGGACTTTATTGCTTTAGGACTTCAACTAGTAGTCTCTGTGGGCAGTTCCGCTGCATCATCATTTTGGGGTAGTTTAGGCAACGTTGGCTTCTCCTGAGAAACTTCCAATGGCTCTGCATTCTCAAAAAGCTGATTCCTAACAACAAAATGTAAATTCCCAAAAAGCTGCCTCTTCAGGGACTCAAAAGCCATATCCAACCTCTCCAGCTGCTCCATAGCATTCTTATTATACATAAACAACCCATAGTAAAGATCGAAGCTGTCCCCTGACGTATTATCCACCAAATTCAACAAGGTCTCATACCCTTTTGTGTTTATAGGAGTCGATTCCAACTGTAACTTCTCCAAAATCCTCCCAATTGTGTGTGTTATGAACTGTGACTCCGCCGCATCCCCATCATGCTCGGCACAAGACATTTCCACCATCTTACACCCCTCCTGAGAAAAAATATTCAGAAACCGATCACACCGATTTACCCTCGACTCCTCATTCCCAATCCTCACCTTATCATAAACAAAGTTGAGATCTTTCCACCCAGTTTTACCACTCTCTGGTCCAAACATTGGCTGGGTACACAGAATATCGAATTCCGGTGGCAAAATCTGAAGAAACAAATTCCTTGGAAACTCTTTCACCGAAAGAACATCAACAAAGAGAGTACTTCTCTTCAATCGATGGACTGGCAACGACCTGAGAACGGATTCTGTTGAAATTATAGAAGTACAAAGAAGGATTACCTCTGGATGCTCTTCACAGAGATCGTCCAGGTTGGAGAAGAATGAAACCCCGAACTTTCGAGCAATATAGGAGTAGTTTGATCTAGAGTGAGCTAAAACGGTATGACCTTGTCGAACTAGGGTTTTCGCGAGGTACTGACCAAAGTTGCCGAATCCGATAATGGCAATCTTGAGCTTGGTGCTCTTCTCGAAGCGATCGTAGATCTGCGCTTCGTAGTCATAGGGTTGAGCGGCATCGAGAGCTCTGATTTGGAGATTCCGACGCTGCGAAATTTGTCTTGTCGGATTGAAGTTGAGAATTGCAGCTGGAGAACGAGAAAATCTACGTAAGATTGGAGAAGGGCTTGAAGGGGGAATTGGTTTGGGTTTCGAAGGTTGCAAAGAAAAAGAGAGCATTGTTAGCAAGAGAGAGTTGAGAAGTTGCCTGGTTTTCTTCGAGAACCTAAAAACCCTAAAACCAGAGCAAAAAGTATCTTAAGGAGACGATGAAGGACGTTGCTTCAGCCAAGTGATTCAAATGGAATTTTTCCTTGTTTTGTTTGTACTTTGTAGTTTGTAGTAAAGATGAATTAAAGCGGGAAATTTGTGACTCGAGTCTTTCTCATTATTGCAGCGAATGTCCATCCCAGGAAAAATCTATTGACAGAAATTTATCTGTGGGCCTTTTTCGTGGGTTGTCTGGCCCACAAAAACGTGCCACATGGCACACTCTTTGAGGCCCATTGAATGATTGCCCCCACCCCTCAATGGGGACAAATCTAAGTATGAGAAACAGTGTATCCACCGTTGAATGCTCCTTGAAAATTGTGTTTTTAATTTATAAAATATGTTTTTTGAAAAAGTTGAAATAACACATTTTTGAAGGGACATCCAACAGTACTGACAGTGTTTGCATACTTCAAAGTATGGAAACAGTTTCATACTAGATTTGTCCCCTCAATGGACACACACCAAAAATTTGCTTGATTGGTGTTCAAATCAAACGGCACTAATCAGGCTAATTTTTGGTGTCTTAGGCACGAATGAATAAAATTTCTATCCCAGCCTTCAGTCAGAATGAAAATCATAGGCCACGTGGCACACTCTTAGTGGACACTGACCGTATGGATGTTTGGCCAATACCTCAGTGGGCCCTCTAAACCAGAACTGAGCCTGATTAGTGATTTACAACCTTTGGATCTTTGCACCCAAATAACGTTCAATAATGCTCGAATTCATATCGTTAAAATCAACCCACGAAAATAACTTCAACCGAATCGCTTAGAAATCACTAATCAGGCTGATTTTTGGTTTAGAGGTTCACTGAGGGAATGGCCAAACATCCATACGGTATGCGTCCACTAAGAGTGTGCCACGTGGCTTGTGATTTTCATTGTGATGGAAGCATCTGTCAGAACGATGTGATAGAAGTTTTATTCAGCACTCATGGGTCTGTGGGCCTCCCTCCTCTCACTCTGTCACGACTTAAACCTAGATCTCTCCGACCTGTGATCCACAATCCAAACCCATGGTCTCGAGCGTGAGGATAAGAAAGGGACTAAACTAATGTATTCACTTATGTCGTTGCTGGGTTCTATGATATATCAAATTTATAGGTTTCAATGTATTCTATTGTAATATATGAATTTCATTTTTTTATAACATAACCCATATATTATAAGCCAAAACATAAAAATTAACTAAGTACCAACATTTTACATTGTTATTCATCAAATTAAATTTTAATACATTAAGTCTAATTGAAATAAAGCATAATAAAAGTTAATCCTCCGCTGGCATCAAATCAGCTATGCACCCACTCCATCGGAAAAATCTGAAACATGGTAAATAGGTAGGGTGAGCTGAGAAGTTCAATAAGCACACTCCAACACTCATGTGTCCATGAGAATGAGTGGCTAAACATGATAAATCAATCCGGATATATATAATACATATACAATACATGATATAATCATAAAAGTGCAAAGTTATCGATAAGTCTAGTCTTATCAAATTTCTTAGAATAGAACATTCGATGAATATTCATCTGCTAGTAAAACCCACAGGGATACTTGCCACAAGTACGTCAAAATATCATCACATGGTATCAAGGGGTTTGCGTCTTTGCACCTCAGGGCTCCACTCCAAGTCCTTCTTGCTCTTTTGGGATCATAACCCAAGGATTTTGGCACGACATGCCACAAAATCCTTAACTATGAATTCATACATACCCAACTTTTCTTTTTCAATTATTCCAAAGTCTAATAACATGATATAGAATCAACATTGATGCATGAACAATAATCGATGGGCAATAAAAACAATTATATCAGAAACTTGTAAAAAAATGAATCCCTGAATGAGACAAATAATATAAAAATCAAAATTAAAGATTTAGATATCAGATCAGGTTGATTTTTTTGTATATGTTACTAGATGTAGTAATCTCATTACACTCAAAAATTCAAGTTTATCCAAACTTGAAAAGGAGTCTAAATGACCTCTACAAGTTTTGAATATACTTTACTGTTTGAAAAATAAATAAAAAATCTCATCCTTCGTGATTTTTGGTTTTAATTTAGTTTATCTCTAAGATGCAAATTCAGTTACACCTCTACCAACCAATAATAATGTTTTCATACCCGGACTTGTCATCAAACCGATCAAGGGATACTAGGTCACCAGTTCAACCGTTGGGTCATCTAGGTCAACTTGTCACATGGCAACTCTTTAAGGCCCAGTGACCCATGAATGTTTTGCGCACCCCTTGTTGGACCACCCTGTGTTACCAGTTCAACCCGTGTCTAGGTCAGCCGGGTCACTTGTTCAACTGGTCAGGTCAAGCGGGTTGCAAGAATGTGGACGGTTTTTCACGTATCATTGGTTTGGGTGTTGGGATCACTCCGACCCATTTTTGTGACTGGGTAACTGGGTCACCGGTTCGACTGGCCGGGCCGGGTTCTCAATTTGCTATGCGGCCAAAAAGGAAGTGACAGGCGTTAGCCAGACATTACCCTGAAGCCAAGCGCTCTCTAGATTTTCTTCATAAAACTCATGGGATCCACCCATATCCATGCATGATTGCCTCATGTCCCCCAAAGGCAAGAGCACAGCATTTTTACACTAGGCTTATGAACAAGACCAATAATGGTTTCCAAGCCCATGATTAAAAATGCTCAAAATCAAACGGCTAGAAATCACCAATTAGAATGATTTTTGGTTTGTAGGTCCACCACTGGGTGTTCCGTACATTCATGGGTCAGTTGACCCAAATAGTATGCCACGTGTCAATTTGTGGAAATTGCTGTATCAAACTTTGGAAACAGAAGAAATCTGTATGAAATTTCTGTTTTGCCCTTGTTGTCTTCTCATTCTGACCATGGTTCGAAGTCTCCGGCGATCTGGATCGGGATTGGAGCCCACCTGTCCAATCCAAAAATGGATCGTCTCGCCCCCTGATCACTGTTTCCCAAAGGACTCCTACTTTGTCTGGGGCGAGATGGGCTGATCGGACCGATCTGGATCGGGATCAGAGCCCACCGATCCGGCCCGATCCGAGATTTCGAACCATGGTTCTGACGCAATTGTTTTGCATTCTACA
Organism: Euptelea pleiosperma; assembly: GCA_035048495.1. Classification (NCBI taxonomy): domain Eukaryota; kingdom Viridiplantae; phylum Streptophyta; class Magnoliopsida; order Ranunculales; family Eupteleaceae; genus Euptelea; species Euptelea pleiosperma. The sequence goes on from CM068549.1 coordinate 21,090,409, forward strand.
GAAAACAGCAATAATATATGCAAGTGGATCGGCAATCATCAACGCCACCCATATACCAAAGTAGTCAACTAATATAACAAAACGGAGAAAAATATGTAAGGTATACCTGACAATTTTTGACGAGGTAGCGCGATTTTTGTTACTCACCAGTGCCTTCTGGGCCCACTGACCGAATGGATGTTTATCCCACCCCTTGGTGGATATACACACCAAAAATCACCCTGATGCGTAATCTCTAGTTATTAGATTTTAGTAATTTTTAAGGTGTTATTATAGCTGTTGGATTCAACCATTATTTTTAGAACTAAAAACAACGGGTAAAAATCATCAAACAATCTAATTTTTGGTACGGATGTCTATCAAAGGGTGGGCTAAACATCCATGCGGTCAGTGGCCCAGTTACAAAAAGGCGCTGTACCTTATTACATCACTACCCTTTAAAAAAATGAAAAATCTAGTTTTGGTATCCATGCCGTCAATTGGGCGTGTATCAAAAATGCACTATACCTTGTCTCCCCACTTATAACCCCTCTTATAGGCTTCAATAAAGAACGACCGAGATTTAATCCCCCAACTGGATAGTGGACCTCAGCCACTCAAACCCGATTTGTTGGGAATTGCGTTGGCACGGGCCACCCACTAGTATAATTAAAAAAGAAAATGAGGCCACTCAACACCTTCCTCACCAACACAATCCTCTTGTATAAAATAATGGTAGCTAGCTCAGAGATAAAAAGAAGAAACAACACATGTTATCAATCAATCCCTGATCTTGAATCTTAGCCGTCAAAAAAATGGACGGAAGTCTCCTCGCCGTCGAAGACGCATCACTGTTGAAGCTCGTCCAACAGCTTGCCGTCAACGGCAACGAAGAACCACCGCCGAGATATATCCATAAAGAAAGAGATGAAGGACCTATCGATGCTTCTTTATCATCTTCAATTCCAATCGTTGATCTTCACCTCTTATCATCTCCATCGTCTTCCATCAAAGAAAAAGAAGAAGAAACGGAGAAGCTCAGGTCCGCCCTCGCTTCATGGGGCTTGTTTCAGGTACATTTTTTTTTTTTTTTTTTTTATAGTTTTAACTAAGAAACCATCAGATTGGTAAAATTTCCGATGCAGAGGACTCTCCTGGCCCCACGTAACTCAATTTTTAGGCCCACTAACCGCATGGATGTTTACCCCACCATCGGTGGATATACACACTAAACATCAGCTTGATTGATGGTTTCTAGACGTAGTCTTTGTACTTCAAAATAATGCTTGAATCCAACGGTTAAGATCAATTTTGATCCGGACCGATTCGATATGAAAATATGCCAATCCCATAAGAGATCGGATCACGATTCGGAACCAATCCGTTGGATAGAATAGAGAATTCCGACCCGATCCAATATGATTCAATCAATTAAATCAAAACGAAATTTTAAATTATATATTTTATCCACTCAAATTTGAAGTGTTATAGAATAATGAAATAAAAATACGTATAGAAGGGTACATGCCCAATCTGATACCGATCCAATAATTAATTGGATCAACACACATAAACTCGGTACCGATCCGATAAGAATATAGGTGGGTCCGGACCCAAAATTATCGGTCGGAACGGATCGGATTTTCGGGTTGATCCGATCCATTGTCAGTCTACCACCAAGGGTCCACTAAATATCCATGTAGTTAGTGGGCCGGGCCGGGCTACTAGTGTCCTCTACACTACTTTACATCGAGTGCATCCAAAGTCCTCTCCATCTAAAAATTTTCCTAAAAGGGCGCGTTTAATTGTAGATAAAAGTTTCCTGACAAATTATTTTTCCATTGAAACTTTTCTTGGAAAAATTTGCCTGGTAAGGCTATTTTTTATTGCAAATGAGAAAATATGCTGCGAAAAATTGCGAGAAAATAAGGGTGGATTTTCGTGGAAACGAATTCTCACCTATGAGGGACGGAAATGAATTCCTAGCTTGGATGGGAAAATCTCATTCATCCAAGAAAATTTTCCTAATTTAAAATGGCTATCGAATAAGGGAAGAATATATTTTCCTGAGAAAATGCAATTTTTAGCTGACACCAAAAAGCGTCACGTAAAGCTTGTTACATGGATAGTCTCTCGCGGCATAAATTATATCAGGTACCAAACATCCCCTTAGTGGTAGCTATGGGTCGGTTAATTTTAACATTGGTTGGTGTTTGAGTGGCAGATGTTAATCGAAAGGCCCCCAGCCCTGGTCCCACTAACCACATGGATTTTTAGCCCACCCCTTTCTGGATATAAACCAAAAATCAACTTGATTGATTATATCTAGCCATGATTCTAACCATTGGATTCGAACATGTTTTTTGGGTAGTAAATCCAATGGCGAGAAATCATCAATCAAGCTGATTTTAGTGTGTTTATCCACCAATAAGTGGGCCGAACATCCACACAGTCAATGTGCCCAAAAAAACTGATCTATGTAGGGCCACGAGAGTCCTCTGTATCGACTGCACCGGGAGTCCTCTGCATCTAAATTTTTCTTTAGTTTCTGATTATCAATAATAATTTTTATAACTTACAAAAAAAAAAAAATAAACAATTTTTATATAAAGATTTCTAATAATATAGAGAGCTTATTTTTTTAATTAATACCATATATATTAATATATTAAATATAAAAAAAGGCCTTATATAGAGTTTTCGCCTTAGGCCTCAACTTGTATGAGACGGCCCAGTCGTATTAACGTTGGTTATAGAATTTCAGGTAATAGGCCACGGGATCTCGAGCTCTTTACTCGATGAGGTGCGCAACGTAATGAAAAAGTTCTTTGATCTTCCAATGGAAGAGAAGCAGAGGTACTCCATACATGGTGAAAATGGCACACTGGATGATGTTGAAGGATATGGGAATGACCGAGTCATCTCGGAAGATCAGGTTCTCGACTGGCACGACCGGCTGTTCCTCTTAGTAAAACCACAAGATCAGAGGATGCTCAAGCTTTGGCCTGAAAATCCAAATAATTTCAGGTATCTCAATTTTCATTACAGGAGAAAACAAGGAAAAGTTCGAGCATAATTTAGGTTCTCATTCGAGAATTCGGATAAAAATTCGGTAAATAATAAAATAATATAAAATAATTAATAATTAATAATTAATAAATAATGGTTTTCTTACATTTAAAATTAAGAATTTTCAATAGTCCGGGAATAATTTGTTAATGACAGAATATATTACAGCTCCTCATAAAATTCGTGAAATTGACTGAATCTTTGAAATGTTCAGCCTTATAATACAATTTTTTTTTTCAATTTTTTGAAAAATTCGGTTAGAATACGTGAATTATGCACGATCTTACTAACTTGGAGAATGAAATTACAAGGGGTGTCTTCTTAAATCTAGTGGTTGTTTGCATGGTGTGTGCATACAAGGGTGCTGGAGGAACTGTTCCATATGTCCTGCCATAGTTAGCAATTCGACATGCGGCAAAGATTCGAAACGGGAAAAGTTCGATTTTAATTCAGCTTCAGGATATAAAAATTCGGTCATTGTTGAAATATTATATTCGTTTAGCCTTAAAAAGCCTGAATTTTACCAATCTTTTCATTTTACGCGGTCGTTTAATACGTTATTATTTTAAAAAAATGCAAAATTATATTCACGTATTATTTGTATAATCTTAAAATTTGAAATTTTTTCTGATTTTTTATTTTATACGGCCGTATTAAACATTTCTTAAAAAAATGAAAAATTCAGGTATTAAATGCGAATTTACTAACTAGGGGTCCTACCTAGTAGGTATCCTACGGCAAGAATTGACAAAATTGGATGATCATAACCATCCGTTCCATCGTGTCCCTGATGCATGAGATTATCCAATTAGGATGGTTTTTGGCATAAGAGATCTCTTAGAGGACCCACATCAAATGATAGGCCCCATTATCCTACATCTACATTGATCTGACAGTTGTTAAGATGGAAACCTTAGATCAATAACAACAATAGAAACCACAATAATCTATCTAATTATGTTGCAGGGAAATCTTGCATGAATATACCATGCAGTCAAGTCTGGTAACCGAGCTTCTTCTTAAGACCATGGCGGAGTTGGTGGGTCTGGAAGAGAATTACTTCCTCAATCAGTTCGGGGAACAGGCTCCGACATATGCAAGGTTAAACTACTACCCTCCTTGTTCGAGGCCTGATCTTGTTTACGGCATCAAGCCCCATTCAGATGGAGTAGGAATCACTGTCGTCTTACAGGACAAAGAAGTAGAAGGTCTTCAAGTACTCAAAGATGGCCAATGGTTCAAAGTTCCAGTCATTCATGATGCATTGCTTGTCAATGTAGCTGATCAAATGGAGGTAAACAGTCTCAATATTTTTATTTTTTTTCTGAAACTGTGGGTATCCGGCCGGCCTCTTAGAGCACCTGACTAGTCCCCCGGGGCACGATAGTCACCCCTTCCACACATGCCGGAGTGTACTGGAAGAGTTAATATGGACTGAACTACTAAAAGCGAAGCCTCCAAACAAGCAACAACTAAAACAAATCCCCCTCTCTTGAACAAACAAGATCTCAACGAAAGACAAAGTCATGACATTCAATAAAGATTTTGGACCAAAAATACATAAAGCCCTTGATATTGAGAATTAAACTCGCCACCTCCTCTTCCTTCCCTTCAAAAGTTCTAGAATTTCTTCTAAATTCCCTAACTTATAGCAAAGGAGAGCATACTCCATAACACTCGCCTTCTAGAAGAGAAGGCCGAAGTATACCAACTAGCAATAAGATTCGACAACGAACAAGGCATGACCCAGACCATCCCAAAATTTATAAAGAACGCCATTCCCACAACTCTCACAACATCATAGTACAACAAAAGGTGGTTGGACTTATTCCCTCGCTATGTTTACACATTGAGCAAAAGTCCAGATTGATAATCCGTCTCGCAATCAAAATCTTGTCTAGAATCATGGTCCAAAAGAAAAAAGCTACCTTGGAAGGCAACTTGGAGCCCCATATATAGGATAGCTACTGGAAAACTATCACTGAGAGACCTTAGAAGAGCCTTATAAAAGACCTAACAAAAAACCAACCATGTTTTGATGAAGACCAAAGCTGCTTATCCGAAACCATAGAAAACAAATGACAATCGTGCAGACGAGACAGAAGACCAGAAATGACTTCAATCTCCCAATCATTCAGTCTTCTTCTGAATCCAAAACTCCATGTTAAATCTTTCTCTTCATGAATAACAACGAACCGAATGGAGCAATTCTTCATGTCAGATAAAAGGAAGAGCCAAAGAAACTCCTCCATAAGAGGAATTTCCCCACACTACATGTCTGAAAGTTCTTCTTCTGATCTTTACAGATACCTAAAATGGAGGTTGAATAGGTATTTAAAATTAACTACGTTATTTAGTAGCCTATTCAGATTATAGTTTGGGTAGGTGTAATCTATTGCATGTTGGGCAATCCTAAATATGTTGATTGATTTAATAATTGGTTATCTCAACCGAATCAGATCTAATATATCGGAGATATATTGTTTCCGATTCATTTGATCTAACTATATTAAAAATGTGAAATATAAGCAATCAACCATGACACATGCGGGTTTTTATGTGGAAACCTTTTTCAAAGAAAAACCACATGACTACATCTAGTCGTTGAAGTATCACTAACAGAAACTTATTGAGTACAAAAGTTACCATGCAACATCATGACTCACAGCATACAATCCAACTCCATCCATCGAGCCAACTGCCAGTGCATCCATGTCCTTTGACTGCCACACACGAATCTACGAGTGCCCTTCTGAAATAATCCCCTTAGTGGTGTTCAGTTTGGTACATACCCAAACCTACCCTCGATCAATCCAGCCCCGATCTTATTCTCATGCTACAGTCCAACCCCATACGTGAAGGATTCAGTTCAGCCCCGACTCCTTAATCAAGCCACAAATGGTATTCGAGACTCATTGTGTGGTGCATGTACTCTAATTTTTAAGTTTAAGATAAAGGATTGAAACCTAGGCATAGTTTAGTCAAGCTTGGTAGAAGATAAGTTATTCAAACAATGATCATGGAGGAATAGAAAACCCTAGTAGGATAAAAGTGATTACCTGGGTTTTGCTCTCCTCAATGCTTTTTCTCTCAAAGGTGATTCTCTATAGTGAAGAGACTACTAAGCTTGAAGGCTTGAGAAATCCAAGCTCTCTAATGTGATGAGTTAGGTTTTAAAACCTTAGGTTTCCATTATATAGAGAAGGGAGCCAAGCCTTAACTTTTAGCAAGTGATTGGGTGTAGTTAGGACTCTTTAGATTGGGAAAATTGTTCCCGCACATGTCCAATCAATTAGGCTAAGTTTAAAAACTTTCCGGATCATGTCCAATCGATTGGGCTGCTGGTCTAATCGATTGGGGTAGGTCCAATCAATTGGGCTTTCAGGTCCAATCGATTGGGCACCCCCAAATTCAAAATTTTAAGCCTATACGGACCTGAATAGGATATCATTGCTATGTGACTTAGTTTTAGATTAATATTCTAATTAAATCCATTAACCCTAAGATATTTAAGTCACTTACCATCTTGTATGTGTGAGTATATAAGAAACGAAAAAATTCGAGTCTTTAGATAAATCATTATAGCTTTTAGTCTTTAGGCTTCATCTAGTAGTTTTCAGGCAATCAGGAGTGGTGCAACCATTGACACACTCTTGGCATAACTATTACACATAGGATCAGTTACAAACAATATTTTGTCATACGGAATTTAGACAAATAGAATATAGATATATTCCTTACACCGTCCTCCTAAAATCTGACCCTATCCCTAAGCCATGCCTTGTACTTCACCCCCTTGGAAGATTTAGCCGAAATCTTCATAATACCTTCCAAACACTACACCCATAATTTGAGTTAACTGCTCTCCCATCCCACCTAAACTCTGAAACCCCATACTTGCGCACTATCGCCTGCCTCCACAAATTAGAAGTCTCCTCCCCAAACTTCCATAACCATTTTCCCAACAAAACCGCATTCATTACAGAAATGCTCCTGATCCCTAATTCAACTTAAGCCTCAGTGCTACAAATGGTCTTCCAATCTACTAGGTGAAACTTAGCATCCTCAACTCTATTGTTCCATAAAAAAATCCTTCATTATCTTCTCCAAAACATACACAAGACTTTTAGGGATAGAAAAATAGTGACAAATAGTAGATGGTCAAGCTAGACAAGTAGTACTTTATCAACACTAATTTGCCCCCTTTTGAAAGATATCTAGACTTCCACAAAGACAACCAACTCCCAAATCTTTCAATCGCAGTATCCTAAATAGCCTTTGATCTGTAACTAACCCCCAAAGGTAGCCCCACTTACTGAGTAGGAAAGCTACCTAGGTCACATCCCATATGTCAGCCAAGTCACTGATATTCCCCACCTCAAACACCTTACTCTAGATTAACCAGTAATCCTCACACAACTTTAAAGCAACAGAGAAGACCTCTTAGAAAGGAAAGTTGAGGGGGAGAAGCTCCCAAGAAAACAAAGGTATTATCCGCAAATTGAAGATAGGAGATCGTCGAGACTACTACTCCTACCTCAAATCTTATTAAATCCGCACCTTGCACAGCTCTAGAAACCATTCTCCCTAAAGCTTCTGCCACCACAATAAACAAATAAGGCAACAACGGATCCCGTTGTTTAAGCCCCCTCAAAATTTTGAAGTAACCTACACAAGGCTCATTAACTAGAATAGAAAACGATGTCGAAGAAATACATTTCCAAATCCATCTCCTCCACTTCAACCCAAAACTAATTCTTCCAAGCATGTAGTCTAAAAAATTTCAACTAACATGGTCAAACGCCCTCTCCATATCAACCTTGCATACAATGTTTGGAATCCTTACCTTATGCCTGGAATTAATACACTTATTCGCTATCATAACATCGTTCAAGATCTGTCTTCCCTTCAAAAATGCTCCTTGGGTTTATAGAATCACAAAAGCTGAAATCCTATCATAATTGCTAGCTCTTAGCCAAGATCTTATACACTCTTCCCACCAGACTAATAAGCATGTACCCTGAAATATCATCAACCCCTTGATTCTTATGAATCATCACCATGAAAGTGTTACTGGACGTATTATCCAAAAAAAAACTTCCTCATAGAACTCTACCACCACCTTCATGAAATTTACCCGTACCGCATCTCAGCATTACTTAAAAAAGCCAAGGACAACCGCCAAGCCTTGGATCTTTGTCATCGGCCAACATTGAAATGGAACCCAATATTTGTTTCTCTAGAAAGGGTCTCTCCACCCAATCTCTATCCTTGGAACTAATGCTATCGAAATGAAGACTTTCTAAAATAGGTCTAAAAGAAACCAACTCAGTATATAACTCAGAATACTAGTTTACCACTTCCTTGCTAATGTTCTTCTTGTCCTCTATACACTTTCTATTGATCTCTAAACGGACTAAATGGTTTCCTTCCTGTCGATATTGGTCGTCTTGTGGAAGAACTTAGTGTTATTATCTCCTTCCTTCTACCACTTGACCCCTCGATTTCTGTTTCCAACTAATCTCTTCCAAATTTATTAAGTGTTGGTATTCTGCTTTAAGATTGACTCTCCTGCTACAATCTTCAAAGGAAAATGGATAATCCTTCTCCTTCTTGTTAATCAACGAAAACTCCTCTAAAACATATGCCCTCTTCTAATCTACCCTACCAAACTCCTCTCAATTCCAAATCTTTAGCTTTTCTTTCAGAGCTTTGAGCTTCTGCCTAAACACCTTCCCTGCTCTCATGTAGAAAGAAAAGTTGCCCCACCACTCCTTAACCTTATCCTTAAATTTCAAACAAGACAACCACATGTTCTCGAAGAAAAATGGAGAAAGATGATTATAAATTCTACCACAATCATGCAGAAGAGGCACGTGATCTAAAGTGGGTCTAAGAATCGCCACCTAAGACACCCAAGGGAAATGCTCTTCCCACGTGTCAGATACAAAAAATATATCTAACCTACTAAGAATGAGGATATATCTTGGTTGTTAGACCACGTGAACCTTCCCCCGCCCATAGGAAGATCCAATAGAAAAATTGCGATAACTCAAAGCTCCAAACTCCCCCACACATCTTGTCACCCTACTCCCCACGTTCTTCTCATGAGAAAATTGGGTTACATTGAAATTCCCTCCAATGCACCACAGGAGATCCCAAAGCCCTGTCACATTGTCCAACTCCTCCTAGAATTGAGCCTAGAGACTCCTCTTAGTAGGACCATACACCCTAAACAAAACCTAAGAGAATTGCACACAACTGCATAAAATTGACACCGAAACGTCTCTAACATTCAAAAAATTGCGATCCAAAAAATGAGGACACCTCCAGAAGAGCCAATAGTCAGAAGGTCGTACCACCCGAAATGCATGAACCCCCATAACTCTTTGATATCTCTATCCTCCATTTTCTCTAGTTTGGTTTCTTGGAGAATCACCACCTTAGTTCCCCATCTCCTAATGACACACTTCCCAACTGCCCTTCTATCCTTACTCTCCAAATCCTCTAACATTCTAGGACAATATATTTGTCCTCAATAAGCCCCGCACACCATCCTCCCTTTCCTAGGACGACCAACACCCAAAACATCTCCCAAATTGAACGGGTAGGCCAACTGTTGCAGCTTACAAGACACTCTAGTTGACTTGTTATTCGACAGTGGGAACCTCAACCTCCTCCACTACTATTAATTGATTGTTTGTTTCTTACACGGGATTGAATGAAATCCACTATTCTTGACTCGTTCCCCTTGGATAGTTGCTAAACCACATCCTCATCGCCCACTTCCACTATATCGTTGGATTGCTTGCTTCCTTTCGGATTCTTACGAGGTGTTACCAGATCTTTAATGAGCTTAAAGGCTTCATCTTCTAACCCAACAAAAGTCAAACTGAGAGATACACCTATCGTCGTGATATTATTAACGATCCAAACATCTGGATCAACCTCCTTGGGCGTAACCGAACCTATTGCAAGGGGCCAACAACCTGTTACCCCCTCGATTGTAATTAGACAAATCGACACTCCCCTCGACTCCGAGTGTCCCTCCTCCCAAGAAACCAACTCCTGACCTACAATAGCACCCTCTTACTGAGTGATACCCTTATCAAACATCTGACCTGGCAACCTCCTCAACCCAAAAACTTTTGCATGCTTGATAGCCTGATCAATTGTCCCATCTGTGAAATCTCCACACACTAAAGTAGCCCCTGGATCCCCAAGCTAGTCCTGCTGATATTCCTCATCCCCAGACGCAACTCTTGGTGCAACTCGCCACTAGAAACAATCGAAGCCATCTCCACAACTTCATAGTCCATGAATCATATTGTGCCGATTCTTTTGAGTAATATATATGAAAATGAGTAAATCCACACTAAGATTCTTACAGATGTAATTACTGTCCATCGATGCAATTCACATGTAGAGCCCGCGTACAATGTTGGGTGCCACAATTCATCAATGGGTCCCATCTATAAATATCCTAGCTTAAATATCAACTCAGTCATCCACTTATAAACTTCTAATCAATAGAACTTTTTTGAACTACCCACATGGATGAAGCTACCATTTGTAGATTGTAATAATGATATAATATAAGAATCAAGACCTTAAATTTCCACAAAAAGGAAGATAGATGTGAACTTTGAGCCATGGTTTAAAAAATGTAGAATGGACGTTATAACAGTAATGCTCCAAAACCATTTATTTTCAAAAAAAAGGCTAAAACCCAAAAAATAGACTCAACGTTATAATAGATGTTATTTTGAAAATAATAGCCATTATTTTGTCCCTTGTTCGTTATTTTACCGCTATTGATGTTATTTTAATAATCAAAATTTTCAAAAAATAATCAACTATTATTATTTTGGCCTTTTTTTATTACTATGATTTGACCCATTATAATGGATATAATGGTAAAATTATATTTCCATTGTAAAGATCAAATTTAATCCTTTCTTTGAGCTACCTTGACAGATAGTTGAGAAAATATATATGGTAATTAATTGACATTGATAGATAATGAGCAATGGAATGTTCAAGAGCCCTGTGCATAGGGTGGTTACAAATTCAGATAAAGAGAGGATCTCGTTGGCTATGTTCTATACGCCAGAATATGAGAAAGAAATCGAACCAGCAGCTGGGTTGATCGACAAGAGTAGGCCGAAGTTGTTCAAGAAGGTGAAAGCGAAAGACTATACGGAAGTCTTCTTCCCACACTACTTGCTAGGGAAGAGAGCAATCGATTGGGCCAAAGTTTAGTTTATCAATCTCATCGTTCATGGTTTTTGGTTGTTTCAAGACATGTTTTTAATTTAATTTATCTTTAAGGGTCTGTTTGGTAACCAGACATGGATTTGGAATTGAAAATAAAATTCTAGGATTTGTGATTCTAGGAATTTGAATTCCAAGAATTAAAATTTCGTGTGTTTGGTTGCACCGTGGAATTTAATTGGAATTCTCAATGAATTCTAATTTTAATTGTTTAGATATCTAATATAATTGAATTTTCCATATATCTACATTAGAGAACTATCATCGCATGCATGTAATAGTTTGTTGTAGACCTGCAAAATAGTTAATATGGACAAAATATATTATACATGCTTTAACCTCATTTATCTTTTGACTCTAGTCATGGTATCAAGACAGGCTATCATGAGAGTTACATTTGACTCAAAGCTCTTCACAAGCAAACACAGAAACTGAACCCTCCATACTATTCATATTGAAATCAACTCAAGCCCAGATATCTAAGATTCCATGAGGATTGAGGAACTACCAACCTTCATAAGGGATAAAACAACAAAAAAAACTAGGTAAAACCATAAAGAAGAACTAGTATTGCAAACAAGAGCCATCTGATAGAACACCAATCATTTTGAACATGCATTCCCAACTCCCAAGTAGCTGATGGAGCTATGTTCCATTAAGCTCAGTGAAAGCAAAGGTAATTCATAGTTTACCACTGATGCCAAAGACTTGCAGGTTTGGAAATCTGAACTATTATACCAGAGGAAGTCAAGGAAGTGGTGATTGGCATGCCTGGAATTAAAGAATGGTCTTCATGTTGTTTTATACTGCATATTCGCTCTATAGGATACAATAAACAAGATACTTCTTCATGGTTAAATGAAAAGAATAAAATAAGGCTCATAAACTTTGGATGTAGAAGACGTGTCTGGGTCAACTGAGTCACTGGTTCAACCGATCGGGTCGAGCTGGTTACAAGAATGTGAACGATTTTTTCACATATTCTCTCTATATAGTAGAAAATCTTATTTTAACAACTATTCATGATAATCAAAAGTTACGAAAAAATTTAGATGCAGAGTACACCCATAGTCCCTTTGCAGTTCACACAGAGGACTCTTGTGGCCCTACATAGATCGTTTTTGGGCCTAATGACTGCATGGATGTAGCCCACTTATTGGTGGATAAACACACTTAAAATCAGCTTGATTGATGATATCTAACCATTGGATTTACTACTCAAACAACATGCTTGAATCCAATAATGGCTAGAATCAATGCTAAAAAGTACTAAAATCTGTGGCTAGAGATAATCAAGTTAATTTTTGGTTTGTATATCCAACAAGGGGTGGGCTAAACATCCATGTGGTTAGTGGGTTCGGGCCTTCTCTCATCTGGCTGGGGCCTTCCCTCTTTTTTTTGCTAAATGTATATTGTATTGAAAAATAAAAAACTATACAAGGCACGCAAAGGAGAGGAAGTCAGCCCACCTGAAACCCAACTAGGTTAGCTCCCAAGCGGCCAAGAACCCATCATTAGACGGAAACAAAGTTAGTCAAATATGTAATAAAGAGTCTGGGGTTCCTCCATTTTCAAAAAAGGATGGAGCTCTACAAAATCTCAACCTGCTCCTTATCTAAAGAAGACCCATGATTCGTTAATTTGTCCGCTGCGAAGTTGGCTTCCCTCCATGTAGAGGTAATGAAGCAATGGTTTGTCCTTGTAATCGTTGCTTCCCATCGAGGTCTAATTATCCATAGAATCTTCTTCAGGCCAAAGGCTTGGACAGCTGCGGTTGAGTCGGGTTCAATCCATATGTTCTTCCATCCTTTGCTAGTCGCCTATTCGACGCCTTCGACTATAGCCCAGCATTCGGCCATGAAGTTAGATGTCACCCCCAAGCCTATGCAAATGGCTCCCCTGAATTGACATTGATAGTCACGGAAAATAATGCATGCTCCCCCTCTCCCGGTGTTACCTTTGGCCGCCCAATCACAGTTCATTTTTATGAAGTTGTCGATTGAAGGTTGTCACACACAAGGTCTGATTTTAGGCGCTACCCTTGGCTTACACCCTACTCCTAGGAAAGACAGAGTGGTGATGAGGTCGTGAATAGAGTTTGCCATGGTCTTCTTGGAGAGATTCACGGCTTCCTAGATAGCCGCAAGAATTCTCTTTTTGCTAGCTTCCTCCTTCGGAATGCGATCTTCGAAGATAACTTCATTTCTGTTATGCCATATGGTATTGGTTGTGTTGAGGACTGCCGCACACCAAAGGTCCTTCATAATGGGACTGAATTGATCACACCAAGAAAGGGCCTCTTTGAATGATCCAAAAGGATGCTTATGTTGGAAGATGAAGGAGATCCATTCCATAGAGTATTAGTTGCTGAGCATCCCCACGGGAAGTGGTCCAAACTCTCTTCTTCCTTCTTGCACATATGGCATTGAGACGCCAAATGGAAACCTCTCTTCTTTAAAGCTACATCTGTAGCTGCACAACCATGAAATAATTTCCAAGAGTTGGCTGATGTTCTGGGATGGTTAGACGCCCTCCATACCCACTTTTCCCACCACACCTTTTCCGATGTGACCCGAATCTCTTCAAGGCCTGAGCGGACTGAGTACTCACCGGAGATGGAAGGCTTCCAGATCCTTTGGGTGCCTTCTCTCACCTGGGGCATAAGGTGACCACCTTATTGGGCGCCTTATGGTAGAGACGGCCCTGGGTGAAACTTGCCAAAGGCCGATGGTCCGCATCTGGAAAGACCAAAATCAATAAAATAATGTTATGATTGTCAGGCTAACTGTCATGCGATCACAATAACTAAGAACTTCTTGTTTGATCAGACGAACTAAGAACTTCTTGTTTGAACTCGGCCAGGTTCTCATCGATCAAACAATTGTAATCTATAGAGAGAGAGAGAGAGAGAGAGAGGCTCAATTTGCTATGCGGCCGAACAGGAAATGAAAGGCGTTAGCCAGACATTACCCTGAAGCGAAACACTCTAGATTTTCTTCATAAAACTCGTGGGATCCACCAATGATTTTTGGTGTGTGGGTCCACCAATGGGTGATCCATACATTCATGAATCAGTGGACCCAAAAATCATGCCACATGTCAATTTGTGGAAATTGCTTGTATCAATCTTTTTGATAATAGAAGACGTTTGTATGAAAGCTCTGTTCTGCCCATATTGTCTTCCGTTCTGACTCAATTTTTTGCATTCCACAGTAGAAATGCAAGTGGATCGGTTAAAAAAATGAAAATATAATTAAAAAAAGAAAGGATGCCACTCGACACCGACACCTTCCTCGTCGTCACCTTCCTCACCAACACAGTCCTCTTATATAAATTAAAAGTAGATCAGAGATCAAAGAGATGAAACAACGCATGTTATCAATCAATCCCTGATCTTGAATCTTAGTCGTCAAAAACATGGACGGAAGTCTCCTTGCCGTCGAAGACGCATCACTGGTGAAGCTCGTCCAAGAGCTTGCCGTCAACGGCGACGAACCACCGCCGAGATATATCCATAAAGAAAGAGATGAGGGACCTATCGATGCTTCTTTATCATCTTCAATTCCAATCGTTGATCTTCACCTCTTATCATCTCCATCGTCTTCCATCAAAGAAAAAGAGGATGAAACGGAGAAGCTCAAGTCTGCCCTCGCTTCATGGGGCTTATTTCAGGTATTTATTTTTTTTTAGTTTTAACCAAGAACCCATCATATTAGTAAATATTTAGATGCGGAGGACTCTCGTGGCCCACATAGTTCATTTTTGGGCCCACTAATGGCATGGATGTTTAGGGCTGTCAAAGGGAGCCCTACCCTCGCATATAATTGTGAGGCCTAGCCCGGCCATGGCCCTTAAAGGGCCTGGACTGATTAGGCCCTAACCCTACCTTCAAGGGCGATGGCTGGGTCAAGGTAAGCCCAGGGCCTAGAAGAAGAGCATTAAAAAATATAAAAATTTTAAGTAAAAAAAGTGGATGCTTGAATAATATACATGACTTGGTCACATGTTTCTTCGATTTAATCTATATATATTTTTTTATGAATGATCACAATTTTTTCGTCACAAAGGTGAATCGTTAAGGTTAGAAAATGAAACATTTTAGTATTTTAAAAACCTTAATAAAATAAATAATTTATTATAAATTTACACTAGAAAAAATTATTTTAAAACGATTTTGAATCATTCTTAAATTTTTCAAAATATGAACAATTTTGGGCCGTTCATAATTTTAAAATGGCTCAATCATTTAAAAATTGTCCAAAATTATATTTTTTTTAGGATAATTGTAGTGTCCAACACCAATAAAGTCATAACACGTGTACCTAAGAAAATCGGAAGACCATGCCAATCGGTTATCCCTTTTTTTTGTATTTTTGTTTTTCAAAAAAGGGTTACATTACCTAGGTAACCTGGAACTCTCATTAACAGTGTCGAGCGACGTGTGACCTTGGAACACCCCATTTTTTATTTTAAAAAATAACTTAATTTAATTTTGAATATACAACACCCCTTTAGCGTGACCCTGGTCCTACCCTTATTTAGAAGGGCCTTACGTATTTGGGCCTATCCGGCCCTAAGGGCTTAAAAATAAAAAAAGCCTTCCTTTTAGGGCATTCAAAGGGTAGGATACGGCCTGGGCCCCTTACAAGAGGGCCGGATTGACACCCCTATGGATGTTTAGCTGACCTATTGGTGGATATACACATTAGGCATCATCTTGATTTGTACTCCAAAAACTTTCTAGACGTAGTATTTGTAATCCAAAAATATGCTTGAATCCAACTATTAAAATCAATCCTAAACAAGTACTAAGATCTATGAATAGAGATAATCAATCAGATTGATTTTTTGTATTGTGTATTCGAAGGATGAGGCAAGTAACATATGTCTAATGAATGAGGAAAGGTAATCTAGGAGACCCGCCTAAGCTAAGTCATTAGTCGTTCGGGTTCCATTTCCGTCACACCGGGAAAACATAAGAGATCAAGACAACTAGACATGGAGAGAAAATAAGGAATGAAAGAGAGGTATTCGATCACTAAGAAAAGTATCACCTTTTCTCTACAGTGTATTTATAGACCCAAGTCTATGAGACATAATGACCAAAATACCCTCGTCCCATGTGGAAATGACATGGCACCTATAACCATATTGATTGGTCATAGGTGTTGATTGCTCATTCATAAACTCTTCTCTCTTAGTATGCCAGTCCCTAAGGCATTTCTATGCGTAAATGTCTTATGTCGACGCCTCATATCGACGAAGGGATATGTACCTTTATGAATTCTTAAAATGCCAAGGTCATACCCTGCAGACTTGTCGCTCGACCTCCAATATTACATCTCTTATATCACCCAAGCACTGACTATGCATTGTTACCCTACCTGTAGGTATTATACATGCTTCTAAATTTTCCGTGTGACATTCATGTAAGCACGTACATATCAAAGCATGCATCTACAGGTCTGTATTTCCATGGGACAAGTAAACATCGATGCAGTCCCACAAGTCACTTTTTGGACCCATTGACTCGTCAATGTTTTGATGACCCAAGTGGACATACACAAAATCAGCCTGATTGGTGATTTCTACTCGTTGCATTCGAGTACCTAAAAATGATAGGATCCAAGGGTTAGAAATCACCACATAAAATCCAACGGCTAGAAGTCACCAAAGCGAAGTATACCAATCCGGTGGCTAGACTTCGTATCAACCCAAATTCCACCCTGATCAAGTTCTAATGGGTTAGCTCAAAGTCTACAAGTACATACAAATTCACTCGAGTTTGCAGGTTGACCACCTGAGGCCCTGCCATAGTGGCAGCAGGTCAGGTTCAGTCCTGTTTGGTTAAACTGAACCAACCCAAGTCTAAACAAAACCATCTCAAGACCAATTCCAGCTCTGATAGGCCAATCAAAATCTGAAACAAGCAAAAAATGGTTCAGTAGAATTGGGTTACAAGGTTGGCCTGACCCGTTACCACCCTCAGGCTAATGATACTGGACTTCAAAACCAGAATCAGGTCTTACTATCTCACTAGACTGTCCATTAGATTTCTTTTTTTCTTGCTTCATGAAATTATATTTCTCGTATTAACTTTAGTTATGGAATTTCAGGCGATTGGCCACGGGATCCCAAGCTCTTTACTCGATGAAGTGCGCAACATAACAAAAAAGTTCTTTGAGCTTCCAATGGAAGAGAAGCAAAGGTACTCAAGAAGTGGTGAGAATGGCACATTGGATGACTTTGAAGGATATGGTAATGACGGAGTTGTTTCAGAAGAACAGGTTCTCGACTGGTCCGACCGGATGTACCTCTTAGTAGAACCACAAGATCAGAGGAAGCTCAAGCTTTGGCCTGAAAATCCAAATAGTTTCAGGTATCTCAATTTTCACATACTCCAAGAAGAATTCAATAGTCCAGGAAGAATTCGTTAAAAATGGCATATAATACAGGAATAATGCAGCTCCACATATTATTCATGAAATACATTGAATCTTTGAAAAGTTCGATTGTACAATATATTATTTTTCCAAAAATTTGAAAAATTCAGGTATAATACTTGAATTTACTAGCTCGGGGAATAAGATTACAAGGGGTGGACTTCTTAAATCTTGTGGTTGTTTGCATGGTGTCCATGCCGGGGTGGTGGAGGTACTGTCGACTAGAATCGACAGATTGGATGATTATAACCATTGGTTCCATCGCATCCTTGATGCTTGAAAGGGTCTGGTGGACAGAGAAGGTATATAGATCATCAAATTAGGATGGTTTTCACATAAGAATTCTTAGGTAGGACCCATATCAAATGATAGGCCCCATTCTCCTACATGCACATTGATCTGGCAGTTGGTAAGATGGAAACCCTAGATCAATAACAACAGAAACAACAATAATCAATCTACTGATGTTGCAGGGAAATCTTGCATGAATATAGCATGAAGTCAAGTCCAGCAACCAAGCTCATTCTTAAGACCATGGCGAAGTTGGTGGGTTTGGAGGAGAATTACTTCCTCAATCAGTTTGGGGCACAGGCTCCGGCATATGCAAGGTTCAACTATTACCCTCCTTGTTCGAGGCCTGATCTTGTTTACGGCATCAAGGCCCATGCAGATGGCGGAGGAATCACCGTCGTCTTGCAAGACAAAGAAGTGGAAGGTCTTCAAGTACTCAAAGATGGCCAATGGATCAAAGTTCCAATCATTCCTGATGCATTGCTTGTCAATGTAGCGGATCAAATGGAGGTAAACCATCTCAATCTATTTCTTTATCTCCCCATGAATCATATGACTGTAACAATAGGGACAGAAGTTTCTTAAAATCAACTGGGCCGTATTGTTTCGATTCTTTTGAGTAATATATCTGAAAATGAATCTGCGCTAGAGTCTTATAGATGGTAATTACTGTCCATCGATGGAATCCATATGTATTGCACAAGTACAATGTTGGGTGCCACAATTCATCAATGAGTCCATCTGAAAATTTCGTAGCTTAAATATTAACCCAGTCATTCACTAATAACCGTCTGATCTGTAGAACTTATTTGAACTGCCCAAATGGATGGAAGCTGCCATACTGTAATAATGATATATAAGACTTAGACCTTATATTTCCACAAACAGGAAGATAGATGTGAACTTTGAGCCATGTTGGTAACGCTCCAAGGCCATTACGATATTTTCAAGAAAAGGCTAAAAGCCAAAGACTTAACATTATAACAGTTGTTATTTTGAAAATAATGGCCGTCATTTTGTCCCTTATCAATTATTTCACCATTATTGATATTATTTTGATAAAGAAAAATTCAAAAAATAAGAAAATATTATTATTGTGACCTCTTTTTACTGTGATGTGACCCATTATAACAGTCATAACAGTTACATTACCTGTCAGTTATAACGATCAAATTGAAACCTTTCTTTGAGCTACTTTGACAGAGTTGAGGAAATATGGTAATTGATACTTACAGATAATGAGCAATGGAATATTCAAGAGCCCCGTGCATAGGGTGGTAACTAATTTAGAAAAGGAGAGGATCTCTGTAGCTACGTTCTATTTGCCGGAATTTGAAAAAGAAATTGAACCTGCAGCTGCGTTGATCGACGAGAGTAGGCCAAAGTTGTTCAAAAAGGTGAAGGTGAAAGACTATGTGGCAGTTGTCTACCCAAGCTACTTGCTATGGAAGAGAGCAATCGATTGGGCCAAAGTTTAGTTTCTCAATCTCATCGTTCGTGGTTTTTGGTTGCTTGAAGATATGTTTTTAATTTAGTTTATCTATAAGAAGCAAATTCAGTTAGACCTCAAAAAATCAATCTTGAATGCATTTGAGGTTCAAGGTATTTCTGGTCCTTTATAGAGAAGACAGAACATAGGTATTTGTAATCAATCATATATCATTTTGGGGAGGAACAATAGTATTTTATTGCTACAAATATGGATTATTGAAAAGAATACGACATGTATTTGGATATTTCCCTTCCAACTCCACAGTATTGGCATTTTATATTTATAGAATAACCATTTATTTGGTGGTCGACGTAATTTATTTATCAGTAGTAGCAAAAACAGAAAATTAGGTTCAGGGTCCGGAGATGCCTCTAAGCTTAAATTATTAAAAACACAAGAAGAACGGGTGGATAGCCAGGTCTCCTGTTGGGTCGGTTGAGCGGCTCTTTTAGACAAAGGTGAGCAGCCCCGTTTGCCAGATCTAGGGGTAAATAGAAAACAAATATTTACAAAGTTAGAACAGAGAAGTGAAGTACCTGACAAAATCGACTCTGCTGCGCCCAGGTAAGCGCCACTTTCTTCCTTGCATGGAGACAATTAAAGCTTTAGAATCTTCTTCTATCCCCAACTTTTCCCTCTGCATGTCCGCCGCCACCTTACACCTTCCAAGATTGCTACAGCTTCAGCATCTTGGGGTGTTTCTGCCCTACCTGGAGCCGCTTGTTCAGCAATGAAGAGCCCTGCCTTGTCACATATACAGGGCCAAAACCACACATATTAATGGAGATGGTGAAAGATACATAAGCATTCAGTTTCAACCAGCCTTTATAGCATGGAGTTCATGGTATTCTCTAGTGACCCTATTTGTTTGGTTCTAGACCCACTCTGGTGTCAGTTTTTTTCCTTCATTGATCGACCAACCTGTACAAAATGATACTTTGAATATTAAATTGTGCACCAGCTTCAATGGTATGAGTGGTTTTCATTATCAAAAGAACGTGTTATACCAGAGGAACTCAAGGAAGGGTGATTGGCATGCCTGGAATTAAAGAATGGTTTTCACATTGTTTTGTTTTGCATATATGTTTTCTAGGACACAATAAACAAGATACTTCTTTGTGGTTAAATGAAAAGAATAAAACAAGATACCTCTTCTGTGGTTAAAATCAACATGGGAAAACTTTAGTCAGCTAGTACAGATTCTCAAGCGGATACCATTTATATCTTCAAAAAGTTAAGGCCCATAAACCTGTTAAAGTTCTACTGTAAAACTACCAGCAAAAGTCACACACCCTGTTTAAGCCGGGTGGTAGTTGTGTACCCTCCCCTCGTGCTGATATTGTTTGGGACCATCATACTGGTGCTATTGTGGCTCATGCATCCTTGTATCGCAAATTCGCAAGTTGCATACTCATGGAATCGAACTCTGGGCTACAGATAAGATCTCTAAATAGCCCACAAATACCAGTCAGTGTTGTCAAAATCACTCGTACCATTGTAGCAATGATAATAGTAACAACAATAATAATAATTTATAACTATTGTAATTATAATAACAAAAATCTTTACCTTTACAAAGGCAACTCTGAAAAGTAAAAAGTGATCCGCATTTTGCCACCTTTTCCACAAGATGCCTTCAACTCTCTTTTAACTTCTAAATAACAAAAGGGTAGAAACATCTGTGTGCATCTATAATATCATAAAGGCAAGGAATTCAAAGATGCCTCAACTGTCCTAAAATCATTCCCACTGTTCCCCTATCTCACTCAGACAACTGCTTCGCACCTTAATAACAACAAAAATAAAAGCACAGAGATAAATTTTATATGTCAAGCCTAGGTAAATGCTTAAACGCCTAACACCTTGGTGCCTAAGTGCACCTAGGCAACCGCTTCTATACCTAGGCCTTGTTTTAGGCGATAGTAGTCGCAACTAGATGAAGCACTTAGCTAGACAACACCTAGGTGAAGCTTAGAATACACTTGACCGTATCGACAACATTATCATTCCAATTTCAGACAAACTCTTCTAATACAGTGGACTATATCTGTAGTCCTAGATCCTAACCTGGGAAGCTATGAAATGTTATGGGACATCAATGATCTATTATTGTTCTTTATCTCATATGAGATTGAATATCTTTGGTGGGAAAACAGAGCAGATGATTTTCTCACAACCTTACATTGTTACATTCAGATTTCCATAAGGCTCAATCTCATATGCTGAATGAGGAAGTTAGAGGTGGTCAATTTTTGAGATTGTAAGTTTGTAACTATGCATTCTTTAAGGGCTGATAGGTCTTAGGGGTCCTAAGGTTGGAATTGATTTTTTTTTCTTTGAACTAATATTGGCAACAGTTTTACTCATGGACATGGTTCAAAGTTTCTGCTGAAACCGAAATGTTTCGTCCGTTTCGGTTCGGTTTCACTATAGGACGAAACTTCATACAATCCATTTGGTTTCGTCTGAAACTGAACGATACTTCATCTTATGTGTAAATTTGCACTAAAATCTCATTTCGGTTTCACGAAGTTTCGTCTGAAACCGAGCGATACTTCTGATACGTTTCGGTATCGCCTATGAATGATACCGAAACAATACCGTGTACTTTGAACCATGTTTACTAGATGACAAAATTCTGCGGGATGAACCTGGTAAGCCCGCTTTAATGTATAAGCTGAAAACTAACATGACTACATTCTGAACCCCTTTAAATTTTTTTAAAAAAATGGTGAAAGAGATACTCAGAAACTTTTCAGATTCCAGTGACTGGAATGAAGAACATCTTAACCCTTGTATCTGAGTTACAATACCCAGAACAACTGAGTAAGAATCCAATTTTTTTTTCAATGGTTGCATCAGAGAACATATCAACCCCACCCCAGGTTTTGAGCTACCACATGATCGTAACTAATTAATATAAGGACAGGTCTATGAAGGGCTTAAATAAGAACATGGGATTTTTGTCCAAGGGCACACAAAAACTTTTATTGATCCATGTAAAGGCAACTAAAAATTAATATAGAATAATAAAACAAGGTTCAAAAGGGACCGTTGTAACAACATAATTATTTAACTGGCGTCACCATTGTGAATGTTATAACGGGTCAAACTTATTTTTCTTTTATTTTTTCAAATCTATTTTTCAGCTAAATGGTTAAAATAGTTATAAAGGCTGCTATTTTCATCATAACAAACATTAATACATATAGCGTTAAATACCATATAATGTAACGAGGATGGAGAATTACCAGTATAACAGCTACTATAACGAAGTTATAATCGATTTTTTAAACCATGAAATAAAATACACAAACAAATAACAAAAAGGAGTATCCATACCAGAGAGATATGGGACTTTATTGCTTTAGGACTTCAACTAGTAGTCTCTGTGGGCAGTTCCGCTGCATCATCATTTTGGGGTAGTTTAGGCAACATTGGCTTCTCCTGAGAAACATCCAATGGCTCTGCATTCTCAAAAAGCTGATTCCTAACAACAAAATGTAAATTCCCAAAAAGCTGCCTCTTCAGGGACTCAAAAGCCGTATCCAACCTCTCCAGCTGCTCCATAGCATTCTTATTATACATAAACAACCCATAGTAAAGATCGAAGCTGTCCCCTGACGTATTATCCACCATATTCAACAATGTCTCATACCCTTTTGTGTCTATAGGAGTCGATTCCAACTGTAACTTCTCCAAAACCCGTCCAATTGTGTGTGTTATGAACTGTGACTCCGCCGCATCCCTATCATGCTCGGCACAAGACATTTCCACCATCTTACACCCCTCCTGAGAAAAAATATTCAGAAACCGATCACACCGATTTACCCTCAACTCCT
This sequence comes from Euptelea pleiosperma, assembly GCA_035048495.1. NCBI lineage: Eukaryota > Viridiplantae > Streptophyta > Magnoliopsida > Ranunculales > Eupteleaceae > Euptelea > Euptelea pleiosperma. The sequence goes on from CM068549.1 coordinate 21,113,799, forward strand.
CATTCCCAATCCTCACCTTATCATAAACAATGTTGAGATCTTTCCACCCAGTTTTACCACTCTCTGGTCCAAACATTGGATGGGTACACAGAATATCGAATTCCGGGGGCAAAATCTGAAGAAACAAATTCCTTGGAAACTCTTTCACCGAAAGAACATCAACAAAGAGAGAACTTCTCTTCAATCGATGGACTGGCAACGACCTGAGAACGGATTCTGTTGAAATTATAGAAGTACAAAGAAGGATTACCTCTGGATGCTCTTCACAGAGATCGTCCAGGTTGGAGAAGAATGAAACCCCGAACTTCCGAGCAATATCGGAGTAGTTTGATCTAGAGTGAGCTAAAACGGTATGACCTTGTCGAACTAGGGTTTTCGCGAGGTACTGACCAAAGTTGCCGAATCCGATGATGGCAATCTTGAGCTTGGTGCTCTTCTCGAAGCGATCGTAGATCTGCGCTTCGTAGTCATAGGGTTGAGCGGCATCGAGAGCTCTGATTCGGAGATTTCGACGCTGAGAAATTTGTGTTGTCGGATTGAAGCTGAGAATCGCAGCCGGAGAACGAGAAAATCTACGTAAGATTGGAGAAGGGCTTGAATGGGGAATTGGTTTGGGTTTCGAAGGTTGCAAAGAAAAAGAGAGCATTGTTAGCAAGAGAGTGTTGAGAAGTTGCCTGGTTTTCTTCGAGAACCTAAAAACCCTAAAACCAGAGCAAAGGATCTTAAGGAGACGAAGGACGTTGCTTCAGCCCAGTGATTCAAATGGAATTTTTCCTTGTTTTGTTTGTAGTAAAGATGATTTAAAGCGGGAAATCCGTGGGCCTTTTTCGTAAGAAAAATCTATGGACAGAAATTTATCTGTGGGCCTTTTTCGTGGGTTGTCTGGCCCATAAAAACGTGCCAGATGTGGCACACTCTTTGAGGCCCATTGAATGATTGCCCCACCCCTCAATGGACACACACCAAAAATCTGCTTGATTGGTGTTCAAATCAAACGGCACTAATCAGGCTAATTTTGGTGTCTAGGCACTCGTGAGTAAAATTTCTATCAGAGTAAACCTTCGCTCACACGTGTATGAGCAAAGCCGATCACACACCACAATATGAGCCACGTGGCACACTTTTAGATTACGATGACTGTGATGGATGTTTGGCCAGTCCCTCGCTGGACCTGCAAACCAAGAATCAGCTGATTAGTTATGTCAGACCTTTGGATCTAGAACCCCAAATAATGGTCAATAATGCTCTAAATTCTACTGTTAAAATCAACCCATGTAAATGACTCCAATCAAACGGTTAGAAATCACTAATCGAGCTAATTTTTGGTTTACAACTCCATCGAGGGACTATCCAAACATCCATACGGTCGTGGCTAATATTGTGATGTGTGATCAGCTTTGCTCGCACACATGTGAGCGAAGGTTTTCTCCTTCTATCACAGCCTTCTGACAGATGCTTATATCACAATAAAAATCACAGGCCACGTGGCACACTCTTAGTGGATGATGACTGTAAGGATGTTCGGCCAGTACCTCAGTGGGCCTCTAAACCAAAACTCAGCCAGATTAGTGATTTACAACCTTTGGATCTTTGCACCCAAATAACGCTCAATAATGCTCGAATTCATACCGTTAAAATCAACCCACGAAAATAACTTCAATCAAATCGCTTAGAAATCACTAATCAGGCTGATTTTTGGTTTAGAGGTCCACTGAGGGAATGTCCAAACATCCATATGGTAAGCGTCTACTAAGATTGTGCCACGTGGCCTGTGATTTTCATTGTGACGGAAGCATCTGTCAGAACGATGTGATAGAAGTTTTACTCGGCACTCATGGGTCAGTGGGCCTCCCCAAAAAAGTGTCTTTATGCTGTCATGTGACATGTTTTTATGCCCAATACAGCCCCACGAAAAGGATCCCTTTGGCTGCATTGGTTCACGGAAAATTCAGATTTTAGATTTTTTTTTTTTTTTTTTTTTTTTTTTCAAGTCATGATTTTTCCTTGAAAAGTCGTAATCTACGACAAAAGAAAAAAAAAAGAAATTGATACTGGTCATAGCAGCCCCCTCTTGACATGTTTTTATGCCCAATACAGCCCCCATGAAAGGGACCCCTTTGGCTTTAAGGGTGGCAACTTGGCCCGTCAGACCGGGCTCGGCCAAGCCTAAGTCTAAAACTCAAACCCAGACCCAGCCCGTGGCCCGATCCATAGTCGGGTCGACGGGTTTTCTAATGGGCCACGGGCTGGGCTGCGGCTGGCCACATGAAAATGACCCCAATCCAACGTGTAGAAATCACCAATCAGGTAGGTTTTCGGTTTCTAGATCCACCTAGGGATTAACCAAACTTATAGATATTTGGAGTTGGACCACCTCTTGGTGGACCTACATACCAAAGATCAACTTGATCAGTCATCCAAAAAAATCTCAAATTCAACGATAGAAAATAATGTTATTAAAATATTACATCAATGGTAAAAAACCATATCATTTATCTCAATCTTTGTGCGCTTCCAGCCTTTGAATTTCACATCAAAGGTATGCATCAATAGGTATACCTATATAGTTAAGGGTCAAGATCAGGGACAACCATTTTCACAACTATTTGGCAGACCCACATAGAAGCTTAATCAATGGCTGATTTTTGGTGAGGATGATCTCGATGGTGAGATCATCCTCACAAAAATTCAAATCATTCCGATGTTTGTAGACTGGTTTAGAAGTTGAAGAATTATGGACTGTCTATTTTTTTTCCATGTAACTTGAAAACCACATTTGATGGGGTTAGAAATTTCAAAATGGGCTGATTTTTTGTTGGGGTGATCTGTATGGTGAGGAGATCATCCTCACCAAAAATCAGCCATTGATTCATCTTCTATGTGGGTCCACCCAAATGGTTGTCAAAAATAGTTGTCCCCCGATCTCGACCCTATAGTTAATATCAAAATATATTAATCATTTGATCTGCTAAAATTTACTCGTATCCCAAAGTAAACCATGGAAAAGGCAAAATATTTCCTAAAGTATATTTTTTTTTCCACCAACTAGTGTTAAGATGAACTTTAATAATAATAAAAAACCCATCAAACACTGCCTCAACAGGCGGGCCGGGCTTGGGCTAGGTTTTCAAACCCAAGCCCAACCCAACATACTCACGGGCCGGGCCGGACTCAACTTCGGGCTGGGCTAGGCTTGGTCCGAGGTAAATGGGTCAGGCTCAGGACGGGCCGCGGGCCAAATTGCCACCACCCCTTGGAAGGATTAATCAGTCTCCTAACCTTGGTCCTATCCCGTTCAGATTAGAATGGAACTGGCTCAAAAACCCCGAATGCAACCTACTTTGGCTGCATTCGGTCCACGGAAAATTCAGATTTTGGGTTCTTTTTTTTTTTTTTTTTTCAAGTCATGTTTTTTCCTTGAAAAGTCGTAATCTATAACAACAAAAAATTTGACATTGTTCATCAGCCCCCTCTACCCCTGAATATACTAGAAGCCCTCATTTCTCATTTTTCCCTCCACACATCCCCAAAATTTCAACTCTTAAACCTTAATTTTTTTACAACAGTTTCTCAATCTTCCATGTTTTTGTTCTTTCTCAATGTTTTCCGATCAAATCTGTAGAATGAGCTTTGAATTTTTTTTCTTTTCTTTTTGAAAAGTTTACTCTAGTCTATCAATTTTGGTTGTTAGGGTTTCTTGGTCTTGTAAGGAACGGTTAGAGGTTTTCAGGTATGATGAACGATGTTGGAATTGCGTAGTGAAGTGAACAAGGTCGGACAGCAGTTGTACAGCTGATTCCAATTGAAGGCAAGATGGTAATAGTGAGGAGGCGAACATCAAAGAATAAGCAACCGATTGATGAGATTATTGTGAGGGGTTCTATTCGAACAACATCCTTACAGGCTAAGGAGGTAGAACAAAGGGTTTTGGAAGGAGATGGTGGTGGGTTGGCTGGGGCATAGCATGAGGAAGTAGACGATTGAGAGAAAGGGGGAGAGAGAGAGAGAGAGAGAGAGAGAGAGGGGAAGGAGGTTATCTTGTTGGAGAGATCGTGAGGACGGAGCTACCTTAGTATCGAGCATCTTTTTCTCAACTTTGGAAAATTAACTAACTTTAGTTCGATCTATTGGTTTTCCTATTTATTTTCCAAAAGGCTCTTCTTATTCTGAGTTTTTTTCCTTAAACGAGTCAAACAAGTATTCTGAAAAGGGTCGGCCTACGGGCGCCACGTCTTCCAGCTGGGCACCAACAGTAGACCAAAATGCCCTCCCCTTCAGCCGGGCACCCACCCCGTCCCTTTTCCTTCTCTCATCTCTCTCCCTTCCTCTATCTCTTTCTACTATAACTCTCTCCCCCCCCTCTCTCTCTCTACTATAACTCACTCTCCCTCTCTCTCTCACCCTGTCACGCCCTGAACCTGAATCTCCCGAGCCCGACCTGCGACTACTCGGTCCGACCCGTGGTCCACAATCCAGACCCATAGTCTCGAGCATGAGGATAAGAAATGGACTAAAATAATGTGTTCACTTATGTCGTTGATGGGTTCTACGATATATCAAATTTTTAGGTTTCAATGCATTCTATTGTAATATATGAATTTCATATTTTCATAACATAACTCATACATCATAATCCAAAACATGAAAATTAACTAAGTACCAACATTTATTACATTGTTATTCATCAAATTAAACTCTAATACGTCAAGTCTAATTGAAATAAAGCATAATAAAAGTTAATCATCCGCTGGCATCAAATCAGCTATGCACCCACTCCATCGGGCAAATCTGAAACATGGTAAATAGGCAGGGTGAGCTGGGAAGCTCAATAGGCACACTCCAACACCCATGTGTCCGTGGGAATGGGCAGCTAAACATGATAAATCATTTTGGATATATAATACATATATACAATACATGATATAATCATAAAGTTCAGAGTTATCGGTAAGTCTAGTCTTGTCAAATTTTTTAGAATAGAACATTCGATGAATATTCATGTACTAGAAAACTCACTGGGATACTTGCCACAAGTACGCCAAAATATCACCACATAGTACCAAGGGGGTTGAGGCTTTGCACCTCAGGGCTCCGGGCCCTTCTTGCTATTTAGGATCACAACCCAAGGATTTTGGCACGATAAGCCACAAAACCCTTAACCGTGAATCCATACATACCCAATTTTTCTTTTTCAATTATTCCAAAGTCTAATAACATGATATAGAATCAATATTGATGCATGAACAATAATTAATGGGCAATAAAACAATTATATCAGAAACTTATAAGAAATAAATCCCTAAATGAGATAAATAATATAAAAATCATAACTAAAGATCTAGATATCAGATCAGGTTGAATTTTTGGTATGTGTTACTAAACGTAATAATCTCATTACATTCAAAAATTCAAGTTTATCCAGACTTGAGAAGGAGTCTAAATGACCTCTACAAGTTTTGATTTTTTTATATAAATCCAAAAACTACAAAATAATACAAGCATTTAATACACCTAGCATGCTTTATAAAATCCATAAATAATATATTAAACCAAATAATACAAAAGTCTTTTTGAATGTAAAACATACATATATATCATAATAGATTAAACTAGCCATGAAACCATCGGATGAAGATCGACCTACCTTATGTGCTTAAAAAATAAAAATTTTATGATGTATTCTTTTCTTCTTTTTCCTTCTCTTTCTTCTTTTTTTCTAATCTCCTTCTTGTTTTATGGTATTTTACTAATTCTTTCATGAAATAGAAAAAAGGCTAGGGTCTTGAGAAAAAAAGAGAAAATCAATATAAGAGAAGAGGGGGAGAGTTTTAACTAACCTTTAATGGTTTGATGAGAAAATAATATCTCCTATATATAGGCCTTATATAACTTTTCAAAAGGCTTAAGTTAGCAAAGTTAGGTTTAGTTTAGCAAAGGTGTTTACGTAGGGGATAAAATTTCTTAATGGCTAAAAATAAGTTTCTAAACTTCAATTACAAAAGAGTTGTTACTTTTTAAAGTATGATTCATTCCCAAAAAGTTTTCAACCATTTCTATGTAGGAAGAAGAGAATAATTTCTTAAGTTGCACTTTGAAAAATTAAAGATGGTTATAAATATGATGTTTTATTCACAACTAGTTTTTATTGGTACATGTGACAGCCACATAAGCAAAAGAATTTCTTTAAAAATTAAACTATAGCTAGTCTAGTCATCATCATTTTAAATGCTAGGAATAGGATGTATGACAACACACATAAGCATACACTATTCATATATACATCAAAACATAAGCAATTAATTAATTAAAGTCATAAGTTATATGAATATTTTTAATTAAATAATCAAAATTAACATTAAATTATAATGCACATACATGAGCCTCAAAATAGTCTTCAACTCATGGGCCTCATTAAGCCCATGTAGGCTCCATATGAAAATCACTAAAAATCCTGAAAATAATTTTTTCTAAAACTTTTCAAAAGTTAAATATAGTCTCCTAATAGTTAAATAAAGTCAAAATAGACACAACTAAAGTCTAAAAAATCAAGAATACCATAATATATCAAAATAACAAAATTATCCTTTAAGAGATTTTTAGGGTTTTACATATTCTCTCATCTATCTCTCAATCCCTCCCTCACTCTCTCTCTCTCTCTTGAGCTTTTAGCCTCCACGGTGCTGCACTACCGTGGGGATTATGTAGCCCACGGTCAGGCTAGCCGTTGGCTAAATAGTCCCTACGACAGTTCAGCGCCGTTGGGCTAAAAGCCCAAAGAGAGAGAGGGAGAGGGAGTAGGAGAGATTGAAAGAGAGAGGGGAGGAGGGAGGAAGAGTGAGAGAGAGTGCAGTAGAGAGCGAGGGGGGAGATAGTTTGTCACGACCCTAAATCTGGCAATCTGGGTTTGGCCCATTCCTTATGGGCCGACCCGTATCCAGATTCAAGTCATGATAATTCAAGGATGGATCCTCACACACACATTATAATGATCATAGAAATAATAATTTCATCACTAATTAAGACTTATCCAATACTGAATTATTCATTAAATAAAACCATAATTAATGCGGAAGCAATATTTAATAATTCAATATATAATAGGTCAAATATCAACATTAATTTTCTCAAATGTCCAACGAGTCACTACTCCTTGAGAGAACGGAAAGTGCCGATTGAACTTCTTCGTCTTCCCCATCACCCTCGGTTTCCACTAACATTTTCTCCAAACTTAAATTCGGCGCAAGTCCCCCTTTACAATTGACTCACAGGTCGGGTCGACCACTTGTTTCTTGATCCTTCCATGGTGTCTTGTAGACTTCCTCCTTCGTGCACATCGTTTCTTAATATTTTTGTTTTTCACCGATGCTTGTTCTTGCGACTCTGATTCCATTAAGAATCCGAAGTGTCCACAAAACCCGGTACAAGGTACCAAGCGATAGTCATTGATGTCTTCCGATTACGTTGTATCGGACATTCTCTTCTAGATGAACAATATCCAAGATTTTAATTCAAGCAAACAGTATACAACAAATTCACAACAATTATAAACATGCAAGAAATCAGGAAATTATAGTACTCGAGACGACTTCATGGTTTATGCTATGAGTCGGTCTAGCATAAGACGTCAAGCTAAATCTCTAATTCGAACAGTCCGTTTTCCAATGTAATTTCCTCTCCTCTATTTCACTGAATTCATAATTTACAACACTTAGTTAGTGGACTGATCATGATGATCAGTCCTAACAAGGAGTTCACGCTATGAATAGTCCCGAAGGTTCGCTACAGACCGAAGTATCCCAAAATAGTAAGTAACCCCGTTGGATTCCCACATTTTTCACATTTAATATAGTGTGGCATCACATCCAGTGTCACAAAGAATGGACAGATCTGTCCTAGATTAACGGTTAATATCAAATATGATGCATGTATAACAAAAGTTCCCCCTTTCGGGTTTCCAGTGTTACCAATGGTTCATTCATCATGTACCCGGTGATTGTCTTATCTAATCACGTGATCGATGTAACCTCAAGCACACTACCTATTCATTCACGTCCGTATTAGTCCAATGCAATCAATCCGGTGGACCCTTTTTCGTTTAGTCTGAATGGGTTATGTACAAATTGTTAACATCGGACTAACCTCATAAGTGAAGTCTAGATTTAATGATGGAGACCGACCAGCACTTATTTCACCTGGAATGCACAGATCGTAAGATCATGATTTGGATGGAAATCGGACCATTAACTTTCAGTCAAAGTTCACGGTTCCATCGTATCGGTCAAGGGTTCAACACTGGTTTGCATACCATTCAAGTCAACCCGTTGTGTAACACTTTGGCTTGAATGCTATCCAAACAATGCTAGCTGGACTAGAGCATAACATGGATCCCATCATCATTCAACCCATAAATTTTACAGCCATACGTAACCACACCAAAGCATGAAATTTCAATCTTCAATATAATATAAATAGATCCTTTAGTCACTCCATGCGTTCACCTCAGTATAATCCATCATTCCCACCAAGGGTCATACTCACTGGACCAACCATGTTCTCATACTCATATCAGTGACAAAATCGTACGGTATAAGCAGTTATAGATTCTACATCTCATCATAATACATTCAAGCATGAGATACAACACATACGATACATAAAATCATGTTCACATTCATATCCTTTCGCATGCACAGCATCACAAATATATAATGTAAAGCAATCACAGTGAATTTTAACCATAGGTAGAGGCACCTACCTATTAACAGCGTGCGTCGACGAGTGGTGTTGAGTAGTACTCGTAAGTGACCTCAAGTTCCATGTCTTCTCCTTCCTCCAACCTTTTTTTCCTTCTAAAAACCCTCTCTTCTTCTAACGTGTTCAGCTTATAAGGAGATGTTGATTGCTTGGTTTTGGAGAAAGTTTCCAATGTGGTGCAGCCATACAATAAATGGAAACCTTTTTAGGGTTCTCCTAAGGAGAACACCCCCATAAGGTGTGTTACCAAAAGATGTGGATTATGAGCATAAATTCTGAGAATTCCTCCCCTAGCTTTCTATGTATGGTTCTCAGCAAATTATGGAAGCTGGTTTACGTATGTCAACGTTTACCTTGCCCCTTTGTTGGTTCGAATTCGTTTCCAAGTGTGTTAGATTTATGGTCGTTTCTTCCCTAAATGATCTTTGAATATCAAAATGTTTCTCAAGTAAAAACCTTGTTTCCTATTCTCTCCTGAATGACCCCTACATTTTACACTCCGAGGTCAAAAAGTTTTTATTTCTAACCTACTCTTTCATTATAATGTAGTTGTTGAAAATAATTAAAAGGTCTAGACTACTTGATCCTTACACTAGGGCTGAGGTGGCATGTAGGCAAGTGGGGCCCACGTTCTCTTAATAACTCTAGACATTATGGTTATAAACACACAAAAAATCTATATTTTTTGTAAGGATTCCTATGGTTCCAATAACAGTGGTACATAGACTTTAATGCTCCCTAGAGTATACTACTAAGGTGTTTAGAATTTACTTAACTTCACAACTTATGAGTCTAGTACTTATTTAGAATTATTTGATTATTCAATAATTGTAATTATTGATATGTACCTATGTGTCACTAGTGTTTTCATTAGTATCACTATAGTTCATTATGATAATGCTAAATTAAGTTTATCAATAGTGAGTAGGTAATTTTTTTTTTATGTTCTGAAAAAATAGGTGCGTTATCCTAGTTGTTCGAAGAAAAAAAATCGAAATCACGTGACATGTAGTTTGAGTTCTAGTTACAATGTACGAATTTTATCTAAATTTTTAGATAAATAATAACAAGTTCATAATTGGTACAAGGTCAAATTTGGAAAGTTAAATGTGCAAAAAAATTATGAAATTACCCCTTGTTAAAGGTCAGGGTATTACATAGTTACAATAGAGAGAAAGAGGAGACGAAGGAGAAGGGATGGGGTGCTCAAACAAAATAGGGGCATTTTGGTCCCTTGTAGGTGCTCGGCCGAAAGATGTGGGTGCCCGAAGAGCGACCCTTTCGAAAATTTGCAAGAAAACATGGTCTTCGAAATCTATATTTTCCGCAAACCCAACGTAGCCTTAAGGTATAGATTTTTTTATCACAAGTGTTACAAAGTTCCTAAAAATGTCCCATGGGCATTGAAACCATCCATATACCTATTGATAAAGCCCATGATGAAAGATCAAGGGTCATAATTTGTGGCCCAAATATCCACAGGATCAATGGTTATAAATTAATGAGTTAAATATCATACGATTAGTGGTGATGGACCACACATCATACGATCAGTTGTGATGAGCCAAACGTCATACAATCAATGGTAATGAGCCAAACATTTGAGATCAATGATCTCTAAAAGTGTCCCACTTATTAAATTGCTCAAATTCCATGATAAAAAATAAATCATGAAAAAACTCAATCTAATAGATGGAAATCACTAATCAAGTTAAATCTTAGTATATTGATCTACCAAGAAAGATAAGCTAAACATTATAGGTTAGTAGTGATGGGCCACTCCCAAACAATGTTCAAAATCCACAGCTAAAAAAAAACCCATGATAAAGATCTTAATCCAATGGATAGAAATCACCAATCAAGATGAATTTTGGTATGTAAGTCCACCTAGGCTTGGGCCAAATATCTATACAGCTGGTGGTCACCAATAGAGTGCCATTCACCAAAATACTGTTCAAATTCTTGTTACAATTATACTATAAAAAAGACGCTAATTTAATGGTTAGAAAACACAAATCAAATTATATAATTGCATAGGGATGGATCAAACATCTATAATATCAGTGGTCTCAAATAAAATCTTATTTTTGTAATGACGCAAATCCAACGACAGGAAGACTACAAATAAGGCTGAGACTTAGTATGTAGGACCATTTAGAAATTGACCCAACATCTTTACGATGAAAGAGACTATAATCCAACAGTTAGAAGATCGATCTCAATTAGTTTAAATTTTGATGAGTATGTTTAACATCCATATGATCAAACATTCTCAATAGCGGGCCACTTCTTCTAATCAAGATAAAACATTTGTATATATGCCCACCTAGTCATATGCCAAATAGTCCTTAAAAGGGTGTATTTTCACAAATAATCAATAGTTACAAATCAATCCATAGAAATAACTAGAATTCAATAGTTAGAATTCACCGATTAGATTAAATTTTAGTATATAGGTCCACATAGTCTTAGATAAAACACTTGTACAATTAATGATCATAAGAATGCGCCAAGTAGAGTTTTGCCATGTGTCAAAATAAAATGATTAACATAAATAAAAGAATACACACATATGTGTACCAAATAAATAAATAATTATTACAAATGTATATACATATATTATGTGACCATAATTTAATTAATTGGCATTCAGTCATTTGGGCCTAAAATAGAATGGAACTATATATATACATGTACATATATGCATATGCATATGCATAAATATATTGATAGCACCATACATATATTATGATAAGTTTAAAAGATCGTATATATATAAATAAGAATACTATTAAATTGAAAATTTTAAAAAAGATTTAAAACTTCAAACTTTATGACTTAGATGATCTTAAGGATTTCGTATCAAATACCTAAAAAATATATATTTTATGCATCCATACTAAATCGGATAATCAAGTCGACCTACACATGACAATCTCCTTTTAAACAAATAAAAATTACTGTATTTATTCTGAGATTTTTTATTCGCAACTATAAATGTGATTTTATCAATTAGGTCAAACATTAATCATTTTGATTTATCAATTTTAACTGCCATGATGACTTATGTTAACTCTAACTTTAACTTTTGAGTTACACATTAAACATGTTTTGGGATAACATCACTATTTTAAGGTTTATCAATTGTATTTATTAAGATTTTTATGAAATTTTATATCTTATTTTTTTTTTAAAATTATAACTTTTTTTATCTTATTTTTTTTCAATGAATTTTAAGTTTTGTCCATCTTAAAGATCTGTCGAGTTTTGATTTTGTTTTAAATTTTGTTAAATCAATAGATTTTTCATGAACTATTTTAAGAATGAGTTTTATTAGAAAATTAGTGAATTTTCACTCAATTGTGTTTATATGATTTCTTAAGAAAATGAAAAATGGTAGATATTACAGATTTGAAGTTGATTGGTGTGCATGATCACTAGTATGTCTAAAGGTATTGGATGCTTAGGCTACCTTAAATTTGTTGAATTATAAATTATGGATCTGGACTTTATTTGGGTGCCTAAGTGGACCAGTAGGAGTCATTATAGACTTAGTTCTTTTAGTTGTTTTAGATGATATTTGGACAAGTGGTTTACTAGCATACACACATTTTAAAGTATTATGTGATCAAATGAATTAATAAAATTGAGAGAAAGATTTTTTAAAAAATAACCAAGATATTTAAATCAGAACTAAAAGCTTTAGAGAGCCTAAGTTAGAAAATTCTTCAATAGAGGCAATACTTAGTGAGATGGGCATCATTTGAACTATTGGATATCAACAACTATTAAAGAGTTTTAATTTTTCTAAGGAACTCAATATAACGTATTATTTATAGAGGTTAGATGAGGGTTACACTAAATGTCTACTAGACATTTAGACATGAGACATGATGGAACTCTGCCTAGACTTCCTTTAGATCCATTTCGTCTGAAAACGTATGTCAAATGTTTAGCTAACTTGATAATCGAAGCCAACGATGATCTGAGTCAGACACGTGGGTGTGTAGGACCAGTGCAATATGAAATCAATGAGTGTCAACGATGAAGACCTTGTGTCTGCATAAATGGGCTAATGATGGTGTCCCACATCGATGAATTTTAGAATGAGCTTCGACTGGGGTAAGTAAACCATTCGTAGCCTAAGGTGAAATATCTTTGATTTTTTCATCATCAAAGTTATCTATATTATATTATGAATTATATGTTGACATATTTGAGATTTCGCTGCACGATTATGACGTTACTTATGTGATTTTTATTCATAATATATTATTATTATTTTAAATATAATTATACATGTTATTTTATTTTCGAATACAATAACTGTATGTTAATGGACTATGCATATTACTATCATATGTTTTTGTTTTCATGTTTAATCAATTTTTTTCTTAAAGATAAAATCATGAGAAATTTAAACCACTTCCCATTATTGATGTTTTTCAAAAAAGTTAATTCACCTATAGTTTTCAATTGTAGTATAGAGGCATCAGAGTTGTATATGATCTCGAAGTTGGGGAAATTCAATTTTGAGATTGCTGATGATTAAACGGAGCTATTAGATAATTACTAATGTGACATTAGGTTTCTTAAAGCTAAATAGATTTCTTTAGCTATATTTATGGGTTGTTTAGGAACATAAAAAAGGGCCAACGGGGGTTAGTTCAAGTCCGAACTCTTATTCCTGTATTTGATAACCATGTGTGTCCTACTCTTTGACGCCAACCTTTTCTGATTTACGCCCTTAAACCAGTTTGACTTCGTCTTTTATAAAACATATTGCAATATCAAACTGAACAAAAAATGGCAAAAGAGTCTATCTTCTACCCCCACAAGACCAATTCCACCTCCACTCAATATCTATTTGCTGCGAAAAGAAGTCGATGAACTTTTGTTATTCGCCCACCCCATTTCAAGAACGAAGCATTTCATTCTTCTTTGATATTTTTCATTTTTATTTTTTCTTGTTGTTCTTGGTTTTTGATTTTGTCAAATTTTTTTCTGGTTTCTTCTTCTTTCTTCATCTTCTTTTAATTTTTTTTTATTTTTTATTTTTTCTAGTTCTACGCTTAAAAGTTTTATAGTTTTTTCTTCTTGATTTCTGATATTTTTTTTAGTTTCTTCTTCTTGTTTCTGAGTTTTTCATTTTTTTTCTTCGATTCTGATTTTTTTGGTTTCTTCTCATTTATAGTTTTTCATTTTTTCTACTTTATTATTCTTCTTGTTTTTTTTTTTTTTTTATCTTTTTTATGGTTTCTTCTTCTTGGTTTTTGTTTATGATTTTTTTTTCTTGATTTCTTCTTCTTCGTTTTTAGTTTTTTTTTAATTTTTCTGGGGTTGTTCTCCATCTTTTGTTTTTTTTTTGTTTGTTTGTTTTTGCTTTTTTCATTGCTATTTGGATTTGTTCTTGTTGTTCTTTTTCAAACAACACAACAGTTTAAACCAAACAATGAGATAAAAAAAATAAGTTCAAAGTTGACAACAGCCTTGGCCAGTTTCAGCCATGAGATAGACTAAGACTGAACTAAGTCCTAAGAATATCAAGGTCCCAAATAGACCCTTACACTTTGATAAATTTAGATATTCGTACTTTATCACATTCGTATTTGGATAACAAGTTTAAAATTTAGTAGAATTATTCAAACCATATCTACTAATATTAAATAACTCATTTGAATAGAAAATAAAATTTAACATTGTTTATTATACTAAATTTTCGTTACTTTTAGCATATGAAATTCTCACTATAGTTTTGAAGCTTAGAGATTGTAAAAAAATGAAATTGGTTAGGTAAACCGTTCACACTCAAGATTTGTGTCGAATTTCGGAACGTGACACATAAGATATTATAAAAACATATATAAATTATTAATGTAATTAGTGTTTAGATAGAAATTACTTTTTTTAGTAAAGGTTTAATGGTCTCTAATTAAAAAGTTATAATATGTGTCTAATTATTGAATTTTTTTAATGTAACAATTAATCCCCTAATTGTTCCTAATGTTTTTTAAAGAAAATAAGATAGGGTTATTTTTTTCTTATGTAACACTCAATAATTAATTAGTTACTTAATGTATAAAATATTCAAGTTGTTAATTAATTACCTATATTTATATGATAATTTAATTAATTAATTAATTATTATTAAAATTATGATACATTATTATGGGCCTCAAAACATACCCTAAACATAGGCGCCATTAAACTTTAAATAATTAATAATTTATTTATTCTTATGTAGATTTATATACTCAATTTTGGGTCTTAAAATAATAAAATTATAAAAATTGACGATGATTTGTAATAAATAATACAATGATTCTAGAACATCAAATGGATCATAATTTTAACATCAAGGTATAAAGTTGTGCCTTGAATACTAAAAAATAATATCAAATTATCATCTAAATAAAATATGAGAGTACTCCAAAAAATAATTTTTTTCAAAATTTCAAAAAATATTATTTTAATTTTTCAAAGTCATCAATATGACCATAATTTTACTCCAATAATAGAAACAATAAGAGCAAAATTTGACAAATATTAGAAAGAAATATTCTTTTTTTTTTTTAGCGACTGCAATGGATCTAAGATATAAATTAACAGTTTTAGAAGTTTTCCATGAAGTAATGGAATGTACAAGAGAATCTTTTAAAAATTGTAAAATTAGTTTAAAATAACTTTTTGAAGAATATATGATTCAATTAGAAAATTATGTAAGTGCACACGGTGTAACTTCTTCTAATTCAACCCATGCAAGTGATCCAGTATGAGAATTTGTTAAGGGTAGGAGGAATACATCCTCCTCTCATGGCACTGCATCAGAATTGCAATGTTATCTTGAACAACCCATCATTCAGTATGATGATAGGGTTGAATTTAATATATTGGGCTAGTGGAAAGGACGTGAAATCAAATTTTATGTTCTTTCAGCCATGACCCGTAATCTACTAACATTTCTTGCTTCTACTGTTGCTTTAGAGTCAGCATTTAGCACAGGTGGATGCGTACTGGATGATTACAAGACCTGCTTGGAGCAAAAAATGGTTCAAGCTGTTGTATGTCTTAAGGATTCGTACTTTGCAGAATAAAGAGTTCAAGACACTCCCTATGTCGAAAAACCAGATTTAACTGATATGATGCAAGATTTGAAAGTGGGTGCAAGTGATGAATGATGTAATTTATATCAATTGTAATTTTTTTGTTAATTGGGTAGGAGTGCACATGATGGACAAGTTAGTGGGTGCCAACCTAGTTGGGATGTACTCATCTTATTGTGATGCAATTCTTCACCCATAAACTTGTTTTTATATATGTACACATTTAAAATGTTATGTAATGATCATTTTGCACATTTAATTTATATAAATTTTCAGGGTTAAAATGTGCATTTAGTTTGTATAAATTTCTTAAAAAATAATTATATTTTTTTTTGCATTTTTTGAATTAAAAAAAAAATTTCAAAACAAACCTATACTTTAATCAAATTTTAAAAAATAATCGTATTCTTCAAAATTGTCGAAATGAACCTAGGACGACGCTAAACTAATTGGCGTCGGCCCCCAAAATAAAAAATGGCAAAATTGCCCTCGTATGATGCCAAACCGTTTGGCGTCTTTCTATTCCAGATGCCAAGCTGTTTGGCGTCTTACAGTTCTAGATGATAAATGAATTTGAAAATCTTTTTACAATAAACGAGCTATTTACAAATGTGGATAGACTCAACAGTAACCAAACACTTCATAAAGTCTAGTTTCCCAATGGAGGAATGGTCCTCAAAATGGAACAGATGGTTGCGGTCATTCAAGTAGATCGGTTTGGAGCAAAAGAAGATAACATAAGTGGAAGTGAGGACAGTATACAAAAATCAATCTGATTGGTTTTCTCTAGCCATATATTTTAGCACTTTTGTAGGATCAACGGCTAGAAATTATCAATCATACTGATTTTGGTTGTATATCAACCAAGGGATGGGCTAAAACATGCATGCAGTTTTGATCGCATGGCAAGAACTAAAGAAAGTGGGAGAACTAAGGAGGACATACCTCTCTAATGCTGATGCCGAGGAAACCTTCGATGTGATTTACTGGATCCAAACATTGACGGGGAGGAAGGGTGAGTGGGGTTTTTTTTTTTTGGTTCTGATATGAGATGCCAAATGGTTCGGCATATGCAATCTATAGATGCCTAACCGTTTGGTGTATGACTAGTAATGAAAGCCCGTACTAAAGCACGGGTGGAAATAGAAAATACAAACTAACAATAATTAATTTTTATATCTACATCTAATTGTAGTAGGAAATAGTACAGAAAAATTGCTTAACTATTCCCTTTCCCTTTATCATCTCTAAACATGAAAAGAAAATGAAAAAAATTGCTAACACCAAAAGAAAATAAAAAATAAGTTTTTATAATCTTCATTTTTACATTCAAGCATCGCACAACAGCACATCCACTGTGTCCATAATAGCTAGTGACGACCCTTTCATCAGTTTTCCCCATCTTCATATTATTTTTATTCACAATCCTCTCTTCGTTATCTTCAACAATATCCTCTTAGCCTGTAAAACATGATAAGAAAAAAAAAAAAAAATGGCTAACAATAGAAGAAAATAAAAAAAAGTCATAATCTTCGTTTTTACCTTCAAAGATTTATACAATCATAAAAAATCGAAACCCTACAAATAAACGAATAATCATTATAGAGTCTATATATAAACATGAATATAAATAATTGAATAACAATTTTTTTAGAGGCTCAAATCAAGTATTTAGCAGAGACGACTCATTGAAGGAAAAAAAAAGTTTTAGAAGAGATGGTAAAGATATCGAACCATATTGGCTTTTCTCCTGCTTTTATGTCTTCGTCATTCGAAGAAGCTCAGTTGGTGAGAGGAAATGTGAGATATCTGCCTAAACCCTAATATTTATATATGACCGAATTAATAGCTAATTAAATGAACATTTATTTATTAACGAAATATGGAGAGACATTAGATGTCAATAATGGAAGTGATGTTAATGGAAAAAACGTTTCAATTGAAACAAAAATAGAATGTTGTGAAAATTAAAGGAAGGAGATGGCAAGCCATTAGAAGGCCATAATGGAAGCGGTGGTAATGGGATAAACGTTTTGATCGAAACATAAATAGAAGGTTGTGAATGTTATGTTTTGGAAAATAAAAGAGTGTTAAGAGACATTGAGAAAGACGAATTTAAGAACGAAGGAATAAATAATTGAGATTTTAAAGAAAAATAAATTGAGTTGGTTAGAAAGTCTAAAAAGTCCTTTATGTTTGAGGTGCATTACTTAAAATGTCAAAGGGTGTTTTTGAAAAAGACAAAAAAGATATGGTAGAGTCAAGCCGATGAAAGAGGAAAGAGAATTTTAGGTTGTTGACATGGCACTCTGCATGAGGAGAGTGCCATGTCAACTTGATGTGGAGGAGAGAGAACGACGCTGCTTGCTTCTCTGCTATAGTATGGATATATAGATAGCTCGAAACACCAAACGGTTTGGCGTCTCAAGGAGGACGGCAATTATGGTATTTTATGCTTTGGGAGGGGGACGCCAAATGGTTTGACGACGTAGGTTCGTTTTGACAATTTTTAACTTGGGCCACTCATGTCCCGCCCGACACTGTAGACGCAGCCCAAGCCCGGCCCACGCCTCGTGTTGGGCCAGCCCGGCCCAACGGACCAAAATGCCATGCTGATATAATTATACATAGACCTGAATCTACTACCTTGGTGGAAATTTCTCTCATACATTATTCTCTGTAGAAAATTTCTCTGAAATAATTTTGAAAGCCGAGCCTTTGATGTTTCTCCCGCATGTTCTTTCTTTTGCAAAAGGCAAAAACAGAATCCCAAACACAAGAAAATACTCACTCTCTCGTCTCTGTTCTCTCTGCCGTACATCGAAGGAGGGGTCCGCTCTCCACTGCTTTAACACCGCAATGCCGCACAGAGTCCCCCCTAACAAACAAAAACCTAGAATCGGCCATTTTATAGCCGTTAAGCTAAAAAAGGGGAGATATTATGGGGAAGAGAAAGAGAAGAGCAGACCATAAGAAACTTCTCGTTTCCAGTCTCTCTTCTGGTATGTATTTCCTTTCTAAATAAATGCATTTTTCAATCTTCTTTTGCTCGATTGGTCATTCCTTGAAACATTTAATCTTCCTTGTTTCTTTCTTTTCCCCCATTATAATTAGTGCTTTTATTTTGTTCAAATTCAATTCTTCTGTGTTGTACCATTTTCAATTCTATTAGATTGTTTGTCTACGATATCGATCAAGATTGATGCTGCTTCTTTGTTTCCCCCATCAATCGTTTTTTTTCATTTTTATGAATTTAGTAAGTAGATTAGTTAATTTAGGCTAGAGTATGTAGATATAGAACAGATTTGTATTAGTAATTGTGGTTAAAAGGGTTTGATGCTTGGGACTTGATTGTTGGTAAAACACAAGATTATATCAAAGAAGCATGAAACAGTAAAACATTATAAGAGATTTTTTGGACAGACCCCCAAAATACCTATTTCTAAAACTAGGAATTAACACTGAATGAGATAGGATATTTAAATAATTTAAAAAAGCTTGTTGGCATGTAAAAATATATTTTTATTATAATTACAAAATGAAAAATAGTTAATTTGTATTGTACGAGGTTTTCGTACGAATTGCATGTTTTATCTGAAAAACAAATGACAGCGTTTGGTAAATGTTTTTTTTTTTACTTCAGCAACATGTTGCTATTGAAAAATGAACTTATTTTTCCTATTTAAGCGTACATATATTTTGTTAAATGATGGGTAATTTGATAAAGTTCGTTGGGATTTGAACTGTGGGGATCTTAATACTCCTATCATGCGTTAAAATGTATAGCATGTGGACCTTAGTAGCACAAAAACACTTATCTTTAGATCTCTCGAGTAAAAATTCACTGACAGTCCGCATTCAGCGAAGCCGATGACAGCCCACATAATGAGCCACGTGTCACACTGTTATAGGATGCTAACCATATGGAAGTTTGGCCAATTCCAATGTGGACCTGCAAACCCAAAATCGGCCAGATTAGTAATTTCAGATCTTTGCATCCTAGTACCCCAAATAATGGTAAAAAACGCTCAAAATTCATAACCCAAAAATATGACTACGATCCAATGCTTATAAATCAATAATCATGTTGATTTTTTGTTTGTAGGTCTAGCTAAGGATTAACCAAAATCTATATGGTCGATGTCCTCTAAGAATGTGCAATGTGGCTCATATTGTGAGCTGTCATCGGCTTCGCTGACTGCAGATGTAAGTGAAGGTTTACACTGATCTCAAGGTTCAGACTAATAATGTATTGCGCAATATGCATGCACTGCTCGTTATCAGTGTGTCGTTTAATAGTTAGCTTCAACTTTCTGGATAAAGGGAGCTGAGAATAGGTAGAGACAGAAAGTGAGAGATGCGATTAGAGTAATGTATGTTGCAGAAATGTATTATGTTCCAGATTATTTTTTGATCCCGACCCGATGTCAAACGAAGAAAAAGATATGGGAGGAAAAAAGGGTTTATGAGAAAGAATAAAAATATATGCTTAAGATAAATTTTCGTTTCAGAAAGTTTTTTTGATCACAACCCGATGACAAATGCAGAAAAATAAATGGCACTAAAGCAATTTTTTAGAAAACTTTATGTTTGGTGCAGGATTAAAAAATTTAATAAAGCAATATTTAGAAATTGGATTTGACATGCACAACCACGGCATCCTAATATAATTATCTCAATTGATATTACATTTTGTTAATCCAATGCTACCCATTTTGATAAAAAAATGGGTAAAATCCAGTCATAATAAAAGAAAATTTGAGCTTCTCACAGAGATCCTAAAGTAAGTGACCTACACTTATATGACAATGAACATAAAGAGACGTCTTCCCTTTAACTTTCTTCCGCTCTGCGACCACCTCGTCTCTTTGTAATCTGTTATACCACCCTTGTAAATGTTTTTTTGCATCAAATATCAAAGATTTTAGATCAAGCATTGATGGGTATGATAAAAAAAATTAAAAAATTCGCATCTTTTGATGACTCTTTACGATTCCTCTGTTTTGCTTCCTGTCATGGGATCCATTGATGGTCTGCAAATTTACAAAAGAAATGGACAAACGTACCCTCAAACTGCTCCTCTCTCTTTCTCCTCCACCCTTTCTCCTCAGCAGAGAACAAACGCCTAAAATCACTACTGATTCCCGTCCCATGATCGTCATCGGGAAGTTTGGCTTCACCCAATTCGGACACGTATCGATCACCGTCACCGACATCTCCTTCACCTCCACACTCTCCCAACCTGACTCCTCATGTCTCAGCTTCTTCCTCCTCTCTGAAGAAGCCCTGATTCAAGTCCTCCTTGAAACCGAATACTACCAACACCTATCGAACTTCCTTCATCTTCCTTTTTAATGCTTCCATACTGATGGAGGAATTACTTACAACCTCCCTCCCTTCTTTTCTCCTATTAAACATGTCATTACAGCCTATCCCCGCATTAGCTAGCCAACCCGATTGATCATTGAGTCGACTCCGATTCGTGCAGATGAGTAGAAACCTAGAGCCATGAAAATTCCGTCTTCAACTATGGAGATGCACTCAATAAGATATTGATGCCCTTATAGCCACGATGATCTGACAAAATACCGTCAGATCACTGAGTAAACTAAAAAACAAAACGAAAAAAACCTGAATCAATCATCAAAGAAAAATCTCAATTAACTAAAATTCTTAAATTGGATTCCAGACCAAGAGCAAATAACCAATCTTGCTCAAATGAAAAAGAACAAAGAAGCGAACTAAAACATAACAATATAGCATTAAAATAAGCAATAGTAGGAAAAACATATAGGAGAAAAAAATTGTGAATTTGTAATAAAGAATGGCACATAAAGATAAAGGGTAATTCTATATGCACTCCACAAATTCCATAAGCACCCCCATATGGGTGCTTTTGGCCGAAAATGCCATTAGACTAGAAAAAAAAAAAAAACCCAGCACCCCTCTCGACCTCTCTCTCTCCCTCGAAGAAGAAGAAGATGAAGAAGAAGGAGGTCGCCGCCTTCGCCGTTGCCACCACCACAAGTACGTCTCTCTCTCTCTCTCTCTAACTGGCCCCACGGTAGTGTAGTGCCGTGGGGCTTAGAAGAAGAAGAAGAAGGAGGTCGCTGCCGTTGCCGTTGCCACCACCGCCACCACCACAAGTACGTCTCTCTCTCTGTCTCTAACTGGCCCCACGGTAGTGTAGTGCCGTGGGGCTTATTATAGAGAGAGAGAGAGACGAAGAGGGGAGCTTGGGTTTTTTTTTTTTCGTCCAAGGGCATTTTCGTCCAAAAAGCACCCAAATGGGCTGCTTATGGAATTTGTTGGGTGCAAATAGAATTTCCCAAAGATAAATGAAAACATTGTAAATAAAAAAAAGCAAAACTCATTATGAAAGAGAAAAGATAAATACCTGAATGTGATGAGGATTTGCAGGTATGATGTTTTGTTGAGTGGGGAGCATGAAAGCAGATATCTGTTCCAGATATCTGAATCTTATTTGGAACATATAAGATGGACTACAGCATCAACAAACGATGCACTTATTTACAAACCATCATCTGTTGCACTATAACATCAACAAACAACGCACTTATTTACAGACCATTGATTGACCTTAAGAAGAAACCCACACTAATGCCTAAACTAAACAAATGACAATCTTTAAAACAACTTATATCTCAAATATAATTAATTTACTTATAGTCTTGCTGGAAGACTCGTTGCTTGCCCTTGAAAGATGCATCGAATGGTTGAGATGATCCAACTCTCAGCTTTGATGCGGGTCCAGTAGAAGAATTGTGTATATATACGTTACCCGATCATGTCAACCTTATAATCTATTTCAAGAATTACAATAATTCATGACTCAAAACATGTACAAATTCTTATAATAAGTCAAACATATTTTAAATGAAAAAATCGAACTGACATGGTTTTTTGATTGACTTATACACCCACGAAATAACAGAAAATGCCTCACTTAATTTTATAAAAGAGCAAGATTGGCTCTGTAAATCAACTGAATTAGGGTTTTTTTTATAGAGGGAGTTCAACTGAAAATACCCTTGAAACCTTAGCCTAGATCCCAATAATGAAAAGAGAATTGAAAGGACGAATATTTTGCTTACCCGTTTTAACTTTTAACCAAGAGATGTAGTTTCGATTCCTTTGTTTTTCAGTGGGATGAGTTGGTGGGGGATTCTTCTTTTCCTTTGAGGAGATAAATAGCTCGCCTTGTGTATTTTTTGGGGTTTTCCCCTTCTTCAATGAATTATACTTATCAAAAAAAAAAAAAAACTTTTAACCAAGAGATTGCAAACCCTATGATATGTCTTCCCAAGGCCTGAGAAAATCTTCACGGGAGAAAGAATTCCGGCAATTTCACGGCTGTTGCAAGAGAAACATCTCTGTTTGTGGAGCCGAAAGAGATCTCCTCGGTAAACTTTTTCTCTGACGGCCTTGAGAACTTGTGATTGTTTGTTGATAGGGGGGCCAAAGAATAGCCAACAATTTTGATTGAGGATGAAGAAGAGATGTTGTAATAGACAACGCAGTGGGCGTCGAAGCCATCATACATGGACATTAATAATGTAATAATTAAACCCCAAATCCATGTATGTAATCGAGAAACCCTAGCGCGCCATGGAAATCGTTTGAAAACGACGATTAAAGTGTATTGGAGGGGTTCTATTAAGGGATTTGGGGAAGATATATGGTCAAAAGGAGATGGTTGCAAGGAGACGTATGAGTTCGAAGGAGACACGCTATGGTTGGAATGAGACGTATGTGTTCAAAGGAGAGACGCTTCGGTTGCCAAATGTTTTTGTGTATATAGAATTGGGAAGAGAGAAATACTCGATGACATGGCTCACTGTGGGGGTAGAAAAAGTCTCTCCTTTAGTATGGAGTTATAGATGTGTGCCAACTGCACCTTGGTATTCCATGCATTTGGATCGTGCTGCTTTGTGCCTCGTAATTCATACCACCCAAAAAAGGCCTTTCTTTTCCCCCATCAACATTCCCCCACTATTTTAATGTGTTATCGAAATCTTGCACCCTTTTGAACGGTCCCAAATACATTAGCTTAAATGAGCTTGCATTGTGTTGGTAAAGCGTGGAAATATGGTAATAGAAGAGGTACTAAAGTATGTACTGTAAAGAGAAGATTGGGTAAAGGATATAATAGGTTCGAAGGCCATGTAAAACCTAGTCCGATGCAACCAAAATTTGAATTAATTGGAAACTCAATATACTTTTATACTACACCGGCAATGTTGCTAGTCGAACAACAGGTTATATACACCATAACCTATGCTGGTAAGAACTAGTGTTAGATTCATATATGTCCGTACTTTTCCTTTTAGGGTATACCTCAACATGCTCTATGAAATGCCATTGTAAACCCGTTGGGACCTGGAGTCTTGTCTGCTCTCAAGGCCCTCATAGCTTTAATATTTCTAGATTCCATTGCTAGCCAAACTATCCATAGTGGTGTAGGATAAGATCAAAATCAATCTTTATACGGTTGTTCCCCACCTTAGAATAGCACAGACAGGAGGAAAAATCGAAGAACTAGGGTTTGGCTTAAAAACCAAGCAAGAGTGATGGTTGATTCGTCTAAGTTTATGAGAAATTCGTCGGAAAGCTAAGGTGTTGGTCACAAGTACTTGTCCCATGTGTTATAGTCTAGCCAAATATTGCCATGCGGCAAGGCCAGTGGGCGGAGATGGCCAAGATCCTCACTTAGTAAGCAGGAGGTCCTAAGTTCGACTCCTTGGGAGGCTATATCCCCTGTGATTTATCTCAGTACATTGGGCACGTGGGGAAGGGGTGACTTATGTGCCCTACGGGATTAGTCGGTTGCTCTAAGAGGCCCGGATACCCGTGGTATATAAAAATTTTTTTGCCATGTGGCACACTCTTCGCCTACTGAACCCATGAATGCTTGGTCTACCTGTCGATGATCCTGCGCTCCCAAAATCAGTCTAGTTGGTGATTCCTAACCATGGAATCGAGAGATTTTCAACATGGGTTTAGCCCAATGCTTTTCACCCATGTGCCTGTTCATGAGTCCCATGACGAAAAAATGCTCAAACCAATGGCAAGGAGTCACTTTTCAAGCTGATTTTCCGTTGTAGGTTCACCAACGGATGGGGCAAACATTTGTGGGGTTATTGGGATCGAAGAGTGCACGATGTGACAATATTTGGTGTGACCAACACGCAGGACAGGTTTAATTGTGAACTATGTAGATAGAACTAAATTTTGAACCAGGTCACTATATATTGCCTTCTTGGTAAGGTTGTCTTCAAAAGCTAGGCCATCTGATGCCTATATGATTTCTTGAACTCAAACTACATCATAAAAAATATGGTGAAGTGCAACTGTGTATATCAAACTGAAATGTGAACCAGGTCACTGTGAGACAAACTACCATCTTAACATGGAAGTATACAGAAGCTAGGCCATTTGACGCCAAATGATTTCTCGAACTAGGACTATCAACATCTTATTTGAACCTGACCACCACCTTTTGAATTTCGTCTTGGTGTTACGGATTATCTTCCACCTTTAGCTGTTTGATGCATTTCACTCCTCTTTTTGGCGCCGGTACAAGAATGAAAAAGTTGTATTCTTATATACTCTTTCAACCATTAACTCCAAAATTAGAACTGTACAAATTCTAGATCAGTTTATCTTTATATGTTTTGCTAGACGTGCTACTCAGGCTTTTTCCCCCTCCCTTGCACCTACACAGATAAGTACTCCTTTCAAACATTTTAATGAATTTTCCTTGGTTACCATTCTCATAAGAAACGCTAACAAGTTATGGTCCTAGCACAAAGAGGCTCTTTATCACTTATAGTGCTAACTGCTCACTTCCTTGAGCTTTCTTGTATTTCTTCCTTAAGCTGATTCTCACTTTTTCAACTTAAATCCAATTACTTGTTTGCACTTAATCCAATCACTTTTGTTCCCATCAGTTGTTTTAGGAGCATTCCTTTATCAAAGATTCTACATTCATCATTACTATTTGACACCCTCTTGATCTCTCTATTGGTCACATTTTCTTCCCATTCATGGACCTGGTTCCCACATTTTCATATGTGCAAGATTATTAACTTTGCTCTTTCCTATTCTTGCATAACTGTAGTTGAAACCGTCCCTGCATCTATTCTTGGACCATCATTCCTTTTGTCCATGGTTCTCTAGCATCGTTACTAGTTGATACCTATGTAACAAAGACAGGTGTTTGACACTGATATGAAGTTCAGACACACTGACCCCCACAAATCCGATATGCCAACACGTCCGTACATTTTATTCCATATGTTTAGTTCATGTCAAATATACAATATAGAAAGAATGTATTTAGATAAGTTAATATACATTAAAATCATATAAGCAATATCTGAAAACACAATATTTAAGTTGATTAAAGTTCTATTAGCATGTGCCTGACACGTTAGTACAACAGGGTATCTGATGCGGCAAATTCTTAAAAAATTGACTGTCCTTGATATATAGGTTGATACTCTCCATTTGCTCATTGATCACGTCTGCTTCCCATTTAATGACCAGGATACCTTATGTTTACGTGTACGATTCTTTGTGTCTTTTCTCTTCTTGTAATTCCTGCAGGTATGTAGTTACCTACCTTCTGTTGTCTAACCATGCTCAAGCTTTGCTCCATGCATCTCATCGCATGTTATCAAGGGATTTATATGTGTATCTGAATTCAGAAGATTCTAATTTAAAAGAAAAAATATTTTCATTTCCCCATCATGCTTTTCTTGTCAGCCTGTCTTCTCTTCAAGATTACTCCTTTGAGGAAGCCTCTAAACTTCCTTAGCTGCATTAGAGGATCAATTTCCTTTGATTGCAACCTTCCTTTACATCTTGTTCTTCATTTGAGAAATCTCCTGTGGATTACAGTATATATAAGATCAAGGGCCACTCTCATGACTTCGCTTAAGGTTTCAAATCAAATCTAGTGGCCAAGGAATATATGCTATTCTATGGGTTCACTATTGTTGGACCGTTGACCTACAATAAAGATGGCTTTTCTTGGCGCCCTTATGTCTGATGCTCAAGTGGGGTTGAGATTGTAATATCTGCGTCTCTATTTTGAAATTGCAAATTCAAAAAAATTGATATCAGAACGATTAACCAATTTTTATTTTGAATACTGCAGATGTCATGCCATGCTCCCTTGGAATGGAT
This sequence comes from Euptelea pleiosperma, assembly GCA_035048495.1. Taxonomy (NCBI): domain Eukaryota; kingdom Viridiplantae; phylum Streptophyta; class Magnoliopsida; order Ranunculales; family Eupteleaceae; genus Euptelea; species Euptelea pleiosperma. Next base: position 21,140,867 of record CM068549.1, read on the forward strand.
TTTTCATCACAGGAGGTTAGTGGCTTAGGCCGTGTTTGATTACGAAGTGGGAAAATTGCGAATTGCGCAATTTTCCCTAGGAAAACACAACTGTCCATTGTTAAATAGCCAGTATAAATCTGTATAATTTTCCCTAACAAGCCATTTAAATTTGGATAATATTTCCTACTAAGCCCAGAATTTATTTCCCATCCAGATAGGTGAGAATTCATTTCCACCTGAAAATACACCTTTATTTTCTCACATGATTGAAATGTGTTCTCAGAGCCATTTAAGGCCTATCCCAGATGTATTTTCTCGGGAAAATTTTCCATGCAATCAAACACAGTCTTAGTTATTTTTGTTCATCCCCTTTTTTCTCTTGCTTCCCTTGTTCTGTTTCTTACTCTTCACTGATTTATGTAACAATCCTCTATGGATTTTACACAACTGAGTTCTCTATTTCTCCGCAGAAATCGTCCCCTGTTTTTTCTTCAGTTAACTCAGGTGCAGTAAGGCCTCTTCCATCTTTTATGGATACCACAGCAAATTCTGTGAAGCTGCTCAATACCCATCCTTCACTTGCACATTGCCACTACAATCCCAGCCGATCAATGTTTTTGAAACGTTCACATCATCACTATGGCCATCATTACTCTCGGCGAGCCTCAGGTAGCCATGCTGATACATTACGCTCGCTTTGCAACAGTGCAGCTTCATTATGTGATCAGCGAATCCCCTTCAAGTTAGCGAATCGGTTCAACACAGAGTTCGGATATCATGCAGGTTTGCTACACATGTGGTCAAGCTTCTTTCAGAAGCATACAAGTTAGTCTAAGATGCATTATCATGGTCTTACCATTTCTCACGTGAGATCCTTTTTTTCCCCAGAGAGTAGGGGAAATGCTTTCCACAGGCCTGAAAGAATCAGGTCCAGTCCCTTGGTATTGGATGCAGTATCACCTGATGTAGTTAAGATGGTATGTGGGATATGTCTGAAGCTGTTGAGACGGAAACCTTGTAGCCTGGGCAACACAGTGTCTTCTATCGTGGCAGTTTTAGTTTGTGGTCATGTTTATCACGCGGACTGCTTGGAGCAGAAAACATCTGAGGAAGATAGACGGGACCCTCGCTGCCCGTTGTGTGTTGAGTCTGTTGATTTGCCCTTGAACGTTGATGCTTAAGGGGAGAGAAGTGAACTTCATCGATCAGGTTACCCTATATATTGAGGATATAGGACTAGTGACTCAGGACAGATACAAATGGACAATATGGGAGATTGGTATCTTTCAGGCAAAAGGGTTTTACTGGCTAGAATTATGACTTTGTATTCTATTGTGGTTTCCAATTTTTAGACTTTTAACAGTGCTATCTATTCAGAACTCTTTTTTAATACTTGGAGAAGATGTTATTCAAATATTTTACTTTTGTAGTAGCCGCAGTGGAGATGTAGAGGGAAGAGTTTTATTTGCAAGGGAGGGCCTCTACATTCAGGTAACTTTCTTGGGTGGTGTCAGCAATCAAAAGCTTGAATTTCTCCTTTATATTAGTATGCTTTATATGTTCAACTTGCTGTTCTGCATTCTTTTAAATATTTAACATTTATTATTTTCATTGTGAACATAAATTGATTATTATCCGCATACCCTTAGAGGAGCCAACAATTTGGCCGATTCCCTTACTAAAGGGGGTGTACATAGAGAATCTTTGTATGTGGGACATGCTTTTCCCTAGCTTTATAATTTTCTCTTTTTTATAATCAATATATAACCGTTATCTATAAAAATAAAGTGACTGAAGCCAAACATTCTGACAGCTTTCTTTCAAATAATTGCAATTGCTGATATTATTTGTGTGAACTATCTTGAATAAATGAGAGTTTTATGTAGATATTGAACTCTCGAATCGTCTTGTATTCCTATGGCAATCTAGGAAATTTTCTTTTTCTTGATAAGTATTGTATCTTTGTGTGAAAGATTGAAGGCCTTTCATGTGCAATAAACATCCTACCAGATTTCTTTCAAACAATTTTAATCTCTTGAAATGATCTCTATTTAGAGAATTTAATGGAGATGCTAAATTATCAAATTCCGACCTGAGACATCGTGCATAACAAAATTCTCACAGTGGACCTTCTGATCAGTAGAAGGAAGATTATACCGAACATGTGCTTTATGTGCAGTGTGAGTGAGGAGACAGTCAACCACCTATCTGTCCATTGTTTCTTTGCTAGCAAGATTTGGTGGGTATTATTTCAGCTCCGTGACATTAGTTGGATGGTTCCTCAAAATATGAAGAATCTTTTGCTTGGATGGCATTCGGATGCCTTCTATCCCTGTGGATGGTGTCTTGGGAGACTTATCCTTTTCACCATGTGTTGGATTATATGGAAATAGAGGAACAGTCGTATTTTCGAGGACAAGATGGAGTCGATCGATTCAGTGGTTATGAAGAACTGGTCTTCCGTTCTCTTTGAGTTTAAAGGCTTTTGATTTATGGACTCGGCTTTTAGCTAGGAAAAGATAGTTTTGATCTCCTTAGCTTTCTTTTCGTATAGTTTTGCCTGGTTGGTGAGGGCCTTTTTCTCAGCTGGTGGCATCTTTTTTTTATTGTATAGTGTGGTTCTTTCCCTTTGCTATCGATATACAATCACGCTTATCAAAAAAAAATGGGCACCATTTGGTTCACCATTTTTGTAGATGCAACGAGTGTCTTTTTTACCAATTGCATGGGAAGAATACTTTTCTGCATTTGGAGCTTTTATGAAGAAGGTTATATAGATCTTGCACTTGAAGTCTCCTTCATTCAAAATGAAGAGGACCTTGTGTGGATCGAAGCTCACTCCAAGTGTAGGTCCATTCTTATCTCGCAATTTATGTATCTTGCCCAATACCCTCCACTAGGGTGTTATTTGTTAAAAAAGGGGAGGAGAAAAATGCTATTTGCCACAAATAAGAGTAAACTACATGAAAGGAAATAAATATAACAAGTTTAGAATACTCTACGTTTGACATCTTTAGATCAAGTGCAATATTTATTAGTCGTGTTTCAAATATTCACATTGTAGGCATTCACTTCAGACATGAAATCATTGACTATTGACATCATCATCATCATCATCAACAATAAAGCCTTATACCCAATTATTTGGTGTTGGTACAAGAATACCATTCCATCATTCCACTTTATCAAGGGCTATAGGTCTTATGGTCATTCTCTTAGAACCTTCAATGAAACACATTGTAGGCATTCACTTCAGACATGAGATCTTCGACTATTGACATCATCATCATCAACAACAACAAAGCCTTATACCCAATTATTTGGTGTTGGTACAAGAATACTATTCCACCATTCCACTTTATCCAGGGCTATAGGTCTTATGCTCATTCTCTTAGAACCTTCAACTTGCACCAAGGTGCTACTCACCAATGCCTTTAATGGCCCTCATTGCACATGGGCAAACCATCTCATTTGACTCTCCATTAAAAAAATCCTTTTACTTTATCACTTGCTAGGGCTACTCTTAGGTTCCTTCCGATGCGCTTATTTCTACTTTTGTCTTTCCTACTCTTGCCACTCATCCATCTCAGAATTATTATTATTTTTGTATCACCTCATCTACACTCGTAGCAAGTGCATGTTGTTTCTTGATTACGCAACATTCTATCCCATAAAACATAGTTGGTTTATTGTCGTCCTATAAAAATTCTCTCTAGTTTGATGACTTGATCAGTATGCATCGGTCACACACTCTAAAAACCTATGCAAGAACATTGGCATGTGTTTGAATGTTTGACATAGATATGAGGTGTTTGACACGGCGCCTTTGAGAAGATGGTAGCATAGAATGTACTATAGGCATGGATGTAGAACCCTATGTGGCTGAGGATGTCCCTTATGTGCATGAAGATGTCAAACCTTGTGTGGCTAAACATGATGGTGTAATAGAAAGTACGTAGCACAGATGATGACATGGATACTTGCATAGAAGAAGATGAGGTTCAAGGCCCATAGGAGGGAAATTTGGTTTATAATCTGTAAGAGTTTATTTGAAATTCAGATATATGTTAGTGAGTGGTATAATTAAAATCCAAATGCCCATAAATCAAGATTAAGGTAGGGAAAACAAGTTTCCATAATATCATCTTATCGACATAGTAAAGTAAAATAAAGCAATCAATATAGATCTGAATTAATTTCTTCAGTCAGATCAAACTTTCCCCAATGACAACACAATGATTTTTTTTTCTCTCTTTGGAGAGCTAGACGAGAGAGGTGCAATTGAATTCGTAAGTTTTCCCATACAATCCTTGAGCTCCTTATGAATAAGAAGGTATAGATTAGAGATAAGATAATCAGGAGCATTGTGACCACTAAATTCACCACAAATCTCCACAAAAAACCATCACAACAAACGTGCTAATATGTCCAACTCCCAGTTATTGATATTTCTTCTGAAGCTCAGAATCTAGCTGATATTACTCTCCCCATTACTCATACAATCCCTATCAAGAAAGCCCTGGAAATCAGAAATATCGTAGAGTGCAGGGATACCCAAAGAGAGAACGTTTTCCATACCAAGTATCCTACAGTAACCTTACTCTATCACCCACCCCTATCTTGAATTGAATCTCCTTATTGAAGAGATCATGAACTTTAGAGATTCCCTCCCATAAGCTCACTCCATAAGACAAACGGGTCTTATCACTTTCCTATCCAAGAGGTCTGAACCCATAATTGCAAGCCACAACCTTTTCTTCATAAACTATCAACCTCCTCCCTGAAATGCCATAACCATTTACCCAGAGTGCAATATTAATATCGCTCAGCTGACGAAAAACCCGAACTACACCCTTCTTAAGCCTGCGAATAGTGTTCCAGTCAACTAGATGATATTTCTTCACACCCTCCTTCTCATGCCATAAGAAACTTCTCATCAGTCTCTCCAGCCTGTTAGCCAGACTACTCGAAATGGTAAAGAGGGATAGGAAGTATATTGGAAGGCTTGAGAACGTACTTTTAATAAGAGTTTCTTTTCCACCTTTAGAGAGGTATAGTGATTTCCACAAAGCCATCCTCCTTTCAAATCTTTCAACAATGGGATCCTAGATGGCCTTAGACCTACAAGGGGCATCCAGGTGATGCAGTCAGCTTGTAGAATGCATATCTCTTTCTTTAAACATCCAATTGAGAATTCGTTTGATGCGCTGGAAAGCTTGTTCTGAGATCTACAACACCTATCTCATGACTTTTGTTGAGATTTTGACGTTTCAGGCTTAAAAACTGTGTTAGAAAGCTGTATGTAATGTTAATGACGGGATTTAAGGTTATTTTAGTTGTTTTAGAAATTAGGTTTATGTTATTTTAGATCAATGGTCCAGATTAGTTTCTTAGTCCCTAGGTTAAGTTTTTAGGGCTCATTTTGTTATAAATAGTTGTGAAGAGATCATTGTAAAGAGATTTTGATTATTGATTAAACTTTAGGTTTTTTAGTTCCTTTGTGAACTCTTGCAATTGTTTGGATTCGTACCATGCAGGAGCTCTTTTAGGGGTTTTCACTTTGAGAAAAACTTTAGCAGAGTTCGAACTCCATCTGCGTTACAGGGGGAGGCCAAGGTAAGAAGATGGAAGGACTCCCACTCTACAACCAAAACTGCGTTACAGGGGGCTTCGTGGATATGGTTCGCTTTTTTAATTATCTAAGCCAAAACCTACACATTTATCAACATTTCGCATAACTTCACTTGAGTGTATTACTATATTTGGCTGCTAGATTTATAGCAACTGATCAATTCAGTGGCGAGCCAGGATTTTGTTCAAGGGTGGGCATTTTTGGAATTATTCAAAGTTTTAGGGTGGGCAAAAGGGTACATATTTTGTTTAGGGTAATTTTAGTTGCACCCCACAAAATGTGAGGGCACCCGAAATCCTTGTTTTTTTTTTAACTTTATTTTTTTTATTACGTAAATGCCCGTTTAAAAACTTTTTACTTTTTACGCACCCTCTCATCTTCAAGTCTCCCCTTTGTTGCAACAAACTTTCAACCTCCCCTCGTACTGGTGATGGCTTGCTCCCCTTGACTCTCTCTCTCTCTCTCACTGTGTGCAGACCAACTGTTTGAGAGTAAAACTTCTTTCACAACGGGTTGTGACTGGCACAACCCACAATAAGAGCCACGTGGCACACTCTTAGTGGACACTGACCGTATGGACATTTGGCCAGTCCCTCAGTGGACTTGCAAACCAAAAATCAGCTTGATTAATGAATTCTAAGTGTTGGATTGAAGTCATTTTCATGGGTTGATTTCACCGTAGGAATTTGAGCATTATTGAGCGTTATTTGGGTGCAAAGATTCAAAGGTTGTAAATCACTAATCCGACTGATTTTTGGTTTGCAGGTCCACCGAGGGACTGGCCAAACATCCATACAGTCAATGCCCTCTAATAGTGTGCCACATGGCTCGTATTGTGGGCTGTTTGGATCGTCTGTTTTGTGCTGAAATGGCAGTCTAAATAACAGAGTTTGGAATCATAGTTGGGTGCTTTGACGGGGGAGGGTGCCCCCACAAAGTGTGAAATCTTAGTGGGTTGCTCTCAACAAGTCGGGTGCCCTCTCAGTTTGTGGGGTGCCACTAAAATTACCCTTTTGTTTAAGGGTGGGCAAAAGGTTAGTTTTGAATTTTTTATTTATTTTTCCTTTAAACTTTCAAAGTTGAGGGTGGGCAGTCACCCCTTCCTGGCTCTGCCACTGGATCAATTGATACTAATGTGTTGCACATTGATATGGAGAATTTTCCAATTCCAATATATTACATACATTCATATGGGCAATATTTGAGAGGCAATTAGGTTGGTTAGATATGTATGGTTTTGAAGTAACTGCTTATCGATTGGTGGGTTCTGATTGAGACCATAAACTATTTGATGGATAATACCTGGCATACCATATAGTAAAACGTAGATGTAAGACATTCACTTATTTTTATCACCTTTCCCTGCACAAGCACGCAATAAACAGTTGTTTTTATTAAAAAATCTCCACAACCCTAGCAATGCAAGAGTATAGTACATTTGGAAAAGGACACTGACATGCATAACTTCTCTCTCTCTCTCTGTCAATAGGTTGCTTTTCTCTCTCTAGTCTCTGCAAAACCCTCTGTTTCCTATTGAGTGGAGTGTCGTGTTAACTGGGAGAGTACTTCAAACAATTGAGAGCATGATCTAGGACTTTTGGGAGCATAATTTGGGGACGATCCGCACTAAAACTGTGAGGTCACGGTCTGAGAGCGGGACAGTTACCTTACACGAACACTTCCAGATACTATGATTATAATATAATATTTTAGTTAACTTCTGGTTTAACTATTACTACAGTTAATAATAATAAAAATACATTTTAGTTATAGTTAAAATAAAAATAAGGAAAGGAGTATATGAAATATAAAATAAACATTTTCAAAAAATGGATGGAGTATCCTTGTTTCAAAAAACATAGATGTTCTCTTTTTATACCCTGTTCCTATATGTCTATGAAATAATAGCAGTAATCAGTAAAATTTATCCTGGTATTACAACTGTTATGAGCTTGGTCTTCCATCGATCTTTTATTCGTCAGTTATTCTTCTATGCAGAGATCAGCTGATGATTCGGATAAATTTGGAAGCACTGGATTTTTCTGATTGTCATTGGCTTGCGCTCTGCTGCATGCTCGACGGTGGTTGCTTCATTTCTTTTTAGTTGTCCTTTTAGGAAGTCGACTAGTTGCACGATATAGACAAAATCTTATAATCTTGGATCTCCAACAAATTCCAATATAACTATTTGGTTCTTTCAGACTGAAGTGTGATGGAAAACTTACTCTGTAATTGAAAAGGGTTGAATCTTGATTGAGTGCTGTGTATTTGTTGTGTGGTTATATTTCCTGACAAGGTCTTTCCTGCTTTCTTCATTCTTTTCTATAATGTTACCATTCTCTCATTTATTTCTGTGATACATGCCAAGTTTGATAGAATTGTTCTTGAAAGGCTACATGTCTGGCATAGTGGTGGGCATCCTGGGCCTTATGTCCAAATGCAGGGTCTCAGGTAGAGTGCTCTGCCCACATTTGAAATCGAGTAGCATGCCCGCCGGACATAGACATCAACCCAGTGCGAAGTCTATGACATGGCTCAAAATTGTGACCACCAACAAGAGCGTATGCAACTACTACCTGGCCAAACGGGCGTATAAGAGGGAATGAAATAAGACTGGAAACCCGATCCATTCCCCAGGCCCAATGGGTCACATAACTAAATTTTGCTAGGCAAGTTTTAAAGAAAATGTTCAAGATTCCAAGTCGGGGTAAGAGGAGGGCATTGTTAATGGGCCGGTCTGGAATTATTGGCTTTAGGTCCATTCCAATATTGACTGGGCTTGGGCTACATTTATAAGTCGGGGGTTGGGTCTTGCTTAACTAAGCCCTCATGGATAAATGGGCTGGACTACGTCCTTAACTTTTAACAAATTTAAGCTTAGCACTGCCCCAAATTTAATGGATGGGCCATTATACCTATTACTGATCCGGACTTGGGCGTGAAATATATGGGACTGATTCATGATGGGCCATCTGGACTCGGGTAAAGTACCGACCGGCTAGCTCTAACCTGGCCATTAACACCCCTGGACAAGAATGATAGCATTCCCTCTCCCAACTTTTTCCCTTTTTTGTTGTTAATTGTTAGTTTTATTTATTTATGGGTCGGGCTGGGGGGACCCCGATTTTTGACACCCATTGTGGCAGACCCATGTAGAAGATGAATCAATGGCTGATTTTTGGTGAGGATGATCTCTATGGTGAGGAGATCATCCTCACAAAAATCCAAATCATTCCGATATTTGTAGATTGGTTTAGAAGTTGAGAAATTTTGGACCGTTGATTTTTACTGTGTAACTTGAAAACCACATTTGATGGGATTAGAAATTTCAGAATGGGCTGATTTTTTGTTGGGGTGATCTATATGGTGAGGAGATCCTCCTCACCAAAAATCAGCCATCATTCATCTTCTAGGTGGGTACACCAAAATGGGTGTAAAAATGGGGTACCCGAGCCCGACCCTTTATTTATTTATTTTCTGTTTTTCTGGATCTACGTAACAAAAATATCATATTATTATATTTATGTAACATTAATGAAATATATTATATAAATGAACGTATGTTGACAAAATCCATGGTTTAAAAGTCTGATGCGACCCCAACATATATTTATTTTAGGCCTTTTTTGTTTGTCCCCCCTACTTTATTGATGCAATTTGCATCTCACCCTTTGACCATAGACGGTCATTAACGGTCTCTAGATGGATACCCAATATTTTTTAAATGATTATAATGACCTTGGGTGAGACACAAATATATAAAAAATATTGGGTGACATGCAGATTGCATCAATAAAGTAAGGGGGACAAGCAAAATATCCTCTCTTTTTTTTTTTTTCACAAATTTAATAGCTTTATTAATCAAATCCAAGGTTTAAAAAATGGCCGTTATAATGAAAATAACGGCCGTTATAACGGATTCGGACCTACCCTGTTACGTTATGGACCGTTAAAACGCCCAAAAAATAACAGCGGTTATTTTCCTTATTTTTCCATTATAATGAAAATAATGACTGTTATTTTCTGAAAAATTTTATGAAAAAACGGCCGTTATTTTCTGTTATATTCCATTTTTTTCTGTTATTTTCTATTTTTAAAATTCAAACTTTAAAATTCAAAATTTGAATTTCAGCGCCATAGTTTCCATTTTTCTCCCGTTATTTCCATTTATTGCACCTGAGTGTTATTTTTCGTTATAATGGAAAAAAGGGTAACGCCCCCAGTAAACCTTGATCAAATCAACTGGATGTTAAGTCGCCCAAATCCAAGCCGATAAGTTCTGATAGCTTATCGGATTGGGTATCTGATAAGCTATCGGAATGTGACTAGAGTCTCTAGACCTTCCCGATTCGATCCTATCACTCCTACCCTTAGGAAAAAAAAAAGGAAAAAGATGTAACAAGGTATGCCTGAAACTGTTCATTTGCGGAAGCGGCATTTTTGGTAGTCACTGCTGCCATCTGGGCCCACTGACCGCTTGGATGTTTATCTCACCCCTTGTTAGATATACATACCAAAAATCATCTTGATTGGTAATCTGTAACCATTAGATTTTAACACTTTTTAGCACCATTTTAGGCGTTCTTATAGCCGTTGAATACAACCATCTTTTGAGTACTAAAACCAACGGCTAAAAATCATTAAACAAGCTGATTTTTTGTATGAATGTCTATTAAAGGGTGGGCTAAACATCCATACGGTCAGTGGGCCCAGATGGCAGTGGCGACTACCAAAAATGCCGCTTCCGCAAATGAAAAGATCTCAGGTATACCTTGTTACATCACGACCCAAAAAAAATGGTAGCATTCCCTTTCCCAACCTTTTTCCTCTTCTCTTTGGCGAAATGTAAAGGGGAAAACAAGATAAAAAGATAAAGATTTGGATAGAAAAGAAAGAAACCATGAAAGCTTTAATTTACTGATCCTGTGAGGGTCACAGGGACATATGAAAAAGGAATCCTTATTTCCACCGATCCCGTGGGATCAGTGGAGGATCGGATTGCACAATAATATGATCGATAACATCGAGTCTGGACTTTGGAATCATGATCCGATAAGCTATTGGATTGGTTCCCGATCTACTTAACAAAAATATATAATATTATATAAATATAATATAATTTTATGTATTATTATGTATTATATAAAAGCCGGCGTTATAACAAAAGAAAACATTTTTTCATAACTGATGTGACCCGTTACGATGGTTATGTCAGATGCGACCTCGATATATTTTTATTTTACTTGATTTAAAAAAAATTATTTTTTATTTTTTTAAAAATCAAATTTAACAGCTTTATTAATCAGATCAACTCGATGTTAAGTCGTCCAAATCCAATCCAATAAATTCTGATAGCTTATCAGATTGGGTATCTGATAAGCTTATTGGTCCCGTGACGGTCACGGGGACGATCACGGGGGCATGTGAAAGGATTATCTATTCTTTGGACTTTGTTGATCCAGTAATGGTGCCCATATAAAATATGGGCCACTAGGGGGTCCTTATTGTTAATCTAATAGGAGCACCACCATTCAGTCTCCAATGGTAGTCTCACATGTTGACAAAAAAAAAACTTTGATGCCCATCCCTAGGTATCAAATGTTACCCTTTGATGGACCTACAGACAAAAAAATCAGCCTGATTGGTGATTTCTAGCTGTTGGGTTTGAGTCTTCTCCTAGGTTGATTTTTAGCCATGGGATTCGAGCATTATTTGGGTTAGTCAAATCCAACAATTAAAAATCACCAATCAAGCTGATTTTGGTCTATAGGTCCACCAAATTGTCGGCCAAGCATCCATACAGTCACTGGTCTCCAAGACTGTGCCACATGGCACCTAACCACGTCGTTCAGGAAATATGGGACTAAAAAAATGCTTGAATCCAACGGCTAGATATTACTTATAAAAAAATGCTCAAATCCAATGGCCATAAATAACCATTCAAGCTAATTTTAGGCGTAGGTTCACTAAGGCGTTCCACAAGCATTCGCTAGGTCAGTGAGCCGAGAAATTTTTTGCCATAGCATGTTTGGGGGTGGACATTAACATTTGATGTCCAGTACGAGCCACGTGGCACTCTTAGAGATCACTGACCGTATGGATGTTTGTCATTCCTAGGTGAACCTGCGGACCAAAAATTAGCTCAATTAGAGCCGTTAGATTTTAGTCTTTTTCAGGGTTATTAACCGTGTGGATTCAAGCATTATTTGGGGTACTCGGATACGAAGGCTAGAAATTACCAATCAGGCTGATTTTTGTTTTGTAGGACCACCTAGGGATGTGCCAAACATCCATAGTCAATGGTCTCTAAGAGTGTGCCACGTGATTCATACATGAGCAACTACATGGTTCAACCTTATAGGTCGAAAATGAGTGCAGTTGATGCCTGAATGAGTCCAGATCCCTGACCGTTTGATATTTACCCATCCCTAGGTGGATCTACACACCAAATCAATCTTACTGGTATTCTCTAGCCTTTGGATCTGATTACCCAAATAATTCTCGAATCCTATGGCTAAAAAGCAACCCGTGAAAAAGACACAAATTCAAGGACCATAAATGACCGACTGGACTGATTTTTGGTCTGTAGGTCCCACTTAGGATGGACCAAACATCCATCAGTGATCTTGAAGAGTACGCCACGTGGCTCATAAAGCCGTTTTTTTAAGCAAAAAATAGAACCATGACATTCACTCTTATCCAATTATTAATGGATGTAATCCACTTATGGATAAGGAACAGAGGACATAAATAAGTTTCCTAATTTGCTCCGAAGGCCAATGAAACACACTAATCTCGACCTAAGTCCATGTCAGCTTTTCTTTTTTTAAGCAAGTCCATGTCAGCTTGGCCCTTGAATTTCGTTTTGACAGTGGTGGGTGAGTTATTGCTGTGTGGTTGTTAACCAGCTCAATTTCCCATTTCTCTACTTGCCTTATTTTATTCTTTTTCATTTTTTGGTCATCCACCTAAGACAATGTGGGTCCCACCTAAGACCTGATCAAATGATCACAACCATCCATCTTATATACTTTCTTTTCATGTAAATTTAACACTGGATTTCATAAGAGAAGATCAAATGATATCATCAAATGGACCGTAAGGATGGTATACTATCCAATTCCCATCACCATTTGATCAGTCCCACCTTAGGATCACGATCATGGTCCCCCTTTTGCATGTACCCCACGTCTATTCATCTGTGGACAGTATACCGTTCTTAAGGTCTACTTTTGAAATTCATTAAAATAAGACTTTAAAGGCTCCGTATCGGCCCCCAGTTTGCTGTCCCATGAGTAGGGGTGTCAATTTTACCCGTTTAACCCGAACCCATGTTTTCGGTTCCAGTTCCACATTTTTGAGAAACCGATTAAAAAAGAACCAGAACTGGAACGGAACTCAAATAATGGTTCTGAGGGTAGTTTAATATGGAGCTGAACCGATCGAAACAGATATATAAAATATAAATAGTGTTAAAATTCTCATATTATCAAGATTGTAAACGATATACCCTGAACCGGAACCGACAGAAATCAAATAATCGGTTCCGGTTCTGGATCCATCATTTTGAAAACCTTAGGAACTGAACCGGAACCGACCCGTTTACACCCCTACCCATGAAAACGTCAAAGGCACCCCTCCAAAAGTGCTACTGGGCATCCTCTTCGGGTCAACAGAACCATGAATGTTGCACACCAGAAATCAGCTTAATTTGTGATTTCTAACTATTTTTTATGGGGTGATTTCTGGCCATTGATTTGATATTGTTTCTGGGTCAAACTTCTACAAATTACCAAACAATCCGTGGGCCTGAATAGTGCTCCACGTGGCATTTTGGGAGGGGGGCTTCAAACCTTCATGTCAACAATACCAGCTAAGTTTTTCTCATCTACCCCACATGAGGTGGGGGACAAATGCCCAAAAGTCAAAGTCAAGAGAAGCGAGCGGACGGATGAGGACAAATAGGAGAACTCTACGTGGCATTCACTACCACCGTTAAATCTTTCAAGATTTGGGTAAACGAACCAATATCTGCGGAAATTGACGTCAGAAACGACATCCTGGAGCGACGAACTTCTCGCCCCAAAATCTTCAACTCTATAAATTAGAAAGGGAAATTAACTAATTTTGCAATTAAGATGTTTCTACGGATAAACGTTGTCTCCATTCCCAAGGAAAGTTTCTGCCATTAAATTAAGAACTCTGCTCTGAATTCTCATCGTCTTTGCCTCCTCTGTCTAGTCTCCCTCCCTCTCTCTGTTTCTCTTAATTCATCGATCGTCTTGGAAAAGAAGCAAAAACATGTCGAATGAGGAGGTCTATATTGGGTCGATTGATCAAGGAACGACGAGTACGAGATTCATAATCTATGATCGATTTGCCAAGGCTGTTGGGTCTCATCAGGTTGAATTCACTCAGTTTTATCCAGAAGCAGGGTAAGATAATTCAACAACCTTCTCTGTTCTTTTTTCTCTCTTCGAAAATCAGAAAAAAAAATAACTTATTTTTGTGTTTTTTTTAGATGGGTAGAACACGATCCGATGGAGATTTTAGAGAGTGTGCGGGTTTGTATGGGTAAGGCCCTTGACAAGGCGACTGCAGAGGGGCACAACGTGGATAATGGATTGAAGGCGATTGGTCTCACGAATCAGAGAGAGACGACGGTTGTTTGGAGCAAATCTACTGGTTCTCCTCTTTACAACGCAATAGTTTGGATGGATGCTCGAACCACTTCTATTTGCAGGTTTGCATTTTCTTTTTAAAGATCTGGGATTTTGTAAATTTTCGATTTTGGACAAAACCCATATCTTAGATTTCACGATTAAGATCTGGATTTTGTTTATTTTGCGATTTTAAACGAAACCCATATCTTGAATTTTGGATTGAAATCTGGGTTTTTGTTATATTGTGATTCTGAGCAGAACCCATGTCTTGGATTTTCGTGAATTTTTTTGCAGGAAACTGGAGAAAGAATTACCAGGAGGAAGAACCCATTTCGTGGAGACTTGTGGTTTACCTATCAGCACTTATTTCAGTGCACTCAAGCTCCTCTGGTTGTTGGAAAATGTGGAGGAGGTTAAAGAAGCTGTGAGAACAGGGGATGCTCTGTTTGGAACAGTTGATAGTTGGTTGATCTGGAACCTAACAGGAGGTACTGGTGAAAATGGAAGCCAAAAAGACGTGCCTGGAATACATGTCACCGATGTATCGAATGCGTCACGAACGATGCTTATGAACCTCAAGACCCTTGATTGGGATAGACCCACATTAGAAACCTTAGGAATTCCCTTTGAAATCCTTCCTAAGATTGTAAGCAATTCAGAAGTCATTGGAAAAATCACGAACGGGTGGCCGATTACCGGTATCCCGATTGCTGGTTGCCTTGGTGATCAACACGCAGCAATGGTGGGTCAGGCATGTAGGAAAGGAGAGGCCAAGAGCACCTATGGCACTGGAGCATTCATACTGCTTAACACTGGTGAGGAGGTGATCAATTCATCACATGGTCTGTTGAGTACAATTGCTTACAAGCTTGGTCCAGATGCACCGGCCAATTATGCTTTGGAGGGATCGATAGCAATTGCTGGTGCAGCAGTTCAGTGGCTGAGGGACAGCCTAGGCATAATTCGCAGTGCGAGCGAGATTGAAGACTTGGCGAAGAAGGTGGAGAATTCTGGTGGGGTGTATTTTGTGCCGGCTTTCAACGGATTGTTTGCGCCATGGTGGCGCGACGACGCGCGTGGTGCCTGTGTTGGTATCACAAGGTATACTAACAAGTCACACATTGCTCGGTCTGTTCTTGAAAGTATGTGTTTTCAGGTGAGGGATGTGTTAGATTCAATGCACAAGGATGCTGGGGAGAAAGGGGAGGCCAAAAATGAGAAGGGAGAGTTCTTGCTTAGAGTGGATGGTGGGGCAACTGTTAACAACCTCTTGATGCAGATCCAGGTTTGGATTCTTTGTTCCCTTCTTGTTTTGGATTTTAGTTAATTACACTTGAAAAGTGATTTTGCTAGATTCAAAGCTCACAGAAATGAGGATCCAAACAGGCCCTAAGATTAGCCAACCAAAATTAAATTCTTTTGGTTTTTAGTGGTATCTTTTGTTTGGGAAGTTTGTTAGGTGTTCTTGCTAGTTTGTTAGGTGTTCTTGCTAATTAACAGCTATGTCTCTCTGTTATAATTTTAGTCCCCGTATGGCTATTGCAGAAAAGTTTTCCAGAGAAGGATTTCTAATCCAAAAAATTTTGATCTAGAAAACTTTTATGAATACTTTCTAGAAAACTTTACTGATGGCAACCATATAGGAAGAAAATGTGCCCTTCTTTAAAGTTAGTTTTGATTTATTCAAAGATGGCTCAGGCACAGGGGATCCCCCTTTTCTGACTCCTCTCAGGAGAGTCATGTTCTTGGCCGTTGGATTCACGAATCCAACGGTGGTGGTTGAGTGCTGGCTAAAAGTGAAAAAAGTGAATGCCAATTCAGTGCTATCAACCACTATTGGATTCTTGGAATTCACTGCCGAGGACACGACTCCCGAGAGGATTCAGAAAAAGGGGATCCCTTGCCCGACCCATTTAAGATTCACCAAACAAAGCGGTTAGTTATGGTTGTGTACTGTTTTTTCTCCAAAAATTGTTGAAAACCTTATATAATTTCACAAGGGGATTGCCATTTCAAGAACCCATTTTGCTCCTTCCAGACCTCAAATGATTTTTCACAGTAGTGGATGAAGCAAAATGGCCTCTCGAAGAAGGTAATATATGTGTTCTCAGTTGCAATCAATCAGCCATTTAAGGCATATCCCAGATGTATTTTCTCGGAAAAATTTTCCGTGCAATCAAACACGGCCTTAAGTCATTTCCCAGATGTATTTTCTTGATAAAAAATTCTGTGCAATCAAACACGCCCTTAGTAAAATATGACCAAGGTTTTAAATTAGATTTTATTGTATGATATTAAAACAGAAGGTTGGTTAAACAGGCATTTTCTTCATGTGCGGATCCTCACTTTAATACCTTAATCATAGACTAATTTTTTGTTTTCTTATTGATTCTTAGGCGGATTTGTTGGGAAGTCCCGTGGTGAGACCGGCCGACATTGAGACGACAGCTCTTGGGGCGGCTTATGCTGCTGGATTGGCCATTGGAGTTTGGAGTGAAGATGATGTTTTTGCTGGGAAGGCAGAGAAAGCCACTATTTTCCGACCAAACTTGGAGGATGAACATAGAAAGAGGAGGGTGGAGTCTTGGTGCAAGGCCGTTAATAGAACTTTTGATTTGGCTGATCTTTCTCTTTAAATTTCTCTTCCTTGTTGTTTATTTTCTGTTTTTTTCTTAACAATTTGAATAAAGAACAACAGCTTATGTAGATTTTGTGGATGAGAGTCATGAGACACTTCTCTTTGATTTTATTTTATGTTTCACATTGGGTGATGGAAACGAGATTATTTCATATCTTAATAAATTTTGATTTAGGTCAATGATGGGAGATTGGGAGGGATGGAAGAACCCTCTTGTTAAGACCCAAATCAATACACCAAAAGTACATAGGGGATAGCGGAAAGTTTTTAAGTCTTAACCTTTAGGATCCTAACATCCCACTTTGAGGCGACTTTCACTCTGGTACCCTTATTTTCTCACTTTCTGTGAGCGAGCCCAGTCATTTTTTCCGGTACCCCTATTTTCTCTTTTTTGAGCGAACCCCCAGGTAGCCCTTTCCTTACGTCGTCCCTCCCGTGACTTGAACTCATGACGTGGGGTTGGCTCTGATACCAAATGTTAAGACCCAAACCAATACACCAAAAGCACCTAGGTGATAGAGGTGCGGAAAGTTTTAAGTCTTAACCTTTAGGATCGTAACACCTCTTCCCTGTACCAAATGGGATATGACCTTGACATTGGAGGACTTCAACTAGACCCCTTTCTCTTGGGTGGAGCGGACATATATGGAACAAAGCCCGCTTAGCTAGGTGTGCAAGGTTTTGGGTGTATTCCTAATAGCCATAATATTCTCACAGCCCATCAAACCTCTCCCAAATCTTCAACGGTTCTCTCTTGAACCGGTAATATTCTCGCAGCCCCATCAAATCTCTCCCAATCTTCAACAGCTCTTTTTTGTGCTAGTTCCCATGTATTTTTGGAAAGCTGACCTTGTGTATCTTTGGAAATAGTTTATGAGGACATATTATATTTTTTGTATATATCCCTAACATAAAAGGGAGTTGATTGAGTTGTAAACATTATAAAATTCAGTCTCTATTTCTAGGTAAGTCTCCTCAACAAACTTATTAGGCAGGCTTACAAATTAATTGTCACGACCCAAATTCTGGATACCTGGGTTTGACCCATTTCTTACGGGTAGACCCAGGTCTAGATCCAAGTCATGATTATAAAGACAAAAGTCCACAATCTAATAAAGATCTTACAAATGAAAACTAAAATAGAAAATTCACAAATTTCTCAAATATTATTAGCTCAATGAAATCTTAATAAAATGCGGAAGTGAAAAGAATCTCCTTCTACGCGTCCTTCTCTTCTTAATATTCTTGGCCCTCTATGGTTCATACATAAGGGGTTCTAGTGCTATAAAAAAAACTTAAACGGCCATGCGTTCCCGGTCAAGGTGTCAGACGATAGTTGTTGTATTCTCTGAGAGAACTAGTGCCTATCATCCTAATCTAGTTGGACACTAACCAGTGAATCAGTCAAGTAATTTCCAGAAGTTATCAATCGAATAAATCCATTTCAATGATCAGGTTATTTTGTTACAATTATAAAATTTTCTTTGTGGCGCAGTCGGATTGTTCAAGATTTAAGTTTATCAATGCAAGAGGAATTAAATTGGGTCGCATACCTTCCTTCAAGTCAAATTTGACGATGTGTAATCATCGTACCAAAACTTATGCAAAGATGAGAAGCAATCATATCTTAGTTTAGATTATTAAGTGGAAATACAAGATTTCCACCCCACCGAATAATAAAGTCATGCTAACTACATAGAACACGTTATTACACAACAGGAGAGGGCAGTATATAGTTCAGTGATCACATTAGATCAGGATGATCCTTAGTAGTCTGACCACAGTCATCGATCTAATGTGATCAGCGAAGTGAAATACCAAATCCCAAAATTTCAGCATGAAAGTCCAGAATTTTTTTTTTTTTTCATTTCAAATATGGCCTGTGATCTTACCATGTGGTTTTCTCCACCAAGGCATTTAGTGGCTAGTCTACTGGAACCTAACCCCTTTGGTCTACCCAAGTGAAGAAATATCCAGTATAGCACCTTATGGCCGCCCACCCTCATACTCATAGTTTTAATAGGTCTCAGAAGTTTCTGTCCATATGAGTATGAGAGTCCACCTGTCCCCAACCCACTTATCAACGTCCTGATCTGAAACGTCTATTGACGTTGGGCCCAGATCAACTCTCCATTATTAGAGTCGATATATTACCGTCTCTACAGATGCACTCAGATCTGTTAAGAGTAATTATTATGCAATCTTATATGAGCAGAAATTCTGAATATTACAGCCAGCCCATAAAATAAAAGGAGAAAAATTCCAAATCCAATAACAATAGGACTCATGAAGAGAGGATCCAGTGGGTCGGTGAATCATTAACTATTCCCTAACAATACTCGTGCAATATTCGCAATAACGCATAGACTGATAGTACACAACGATTCATTTATTCAGATGCGATAGTGCATAAACTAAACATCTACTTCATAGTAGTCATTCGCTGGTTCACTCTCATCCGCGAGGCCGTACTCCGTCTCGCCATCGTTGGTATACAACGTCTCCACCTGTTCTTCTCCTTCTTCATCTGTAATATATATTATTTGAAATCCGTGAGCCAAGGCTCAGTAGTTCCATAAGGTACCAAGGCGATAGCGTAGAGTCATACACAAAAATATTGGCATATTGTTCATGAGTGCAGATGCAATATTGACAACCAATAAAATGGGAATGAATGTTCATCATGCACCACCCAATCTACTCCTTCTCCCACCAAGGGCTCTCGTTTCCCACCAAGGGTTTCATTTATTCCCACCAAGGGTTCCCATCATTCCCCACCAAGGGTTACATTCATGCCCACCAACGGGTTACTGTATGGATTCAATCATCTCTCCTTCTCCCCAAGAATGCCATAATAATGAAGATGATCATGTAGCAACCAGCATCAAAATGATAAAGTGCAACTCCACAACATTACAAGTAGTTCAATCAGCATATCAGCATGCATTCACAAATATCATATTCATCTCATGGCCTAATCCCATGGCTATCATAGTATAATCATTCAAGTTCACACACATCTAATATTTATACATACTCAGTCATGAAAATATTTTCACGTAGTGATCAACACTATCGTCGGGGTACCTACCTCTTCTTGGGTTGAGTTCGTTCTCCTGGTGTGGAAGTGTTGGTCCGACTTGGGTCTCACCTCCGTTGCCCAACGCTGGTTGTCCGATTTCCTCACTTTTTTCTGAAACGTCCTCCTCTCTTGTTAGTCCCCCCTTTCTCAACGTTATACCGTATTCCCTTTATTCCATGCTCTCTCTTCCACTCACATTATATTCTCTTTCCGTCGAATGGTATTTTCATGCTATAAGTATCCTATGGGAGTTTTTAAATCTTAGAAACTAACGGTTCCTAAATAGGTAGAGTGCTAGGTGTCAATGGTCCAGAATCCCTACTTGCTAAACTAGTGAAAACGTTAGTGTACGTTGGGGTCTCCTAAGTCAACAATAAGTCCTCCCTAATCTCTTGTATGAGGTATTTCCTATCTTTTTCCTCTATTAGTGATGTTTCCCTAAAGTGGTAGTCACTAGTTTCTCCTACTTGGTAAGTATAATTGTTCCCCTTCTATCCTTTGGTAGGTTTCTAGTTTTCTGTCGTCCCCTTTCTTTCTTTTTTTTTTTGTTAAGTGAGAGATGTTCCCATCTCTGTTTCCTTATGGTCTTATTCATTCCATGTTGGGAAGTGTGGGTGTGGGAGTAACGGGCCAGCATGCCAGTTAGGATAGTAATGCTATCGTGTATACACGTGTGTAGTTACATATATGTGAGCCTATTATTACTATATGAGGCTGCTAATACGTTGATTATGAGGTGTCTAATTGTTACCTAGTTCTTACGGTCAGTGGAAGTTTGCACATGTTAATGGCAGTGTAGTAACGATGGTACTCTAAGCTTAGTATTGTAGGAGTGTATCACTAACCGTATTACCCATTGCCCTAAATGAATTACGTTAATCTCGGGAAGTCATGTGGTCATTCCCTGTCATTAGTCAAACAGTCACAGGGTCGATGAGTCTTCAAAGTTGTCGAAGATTGTGCGAAAGTCCAATACTTTATGAGATTTGTTTGATTCATAGTAGATATTAGTGTTCTAGGATTTCCGAGAGATTAGCATGTGTACGTGATTATTATGGAGTGCTATTACCATAACTCGATCAACATTACGTGAGGCATGCATAATAAAGGAAGCACAAACGAAATAAAAGAAGTACTACAAAATTTAAGAAAGACAAGGGAGTCTAGATTTTTTTTTTTTTTTTGAAATCTTTTTTTTTTTTTTTAACAAAAATACCCCTAGATAAAGTTCAGGGTATTACAACACAACCCCCTAAAAAATTTTCGTCCTCGAAATATGAGACTTACTGTTGGTAGTGAAGAGGTCCGGGTATGTCTCTCGTATGTCAGACTCCAACTCCCAGGTTGCCTCCTCCAAGTCGTGGTGTTGCCACAGTACCTTGACTAGCTTAATTGTCTTAGTACGTAACACCTGTTCTTTGGTGTCCAAGATGCGTATAGGTCGTTCCTCGTAGGCCGTATCTCCTCGAAGCTGAAGGTCCTGCCACTCAATAACATGGGTGGGGTCTGGTTCATACCTGCGCAGCATGGACACATGGAATACGTCGTGTATCCCTGACAGTTGTGGGGGTAGCGCAAGCTGGTATGCAACTTGTCCCGCTCTTCTCAGGATTTCGAACGGTCTGATATATCGAGGTGCTAATTTCCCTTTCTTGCCGAAACGAATGGCTCCTTTCCTAGGTGTCACCTTAAGAAACACGCGGTCTCCCAACTTAAACTCTAAGGGTCTCCTGCGCCTGTCTGAATAGCTCTTTTGTCGACTTTGTGCAGTTAGAAGACGATCCCTAATGATCTTTACCTTCGCTGTGGTCTCCTGGACAAGTTCAGGTCCTGATAAGGTGTGCTCTCCAACCTCTGCCCAACATAGAGGTGATCTACATGGTCGTCCGTATAGAGCCTCGAATGGCGCCATCCCTATGCTCGCCTGATAGCTGTTGTTGTATGCAAACTCTGCTAGTGGTAGGTGTTCGCTCCAACTGCCCTTGAAGTCCAAAGCACAAGCTCTAAGCATGTCCTCTAAGATCTGTATGGTACGTTCTGACTGTCCATCAGTTTGTGGATGGTATGCTGTACTAAGTTTTAACTGGGTCCCCAATGCTGTCTGTAGGCTTTTCCAGAAACGAGATGTGAATCGTGGGTCTCGATCTGATACAATTGAGAGTGGAATGCCGTGAAGCTTGATGATTTCTCGCAGGTAGAGCTGAGCTAAGGTTGGTACTTTGTCCGTCACCTTCATTGCCAAAAAGTGAGCTGACTTAGTCAATCTGTCTACGATTACCCAAATTGCATCGAGTCCACGTTGGGTCTTCGGTAGTCCAACTAAGAAGTCCATCGTAATATGTTCCCACTTCCATTCTGCAACTGGTAAGGGTTGTAGTAACCCTGCTGGTCGTTGATGTTCTGCTTTCACCTGTTGGCACGTGAGGCATTTCGAGACGAATGACGCAATGTCTTTCTTCATCCCTCTCCACCAGTACTGTCGCTTCAAGTCTAGGTACATCTTAGTAGCTCCAGGATGTATGGTGAACTTCGAACGATGAGCCTCTGCTAGGATGTCTATGCGTATGTCGGGGTCGTTTGGCACACACAATCGTCCAAAAATTCTCAGGCCACCATCTGACTGTACAGACCAGCCCTCTGGTCCTTTGCCACTAGAAATCTCTGCTCGCACGATTCCCAATTCTGGGTCCTTAGACTGTCCTTCGATAATTCTAGGAATTATTGTTGGCTGAGCAACTAAGTTATAAAGGCATGCTCGATTATCTTGTTGCTTTACATGAAGGTCGAAGTCCTCTAATGTATCCATCCACCTCCACTTCTGAACTGTCATGCTTGCAAAAGTTCCCTGAGATTTCCTGCTAAGCGCGTCTGCCACTACATTGGCCTTCCCTGGATGGTAGTGCAATGAAAAATCATAATCTTTGAGGAATTTCATCCATCGCCGTTGCCGTAGGTTGAGCTCCTTCTGGGTGAAAATGTACTTCAAACTCTTATGATCTGAGTAGACTTCGAATTGCTCTCCGTACAGGTAGTGCCTCCAAATTTTCAGTGCGAACACAATTGCTGCAAGTTCCAAGTCATGAGTCGGGTAATTTTGCTCATGAATCTTTAGCTGTCTCGAGGCGTAGGCTACAACCTTGCCTTGTTGCATAAGTACGCATCCCAGTCCTTTCTTAGATGCATCACTGTATATGACATAACCTGCCTCCGTGGTTGGAATAACTAAAATCGGGGCTGTCGTTAGTCGTTTCTTGAGTTCTTGAAAGGCTTCTTCACACTGGTCGTTCCAGATGAACTTCTCTCCTTTTCTGGTCAGCTTTGTCATTGGTCCCGTTAATTTGGAAAATCCTTCCACAAATCGCCGATAGTATCCTGCCAAACCCAAGAAGCTACGGATCTCTGACACATTCTTCGGTCGTTCCCAATTGGAAACTGCTTCTATCTTTGCTGGATCTACTGAGACTCCTGCTGCTGAGATGACGTGGCCAAGGAATTGTACCTTCTCTAGCCAAAATGCACACTTGTCTTTCTTGGCGTATAGTTGTTGCTCTCTCAAGGTCTGGAGTGTGATCCGCAGATGTTGTTCGTGCTCCTCTCGAGTCTTTGAGTAAATGAGAATGTCGTCCACAAATACTACGATGAACTGGTCGAGGTAGGGTCTGAACACCCAATTCATCATATCCATAAATGCTGCCGGTGCATTCGTCAGACCGAAAGGCATGACGACAAATTCATAATGTCCGTATCTAGTTCGAAAGGCTGTCTTGGATATATCTCCGTCCCTCACCCTCAACTGGTGATAGCCAGACCTTAAATCAATCTTTGAGAAGAATTTGGATCCTCGCAGTTGATCAAAGAGGTCGTCAATGCGCGGTAGTGGGTAACGGTTCTTGATAGTCACTCGATTGAGTTGTCGATAGTCGACACAGAGGCGTAAGGAACCATCTTTCTTCTTCACAAAAAGAACTGGTGCTCCCCAAGGTGATACGCTAGGTCTGATGAATCCTCTATCCTGGAGTTCTTGCAACTGGTCATTCAATTCTTTCAGCTCTAATGGTGCCATCCTGTACGGAGCAATCGAGATTGGGTTTGTGCCTGGGTATACTTCAATCGCGAATTCCACTTCTCTCTGAGGCGGTAATCCCGGTAACTCTTCAGGAAAGACGTCAGGGAATTCCCGAACTACCTCTTCTCCTCCGAGTGTTGGAGCTGTAAGTTCTTCGCAAGGAACATGTGCTAGGTAACTTGCGCTATCCTCGACGCTCTTCTTCCCATAAAAATGGAAGACTGTGCCATCACAAGTACTGAAAGAGATCTTCTTTTTAAAACAGTCAATCGTTGCATGGTAGGAGGACAACCAGTCCATGCCAAGGATCACATCGAATTCTACAATATCCAAGGGCACTAGGTTTACCTCTAGTTCTTGGTTTGCAATTTGTAGGATGCACGATCGACATACCTTGTCGACCCCTACTCTTTTACCTACTGGAGTAGTAACAAGCAACGGACGAACCATAGGCTCCACGTCCAATCCCAAAGTACAAGCAAAAGATGAAGATATAAAAGAGTGTGTAGCACCTGAGTCAAAAAGTATTCTAGCCCAAGAATTATAAATGAGTAGTGTACCTTCAACCACTGCATTGGTCGCTTCTTCATCCGGCGTTACCAAGGCGAAGACACGTCCCTGGGTCGTTGGTGCTGGATTCTTCCCATACTGTTGTTGATTCTGGGGTTGTGTCTGGTGAGGTATCGGCTTCTTCTGTATTTGCTGGTTCGCCGGATTCCGTGATCCTGGTGGAGTAATCTGCGCAAACGGTTTTTGTTGTTCACGAGGCATGGGACAATGAGTCCGAACATGGCCCATCTGTCCACACCCATAACACTTAGGCTGCCAAGGTAGACCTAACGGAGTTGTCTTGGTTTGCCAACTTGGTCCTGTTGTTTGTCCAGTCTGTTTCATCTGGCCAAATGGCTGGCCGGACGGTCGAATCTGTCCAAGCTGCGGTCCTATCAATCTCGTCTGGTTCAATGAGTGCCCGATTGGGCGGGCCTGTCCGAGCTGGTATCCCGCCCGCGTTCCTTGTCCGTGCTGCTGTTGACCAAACGTCCTCTGTCTCTTTGAGTCTCCTTGTTGCATTCCTGAGTTGTTCCTGTTCCGTGACTCTTGGACTCGTTGAGTCAGTGCGAGGTCCTGCTCTACCAGTATGGCTCTTTCTACTAAGCTGCCGTATTCCCTTACCATAAGGGCTGTGAGTTTCCCCCGGATGTCAAGTCTCAACCCCCGTTCAAACCGTTTGCATTTAGCCGGCTCGGTCTCTACCAAGTGCTTTGCAAAGCGAGACAATTCAGTGAACTTTGCCTCGTACTGAGCCACAGTCATACTGCGTTGTTGTAGCTTCAGGAATTCTTCCATCTTGGCGTCTCTGGCGGATTCCGGGAAGTGTTTCTCTAGGAATAGTTCCTCGAACTGTTTCCATGTTAAATCATTTACTGTCTTGGCAGACTTGACGGAGTCCCATCAATGGTCAGCCTCACCGAGCAGCAAGAACGAAGCTAGGGCCACCCACTGGTCTTCAGGTGCCCTCAATGCTTCTAAGATTTTCTTCACATGTTTCAACCACATCTCTGCCTCTAAGGGCTCGGCCGCCCCTATGAAGGTAGGTGGTCGAAGCCGCTGAAATTTCTCGACCCAGACGGTCGATTCTCCAATTGGCGGACGTCGTTGCTGTTCCACTGCCTCAGTCCGGGTCTGTTGAAGCTGCATGACAGAGGTCATGTCTCGTAGAGCTTGGAACACTCCGCTTAGGTCAGTCTGAGCGCTGGTCACACCATCTGGTCCATTATTATTACCTCTTGCCATTTCCTTGTAAAGGTACAACGGACCAAGTTAGTCTTGACAATCCCGTCAGCAACACTCAAAATTTAAATGTAAGGATACACGTCATTCATTCATCACACAATGGTCCCAATTTCCCTGGGTCCCAAATGAGTCTACTAACTGTAGCTCTGATACCATGTTGTCACGACCCAAATTCTGGATACCTGGGTTTGACCCATTTCTTACGGGTAGACCCAGGTCTAGATCCAAGTCATGATTATAAAGACAAAAGTCCACAATCTAATAAAGATCTTACAAATGAAAACTAAAATAGAAAATTCACAAATTTCTCAAATATTATTAGCTCAATGAAATCTTAATAAAATGCGGAAGTGAAAAGAATCTCCTTCTACGCGTCCTTCTCTTCTTAATATTCTTGGCCCTCTATGGTTCATACATAAGGGGTTCTAGTGCTATAAAAAAAACTTAAACGGCCATGCGTTCCCGGTCAAGGTGTCAGACGATAGTTGTTGTATTCTCTGAGAGAACTAGTGCCTATCATCCTAATCTAGTTGGACACTAACCAGTGAATCAGTCAAGTAATTTCCAGAAGTTATCAATCGAATAAATCCATTTCAATGATCAGGTTATTTTGTTACAATTATAAAATTTTCTTTGTGGCGCAGTCGGATTGTTCAAGATTTAAGTTTATCAATGCAAGAGGAATTAAATTGGGTCGCATACCTTCCTTCAAGTCAAATTTGACGATGTGTAATCATCGTACCAAAACTTATGCAAAGATGAGAAGCAATCATATCTTAGTTTAGATTATTAAGTGGAAATACAAGATTTCCACCCCACCGAATAATAAAGTCATGCTAACTACATAGAACACGTTATTACACAACAGGAGAGGGCAGTATATAGTTCAGTGATCACATTAGATCAGGATGATCCTTAGTAGTCTGACCACAGTCATCGATCTAATGTGATCAGCGAAGTGAAATACCAAATCCCAAAATTTCAGCATGAAAGTCCAGAATTTTTTTTTTTTTTCATTTCAAATATGGCCTGTGATCTTACCATGTGGTTTTCTCCACCAAGGCATTTAGTGGCTAGTCTACTGGAACCTAACCCCTTTGGTCTACCCAAGTGAAGAAATATCCAGTATAGCACCTTATGGCCGCCCACCCTCATACTCATAGTTTTAATAGGTCTCAGAAGTTTCTGTCCATATGAGTATGAGAGTCCACCTGTCCCCAACCCACTTATCAACGTCCTGATCTGAAACGTCTATTGACGTTGGGCCCAGATCAACTCTCCATTATTAGAGTCGATATATTACCGTCTCTACAGATGCACTCAGATCTGTTAAGAGTAATTATTATGCAATCTTATATGAGCAGAAATTCTGAATATTACAGCCAGCCCATAAAATAAAAGGAGAAAAATTCCAAATCCAATAACAATAGGACTCATGAAGAGAGGATCCAGTGGGTCGGTGAATCATTAACTATTCCCTAACAATACTCGTGCAATATTCGCAATAACGCATAGACTGATAGTACACAACGATTCATTTATTCAGATGCGATAGTGCATAAACTAAACATCTACTTCATAGTAGTCATTCGCTGGTTCACTCTCATCCGCGAGGCCGTACTCCGTCTCGCCATCGTTGGTATACAACGTCTCCACCTGTTCTTCTCCTTCTTCATCTGTAATATATATTATTTGAAATCCGTGAGCCAAGGCTCAGTAGTTCCATAAGGTACCAAGGCGATAGCGTAGAGTCATACACAAAAATATTGGCATATTGTTCATGAGTGCAGATGCAATATTGACAACCAATAAAATGGGAATGAATGTTCATCATGCACCACCCAATCTACTCCTTCTCCCACCAAGGGCTCTCGTTTCCCACCAAGGGTTTCATTTATTCCCACCAAGGGTTCCCATCATTCCCCACCAAGGGTTACATTCATGCCCACCAACGGGTTACTGTATGGATTCAATCATCTCTCCTTCTCCCCAAGAATGCCATAATAATGAAGATGATCATGTAGCAACCAGCATCAAAATGATAAAGTGCAACTCCACAACATTACAAGTAGTTCAATCAGCATATCAGCATGCATTCACAAATATCATATTCATCTCATGGCCTAATCCCATGGCTATCATAGTATAATCATTCAAGTTCACACACATCTAATATTTATACATACTCAGTCATGAAAATATTTTCACGTAGTGATCAACACTATCGTCGGGGTACCTACCTCTTCTTGGGTTGAGTTCGTTCTCCTGGTGTGGAAGTGTTGGTCCGACTTGGGTCTCACCTCCGTTGCCCAACGCTGGTTGTCCGATTTCCTCACTTTTTTCTGAAACGTCCTCCTCTCTTGTTAGTCCCCCCTTTCTCAACGTTATACCGTATTCCCTTTATTCCATGCTCTCTCTTCCACTCACATTATATTCTCTTTCCGTCGAATGGTATTTTCATGCTATAAGTATCCTATGGGAGTTTTTAAATCTTAGAAACTAACGGTTCCTAAATAGGTAGAGTGCTAGGTGTCAATGGTCCAGAATCCCTACTTGCTAAACTAGTGAAAACGTTAGTGTACGTTGGGGTCTCCTAAGTCAACAATAAGTCCTCCCTAATCTCTTGTATGAGGTATTTCCTATCTTTTTCCTCTATTAGTGATGTTTCCCTAAAGTGGTAGTCACTAGTTTCTCCTACTTGGTAAGTATAATTGTTCCCCTTCTATCCTTTGGTAGGTTTCTAGTTTTCTGTCGTCCCCTTTCTTTCTTTTTTTTTTTGTTAAGTGAGAGATGTTCCCATCTCTGTTTCCTTATGGTCTTATTCATTCCATGTTGGGAAGTGTGGGTGTGGGAGTAACGGGCCAGCATGCCAGTTAGGATAGTAATGCTATCGTGTATACACGTGTGTAGTTACATATATGTGAGCCTATTATTACTATATGAGGCTGCTAATACGTTGATTATGAGGTGTCTAATTGTTACCTAGTTCTTACGGTCAATGGAAGTTTGCACATGTTAATGGCAGTGTAGTAACGATGGTACTCTAAGCTTAGTATTGTAGGAGTGTATCACTAACCGTATTACCCATTGCCCTAAATGAATTACGTTAATCTCGGGAAGTCATGTGGTCATTCCCTGTCATTAGTCAAACAGTCACAGGGTCGATGAGTCTTCAAAGTTGTCGAAGATTGTGCGAAAGTCCAATACTTTATGAGATTTGTTTGATTCATAGTAGATATTAGTGTTCTAGGATTTCCGAGAGATTAGCATGTGTACGTGATTATTATGGAGTGCTATTACCATAACTCGATCAACATTACGTGAGGCATGCATAATAAAGGAAGCACAAACGAAATAAAAGAAGTACTACAAAATTTAAGAAAGACAAGGGAGTCTAGATTTTTTTTTTTTTTTTTGAAATCTTTTTTTTTTTTTTTAACAAAAATACCCCTAGATAAAGTTCAGGGTATTACATTAATCTTCCCAACAAGTCTCAACAATAGCCTTGCCGGTCAGGTATTCAACCTTTCCGGCATCCACTCGACGGCAAATGGTTAGATATAATTCCCTAAAACAATGATCTGTCAGACACGTCGTCATCAATACAAAAGTGAAAATTGACAAGAAATCTAGCCGTTGATTAAAATTCCCGCCAAAGGTGAATTGAATACAAGCAATTCAAATTCAACTGAAAGGAGGGGGTTCAGATCTAACTGAAAGAGGGATTGTGTTAGACAAAATTCTTATGAAGTAGATAGGACCAATGAGAAGTCGGGGGAAAAAGCATAGATAAACTATATATATTGGTAGAACCAGGATAGAAAGGAGATCGATCTCTCGATCAAATTTGAGAATTACTATATCATCCTCTAAAAACTTCATTTCCCAAAGATAGATGAAAGAAAACCAAAAAATAGAGATCTCATCTATGGATTTTCTTTTTTGTCATTTATTCAAGTGTTTTATTTGTCATCCCACAAACACAAACTGATTTGAGCATCGAAGTGTTTTTGACAGGTACACCACCACCCTTGGAGGGATCATACGGTCATGTACAACAAGGAAGAAGATCAAGTCCAGAAGCTCAAGATTCTATCAAATCATCAAGATCCACCTCGAGATACGAATCAAACATTCCTCAAAGATTGTGTGGGATTGATCAGATATTTTTTTCCCCACAATTTTTGTGTAAAGGACAACAAGACGGGGAATAAGCTTTTCTCCGGCAAGAGTGAAAATGGGCCCTATCCTCTCCACATCTATCGTAATATTCAGAATAAATTGAGTCAACCATTTGCGTTCATTGGTGAACGAGTGGCTTCCCCAATTTGGCATCAACTATTGGGATATCTGGCTTTCCCTTGCGATACTTGATATCCCAAAACTCATTATCTCTTCAAGGCTCGCTCAAAGATAATGTGTATTGTGCTTCTCTCCCAATCCAAACAGGCCCTTAACTATAATTTCTTTTGGTTTTTAGTGGTATGTTTTGTTTGGGAAGTTTGTTAGGTATTCTTGCTAATATTTTCAAAGGCATTTTAGTAACACCCCCCTGAAATTTGAAAGTAATTTGTAATACCCCTTTATACTTTCAAATTTTAGGATTACCCCCCTTGACCTAGTTTAACCATCATTTTGACTAACATTAAAATATGACACACATCCGCCTGTTAATGCACTACGAAAGGACCATAATATTGCAATTACAATGCTAACGACGTGTGATTCAAGTCCGTTTTAACTCAAGTCAACCACTGTTAAACTAGGTAAGGGGGTAATCCTAATGGTTGAAAGTACAAGGGGGTATTACAAATTACTTCCAAATTTCAGGGGGGTGTTACTAAAATACCCTATTTTTAATCTTTTTGTAACATTGAATATGCTTTTATGTCTCCCTACTGTAATGTATGGTGTCTACAGAAACGTTTTCTAGAAAGAGGATTTAAGATTCACCAAAATAGGCGATTAGTTATGGTTGTGTACTGTTTTTTCTCCAAAAATTGTTGAAAACCTGAAATAATTTTATAATGGGAATTTTATTTGCACCCCACAGATTGTGAAAGCACTTTGCTGACCGTCTATGATGACGGACTCCAAGCCTACAATAGAAGACACATGGCACACTTTTAGAGGACGCTGACTGTATGGATGTTTAGCCAATCCATAGATGGGCCTACAAATCAAATATTAGTCT
Organism: Euptelea pleiosperma; assembly: GCA_035048495.1. Lineage (NCBI taxonomy): Eukaryota > Viridiplantae > Streptophyta > Magnoliopsida > Ranunculales > Eupteleaceae > Euptelea > Euptelea pleiosperma. The sequence continues at coordinate 21,171,918 of CM068549.1, forward strand.
GATCAGTGATTTCTAAGCGTTGGATTGGAGTCATTTTCATGGTTGATTTTAACTGTAGGAATTTGAACATTATTGACTATTATTTGGGTACAAGGATCCAATGGTTTGAAATCACCAATCAGGCTGATTTTCGGTTTGTAGGCTCATCTAGGGATTGGCCAAACATCCATATGGTCAGCATCCTCTAAATGTGTGCCACATGGCTTATATTTTGGATGGTCGTCAAATTTTTGCTTTCACGATTTGTGGGGTGCAAATAAAATTTCCCTAATATAATTTCACAAATGATTTTTCATTCACTACAGTAGATGAAGCAAAATGGGCTCTGGAAAAAGAAATTACCTTATGTATGTATATATATATTAAATGACCAAAGCACCCTTGTTAATTAAAGAATATAGATCTCCATATTTGAAGTTAGAAATAGAGATAGAGGGGCTGACTTCAAATTTGGAGCCAAATATAGAGATGGTTGGAGTTTTTTTTATTTTTTTTTGGTAAGCTAGAGATAGGTTGGAGTTGGTGATTTCAAAAACGCATCTCTATATTTGAAGATACAGTGATGGGTTAGAGTTGCGAACTTTTGATTTGGCGGATCATTCTATTTAAATTTCTCTTTCTTATTGTTTACTAGTAGGTGGCCCGTGTCCACGTCACTCCTCTACAAAGTGTTTGTCAAAACTGGGTGTGAGTGGCTGAGATCCACCGTCCAGTTGGGGGATAAGATCTCGGCCCTTCTTTATGAAGCTTATAAGAGGGGGAGACAACTTCCTTGTTTTGCTATATAGATTTTCTATTTTTTTAAACAATTTGAATAAAGAACAAGAGCTTATGTAGATTTTGTGGATGACACACTTCTCTTTGATTTTATTTCATGTTTTATATTGGGTGATGGAAATGAGAGTAATTTATATCATAATAAATTTTGATTTAGGTCCAAGGATGGGAGGGATGGGAGGACCCTCTACCCTGTACCAAATGGGATATGACCTTGACATTGGAGGCCTTTAAGTAGATCCCCATCTCTTGGATGGAGCAGACATACATGGAACAACACCCGCTCGGCTGGGTGTGAAAGTTGTGGGTTTATTCTTACTCAAAAGGACGCTAGCTACAAGTTGGTTTAGCTTGCTATTGTGGCCATGTTAAGGGCTGATTTTTGGTGATGATGATATTCTTCTCAACATGGAATAGTATCATTTGCTCCTGAACTTGTGAATTATTGCTAAATGAAGTTTCTTAAATTTTCTTTGCTGTGTAGGAGAAATTTTACGATAAATGATAGAAGCTCTTCCAAAGATCGTGTGTACAACAATTCGGCTTGCCGAACCCATTTGATTGAGGAGATGCCTCAACCCCTATCATGTTGTGACATGTGGAGGGAAGGACAAGGGCTACCTAAAAAGTAGGTTACATGCCTTAACCCCTATCATGTTGTATTTGAGTCCTATTCATGATTTATTTTTAATCATGGATTTTGAGAATGATTGGGTTAGTCAGATCCAATTGTAATAAATCACTAATCAGGCTGATTTTTAGTTTGTAGGTCCACTTAGGGACGGAACCAACATCCATACGGTCAATGTCCTGTAAGAATGTGCCACGTGGCTCAAGAGTAACTTGGAGAATTAATTTTGGTTCAAGCTATTTTTTTTGGTAACACTTCTTTGTCTCATTATTTTTTTTACGGAAAATTTCTTAAACGAAAAGAAATTTAAATGTATTTACAAAAACAAAACAAAAATTCTGACATTTACAAAAAAAAAAAGTAACTAAACAAGGGCGTCTCTCCCTGACAAAAATTGAACCTGAAAAAGGCTGACAAATGTCCTTTAAAAGGCCGTTTACCCATAGAGGAGTAAAACTTCTGTCACAATATGAGCAACGTGGCACACTCTTAGTGGACGCTGACCATATGGATGTTTGGCCAGTCCCTCGATAGACCTGCAAACCAAAAATCAGCCTGATTAGTAATTAACAACCTTTGGATCTTTGCACTCAAATTCCTACGGTTAAAATCAACCCAGGAAAATAACTTCAATCCAACGCTTATAAACCACTGATCATGTTTATTTTTGGTGTAGGTCCACTAGTGATTGGCCAAACATCCATACGGTCAGCGTCCACTAAGAGTGTGCCACGTGGCTTGTATTTTGACAGAAGTTTTACTCCTCTTTGGGTAAACGTGCACAGACACCCTTTAAAAGGGCGTCTAGTTACTTTTTTTTTTTGTAAATGTCAGAAAGTTATTTTTGTTTTTGTAAATACATTTAAATATTTTTTTGTTTAAGAAAATTTTCATTTTTTTTACTTTCCTTTTCTCTCTTTTTATTTCCTCTATTCTCAAACCCTACCTCAGATGTCTTATCCCTGTAAGGTTTTTCCTGTTCTTCATCCTATCTTCTTCAGGGTTACCAGCTGTGCCATCGTCTTCATTATTTCCCATTTTACTCAAGCTTATGACCTATATATTATATTAGGAAAATTTTATTTGCACCCCACAAATTGTGAAGCACCTCGAGTAAAACTTTGCTGCCCACCAACTGTAAGAGCCACGTGGCACATTTTTAGAGGACGATGAAAACATGGATATTTGGACAATTCCTATATGGCCCTATAAACCAAAAAAAATAGCCTGATCAGTGATTTCTAAACGTTGAATTGGAGTCATTTTCATGGGTTTATTATACCAAGGTTTAAAGGGGACCGTTATAATGGTATAACAGATTGGGGTGTTACCATTTTTTCCGTTATAACGAAAAAAAATGCTAAGGGGCAAAAACGGAAAAAAAATGCTAAATAACGGAAATAACGGGAAAAATCGGAAAAAGTGATAACAGTAAAAATGGAATATAACGGAAAAAAAATGAAAATAACGGCCTTTTTTTCACAAAATTTTTCAGAAAATAACGGTCGTTATTTTCGTTATAACGGAAAATAATGGCTGTTATTTTCTGGGCGTTTTAACGGTCCATAACGTAACGGGGTAGGTCCGAATCCGTTATAACGGCCGTTATTTTCGTTATAACGGCCGTTATTTTCATTATAACGGCCGTTTTTTAAACCTTGGATTATACCTTAGGAATTTGAGCATTATTGACCATTATTGGGGTACACGGATCCAAAGGTTTGAAATCTGGTTTGTAGGCCCATCTAGGGATTGGCAAACATCATATTGTCAGTGTCCTCTAAAAGTGTGCCATGTGGCTCATATTGTGGGTGGTCATCATGGGCGGTCAGCAAAGTTTTACTCAGGTACTTTCACAATTTGTGGGGTGCAAATAAATTTTCCCATTATATTATCCAGACTAAATAGATGGGCTATTTCGTTGAGCAGTCTAGCTGGATCAAAAGTTGATCAAACTAAAAAGTAGAAAATTGAAAAGGAAAGGTTACTATGGTGGGTGGAGTAGAACTGTAGAAGACTGCTCTGATGATGATCCAATGGCGTAGGCTCCTTGCATAGGGCTAGTCCTTGATGCAGCGAGAGGGAAGCTCAGCTTGTGTGCCATCGATGATTGGACTTGCACCTCAAGAATCCCAAGAATGATCCAACAGTCTTGATGCAAGGGAGGATATCCTATTCAGAAATACCTAGCTAGAAAAATATACCTACTGAGGCCCATGCTTCCTACAGTGAGGCCCAAATTAAGTGTACGCCTCATGTTTTAAGGTGTGCCTCACCCGCATATTTATTTTCCTTTGGATCTTTTGTTTTTCTCTTGAATATATCTATACCATGGTTTAAAAAATAGCCGTTATAATAAAATTAACGGCCGTTATATTAACGGACTTCCCCCGTTATGTTGCATACCATTTTAACGTTTAGAAAATAATGGCTGTTATGAAAAAAAATTGTTAAAAGAAATCTCGTTATTTCCATTATTTTCCGTTATAAAATTTACTGAAAATTTGAAATTGAAATTTTGAATTTTAGATCCATTATTTTCTGTTTTTTTTTTTTTTTTTTTTTCCGTTCTTGATCCTGTGCGTTACAATCCATTATAACGGAATAACGGTAACGCCCCAATCCGTTATACCGTTATAACGGACCCTTTTGAACCTTAATCTATACTTCTCAAAAAGTAAGTTATTGCCAATGGCCACGCAATTAAACTGAAATCCCAAACAATGAGCATCTATTATAAAAAGACCGTGCAGATAGTGACGAACCAAAAGACTGAATTACTTGGGACGCCTGATTCTTAATCCGGACTCAGGATGTTAAGACCCAAACCAATACACCAAAAGCACCTAGATGATAGAGGTGCAGGTAGTTTAAGTCTTAACCTTTAGGATCATAACATTCTACTACACTTCAAGGCCAACGTCCAATGTGGCCCACTCTAAAGCGGCTTTCACTCCGGTACCCCTATTTTCTCACTTTTTGTGAGTGAGCTCCCGGCATTTTTTTCGGTACCCCTATTTTCTCTTTTTCGAGCGAGCCCTTTCCTCAGGCCACCCCTCCTGTGACTTGAACCCATGACGTGGGGTTGGGTCTGATACCAAATGTTAAGACCCAAACCAATACACCAAAAGCACCTAGGTGATAGAGGTGCGGGAAGTTTAAGTCTTAAACCTTTAGGATCGTAACACATGACTACGAAATAGAGGATTCATAGTTCTCAATATGGGCAGTCCAAATGTTAAGCTGTGATAAATAGTTGCTAATGGCCTTTAAAATGGACCGTTATAATATTATAACAGACATGTAACATTACGTTACTTCTGTTATAACGGCATGGTCAAAGAACAGTCAAAATCAATTAGTTTATTACTTTAACTTCATTTTCCAAATTGATGTAAATAATGTTTAAATAATAGACAACAATCATTATATCAAACTTGTAAACCGAGAAAAATGAGATCTAGAACTCAAAAGATAATTGATCCATTTTATTGATGATAATTCCTTTAGAACACGAAGCAACATAGCTAAAAGCAAATTAAAGCGGAATCTATGGCATCCGAGTCCAAAGTTCTGCACACTAAACGGTTGTAAAAACCACAAAGAACGAAGATGAAGAGAGACTAAGAAGAAAATGAATAAAGTAGGAGATCATGGTAACACATTGGCTCCGGTATCCTCCTTTCCCTCAACCCTCTCTATTTATAGTAGATGGTTGAAGGTTAAGAGGGTACGATTGTAATTCATCGTGCGTCCGTATAGTGCCACGTGGATCAGAGGAGGCGTCGTTGTCGACGTCGTATTTGATTACAATTATTTGATCAAACACATGGCATATTATGGTGCCTCTGCGTAGCCCAAACGACGGTCGATCAAGCGAATATCATGTTCCCACATGTTTTAGCGATTTTGCAAACGGGATTGTCTCTGATCGACCTCTCATACCCTTGCCCTGCAAATCCTACGATTTATCTTTGACTCCCATGCTAGTGCACGACATTAGATAGCGTGACTAAAAATAGAATTCCTATTAACGGGCACATGACCCTACCGTCTCAGCGCAATATGCAAGTACTAAGTGCTTCATGAGTGAAAGATATCAGTATACATCATTGTCTAACGTGCGGGTGCCATATGGTGACCAAGTTCCACGTGCGAGTGTCGTCTGGTAGCCAAGTTTCATGTGCGGGTACTGTCTGATAAATAGTTGCACGTGCTGGTGTCGTCTGGTAGCCAAGCTCCACGTGAGGGTGCCATCTGATAGCCAAATTTCACGTGCAAGTGTCGTCTAGTAGACAAGTTCCACGTGCAAGTACCGTATGGTATCCAAGTTTCACATGCAGGTGCAGTCTGGTAGCCAAGTTCCACGTACGGGTACCGTCTGGTAGCCAAGTTTCACGTGCAGGCGCCGTCTGACCTTTGTTTGGGATATCTACAAAATCAATGGCTGAAAACATGTTGTGCCCACACTTGGTCTTTAAGTAGTTTCTTTATTTGCTTGTTTCTAGTTTGGCGTGTTTCTATTTTGACTTTTCTTGTTGCCTAAGTTTTCCTAGTTGTCATTTTCTATTTTGCAATATTGGAGTATCTATAAGTATAATAGAAGATATCGATCTAAGCTCATCCAAACTAGTCGACTCTCTCTCTTTCTCTTCTGTTTTCTAGTTCTTGCAAGTTTATCACAACCATTTGCATACTAGTCTCTTTTCCGAAAACTAAAAAAATGTCTTCATTACATAGTTAATTCATGATCACTCTTGGTAAATGTGGGTTCAATTTCTTGTTTCAATAACAAAAAGCATCCGACTCAACAGTTTGCCACAAGTGGAATTTAGGCGTAACACATAATTACTCAGCTAAAAATAAACTCCCAGCAAATCCAGGTTTGCTCAATACTCTACACAGTCACAACGCTGATCATGCTAAAAATAAAAAATGAAATATACAATGACGGTAATTAAAAAACAGGAGTTCGCTATTAGATTCACTAATTTCATGATATGAAGTAATCAAGTCCTTGAAGTTAATGGTGTGATGAATCAATATGAATCCTCCGAGGCAAAATCCATCTTACATACGACGTCCAACAATATTTGAGCAAACTTCAGTATGTCAGGCATTATTTCTCGTCTCTTGAAATGGCACAGTTAAACTTGTATCGTCATCGATCCCTCCAGAGAAAACAATGCTCTATATATGATTGATAAACCCCTCATGGCTTTTGGACACACCGAAAACATGAACACAGCATGTTCCGAAACCATCCCGATTCTTATTCTAACTTCCCGAAGACACTGTTTTGATGGGTAAGATTATGCATACCAAGATTTGAAAGGAAGCATTTTCTGCTGTTCACGCCAATGAACACACCTTGTCTGAAACAAGAGTTGACACCGATAGTTAACAACATGATTATGTTTGCACACGTGATTTGTGTTCTACAAGCAGAAAAAGAAAAGAAAATAAATAAAATTAAACTAGGATGGAAACGATTGTCACCTTGTCTGGTGTTGCTGCAGCAAAAACGATTGTCATCAATATAAGATGCTTCGAGGCCCATCATCCATGCCCCAACTGATATATCGTCATGAGCATAAGTCTGTAGAGATGCACTGCATATAGGAGAGGTTGGAAATGAGAGATTACAAGAATGTAATGCTTATGATATGTTATAAGTGCTCGTTTTCTGCAAAGGTGAATGGCACGAAATATTGTATGGAACCCCTTGAGTCTAATAAGCTTAAATCCAATTCACAACTTCCACAAATTTTATTTTTAGAGCACAAAGGCCCAGTTTAGGACTTGATAACTAACCTGTTTATGTTGATATATCGAGCCAAATTTTTTGAAAGTATAAATAGCTGACCAGCGGCATGCCGGAAGTACCTGGAAAGAAAGAAAAATTGATAACATCCATTTAAAAATTGTAGCAATTGGTAGGGACAAGAACAACTTCAACTATTATATAATGCCAGTACATTTTTCTAATGAAATAATAACTGTGAAAACAAGTTATACAATCCTTATCATCTAGCCTACCAACATTTACAGATATTTAATATATTTTTAAGCCTCCCAGCCTCATTAGTTCTTAACAGAATATTATGTTATTAAACATCTTTAATCAGAGATTTGTTTCTCTTGTTACTATGTTTAGTTTGCAATGTTTTTAAATAGATACGGGAAAGAAGATATTAAGAATATCTCCTCAAATTTGAGAGGCGTCATATACTCCCATCTTTCAACATATTTTCAGCAAATTTCTTAAGAAGTTTTTTTTAGTGTTTCAACTTTAAAATGTAAAGGTAGGAAGATAACACATGGATTCTGGTCTTGGACCTCTTGGTAGGATAAATATCCAAGTAACCTATCTTTTTGGCATATTTAGGCGGCCATTCCGCCTGTGGACTTGAGTAGTTACTGTATTGGTGAATATACTAATGGCATATATGCCTTGCCGAGTTGGCATATTTAGGCGGCCATTCCGCCTGTGGACTTGAAGGAATCAAACCTGTTATTTGCTGAATATCTCCATTTATATCATATAATTTCTATACCTGCACATTCCTACATCATTAACCTTTTCATCCTTCCAAGACAACCCGACAATCTGAGAACAACCCTGCCCGAGTGTCAGCCAGTGGGAGTCAAATACAACTGTTGGAACTACCTCTTGACTCTTTAGGTAAAAGGTGCTTCTTCGAGCATCATCTTGGTCAAGTAGGAGTTAGACAGAGCCTTTGAAGCTCGAGATCTCTGAGTGTTTTGGTCCAAATAAAATTCTAGACACCTTGGACACACATTACAGTGCCAACAAATTTCTAATATCTGTATATATTGTAAGTTCCATCTAATTAGCCACCGATGTAAAGGGTTGACGACCACAACATCCCCTTGACAAAAGAGGCTGTGCACTAGTTCTAATAACTGCAGCTAGTCAATCCCTATTACCCAACCTTGTGACCAAGTATGAAGGCAAGACTAGTCACTAAACGGAAAATAAACACCGTAAAGCATGGAATCCACACCAAATTTGTTGAATGACTTTAGTGTACATCACCTAGAAGAGTAAACAAGGCAATACAATTCTCTTTCAATCTAGAAGGATATCAGGTACCATAAAAGGATGTCAACACTCATGAACGAACACTACCGACAGAACACATGGGTAACACTGAAAATTACCTTGCTTAACGACGAATTTTGCTGAATTATTTCCAAACCATAACCACTTACCAAAGCACGGCTGGTATCAAACAACAATAGCCTTCTCGTGGCAGCAAGAGGCCTCAAAGAAGGTCCAATTACTTCACCAAATGCACCACCTAAAGCCTACAATCTGTTTATTTTCTATTATTACCATTTTCATACAATCTTTGAAGCAGCTCCAGTAGCTACGTATATTAGAGCATCCTTCAGATTGTTTATAGCTACGTAATCTACAGTTGCAATCAGATAAAGTATGCAAGATGTGAACTTTCAACATCGGCATTCAACTGAACAAACCCATCAACTCATTTCACTCAACTATCCAATATTGCACAAATAATACTAATAACATAGATGTGGACTTCATCACACCCTACAGTATTCCCCTCAATAGAATATTTAATTTTTTCCATTAAAACAATTTTTACACCACACGTCAGCTTACTAGGTTTTTATGGTATTCTTTCGCCACATTCAATTTTATCAACTTGTCGACCACTTCCTTGGAAATCAGATTGCAATTTGTAAAGTCACCTCAAAGTTTACTTTCAGCTTCTAGGTTGTAGCTCTAATACCAAAATTGACGTAGGATAGTCTGCAAATAGTCCGACAATTGATAAAAATAAAAGATTATAAAGATGTTTGAACAAACCTTCTCAAGGAGAACTCATGAGAGAAACCTTCTTGTGGTGAAGTGGAGTCATACCACTTGAAAGGAGATAATAGAGAAAAGTTGTACTACTCTAGAACCAACTTTTATGGAGTCATAGCATCAAAATAGTCACACCCTAAGTGACCAAAGTGTAGAGCGGGAGTGGGAATGTGAGTGGGAGCATGAGAGCGCCCAATCCCAAAATATCCTATGGTTCAAAGCGACGTCAATACTTTCTAGCGACATACAAACACTTCTCAAAAAGAAAGCCTCTAATATGTGGTTTTCTTTTCAAAAGAAAGTGTCGTATACAACTTTTTATCTCTTTCTTTGCAAAAAGGCTGCAATAAATATTTCTTTTTTTTAATACCCTGCAAACGAAGAGTTAGTACATTTGGATATGGAAAAGACAACATATCTACAAGTTATTATCCCCCTATCCCATTGAAGAATGATGTTCTCTCTCTCAAATCCTAGTTTCTCAGAGTGATGGCCTCTCCCTCTGGCTAATACCCTGCAAACGAAGAGTTAGTACATTTGGATATGGAAAAACGTTTATATGGCATACCGGATCCATATATGTGTCCTGGATTTTGGAAAATGAAGAGTTGTATCCACATTTCCCATACTAACGTTCGTATCCGTACCCGTATCTGGGCATCTTAGATGACCACAAGTAAAATGATGAGATTAGACTACTTCATTCTCCTATTTTTCTTACATCTCGTACAAGTCTTCCTATTAGGAAGTGTGCAATACAATGCCTCCTCGAGTGCGCCATAACACAGTACTCCATCCTCTTTTCATTTTTGCATTGCAGAGTGCTCTGAAAAGATTTAGTCATGCATGATGGAGAACATTGGCGGCACCAATGAGAAGAAATGGAAACGTTGAAGGCTAAGAACGGGCAAAGAGAGGTCAAAGAGGGGGTGTCCTGAGGTAGTGAGAAAAGATTTTAAGGCACATGCTTTAACGAATGACATGGGTCTAAACAGAACTGAACAAAGGCAATGATGATGATGGAGCGGAATTTTCACAACCTACTGTATTCTCCTTGATGTTTGTCAAGTGATTCTCATAATTCATGCAACCACACATTCCTTCTCATGCACAAATTCATTATTGATATTCTGAGTACAAAAATCCAAGGCACACCATTGATACTTCTGAATTCATGTGCCATGCTCGATCATTAAATTAGAAGTATGGAGAGAAAGGGGTGAGAGAAAGAGAGAAGAGACACACGGGCCCAAGCTGGACAATTCACTAATGTCAGTGACATTACAAAAAATTGTCCTCTTTAAAAAACAATTGTGCTAATCACCCCCGAAGTCAAGGGGATTGGAGTTTATCTTCAATAACTTCCTTAAGGATTAGGATAATTTGATTTTAATGTTGTCTGCCCCCATGCCCCATCTATAGTTGATACGTGGCGAATATTTCTGGTCTGTGCATTGTTTGTACTCACAGATATATTTAAAGATTGTTGTCGATGTTGGAGCAAAACTCTTGCTAATAATATAGTATCAATTGTATGGATGACATCTCCTAAAGGTCATTATTCCTAAAAACAGCATGTAGCTCATTGAGATCTTTGTTGAATAGTCGGGGTAGGGGTCTGCCAAACCCCAGGTTAGTATCCAAAAAGTAAAATGATTGAAAAAAAAAGAAGCTCAATTTAGTAGATTATACAATGAATTGGTATCTTCATCTTTAAAGTTTGCTGGTCTTTTCAACCAAGACTAGCAATCTATCACATAATGCATGTAGATTACTATTAGGATTTGCATGTTTTATTGTCATTGTCAGATTTAACACCATGCTCTTAAGATTTCATATAATTATGAAGGGTTCCTAACACTTATAGCTCCGACAAATCAAATGAGAAAATATTCTATAAGGGTTCAATCAAAATCAATAACCATTTTAAGCTTCAACTGATACTTATTAAAATGTAGCCAGATGAGATCCACGGCATGCATTAAAAACCAAATATAAGCAGTAATACATCATATACAATTCTTAGCCACAAGCCAGATACTTACGATTTCTCATCCCCGAATTTCCACCACTCAGGTTCATACCATGGCTTTCCCCTGAAAAATTAATAAGGATTTTGATGATCAAAAAGATGAAAGTCAATCATCACCTTGATTCAAAATGTTTCTGTATTTAGCATAAGCAATAGACTAAAATTGCGAACCAATACACAGAACTAGTGGCAAATGCACTGTCGTGTTGTGAACAGTGATCTAAGTTGTTCTACACAACACCAGTGCACAATTAAAAAGTTGGTGCAAATAAGAATTATCAAATCAAGCCAACCAAACGTTAAAAGTAAAGTCCCTTGTGTGTGGTAATTAAGCATTATGTCCATACTGAAACATGTTTCTTATATCTTCATCAATGAAGAACCAAACAATGAATTTATACTTATAAAAAAAAAAAAATCAAACAACAAACAAAAACAAAGGAAAAAGTCATATTCTAGATATGATAGAATTTGCAACTAGACTCTAAATAGTGTAAATCTCAAATATGCACCTGAGTTACAGATATGTTGTTTTTCATTTTTTTGGATTAGTATAGAAGTCCATACATGAAACCCAGTAATAGATTTGTAGATCTTTTACAGCTCCAAACAAACTCAGCATTGGAGTTCACAAGTCCACACAGTCCATCACTCCACAATTGTTGGATGACTTGAATGTACATAAGTACGTGCAACACTTTTTGACAATCTCATCTCCTGCCTCCATTCTTACATATAACATAATAATGTTTTACCAAGTGTGCGTGCATCAACTTAAAAAAAACTATGCTTGCATCAAATGAGGAATACAATCAGTAAATTGTCGTGATATAGTAGCTCACTTCACCTTCTACATCAGAATCTGAAGTGGAGTGCAAGAAAGAATAGTAATGGGAACAGAAGCATGAGAGCAGCGGTTCCTATTTGTGGGTGCAAATTGGGAACTTTCATATAGTAACATGTTATATAATATATTTGTTTCCTTTCTGTTTAGATAAGTTATATAATCCATTAAGTGATCAACGCAAATTTTTATTTATATGCTCAATAATATAGTATATATCCCTAATGTATCAACATAAGCCTTTTCCCAACGGTATGGGGTCGGCTGCACAAATTCTTTTCCTCCTTGAATCCTGTCTAAAGCCATCTCTTCCGTTAAGTCAGGTTTCTTGAAATCTCCTCTCATAACCTTACTCCACATCCGTTTGGGCCTTCCCCTCGTCCTTTTAGGCCCTTTGACTTGTTCATTCCTCCTCACAAGTGCTGTCATTGGTCCTTGATATATGCCTAATGTATGTAACTTTAAATTTCATTGCTCGCTTAAATATCAGATAATCACAGTAGCTATACTAGATAACATGATACAAATAACACAAAATAGATGAAATACAAACAGTATGTGATCTAGAATTTATAAATAAGACTCCATAATTATGACACAAAATTTTTTAAATATTTTAAATACAATTCTATTCATAATAACTCATTTTTTCATGTACATTCCTTCAATTAATGCAATTTTCTTAGGCCCTATTTGGGAATGCTTCTGCAGAAGCACTGCGGAAAAGCGCTTCTACAAAAGCCTTACAAACAGCTGCTGCTAAGAAGTGCTTTTTTCTAGAATAGCGTTTGGCAAATCATGATGGAGAAGTGCTGCTCTGTGTAAAAGCCGATATTGCTGTTTGGCAAAATTAGTTGTGAGCTTATGGATTCTGTCAAAATGTCAAGAAGCCCTTAAAAGTTGGTTTAAAGGTTTTAAAAGTTACTTTGTAATATAGAAGAAATAGAGGGGGAAAAAAGGTCAAAATGTGAGGACCCATTTTGACAGTGATACACTTCCCGAAAAGCACGGAAGCGCTTTTTTAAGAAACACCATCCGAGGTGTTTCTCAAAAGAGCGCTTCTAGCTTCTTTTAGACGCTGGAAGCCAAAGTGCTTTTGCAAACCAAACAGATTTATGCTAAGGATGCGCTTCTCAGCACCAAAAGCTGGAGAAGCGCTTCCCAAAAAGCGTTCCCAAACAATACTTATAAAAAACGCGTTCCCAAACACTACCTTACTTATCAGTATAAAGCCCCAACGATTTTAATTGGCATTTAGCAGTATCATGCAAGGGAAATATATATAAGACCTATCACAGAACAAGATATACAGTAACCATTAAGTTAAACTAAGAAAAGAAAGAGTATTTACACTTCTGTTATCACATCCCCAGACTTCATGCATCCCATATAAGCACCATTTTGACCACGGCGGCTTTCAATGATTCCGATTAATCCATCTGATAGGCCAGAAAACAGTGTACATTAATGTGTCAAGAAGACTTATGAAGGAACATAAAATATTGCAAGCCCCAAAATAGGACCAGCAATTTTTTTTAGACATTTCATTTCTTTACAGCAGAGAAAATGTAGAAACTTTACCAAGGTCAAGGTTGATGTTGTCATCAACTTTTACATAGAATTCTGCATCCCAATTTTCAACTGCTGCACTGAAGAAGAACTTTGCTTTCTTGGGCAACTCTTCTTGAGCCTCCTCATGACCATCCTTATATTCACACATGAGAATTTACTCAAATTCCATAGTTAATTGCAACTGGTGAACCCCAAAACTTCATGAAAAGGGATGGCATAATTTACTTGAGTTCAAATGATGTCCTACCCCGTGAAAAAGCATTAGGAATTGAATTTTGAACCCATAACTATTAACTAGGTTTCAACAACACAATCTCATGGAATGTTAGATTATGTCTCATGGAAATCTTGAAGATCTAGAAGAGCATTCAAAACATCAAATGCAGACAAAGAGTTCAAATTTCAATTTTCACTATACGATCACCATTTACTTAATGAAATCAAAATTTCTCACAAATGATGTGTTCACAGCTAAACATCCACAAATGCAAAAAGACTTCACGTAAGTTCTGCAATTATAGCATAATCAATTCTGAATTTCTGATTGCAGGTGTCATCTTGAAGATGAAACCAATAGTGCAATGAGAACAAGTTTCTGCCCACATGATATGGTAATGGCGCTGATCACTGTTGACAGCTTCCCTCTGGCTCAATTGGATTTTCTGGAGTAGTGATTACATTGCTGCTATACTGTTTTATCAATTTTTCATGAGCTCTGTGTATTATGTGACCTACAGTAGTACAACTTACAAGTACATATATTTGATTCTTACTGTTTACCTGGTTGTGACTTGTGACAATGTAATGTGAACTATGATTCTTGCAAAGTGTTTTTGAATCGTGATTATACATGTGTCTAGCACTTGTGGCCTGCGTGACAAAATAATGATTTCTTTTACCAAGATAATTATGTCACTTTGCTTTTGGATAAGTTTTCAAATTTTATTATAGATAATAAAAACAAGAACGGGGCATTAGATATCCCACAATCAAGGATTGTTCATTTACTCCAGTTTTGGCCTGTAAGTCGGCAATGTCATTGGCATTTTTACGAGTATGACAACAAATTAGCCATTCTCACTCTTACTCAAGACTACGGTCAAGCGAGCAATCTACCAAAGACCCTCCATTTTACTAGATGTGCACAAATAGAGTTAGAGAAACAGTATTATACCTCTAACAGTGTAAGTTCACTTGTAATTCTTCTTTTTCTTATTTGGTAGATAAGCTTGGGGTTAGGCATGCCCCTACCTGACATTGAACCAAAAAAAAGTTTGCAATCTTACATATTCACGACCACTAGCATCCTCAAAGACAATGGTAGGTCAGCTGGAAAATCAGAAAAGTTAAGAACTGTACAATTGCTTGAAGCTCACGGAATATCACTGTGATAGGTGAACATGCTGCAGCAAAGCTGCAAATAACCGTACCACTATGGTCTCTGATTAACCTACCATATCCCAGCTATTTCTCCTCTCATGAGCCCATCAGTACTTAGGATCCACAACCCTTAGGAGGTATCCGGGAGCAGAGTTGTGGATCTGGGCATAGGAAAGACACCTCAATATTCCAGTTAGAGAAGAACTCCCCGTTGTAAGAGTTGTCTTCAACAGTTATATCTCTCCTCAGGAACTTCAATCTCGTATATGGAATTATAGATATGTAATTATAGAAGATATAATGATTTCAGCTGGCAGGTAATGGTTAGCAAATGTCCTTGTATTCCTCTCAAACCCTATATGATAGTTGTAGCACAAAGAGACACTCTTTTGACATCTGCACTGATATCTAAAATTGTAGGGTGATAAATGAGCCAACTGATTTTGTTGCTCCAAGTGTTCACTTGGACAGTGTGGAAGTGGGAAAAAAATGTTGGCAACAGTTGGAACTCAATGAAAACACCTACTTGTTTAAAAGTTTGGTTGATTTATGCTTTAACTTTATAAATCCCGCACTTTTTGAAAACACAGTTACCTTCTTCTGCTCCCACTCCCTCCCATACACCCTTTTGCACTACATACTTCGGTACTTGAAGTGTCATCTGGTTCTTCAAATACCTACTTGTTTAAGTGGCGCCCTTCAACTTTAGTGGTAAACTGGTAATCCACTATTCTTCATCAGCTTATTTTTTAGATTTTTCATAACTATTTTTTATGCTAAACTAGATTGACTCAATTGAATACTTAGACAAAGTTGTTCATCAAAAAGTTGTAGTGTACACTCCTCTTTCTTTAATATCAATGCATTTACACTTATCAAAAAAAGTTGTTCATCAAAAAAAATAAAAATACTTAGACCAAGTTTTAAGTTAACTCAGATTTTGTTCCTCACTGAGACCATTTTTTTTTCTGATAAAGGTAGAATTTTATTAATAGTAAAATAATATCTAGTGCATCAGGGAAGAAAATTCCCTATATATAAAAGTTTCTATTTAGACCAATTCAAGTAAAGAAAACTCCCAATCTCTGAACATGGTCATAATGCATGCAAGTAAAGGAATTTTCAGTAGGGTATACTTCCTTGTTCTAGGACAGCAGAAATATGCAAGAAAAGGAAATTTCAGTGATTTATGTGCAGCTAAAACTATTTAGACTAAGAATAGTAAGTGAGACTAGAAACGGCTTGCAGAAATAAACAAAAAAAAAACAGGAAAAGTTATCAGGTAAAGTTGTCAATCAATTCAGAGAAATCATCTCTACTTTTCCACACAAGTATTGCAAAGTATGGCAGAATAAAGAAACAAATGAACAAATTGGAGCTATGACTGAAAGTATCATCCTAACATAAATCCAAAAGGTGCAAGATCCAAATAGTTAAATGAGTGCTAAGGATGAAACTCAACAACTTACAAGAATCAAGAAATCCTTCATCCGACGATTTTCCTCATCAATGTTACGATCTAAGCTATCACCTCGATTAGCACTGACAGTTTCCAAATATTCAAGTAATGATGCAATATTAGTCAGTTAAGAGTATCATAATGCAAATATATTGAATTTCAAAACAGGGATGAAAACTAAGTAAAACAGTTCAATACTAATAGCAGAAGAGAACAGAGTTCTAAGTGTTTGGGAAAACCTCCGACCAATTACAAAGCGTATGATCACTCCTCTTTCCTCAAGCTTCCTCAAGGCATCACCTGCAAGCCATGAGAATGTATACAATATATTTTTCATAAATGCAAAGTATAGATTCTTGAAGTCATTTTTAATATGAAAAACATGGATGTATATGTCTGCACTCGAGCGAATCTCATAAAAAAGCTAACACACAAGATCTTGTTTGATGCGGTAATGCGTATATATGTAAATATCATAGCATATGAAAAAGGTGGTTATCTTTCAAAGTTTTGCTCCACAGAGACTCGGGATGGAAAAGTTCAATCACTACGGCATTCTTAATCATTCCTAATTGGGGTCAACTCACCTCCAAATCAGGAATACTTCACTTTGGTGCATTGGTGGTACAGGAGGTGAAAATGTCAGCGCACCTAACTCATACAAAATTCTGGACACGGTGCCAAATGATTCCAACACATGTCTGACTCGTAGACACTTGTCATTTTGTGAATCAATGGGAGAGTCAAGGAAACATCATCATCATTAGGACTACAACTTGGGCGAGCTCAACCCGACTTTGGGTCGGGCTTGGGTTGGTTTTGTCAACACTCGGGCTCGGGCCTGGGTTTTAGAACATGATTGAAACTCGGGTTGGGCTTGGGTTGAGGAACCCAATCTCCCCTCTCTCTCCTTCCTTTTCCGAGCCCAATCTTTCCCAAACTCTAACCCGATCTCCCCTCTCTCTCCACTCACTGCACCAACCCGATGAACCCAATCAATCCGATCACCCCCCTCTCTTTCTCTCACGTACTCACAACACCAACCCGATGAACCCAACCAACCCGATCAGATTGGGCTCGAGCTCGAGCTAGAGGATCTAAAGGTCAGTTTGGGCTTGGGTGTCCCCTAACCCAACCCAACCCGCCCGAGTTGCAGCCTTAATCATCATCATAAGCCTTGTCCCAACGAGATGGGGTTGGTTTCACGAATCCTATTCCTCCATTCAATTTTGTGTAAAGTCATCTCTTCCGTTAAACAAGTTTATTACAATCTCCTCTTAAAAACTCAATCCAAGTATGTTTTGGCCTTCCCCAGGAGAGTCAAGGAAACACTTGTGTTAAATTATCTTTTAGGGAGAATATTTGTTGAACTTTCATCAACATTTATTGGACTAGTACTAATACGACATTCCATCTCCAAATATCAGCCTGAATCTAATGAAGTCAAGTACATTGTACTCATGAATAACTAGCAAACCCTAGAATAGATAAATAAGTGAGAACATACAAGTGTTTGGAGAAGCGTGATAAAGCTGAGTAAAATACAAACAATATACAAAATCTGAATTCCATGTATTAGACAAATTTTTGCACTCAAAATTAGAAGGAGGGGATTTAATTTACCTTTTGGCATCCAAGAACCTCTGAACACATTCCGTGTCAACCGACTACCAAAACCAGTATAAACTCCAATAACGGCAAGAAGCTTTTTGGCAGATCCACTTTGCTGCAACTGGTTCCTGAGGTACCCTTGACTCTTTGCCTGTGTCAAGTCCATCTCAGCTTCGACAATCCTACTTGCCAAATCTCTGAAAAATCAATCAAGCACAGGCATTAACTCCGAAACTAATAATCAACTAAGTGAACAAGAAGAATTATCTAAAAAATGGACTTTCTACAATTAAAACAAAAGACAAAGAACTTACTTGCATCCAAGAATCATAAGTTTATCTTCAACTGCAAGGACTTTCGGCATCTACAACAAAATTACCAAAAAAAAAAAGTGGTATTTTTAGATCGCAAAGAAAACAATAAAATCAAAATTCACAACAAAAAATGAAAAAATAGAAGTCGAGACAAACCTGGCCGGAATTCTTGTTGAGAAGACTGGCTAGTAGCATTCTGTTCTCCGCATCTTGCCACAATCTGATTGTTGAGATGCAATATAGATCAGATTCAAGAAATTAGGGGGAAAAACAAGTTAGGATTGAAGAACACGATGAAATCGAGATGAAAGATCGTATCGGATCGTGGAAGCTTTAAAGAATGGGATTTGAGGAGAGAAATTAACCGGCCAGCGACGTAGAGCCAAGCGACGCAAGAGAATAAGACCATGACGAGGGAGGTTTTGCTGGTGGTTTGTAATGATTTCGACTTCCATCGCCTCTCGTGCTTCATCGTAGTCGCTAAGCTCTCTCGAAACGGAGAGCTGTTCTCCATTTACGAGTTTTCTCAGAGAAAAGGAAAATCAGTCACCACTCTCGAACTCGAAGAGAGAGAGAGAGAGGTTTTTTAAGGAGAAAAAAAAAAACTGAAACGGAGGACGCAAGGGAGCTCTCATTGCATTTGCTTAATGGACAAAAACTATAATACAGAATTCTGTATCAAAAGTTTGATACATAAATCCATCAAAAAATGCCACGTGGCATACACTATGGGCCCATGGATCCCAAATGTTTGGCTACACACCAAAAATCAACCGGGTTGATGATTTCTAGTCGCTAGGATTTGAGTACTTTTCATCATAGGTTTAGAATCCATCCATAGGCCTGTTTATTTGGCCCATAATGAAAAGTGTTTGAATCCAACGGTTAAAAATAAAAGATCAGACTGATTTTTGTTGTGCAAGTCCACTAAGGTGAGAAACATGAATATACACATTCACGGGCCATTGGGGCCGTAAAAGTGTGCCACGTGGCATTTTGAGAGATTTAAATTTTTGATACAGAATTCTGTATCAAAGAACGCCTCTGTGTCTTGGATCAGTCATCAGACTTCCAAGAGAGAGGTCAGATAGTCAGATTCATTATTTGACTTTACTGACAATAATGGGCCGAGGCCCAGATCATTTATTTAGAGTAGAATTTTGCTGACTGAAGTCCGTCAACAAATTTGCTGACCGACCACAATATAAGCCGCCTGGCATATTCTTAGAGGACTGATCGTATGGCGAGTCCTGAGTCCACCTTCACTGACTGCAGAGTCAGCACGTTCCTGAGTACTTGCCACTTACCCATGGTTTAGTGATTGTCAGCGAACACCCCATGTGGACTTGTCAATCCCTGAGTAAATCTTACCTGACCACCCACGATATAAGCCACGTGACAATTTCTTAGAGGACACTGACCGTATAGATGTTTGGCCAATTCCTAGGTGGACCTATAAACCCAAAAATCAACCTGATAAGTGATTTCTAAGCATTAGTTGAAGTCATTTTCATGGGTTGATTTTAAGGGTAGGAATTTGAGCATTATTTACGACTATTTGGGTACAAAGATCCAAAGGTTTGAAATCACTAATCAGGCTGGTTTTTGGTTTGTAGGTCCACTTAGGGATTGGGCAAACATCCATACGGTCCACTTATGGGTGGTCAGGGCTTCCGTGACCGTCAATGGTCATGCAAGTTTTACTCCCAATCCAAAAATCGGCCTAATTAGATCTTTGTACCCCAAATAATGGTCAATAATGCTCAAATTCTACGGTTAAAAATCAACTCATGAAAATTATCTAATCCAACACTTAGAAATCACTAATCAGGCTAATTTTTGGCATGTATGTCCATCTAAGGTTGGGCCAAACATCCATATGGTCAAAACCCATTACGTTATTTTGAAACCAAAAACCGGACAGCTTAGTGTTATGATGGCCCTTATTTTGGAAAGACAAAAAAACCATTTTTTTCATTAAAGGTTTCAAATATTGAATATTTTTTGGTACCAAGGGATTTTATGCCTCTTAGAGCACACGACTAGTCCCTTGGGGCAGTTCAGTCCCCCTTTCCACACGCCCCATTTAATTGCCGAGATAAATCCCTGGGGTGGCCCCAAGTGTAGGATTCGAGCTCAAAACCTCCCTTTCCTGAGCTCGAATATTGACTTTATTTGACTTAAGATGTGACCTGTTATAAAGGAGTAAAACTTGTGTCACAAGGGATTGCAAATCACACAATCACAAGCCAATGAGTTCTCGGCACGTACACCTCAAAGCAAAAGCACTTGGGTACTTGCCGAGAACTCATTGGCTTGTGATTGTGTGATTTGCAATCGGTTGTGACAGAAGTTTTACTCTCAGGGTAATAACAGTAGCATCAAGAAACTGCTATACCACTAAAACGGACGATTTGAAACCTTGCTACTTTCTATAATAGGTACCTGCACATTTCAAGGGACCAATATTCTCGTCAATATAAAGACTCCATCCAAGTTATGGGTCACATCTAGAAGGTTCCAACTACCAAAACACAGCCGCCCCATCGTGATTCTAGCCACCCAACTAGTTCTATTGGACGGCCAGAAATATAAGGGCAAGAAACTGTAGAAAGAAAATGTATCTGTCAGATGCTTAAGCATTAGGTAGCCCGGGAATAAAACTCTGATGACAGGGCCCTGTCATCAAGGCCGATGACAGAGTGCAATAGGTGCCACGTGGCATACTCTTAGAGGACTCTGATCGTATGGATGTTTGGTCAATCATTAGGTGGACCTACAAACCAAAAATAGTCTAATTAGTGATTTCTAGGCATTGGATTGGAATTGTTTTCATGGGTTGATTTTAACAGTGGGAAATTTGAGCATTTTTTACCATTATTTGAGGTACAAAGATCCAAAGGTTTGAAATCACAAATCAAGCTGATTTTTTTTGTAGGTCCATATAGGGATTGACGGTCAGAGTCCTCTAAGAGTATGCCAAGTAGCTCTTATTGCACCCTGTCATTGGCCTTGATGACAGGGCTCATAGTCCGGTGTCACCGTACTTGTGGTAGTGTGTGCATATCTAATCAAGGTTCAAGTTGATTAGATATGCACACACTACCACAAATTGATTAGATATGCACACACTACCACAAATAGTGTGACACCGGGCTTCCCTAACGTTTCTCCTTAATTTCAACTGATTTATTAAGGGTTTTATGCAGATGAAATTCCTTTTGTTTTTGGGGTTTTTTTCGTGGAAAAAGGGTCGCTCTGCGGAAGCCCACGCCTTTCGCCTGGGCACCTACAATGGACAAAAACGCCACCCTCAATTGTGGGCACCCACCCCATCTCTCTCTCTCTCTCTCTGGGTTGAAATCTCTCTCTCTCTCTCTCTAGGCTTTCAACCCAGAGAGAGAGAGAAAGGGAGGGGGGAGGGAGAAGGAGAGAGAGAGAAAAGGGGTGGGAGCCCACACAGACTAGGGGCATTTTGGTCCCATGTGGGTGCCCAGCCGAAAGGCGTGGACGCCCATAGAGCGACCCATGAAAAAAAACATAATGGCTTTGAGGCGTTACCATTATAACAGATGTTATTTTCATTATAACGGCTGTTTTTTAAACCATGAAACTAACTAGTGAAGAGGCATGTAATTAAAAATAAAAGAAAATCGTTGGATAAATTCTACAGTGACCAAAATGCCCTTGTTATATTCACATGTATGATATTGCAGTGGTGCTTTGGAGAAAAAATTTAAAAAAAATAAAAATAATTCATCCTTGACAGCTATAAGGACTAGCTCATGGCTAAAGGCTTGTTATAATAGTAGAAATATTGGGCAGCTAAAGGCTTGTTACCAACTATGCACACAAGATTGAAGGGTGCAT
Source organism: Euptelea pleiosperma (assembly GCA_035048495.1). Classification (NCBI taxonomy): domain Eukaryota; kingdom Viridiplantae; phylum Streptophyta; class Magnoliopsida; order Ranunculales; family Eupteleaceae; genus Euptelea; species Euptelea pleiosperma. The sequence continues at coordinate 21,194,269 of CM068549.1, forward strand.
GATCAATCATATAATCGGTTTACCATTGATTGGACCCACTCATAATATTTCCTAGCAAAAAAAATGCAGCAGATTTGGCTGATTTTTAACCATCTGATCTGTAGATCTTCTTAGCTTTACAAGAATTCTTTTCATTGCCTTAGAAGGAATAGAATAAAAGTGAAATGGTTGAAATCCGATTTGTCAGCAGGTGAAGGTGGGTTTAAACCAGGTTTCTGGTATCAAATTCGTGCAAACATTTGCGGCATTTGCGTGTGCTTAGCGCAACATCCAACAAATACTTGCATTAGACCCAATCAAAATTTTTTTTTGGGTCAAAAAGTGGTTTAATGTTTGCAGCCAAAAAAAGGTTGCAAACAATAGGCAAATGACTCTCATCTCCCTCAGTCTCCCCAACAGCTCTCCCCTCCCCAACCATACGAATATTTTCCCACCTGCAAACATTTGATTATCAAATATTTGCCTACAAACATTTTCCTGCAAACTATTGACAGGATATCAAGCAAGGCCTTAGAATTGGTTACAAACACAAAAAATTCAAGCATTCCACCTTGGAGTGTCAAACCATTTATGAAAAGGAACAATAGCTGACTTCTTTTTTTTTGGGCTGTTATACGGTCACCTGTCGTTTGACAGTTAAGGCGTCCAACTATTAATGAGAGTTCCAGGCTACCTAGATGAGTATGTATAATAGTTTCAAACTCAATATAGTATGAAAAAAAGCCGAATACTACAAAAAAAAAAACTTTACTTTTAACCTTGATTAATTCTCGGTCTTGGGTATGTCGCAGTCAGTTGAAATCCGATATGTCTTCATCGTGACAATATGATACAAACTGAGATAATGGCAAGACGAACTGAGACAAATGCCCAATGTTTCATTCCAATCATCCCCGAGATCCAGACTAAAGGAAACTTTGAACTATGACTTTACTGCTGAAAATTAATTTTTTTAAGTCAAAAACTCTGACACATTTCAATTTGAATCAGCCAACCCGAAGTTTTGATCAAACAAGCTCCAGGGCAGTGTTAGTATTGTCCTTAGGACTACACTATAGCACGCCGTTCCATATGTTCAAGTCATTGATGTTCTTCGAAATTTGTGCAGCTGGAATCCCGATGAACACAACACAAATTTCAAAAACCATCAATGGTTAAACATATGGGTCGACATGCTACGGCGTCATCCTAGGGACGATACTAGCATTTTGAAGTTTGATGAACCACACAAGAAGATATCTCCAAGCTTCTCATACATTAAAAGTAGAAGAGCTTCCATGCTTCTGAAAACAATATACCCTGAAAAATACATCTTGATAAAGAACCTTTTAGTATTGATATCTCTTGTAACATAGATCTTCACTTACTGTGCAATCAACTTGGACCAGAGCCCCAATTGATATGGTTTTCCCATATTTATCCTGATAACGAAATGAGAGATGAAGAGAAAACATTCCAAGGGATAATGATCTTCACTCGAGATAAATAGATAGATATAGAGATGTTGATTTGCTCTATAAAAAGAAGATATCAATGAACTTCTATGAAATGGTCTCACGGGATTCAGCCAATTGTTAACACACACACACACACGCACACCAAATTGCAGAATCAAGCATATGATGCAGTAATTCCTTTGTATCGGAATCCATTGGACAAGATCTGTAATCCACATTAGCAAGTGGGTTAAATTAAATGTGGGTGAAACTTGAATGGTGAAAGACAGGAGAAGAAGAATTTTGTTCTTTGCTCCACATTTTGCAGCAAAAAAGGGAACTTGTGTGAGATACAGACTGTTAATAAATACACTATACAGTCATCCATGATGAACATGGGAATACAAGATACATCTAAAATACTAAATCAATAGGAATTTCTTTTGCGCCAGCGGGGTTGACTAAACATTCATGCAATCAGTAGGCCCAGAAAAATGCGTTAGGTAGGGCCACTGATCGACTGGAGCAAAACCCCGCTGGAGCAAAAAAATTCCAAATCAATATAACCACTATACAGTCCTGTCATGTTCGAAGTTGATTACCTCGGGTACAACATGGTGTGAATACATACAAGAGGAAGTAGGATAAGACCTACTCCATTGCTTTGCATGTAGCCCTATTGTGCCCTGCTCCCTTGCATCTACTGCAATGAAGTGACCTTTTAAGTACCTCCTGGGCTTTGGTCCTCTTCCTCTTCGGTTGGCTTGGTGGATGACTGGTACAAGGACGTGGAGGATGAACTTGCACCTTGTCTGAGGATTCTCTATTCACAGGCTTGCCTATGTCTGGCACAGCATTTATCGACTCTGAATACGTTAACTGGAAAGTTTCAGTTGTGAAATATCTGGAACAGTAATCATACGGGCTCCTACCAGTGCAATTAAAGACAGCTATAGCATGACAGCAAGGTAGACCAGTTATTTTCCACCCCAGGCAACTACATTCCCGCTGATCGATGTTAACGACATTAATGGAATCATCATGAACCTCGAACGTGCTATCAGACGAGAATAACACTTTAAGGGAATGGGCTTTTAGCGCCTCTTCCTGTAGTTTTTCCTCCTTAGACGGTGTTAGTTTTGTAGGCCAATTACTTGAATCCACCCGACGTGTATGGATCAACTCCATCATCTTACACCGTATGGCGTCGATCTTCTGTGTTATTGGTAATTCACGCACCTCTGCTATCCAGTTATCGAATGACTCTACAATATCTAATGTGATTTGGTTGTATCGCTCACCTTTAAATTGTGCGTTCGACCAATATTCCGGCTCACTTTCCATGACCCAATTGTAAGCTTCTGATGAAACACTTTTAATGCTCTCAGTGCATTTTCTAAACCCATCAAGTCGGAGTGCTTGGGCAGCAGCCAGAAAGTTGCCAGCCAAAGAACCCTTCCCATCTCCATGAAAAGGACCCTTCAAGTTTTTCTTGAAGTTCTCCACGAGGTGACGTATACAATACCCATGGTGAGCATTCTCAAATACCTCTTGCACAGACTTCCTTAACCCTTTCTCTCTATCTGACACAAACGTTATGGATCCCGATGTTGACACTACAGACTTCAATTGCTCCAAAAACCAATGCCAATTATCATCATCCTCGACATCTGCTATAGCAAAGGCAACTGGAAAAATGCCATCATCCCCATCCACTGCGGCTGCCACCAACAATATCTCTTGGTATTTTGATTTTAGAGATGTAGAATCAAGGAAAAGGAGGGGGCGGCAACCATTCTGGAAACCATGTAATGAGGCATGAAAAGAGATAAAAAGACGTTGGAAGCTTAAGGCATCCTTAGTGGTAAACCTTGCAACACTCCCTGGGTTTGTCTCTACCACCCTCTCACAAAACCAAGGCAATTGATTATATGCCTCCTTGTATGAACCCTGAAGTTGCTCCCTGGCCATCTCCATTCCGCGCCATGCCTGCGAATAGTTCAATTCAATGCCAAAATCTCGACAGATATCACTCACAATTTCCTTGGGCTTGTAATGTGGGCTATCTCTCAACTTGTCCCTTAAAATACTGGCCAGCCAATGTTTTGTTGCTTGAGGGTGAGCAGATGTGCAAATATCTCCACATGTATGTGATTTGTTCATCTTTTTTATCCTAAATGATCGTGCAGCTGGCACCCATGATGCATGTATCCGCCATGAACAGCCATCGGATCTACATTTGGCACTTACACGGTTGCCATCGTTTTTTTTAAACTTGTACACAAAGTGATTTGCAATAGCATATCTCCGCAATGCATCACGAAATTCATGGACGCTACTGAATTGCTGGCCCACACCAGTGATACCATTTCTCCATGATTCAACAAGTCTTTGCTGCCCAACATCATCACCAACAGCAACAGTAGTGGGACTGTTGGCATCATTTTCCCAGGATGCAGTGCATCTTTGCTCTTCAACATCATCACCAACGGCAGTAGTAGTGGGACTGTTGATATCATTATTCCAGGATTCAGTGAGTCTTTGCTGCCCAACATCATCAGCGATGGAAACAATAGTGAAACCATTGGTGCCAATTTTCCAGGATGCGGTGCGTCTTTGCTTCCCAACATCATCAGCAATGGCACCATGAACGGGAGCAGTTGTGGCTGCAGCAGAGGTAGCCGCAACTCTGTTGGGGCTGGGAGTGGTGGTGGGGGTAGTTGTATCAGCAACAGCAATAGAAGAGCTAGCAGTAGTGGCAGCAGGATCAGCGCCAGGGATGGCTGGGGTGGGGGTAACAGCAGTGGTAGTGGGGCTGGGGGTGGCAGCAGGGGGGGGAGCAGTAGTGGTATCAGTGACAACAGTAGCAGCAGCGGAGACGGCAGTGGCAAGAGGAGCTGCGTCAAGAACTGGAGCAGCAGCAGCTATGGGGGTAGTAGCAGCAGCCTGGTGGTCTGAATCAGCTACTATTGTCCTACTTGCCCTGCAAGATTAAGCACCCAATGTGATTTCATGCCGCATACAATTAAGATTATAAAAGAGGGTGTACCTTGGAAATACCTGTTAGTGGGCATGTTCGAGGAATCATGAGCAGCGCTTTCTCTTGCAACAACATAAACATCTGCTGTTACCAAATCCCCATGGAAATCAATCATTCTCTGTAGGTCTTTGTCATTAGATACAGTAATGAGAGTGCGTTTATTACTGGGAATGAAGTACTTGACAGACATGGTTTCCATGTCACAATTCCACATATCAGCTAATTCTAACTTTAGATCATCGAACCGGGTGTCATGATCGATGTCTACAGCATGCGCTTCTCCACCAGTGTATGACAAAGACCCATCTTTCTTTTTCACAAACTCGCCACCAGACTGGCAAATCAGTATAAGCTTTCCCTGGGCCATGGGTTCGCATGAAAAATCTACAAAAAGAAACAAATAATTATAACCAACCAAACAAAACAAATTGAATAATATCTGCAGAGATGGAAGCTTCTTGTAAGTTGAGGTGTCTAGTCTGAAAAAGTGAAACTTAAGGATTTTAAATCAGGAGTTAACAATTCCCATCTAAATCAAACATTGTAATTCAATGTTATTTATTGAAAAAATTGAACACGAGGGATCATAATTGGTAGCCAGAATATGTACATTTTTACCAAAACATCAACAAATCTTTCTCGATATAAGAACGGGACTTAACTAATTCAAAAGCAATAACAGTTGAAAGAATCAAGGCACATCACCCCAATTTCGAATATCTTCTAATAAGTAGGATGCATATGATAGCTTGCTAAATCAGAAACAAAACGAGTTTGATACAGTTACATAGGTAAATTTCAGTGTAATAAATATGATTTTTGTAGCCTGCAGATCTATCAAAAATAAGTTCAGCTAACTGATTTCATAAACCAGTTCGCGATCATTAAGGGATAGAAGAAATTTATTAACTATGATACTAGAGGCTAATATAAACAAGCAAGAAAGTTGTTTTCATTACTATCATCATCTGTGTTATTATATTATCTTCAGTGTTTTGCTCTGATAATCATGATGAGCTTTCTGTATCATCATTATAGTTAGGCTACATTTGGCATTATCGAAAATAGGTCAAAAACTGCTTTTTGGCTTATTTTCCGAGCTTTTTTTTGCAGTTTGAATAGGTCAAAACAGCTGTTTTCGCGGGTTAAGGGGAAGCATTTTTATTTAGCACATGTTGAAATTCAAACTTCAATTAAACTTTCATAATATCTGAAATACCCTTCTATTCAGTAAAGACAAACCGTAAATGACCACTAAATTAACCCATTAGTTTATTAATCTATTGAATTGACAAAATCATCTGGTCATACCCAAACCCATTATCCATAGAAGCCTAGTGTAAAGCCCGGCCCAAAAAGCAATAAGTCATGGATATTGCTTATCCATAGCTTACCTCAATAAGCTATAAGCCCAGGTTACCACAATCCAAAATGCAGCCTTAATATTAAACCAGAATCCTAAACGCAGCCTTGTTATTAAACTTACAAGGGAAAACTAGGTGTAAGTGTGTCATTTGTTAACTCCTATATGCTTCACTGGGTACGCATTTACCTGACATATTTGAACCCGATTATTCAGATTTAGGTCCGAATTTTTGGACCCAATCGATAATCTAGTTGGGTTTCAGTACCTGACCCGATACCCCGGGTATCCAGTAGACCCGACTCCATTGGGCGGGTTCTATTTTAAGGACCATTTCCTATGAAAATCAAAATGAATACACTTGATCAAACGACTAGGATCATCAAATCAGGCTGCATTTTGGGCTGGAAGATCCCTCAGTGGGCCATGTCGATTCAACGGTTGGATTGGGATAGAACATAGTGCTATACTTTGGCCAATAGCGCTGGCGGCAAGTTAATTTAATACCACATCAATGTCAGCTATTGTCTACGTTATTAACCTAGAGCCATTTCATCTACTCAAAAGCGAATAAAACCGTGGGCCCACCATTGGCTTGAGAACCATGACAACATGGTCAAAGATTGTCAACCAAACCAAAGGCCTGGATTGTACTTTAATGGTTATCAGTTATCACGATAGACCTGGTACAACAGCATCATCATCGTTACGTACAATCTACGAATCCTACTTAGATCTCCTGGACCAAAAATCAGTTCAATCAAATGGATTTCCCATTTATTGGATGGCAAGATCATTTGATCAACTAGATCTTCTAACTTCTAAGCAATGCTTAATGATTGGATCATCCAAAACCCCTATATATGGGCCCCACATGCATAATACAAAGACCGTAGTATTATACTTATACTACTATAATAACATTCTATCGTCATGGAATTTTTTTTTACACAGCCATGGCGTCGTTCCAGCTCGTTGAGAATGCGAGAAAGATCCAACGAAAGAAAGGTAAAAGTAGAAGAGAAATTGAAACCCTAAGAGAGAGAGAGAGAGAGAGAGAGAGAGATTACCGCAATCGGTGACGCGAGGACTTCCCGGTGGACAGAAACCCTAGTTTGGGGGCTTTTCGAAATTAGGGCAGATGAGAGAGAGCTATCGGTGAAATGAGGTAAAGGACCTGTTGGAAAAAATAAGTACTAAAAATATGAGGTTGAAAGAAGAAGTCTAAAGGAGGGACCTTTTTGGAATTTTAACAAAATACATGTCAATGAGGAAGGGCGCGCATATTCGCAGACCCCATTTCCTATTGGGGCGGACTCTTGGTCGGGGCACACCTCAGCTCAGAATGAGAACTCTCTTTGACGAGTAAAACTTATCTGACCGGCGACCACTCATAAGATGAGCCACGTGGCACATATTTAGAGGACACTGACGGTATGGATGTTTGGCCAATCCCTAGGTAGATCTACAAACCAACAATCAACCTGATTAGTGATTTCAAACCTTTCTATCTTGTACACCAAATAATGGTCGATAATGCACAATTTTCACGGTTAAAATCAACCCATGAAAATGATTCCAATCCAATGCTTAGAAATCACTAATCAATTTATTTTTGGTTTGTAGGTTCACCCATGGTTTTAGAAACGGCCGTTTAAACGATTTAAACGGCCGTTTAAACTGTAACGCCCCAAGCCCGTTTCCGTTTAAACCCATTTTATCGGTTTTGAAAAAAATGGCCATTTTTTTGTTTTAACGGCCTTTAAAATCGTTTAAACAGCCGTTTAATTTCGAAAAATTTTGTGAAAAAAATGGCCGTTAAAACCGTTAAAATCCGTTAAATTCCATTTTTTTTTTTAATTTTCAGATTTCAAAATTTGAATTTCAGCGCCACTTTTTCCGTTAAAACCGTTAAAATCAGTTTACTTCCATTGTTTCCCGTTTTTTTCCATTTTTGCCCCCAACCGTTTCAATCCCTTTTAACGGCCGTTTAAACGGTAACGCCCCCAGTCCGTTTAACCGTTAAAACGGCCACCTTTAAACCTTGGGTTCACCTAACGATTGGCCAAACATCCATCCGCTCAGTATCCTCTAAAATGTGCCACGTGGCTCATATTGTGGGCGATCGCTAGTCAGCCAAGTTTTATTCGGCTTAGAGGGAGATTTCATTTTTTGGGTCAGGCTCAGGGGACCCCATTTTTGACATCCATTTTGGCGTACCCCACATAGAAGATGAATCAATGACTGATTTTTGGTGAGGATACCAACAAAAAATCAGCCCATTCTGAAATTTCTAACCCCATCAAATGTGGTTTTCAAGTTGCACAGTAAAAATTGATGGTTCATAATTTTTCAACTTCTAAACCAGTCTAAGAATATCAGAATGATTTGAATTTTTGTGAGGATGATCTCCTCACCATAGAGATCATCCTCACCAAAAATCAACCATTGATTCATCTTCTATGTGGGTAGGGTACGCCAAAATGGGAGAGGCTTCCCAGCACTAGGGCCGTATAGACCAAACAAAACGGTCCTGCTCAGTGTTCGCCACGTCAACAAAAAAAGCAAAACTACCAAGGCAACTGCAAGCAGGTTTGTCGATTTTGATTTTTTTTGTTTTTCCTTTTTGCTCCTTTTGCTGATGTGGCAAGCATTGAGCAAGGCCGTTTTGTTTGGTTTGTACAGCCTTGGCACATGGAAGCCTCGCCCCTGAAAAATGGGGGTCCCCTGAGCCCGACCCTTCTTTTTTTGGGGGTGTGCCCTGACCCCCAACAGAAAATGGGGTGTGCGAATATGCACTCCCATGAGGATATATCAGATGCTGCGGCCCCCCTGGTGTTGGTGTGCATGCTCGCAGGTAATCTGAACCGTCCAACCAATAGCTGAAAGCCTAAGCATCTAATGGTTATGATCATTGGATTGATGTGATTATACAGGGTGGTTCACAGTTAGATGCATGTGCCCTTGGTTTTTAGCCAAACCAAGGGCTGACCCAACAAGCAGCTTTTGGATACAGTCTTAAGATAGTAAATTCTTGAATAATCGGCGCGCGCACCGTACGAATTATTTAAAAGATGGCCGAACAACCTCCTATTCAAAGGTTTGAAAAAATTCAAAGGTCTGTTTGGTAACCCGGAATTGAGCCGGATTTGGATTTGTGATCCTTGGAATCACAAATCTTTGTGTTTGGGAGGATCGAATTCCAGGAATTATATTTCCAATTCCGTGATTTTCCCGAAATTACAAGTTTTAAGGGGGAGAAGAAACTTCGAATTCCTGGAATTCTATTTCCGGGCGGAGAGATTCAAAAGAATTTTTTCGGGCTCCAACTCTCACACTCATCCCTAGGTGGACCTATAAATAAAAAATCAGCAAGATTAGTTACTTTAAACCGTTGGGTTGGTATATATTTTTTGGTCGATTCTTAACCGTGTGATATCTAGCAATATTTGGGGTACTTAGATCCAAAGGTTAGAAAATTTTAATCAACTTGATTTTTAGCATGTAGGTCCACCTACGAATGGGACAAACATCCATATGGTCCGTGGTCTCTACTAATGTGCCACATGGCTCATACTGTAGTCCATCATCAACGGATTACAGATTTGTAACCGCTTGATTAATGTCTTTTATGGGTTGATTTTTAACCGTGGGATATATATAGCATTAGTTGGGGTACAAAGATCCCAGTTGAGAGATAACTAATCAGCCTGATTTTAGTTTGTAAGTCCACCTAGGGATGTATCTAACCGTTGGATTGTTGTCTTTTATAGGTTAATTTTTAACCGTTGGATTTCTAGCATTCATTGGGGTACGAAGATCCAAAGCTTATAAATAACCAACCAACCTTATTTTTAGTATGTAGGTACACCTTGGGTTGGTATAAATATCTATATGGTATTAGTGATTTATAACCATTGGATTCGGGTCTTTTATGGGTTGATTTTTAACTATGGGATATCTAGCATTATTTGGGGTACTCAAATCTAAAGGTTAAAAATAACTAATGTACTTGATTTTTTAGTATCTAGGTCCACCTAAGGATGGGATAAACATCAATATAGTCTATTGTCTCTAATAATGTGCCACATGGCGCGCTCAGAATGTGGTCCATCATTAGTGTTGATGATGGACATCTGTATTTGTTGCATCATGTGTCACTTAGGCTTTAGCCATTAATATTATGACAATCATAGTAAAAAAACTATCAAAATAATTTTAATTATTATTTTTAAATTTTTTTCTTTAAATCAGCATCGATAACATTTAATTGACGGAGGACAAAAAAATAGCAGTCATTATAAAATAAAGTTCTTGAGATGATATTTCTCTTATGTAGATGGATAGAAATTACAATTCTGTTAGATGTCCAAACAGCTAAAATTAGAATTCATTAGAAATTCCAAGTAATTTCTCCGGTGCAACCAAATATAAGAAATTTCAATTCTTTGAAATAACAAATCTTAGAATTCTATTTTCAATTCCAAATCTGTGTCTGGATTATTTTTTCGAATTATTTTCGGGATTTTACACTTTGGAAGCCATTTTATAAGACAAAAAGTTGTGAATATTTGTTTTTTCAGTTTTATTTTATTTTGAAATTTTATTTTCTCATTTTTTTAACGTATTTTGTAATGACAAACCTGAATTATACTCGAACATTTCCCGTACCATATTTTTTGCCGCACTCCGAATTGCTAACTATGATCTTAACTTGGACGTGGTATGATTGTAGCCACAGTTCCAAACACCCTGCAAATAAATAAAAGCTTGCGGACCTTTTTCTATTGGGAAATTTCATTTGCACCCCACAAATTCTATAAGCACCCCACTTGGGTGCTTTTTTACCGAAAATACCCTTTGACAAAAAAAACCATCTCTCTCTCTCTCTCTCTCTATATATATATATATATATATATAACAGGCCCCACGGTAGTTAGTGCCGCGGGGATTGTGCAGCCCACGACCAGCCCAGCTATGGACTACACAGTCCCCACGGCACTAACTAACGTGGGACCTGTTTTAGAGGGAGAGAGAGACACATACACGTCCTTGTGTGGTGGTGGCGGCGATAGCGTCCTCCTCCTCCTCCTCCTTCTTCTTCTTCTTCTTTCCTATTTTGAGTTTTTTTCAAGGTGAGAGAGACAGAGGTGGAGAGGGAGAGGGAGAGAGGTGAAGAGGGAAGGACGAAGAGGGGTGCTTGATTTTTTTTGTTTTCTGTCTAAGGGCATTTTGGACCAAGAAGTACCCAAATGGGGTGCTTATGGAATTTGTGGAGTGCAAATAGAATTTCTCTTTTTTATTTTATTGGGTGAGAACTTTTGGATATGGTTGCATCATATGCTAAGGGTAGGAATGGGCCAGGCTTCACTAGGCTGGTCTGACCCGAGCCCCACAAACAATGACGATCTAAACCCACGTACATTATGGGCCAATGACGTAGGAATGAATGTACAGTCTCAAGCCTGTAGGTGACAGCAACTTGACCCATGTCCCATCGTTGATTCTCTTTAGTATAGGCCTGCTGACAGCCCAATAGGCCATGTCTTGTATTAGTATAGGCCTGCTGACAGCCCAATATGATACAGAACTTTGTATCAAAATTTTGATGTAGAAGTACCTCAAATTGACATGTGGCACACTCTTTGGGGCTCATTGACCTCTTGAATGTTTGGTCAACACCTTGGTGGACCTACACGCCAAAAATCAGCATAATTTGTGATTTCTATCGATTGGATTTGAGTACAGATTAAAGTACTCAAATTGAGTGGCTAGAAATCACTAATCACACTGATTTTTGTTGTGTAGGTCCACCAAGAAGTGGGCATGCATTCAAGGGGTCAGCAAGTCCAAAAGAGTGTGACACGTGGCAATTCGAGGGACTTCTGCATCAAAATTTTCATGCAGAGTTGGGTATCATAGAACGACTCCCCATATGTCTTAAACCTATACTTACCCACCTTTAACTCAAACCTATACTGAGCCCGAGTTTGATGTCCCCTGGTTTGTAGTCCCCCTCCCAAAATGCCATGTGGAGTACTCTTTAGGGCCCACTGACCTTATGCACGTTTGGTCCACCTCTTGATGGATCTACACATCAAAAATCAGTTTAATTGGTGATTTCTAACCGTTGGATTTAGCATTTTAAGAACAATAACTTTGGCTGTTGCATTTGAGCATTTTTATGTTAAAATATAACAGTTAGAAATCATTGATCAAGCTAATTTTTGGTATCTAGATCTACCAAGAGGATGATCAAACATCCATAAGGTCAGTCGGCCCTAAAATGAGCTCCATTTTGCATTTTTGGGAAAGGGAGACTTCAAGTTCTGAAGTCCCTAGGGGACAACAAATATTTCTCCGTGTCTTCTATCTCTAATCAGTTGGCTTTAATTGTCATCAACGTCAAGGTTTGAAAGAACATCATAATGCCCGTTATAATAGTATTGCATTTTTAGTTTTTTGCATGGGTTTAGGGTTGGATGTTGGCCTATCATCTATTTGGATCGATGATCCTTGAAAGGTAAATATTGTGGAGTCTTGACCAAGGTTTAAAGGAGGCCGTTTTAACGGTTAAACGGACTGGGGGCGTTACTGTTTAAACGGCCGTTAAAACGGATTGAAACTGCCAGGGGCAAAAATGGAATTAAACGGATTTTAACGGTTTAAACGGATTTTAACGGAAAAAATGGTGCTGAAATTCAAATTTTGAAATTTGAAAATTAAAAAAAAATGAAATTTAACGGAAATTTAACGGAATTAAACGGATTTAACTGCTGTTTTTTCCCAAAAAATTTCAGAATAAAATGGCTTTTTAAACGATTTTAACGGCCGTTTAAACGATTTTAACAGCCGTTAAAACAAAAAAAAGGCTATTTTTTTCAAAACCATTAAACGTGTTTAAACAGTTTTAACGGAAACGGGCTTGGGGCGTTACTGTTTAAACGGCCGTTAAAACCATTTAAACAGCCGTTTTTAAAACCATGGTCTTGACATCTACTTGTTCACCGGATGCAAACAACCATTTTTTTTCAATTGTCTTTTACATCTGTGGTCATTGCATCTTGGATAAACACACATCTAACACACATTCAAACCAATCGATTGAAAAACTATATTGACAAAAATCTCTTGGGAAATCATGGGGCCTACAATCTGAATATCAAATCAATCGTCATTTAGAAGTTCATAACAAAAGTATCAATTGCGAAATCATCACCTAGTCAAAAAATCGTGGAGCCCACTCAAGTAGGACCAATCCATACCCATACAAGTAAACCTTGATCATGTGGTTGGGGAGGGTGCACCAGTACACTCATTAGGGCCCACTAGATGGATGTGCGACTCACCGTGTGGTGGGCCTAGACACTAAAATCATCTTCATTGGTCAAACTGTACCATTGGATTAGAGCATTGGATTTGTGTTTTCGTTTGAGTGTTCAAATATAACTGCTTGAGAACACCATTCAAGCTGATTTCAATCTTTCTTTATCTCCTAACATCACCCTTTGCCCCCCATGGCATGGGTTGAATATGGGAATGAAGAAAAGGGTCTTGATTTATTTAAGCAAAAAAAAATCTCATGGGTTTTGGCATATATATTAAGGGTCGGGCTCAAGGGACCCCCATTTCTGACCCCCTTTTTTGACCCCCAGCTTGGCGTACCCACGTAGTAGAAGATGAATCAATTGCTTATTTTTGGTGGGGATGATAACCTCACCATATAGATCAACCCAACAAAAAATCAGCCCATTCTGAAATTTCTAACCCCATCAAATGTGGTTTTAAAGTTACAAGGTAAAAATCGATGGTCCATAATGCTTCAGCTTCTAAACCAGTCTATGAATATCAGAATGATTTGAATTTTTGTGAGGATGATCTCCTCACCATAGAGATCATCCTCACCAAAAATCAGCCATTAATTCATCTTCTACATGGGTATGCCAAGATGGGGATCAAAAAAGGGGGTCAGATATGGGGTCCCTCGAGCCTGACCCATATATTAATCATACCTTAAAAATAAAGAAGATTGATGAAAGCAGAAGATAAGGGTCTTGATTTATTTAAGCAAATGAGATGCTAAAATCTCACTCACCTTGGTTTCAATCTCAAGAACATCTGAGTGATCTTGCCCCTACCCATTAAGGCATATCTGGTTAGTAAGAAATGTTGGAAGAAAGATTATCAACAACAAAGATGCAAACACAAGACACAAAGCTTTACATGGTCCCCTCAATATCAAGGTTTTAAATTTCGGTTTCAGTAACAATTTCGGTGAGGTCAAAAATTGAAATTTCGAGCGAAATTTTTAAATTTCAGTGGATTTTTGTGTATGGAGCTATATTTCGGGGATTTCAGTATTCACCGAAACCAAAATTTCAGCCTGAAAGTTTGACGTTTCGGTCGAAATTTAAAACCTTGCTCAAGATTGAGGTACGTCTTTGGACTCACACAGATTCCACTACGTTTTGAGGCAAAAGAAACACTCACAATACAATCAATCAATCGTTTCTGATCAACCGAGGTATATGTAACCCCAAGATGAAATCAGGGTTTTTGTATATCTCTTTGTAAAAGTATAAAAACTCCCTTAACGGAAAAAGATCTCTCCAAAAAAGTTTTCAGGGACGATGCCCCGGTTCGGATACGGACGCTTTGCCACCTTGCAACCCCCAACTAGCTCAGTGCGAAGTTAGGACAGTAACATGCCTGCATGTACTAGCACCATCAGGCTCCACATAACATAACAAGAAAAAGAGGGAGGAAGTAAGTGGAGGAGAGGGAAAGAGAATTATCTTGTTTCCGAATGGAAGAGAAAAAGTGGTAGGGTGGAAGAGACAATCTTAGTTTGTAAAACAAGTGGTGGAGATCTCACAACTTAACCCTGATTAACAAAAAAGAGTTCTAAGTGACAGAATAAGATCCTTATGATGGGAAGTAAATAATTTGTTCATCGTAATTTTAAGATTTGGCAAATGGACTGTTCAAGTTTTTTCTCCAATAAAATCTGAACTGCCATTCAAATTTAGATATGGCCACATGTATGGATGTTTGGCCCAACCCTAGGTGGACCTACAGACCAAAAAATAGCTTGATTAGTGATTTCTTAGCATTGGATTGAAGTCGTTTTTATGGGTTGATTTTTAACCGTGGAATTCCAACATTATTTGGACTACAAACATTCAAAGACTTGAAATCACTAATTAGGCTGACTTTCGGTTTGTAGGTCCATCTAGGGATGAGCCAAAGATCCATAAAGTCAATGGTTTCTAAAACTCTACCACGTCAATCATGCTGTGGTCTGTCGTCAAACTTATACTCCTAAGTTTGATTTAGTCACACAGCAACATTAATAGGGATTAAGTTGATTTGAAATTGGCATAGGGGTATTTTTGTAATTTTAATAAATGAGGGTATTTTGTCTGCTACGATACCAAAAAGTCAAAGGAAGAAGACCTAGAAAATGAAAAAACAAGGAGAAAATGTAAATCTCTCTGATTGAGTACTGCAAAAATACCCTTCTTGTTTTATTGACTGATTTTCTATCATTTGTTTCAAGTGCTGAAATTGAAATATATCCAATTCCAAACTTTCCATGCATTGTACTTTTGTTGTGTGCTCAATTGCTATATGAGTAAGGGATAACTAGGGTTGTATTTGTCTTTTTTTTTTTACGTGTGTTTTTAGACGTGCACACTTCGATTTCGCACACATTTTGAATGTATGATATTTTGACGAACTCAACAAATCACGCGCGAAAATCAATTATGTGTGTTTGTTTATATAAATGATGATGGATATTACATCTGATTCGGTGTATTACGTTACATACACATTTTCAAACTGCCACGTGTACTCGTCCCAATATTTTTATGCAGTTTAAATATACATATAATATATTATATAGTAGAAGTCTTTATTTTAATATAGTGTAATGCACTATATGTCTTATGGTACAATGACGTATGTTGTAATATGCAATTTCGTGCATGTTTCAATTATCGGGGGGACGCACAATAACGCAAATGCGCACATATTTGTAAAAAACGAACGCAGCCTAAATCACTATCAACACAATTAAATGGTGCATACTCTATCAAGAGTAAAACTTTGATGACAGGGCCATGTCATCCCTCATGAGCCACGTGGCACACTCTTAGAGGACTCTAACCATATGGATGTTTGGCCAACCCTAGCTGGACCTACAAAACAAAAAACAGCTAGATTAGTGATTCCTAGGCGTTGGATTGGAATTATTTCCATTGGAACATTGTTGACCATTATTTGTAGGTCCACCGCCTAGGATTTGGAAAATCGTCCATACGATCAGATTCATCTAAGAGTGTGCCACGTGGCTCATATTGCCCCCTCTCATTGACCTCAGGCCTGTCATCAAAGTTTTACTCCTTTATCAACCGCCATCCTCAAAGAAGCTCATTATCCAATGAAGTTTAACATTTGATCATTGTCATCAATCACATGTATTTGTGTAGATCATTGTTCAAAAAGTGTATTTACTGGACATCTAGAATTTTTTTTTCTCTTTTTTGGTAATCAGGATAAGGTTTAAAAGAGGCCGTTAGTATAACGGACTGGGGGTGTTATTGTTTTTTCCGTTATAACGGCCGTTAAAACAAATTCTAAAGGATGGGCAAAATGAAAAAAGGGGAAAATAACAGAAAAATGACGCTGAAATTTAAATTTTAAAATTTTCAAAATAAATAAAAAAAAAAAGATAACAGAAAAAAAGAAAAAAATAACAGAAAATAACGGCCCTTATAAAACCGTTCATAACGTAACCATTTTAATGGCCGTATTTTCATTAAAACGGCATTATTTTAAACCATGATCAGGGTATTCATTAACTAAAGGATTCAGACCCTAAGATGGAGATGCTCCTCATCCGTACGCATGGCTTCTGAAACCCAGAAGGGAGGAGACTGATTCTATTCTAAGGAAGAGTGAAAGTTTTTAGCTCAAGAGGCAACAGTAGGAGCAGACGAATTAGAGTGCGGCTTAATATAACAAAAAGATACGGACAAAAAAGAAGAAATATCCGGGATCTCCGCACACAGAGGAGACAGAGGAGGTGTGCGGAGATCCGAAGGATAAATATATCCTCGACGTGTCATTGAGGAAATATTTATTCATCAAGAGGGCAATGGACCGCGCATTTCTAATGAGCCCACATGGCTAATGATGCACTTCCCACCAAGGTTTTAATTGATCCCTTGACGTTACCATTATGAGCATTGTAAGGGGTCACATCAGTCACGTTTAAGTCAAAAAAAATATCCGGATATTATTATTTTTTATAATATTTTATTTTTTCTTAAAAAACTTGATAACAGCAAGGTTTAAAAGAGGCCGTTTTACCGGTTAAAGAGACTGAGGCGTTACCTTTTAAGCCGTTTAAACGGATTGAAACGGTCAGGGGCAAAAATAGAAAAAAAAAGAGAATTAAATGGATTTTAACGGAAAGAAATGGCGCTGAAATTCAAATTTTGAAATTTGAAAACAAAAATAGAATTTAACAGATTTTAACGGAATTAAACCGCCGTTAAAACAAAAACAAAAAACTGCCGTTTTATTCAATAACGATAGCGGAAACGGGGTTGGGGCGTTACCATTTAAACGGCCGTTAAAACAGTGGATAACAGCAAGAATAGGTTTTTTGTTTTCTAAAATAACAACCACTATTTCCTTTATAACGACCGTTATATCGCTAATCTTTTTTTCTTTCTTTTTTTCGGATTTGAACCTAATAACATCAAGGTGTTAATTTTTTTTAGGGCCCATGCTATGCAACCCCCTCTTGGTGAGCGTGGCTTCTATGCGCCAGGGACGTACAGACCAAACAAAACAGCCCTCCTCCAGTTGTGCCATGTCAGCAAAAAAGAAAAAGCTTTTGCAACTGTCAACACAACCGCAGCCCAAGTTAAGCCGTATCTAGGGCGCGGTTAATTTTTGCTTTTTCGCTGATTCGGCACAGCTTGAGTAGAGCCCATTTGTTGGCCCTGGCACATAGAAGCCGTTCCCATCCTGGTAAGGTGTACCTGTACCCTCCTTTACTGGGGAAGTTGTAGGTTCAATCAGGTTCAGGGCAGATGTTACCCTGCGGACTTTGGCAAAATTTAGCCCGAGGGACCATTTCCCTGGAGCTGTATCAAAATTTTGATGCAGAAGTCCCATAAAATGCTATGTAATACACTCTTTCGGTCCCACTGGCTCCTTGAACGTTTGGCCCACACTTTGGTGAACCTACACACCAAAAATCAGTGTGATTGATTATTTCTAGCCATAGGATTTGAGCAATTTATTCATTATGGGCTTCATGAACAGGCCTATGGGTTGGTGAAATATCAGCCATATTAGCCAAAAAAAATGTTGGAATCCAACGGCTAGAAATCATCCCATGGAAAAGCTAAAATCCAACCGATAGAGATCATCAATAAAGCTGACTGGTCAGCTGAAGAAGTGGTTGCAGCCTTTCCACTGATATGTGATGAGGGTGAGGGTGAGGTTGCTCCCTATCCTAGCAAAATGAAGGAATAGGGACAACGGCAGTCGATCGACGTGGACAATAAGAAATGTGCTGGAAAGGGAGAAACACCGGTTTACCTCGAGACCCCCTTCTTCCAGCAATACAGGCACATAAGATGACAACCTTGTTGGACCCCTTAACGGTCAAAAACACACTATTTGACAATCTACAGATTCTATACTATCATACAAAGAGTTGCGTTTGTGACGTCAAACATTTTGTCCATTTTCTTCAAAAATGCTTATACTTTATTTGTTCTCTTTAAATTATTCACTTAGTAGGGGTGTTTAGGTCTTTTAGTGTTCACTTGTAATTCTTGAAATGCTTCTCTTCCATTAAAAAATATAAAAAATTCTTATTCTGAAAATGGCCCTGAAATTCCTCACGCGTCTTTTCTAACTTATCTTTTCATTCATGTTCTCAGGCGTGGATTCCAAGAATCCAAATGTGGTTGATAGCACTGAGCTGGCATCATTTTTTGCCAAATCAAACCCATCGTTGAAGGACGAGTCCTCTAAGCCTAGACTTATTGAAAAGTAGTGTGGCGCCGGAAGTCCTCACACTAGAAAATATTTAATGGTGGCGTCCATCATCAACATTGATGACAAGGCTATAGTGTGAGCCAAATGGCACACTATTACAGGCTACCAACCGCATGGGTGTTTGGCCCATCTAGATGAACTTACACGACAAAAACCAGCCTGATTAGTGAGATCTCACCTTTGATTCTGAATACTCCAAAATAATGCTAGAAATCCACAATTAAAAATTATGAAAAAGACAAATGCAACCGATATAAATTACTAATCAGGATGAATTTTGATATATATAGGTCCAATTAAGGATGGGCAAAACATATATTCAGTCTGTGGCCTCCCAAAGTGTGCCACGTAGCTCATAATACTCCCAAAAAAATAAAAATTAAATTAAAGAGCAACGATTACTTTAACTTGCAAGCAAAATCTGTAGGTCCATCGAGGGGTGGGCCATCATGAATGGTTCAGTGGGCCCGAAAGAGTGTGCCACGCGGTTAACTTTAATGGCCTCAGACCTCCAAAATGTGATTTTTAAGCGTTGGATTGGAATCATTTTCATGGTTCGATTTTAACCGTGAGAATTTGATCATCATTGACCACTATTCGGAGTACAAGCATCCAAAGGTTTGAAATCACTAATCAGGCTGATTTTTGGTTTGTTCTGGTAGGTCTACATAGGGATTTTCCAAACATCCATATGGTCAGCGTCCTCTAAAAGTATGCCACGTAGCTCATATTGTGGACGGGGTCACCCAAGTTTTAGTAGGCTACATATTTCGGAACTGACCAGCCCAATGATTAGAATCGCCTGGCCCTACCAAAAATGACGTGCAACTTAAAAATGCATGCAATATGATAGCCAATGGCACCCCCTTTCACAGGTAAGCAAGGGTATT
Organism: Euptelea pleiosperma; assembly: GCA_035048495.1. NCBI lineage: Eukaryota > Viridiplantae > Streptophyta > Magnoliopsida > Ranunculales > Eupteleaceae > Euptelea > Euptelea pleiosperma. The sequence continues at coordinate 21,214,084 of CM068549.1, forward strand.
TAGGTCATTTTCCATGTAGATGTTTTATTGTCTCTCCTGTTACCGTGTATATGCTTGGAACGCACCCAAACGTGTTTAAGACTTGCACGTGACGACACGGTGACTTGGTCTCTTCGCCAGCTCATCTTCCTCTGATGACTCACGAACTGGGACCCACCACCCACTAAACAGGAAATAAGAATTATTGCCTATAGCGACATTATTATACTTATAATATACCCGGGCTATATCCACACTAATGTGCAAATCATCATCCAGTGGGCCCCCCATGTTGAACACCAAAAATAACAGATCCAAATGATCTTAACAATCCAAAAGTAGACTACACTTCCACTGGTTGAGATCATTCAATTATGTTGAGCCTCGATGAAAACTTTTTAATGGGTCAGGTTGATGGACGGTACGGATTGACGAAAAGTAAGAATATCATTTAGTACAATAGAACCGTTACTATCCGACAATTCCACGTCAGAAAACCGAAGACCATAGTTACTGGTGTTGGATTAAAGATGCGGATCTTCGCCTCGGAACATTCCAAACCCAAATGCGAATCAAACGGCTATAAATTCCTTCCGGCCACCCAAAGTACGGGCATCATTTGAGAATCTTGGAACACCATAGCGAAACGTTTCGCCAGCTAAGTCTTTTTTACAGGTCTACATATCTCTGTCTCTCTCAACGCTCGTTTGCTCCTCCAACGAACGGTACGGCTCCTTCTCTCTCTCCCTCCCTCCCTGGCCTCTGTCGGGAAACTGGTTTTACCGGCAGTTGGCTTTGCCACCAAGGGAAATTCGATCGTTGGGGTCCTTTTTTTTTTGAATTTTGGAGGGAAAGGTAACGGCCATGGTTATGTCGGTGGCGTCTCCGAGGAGATCGATTACAAAGGCGGTGTTTCAGAGTGTGGGGAGTTATTATAGCAACAACCATCAGAGGAGGTGCTCGTATGGGGTTAATGAGGAAGAAAAGACGGTGGAGCTGGTGCAGATTGGAGCGGAGAGGACGAAGAATGTTTTGATTTTGATGAGTGATACTGGTGGGGGTCATCGAGCTTCGGCGGAAGCTATTCGAGATGCTTTTATTTTGGAATTCGGGGATGAATATAGGGTAATGGGCTTGATCCTTTCGTGCGTTTTGATGGGTTTTATTTCATTTTGCTTAATTTTTGTTTTATTTTATCTGGGTTGTGTTTATTTTTATGGATTTTGCTGTTCTGTTGTCTTTCTCATGTTTCTAATCAATCAATTTCTGACCCTTTCTAGATTGTTAATGATTTCGATCTTTTTTCTTTTTCCGATTTTTTGGATACCCATTTGTTGTTCTTGCAAAAAATTTTGTTTCAACTATATGGGTCTTCCTTGTTTTCCATTTTGATTTGAATGGTCCTTTTTTATGGGATTTTATTTGTTTTCTTAAATTTGTTCTTTCTGAAAAACTCTGTTGTTCTTTAAACTTTTTCTCCTCTCGTTTTTTTATGGTTTTTGGTCATTTCCTGTATAGCTTTGGTGTTTTATTGAATCAGACAAAATGAATTACTTTTTAAGGTTGTGGGGTTCTTTGATTCTGCTTTATTGATTCATATTTCTTGTGAATTCCTTCTCCATTTTGTTGGAATTTTTTCCTTTTTGTTGGTCTGTAATTTTGATGGTCTTTTGGATCTTTTTCAGTCAGATAATAGAAATTCAAGCTTAAGTTTAATGGGTTTTATTTTAAGCTTTATCGATCTGGTTTATTGCAAAAGTCTTCATTTTGATGCCTTATAATTTTTTTGTACTTTTAATTTCTTGTGATTTAAGCTTTATGTCCATTTCTGTAATTCTGTTTTTCTAATGTTTGGGGATTTTTGGTTTTAGATTTTTGTGAAGGATGTGTGGAAAGAGTACACTGGCTGGCCATTGAACGACATGGAGAGGCAATACAAGTTCATGGTGAAACATGTACAGCTTTGGAAGGTTGCGTATCATAGCACCTCCCCTCGTTGGATTCACTGTGTATACCTTGCAGCCATTGCCGCCTTTTATGCCAAGTATGTTCTTCTACTACGATTTAGGCAACCATGTTTACTCATTGGTCTGAACTACATAGATTTTTATCACAGGTCTATTTATTGCCTACAAGTGGGTAATATTTAATTGTAATATATACATTGATACTTTAGTTTGATGCCCAAATCATGATAAAAATCTGATCTTGCTTTTAATTATTATACGTTCCAAACTTTCAAGATTCTCTTTTTTACTTTCACCTTTGATTTTTCATGATTCTCTCGTCGCCCATCTGTCACCAAATCAAATATTAGGTGTCCTGAATAGTGTGACCACCCTGACTTTATTTGTTTTAATCTCCTTTGGGTATTCTCCAATTTGTTACTGTTTTTGCAGGGAACACAAATCATATATTAAGGTGTAAACCTTGAATTAGATTCAAGTTAAGCTTGAGAAAAAGAAACCTTGAATTACATTTATATTGCTAAATGGGTCTCTAACCTTTTGATATTTTTTGATTGAAGAGAGGTGGAAGCTGGTCTGATGGAGTACAAACCAGACATTATCATTAGTGTCCATCCTCTCATGCAACATATTCCTTTACGGGTTCTTAAATGGCAGGGCCTTCAGAAGAAAGTAGTCTTTGTTACAGTAATTACTGACCTCAACACCTGCCACCCCACATGGTTAGATAAAACAGTTCAATTTCTATGTTATAGTATGCCCAATAACATTAGCTTATCGAGGACTTATTGCTGGAATGTCTTTTATTTTTCCAGGTTCCACACCAGTGTCACCAGATGTTACTGCCCCTCAGAGGAGGTAGGCAAGAGGGCTTTGCTAGATGGTCTAGAGTCTTCTCAGATTCGCGTGTTTGGCTTACCCATACGACCCTCTTTTTGTCAGGCAATTCTCTCTAAGGTTGGCTTTGAGATTAATATATCTAACTAAAACAAACAATTTGGTTTTGTCCGACTGGATGGGATATTGACTTTTGATGTTCTTTGGTTTGTGTTCCACTTCTATTATACAGGATCAGTTAAGAGAAGAACTGGAGATGGATCCTCAACTGCCTGCAGTTTTGCTGATGGGAGGTGGTGAAGGGATGGGTCCCGTCAAGAAAACTGCAAAGGCCCTTGGAGAAGCTCTGTTTGATGAAGAGCTTGGGATGCCAATTGGGCAAATTGTAATTATATGTGGACGTAATAAAATCCTAGCTTCTTCACTAGAATCAATTCAATGGAAAGTCCCTGTGAAGGTAATTTGTTTTGCTTCTTTAACCAATAAAAAAAAAAAACTCATCTTACATGAGTTGTGTAGAATCATTAGTGGAGAAGCCCAGTTACAGTTTCTTTTTCTTTATCATAGATAAGAGGATTCGAGACCCAGATGGAGAAATGGATGGGAGCTTGCGACTGTCTTATAACAAAAGTATGTCAACAGATTTGTGTCTTAATAATATTCTTGTCCACCTAAAAGTATTAGTTCTCTATACTTCTATATCTTATATGTTCATGCACCCCAGACTTCTGGATTTTATAGGTTTTCGGTGTTTGTAGGCTGGACCCGGTACAATTGCTGAGGCTTTGATAAGAGGGCTTCCTATAATCCTCAATGACTTCATCCCTGGACAGGTTAGTGCTATTGAATTTGTTGATTCTGACCAGTTTAAAAAAGTTCATACTATCCCTTTGGCTGAGAGTGGAGTTTAGAGGAGCTGATGTTGAATTGATCAACCTATAATACATGGCCAAATTAGCTTAAGTTGGGCATCTCCTGACTGTAATTGAGTGAACACTCTGACAAATGCTTAAATAATATCCTCCAACTCCTGGTGAACAGATATTCTACTGTTGTGAGGGAACTCTCTAAAAGTAGCTCTTTTAAACAATGGTGACAATGTATGGATACTTGCATGTTTGTACATGCATGTAGATAAAATACGTGTAATTTGGCCTTAGTCTGTTGTCTACTCCATACAATGCATGGCAGAAAACTCGTCAGGTCAACTTGAAAATCAGCCTATTTGATTCAAGAAAAATCTCTATTTTAACCGAGACTATTGATTCGCTAAGTTTACTTGAAAACTCAACCAGCTCAACTTGACACACACAATGAGATTGACTGACATTAGGGTTTTAATTTTAAGGAACGGTAAACTTTAGAAAATTTCCCACTTGCTGTAAGAGGTTTTCTAGTTCTGTTTGATGCCTAATAACGCCCAAAAAGTTATTTTTTTTAATTGGATCTTTGAGTGTGTTTCTCATAGCTTTAACGTCCAGTCTTGATCGTCAAGACTCAATCAAATCAACTCTTCTCATCGCAACCTCTGAGTTGAATTGAGTTTTCATTTTTATAAACATCGATTATGTGCATATTGATTGTCACTCAGTTCAGTCTAATAACCATTGTTGGGTTCTCCCCAGTTTGACTTCTGATGCCAATACGAAGTTTGATTTCGATACATTGCTGGGGTGACAGCATTCGAGCTAATCTTAAGTTCCTTAACCCTTTCATTTGGTGTTCTTGCAGGAAGTAGGCAATGTCCCTTACGTGGTAGACAACGGGGCAGGTGTCTTCTCTCGAAGTCCAAAGGAAACAGCCAGCCTCGTTGCTAAATGGTTCAGCACCGAAACAGAAGAACTCAATAAAATGTCAGAGAAAGCACTTAAACTAGCACAACCAGAGGCTGTGTTCAACATCGTTAGGGACATACACGATCTGGCATGCCAACGTGGGCCCCTGGCAAACATACCATATACTCTTACCTCATCATTCTCATGTCCAATCTAATCCAACGATCCGCCACTGGGATCAATATGTGTTCGACTAGTACTGTGCCATGTACAGCTATAGCTTTTGTATCATTCTTTAGCCTTCAATGGCTTTGTTGGCTAATAAATCCTGTAAATTTTTTTTAATCAGGCTTTAGTGTTTTGGGGGTTTGGTTGCTGAAGGGTCCTTTGGGAGGGGAATAGATATATTTGGGAGAGGAATTTGAATTTCTGTATTTTTTTTCAATGTCTCAATGCTTGAATGTTTCCTTCCTGAACTGCCTAAGTATGCTGCTTATTTAATTTTTGATTTTGTGATTCCTGAGATATAGTCCTTTGCTTACTTCTCCATTTGCTTGTCTTAGTGGCTTTTGTATATAGTTTGCTTAAGCAAAGCTGGTATCTTGTCTTTTGATAGTTTTAATAAGCAACAGTGAAAGTTTTATCAAAATGGGTCCTACCCACCAATCAAACTGATCAGAAGATTGTAACCATCTGATCCATTCTTTTGAATGGTCAGAACAATAGGGCAGCTGGTCAACTTTTTGGATAGAAGATTTTCCAAATGGGGCCCTTGGGTTTAGTAGGAGACCCATACTCTTAAGGGTACCTTAAAGAGAGTGTTTGGTTATGAGATTAACATTTTGCTGGATGCTATTTTGCACTTGGGTCTGACTTTATTTTAGGGAGCGCTGAGCATGTTTTAAAACGGCCATTACAATGAACATAACGGCTGTTATAATGGTAACGCCCCAACCCCGTTCCTTTTTTTCCGTTTTAAAGCCTAAGACAGGAAAAGGAGGTATCCGTTATTTTGAAAGAAAATTGTTCTTAACCGTAATGTTTTTTGAAAAATAAAAATAAAATAGCATTAAAATAATAATGTTTTGACCATTTTTTACATGACTGATGTGACCCCATTATAATGGCTGTTACGACAGTCACGTTAAACCGTTAGCTTGCAGAGTACAGAGTTCATGTTAATTAAACATTATCTACTGTTAATGAAGTCCAGAAATAGCTTGGTTTTCACTTGACAAAGTTTACTTCGTTGCCAAACACGCCCTAGATGTCTTCATGTGGGATGTAGGCCCAGGGACGCAAGTTGGAATTCGATTTTCTGGTAAATAAGACAAGCTGTTGGTTTGGACTTTGGAGGTAGATATGCTGGTACGACGTGGCACCAGTAAGCAAGGCCACGTGGCCTCAAAATAAGCTTGTTGCACGTTTCATACGTCACAAATATTGCAAGTGGGCGGACAAAAAACAAAGCTGGTCCCTCTAAATTGAGAAATTTATGAGTCCACATAATGGAACAGTGGAGTAAAACTTCTATCACAACAAATCGTAAATCACACAATCACAAGCCAATGAGTTCTCGGCACGTACATAAGTGCTTTGGAACGTACCATGTGCTTTATGGCTTTGAGGTGTACGTGCCGAGAACGCATTGGCTGTGATTGTGTGATTCGCAACTTTGTTGCGACAGAAGTTTTACTCGAACAGTGAGCGTCAAACACAACTGACTGCACCACAAAAGGACAGCTGCCAAAAAATATACACCACAGGACAGATTAAAAGAGACACGGAAACTTGTACATGAGTGTACTAAGGAAATCAACGAAGCCGGGCCCACCATTTAGTGGGGGCCAGATAAGAGATATGGGTCCGAAAAGGATCTGTTTAGATGATCCTCACCATCTGCTCTGGCAAACAGGATCATGGTGCCGATCTCGTTTTGGATTGGGCGATCCAGATCGAGATCTACGTCCACCGAATCCATTTCATTTCAGGATAGTATTGCCCGACATGCCCACCGACCCGGCCTCCGATCCCAAGACTTCGAACCATGAACAAGAGACGGACGACTACAATCCCAACCTTACCACCCGTGGTTTACTGATCAATGCCTCATTTCTTTTACAACAAAGTCATCCACCAAGCTTAAGCCGACACGACGCATTGATGATATTGATCAAGTCGGAGGGAGTTGCGTGATTGGGCCAACTCGTGTATTGGTCAGAACCCAAAACCAAGTTTATGGGAATAATCTTGGCCATAGAATAAAAAGTATTTCAGTTAGAAGGAGTAGTTTGGTGCAAGTTGAAGACCTTTAAAGGGAAAGAGAAAGGTTGAAAATGACATGGACGGAGATAATAAGAAAATATACGAAGATGTTTTAACAAAAGATATAGCTCTAAACATATTCGAATGTAAATAAAAAAGGAGATTCATGTTGTCGACCCCAAACATTCGGGATAAGACGTAGATGATGATAATGACTCCTCACAGGTGTGGAGTCATCTCATAAATTTGAATTTTGGTCAGCTAGTCATCACTACAGGGTGTTTGTTGATGGAAACAAATCTATTCTAGATCAAATAAAGCCTTTATAGCTTAAGGGCCTGCTTGGATCACCATTTTTAGACTTGAAAGTCCTTTTTTCCACAAAAAATAAAAAAAACTTTTTTCAACATAATAGATTGATTGGGTGACCATTTTTTAAAAAGTATTTATTCTATAAAAATATTTTTTTTTAAGCCCCAAGTAGGAAGCTATTTTGAAAACTTAGTGGTCGTTACCAAACACCTCCTAGAATTGGCAAAAGTAATTCGAGATGTATAACTAAAAAGAGATCGAGAAGATATGGCTGAAACCACCGAAAAAAGAAAAAAGAAACAAAAGAGAAAACAGACCAAGTTATCTCCCCAAGACAGCATCAAACCTGACCACCATATCACCAAAGAAAGTGCCTCTCATATTTGGGAATATGCTTTCCCAACTGTATAATGTGGCCTTAATACTAATGATAGTGTCCTGAATGGAACCTTCTTCACCTCTGAAAACCCTCATATATTTTTCCCACCAAAATCCCAAACAACAGCCACCAACGCGACCATCCTCCGTAGGAACATTCCCCTAACTGATAGATCAATCTTGGACCATCCACCCAACAAAGCCCCAATTGACTCCAGGATAACCCAAAGAATACCCATCTATCAAACTGAAAACTGAAATAATTACAAGAAAATTCCAAAATAACCACCCAAGTCCCAACACAAGTAACACAGCATGTCCCAAAACGCCAAGTCTACAGTGGAATTATCAACCGAGTGTGGGAGTCCGGATTAATGACAATCTCTAACCACAATCATTGTTTCAGTGTAGATTTCCTGTCAATGCAACAAGCAGATCATATAAACAATAGGACATAGACAAGCGACTAAAAAATCCGAGCCGCCAGATCATTGACCTGCTTTTGGATAGTCAACCAAATGAAGAAAAATTATTCATTGTCCAAGAGATATCCCATCAATCGATTGGTCCAATGGCAATGCAGCTCTTCGTTCTGATTTATCCCTAAGAGTGGTTAGTGAAGGCCAAAATACCTCTTACAACCAAACCCAAAATGTATAACAACAAAAAGTTTGACATTTCTTGATTTAAAAAAAAAAAACTTGTTCAACTCAACAAATTAGCTGTATAAGATAAGAATCTCAGGCAGCAGAGTTACAAATAAGGCTCATACAAGAAGCAATTGAACTTGAACTAAAACTTGGGATAAACCTTTTTGTTTCAGTCCTTCAACCACACTCCTCCAAAATATGAGCTCCCGATCTTGGAAATGAAGCGCCAGTTCGAACAGAGTGAGTTCAGTTATCAAAGTTAATCTCAACTCCTTGCAGCTCCGGGTAACAAGCTCGCTAGGGAAGGTACCCCTTGGTTCCTCATTTCTTCTTGAGCTCGCCTCATTTCTTCAGGATCTGATGACAACAAGATAGATATTAATATAACCACTAACAGAACTGGAACAATACATCAAAATCTCATCTTCGGTATCCAGTTAGGAAGCTGCCCAAGCTTGGCTTGTTTGTGGGTGTTTTGTACTGTGGAAAATACTCGGAATAAGAACAGCATGACAGGAAGTATGCAATGGGGTTGGGACCCAACTACTAGATATCCTAGGCCAAGATAGGACTATCCAACCATCCAATTTGTTGGATAATCAATCATACTACGAATCCAGATGCTGCAGAAGGAAAAAAGTTAAAACCTTTAGAACAGATGGTTAACATCTGAATTTTTTTAGCCTAGGAGATACTGTAGCTGGACCAATTGAAGGTTCAGTCCCAACTCTGCTGCATGTGTACTGGTAGGGGAGAATCGGCTTCTTCATATCCTCAGTCCTGAGGCAAGTGTTCCTCAAACAATAATTAACTCGGACCCAGTCTTCTTTTCTTTTTTTCCCATTTTGAACGTTAGCTTGGACCCAGTCCCAAGTATAACTCAATTGGTCCAATGTCAAATTTGACCCACTTGGGCGAGCCAATGCCACAGTAGTGCATGACCAGGCTTCAGCTACATTCTAATACAAGATAGACTTGCCAATCTCCCCAAACCAAGTAAAACCGAGCGAGTCCCCAGCCAAGTCACAAACCTGAGACCAAAAGTTTTGAACTGAGTGTAGGAGTAACGTACCCATATTCTCCATTAGTTTGGGCATGAGAAATACAACAATCAGCATGAAGCCCACCATCAAACCCATTGGGCTCTTCACGAGAGACATTATGGAAAAGGGTTCCCTTATCTACAATAAACAAGATTATGTTAAGACCAACTTGCAATCAAAGTTCACTGCAGATGATTAGCAATAAGAAATGGCTTAAACTTAAAATTTGAACCTACCTCGTAATACTGTTCCTCTCTTAGAGGCTCTAACACCAACTCACTCAGAGCCCTTCTGTTCTCTGTCAGTGCAGCCTGAACTTTACCAGGGTTTCTAGCGCTGACATCGACACGTACCTGACATAAATGAGAATGACATCATCTGAAATGAATACATAATTTTTTATTTTTTTTTTTGATAAGTATGAATGCATTATTATTAAATGATCTAGAATAGAAATGCAAAGAGAAGAGTCTCACCGGAGAAAAGAAATAACCAATGGCAGACACTTCAATAAGGTGAGTCCCCGCTGGCACATTGTGGCTATAAGAATAACAGGTTAAGGAATAATAATGCCTACAGATTGATTTACCTGCACCATTACCATAAAATATAATAGAAACTGCATTCTACCTTTTGAATTGTGCGTCTGTAAATATTGAATTAACAAGTGGCACCCAGGGGTCCAAGCCAGCGTTTTAAAAGGTGTTTGAGGCTTACGCCTTGAGGCTCGCCTCGAGGCAAGGCTTTTCCAAAATTCCCTATGGCTTATTAAAAAAGCTTAAAAGCTTGTGAGGCATACGCCTCGTCCATTAAGGTTCTAAAAAAGGCTTACGCCTCTTCCATTGAGGCTCTAAAAAGGGCCTACGCCTCACGCCTTTTACACCTTTTTTAACGCCTTGTGTAAGAGGCGTGCACCTCACATGCATATGCTGGTGGGAGCAACTGTACCTTAAAATTTTCAATTTAGTTCCTCTTTCTTCCCTAAATAATAGTTAAATAATAATAATAAACTATTCTAGGTTAAATAAAAGTACCAAAAGCATCTCTTTCCCCATATGAAATAAATTACTGTTATTTTTTACCTAAATTTATCATTTTTATTCATTGTAGATTTACTTTCAAGGTGTGGCTGGCTTTCCTCATTCTGTTTGGATTACAGTATGTGATCCCGCAACATGTAATAGGATTTTTCCAAAGAAGTTTGGAGGATTTTCTTATTGGGAAAGGTCGGCTCATTTGGTGTATTCTCCCGTTTGCTATTATGTGGGCCATTTGAAAGAAAAGAAACTCTCGGATTTTCGAGGGGAAAGGAGTAGTTCCAGAGGTGGTCTTGAAAGTTACGTCTTTCTTTACCTTTGGTCTTCCCTTTCTCCCGAGTTCAGGGGCTGTTTTTTTGTTTTCAGATGGGACGAGTTGTTAGGTGAATCTTCTCCTCTTTGATTAAGGAGCTATATCTGTCTGTGTATTGTTTTTGAGGGGTTTCCCCTCTCTTTCTATGATATGGTGATTGAATAAAGAGACGGTACCAGATAATGTAGAGTTTAGAATTGGCCTAGACACAATGGACAAATTCTTATCCAGACACACCATCCACGGACATACCACTGAAAGGACAATCTACTAAATTGAATAGCTCAAGTGCAAGGGGAATGGGACCCACCAGACTTCTCAACCTTTTCTGGACTGATTAACGCAATCTAACTCGCTGACCTTTTTCCAAACAGGGAGAAGTTGCAACCCTGAATCGTCAAAACCAGTGTAACCACCATGAGGTGTTAAACATCGAATCTATCAAAAAATAACCGAAGGATAGGATGGCAGTACGCAAAGTGTTTCTCATGGATCAATTTGTGACTGCAGAACCAAGGAAGACTGCTACATGGTATTTGGAAAATAGAATAGAAGAAGAATATTAGCTGGGCAATAGGTAGAATTTGTCTTTCTTTTGGATTGCCCAATGCTAGTACAAAAACTCATACTTCTTCCCCTACTCGTGTCGGCATGGTAACAATTGAAAACAGGTGTAAGCTACATCCTTCTATAAAATGAGACATAAATTATTAAAGGGGTAGAAAAAGCTTACAAAGGCATGAACTATGAAGTGAGATATAGTACAAAAAAGTCATGTTTAATAGCTGGACAAACGAGATGCACATGTATTTTTTTTCTAATAAAATATTTCTTATACCATTTTGGTTCAAGACTTGAAGTTAGTTTGTTCGACAAATTTGGGACTTTATATCATCTCAATCGTAGCTTATATAGAAAGTGGATGAAAACAATGTTTTCAATTATCATGGTCAAACAATACTTTTTAAGGTTTACAAGTACCAAAGAGGAAAAGACAATGAAAGCAATTAATAAGTATTGAAAACACCTCTTAAGACACCAACAATACTTGAAAAACATTAGGGACACATTTGTTAATAAGGATGCCAGAGCCTATCTACACAATATATGTATACAGAGCATTCAAGAATTCCACCATGCATGAGATGCTTACGATGAAGGAATCTCTAGGGAACCTCTACCATGAAAAACTGGTTTAACTTATAAAAGAAATGCCAAATTTAAAGATTTTGATAACAAAAGGAAAATAAATAATGAGAGGGAGAGATGGGAGGAGGGTTACTACTGAAGTAATATAATGCCAAAGTCTGGCATGCACAAAGTGTCGAGTGAGATGCAATGCATGATAAAAAAAATGGTAGGATACAATGAAAAATAGCCATCAGGCCTAAGAAAAGTAACTCTTTGCCCGCCATTAAGAATGATTTCAGCATTTGAAATTTTTCCAGGAAGACTAAACCCCTTCACAGCCATACCTGAAAGATCTAACCATCAATTATCCAGAAAGAACAACAGAATCAACTCCAAATTAGATTACGACAAAAGATAACATCAATCATAGAACAAGGGTATAGAAATAAAAAATTATATGCAATTAATTGTTTCCCTTATGTAACATTAAATAAATAAAAAAATCAAACCCAGAGGCTTTCATAATAATTTTGTGAGATCATAATTTCAAAGTAAGGATTCAGAAAATAAATAATGATACAAGGTGGAGATTTTGTGTATGTGTTGGTAGTGTTGATCCTTAATCACCATGATCTTTAATATGATTCAAGGAATATTAGCTCCATTGAATTCTCAAGTTCTATATGAGGCTACTGTACTTTTCATAGGAAGAAAATCTCAAGGTGAAATAGAGGTATGAGGATAATTGTGTTTTATTTTTCATAAGGTAACTATGTTTTATTTTTATTTTTTCCTTTTCTTTTTAGAACACTACGTTTATAAGGAATTTGTACAGCATGACAAGACATTTTACACCAAAGTCATTCGTCTTCTAAAGGAATTAATGGAAAACTACGAACCCTCAATCTGAACAAACCGAGATGCCCCTAGGCTAAATAGGTATAGGTTGTCAGAAAGGAGGTTGATGACCCAGGCATAACCTCCATGGTGCATGAGTAGTGTATATAGGCTTAATAGACTTGCTGATGTGGAACACTCATACAAATCCTTGTATTCGTATATTGATGTTCATACAGGGAAATAAACAGAATCCCATCACTAACAGCACTTCCAAAGTCATTTTCGAGATCCAAAACGATGGAACCTTGAAAAATAAAACGTAGAAACAGTAGTTATGTGTATACATAAACAATGCATTTTCAAGATCAAAAAGAGCTTTCTAATGCATCTTACGGTTCCTTAATCAGGTAGTCGAGCAGAAAGTCATGGCCACTAAAAGCTGACTATGTCATTATCCCTGTGGGATTTTATTCAAGACCTCCTTTCAAACTGTGGCTGTCATGACTTCAATTCTTTTTAACTTCATCCTCCTCAATAATCATGCTTCAACTCTTGGATTCTTGGTGAAAGGCCTATTACTTCAGACTGAATCATTCTCTGCTGGTCGCGAGAAAAGTCGTCGTCAAATTTGACAGTGCCTTCTTTAAATGTCTTCACAACACTTTCTCTGCACGCTCTGTAGGCTTGACTTTCAATGGTGCCTTTTGATTCCTAAAAGTCATTTTCTAGAAAATCCAACAGTACAATGATCTCATGTTTTAAGAATTTTCCGAGAATTACCCACACAAACGAATCAGTATAGATTGACAGCGTAGTAATTATACACTTTCCCAATCAATCCACCTTTTGGACTAGAACGGTTGAGTTAATATGGTCTGCGATCCAACTCCCACTAACTAGACCAGAAGCTTCTTCGTCAATCACTAGGACAAATTGCTCCGTCGTAAACTCATAATAAAAGATCAGCTTTTATGATTCTTGCATATTTTCTTTTACAAATGTTCCTAATGGTCCAAGTCTCCTCAATTAGTGATATGATGATTATGATCAACTCAGTTATACAACTTAGACATGTTATCAGTCCTATATCAGTATTGAATGGAACTGGGTTGGCTGATCCTTCCTTCAGTTCTTTCTCAGCTACTCAAACCACCTCAAATTTCACCTTGAATTCCAGTTCCTCCACTGGCCATCAGATCTTGGTTCTAATTTCCAGCTCCTATATGTTGTTTCAATCCATCTATTCATTGATCCAACCGATAAAACTACTAATCAAGCCACAAGATCAATGTGGCTTCATCTTGTTGTGCACCTTTCTTCTTCCCCCGTACATATAAACAACTCTTTGTTGTCACGATGATCAACAAGCTCTTCCCCAAGGGAACCGATCTTTCTCAGATACCAATTGATACAAGGAAATAAATGGAACTCCCCACTAATAGCATACCTAAAGTGTCAAATTTGTCTAAACAAACATAGAATTGTTTATATACACTAAAAAAAAGCTTCCCAATACATTTCATGATCATTGGACCAGATACTCAACGAAAAATTTATGGTCTCTAAAGGATGAATTTAATATATCCACATCGGAGGACCTCTTTTCCCAGCATCAGTTCATCATGACTTCAATTGGCTCTTTATATTTGACCTTCATCCTATTCAACAATCCTGCTTCAAAATAAGATTCTTCATTTTAATGAGTGATTACTTCGATTGCATGAAGTGTGTATATGGGTTGGAATCTGTGAGACAAGAAATTATGTGGAATTCACATCATGGGTGTCTCACTTTAACTCCTCTCTATAGCATTTGATTTGACTACACCTATATGTTTATGATTTTGTGGTTGGTAGAAGGTAGTATATCCACCTGACACATAATGCCCTTCCTAGAAAGGCCACCAAACCACATAAAGAATTGTGGTGTTTTTGTCAAACTGACATGAGCAGGATTAATAATTTGAAATCAATGCACAATCTTGAGGGGGCAACCCTTCATAGACTTCTATCATTATCTTAGCTTGAGCTAGTGACAATGGCTGTGTCATTTTATTTTATTTTATATTTATGACTAATTAGGTTTACTCAATGGGGTATCTTGTCCTTTGCTAAGGACTTAATTAAATCAATAATAGGAGGCACAGACCCCATGTCCTACACACCATAATTCCTATTTACTTTTTGTTACCTCACCACACAATATCCAATGTCTTAGTCTCAAAACTTCTGAACCAAGAAAATTGATTCACTAGCATCATAACTCCATCAAATGGTTGTTAGCAAATGTTAAACCACTATGACTTGGTAAGATGAGCAACCTATAATGCCAAAGGCATGTGAGTGAACACCTTCGCCATAACATGATAAACTCCTTCGTCATAGCAGCCATAACCATATACCTCGGTTGAAGATTCTATTTTATGCGTTACGTAATGGTTCTAATCAAATATAGAATATAGCTCTCAGTTTGGTGGTGCTTCAAATCAATAAAAGGAAGAAGATAACTGCAACATGCACCAACCAGTAGTAGCGACCCTACTGGACCAACTTGAGTCAGATTGCTGGTAACATACTTTACTTCTTGTAGGTGTAACAAAGATAAAGAGGTTCTACTCCTAAATTCACAAAAAACTTCCCCATTTCAAAATATCCAGACCGGAAGCTCACATTAATTTTACAGCACAGAAAACTCGTGTTGGCACACTATGCTTTACCACGCATGGGCTCTTTTCCAAATGTTAAAAGCCCTGACGCATTCAACAATATATTATTCCTTCCCTTCCAATTAGCCATTTACCTTTGAAGGCAGTAACACAATAATAGGATTGCAACGTCATATCCGTTTCTCTGCTCCAATCGAGGTTCACAAAGAAGAAAAAGAGAGTCTCTTCAAAGCTCATAGCAGACAACCATCCACCCTAAAGCTTGGAAGTATCACTCGCATCAGCTAGTCAAGAAAATATTCTGGATTCTTAAGGCTTCCTAGCGTAACCACAAGGCTTGGGCATCCAAGGTAACTCTGATACTGGAGATTTGGAACAATTCCATGAAAGGACCTTTATAAAAGACATCATTTTTCTCTCTTTTTGTTTTCCTACAGAATGATGCGGAACTTAGCATAACCCTCTGGAATCAAACCAAAAAAAATTAAATTGCTGCTGAGAATTTAGGCTGAAACACAAAGTTCCAAACACATCAAATATCTAATAGCTTTCTCTCTTCTTGGACTGCTAAGTTTGATATAATTTTAGTTTTTCTTCCTCCCAAGTCTAAATCTTCGAAAGTGGTTTCAGTTCTTAAAGGTTGAATTCGTCACATTAAAAACTGAAAGGGAACAGCAGAGAATTGAATCGAATAGTCCGAGAAAATTTAAAATAAAAAAATTCCAGTTAAAAGATATCAACGAAATCAAACCAAAATTATGGACAAGATACAACCAGAAAAAAAGGGGGGAATAGCGTACCCTCGATCTTCACCCGCCCATTAATAGTGTAACCTTCGCCAGTCCTGCAAAATCCACAATCGAAATGGATCTTCCATGTCAAAACCCTAACAGATCCTAAGTAATGACAATCTAACAAACCTTAATCAAGAGAAATTCAAAGAAAATTAGGATTTAAGAAAGAAATAGAAAAGCTACCCAGATGAAATCGCGAGGGCTGGAGGAAGAAGAGAAAAACAGAATTGAAGAAGAAGAAGAATGGAGAAAATCGATTTGGATCCCTCCATTGCTCTCGTTCCGGTAGAGGAACTCACTGTAGCTGCGTTTGTTTGTGTGTTCCAATTTTATAAGGTTGCGAGATGTGTTTAGTGTTTACTGTTTATATCTCCGTCGGAGTAAACCTTCGATGACATAGTAGACTCAGTGACGTCGCTGACTGCAGCCAGTATGACCCACGTGGCACATTCTTAAGATGACACTGACTGTATGGATGTTTGGCCAATCAGTAAAGTGGATCTACAAACGAAAAATCAGTTTGATTAGTGATTTAAAACCTTTGGATCTTTGTACCAAAATAATGCTCAAATTCCTACAGTTAAAATCAACCCAATGAAAATACCTTCAATCCAACGCTTAGAAATCGTTGATCAGGTTTATTTTTGGTTTGTAGATCCACCTAGTGATTGGCCAAGCATCCATACGGTTAATGTCCTCTTAAGAATGTACCACGTGGCTCATCTTGGCTGCAGTAATTGCTAGTGTCATCGAAGATTTACTATCTCTGCCGTGGCCCATATTTAGTGGGGTTGAGCCGGTTAAGGTCCATAAGGATGGACCCAAACACAACATATGGGGTAGCTATTGACACCCCTAACCAAGTTTAGAAAGAACTTAGGCGTGTTTGGATTGCAAGTGCAAGTAACTTTGTCTTGGTCGAGATACTTGGGATAAGAGCTTACCGATTGTTTGGCTTCAAGGATATAAGGGATTGATTGATGCATTATGTTTGAGAATAGGTTAGCTCTTATGGGTTGACCTGAACAAGTTTTCTAGAAATGATTTTTTGCACGTAAGGCTCTGTATGGTGCTCAACAAAATATTTTATAGAAAAAAATTTGTCCGTTAGAAAGTGTTGATACAGAAAAAAGTTTTTAGGACATTTATAAGCAAAAATTATTACTAGAAAACTTTTTGCAGGCAACCATACAGAGCCTAAGGACGTGTTTGATTGCCAAGTGGGAAAATTGCATTTTCCATGGGAAAACACAACTGTTCATTGTTAGATATCCATGTTAAATCTGTATAATTTTTCCTACCAAGCCATTTAAATTTGGATAATCTTCCCTATATTAAACTTGGAATTCATTTCCCATTCAAATAGGTGAGAATTCATTTCCACTTGAAAATACACCTTTATTTTCTCACACGATGTATCGAAAGAGTCCGTCTAGAGCTACACCCATTTCTTACATCCACTTCTTACACCCGAGGTTGGGGCCCACATGGAGATCATGTTGGACAATCCAACTGCACAATGAGTTTTTCATACTATGGTTACCCTTCTCACAAAAAATCAGAACAATTCGACGTTCTTAACCTTTAGAAGATACACGAGCGAAACAATCAACCTATTGATATTGGAAGACCCAAAAGATTGTTCTAATCATAGTTCAAAGTCTCGGTCGATCCCGATCTGGATCGGGATCTGTCTCACCCGAGTACTCTATTTTCTGAAAGATTTTCACACTGTCTCTGGGCGAGTTGGCCAATCCCACCGATCCAGCCTCCGATCCCGAGACTTTCATCTGAACAAGATGAACGATCGATTTTGAAACAATGGACCACGTAAAAGTCTTCAATTAAGTAGGTAAACAAAAAAATACCAACAACACCTACTATGACTCGTGGGCATTGGAAGCATAATTGTTTTCCTTGATGTATGAGTCCATTTTTGTCATTAGCGTTGGCCGCCTCTCCACTTGACAAGTACCCCTAACAACCCATGTTTTAAATTCATTTTTTTTTAGAAAATATTGTTGTCAAGGATACTTGTCAAGTGAAGAGGCGTCTATTACCATCATGGGTCACTAGACTCTAGTGATAAAAAATGAAATCCAAAAGATAGCCTTGGCTTATGGCAAAATCTGTGTGTTCATCTGATAGATGATCATTTGAATTGCGCTCGTTGACGCCAACTTTATCCATGTCACACCAATACCCTCCATGTATATCACTTCAAATCTAACGGTTACAAACCACAAATCGAGCTGATTTTTAGTGTAGATCCACCATTGGAGATGGACCAAACATTATTCATGAGTCAGTGGGCCTGAAAGTGTGTGCCACATGGCATTTTAAGAGAAGGGGCCCCGCCAAAATTGTAAGGCTCGTCTCGGTAACAAGCCGCCGGACTCCATAAATACTAGTTTTACAAACGTCCGTCAACAAGGTTGCTGAACAACCACATTATGAGCCCCGTGGCATATTCTTAGAGATTTCGGACCGTATGATTGTTTGGCCCAACCCTAGATGGACATACAGACCAAAAATTAGCCTGATTAGTGATTTCTAAACGTTGGATTGGAGTCTGTTTTCATGAGTTGATTGTTAACTGTGAAAGTTGAGCATTATTGACAATTATTTGGGGTATTATTATCCAAAGGTATTAAATCCCTAATCATGATGATTTTTGGTTTATAGGTCCACATAGGGATTGGCCTAACATCCATACGGTCAGCATCCTTTAAGAGTGTGCAACGTGGCTCATATTGTAGTCAGTCAGCAACTTGCTAACTGATGTCGGTTCCCAAAGTTCTCGTGCAACGAGTTCAAAGGATGCATGACATGGATAATTCGATGCAGAGTCCGTTTATTGCTCAACAACACCTGTGCATCGTTTTATATACCCCGACAACACTGCAAAAAATGAGAAACTTTGATGACATGGCACAATATGATCCACGTGGCACACTATTAGAGGACTTTGACCGTATAGATATTTAGCCAATCCCTAGGTGGACCTACCATCCAAAAATCAGCCCGATTAGTGATTTCTAGGCATTGGATTGGAATTATTTTCATGGGTTGATTTCAACCGTGTGAATTTGAGAAGGGATGGGATATTCACATCTGCATGTTCGGTCAGTAAACCTAAAAAAAACCCATCCCTCTTTTTTTACTCATCACACCCATCCACGAAAAAAAAAAAAAAAAATTCAAGAAGAATAAGGTTGAGGAGGCTGCGGTCATCGCCATAGGTGCGACTCACACTCTCTCTCTCTCTCTCTCTGGTTGCAGACCCACCTCGGTAACCAGCGGTGGTGGTGGTGGCCTCTTCCTTCTTCTTCTCATTTTTTTAGTGGATGCGTGTGATGAGTGAAAAAGGAGGGATGGGTTTACTCAATGAAAATGCGGGTGTAAATATCCCGTTCCTTTGAGAATTATTGACCATTTTTGGATATTTACTCACAAAAAAGTATAATAAATCTGAAAATATCTAGAACAGTGTTGTTACTTGTTAGGTGTATTGGACGGTGCAGAGGCGCCATTGAGCAAAAGTGAACTCATTAAACGCACCCCATCATATAGATCTTTAACACCTCAAATCAAATTGATCAAACAATCTTGACCGTCAGATCTATCTGACGTGGATTGTGGCAACAGTTTATGAAAAACAACGTATGCTCTACAAGAAAAAGTCAGTAGATCGATGGCTATGATTACTCCATTTAAATTGAAAATTTCAAGTGAATTACAAAAGTTGCAGCCAATATGACTCGGTAGAAGAGAAGAGATCAATCCCTAAGATGACGTCCTTACTTCCTAAAGAGTAGAACTTTGCTGACTGTCAACAGTCAGCAATGTTGCTGACCTTCCACAATGCCAATCCCATCCTTACGACCAAAAAAAACAGCCTGATTAGTGATTTCAAACCTTTGGATCTCTGTACCCAAATAATGGTCAGTAATGCTCAAATTCCACGGTTTCCAATCCAACGCTTAGAAATCACAAATCAGGCCTATTTGGTCTGTATGATCTCTAATAATATGACACGTGGCTCATAAAGTGAGTGATTAGTAACTTTGCTGACCGGCGGCCGTCAGCAAAGTTTTACTCCCAAAAGAAGCTCCAGAGTCCAGACTGCACCTTTAGCTTGAAATCCTACGGCTCAGAAAAAACGGAAGGTTTTGTATATTTCCCTCTTTCTCGCTTTTATTTTATTTTTTCTCCAAAAAAAAAAAAAAAACGAACAGCCTCTCAGGAAATCCCCTCGTTCGAAAACCCAAAACTATCTCCTCTCTTTTTGGATCCAAAGCAACAGAAATTAGAAAAAAAAAAAAAAAAATTTAAAAAAAAGGACAAACGAAAAATAAATCGAAAATATAAGAAAAAGTAGAAGAGATGAAGCTCTGAATTCGAAGATGAACAGAAAAAACCCAAAAAATTGTCACCAGATCAAAGACTGTAGATTCAGATTAAGCTCAACCCCACATTTCTTCGATTTGTGTTCTTTGTTTCGATCTATCGATCTGCTTTTAATTGATCTGATCGATCGATGAAGCGTATGTCCTGCAAATCTAGGGTTTCTTCTTCTTCTTCTTCTTCTTCTTCTTCTTTTCTTCCTTCCATCTTTAACAGGAGCTGCTGTTTCGATGTCTTCGAAAACTCATCGTCACCAACAACAAGGTCAGATCCCACAACCGTGTACTCACCTCGCCGATTTCCGATCCAGACACGGCCACAAGCCATTCCGAGCCCTACAGAAATGCCTCCGAGTCAAGCCACTCGGCCGCGCCGCGATCCGCCGTGACCCGCATGAGGTCCCACGCTGCGGCTCCTGCGGGGACTCTTCTCGCCCGAGACTCTATGCATGCGTCGCCTGCGCCGCAGTGTTCTGCCACTCTCCGTCCGAGTCATCCCACGCGGCAGCTCACGCCGAGTCGATGTCACCGGGTCACGAGATCGCCGTCGACGTCGACCGCGCCGAGCTTTTCTGCTGCGCGTGTCGCGACCAGGTCTACGATCGAGACTTCGACGCTTCCGTTGTTCTTGCTCAGACCGCGGCGTCGACGCTTGGTGGATCGGCGATTCGCGCGGCTCCACCGGAGAATCTGAGGAAGCGGAGGAGGGTGAATTACCGGCCATGGACGCCCGATTCAAAGGAGCAGGTGTTGATGGGGGGTTCGAGTCCTATGCAGAGAGGCGATGGAGATTCTTCGGCTTGCTTGCCTTGGGGATTGCGAGGGCTCAACAATCTTGGAAACACTTGTTTCATGAATTCGGTCCTGCAAGCTCTGCTCCACACGCCTCCTCTCAGAAACTATTTCTTGAGCGATCGTCACAACCGTTACGTCTGCCAGCAGAAGAACAACATCGGTAATGCCGGCAAGAAGAACGATAACTATAAGAATTCGCGGTTATGTCTGGCTTGCGACATGGACGAGATATTCTCTGCTGTTTTTTCTGGGGCTCAGACACCTTATAGCCCTGCAAAATTTCTATACAGGTCACTCTCCAACTCATGCTTCTCTCTGTCATCCATTGGTCTTTTTTTTCCTTTTAGCATCTCTGTGATTGCATGGATTTTACGTGGTTATCCTCATTTCGTGGCTCAGTTTGATGTAATTGTTTAAGGTGTGGGTAGCGTAATTGTTGAACTAGTACTTCATTGCTGCAGTTAGCAGTTTTTGAAATAAATTGAGTACAGGAGAAGATAAGCTGATGTTATAGGCTGCCATGCCAAAACCTTTGTTTCACAGTTGTTTTTGTATGATTTCTTCTATTCAGATTAAGTTTTTATGTATCCATGGTTTGTGTGTTTCCTTTAGTTTTGGTGGGCTTCTTGGAGAATCTGATGAGATGGGTTTTACTTCTACATATGTAATTGCACTAGTGTTCAGATAATGTCAGTGTTTGATCCTTGAAAAATATGGCTTTGTTGTAGTTGGTGGCAACATGCGGCAAACCTGGCAAGTTATGAACAGCAGGATGCACACGAATTTTTCATTTCCATGCTTGATGGGATTCATGAAAAGGTGGAGAAGAATCAATGCAAGCCCCAGAGCCAAGGTAAATTCTTTCCTCCATTGAGCTTTCTGTCTGTTTGCTGCTCCTGCTTCCTTGCAGATTTATCTTTATTATTATCAGAAGATCGAAAGTCTTGTTGGTAAATCTTGAGGACAGAATACAAATTGCATACCAGTAGATGTGGCACACATACAGCAGGGTGGGATCTACCATTTGACTAGTCCCAGCCAACCCCTGCTCCTATCGCGTTCTTATGGCCATAAAACAATTGAACTGTCCAAGTAAAGAAAATCTATATAATGAATTGTTTACTACCTGTGGTCCAGTCAGCAGAAAATGTTTTAAATGGGACTCATCTTATGTGGGTCCCACTCCTTAGATGTATGCCATGACTACAGCTGTGCTGCTGGTGCACTTCTCTAAGTAAGACATGTTGCATGAAATGAACATGATCATATCATTCTGTCGCTATTGGGCTCTATATGTTGGTTTCTCTTATTAGATATTGGATCCTTTTGGTTGTTGGAACACTTCCTCTTTTTACATGTGTTATATGAAGCTTTGTTATGTGATATGGGGATCATACTGTCAGTTAGATCCTTCTAAGTTTCCAAGTAGTATAGGAAGTTGCCAACTTGGATTGATCTCTTGATTGACAATCCAATTCTGTTTTTAGTCATCACCTTCTCTTTTCTTATAATGGAGCCAAGGGGAAAGACAGATCTCTAAAGCTTTCAACCAATCCACCCAGACCTACCAAATTGAATTGACCAGTTTGGTCACTGTAACCGAGGATTCTCTATCTATTTCCATCAATTTTCGTTTCCAAGTGTCACTTGAGCAGAAACCAATTGCCAGTCAATTTGAATCATCATATTCAGTGGCGTGTGATTACAGTTATTAGAAAGCAATATGAGTTCAATACCAATGTGGATGGTCAAAAATTTTTCCAACATGAACAGCTTCAATTCTTTTGTAGTAAACTTTAGTGAAATTGTGTTTTGCCGTTTATGGACATTCACCTCTATATGTTTCCAGAAGAGGTATTGGTTCTCACTTTTTTATATGTAAATGTGCTTGTTGAATCCTCTCTTTCAAGGTTCAAGTTATTCTTCATGTATGTTTTGTGCATCCATTTTCAAGTATATAAACAGGAATAGTTTTCTTCAACTATTTGAAATCAGTTGCTTATCAAACAGCTACTCGAACTGTTTTTATTGTCGAAATTTTTTGTTAATGAAAAAAATGTTTTTCTCAAAGAATATACCTGAGCTTCCATTCTTTAAGATCTATCAGATATTTTGACAAGCCTATTTGGTTGGCAGCACAGGCAAGGGAGACTGTTGTATTGCTCATAGAGTATTCTCTGGTATCTTGAGATCTGATGTCATGTGTACAGCCTGTGGTTTCACATCCACTAAATATGATCCATGTGTGGACATATCATTGGACTTGGAACCAAATCATGTGGGTTCTGTGAAGATGGCTTCCACAAAGTCTCATCATGCTTGCAATGGTGAAGCAGATTCCATGATATCTAGCCAAAGCTGTGGAGTATCTACCCTGATGGGGTGCCTGGACCGCTTTACGAGGCCTGAGAGACTAGGATCTGACCAGAAATTCTTCTGCCAACAGTGTAAGGTGAGGCAGGAATCACTGAAACAGATGTCCATTCGAAAGCTTCCATTGGTTTCTTGTTTCCACATCAAAAGATTTGAGCACTCGTCAATACGAAATATGTCAAGGAAGGTTGATCGCTATTTACAGTTCCCATTTTCCTTGGACATGTCACCTTATCTCTCTTCCTCCATCTTGAGGAGTAGATATGGCAACCGAATTTTTTCTTTTGATGGGGATGAGCCAGATGCTTCCAATGAGTTATCTTCAGAGTTTGAGTTATTTGCCGTGGTCACCCACACGGGCAAACTGGATGCTGGGCATTATGTTACTTATCTACGGTTAAGTAATCAATGGTACAAGTGTGATGATGCGTGGATCAGTAAAGTTAATGAGAACATTGTGAGGGCTGCACAAGGTTACATGATGTTCTATGTACAGAAGATACTTTACTACAAAGCAAGTGAAAAACTGGTTGCCTCCTGATATATTGACAGACATGGAAATTTGGTGAAACAAAAAGCTCATTTAGGCCAAAGAGTTGGATTTATCAACTGTGCCCACTTGTGTTATACCTCTGACTTCAAAGAATACCATGGGTAGTTTTTGTACACCATTGAAACCAATATATATTGTATTGGTTTTCTGATACCGTTGGATTGCAGATTGTCATTGGTAGAAGAGCAAGCAGCTCTTTGAGCTCTCTCAGTATATCTTTGAGGGGGTAATTTATAATTCTCAGTTGGAGGATTAAAGGGGCCTAAAGTATTGGGGCATTATCCGGCAGTCATGAAATTTTCTTCCATGAAGGTATGGATTTCATTAAAATGGTTTCAACTTGATTCTTTTTTCTGCATACTCAAGTGTTGTTGTTGGGTTCATTCTTTTTTCCACGGATCCTCTCAAAGGTTGCAATGCTTGGAGGTGTAGTTTAACGGTGTATTAATTTTTTCCCCATGCTTATCCATTTTAATCTGATTTAAGAGTTTATCTTTTTTACATACTCAGGTTTCTTTTTCATATTTCTGTGGAATTGATATTGGGTTTCCCCAAATTAAAACATTATGGGAGTAAAAGAATATGGAATTCATTCATCCATCTCGTTGTTTATCCTAATACAAGATTGTTTGTTAATTTAAGACATGCTTTTTAATTTTTTTCCTTTTTCAGCAAATGCTTCAGATTAACAATTCACGCATTCTAACTGTTGGCTGTTAAATCTACCATAGAGACCTCTTCTGTTAGTAACAGCTTATAAAATTGTACATGAGTAGAGAAGAATGCACCGATTCTGATAATAGGAAACCAAGAAGAGAAGAAAGTCAACATCGAAAGAGAAAGGTTCCACAACCTAAACTAATTTATACTTATCATGTTGATTTCTGTGGTCTTCCATATCTAGTAAGAAATCTTCTGTATCACAAGATATCTAGATTTGATTTCTAAATGTCAATAGAAATTACACAAAGGGCTGCTCAAGGGGCGAATAGAAGACTGGGAAAAAGGGAAAACCATCAGCTTGTTCGCCTAATGTTTGGTGTATGTTCCTTATAAACCCACTCATCAGAGTATAGGAGGATTTCTTTACTAGTGTACTTTGAGTTGAGACTACTCTGCCTAGAATACCTTTAGCTTCCAAAATCCTCATTTGTCATCATTCGAAATTTGTACAGTTTCAAAGGTGATAGTTCAGTAGAGATATACCGCAGCATGCAAGTTCTTCTTTAGGATCTTGATGCTGTGCACTGGCAAATGAGGCCCCTTAGTATAGGGTAGGCCATATCATTCATAGGAAATCACTGAAACTGGTACGGCAACAGGTCATAAATTGAGATTTGGGTTTTAAATCTGGGTTCTCTGAATTGAAGCAGTAGAGTTACTGATAGAGAAATTGCTTCCTATATCTGCAAAGTGGCTGTAGTTCTTATAAAAAAAAGGTGGCTATGGTACTAAACAATGAATTCCCAGTTGAATCTTTATCGACTTAAAGCCCATTAAGTCTTTGGTTATGCTACCAAATTTGAGATTCTTGATGTATTATTGACATGGTGATGAGTTCTCAAAGTGGGTTCCTTGGGATATTCAAGAATTCTACATACTGAAATTAAAAATCTTGACCTAAAATTGTGATCTCAACTCTTTGTAGCAGTAGCTGGATTTTAGGGGATACCCAATTTCCCATTACATTCAGAAGACTTTGTAACTCAACTTCAGCATGAAAGCATAGCTGCATTATTGCCATATGTTTGAACATATCTTAGTTTTCATTCTTTAACAAACAGTGGAATTCTCAAAAGCCTTTTTGGGCGTTTGCGAGTATCTCAAGAGGACCATAATCTATATAACAAAACAGGGAAGTTGTCTCCCCACTTATACCCCCTCTTATCTGTTTCAACAAAGAAGGGCCGAGATCTTATCCCCCGAATGGATGGTGGATCTCAGCCACTCACAACTGATTTTGGCAAATTCTTTGACGGAGAGTGCCGAGGGCACGGGCCACCCACTATCAATATAACGAGTGACTGGTTTTCTTATACCCCCGCTTATCTTATATGGCTTCAATAATGAGTGACGGAGATCCATTATGCTTCATATCGATGGCTGAGATTAACTCCCACCCGATTTTGACAAACACTTTGTCGGAAAGTGCCGCGGGCATGGACCACCCACGCATATATCAAGACAACTCAGTTGTATTCTCTTATCTTATCCATCCATCTAATGTGGACGGTTAGTAAAGAGTGGTTGAGGTCAAATCCATCAATCTAATGTGGACGGTTAGATTTCAGCCGCTCAATCTGTCTCATTTGACCTCAATTTATTCAAAATTTGAATTTCAACACTGTTATTTTTTGTTATTTATGTTATTTTTCCATTTCTCCCTTTGTGCTTTACAATCTGTTGTACCAGCTGTTATAATGGAAAAAACAGTAACGCCCCTGTCCGTTATACCGTTTAAGTGCTGAAGACACGCAATTTTTGCAAATGCTTTCGGAGAGTGCCGTGGGCACGGGCCATTTACTAGTATCAGACATATTGCAGAATTCTTATTCTTTACTTGGATCCGAATGAATTATTATCTTAAAATGAAAACTTTGAGAAAGGATTATTTTAACATTTTCTCTAAACCTGGCACGTTTCAAGCATGTCAATCTGGGATTCTCTTTGATTCAAGTTGGTTTGGTACTTGATGCTTGCTCTAAAATTGTGGTTCTACACTGAACGTGTTTGAAGCTGCTGATGGAACTGAAAGCACAGGCCCATGGCTCTTGATGGAATTTAATAAAAAAACAGGTCTTCGAAGCAACATCAAAGGAAAGTAATTTACACGTTCAGTTGTAAACATGGTGCATTTCTTGTAGATGGCGCAAAGTTCAAATTCGCTAGGTCAGCACAAAAAGGCTTCTATAAGAAAAACATCTATACGAACTAAGATCACGAGACCAAAATGTCAGGTTTATTGAACAAGGGCTTGCGTAAATAGCCATCGTAATGGCACCTAAGTCTGAACCATGGGTATATGTGACGCTCGATCATTGGGCACATGATCACTGCTTCAAAAACCCCGCCACTTCAAAAATTCTCTATAGAGATTGTAGGACACCCAAAATATAATTTAACCACCATTACAAATTATCAAGGTAAGCTCTATAAAACAAAAGTACTTTTTACCTGGACAAACAATCCAGTTGTTTCTGCTACCAATATTTTGACATGCAGCAAGAGTCGTCGATCCGGACCATCCAAATGTTGGGCCAGCTCTTGCATTTATCAGACGGGATTTTCTCAGGACTCAACTGATGTATGAGTTTTGTGGCTGTGGCCATCACCATGCAAGTCGCATCTCACATGCATGATGATTCATATTAGCAAACTATGTCAACTAGATGCTAGCAGCCCTCTTGAATAACAGCTTCTTTGGTTTAAAAAACGGCTCTTATAACGGAAACGCTCCAACCCCATTATGTCATTCCAAAAATAATGCTCGAGAAAAAACGACCTTAGGGATTGTGTTTGGCTTTCAGGGCTTATGGAGGTGGAAAATACTCCTTGTGCTTTTCTATATGCATTTCCTCTTTTCCCTGGATAACAGAGGAAAAGTCGAATAAGAGAGGAAAATAAGGATTCAAAGAAATCTAAGGTACCAAGCTATAGATCTTAGGGCCGCTGCACCAATTTTCATTTTGGCACAGGGCCTCTCCTACGTGAACTCCCTACGTCAAGAATCAGCCGGCAATATATGATTGTAACACTGTGATGGAGCTCTATATGAAATTATTCGCCATTCTTTCCTGGCTGTCAGAAAAAGAAGGGATAGCTTAGATGGTTGTGATCATCTTATCAAGTCTATTTTTGCAAAAAATAAAAAAATAAAATACTTGGTGAAACCAATTGAATGGTGCATCGGTCCCAATTGCACCAGCCATCAGTGTACTGTGTCCTTTGTGGTCAAGCCAACACCTATTAAGTTACCGGTACCACATATTTTCCCTACGGTTAATGTTTTGGAGGGATCCAAAACTCAATTTCCAGATGAACATCAGACTACGAAACCCAAAATTTTGTGGATCAACAATCATTTATTGCATACAGGGCTCTACAAGGACTAAGGCAATCGGGAAGAACAAACCTCATTCTTGATCCCCTTTGCACAATCAAATACATTGGAAAATTACATTTTCCCCTCCCTTTCTAAGGCCTCAACCCATCCAAAGAAGCATTGGATCATTAACTCACCCATCGACCTCAGACCAAGGTAAACAAAGAATGGCCACAATGAAAGAATCAGATTGCCAAATAAAATCGCAGAAGTTGATAAAATGCTACAACCCCAACATTTTTGAGAACCGATTTGAAAGGTTAGCTATTACAAACCCAACGAATACCTGCAAGACACCACCAAAGGAACCACAGATAAATGATAAATGCAACTGGCAACAATCAGTTAGTAAAAATGATGGTTGCATGCTGCTCATAATACAGTGGAGACAGTGCTTCAATCTTTCTTGCGGGAGGATATCAATACCTGAGCTGAGCCAAGAATATAGATTGCTGAATAATGGCGACCGTGAATCACCATGTCAGCCACCATGGCAAGGGGGATGGTTAGAGACATGCCTAAGGTGGCAATCAGCGGAGTTGTCCAAACAACACTTAATGCCCTACAAAGAATAAATTCCTGATAAGATGAACAACATTTGAATGCATGGAGCATAAGAAGTCAAAAAGGTGGTTCTCACATACCAGAAGTAGTCAGAGAGGACACTTCCAACTAAGCCGTTGGCTAGCACAACTTCTTCCATTTTAACAGAGTGAGGGATTGTAAATTTGGGTTCGATTCCCAAGGCAGTCAATGGCCAAACTGAAAAGAAAATAAAGAATATAGTAATAGCTGTCAATATAAAAGGAGTGAGGTCATAAGAAAATATTTGAAGACAGCCTTGACAGAAGATATAGCCCTTAAATAGAGTCAAATGGCGAAATAGGATTCATGTTGCTGACCCCATTGGGATAAGGCATAGATGATGATGATGCTACGGCGAAACTACTGTTTTCACATCAAGAAGTTCAAGAGCACAATTGAGATATTCAACTTCCCATTAAGAGAAGAAAATTTTATGGAAATATTGACTGGTATATTTTTATACTAATGAACCAGCCATTTGACTCCCATCATTGAACTTTCATGGGTGTGGATGGAGACATCTAAGTTAATACGGTAGTGAGATATATCTATCGAATTTAAATTTTCACTATCACAAAGTTTGAGAACACACGAGTGCTGGTCTGTTGGTGCTTTGGGACTTCAAGGTGGTAGATAAAATAGAAGTGAGCGTCGGTGATTTCAACATCTCAATTTTGTTATAAAACCCTGATTACCAGGTTTATGGTTTTTCCACAGCAGATAGTCCAAATGAGGTGAGCCTTCCTTTTGGAGAGAGTTGGAGGCTCATCAAAATACTTTCTATATCTAGTTCCACAAGAGGAGATGAAGAGGTGATCCATGGACTCTCAAGCTCACATACATATATGTACATATATTGGGAAACTTGAAGCCCCTGTGGAGGAGTTGCCTCTGTCATCAAAATATTTTCCAAAGATATGGACTCTCAAGCTCACATAATATTTTCCAAAGATATAGGTGACAAGTTAGACAAAAAATCATACATAATGACTTGATGTAGTGCCCCAAAATCAACGATATAATATTTCCAGGAATATCACTAAAAAAGCAGCAACAAATAATATTTATATTGCTGAAATAAAGAAAAATAACAAAAACTAATAAAAAATACAAACTTCTCGGAAATGAATGTTCAAATAGAGAAAATGTCAGGTTAAAAAAAACCTATACCAAAATTTCAAAACTCAAACTGTGGAGAACAGTTCTAGAACAACTTGATATGTACTCAACTACGTTTTTGTAATGATGTCCTAAGCTTTGTATTGCTTTTTAACTAATGCATTTTTTGTACTGGAAATGAAGATTTGGCATCCTGAGATAAAGATTCAAGAATTTTGTGAAGGAATAATTTGAAGAATTTTGAAGGGGAGAGAGGTGGGGAAAGGAAGGAAGAGAAATGAAAAATTTTCATATAATCTCTACCCTTTTTGTCTTAACCAGATACAAGGTAGTTTCACAAAAACAAAAACTGTGAGGCATCTAGAGCAAAAGAACCAAGTAAAATGAGAACCTAGAAACTGATGCATGTAAAAAATCTGGCATAATACTAGATCCTATGTGAATCATATATAATTTAATTGGTGCGTATGAAATGTTCAGTTATCAGACTAGCCTTACCAAGCCACCAAAGGGCAACTAGTGTGAACAATCCAATATATCCGAATAACTTTTGCACGTCGACCCTTTCTCCTTCTTCTCCAGCAAACTTTTTTAGGAGGACTGCAGCATGATTGTTTTCCTAATGAGTATTAGCTTGCCAATCTATGATAAAAATAATAATGCACAAATAAATAAGTCATTTCAATCAGACACTGAATATAAGGAGAGAATGTCAACCAGTGAATAGTCCATATGTCATAGCTGAGAGAAGACCAAAAAGATCACCTACAAGAGAACGCTTCCCATTTCTGCATATAAAACAGAATTATTCATTATAAAGTATAAGCCTAAGATAGAAACATGAAAGTAACTAATGAATAAAATTAAGTGCCAAAATCTGCAATCATGGCTTGCATAAATGTGCTGCACAGGATTTTGTGTCATAAAATAGAAAAGGAAAATCACTGCTTTTGACCAAACACACTTAGCCGTGATATACATGATTCGTCGGATTGAGTAAAGAAAACTCTCATTAGAAAGAGCTTAACCATGAATATCCTGGGAAAATGAAATGGTTCCTGTAGCTTATAGTTGCAAGAGATTTTTGTGCGCCAAATAAAGGAAATACAATTTATTGTGAGAGTAAAGAAAACTCTCATTAGAAAGAGCTTAACCATGAATATCCTGGGAAAATGAAATGGTTCCTGTAGCTTATAGTTGCAAGAGATTTTTGTGCGCCAAATAAAGGAAATACAATTTATTGTGATGTAAAAAATTAGCTGAGACTAGGAAAGCAAACTTACGCAGTAGCACTTAATTGTGACTCATCTGTGGCCCAAGTCTTCCCCAGAGTTGTCATGGCAACACCAGCCATGCTGACAAAGACGGCAACTACTTTTGCCATATTTAGAGAGTCTTGTCCCAGAAATGCACCAATGAATAGAGTAAAAAGTCCCGAAGTTGAGGACAATACTGTTGTACTTGCAACACTTGTACGCGCAAGTGCAGCATTAGATAAATACTGTATACAACAAAAACCATTAGTAATTACTTCAGTTTCTTCGAAAAGAATAGAAACTTTGATGGGTACTTCCAGTTTCTTTGAAAAGAAGAGAAACTCTGATAAGTAATGTAAAATTAAATTTTTTTTGGTAACCATGTCTGATTGGATAGGGAAAGGATGCTTACATCAATAATCTTACAGAAAGGTGCCATATTGATAATTAACTCACACTCAATAACACGTAAAAAGCTTAAGATGTGTTGAAAGGATAAACAAATTTAGTTTTTCTGGAGCTACAGTCCAGACCTCTTCTCTGTTGAGCGGCAATTTTCTTTTCACGTGGAGGGTTGACATGGCCAATCCAGACCGGCCATCTGGTAGTCCAACCTCAGGGTTGGCCACATGGATAGCGCCCTTGTCCACGTCATGCCTATAAACTACCCTGTATTGTACTTCCCCCAACTAATTGCATCCATTGCATTTTAAAAATTCTTAAAAACAAAAGAACAAGAGAAACATGCCTCTTTTTGCCACATGATGGATTGCCATTGGGCTCAATTTTACCACATGGGGAGATGCTGAGGTCGCCAAATGCATGGACCCCTTGGACCAACACCTCCTCTTCCATATGTAAAGAACAACCCGTCACTCCTGAGAAGAATTCTGAGTGTAGCTCCAGAAAACTCATCCCCTATATGTATGTATGTGTGTGTGAGTGCGCATGTATATATGTAAGTACAATTGATCTAATTATCAAAAGAAATATATGCCAAAAGATAAAGGAAATTAGAATAATGGGTCCAGGTGTTTTCTCACACTTCTACAACAATATGATTAACTCTTTTAAAAGGTCAAATTTATGCTAACTTCTTAAACAGGTGAAACAATACAAGGAATCTGAGAATATCCACTGCAACCATGGCAGTACCTCACCTCTGTTATAAACCAGATAGGGGCAATATAAAATCCATATTTAGCAATTTCCCTCATTGTAAGCTCTCTTTCATGTTTGAGCATGTCCACATCATCGTTGCGTCTACAAACTAATGGCCTTCCCTCTTCCTGAGCTGAAAGGTCCGTCTCACTGTCTTTTCTAGCCAACGAGTTCTGAAGTTCCATTTCCAAAATGTTTGGCATCCCATTAAATTTTAGAGAAGAATCAACTCCAGCGAAGGACTTATCAGCGGTTTCTGCATTTTTACCACTTTTAGAAGAGTGACTTTTCAGCGA
Source organism: Euptelea pleiosperma (assembly GCA_035048495.1). NCBI lineage: Eukaryota > Viridiplantae > Streptophyta > Magnoliopsida > Ranunculales > Eupteleaceae > Euptelea > Euptelea pleiosperma. The sequence continues at coordinate 21,246,716 of CM068549.1, forward strand.
ACGACATAACCAATCCTTAATGAATGCTATAGGGAGGTAAATCACCATAAGAGAGGCTCCCAGATATGTCACTGCAAATGGCTGTTTATAGTCTGTAAAAATACCCTGTTGAATAAACATTAGCCAGGTAAAATCTCAGGTGTGAAACTATATTTCAAATGTGGATTTAAGCATTTAAATCAGTCCATTCTGAAATTTCAAATCCTATCAAATGTGGACTTAAAAGTTATCAATGAAAAGATGATCCAGAATTTTTCAACTTGTAATCCATTCCTAATAGAGCTAGAAATGTTGGAATGGGTTAATTTTTTGCAATCCTCACCAACAAGCAGCCCTTGCACTTAAAAAGTATAACTCAACAGGCAATCATGAAATGAAATTTTGAAGTAGGAGCAGCTCATCGAATAGAAGGTTCCAGCTACTAGGGCAGCATCCAAACCAAGGAACTAAACTTCGAATTCGCCTGAACTTTGCTCACTTAAAATTCAGAATTAAATCGAAGAAGTTTAATTCAACATGGAGAACAGGAGAAGTTTTGTAAGACTTTGTCTACTAAGAGAGGTTTGGAGATATGATGCATTTACACAGTTATAACACTAATATAGCTTAAATGGATGAAATTACAGAGAAAAAAGGTTTTTACTGAAGAATAACTTCAAAATACGCAACTCGATGAGCATTTGATCTTGATTTCAACACCTACAAGTTTTTTTTACTCACAAACCCTTAATAGAGTGGCCATTTTTTACCTAGGAACCTCCCAAAATATATAAAATAGAAAAAATGAGGTAGAAGTGTTTCATCTGTTTTAAAGTTTCAGTCCTACACTAGCAAAATTCGCTGAAATATTAGTGGTAAACTTTGCTTCACCAATTCAAAATCGGCAAAAATTGAAAAAATTCGCTGAAAATTCAGCTAAAGTGTAATATCGAGATCCAAACACAACCAATTTCAAGGTGCAACTGAAGCAATTGAACAACAAAGAATGCTCATCAGCCCATAGACAAAAGAACATGTCAAAGGATGCAGTGACCACTGTAACTAAAGGATATGAAAACATCATTGTGTGGACAGGTGGATGATCATATGAAGGAGAAATCAATCAGTGATAAGAAGGAACAAAGTCATTTTTTTATTAGTGTACAGCCTATTTAAAGTTTTCTTTTGTCAAAATCAATTGTTGCGTCCGACAATTCAGATAATGGATGACTTTAATTTAAGCTAATTGAAAAAGTTGTTAAGGAAGTTGGTGGGATCATTTGATTTCCTAGGTGTAGTCTATTTTGCGGGGCTGTTTTTGGGGGTGGGGTTTTCAGTTGTTGGCTTTTGCTTTCTTCTTTTTGTTTGCTGCTGTATAGCTTTCCTGTGGGGCCTTCTCAGCCCTACTTTTAATATATTCCATTTTACTGATCAAAAAAAAAAATTGTTGTCCAGATCGTTACAAACACAAACCATTTGAGTTGCATGAAAGCAAGGCAATTTCTCAGGGTGAATAGGAAGACCTTATATTGGAAATATGAACAATATAACATTTATACAAACAAATAGAAGACAAATATTTGTATTAACACGAGGCCCGGGAAATCTAGAACATCAGAGCACCCAGGTGACCCAACCTGAGAAGAGTAAGTAACCACAAGTATAGTCTACGTGAGACTAAACACAAGCACGATAACAAAAGGGCGTTGATATAATAAGTAGACTAATAATGTTTTGTAATATTCAAAACTTTGAATAGAAACTTGCTCTAGACATCTGTCAAACTCAACATAGGTTGTTGTATTCAAAAAATTTGAATGATTCATCATGCTTCGATGACCCAGTGATCTTTTCCCAGACGTAATAGTCCAAAGAAATATTGAATACCGACCCACTCCATAGAGCATAAACCATAAGATTCTTTGCAAGGATAACATAGAAGGGGCAATTGGAACATGGAGATGCTAGAGCAATGATGCACAACAAAACAAATGGGTGAACCACACCCATACTAAGGCCTAAAAAACAAAGAAAAGATCATCTAGAGTAATCTTCATCCTATGCATTCCAATTTAATGATGATAAGAGATTTAAACTGGCAATGATGCATTCACAATTTTTCTTAGGCCCTATTCAGGAATGCTTCTACAAAAGCATTGCAGAAAAGCGCTTCTGCAGAAACCTTGGAAACAGCTGCTGAGAAATGCTTTTTTTTTTAGAATAATGTTTGGCAAACCATGTTGGAGAAGTATTGTTTTGTGTAGAAACTAGTATTGTTGTTTGGCAAAACCAACCGTGAACTTTTGGATTCTGTCAAAATGTTAAGAAAAATGGTACAGCAGAGGCAGCGAATCTTTACATTTTGGAGGACAAAAATAATGATAAAAATGGAGGAGTGTCAGGTATTTTAAAAGTTATTTTGTAATATGTGTTGGCTTGCGTTTTTCCTTTAAAAAAATATACTTTTAAAAATAAGTTATTTTGTAATATGGAAGAAAGAGTATAGATAAAAAGGTCAAAACGTGAGACCCGTTTTGACGGTGATACGCTTCCTGCAAAAGCGTAGAAGCGTTTTTTAAGAAATACCCTCCTAGGTGTTTCTCAAAAAAGCGCTTCTAGCTTCTTTTAGACGTTGGAAACCAAAGCACTTTTGCAAACCAAACAAAGATTTATGCTAAGGAAGCGCTTCTTAGCGCCAAAAGCTGGAGAAGCACTTCCCCGAAAGCGTTCCCAAACACTACCTTAATGTCTGATGTGCAAAAGGGTGATGGATCAAGCAACATGCCAACAACCACGTTGAGACCCCACGTGGACCACACACACACAGATGAGAGTGCTTGGGAGGATTGCCATGAGTTACTAGGGTGTATGCATTTAGATAGGTTTGCCTTCATAGTTTTCATCCTTATCAAGTTTCCTTTCGAGATAGATTTGATTAGATGTTCTCGTATCCTTTGGAATGACAGGATATATACGAGAATATTAAAAAATATTGAATTGTTGGGTAGAAGATTTCGTTGCAAAGCAATTTCGTCGCCACTTGGCATGCTAATATTGGTTTCCTTCATAATTCCCCAATGACAAGGCAATGAGAAATTATTTTCTTGTGCCTAGCACGTTTAGAAGGTTGATTCATCCCCCAAAGTGAATCGTTTGCTTGGGTTCTTAGAATTTTGGCACTAGAGCTGATTGATCGATACCATGGTGGCAAGAACAATATCACAAGATACACCAAACATCAAAACCAGATTTGTTAGTTCTAGGAGAATTTCAAGTTAGATTCTCGAGAGAAATGGAGCTTGAGACATGTAGCAGATGCTAAAGAGGCTCGATCAGTGATATGAGAGCTCATCATTGGAGAATGAGATAAGATTGTGAGGCCTCATCATTAGTTAAACAACTACAAGAAGGCTTAGTAAACGCCATACATACATGATTCGTCAAGCTTAGTTTTCCAAGATTTGATGGAGAGGATCCCCTCAAGAGGATCACTAAAGCTGATTGCCTTTTTCACTACTGTCAAACCCTTGAAAAGAAGGTTGAGATTGCTTTTTTCCATCTAGAAGGAGAAGTAACCCCATGGTATGACTGGATGGAGCAAAATATAGACTCAATATCATGGGAAGAATTTGTAGATGCATTAACGGTGAAATTTGGCCCCATGACGTATGAAATTTCCATGGCATAGCGAATCTACAACAGCCATCGACATTTTGGGAGTACCAGACCAAATTTGGGCAGTTTTCGTGCCAAGCACACGGATGGTATGAGGAACACATGATGAATTTCATCACAAGGCAAAAGCAGGATATTTAGGCTGATGTAGAGTCCTTCCAACCACGCAGTCAAAAGCCATTGGTATAACTTTTTTTTTGAGTCGCAGCCATTGGTAGATTACAAGAGAAGTGTGGGTTGAGCCACCAAACACAAGGAAGCTCATCATTCAAGGCTAGATCTCGACTATGACCCCTGGACCCTACTCTGGAGGACCACCACCCCATCTACCAATCAAAAGGCTTACATTAGTGGAGATGAAGGAAGGACCTGGGTTTGTGCTTTAACTGCAATGAACAATTTAAGCCTGGCCATAATTGCAAGCATCAACAACTCTTCCTTGTAGAGGGGTATTGGTCGATCAAGATTACACATAAAGGCGTAGAATGGCGTTTAGCAAGCTTTCATACTTGGTTGACAAGGTTTATCTGAAGGTGATGGGAATGTTGAGATCCCACACATATGGACGAGAGTGCTTGGGAGGATTGGAATGAGTTACTAGGGTGTATGCATTCAAAAAAAATATTTAAATAGGTTTGCCTTTTTTTTTCTTCTGATAAGTTAGTATAATTCATAAGTTAGTTGTCATCCTTATCAAGTTTCCATATTAGATAGATTTGATTAGAGTTTGTCATATCCTTATATGGAATGGTAGGATACGTAGGAGAATATTAAACAATATTCAGTTGTGGGATTTGTCTGTTGGGTAAAAGATTCCATTGCCACTTGGCATATTGGATAGGGGAATAAGGTAATGTCAATAGTACAAAGGCCGTAATTCTCGATCGACAAGGTAATGAAGAGATCATTTTCCTGTGCCTAGAACATTTAGGAGGTTGATTCACTATCCATAGTGAATTGTTTGCTTGGGTTCTTATCAAAAGCTTGAGCGGATGGTTCAGCACCTAGAGAATGACCTCGAAAGCAGAACTTTTTTTATTAAACAACAAATGCCAGCCAACAAACTCTGGATAAAAGACGGGATAACATGATGTCTAATTTGTAATTTGCAAATATCTGACAGTACCAGACCACACAATCCATATGTTAGAAGAAACCATTAAACAAGCTACATTGGACAGTATAAAAGAAAACCCAATCAGCTTTGATGCCATGTTAAGATATCAAAATGGATGCGTAGAACAGAGAAAAGAAAAACATTTAACACAAAGTTGGGCCATTCTTAGATATTGGGACTGAAACTATCCCATTACCTGCACTTCAGTTGGCACTTGTAGCCATCAGCATTTTACCATTTAAATAAATTATGAGCCTGTGCCATGAATCAAGAAAGTAGTGAAGGCTTACTTAACAATGATTTATATTCCATTTACGAAACGTTACAGTTGTGTGGATACTTCCTAAATGTTGTTTTTTTTTTTTTGTGTGTAAATTTCTCGTAGTTTTCACTTTTCTATTTAATTTTTCTTTGTTTTATATTTCAATGCCTTGAGGTTCTCGGAAAAAATCTTGCCTAGCTTTTTGCCTTTAAAGACATATGTAGGAAAATGGTGTCTCGGTTACATGAAACAGCTATAAAGTTGGGTTCACATTTTCATGCATTGTATCACATCTAGAATTGGAAATGCTGGACAGGTTCTTTTCTAGATGGACAAGAGTTCTGGGGAGGCACCATTTTCTCTTGTTTTGCATCTTCCTTGCCAAGACTCTAAAATCCAATGCTAGGGCAGATGTTGGTAATCAAATAGTTGAACCTTGAGGCGCTGAGAGGTTTTGCTTAGGCACACTATAGGCGAGTCATTAACTCTTCATTAAAACTTGGAAGGAACCTTAATTTTACATCGAGAGGGGAACTGATGTTGTAGCATGGTTTGGGCTAGTAACGTCTTTTAGATCAAGTTCTTTTACAGAGTGACCACAGGTTCCATCCTATGTCCTATGGTATATGGAGCCAGGATGTCACCCCACATGAGTTGATATATGTATAACTGCTATGAGCTACATATCCTTATAAGAGCCAGCTTGGTAGAAGGGAACATCATGACTACAAGCTGTATGATGTGCGAGGAGGAAATGGAAATTAGATATAAACTGTTCAATTGATGCTCTTTTCGCTGATGAATTACAGATTTATATGCAAAGGAAAACAAAATACAAGAAGAAAAAACTTAGGGAAGAGAGTTCCCCATTAAAAAGCAAGGTCCACGTGCACCTTTTGAAGTAGAAACAACCAATCATGTTAAAAGAGCCCCCTTTCATAACTAAGGGATCCACGAAAAAATCGTTACAAACAAGAAGACCTTGAAGAAATACCCTCATTTTCAAGTCATTAGAATCCATAGATCTGATAGGAGGGGAAAAGACTATGGGGATTTCTCTGAGGATGTCTCTAAAGATACCACCAATTCTCACTTCACCAGGATTCAAGAGAGTTTCCATTGAAGTTTTAACATTAACGATCCCCTTTCCAAGGGCCTCTGTTGAGGAACATCCTGCAATTAACCAAACCCCTATATAGAACAGCACCCCACACCCACTCGAAGTCCTCCCTATCGAAAGTAAGGAATTCCTTTAGAATGGAAGCCCAATGAATTATCAACCTTTTGTGCTGTCAAAAAAAGTCTTGGAAATCTGAGATTTATCTTCAAATTTTACATTGTAACCTTCCTTTCGAACTCCTCAACAAAAGGCATAAGGAAGGATCCTCCAAAGAAACTTTCCTCTTTCTCCATGGTCTATTTGCCAAACTGGAAAAGATGGAAAGTGTATCTCATGGGAAAATCCAATAAACCCCAAAAATCTCTAAAAAGTAACTCCACAAAATCTCTAACTACCAAGCAATGAATGAAAAGGTGATTGACCGACTCCTCTATGTTCAAGCACCTCATACACCTATTAAGAAGAAAACGATCCCTATAAACAAGATGATCAACTATTTAGCTTACTAATTGGTTAGTAAGCTCCTCAGTCCCTCAGGCTATCTCCTTTGTGGATTATTTAATGTTTACCTCAACTAGAACCTCATTATTTCCTTACCGACAAGTTTAGAGAGAATATGGAAAATTTCAAGTGGGAACAGAGATGATATCAAATTGTAGAAGATATTTCCTCCTATTCTATATGGTGTGCTCAAGGCGTCTAAGGAGCTTAGTTTTCAAATTACTTGATGAGTATTACTACCACGGCTAATAAGCAACTGTATGTATCCGAAAATTGTAACTTCATCTAACCAATTCTATCTAAACTTTGCCTACAATTTAGGTATAGTACTCAAATGCAACTTTCTCCTAACATCATGACCTTAAGAGATACCCAGCTGTATCTAACCTAAAATTAAAAGAAAACAATTGAAGAAAGAAATAAATGCGGCAGAAATCACGGATTCCAGTCAACATAAACCTGTTAATTGCAACCAGCTATTACCCATGTAAATATAGAGTCTCCAGCAATTTCAATAGATCAAAAAAAAAAAATTAATCATAAAACAATAACTCAAAATCCATAAAATATAACAACTCAATCCATCACATATTTGGTCCGAAATTAGCCATAGAAAACGAATTGAAAACCCTAGAAACAGATCAAATGGTGAGTTTTAATTCGAACTGACCTGCGTGACTTCTGCAGATGTGACCCATATAATGACGACCGTGACAATGAGGAACAATCCAGCCTTATATTTCCAACCCATTACAAATCGAAAGACAGCAAAAGAAGTTTCAAAGAAGAAGAAGAAGAATTTAATCGAAACGCAAAGATCTCTCTGTCTCTCTCTTCCAGATCTTCATTCAACTCGCACTCGACTCACTTTCCACCGACATGAAATCAAAAGATTGAGAGATGGAGTGATCTCAGCTCATCGATCTGTTTGTGCGTAAGAGAGAGAGAGAGAGAGAAGAATGCGTTCATAATAAGGTTTCGTTGGCTTCTCGGGATTGTCCTTTCATTCTTTCGTTGTTTCTCATTTTCCGTGTGGACGCTAGTTTGAAAATGTACGTCACTATGTCTATAATAATAAAAACTCTTTAAGACCGCTAAATCAGGACCATCTGAGGGTGTGTTTGGCTACAAGTGAAGCATTGTGCTCATCAAGGCTAAGCTGAGTGAGAATTATTGTGACCCCTCTCGGGAGTCGTGTGCTCAGCCCTGGATTCTCGTGGTTGAGCACTGGCAAAAAAGTGAAACGTGAATGCCAGCTCAGCACTATCAACCACCGTTGGATTCTCGGAGGGTTTACAAAAAGAGGGTCCCCTGAGCTTGACCAAAAAGAAAACCCAAAAGCTTACAAGTACACCATCTTCAACAAACAATGTATCTTGACAATCACCATATCGAATAGGTCTAATCCTTGGGTTAAAAATCTTCCCAACGTAATCCCTCGTCTTCATCCCCGTCCCCTTGACTGTTATCTAGATTTGGTCAAAGATCTTATCCTACCCTCTCACCAATGGAACATGGCTTTGATCAATTCCAATTTTTCTCCGGAAGTTGCCAGGCAAATCTAGGACATCAATCTTAGCCAAACCATGCCCCTTATAGAATTTTTTGGGACTTAGACCCAAAAGGCAAATTGTCTACCAAAGCCACCTACTCTTCTCTTTGCATTGTCCCTCTCCAATCCCAACATCACAATTTGCCACCATCCATCTGTAAGTCTATATGGCACATGCACATTTTTTTTCGTGGCCAATTATTTATTATTTAAAAAATTTTCGAGACTTATTGATGTTGGAAAATCCAACTTTCCCTTCTATGTGTAAATCAAAGAAGGAATCCCACAAGAACGAAAAATAATAAGAATCTTAATGAAAGCAAGATAATCAAAATAAATAAAACATTGGAATACCCCACAATTTTAACATGAAAATCCCCTCAATGAAATAAAAACTATATGACATTAGTCAAGAAAACTTCCACTATATAAAATAGGATTACAACTTCTTTAGATAAAATTGGAGGATGCCAACATCAAAAGAACAACATCAAAAGAACAACATTATCTCTTTGATATCCAATTAATTTTACCAAGAAAATGATGAAAAAAATAAAATGGAAGAACAAAACTTCTTTATTAAGGAAGCGTTTGGCAACAAAAAAAAAAAGTAACTTATTGACTTTTATAAGTCAAACATTTTAAAAGTTAGTTTGAATGTGTTTCATATTTAACTTTTGAAAAGCTAAAAACTAACTTAAAACTAAAGCTAATTTTTTTTAGCTTTTAACTTCTAAGAGCAATTACTTCTTGCTTTTAATTCATAGGACTTTTGAGGTAAAAAATCAAATAGTAACTTCTACTATAAGTAGAAGTGATTTTACGTCTCATTCTCAAACGCCCACTAAATAGGAGCTTCCAAATACCTCCAATAGAACTCATGAAGAAGCGACGAATGGTAAACCAGCAATAAACCGGCAATATGGATTGATCTTCACAATTCAAATGAGAGAAGGATGCACACTTTATCTTCTCTCAATTCTCAACTCTCTATCACACTCTCAAGTAAAAGTGAAAATAACCAATGGCCAATGGCGAAACCAGAATTTTCTTCAAGGGTGGGCAAGAGATTACTTGCATTTTGCTGCCATGGAGTTGCGAGTTTGGGACTCAACAATAGAGAAGGAAAAGAGCTTTTTGGGAAGAGAGGGGACTTGAATTTTTTTATTTTTTTGCATTTTTTTTATTAATTCAGTGTTGCAATGAGTATTATAAAAGCTCAAGGTGATATAATTTTTTTAAAGTGCGGCCCTAAAAGGTGGGATCACACGATTACTAAACATGGACTAGAAGAATTGGATCGAGACTAACCTTGGCTGGCCCCAAATAGTGTGGTCTAATTTAAAAAATATATATATTTTTTTCAAAGTTGAGGGTAGTCTGTTGACCACCCTTGACCCCCCTTGCATGGCTCCTCCACTACTAGGGGTGTAAATTCGGACCTTTTGTAAGGGGGCTCGACTCAGCCCGTACCTTTGAGTCAATTCTTTTTTTTTTATATAAATTTCAAGCCCTTAGAGTCGAGTTTGCCCTAATATGCAAGGCCCTAATCGCTTTCTCAACGATAACAACAAGCTCTCTCAACTCTCTCATAACACTATCAACCTCCTCTTAACTTCTCCATTTATCTTTTTTAACACTATCAACCTTCTCTCTCTCTCTCTCTCTCTCTCTCTCTCTCTCTCTCTCTCTCTCTCTCTCTCTCTCTCTCTCTCTCTCTCTCTCTCTCTCTCTCTCATGTAATACTCTCTGCCTCTCTCGACTCTTAAGAAAGAAGCAAAGGAGGAGGAATTTTCAATCTTCATTTTAGAAAATCAATCAATCAACTTTGTTTCTCTTCTTCTTCATTTTCTTTTTCTTTCTCTTCTTTTTTATTTATAAATCTGATTTTATATGCATTTCAAAAAGTTTTATTTTTTTAGGGTTTTATGTGAGTGTTTGGAGTTTATTTTTTAAATTTTATTTAAGGTCATTTTTTGGTAGCATTAGTTTGGAGGAAAGAGTGGTACTTCGGTGCTATTCTTAGGAGTGGTGAAGTTAGTTTTGGGGCTTGTTTTGAAAACTCATTTATGAGGATATTGGACTTTTTAGTCTTCGAATTCCTCATGTATTTAGGTAATTATCGTTACTCATAAGTGATTATAGTTTTGTATTGTGTTTTCTATTAAAAATTTTATTTTCTTTTAATGTTAATTTTATATGGTGAGTACATAAATTAAACTTTTAGAACATGTTGAAATTGTTTTTAAGGCATTAACGTTTGGCGTTTATCTTGTCACCAATGAATTTAACGAGTAAATGGTTTATTTATGTACTTGATGTTAGAACTTGTTACGATGCAAATAAATGTTTCAAGAAATTTAGATATTTAGAGGAGGTTCAAGGTTCAACGTGTAAATAAAATTAATGTTGTGATGATAATGTTTGTGGAATATGATTATCTACTGATATCTGGTGGTGTAAGGAGATGTCTATTTAATGTTGAATTTTTTCAGTTGATGTAAATTAATTTTACTTTTGAATGGATCATTCTATGTGTCCATTTTTTCAAAGCGTATATTTTTGCAGATTCTTATCCCTGACATGTAACAATTCTAACTCAATTATTTTTGGAACAAACGTCCTTTTTTTGCTTAAAAAATATATATTTCTTAATGCTCTTCTTATAGACCCCGGTCCTACCCTAACCCGACCCTAATCCTTGATGGTAGGGTAGTGCCTAGGTAGTTTAGGCCATCCAAGGGCTCGAGCCAGGCTAGGACCTCACCCTTATAAGCCTGGCTAGACCCTTGCCCTAGCCACTAGCAATATGACATCTTATCTTGGGGAGAAATTTTTCAGAGGACTTATTTGACAAAAAGAGTGAAGACCGAAGACCTATAAAAAAATCTCAAGTTTGAGTGCATGTCTGAAAAATTCAGATCTAAATACCTAATAGAAGAAAATTGGAGGCTTGTCTGGAAAAACTTAGTCACGGGGACTTATATGAGAGGAATCCATTTTTGGTCAATTGCTTTAGTGGCCGGTATTGGTCACTAAAGTCTGTACACTTGACATATACCCGGCAACTCTATTTTAAATTTTTAAAATTAAACTTTGGTAGAAAACCGTATTGTCAAATGTTGTCGTGAGTACTTGTCCAGTGGGCTTTAGTGACCGAGATGGGTCACTAAAGCAAGTGAACGAAAATTGACTCATTTGAAAAAAGCTTGAAAATTGAGGCCTTATTTGAAAATTTTAAAGTTCGGAGACAACATAAAAATCATAAAATTTAGGACTTATCTGAAAAATGGTTAACGGACTTATCTAAAATCTCTGAAGTTAGATGACTTTTTGTGCATAAAGTTTAAAATTTGAGGACTTGCCTCAAAAATCATAGAGGACGTATTAGAGATGCCACCTCAAATGACATTTTTCTTTTACCTTTTTTTTTAAACATTCGAGTTTTTAAATTGCTCACCAGAGTGGTGGTCGGCCGGCCATGAGACTCCGGTAGGTTGGACGCCCGTCACCGGTGACCAACCTATCGGAGTCTCGGTTGGCCAACCTCCACTCTGACTAATAATTTTAATATTAAAATCTTACGTTTTATGAATTTTTTTTAATATTAGATCTTTAAATTGTCGTCGGAGTGGTGGTGGGCCAGCTATGAGACTCCAATGGATTGGTCGCTAGTAATAGGTGGCTAACTCATTGGAATCTCATGGCCAGCCATCCACCACAAATGTTTGATTTAAGGTTTGAGTTTTGGTCCAAATCGTTGTTCCGAAAGTTGAAAACAATGACATTTGCGTCTTTTAACAAAAAATATGGTAGTCAACTCAGGCCAACACTAGTCAAATGACACTGTATCGAGTCAAGTATGTCAGCTTTTTCAAATGGGGGCATGTCAAAAATTCTCTAAAATTTATGACCCTTAACTCAGACATGATCGTGACCCGTTATAACGGACCATTGAAAAACCTTGGACTCGACAGCAACCCTCCAATTTTTCTTCTTTTGTTTTTGTACTGTTGGACCACCTCGCTCCCTCCATGTAGAAAGGAGGGTTCAGGTAAAGTGGCCTTCCCCCAAAATGCCACGTGTCATTTTTTTTTCTGCCCCCTGATCCATGAACGTTTGCCCACTTCTTGGTGGACCCACACTCTAAAAATCATCCTGATTGGTGATTGCCAGCCATTTGCTTCGAGCATATTTTCATCATGAACTTGGAACTCATCCATAGAGTCGCTCATGAAGCCCATGACGAAAAAGAAAAAAAAAAAACTCAAATCCAATGGCCAGAAATCCAATCACGATGATTTTTAGATCATAGGTCAACAAAAGGGTGGGCCGACCATTCGGTGGTAAGTGAGCCCAAAAGTGCCACGTGGCAATTTGGAGAGAACCATAGGAATCCTTTCCTACGACCTGCCTATAGACAAGGCACGCTCTCCACTGCATGATGAAAAGATTCTCACTTTTTTTATATCCAAATAAGCAACGGCTGTCATTCAAAAGGAAAGGTGCAATATATTGTAGGCTATGGGTGTGACCTGGAACAAGCGCTATCAGCATTCCACGTGGCAAGATAACCTTGTCTTAACTGGAATGTAGTCTGCAGTGACAGCCCAGAACTTTTCCCCAAAGTCAACCAGAAAACAATGGGGCCCTCCGAAAGGGAAACTACAAGGTAGGCATATGGTCACAAATTACAAGATCAAACTATTTTACAACGGAGATAATTTACAGCCAAGGAATTGCTTCCCTGTATTCGAAGACAAGAACAGTGGTTTCCTGATCTCCCCAACTATACAAATTAGCAAACAATATATATGTCCAACTGTTTTTCTTGAGAGGCAGAGAGACTGGCTTTCTGCCAATGCCCTCATGGTTGAGTGGTAAGAGGCACCCCTCTTAAGGGCTTACCCCAGATCGAGTCCTGCTGTCAGCATACTGATTTCATTCTGCCAGTCGATTCTACAGTCGGATACATGTGTCATAGAAGATTATAACTGCAATTCTTTCCTACCAACCATGAGTCACGAGACTGCACGCAAATGCATGAATTGCAAGTTTAGAGATACAACTGTATCTTGGCATCATGGCCGTGCCAACTTCAAATGCCATCTACCATCTTTGTTTAGTAGTTCAAGAGCTGAGAGTGCTGACGAGCGGAATCCTTTCATGTTAACAGCAGCAGAAAGTTTGCCTGAATCAATCGCTCTCAAGCAGCCTTCCAGAAATTCTCTCACCTCGGGTTCTAACAATGGAAATGTGACAGCAAACCATGCCATGGGCTCTAAGATCTCTCCCAAGAGATTGATAGTGGCCTCCAAGTCGATGCATCTGATGTGCATTACAGCCTGAGAATTGACACAAAACTAAAAGTTAGATGACGCTCCTCATATAACCTCCTCTACTTACCACAACTAAAAACCACTACAGAAGTTCCAACAAGAAGACCACTTTAACTCGATCAAACTTTATATTAAGAGCAGCTTTTGCCACTTTCGGATCTAGATATTTGATGTTTCTACAAAGACAATCACTAAACATTTTAAATCATCTTTATTGGGATATTCATTTTTTTTGTGTGTGGAAATACATATCTTAAATTTTTTAGATACTGTTTGTACATAAACGTCCTGGGGACTTACCATCATCATCATCTATGCCTTCCATATTAGTATTTTAAAATGTTGCTTACCCAATCCAGCACCAATAGCAATTACTGCACTGCACCCACTCATGCAAGTACGAGCCGACCACCATAGTCTTTGCTGTAGATTGGCCCTTAGGCAAATCTATGGTCAGTGTCATTGTGGTAAAGGTTGTGATGCCAGAGGAACCATTACTACAGGAAATGGTGTGTGTGTGTGTGTGTGTGTGTGTGTGTGTGTGCTGCAGTTAATATTCTTTCATATCAAAGGTGTAGTTCAATCTTCCTACATCACTATATAAGTAATACTAGACCAAAACTCAATTTGGGTTTCCACAAAACCAAAAATATTTAAAGTAAATTAAAGAAATGATAAGTTCTCATTCAAGGTCTAATAATCTCTATGCGGTTTAATTTAGAAACCTCGTTAAAGGGGACTCAAAGGAACACGTTATTAGTTGGGTTCTAGTAAAAAGAAAGGGTCTTAGAAACTATCCCCTATCATCAAGCAAATCCGGGAGTTGGCTTTCTGTAATGTGTATGAACATCTTGTTCTCCCTTATCCCAAGGTTAGCCAATGATATGGCTGCTGACGTCCTAGCAAAGGAGGCGTTTCTAGGGCCAGCTTATATTGTGGCGTAGAGTTGCCGGTGAAATCCTTTTGCTTTTTGCCCTCCCCCTTTTTGTGTCCTCTTTTCATTTTGTCTTAATAAAGTTTTTACGTTACTACTCAAATTTTTTTGACAAGATCATATTATCATTTGATTAAAAAAAAGAACGTTGTCCCACAAAGAAGGGTCCTTATATGGCTCAGTTGGTTGTCTCATCAGAAACAATAATAGTCATATTTGTACTCAATCCAATTATACACTAGTCCACATAAAGTCAATCATGAAACCAAAGACTACGAATAGTTTAAACAGGAATTTAGATCAAGAAGACGGAGATGGAAATTGGCATAGAAAATTACACAAGCATAAGCTAAAATACCTTTCGAGCTGCAGTCAAACTTCGAGAATGACTAGGGTGTCTTCTAATTATGCTTGAAAGAAGAACAACCGTGAACGGAAGCATCGACAACTCTACAAAATTTAGAGAATCTTCGAAGAATTCAAGAAAGTGGATCATCAGGGTAACACCTTTGGCAACAGCTGGTATCAACTTCATGTCATAACCCTAGCATCCAATCATAAGTGTTACTATAATTAACATTAATAAACATAGAAATAGAAGTTCAGAATGTAACGACTGAAGTCTAAAAATAAACAACACGATATTGAAGAGAGGGTTCAAAACCAACATTAAAATTTTTAAAAGATAAAACTAAATCAGTAAACAAAGGCTGAGATCTTAGAAATCATTATCATGACTCACATAGCACAAAGATACAAAGACTAAACCCTGAAAGGGCCAAACCACAACTGATAATTGCAGTATATGCAAGGAGATTGAACCAGCAATTGTTTAGTGCTATTATCAACAATATCAGATCTGTAAATGAACGACAGAAATGTTTCCATGGGAAACCCATACCCTAGCATACGCTTAAGTTATAGCTTGTTCCAAAAGGGCAGTGACAGGCACTAATAACTGCAAACTTAACAAAAACAATCCAAAGTGCAGGAGAGAATTTCAGGCTGCCTAAAATGAACTGATAAAGTTCGGATTTGGATTCCATCTCAGTAGTACGAGGTGAATGAGATCAAAACAGTGAAAATTGATTGCTGCAGATGAGGAGCCAAAAGAAAATAAGGACTACAAAAGGAAAAGAATATGTAAGATCCATATTTGTCCTCCATTGTTTAGTCAATTGAGAAAATGGGTATTCAAACACAGCACATCTGATTTTGGTTAAGGTGGTTTATAGCAAAATGGACATTTAGAACTTCGAATTTGGTTATTATAGATCAGATTCACACCAAGGATAAGCTTAAACAGCTGATGATGAAAGAATATATGTTCTATAACAAGCCAGAAACATAACATACAGAATGAGTGAAGATTTCAACTTTGTGTAGTCTTTTCACATATGATCAACTACCAATCGAGCATGTACACAAAATTAGCAACAGAATAGTTCCCTATAAAATAGCAATAAGGGAACATTTATTATGCATAAGATTCTACAGACCATTATTTTGACACCAAAAAAATGTATATGTTGTGAAGGTGTACCCATAAGGTAAATAGAAAAATAAACAAATAAATCAAAATTATAACAAAGTAAAACACATTGAGAATGTAAAGCACCAGATAGTATAGGGAAATTACAAAACAAAATATGCTTCCTATTGAGGTAAAAGCATGAGCAGCATCAACAAGAAGCTGGACTGTTGTCAAGGGAAGACGTAATTTCGAGAAAAGACCACCACCAACTTGCTAGATATCACTCAAGCAGAAAATCGCTAATTCAAGATTTAAAGTTAAAATGCAGACAAGGGTATTTCTAGATGCATTAGAGTGTCATCATGCTGAAATGGAACTGCTATAGAAAGAAATTACCTGGAAATGTACAACCCGGAAAATGGAAGGACTTGAATAGAACAATGATGAAATGAATGCACAGATTAGTGACCCAGCCTTAAGCACTGAATCTGTAGTGATGCCGAGAGAAGACATCTTTGACCAGTTCTCAAGCAATATCTGGCACACAGCACTACCAAACGATGATATAAAATTTTCTTCTGCAGTAAAGGTGAAATTGGAGGTACCGTTTGAGAACACCTTAAGAACGGTCAACCAATGACACGTGTACACAGCACACATACAAGAGGAAGGGATTTCTGTTCGATAGGTTGTACCTAGGAAGATTCCTAATCCAAAAATTGACCTGCTTGGATGATCATAAGTAGTAAGTAGTAACCATCCAGTATCATATTCTTGTGGACATTCAGAAAAGATCTGGTGAATAGGCCAGAAAACAGTTTATAAATAGATGGCTAGTTGGTTATACACATGTGGTCAAGTCAATCTTCAGTCAGTAGAACTGCTCCTAGGAAAGTTCCATCAAACGGTGGTCCCACCCCTTTGCATGTGACCTAAGTGTATTTACCATTGGTACACTATCCTTAAGGTCTACCTCAGAGACACTAGATTTTTCTTCACAAGTGTATCTAAAATGTACTAAAACAAGGAAAAACTGCATTTCATCCACAAACTGTACTTGTGAGGAAAGACAGTTCCCAACATACCTATCTCGGGTATCAAGTGCCCTCAAGGTTTCTTCTTTCTTTACTTCACCATCATTCGACAAAGCAAGAAGGCACATCCGTCTGTTTCTAACTAAAAGGTCCTTTAGAATGTCTAACAGAATGGATATAAGAGTTGTATGATATATTTCCATTCTGCATGTAAGGATAGAAAGAGGCTGCTCTACAAGCTCCTGATACAAATTTGATGCTGACAACAACCCAACATTATTGATGGTAGATAAGCTTCTTTCGTCAATATCCATATCCGAAATCATTATACAGCGGCAGAAAAGTGGTGTAAGGAATTCAACACTAGCTCGGTCCAAACTATACCACCACTCACAAAGGGCTTCCTGCAGTGATTCTGAACAAGACTTATCTAAGAGCAAGGGAAGCACATCTTCTATAACTGCTATTTGCAATTCAAGTTTGTCTGTGGAAGAAATATTGAGTAGACGGATTGCCTTAAGAAGCTTTAAAGCAGGTACACTGTTTACTGAAGAATTCCTGAAGACCTGGCGAGCTGATTTAATTGGGAAATTCCCACAAAAAAGATTAGCACCTCCTTCATTCCCATTGCTCTGAAGAACAGACTGAACGTCTTCATCATTTATGCCAACCTGTTCTTCAAACTGATGAAGCCTCTCCTGTTTGGCAACAGAATCTCCTGAAACTTCTAACCTTTGAACCAAGTGTGAAACATGCAAATGTTCTGGAAAAAGAGATATTGCCAGGCCAACCCACTGAAATGAGAATCAAGTTAATTTACAGATTAGAAAATCGAAACTTAAAGGTCCTCTCTATTTAAAATGGCATTTAAGATCTTAAGATGTCAATATTTCAACAACACCAAATCATTCGGGAGAAGAGAAAGAAAATAGAAAATGAGAAGCACAACCAAATTAAGGTGACTTATTAAGAAAAGAAAGAGATCCGAACTGCATACCCGAGTAAATATATGTTCATAAGAGCGCCGATGGGCTTCCATGTGTGTAAGTAATCGGTCCAGAGGCAAGGATCTCAAAAGCTTTGACCATGAAATCTCCTCATTATTTGTACAGGTTAAGATGTAATTACAATTTCCTAAGAATGTTCCTTGACTTCGTTGAAATTGCTCTCTACAAAGTATGTAAAAAGAAGCCAATACTGCAACAGTAGCTGATTCAGTTTTGATAAAATTTGAGGGATGGTTTCTGCCGCCAGTTGAGTCACACAAAGATGACATCCCTCCTGTTTCTTCCCCCGGTGTTGATTCAAGAAGCATAAAACATGAAAAGAAAGGCTTGATTGCAGAAGCCAAAAAGCTAAACGGGAGAGAATGCATCTCATTTGCATCTGAAGAATTTTCAGAGGTCAGATTACAAGAAGCTTCGGCATACATCTCAATCGTTTGGACCAGAATCTGCAATCATACGTCTATGGAAATTAAATGGAGAGAATGCATCTCATATCTTAACAGACAGACATTTATGATTTTTTTATAAGTATTGAAAGAGAATAATTACACTGTACAAAGGAGAAAAGGAAGCAAGTGGAGTGAGGAAGACCCTCGGAAACACACAAAAAGCTAAGCTTGGAGGCTGTTAGGCCCCAAGACCTTGTCATCCCATCTAAATAGGAAGTCTTCAAAATGCAGCCCCCTAAATTTCTTGAAAGTCAAGGACCACAAAAACAGAAGGCTTTTAATCTTCAAGATAACTGAATGTATCTCCCCGACCTTGTCCTCCAAATGTGCCTGTTTCTCTCTTTCCAGATGCCCCAACAAACTGCAATAGGAAACATTTTCCAAAGAATCTGACCTCTAAGAGAAAATGTGTTGGGACTGCCAACGCAGCAAGTGTTCTAACATACTATTAGAACAGATCCAATTGATAACAAATAGCTGAAAGAAAATATTTCACACCTTGCTAGCCAAACGGCAACAAATAAGCAGATGATACACCGACTATCCACTCACTCTACACATGAAGCACATACTGGTATCATAATCTTTCTACTTATCCAATAGTCTACAGTGAGAATCCTATTGTGGATCACCATCCAAACAACAAATGCCACCTCCGATAGAATGTGATTACCCTAAACAATAGGGACATGGGAAGAACTTTGCTATCTAGGCACAAGCAACGAGAAGAAAGAAATCACGGAGAAGGCACCTTTCAACTCCCAAGTCCACAACTTCATTCAAGCCAGCTGAGCAACTGAACCAAATTGTCCATCTCCTAATTTTTCTTCTGAAGCCCAGGTTTGAGGAGACATTACTGTCCATTCTCTCACAACAGCGACCAGATACCCTTTAAGATCTGATAGGGCATAAAGTGAATGGAAATCTTTAGACAGAGAAGATTCCCCATACCAGATATCCTCCCAAAAATGCACTCTATCCCCCAATCCAATCTTGAACCAATCCCCTCTTTGAATTGGTAAAATATTTTATAAATTCGTTTCCAAACCGCAGACTGTAAGTAGCAATAGTCAGATTACTCTCCCATCCGTAATTCCTGCTTCCATATGTGTTTGCAACAACCTTCCTCCACAGCTCATCAATCTCCTCTCCCAACCTCTATAGCTCTTAGACACTTTAGGGCTAAAAAGGAGGCAATGACACACACACACTTATCCATCTTCTCCATCTTAGCTCAAAGCTCATTCGTCCAAGAAGGTAATCCAGAAAGTTCTAGTTCACATGGTCATAAGTTTTTTCACTATCAACTTTACACAAAACAGCTGGGATACCAGAGCTAGTCCTAGAATCAACGCACTCATTTGCCTCCCTTTAACAAGATCCCCTTGGAAGTGAGATGACATTGCTCAAAATCTCTCTCATTCTAGATGCAAGAGCTTTAGGAGATGATCTTATAAATACTCTCCACCAAAATTATCGGCCTGAAGTCCTTAAGACTTTCAGCTCCTCCTTTTTTGACATGAGGGAAATGAAAGTGCTATTTGAACCCCAGTCCAAATATCCTTCGTAGAACTCGGAAGCACATTCATGAAATCTGCCTTGAAGATTGCCCAACACTGCTTGAAGAAGAAAGCGAGAAACCATCCGGGCCTAGAGTTCAATCACCACTTAGATCCCTAAGAGCCTTGGGAATCCCCTGTTCAAAAGTGCTTTCTATGCATTCACATTGAACCACGCTAATACGAACGAACTCAAGCCCATCCAGTCTAGGTTTGTTAGGAAATGGTTCTGTATAAAATTTAGAGTACAACTTCACAACCTCTTCTCTAATTTTGTCCTCCGCCTCTATGAGACTGCCTTCAACCAATAGTCTAGATATATTTTTTGCATCTCCTCCAAACATTGGCAATATGGTGGAAAAACTTTGTATTACAATCCCTTCTTTGAACCACCTAACTCTAAGCTCCTGCTTCCTACTAAACTCCTCTAATCGAGCAAGCTTAGAGAATTCGTTTTTAGCCTCCACTCTCCTATGGGTGTCTTCGGGAGATAAAAACCCATGCTCCTCACAATCAATGGAGGCAATCTCTCCAAGCAAACCTCCCATCATAATGTCTACTCGAACAAACATCACTTTGTTCCACACTTTCAATTTCTCCTTAAGAGCCTTTTACTTCTTGCAGAAAAGTCACCCAGCCCTTCCGAAAAAGTTGAAGGAATTCCACGACGATGCCAAAAGGACTACAAAGTTGAGATCTTGAAGCCACATGTTCTCAAAATTGAAGGAAGGAGGTTTCTTACGTAGACCACCATGGTTAAGAAAGATAAGAACACGATATGATGCAGCCTCGGGATAGCCTCTTGAGAAATCTGAAAAATATACTTGCTGGCTAGCATAATAAGGAACCTTGACAAGGTGCACATAATTGGATTCTCCTAATTATTGGACTAAGTATAATTTCCCCAACTAAAGTGAGATCCAAGAGCTGATTCTGGTCAACAAATGAAGCAAAGTCCCTTATGCTTCTAGTGCTTCTACTATCTCTTATTTTCTTGGAAGAAAATACGAACATTGAAATTCCCACCAATGCACCAAGGATAATCCCAAAGCCCGTGAATCAGCAACTCTTCCCAAAATCCAAACACAACTTCTTAGTTGAGGGACCGTAGATTCCCGTAAACACCCATGAGAATTGATCTTCCACCCTTCTACAAAGGATAGAGATAGAATAGGCCCCAATAGGAGAGTCCTCAACCTCCAAGTCCGCAAACAATGGAATAATTGTTGTTCCGATCTGCGTTGCCATCTGCTAGCTATTACAACTTTAATTTGAAAATTGTCCTTGCGAGCTAACATGTGGTTGGAGTCGAATTCATACGCCTGGTTGAAATGCATCCTCCTCTTGATAAGATGGACGGCAATGATGGCCTCTACAATCCCTTACTTACCTCTTGCCACCCCTTTTGTACATTGGTATAATGCCCCCTACAACTTCTTCAACCTCCATCTCCCAAACCCAACCAAC
This sequence comes from Euptelea pleiosperma, assembly GCA_035048495.1. Classification (NCBI taxonomy): domain Eukaryota; kingdom Viridiplantae; phylum Streptophyta; class Magnoliopsida; order Ranunculales; family Eupteleaceae; genus Euptelea; species Euptelea pleiosperma. The sequence goes on from CM068549.1 coordinate 21,268,185, forward strand.
CTGAGCAGCACTACCTCTCTCCTCCACAATGCCTCTACCACAAATACTTCTTTCCAAGTCTCCATGGTTGCCTTCCTTGGCCACCTCCTTAGTGTCTGATGAGGCCACTCCGAGCACCAGCACCTTCTTTGACCATACAAAACCTCGGATAATTGAGTTTTGGACGAGAAAGTTAAAAAAGGATGGTACCACTCTATTTGATTTAACTTGAATACAAACCCATTCTACACATTTGAGCTTTAATGAGGCCTCATCAACTATAGTAAAACCTCCACAGAATACCGCCAAACCCAAGAAATGACAAGGAAACCCAAAAACCCTAACCCACTTTTTGTCCTCAACTACTTCGAAAAAATAACATCCAGCCCTTGGGTTTCAAACGTTTATGAAGAGGAATGGGGACTTAAGAAACCTCTGACTCTTTTCCAAGATTCTAGAGGCTTCAAATTTAGAGGGAAATACAAAAAGGTATAGGTTATTGTATGGAATTTAACTTTTACCCCTCGACAGTCTCCAATTCTTGTTTACCCATGCTTGCACTTAGTTTACTCCTTGAACTCCCCTGTCTAGTTCATCAAACAATCTTGCAAGAAATCTATTCTTTCCGTAATCCTATACAGATCTGGAGCTATGTAAGTTCCTGACTTCTCACAATAGTAGTGCAATCCCTACTCCCCACCTCTAAAGCCATCTTTTCTATTAAGTCAAGTTTCTTGAAATCTCCTTTCAAAACCTCACTCTGCGTCTGCTTTAGCCTTCCCCTTGCCCTTTTAGGCCCTTCGACTTGCATATTCCTCCTCATTGGCGTTGTAATAGGTCTTTGTTGTACATGACCAAACCATCTCAATCAGCTTTCTCTCATTTTGTCACTTATTGGGGCTGTTCCTATATTTTTACGAATGTGGTCATTTCTAACTGTCTTTCCTTGTCTTACCACACATCCATCTCAACATCCTCATCTCGACTATAATCATTTTACGAACATGTTGTTTCTTGATTGTCCAACATTTTGCTCCATAAATCTTCGGTCTTATTGACATCTTATAGAATTTTCCTTTTAGTTTGATTAGCACGCGTCAATTACATAGCACTCCAAAAGCACATCTCCACTTTAGCCACCCCGCTCTAATTCTTTGGATAACATCCTCCTCAATCTCTCCTTCTTTATGAATAATAGAACAAAGGTAACGGAATTAGTCAGTTCGAGGTATCTCCTAGTAGTTATTTTAATTGACAAATCATCTCTATGGGCATCCTTACTAAAATTGCATTCCATATACTCTATCTTGGTTCAACTTATTTTAAAACCTTTAGATACCAAATCATTCCTCCAAAGTTCTAGTTTTGCATTTACCTTATCCCTAGTCTCGTTAACTAATACTATATCATCTGCAAATAACAGACACCAGGGGACCCCATCTTGGATATGAGCAGTTACTTCATCTAGAACTAAAGCAAATAGGAATGGACTTAGGGTTGATCCTTGGTGTAATACCACTGTGATTAGATAGTCACTTGTCTCAGCATCAATTGTTCTAAAACTAGTTTTTGCTCTCTAATATATATATTTTTTATATGTATATTTTTTTCATATATATTAAACCCCCCCCCCCCAAAAAAAAAAAAAAAAAGACCTGACCAACTGAGTTGTTGGACATTTCTTTCTGATATATATCTTTCATGATGTCAATATATCCATTTGGAGCTCTCTTCTATCCCAATGCCCACCAAATTGATTTTCTAGGGACTCTATCATATGCTTTTTCTAACTCTATAAAGACCATGTGGTGTGTAGCTCTATACGTCTCCTTTGTTCTTCTATATAGGCACTACAGTACTCCTGACATTTTTCTTGTCTTCAAGATAATGTTAAATAACTTAGTAAGCCAGGGCAATCCAATTCCTCCCATGCATTTCCACACCTTTATTAGGATATCATCTGGGTCCTAAGGCCCTACATGTCTTCATCTTAGTTAAAGCTGCTTTCAACCCTAATACCCTAATTCTGCCAAAGTATGTATGTTCTATATTGTCCCTAGTATTTCCATCTAGTCCTATGTCCATTATGTTATCCTCATTTAATAATTTATGGAAAAAAGACTTCCACCATTCCTTAATTTCTTCATCTTTCACTGAGAATTTCCCAATAAATTCACAAGAAACTTTATCAAAATGAAATGGTAATAATAAATTCTTGAGAAAAAAAAACATTTTAAAATCTTTACAGAATTTCCTAATTCTGAACGATTTCGAAGTACAAGTCCTATGAGACTCTTACTACAGTATAAAGGAAGTGGAATACTAGTGATGTCAAGTTATTATCATACTGGATGAATAGGCTCCACAGATAAAAGAATGCAGTGCATGATGGATTCAGTTATGTCAATTCCACAGTGAACAAAATGACCCGACTTGAGTAGTTGAAGCAGGCATTCAAGCACCAACTGATCACACCTGTATATAGAAGAGCAGTCAATATTGTATCACATTGATTTAGAAGAGGTTCCTAGACGCTCACCAAAAGAAATAATTCAGAGTGAATCTCTTGTACTTCTGAATGTAGTTTCATAGCAGTTTTCTCTAAGATGAAGAGATAATATAAGATAAATAAAATGTAAGCAAATGTCATTTCCATACTTGTGCAGAAAGATGCATTACTTGAATAATGGAATGCAATGACTAGAAAGCTCTTCAGTGTAAAATAAGCTCATAAATTTTTCTTGAAAGTTGAAACAGATAATAAATCAGAATTGATACCAAGATCTGCTACTAGTTGTAGAGAGTAAAGGCTTTTGTATTTCAGACAGCAATGATCTTCAGAATGGCATACCTCTAATGGGAAGTGCAACTCCAGAAACCCAGTAGCACAACAATCATGAATTAAAGCTAGGTTATTTGTAGAACTTACCACAATGGACATTTAAGTATTCTATTTCATAATGCATATTATTATTCTACTATTATTACTATTGTTGTTATCATTTTTCTTATAACTTATTATTATTATTATTTGTTATTGCTATTAAACCATAAAGTGCTACATCTACTACGAATTGTCCATATTCAATAGAAGGTCCCTTGGTGTATGTTCATGTGAACCCCAGAACAAAACCTCAGATGTTTCTTCTCGACAGAGAAAAGTCAGGGATGACTAATCTATCAAACCTTCACTAGAAAATCTTTTTTTTAAGTAATAATGAATTTATTAAAAAGGGGAAAAATACAACACTTTGGGAGAGTACTTTGAGTGTAGATTATTTCTACATACACCATTTTCACAGCAAGGAAATGCTACCTCATTGGCACTTGCCAAGTCTATGACAAAAAACCAAACTGCCATATTTACAAACACCACAGATCCTAAGTATTATGTTTTCTAACATCCAAGGACATTCTTTCAACCCCTTCACTAGATGATGCATCACAAATAAAGAGAGACCAATTCTATTGAACAACATGGATTGAAAAGAAAATTATAGTAAGTACTATGATGATTTATATAAAGACTAAATGAATAAAGATTGAATCAACATTAAATGGTGAATGGAAAAAGAAAAAGAAAAAAACAGTTGAGCGAAGAGACATTAAGTCCAAAAACAAGGATAACAATACTTATTATGCTGATGAATTAAATGGCAGGATAGGTATACACTCATGGAATATAACAATTAACAACCAAGAAGTGCTCAATGAGAAAAAAAAAAAAAAAGGGGGAAAATTACTTGAGGGGCCGTAAGTTTGCAATTATGGCCCTTCATAGGCAGATGGTGGTTTGTTCGGCTGAAAGGGGTTGCCTTTTCAAACATTCGTCCGGCACCCCCAAATACATTGTTTTGAGCCCGTTTGTTCCATCTTTACCCTCATAGCCTCTGCGATAGCCTCTGTGATTGCAGGAGTAGCTTTAGCGTACGACCCATCAGTTCAATGTCAGCTACTCCAGACCTTATCAAGCTCTAATGGAGTAAAAAAAAACGAGAAAAACTCTATGTTTTCTGTTGTGGATTTGTTGAAGACAAAGACGAAGAGACCAAGACGATCTCTGCTGCAATGGAGGTTAGGGAAAAAAAAACAAAGCAAAAAAAGAGAATTTGATCTCTTATTTTCTCTAGTTTCCTCTCCCTCTCCGGTATTTTCCATCTCCTTCTCCAACGCTTGGAGTCCCTTCCAGTGGCCCCATCGTTGAAGACGAAGTCGAATCGACCACCAAGATGATTTCTGTTGCCATAGAGGTTGAGGAAAAAAATCAAGCAAAAAAGGGAAGGAGATTTTTCATTCTCTCTAGTTTCCCCTTCCTCTGTAGCCTCTTACGTCTCCTTCTCTAGCGCTCGGGGTCCCTTCCAGTGGTCCTAGAGATCAGTAATAAGTAAATAAATGGCTATACCTGAAGTCTTTGGCGTCTGATCTACCTTGTTAAATCTATTTTTAAAGTTTTTTACGATTTGCGGTTTCTGGTATTTTTTCTACCGTATTATAAATCAGGTAAAAAACGTACCAGTTTTAAAATCTAGTAAAAAAAGTACCAATTTTTAAAAAATAGATATATGACCATATTCACAAGAGAGATTATTACAGTGCAAAGCCATTGGAAGGGACCCCAAGGGCTGGGACAACCCCCTTGAATTCTACCCTAGCTGGAGAAATTCATGATTGAAGAGGGCAATGGCCACTTCCATCTCTTGCCACATGGGAGCAATTTAAAGTGTTCCAAAGCTCATAGGTGGGTATTCTCCAATAGAAATTTGGGCTTCATCAACAAAACGTGGCTTGATATCCCTACACCACATGTATGTCAATAATTGACCAGGCTGCTCTTCCAAGAGAGCTTGTACATGTAATTGCAAACTTACAGCCCCTCAAGTAATTTTTCAAGAGAGCTTGATCATCTTCTGCTCCCATTGTGTTTTGGTGTTTAGGATTTCAACCTCTGTGTACTCCCACTTCACCAGTGGCACAAACAATATTTACTTATTTCTTTAGATGAAAATGCTAATACAAACGTTGATGAATGACATACTAGCTAGGCTAATAAAAAATAAAGAAATATTAGGATAATGGGATTGGGTCTTTATGGTTCTAGGTTTACAAACCATGCAAGCAGCCCCCATCGAAGCAACCCCTAATAAATCTATTTTGGTGAACCAGATATTTAACATTAATGTAAAAGGATTCCTTTCAGGGCCGAGAGATAAGCTACAACGTAAGGGCTTACAACGATGATCTCCTTCCCTATCTGTTTTGGCAATGGTTTGATAAAGCTCTTAAGAGGGAACCACGTCACCTATTTCGTTCTATTGTTTCTTTTCGCTCTAATAGACGATGATATGAGACAAGGATCTCCTTTAGTGGTTTCTTTTCGCTATAACAGACGATGATATGAGACAAGGATCTCCTTTAATGGTTTCTTTTCGCTATAACAGACGATGATAAGAGACAAGGATCTCCTTTAATGGTTTCTTTTCGCTATAACAAACGATGATAACGATGATCTCCTTCATGGTTTCCTTCACTCTAAAGATGATGATCTCCTTCACTGGTTTTTCACTTGCTCTGTTTTTTAATTTTTTTTTCTTTTAACAAATAAACAAAAAACTTAAGTTAACCTTGGACCAATGCCTACAACCTACGCCTGCTACGTCTTTAACTACTCGTACGGGCTAAAAGGGCAAAATGGGAAGACATGAGTATGGAACAGTGCATTTGGGGGTGCTGGGCCAATGTTCCAAAAAGGCACCCCCTCTCAGCCGAATAGAGCAGCATCTGTGGGTGAAGGGCTGTAATTGCAAACTTACGGCCCCTCAAGTAATTTTCCCAAAAAAAAATAATAAAGCAGAAGAAGATGAGTGTAGAGATTAGGGCCAAAAACAAGGATAGCAATAATTACTATGCTGGAGAATTAAATGGAAGGACAAGTATACCCTCAAGGAATATAACAAACGAGAAGTGCTCAATGAGAAAAAAAAAAAAAAAAAGAATAAAGCATTGAGGAAACAACATCAACCTACTTGGTGTTACAGATAGGACCAGTTGGTCGAAGAGAACTTGCAGCCTTTGTTATACTCTTAGTGTCTGAAGTTATTCCAGTCTCATGAGCAAGGCGGCAAACATCTTCCCAACAAGTACTAGCAATTTTTATATTCATCCCAATGGCTTTGCTACAATACTAAACAGGCAAACATATTCAAAATTAGAATAGAAGCAACCAAATTGGAAGAAGAAAAATATCATGGGGGGGCACTTTTATATATGAGAGTATGAGACATATATTTCAATTTTCAATGCATCGCAATTTAGAAATTTTGGGTCATATATTACTCAAGATGGGTATTCCAAGTAATGCAAAAGTTCAGTTCTCCATGCAAATTGGAAACTTATATCAAAATGTGTTGCCAACATACCCTATTGCTATCTGCTGAATGTAACTCAATAGTACTAGAGACTAAGCACATCAAAATGGATTCACTTGGTGGAATTACTTCAATATGATTATTATAAACAAACATATGCACACCGTACTAGCACATACATGAGCACCTTCTGATTCCCTTTCATAAAATCTATGCATTGAATTTTATATCAGTTAAAAAGAAAACAACAAATCTGTTGATAAATAATAAAAATAAAAATAAAAACAAGTGAATAATTTATGTCAGCGCATCTACCAAGAAAGGGAAAAAAAGTTCACTGGCACTTGATTTAAAACAATTAAAAGTAATAATGTAATGAAAAGTTTGGAACAACTTGATTACAGAAATTTTGTAGCTGTATTTAAACAATAATGTGGGTTGAATGTAAAGAACACCCACGAGTAATTAACCTTTACCCCTACATCAGATCTTACTCCCATTATTGCCATTGACTGTAAGAAAGTTTTGTAACTATACTAGACAATGATTTTGAAGAGCTGGGTGAGTTAAAGACGACAGTGGAAATCATGTTATGCACAGTACCTCAGAGACCCGAGTGCAGCACTGCAACAGAAGTTGAACAACAAGCCAAAGAGCTATTTCTGATCCTTGTTCAAAAGGCACCAGACCAGAAATGGCAGGTCCTAGAAAGAAAAGAACGCACTCTCGAAACAGATTTTCCATCGATGAACTACCACGGAATCCAGGAACGAGGAAAAGAAAGGCAACTCCCAGCTCGAATCTGCGTTTTGAGATAAGATTCTTACTGGCAGGACCCTTCACATTACCTCCAGAGGGATCAACCATACAAGTAAGAGCACGGAGCCAAAATATCACCTTGAAGTAACAAGAACAAAGTGCATAAGTAACATGCATCTAGTACACCATAAAGACGACATACTTTTCAGATACATGCAGTGTTTTGAAATCCAAACCAATCATCGAACCAAAATAGTTGGTGGGGCAGGTCAATCCGATTCAACCGGTCAACCTGTGATGCTTTATGATGTTATAAATAAATATATTGTTAAAATAAAAATAAAAAGGTTTGGTTTGAATGGTAAACCCGCTCCAGTTTGAACGCTTGAACCTGTGGATTTGAATGGTTTTCAATATTTAGAACAGTCTTTTTTAAAACGATGTGTCGATGTCAATCCGGACCATTTCGGGTTACAGTTCACCAGTTCAACCGACCAGTCCGGTCCGGATTTTTAAACACTGGGTACATGTGGTGCACATGAAGGGAGTGGGTGAGACCAGCCATCTGAATGATGCCACCTAGGAGATCTACCACGACGTAAACGACCATCCAATGAATGTGAACATCTGTTCTATGGAGTTCTTTCTGAACCTTCAGCCATATATTTTTGCAATGTCCAAAAGAATGTGATAAATCCAATCCAGTCAATTTTCATCTTGGAGATCTCCTAGATTATTTTGATCGAATTATGGGATGACCCTTCATGCAGGTGCGCCATGCGTAACTGAATGCTGTTGATAGACCATCCTTAGGGTCTATCCTATGGTACCATATATTAAATTGTTACCTTTTAAATAGAATGAAAATAAGCACAACGAAGTACTAGTAAAGGGAACCTACCTCCTCGTGAATTGGTTGCAGTTCACCTAGATGTACAAGAACGCAGTACAGTTTCAGATGGCAATATAAGCGACTAGTCCATCCATATTCATGAAACGCAGCTTCTGCGTCCACATGTAAAGCGTTACACAGTTGTAAAACAGTTGCTTCCTTGAGTTGTGATGCATCAGCACAGTGAATAGAGATTACTGGCTCTGGAAATGTTTTTGGCAATATCTCAACATCCGAAGATGAAAACCCTATTTCTACTGATCTTTTTCTGGATCTTATGCATGATACAATCCATCGGCATATTTCCTCGTCAGAGAAAAGAATCCTCGTGATGAAATCAACACCATCTTTTAGGACCTCAACAGTAATGTGAATGATCATACTTGCACAGATACATCTCCGAACTAGGGCTTCCCGTAAAATCCTAGCTATCTGGAAATCTGATTGGCAAAAAGACTCCATTGCACTATAGGACTGCTGAAAACAGTAGAATAGAAGTGGATCCGGAGGTCTATAACATGTGCCCACATGTCCTATCCGTGTCCACTTAAATATAAAATCAGCAAGCAGATCTATGCATTGTTTCCTCAATAATGGAATATACATCAAGCATGCTTTTAATAATGGTCCAGCATATTTGGTTGTAAGCACTGCATGTACTAAAATTTCTGCACATAAGAAGTAATTTCCATTAATTGCACAAATTATAATGAAAGAAACATGGAGAAGCTTCTTTTATAAATTAAGATATCCAAAACCTACAAACCAGTAACCTGGATGTAACAGATCAGGGCAACGAGCTACAGCTATTGGAATCATACACAGTAATTCTGAAAAAATAGCCTCGTCGAACCAAATGGATCCTTCCTCATCAAAGTGTCGCAGCTGGTGTTCTCCCAAGTGAGGAGCTAAAGATAATCTTTGATTGATTACTGTGGCACGTTCACGCAAGTTACAGATGGCAAGCTTAGCCCGATAGACCTGCATAAAAACAGTCACAACGTATATGGAAACCCTAGCTGTTACAGTCTTAAAGTTTTTGACAATTTTATAGATTAAAGTTATTTATCTGCCAAATATTTCTCCACAATTTTAAATTATGAAGAATAATAGCATGCATCAATTAAGCCACACTTAACTATTTGTGCATAATTATGCACTGTGTTCCACTTTTTTACCGTTTATATGTGCATATTCGAAGTCTTTCTGGGAAGGTAAACTGGAGTAGAACATGTGATCTCAGCATTGGGGTGAAGAACACTGTTCAATTGAGCTATGGCCTCAGCACCATATTCTAAGACTAGCATTACACAAAAAAAAAAGTATATGGTGTCCAATATTGCACATATCAATTTTCTTTGTAGGCAAACTTTTCAAACTTCTTATAATATCATAAAGAAGAGTAGCTGTAGAGAAAGATGAGTACCCACTACCCAAGACGCTCTATATAATTATAGTACAAAATCAGTGGAGCTAAAGGTAAACTTGATGAGGCCATGGTAGCATACAAGGTGGTCAAAGCAAGAAAAGGTATATATGAAATGGCCCCTCCAAAAGCACCAATATGTGTAGCTTCTCCTACTGGGTATCAATACCAATACTCATCAAGCTACCATGAAGATACAACTACTCCTTTCTCCCCATATGCAAACCCGTTAAAATCAATGTTAGTGAAACCAAGGAATATGCAACTATTTGTTTCTCCCAAAAGAGAGGCCCAGTCCAGATGCTCAAATATTGGTTGGGACTCTATCCTATGAGTCACAAAGAGCACAATCCAATACGTTGTGAGGGTCCAAGAGTAACTTTTTCTTCCAAGATCTTATATGTGACCCAGACCAATTAAAAAAAGACAAACCAAGGGAGCAACTTAGAGTCATGATCAAACTAGTAACCATATACAACCAAGAGTGTCGACTCTGACCTCCCAACTACTTCAAAGTTCAAAGCTCTGAGAAGTGAAACCTCTCCCGTGATGACCTAAGACCTGGTTTCTGAACCACCTTGCACCTCTAACTCACAAAAAGCTCTCAACTATAGCCCTCCAGGAATTCTCCCAATACCTTAGAGAATTTATGGCCTAAAAAATGTTTTTTTCACCCGAAATCAACTTCCCCTCTTGATTCTACGAACCCCATCCATAGATTATAGCGTAAAACAACATAGTTTAGACAACGCAATCAAAATTCCAAGTTAGAACATCGAGCCCCGACACACATCGACTAATTAAAAGCTCAAATTTAAATTCAAATCAACTCAAATCATCTTAGAATACAAAGAACAACTTTACCAACGTATCTCTGAGATCAAAAGCATCCGCGTTTACCAACAAACAATCAAAATTATCATCCATGTTTACTAACAAACAATCAAAATTTCGAGTTTCAACAACGAATTTCAGCAATCAATCGCTTCTCAGCCGATGAAGTTCAGCTAATTGACGCTGAAAAGTTGAAATTTGTTGCAATTAGATAAAAATATTAGATACCAAAATCTTCTGAACCAAAACATATTCAAGGTGAAAGCCTAGATTGAAAGAAGAAGGGTGAAAGAAAGCTGACCTCGTTGGAAGCTCGAAAGAGAGCTGAGTCATCGAGCCTTTCCTGCAGACCAGGTTCGAGCTCGTGCTGCAGTACGAGCCTTCGAACTTCAATGAAATCGACCGTTGAGTAGTTCATTGGGTCGCCCGAAGAAATACGAGGGGAATTCAAATCTAATGGAGGAAGAGAAAGAACTGAACAACCCTAGTTCCCGCTCAAATAAGGGCTTGGCTTCAAAAGTTCCTTCAGTGTTCTAAAACGGTAGGGCATGGAGAACAGCGGGTCATGTCCGAGATCCAACCCGGTCAGGTTGCGGGTTTGGACTTAGGAGAACCTAAAGCGGGTCGGATGCCGACCAGGCGTTTAGGCCTTGGATCCAACCCAATCGAATCAGGTTCCAATCGGATCAGATTGACCCACCGATCCAATAGCATATTGGATCGCACTTCATAGGTCCAGACGGAGCATATCAGATCAAATCAAGACGATCTAATTGAATATGTTTGGTCGAAAAACCTGCTAAATTTGATTTCAAGTAAATAAAAGCTGCAAATTCTTAAGTCAAATAACAAAGGGTAAAACGTTTTATTAGCATACATTTTATTAAGATAATATATTTCATAAATAATATATAAATAATATTAGATATATCATTAATAAAATTAATTAGATCGTAATCGGATCAAATCAAGGTTAATTCACTAATTTGATAGCTTATCGAATCACAATTCATATATCTATACTTTGTGTTATCAGATTAGATCATCAAGGCATCCCAATCCTTTGACAATCTTAACTACATGTAGTTATTTTGTAATTATCATCTACGATGTATCCCAAATGTTTGGAGTCAGCGGCACGAATCTTAATTATAATTATATCATTGTTTGACTCTATTTAAAGCTATCTATTTTTTAAAAGCACAAGTCTTCAAATCCTTTCTTACTACCTCCATTCATGTCATTTTCGATCTTCTCTTCTTTAAGGACTTCAACATGCACTAAAGAACTCCTTCTCACTAATGCCATCGTTGGTCTTTGTTATACATGCCCTGACTATCTCAATTGGCTTACTCTTATTTTATCTCCTATTGGGACTACTCATAGGTTTCCTCAAATATGCTTATTTCTAATTTTATCTTTTATACTTTTTTTACTCGACATCATCATCTTTGTTACACTCTTTCCGTGAACATGTTATTTTTCAACCATACAACATTAAACTTCATAAAGTATAGTTGGTATCATAGCTTTACTGTAGAATTTTCCTTTTAATTAGCTTGATAATTAACTGCTGTTCACATTATACTCCAGAAGTACACCTCCACTTTAGTAATTCAACACTAATTATATGGGTCACATCTTCATTGATCTTTCCGTTCTTGTAAATAATTAAACTTATATTACAAAATTTGTTGCTTCAAGGTATTTCTTGTCCATCCTGCTCAATAAGTCAATGAAAGAATGAAAAGAGAAGTGTACAAAAAAAAAAGGCCAACCATCTTAGAACTTCAATCTTCTAAAGCTCCATCCTTTCAGGCGTGTATGTGCCCCCCCCCCTTTTGAGTCATTAAAATGAATTGCGATGGTGCTTGTCAGAGGACCACAGTGGCCTCGGAGTTAACTTCCGTGATGCTAATGGCCTTGTTTTAGGCGCTCTCTCTGTTGAGCTTGGAGTGGTTTCCAACTTCCTTACTGAGTGTCAAGCTATGTTGAAGGTGCCGATCTTGCGCTCTCCAAGGGTTGGCTTCGCATTTGGATTGAGTCCGACTCTGTAGCTGCTATCAAGTCCTTCCTTAAGGATGATGTTCCTTGAAAGGTTAGAGCGAAATGGGATCTCATCATGAATAGATTCCAATGGGTATGGCTGAGTTCGACGTGGTGGGAAGTAAATTTTGTTGCAAATTGTTGTGGTAAGTTTGCTCCCTCCCTTCCTTATGGCTCGAAGCTTTGGTGGGTTGGAAGGCCTCCTTTCCTTTTGAGGGTGGAGGATCCTTCCTTATCTACTAGAGATTTATTTTCTGATGCTTCCTTGGTTTTTTCTTTTGGCTAACTTGTTGCTGCCTCTTTGTTTCCTTTCCCTGTTGCCTCCTTTGTTCTAAATCATCCCTTAGCAAAAAAATATTTTAATTAACAACTTTATATGTTATTACTTTTTAGTATGACACGAATTAAAATTTTCCTTACAAACAAGTAATCAATAGTTTTTCCTACATTACATTATCTATTGTGTTATTCATTCCATAAGAACGAAAATAGTGAATGAAAAATAGGAAAAAAAATAAAGGAAGGAAAACATTTATGACTATTTTGGATAGTGTGTGGAAAATCTATCATGCATGTTCTTCTTCTTCTTCTTCTTCTTTTCTTTTTTAATTCAACGTGTATTAAAATTTTCACCTCCAATTGATAGTCGATGAGTACTTATATATTTCATTATCTATTATGCAATTTGAGGTGTCATCCATTTGTTTATAAGAAAGGACATAGTGGACATGTTTTTTTTATGTAACTTGGGAGTATATTCATTTTAAAAAGTACTACTATAATTTTTTTTTTGGAAGAGGTATAGAAACAAGAAACTTCAATTCATGTGAAAAATAAGACTTTCATACATAGCAGGATCAATCTATTATACCAATTTACTCCCTTTACATGTGGTAAGTTTCAACTATCCTCCGTTATACGGCAAATGAGTTCATGTTTTTTTTCACTTTTTCTCTATTCGGACACCTGGGGTAATCCTAACACTACCATATTTTTATAGTAGGGACCTCTGCATATAAGAGAAGACATATTCATATCAATCCAAATCTCCTACTAGTAGAGGACCATCTAGAAGATTTGCTAGATCCTAACCATCTAATCAATCAAATATATGGACGGTGACCTAGAGAAAATCATTTTAATGACTGGTGATAATCATATTTACTTGATCTTTGGTCAAAGAGATCTAGATAGGGTCCTCCGTTTGTTTAATATTATAGATTAGTATGAAGACTACCTTCTTATTTGTTTTATTTAAAATGTTAAAAACTTCAAAGGCAATGAGAAAAATTATATATATATAAGGTCTATCAATTGGGATGGTCTGGATTTGCAGGTCAGTATCCCATGACAAGAAGTGTAATGTCTGCAATGACAGTCTAATTTCACCTTTTGAAAGGTTAAAATTTTATTTTTGACTATGTGTTGCACTTCCCTATACTAAGAAAATTAATTAAGTTGTAATTTAAAAAAGACAATCTAATAAGATGAGAATTTATTTTCATTGTCACGATTAGTAGTGCCTTTGTCCTAACTTCATGTTTAAGCAGGGTAGCATAAAACAATTTTCAGGCAGTTAAAAAATATTTTTAAAATTTTTTATTGAAAACAACAGACCAAATCTGTCGTTATTGCATTTATTACAAAATGATGGACTTGGCCTGTCGTTTACTACCATTAAGATAAATAACAAACTAGATCCGTTGTTTTCACAATGATAAGACCTAATTCGATGTTGTTCGCAATTGTAATAAATTAAATGATGTACCTAATCCATTATAATTCGTGATGGTAATAAACAACATACTTAGTCCATAGTCTTTTATTGATCTTTAAACAACAATTTCTGGCAGTCGTTTTTATAAAATACAACAACAAAAAAGTCCGAGTCAAATCTTCATTATAAGAAACCTTAGTAGTATGTTGAGTCGAATTTTATCTATGATATTTAGTATTAGAGTAATTATGATTCCTAGAACTTAGGTTTTGAGCAATAGAAGCCATGCCATTGAGAAGAAAACAATTATGATCTCACTAATTGAATATATAGAATTAATGATTAAAATAGTAAATAAAAAAAAACCAGTGGATCATAATTGGAACGACTAATAGGAGTTTCCCTGTGACTTTTATAACCTTTGAAGAGGATTTACGAAATGCTAAAAATTCATCGAGTGATGGTAAAGATGATTTATCCAGCATGAACGTCCCACTTAGGACCTCTCTAGTCCATCATGATGATGAACGTCGATGTCAAAATCGTGATTGAGGCCATGAGTATCCAAAAGAGAGAGAAATCCATCACTATAATAAATTCAGAATCACCACCAATCTTTAATGATGGGATGAGTATGAAAACGATAGTAAATTTATCTTTAATAAATGACCTATATTCAATGAGGAGATCATTTGGATATGTCGATGGTGGACTCATCTTTGGTGAGGAGGTCATCTACAATGAAGGTGGGATTATTTAATTGTGATGAAGTTGAAAATGAGAATGATGGTGAAGAAGCTTTAATTGATGAAAAAGAAAGTGTTAACAATTTTATGCCTTCTAAATATTAAAAAATAAAAAATGAAGGTTTGGGTGTTGGAATAATTTATTTAAGTGGTAAATCCGCACATTATGATCAAGATCATTCATGTAAAGACGAGTTTGATTATCTAATTCACAAAAATACATATGATGATTATACTTTCTTATATATGGAGATTTTTTTAATACGTCATCATTCATATATATAAAGGTGGTAATTCAACAATATGACATTGAGCGGGTTATGGCACAACAGAGACCCAAGGAATATAATCCTTGTTTGCTGTGAAATTAGATCGTCAATTATCATTATACTGGAGGCTAAAGAGAAAAAAATGGACTTATGACAAAGCAAACTCAAAGGCAATATAATTTTATTTTTGGGAATTTTGACATACCCCCCCCCCCCCCCCCCCCCCCCCCCCCCCACAATTTGAAAAAGCTGACATACCCCCTATGACTCGGTCCACTATCATTTGACTAGTGTTGACTACCATTTTTTTTTTATTAAATGACAAAAACACACTTGTCTTCAACTTTGGAACAAGGGTTTGGGCCAAAACCCAAACCCCAAATTGAACAGCTGTAGTGGAGGACTAATATTCGCTTAAAAGTGCGTATTTTCCACTGTTATCTTTTAAGCGTTTTCACACTCTCCTATGTTAAAATACTCTATTTATCTACTTTTCTACGTAAGAGTCTCTTTTGTTGCGTAGAACACACTTTTCTGGACGAAATGGTATATTTGCATGCATTAAACACATTTTCGGAAGTTTAGACATTGAGTCGTTCTGATAAAGTCTCATTACGCGCTTCTTCTGTCGCAAGAAACCCCGATGGGATAATTCTCGAGACTTACGAGCCAACATCGATCAGGAAAGCCCATTATCAAAGCTTAAAGAGCCCACATGCTATGACTAGAAGATATGGGCCAAATATGGGCTGAATAAGAGGACCAAAAAGCTGGCCTAAAGAACGAAGAAAGTAGGAGAGCCAATGACCAAGAGACAGACCAAAGTGTTTAAAGCCACTTGAATCAACTAGGAATGATAGTCTACTCTACTGGAGAAGCGTGAGGATGGTCACAGTGAAGACCAGGGCTCCAGACCCTCTGCCAATACTTTTATCTCCAATTTCTGATATTTTCTCTCTCATCTCTCCTTATTCTCTCTCTCTTCATCTTTCGGTCCTCGAATCTACTGACCTAACCCCAGAACTCCTGCCCGTTGGCTCTGGCCTATCTCCCTAAGCTATCGGACCGTTGGATCGTCCATCAGACCGTCGGATCTCTCTAAATCCGTCGGCCTGCCAATCTGGATCCTAATCAAGTCATCTTCAGTTTGACCATCAAATTGTCTATCACATCATCTTGTGAGACGATGGACATCATCAATCCCTGTAGACCAATAGCCGGGCCCATCATCATCGACCCATGGCCCGACCATTTAGTGGACCCCGCGATTTTCAAACATTTTAAATTAATTATTTTTAAATAAAAAAAGGGGAGTCCACTAAATGGGGAAATTCCCCAAAGAAAAGTAGAGTTTTACTTAAAAAAAAAAAAATTTAATATTTTTTTTATTTCCTAAAAATCCTAATTTCCATTAATGGAAATTAGGAGCTTATATAAAGGGGTAAGGAGGGGGACGAACCCTAATTTTTCAAACCCCTTTTCTCCTCTCCTTCCCCCCACATCATTCTCGGCCTCTCCTCCCTTTCCATTCGGCTCGTTCGCCTCTCCTTCTTCGTTTTCTTCTTCATCTTCTTTAGTTTTATCACCGGAGTTGCAACCTGCAACTCCGGCCAGCAACGTCTTCAACTTCTCGGCTCATGCAACGCCTACAACACCTCTCCTCCTCTCCTGTGCGTGTTGTGCAATGCACCAGTCATCTCTCCAGCAATAGTTCGATATGCTCCCTACAACTCAGATCTCCATTGACGGACTGGTACAACCTCTGCATCACCGTCCCTCTAATGGTCGTCCAATACGGGTGCAACAGCAGCAAGCGTCCACACCAACGCTGCATCCTCCACTGTTGAGCCCCACGGCAACGTCATCTTACCATGCTGCCAAGCCACCTTTCATCTCTGCCAGCACCTCCACCCTGCACAGTCGTAACCACCTGCAACCAAATCTCCACCGTCTTCTCCTCTATTCTCAAAGAGAAAGAAAAAAAAGAGAGATAAGGAGAAGAAGAGAAGGAACGATGGAGCGGTAGCTCTCTCCACCACCACCGGCTGCCCTCTCCCCAAGTCGTCATCTTCTCGGCCCATCTCTTTTCTTCATAGTAAAAAACGGTGAGAGAGAGAGACGTGGGGAGAAGAAATCGATGGTTCTATCCACCGCCTGGTGCTCCCCTCACCACCGTCTTCCACTACCTGCAACACAGAGTTGCAGGTCCGCATACCACCACCACCAGCAAGGCCACCACCGGTTGCTGGTCTATTTGTTGGTGTGCACATCATTGCACACCTCCTCTCTTTTGGCCTCACCAATAAGACGCTGGATTGAACCATTGCCTGCCTCTTGCTACTGCCATCTTGCTCCACCGTTCCCACTCCGGTAAGTTGAAAGCTCCTCACTCTACGGTTCGGCCACACCAAAAGCCCCACTCTCTTGGCCGAACCACCACCTATGATCATTGGTAAGATTTTGTTTCTTCATCTCAATCTCTCTCTAGAATTTCCTCTCACTTTCTCTCTCTAAATTTTGATTTTATTTTCTCTCTCTAAGTTGCCTCTAGAATCCATTGCTTTCTCTCTGTAAGGCTAGTGACTTTATCTCTCTACCATGAATTTCTCTATCTAGAATCCCCAGGCTGATCGCCTTTTTGCACCACTGACTCCGTTCAGTGAATGCAAGAGGGTGAGTTTTTCTCTCACCTCTACCTTGTCGGCCGATAAACGACCGAGGTGTGAAAAATCTCTCTCTATCTTCTTCCTCTCTCTCTAAAAGTTCTCTTTTCATGCTTTTTAGAATAGATTTACCGCTTTATTTATTTCTGTCATTTATTTCATGTAAGCAACAGTTTAATTAATGCAATTTGATTTCGATGATTTTAGTCTTTTCTGGATCTCTTGGATGTGCTTTTAATCTCGACTCGCCATTCTCATCCTTCTACATTTTTCTTGAATATTATCTGTCATTTTATGTTCTTATTCGCGCTAATCCGACTAATCCCGAGTGCGGATCGACATCTGACACAAGCCACTATGCAAAATTGCTCATTCTACAGGTTAAAAGTCTCGGATTAATTAAAAATATGTTGAAGTTAGGATTTCCGTAACCAACGACGCGGAATAAATCTAGTTTCAAGGACATGCCAAGATACTGCCCATCACCGGCGACCAACCCACTGAAGTCTCATAGCTGGCCAACCACCATGTTGGCAACAATTTAAAACTCAAGATTAAAAAAAACACATAAAAGCATACAATTTTATTTTTAAAAATTTCATTAACAAAAATGAAAAACAAGAATAAGAGCAATTTAGATTTTAAATTTTTGAAACATGGATTTTGGAAAGATGGGTTATTATTTTGGAAACATGGATTTTGAAACATGAATTTTTAAAACTCAATTTAAAAAGAAATCACATTTCCTAAAAAATTTCCTTATTTATTTATTTTTTAATTTTTTTTTATAATAAGAGGAGAACGAGATAATTAGCTTCCAAGGGGCTTAACTTTTTATTTGTGTATCCGATCAAAAAGCTGTTAGATGTGTTATAAAGTTCTTTTTCGATATTTTAATAGTTATCTCACCACTTTGTTAAATGTTACAAATTTGAATGTAATGATATTGACGTGTCATACCCACAATAAGGTCACGTAGGCCCTAAACTAAGCTCTAAATGACATTTTTGGGAGGGGGAATATATTTGAAGTCCCCTGGGGCCAGCAAAAAGTTTCTCTGGTTGATGTGGGAGATTTCTACTAAGCATTTGAAAACTAAAAGAAGAATAAACATATAGAATCACGAGTGTTGTTTATTGCCCCTATCCTTAAGGTCAATCTATGTTTTTAAGTCCACTAAAAACCAGAACACCGTGACCTGTACAAGTGACACTCGCACATGCGCTTATCCCATTAAATTAAAAACAATTTCTTTGTTTAAGAACTATTTTTTAAAAGGGTCGTGATGTAAAACAAGGTATACCATGAGATCTTTTCAAATGCGGAAGCACATTTTTGTCATCTGGGCCCAATGACCGCATGGATGTTTAGCCCATCCCTTAGTAAACTTTCGTACTAAAAATCAGCTTGTTTGATGATTTTTACCCATTTGGTTTTAGTACTAAAAAAAAATGGTTGAATTCAATGGCTATAAGATACCTTAAAAAGTACTAAAATCTAATGGTTAGAGGTACTAATCGGGGTGATTTTTGGTATGTAAATCCAACAAGGGGTGGGATAAACATCCATGCGGTCAGTGGGCCCAAATTAGCTTATTAAAAGTGTTTCTGTTAGTTAAAGAAGCACTTATACTACTTAGTAAGCTATTCTACTCACCAATGATGTTGTCCTCCACAAACAGCTTAAATGATTGAGTGTTCCCTTGGCGTTTTCCACTCTTTTCAAAGAAACCAAGATCAAGAAAGTAAGAAGTGAGGCCATGGACCTGGTACATAGAGAAGCACTAATGGTGCGATTCCCTGATCCAACGGTTAAGGATTCTGGGTATGACACGTGTATGGTGCTCAACACCCACCATAGATTTAGTCTTTGAAAACTTTGATTATGGGTCACTCTCGAATGAGAATTTAAAGGCACTAAGAGACAATTCATTCACATAGAAAGAAATATTCCTTTTAGCTTGAATTGGTAAAGCATATGATCTTAGTATCAGTCTCCTTTTATTTCGCAATCTAGAAACCTTCCATGACACCTGCCGCTAACTGCAGCCAATATGAGCCACGTGGCACGTTCTTAAGAGGACACTGACCGTATGGATGTTTGGTCAATGACTTGGTGGACCTACAGACCAAAAATCAGCCTGTTTAATGATTTAAAACCTTTGGGTCTTTGTACCCAAATAGTGGTCAATAATGCTCAAATTACTTAAAATTAAATCAACCCATGAAAATAACTTCAAATCCAACGCTTAGAAATCACTGATCAGGTTCATTTTTGGTTTGTAGGCCCAGCTAGTGATTGGCCAAACATCCATACGGCCATTGTCCTCTTTAGAATGTTCCACGTGGCTCATATTGGCTGCATCACCGTCCATTGTTTACTAGTAATGGGTCCTATCTCCCCATGGCCGTTTGATAAGAATCGAACGATGTGTAAACAACATTTGTAACAAGCATAACCGTCTGATGGGAATCAAACAAAACCCACCTCTCCCTTTTTCTCAACTTGCCTGTCTTTCAATAATGGTAGTGGAAAAGAAGGGGAAGAAAGGAAGAGATGGCGAAAAACAAGAGAAAAGAACAAAGAGAAGTCCTTGTTGTAAGAAAAAACTAGAAAACTAAACAAAACCAAAACTGCGCGCAGAGCCAAGAAATGAAGGAAAGAAAAAGAAAAACAGGAAAAAGCCAAGGATGGATTAAGCTTTTTAGTGCATTTCCTTCACGCAAACGAAGCTCAGACCTCAGAGATGAAAGAGAAACACAACAAAAAAACACAGCTCGCTCTGCCTGCTTGCCTCTCTCCTCGTTTCACGTTTCAATGCCCCGTCTGACCCCGCATGAATAAAGCCAACCCATCATCCCATTTCAACGAGTAAAACTTCTATGACCGTCGACGGTCAGCGAAGCTGTCACTGACCATAATGTGAGCCACGTGGCACATATTTAGAGGATGGCAACTGTATGGATGTTTGGCCAATCCCTATGTGGACCTACAGAAAAAAAAATCATCTTGATTAGTCATTTCAAACCTTTGGATATTTGTACCCCAAATGATGGTCCATAATGCTCAAATTCCTACGGTAAAAATCAACCAATGGAAATGACGCCAGTTCAACGCTTGAAAATTACTAATCAGGTTGGTTTTTTATTTGTGGGTCCACTTAGGGATTGGCCAAACATCCAAACGGTCAGTGTCCTCTAAACTTGTGCTACGTGCTTCATATTGTGGGGGTCAGCGGATTTCAGGACCGTCGCGGTCATGGAAGTTTTACTCCTATTTAAATTATTTACACACTCTTTCCGTCGGAGTAAAACTTGGCCCAGTGTTGGCGCTCACTTACCGCCTACAATATGCGCCACGTGGTATATTTTTATAGGACATGACCGTATGGATGTTTGGCCAATCCCTAGGTAGACCTACAAACCAACAATCAACCTGATTAGTGATTTCAAACCTTTCGATATTGTACCCCAAATAGTGGTGAATAATGAACAAATTCCCACGGTTAAAATCAACCATGAAAATGACTCCAATCCAACGTGTAGAAATTACTAATCAGGTTTATTTTTGGTTTGTAGGTCCACCTAGGAATTAGCCAAACATCCATACGGTCATCGTCCTCTAAGAATGATCCACGTGGCATATATTGTGGGCGGTTACAACTTCGCTGCCCGTCTTGGTCAGTAAGTTTTACCCTCAATTATTTACACACTCTCTCTCTCTCTCTCGTATATCTGACATTTACACCGCACGATGCACCATAAAGACAGCAACACAGCTCCGACACACATTCTCTCTCTAGAATAAAACCCCACGTTTCAAGCCTTTCTTCCCGCTCACTGTTGCTTTCTCTCACTCACTCTCTCTCTCTATATCTCTATCTCAATCTAGTGATCTCTCTCATGGCTGCCAACAACAACAAGGGTTCGTCTGCGTATGAGTCCGACACGGGTTCGAACCATACGACATTCGTTCAAGCCGACCCATCAACATTCCGAGCAGTGGTTCAGAAACTAACCGGAGCGAGCGAGGACCCATCAATGGAGAAGCTCCCTGTAACTGTTCCAGCACGGCACACCGGGTCGGGACCTCGTAGACCTGCGTTCAAACTCCAAGAGAGAAGACAGAACATCCGAAAGCTCGAGATTAAGCTTGGTTCCAGTGCTGTTCGACTCAAGAGCTTTAAAGGAAGTGAGATGGTGTTGGTTTCTCCTGTTTCGACTCTCGATTTTTTCTCTCGAGGAAGTCCAAAGACGCCTCGGTCGCCTGCAGAGGAGGAAGAGAGAGCGATTGCAGAGAAAGGTTTTTATTTGCACCCATCGCCTCTTAGTACGCCCAGAAACGCTGAACCAGAGCTCTTGCCTTTATTTCCTCTCCGTTCTCCGAGAGGGTCTACCTCTTCTTAGATTTTTTTTTTTTTTTTTTTTGGAGATTTTTCTTTATGTTTTTTTAATATTATTATAATTATGTGGAGCTTATGATTTTATATATTTTTCTTTGGAATTGATTTTTTTTTTACAAATTTACCTTAATATTTTCACATTTGACGAGAATACCCCTCTAACAAAAAAACTTTCAAAAAATCAAATGCGAAGTGGGAGGGGCATTCCTGTCAAATGAGAAAAGTGTTGACGGGAAAACCTAAAAGTTTCCGTACAAAGAAATCTAATCCGTTGGATTAGGAATGATGATGTCAAAAATATCGGAGTTGGTGAGCATTTTGGCTTCCCTCTGTTTTAAAAGGGTCGAGATCGAGGGACAACCAATTTGGCGGACCCACATAGAAGATGAATCAGTGGCTGATTTTTGGTGAGCAAGATCTCCTCACCGTATAGAACGCCCCAACAAAAAATCAGGCTATTCTGAAATTTCTAACCCCATCAAATGTGGTTTTCAAGTTATACAGGACAAATAGACGGTCCATATTTCTTCAACTTTTAAACCAGTCTACGAAATTAGCAATTGATTCATCTTCTATGTGGGTCCACCAAATGGTTGTCCCCCGATCCCGACCCTAGAATCGGTAACACGACATCAATGAGTACATACAGAGGAAACCAAACGTCTTTGTCTGACGTCTCATCTGTGACCTTGTGTTATTAATGTTGTACGCGCGCTCATCCATCCAGAGCAAGGATGAAAGTCTTGGGATCCGAGGCTAGATCGGTGGGCTCCGATCCCGATCCGGATTGGCTCATTTCACGGGAGACAGACCAAGTGAGACTCCTTTGTAAGACAGTGATCTCGGGGCGAGACCGATCCTGGTTTGGATTGGATCGGTGGGCTTCGAACCGAACCAGATTGCCGGATCCAGACCGAGAGCCGAGACTTTGAACCATGATCCAGAGTCCAGACCGAGAAATCATAATCAGGCTAATTTTTGGTTTGAAGGTCCACCTAGAGTTAGGACAAACATCCATACGGTCAGAAATCTCCAAGAATGTGCTATGTGGCTCAGATTGTGGCCCGTCACATCCGTCAACGAAGTTCTACTCGTCATTGTACTTGCAACAACCTTTGTAGATCTAGCGAATAAATCTTTGATGATGGACGTCCGATGTCAACATTGATGACAAACTATACTGTATGAGCCACGTGGTGCAGTGGATTTTGGATCATCTCTAGGTGAACCTACATAAAAAAATCAGTATGATTAGTGATTTCTAACCTTTGGATTGAAGTCTTTTTCTAGTGCAACTTGAGCATTATTGGAGCACTCAGAGGAGCATGCCATAAAAAAAATGGATGATCACCAATCCATTTGGAGTCTTTTTCATAAGTGAATGTTTATCCGTGGGATTCAAGCATTATTTGGGGTACTCAGATCCAAAGGTTAAAAATCAACAATAAAGCTGATTTTTGGTATGTAGGTCCACCTAGGAATGAGTCAAACCCCATATAGTCAGTGGTCTCTACGAATGTGCCACATGACTTTTAAGGTGGGTAATTTCTTGCTGTTGGATTTGAGTCTTTTAATGAGTTGATTTTTAGCCGTCGGATTTGAGCATTATTTAACCGGTTATTCAAATTGAAAGGATCATATGGAATCTCAAAGCTTCAAAATTTGATTTTCCTTTTCGACCCGTCAAGATAGAATCCAACTTCCCTCGTGAACGTGAAATTCAATTTTTTGATTTTCATTACCGTACTCGAGAACTTGTTGAACATTGTCCAATTACATCAAATCTGGATTGAAATCACGTTGCTTTTGATGTGTGGGTCCACTAGGACCATCCTGGGGTCAAGATCCTATGAAGTTGACGCGCGGCACCACCTTGAAGAACAAGGATTCTCGTTTCGTAAATGTCTTCGTCAATTCCAACCGTCTTGATTGATTGAGCCATACGAAGAGTCAAAATATCGGAGTAAAACTTACCTGACCACCGGCCACACACAAGCTGTTGGACGCGTGTCCACTGTACGGTGTGAAGTCGCATTGGCACGAGCCTCTCCAAACTCGTCTCCTGACTGTATGGATGTTTGGCCAATCGCTAGGTGGACCTACAACCCTAAACTAAATCTGATCATTAGTTTCTAAGCTTTGGATAGAAATTATTTTCCTGGGTTGATTTTCATAGTAGGAATTTGAGCATTATTGAGCCTTATTTGGATGCAAAGATCCAAAGGTTGTAAATCATTAATCACGCTGATTTTTGGTTTGCTGGTCCACCGAGGGACTGGCCAAACATCCATACGGTAAGCTTCCACTACGAGTCTGCCACGTGGCTCGGATTGTGCGCTGTGACCGGCTTATTGCAGAAGTTTTACTCAGTAAGTTGTAAATCTCTTTCCTTGATCACCGGTGTCCCGGAAAACAAAAATCTCTCCAGTCTATACCTCTCTTCTCCTCACGAAAAATCAGCCATTGATTCATCTTCTATGTGGGTCCGCCAAAATGGAGTCAAAAATAATTGTAAAAAATGGTTGTCCCCAATCCTGAGTCCCTGACCCCAGAAGTTTTACTCTTTTTTTTTTTTTAACTCATCTCCGCAGGAACAATGGAGAAATACCCGGAGAAGGCGAGGAGAAATCTTTAAAAGAGCTTCCCCATGAGCTTTTCTTTGTTACCCACGAGTTGGCGGGATAAAGATTTTTGCTTGGCGGGATCCCGAAAGAGGGAATATGGATTTTGTTTGGCAAGATTTAAACAAAGTTAACAAACCCCCTTTTTTTTTTTTAAAACTTACGCGTTAACTAGAGGAGGACACGAGTTTGGAGTGGCCCGTGCCGATGCCACTTCAACAACTTGTGTTTGGTCTTTGGTCTGGTAGCAAGAAAACCTTCTCACACCTATGTGAGAAATCCGATTACACATCACAATATGAGCCGCGGGCACACTCTTATAGGACGATGACAGTATGGATGTTTGGCTAAGTCCCTCGATGGACTTGTAAACCAAAAATTAGCTTGATTAGTAATTTCTAACCTTTTGATTGGAGTCATTCACATGGGTTGATTTTAACCGTATAATTTTGAGCATTATTGACCATCATTTGGGGTACTAGATCCAAAGGTCTGACATAACTAATCAGGCTGACTTTTGATTTCAAGTCCAACGAGGGACTGGCCAAACATCCATACGGTCATAGAAATCTAAGAGCGCCACATGGCTCATATTGTGGTGTGTGATCGGCTTTGCTCACATACAGGTGTGAGCGAAGGTTTACTCCAGACCAAAACCAGTTTCTCTTGGGCAGTGGTACAATTGCTTCCACCGGTCCCACTTAATGTTCATTAATGGATTGCTGTGATTTCCATCCCGAAGGTTATTGATTGGGAGTAAAACTTGTGTCACAAGATGTTGTGACGGAAGCCGGTCACAGCACTCACTAAGAGCAACGTGGCATACTATTAGAGGACGATGACCGTATGGATGTTTGGCCAGTCCTTCGGTGGACTGGTACACAAAAACTCAGCTTGATTAGTGATTTCTAACCGATTCGATTGAAGTTATTTTCATGGGTTGATTTTAACGGTAGGAATTTGAGCATTATTGAGCGTTATTTGGGTGCAAAACTCCAAAGGTTGTAAATCACTAATCAGGCTGATTTTTGGGTCGTAGGTCCACCGAAGGACTGGCCAAACATCCATATGGTCAGAGCCCTCTGATCGTGTGCCACGTGGCTCATATTGAGTGCTGTGACCGGCTTCCGTCACAACATCTTGTGACACAAGTTTTACTATGATATCAAGTAAAACTTTGCTGAAACGTTGGTGACGGACCACATAATGAGCCACGTGGCTCACTTTTAGAGACAACTGACCATATGGATGAAGCTACATACCAAAGATGGAGTAAAACTTCTCTCACAACGCACAATACGAGCCACATGGCACACTACTAGAGGGTGCTGACCTTATGGATGTTTGGCCAGTCCCTTGGTGGACCTGCAAACCAAAAATCAGCCTGATTAGTGATTTACAACCTTTGGATCCGAAGACATAATGCTCAAATTCCTACGGTTAAAATCAACCAATGAAAATAAAATCCAATGCTTAGAAATCACTGATCAGGTTTATTTTTGGTTTGTAGGTCCGCCTAGTGATTGGGCAAACATCCACACGGTCAGCTCTCTACAAGAGTGTGCCATATGGCTTGTATTGCGTGTTGTGAGTCTTGTGACCGGTCACAAGGCTTTGTGACAAGTTTTACTCAAAAAATCAGTCTGATTAGTGATTCCAAACCTTTGGACCCCAAATTCCACGGTTAAAAATCAACCCATGACAAACTCCAATCCAAGTCTTAGAAATCGCAAATCAGGATAATTTTTGAGTGTGTAAGTTCACCTAGGTTGAGCCACCCTACAGTCAACAATCTCTAAGTGCATGCCACGTGGCTCATACTGTGGTAAGCAAAGTTGGTGCTCCCCCCCCAAAGTGAACATCCATGCGGTCAGTGGGCCCAAAAAATGTTCTATATAGGGCCACGATGAGAGTCCTCTGCATTGGGAGTCCTTTGCATCTAATTTTTTTTGTAGCTTTTGATCATCAAGAACACTTGCTAAATAAAGATTTTTTATTATATATAGAGTTAATTTTTTAATTAATATTATATATATATTAATATATTAAATATCAAAAAAGCCTCATATAGAGAAAGCCCTGGAATTAATCAGTAGTAATGTTACTGAGTTCAGATAAATCTACGCCCCCTATTCTTACACCTGGCAATGGGGCCCATATGAAAATCATGTTCGTCGATAAAACATATAGCGTGAGTCGTTCATATCGTGGAGATCATGATCTAAAAAATATAGCCCATTCTAACATTCACAACTTCATGAAAAATTGGTTAAAATTTGAAAAATCGGAATAAATTAACTAAACTACTACATTAGGTTAATTATGTACCTAATAATGTCGGAATGGACTGATTTTTTAGGCCTTGCTTGGTGCACTACACTTAGGTGCATTTTGCACTGTAGTGCAAATGTAGCGACTTGAGTTGTAATCACTTACAATGCAAGTCATTTACAAATGTTTGGTTCACGCCCTGTAAATAGATGCAAACGAAGTTTAGCTGATTGGTTGGAAGTGCATTGCAAAAGAATGCAATGGATTATTTTATTCTTGATTTTATAAAAAAATATGTACAATAAAATTATTATTGTTATCATGTTGTTTTTATTATTATTATTTTTTGGAGGGTAAAGCTTGGGTTTAGGCGGCCCCAACCAACTATATCGAAAAAATAGAAAATAAAAATCAAATAATAAAAATAAAAAGATAATAATAATAAAATAATCACGGTTATTATTCTTATGTTAAGGAGTTTGCAACGGCTTGGAACCCACTTGCATGGCAGTTCATTTGCACGCCTCCAACCAATCACTTGCAATCCCGAAATTGTAGCAAGTGAGTGCATTGCACTCAATTTGCTATGATCATCGTAGCAATGACAACTTAATATATTGTTATCTCTATAGGGGCCCTACCATTGGGTGTAAGAATCATTTGTACACTTATTCTAATTATATATGTATATGTCACGTTACCTTTATGTGTGGTCCATATGAGATGATTCAAGGATTGATTTTTTAGTGAGAATGATTTCCTCGCAATTGAGAACATTCAAGCCAGAAATCATCCCTTCTCGACATTTCTAGACTTATGAAAAAGTTGATGACAAGATATAAATTTTGGCTCAGGCTCCAAGGACCCCCTTTTTCTCACCCCTCTGGGGAGTCATGTGCTCAGCCGCCAATCCAAAAAAGTGAATACCAGCTCAGCACTATCAACCACTGTTGGATTCTCGGCCGAGCACATGACTCACGGGGGGGGGGGCCTGAGCTCGACCCATAAATTATTGGATGATCTCCATTTGGGACTTAACTTTGTGCACTTTTGATAGGGTTAGAAGTTTTAGAATGTGATGATTTTTTTGTGAGAAAATAATCCCCACCAAAAATAGTCCTTGGTTCATGTAGGCCCCACAATGGCACATCAAAATAACATGAACTATATTTATGTATATAAATATAGGGTCAAGGTTGGAGGACTCAAATTTTCACCCAAATTCTTGGCGGTGGATTTCGTGAAATCCAATGGTGGTTTTGCTTTGGTAAAGTGAATGTCATCTCAGTACTATCATCCACGGCTGGATTTCACGTAACGCCTAGAGTTTGGGTCAAAATTTTTAGATGCATACGTGAAATCCCGGCTCTTTTGATCCAGGCGTTTGGGCCACACCAAAAAAAATGCCACGTCACTTATTCTTAGAGATCAATGACCGTATGGATAATTGAACCATCACTAGATAGACATACAGATAAAAAATCAGCCAGATTAGTTGTTTCTAACTGTTGGATTTGAGTCTTTTTCAACAGTTGATTTTCAACCATGGGATTTGAGCATTATTTTTCAACAGTTAATCAGGCTCATTTTTGGTCTGCAGGTTCACCTAGGGATGGTTCAAACATCCGTACAGTCATTGATCTCTAAGAGTGTTGCACGTGGCTTTTTAGGTGTGGTCCGGACGCCCAGATTAAAAATGCCATGATCAAAATTTTCTCATTGGTATGATCCAGATGAGCTATTATTATATCATAGTACCGGTACTACGTAATTTTTTTTATCTTGTAAATCTCCCAACAAGACAAATTGAAAACCCAATAATTTGTTTGGATGGTGAGGAAGCCCTCTTATCTTCTACCTGGAGATTGGACAAAAACCATGAACACGAAACCCTAATTTTCGATCAAATCGAGATTTCTCGTTTTCTTCCTGTCGATTCTCTCAGATAATAGTTTCTTGTTGTATTGTTCCTTAGCTTTTGCGTTTAAACAGCATCGTTAGCTTTCCTTTAATGGAGTTCCCGCCCGAGCGCTCAGGGTTTTTACCAGATGGATCGGTCCATCCATTATAAGCGATTCTATTGGGTAAGTTCATTGCTCTCTCAATCTCTTCTATATTTTCTTGCATGTTTTGTTTCAAATCGATGGGTGCTAGGGTTTTCTAAAATTGCTATATAGAATCTATGCTTCAAGAGGTCGAACGAGCATAATCTAATTTTTTTATGTAGTGGTAATTTAGTGAAATTTTTTTTGACTCGAAAATGAAGTAGAACTAGGAATTAAGCTCTAAAACATAACGATAATGTACAAGGGGGTGGGTCCTCATATTGGGTGATACCGAGCTATTGAATGAGGTGGTGGTATTGGATAAAAGACTCAGTTGATGCGACTCTAATGAAGGAGTGAATTGAGATTTCTATGAATTGTTTTTAAGGATTCAGGGATACCGATGAACATAAATTATTCAGTTCATGTATGTGTCGAGGAATTTTCAAGTAGTCTCGGTCCCCACTCCATCACTATGAGGTCACGGGTTTGATCCTAGCTCACCCACCAGCAGGGTTTTAAATTTCGTTGGCACGCCCGAAATTTCGGTCTTGGTCTATAATCTATATACTGAAATCAAAACTCAATAAAATTTTAGATTTCGGCCCACTGTTAGATATTAATGGAAAAAGAGATAATTTAGACTCTTTCCATTAATAAAAGTATAATTAAGATATCTTTTATCTTAGGAAGATAATAGAGAGAGAAATAGATAAGATTTGTTTCTATAAATAAGGTAATATTAATCTTATCATTTGAGTTTTTTCCAAAATTTCACCAAAATATTGAAATTTCAGGCAAAATTTTGGTTTCGACGTGGGCTGAAACCTAGTCGAAATCGAAATTTAAAATCCTTGCCCACCAGAAAAAGAAGAAATTCAAGTAGTAAACTGAAATCGTGGGCCTATTATGGAAATCCAATTGGGGGAATAAATGATTGAAGAGAAAATGCATAATGGCTATATATATATATGGGCTGTGATAAAGATACTAATGGCTTTTGACTTATAAAATGACACGCGATTTTGAGGACCGCATGCAAAATCTCTTCAATATGGACATCATCCTGACCACAAATCAGCAATTTCTAAAACTTCCAACCGTATCAAGCATGGACCTAAATTTAATGGTGAATATGGACGGTTCAAAAACTTTCAACCAGCAATCCACTTTTTACAAGGCTACAAATGTTGGAATTGGTTAATTTTTTGTGAGGTTGATATCCATGTTGAGAAGAATATCATCACCAAAAATAAGCCCTTAACTCATTTACATGTGGGCGCCTCGTCCATGAGTCAATTTATGAGTCACAAAATGCTTTTTGACTTATAAAATGACACGCGGTTGTGGGGACCACATGCAGAGGATTTAAAAGCTGATTTTTGGTGATGATGATATTCTTATCATGGAGATCATCCTCACAAAAAATTACTAATTTCTAAAACTTCTAACCTTATCAATTATGGACTTAAATTTAATGGTGAAAATTGACGGTCCAAAAATTTTCAACTTGCAATCCACTTTTCCTAAGGCTACAAATAATGTTAGAATGGGCTGCACTTTTGTGAAGTTGATATCCATGTTGAGAAGAATATCATCACCAAAAGTCAGCCCTTAACTTATCTGTATGTAGGCTCCACATCCATTAGTCATTGTATTAGTCACAAAACCACGAGTCAACATATCCCAGCCCTCCTATAATCCAGACTGTATGATCTATGGGCGACTTCTTTTCGAGGGTATACGTATAGCCCAATGTATATGTTGAGTGGTTAGGAGAGTCTAGTTGCTCTGAGTTTTAAGTTTCTAACTCATTCAAGAGGTTGCCAATTGATTGACTACATGTGTGGTATTGGTGTAGGGGCGTATTGTGGATGATGGACTTCAAGCCCATTATATATTTTCTAATAATTGAAAGTTGATCGCCATGTTGAAGGAGAGCATATTTCATGAAAAACCTGTAACTTTGTAAGCTCCTTTTGGAGACAATTATACAAGTCATGGAATACTAATCTTAGTGGAACCAATATATAAATTATAAGTTTTGGAATTGGACGATTTTTGGCGAGGAGATCATCTTCACAAAATTTCAAATCATTATGACATTCGTAGACTGATTTAGAAGTTGAAGAATTATGGACCGTCTATTTTTACCATTACTTGAAGGCTACACTAGATGGGGTTAGAAATTTCAGAATGGGCTGATTTTTTGTAGGAGTGATCTATACGGTGAGGAGATCATCCTCACCTAAAATCAGCTATTGATTCATCTTCCATGTGGGTGCGCCAAAATTGGTGTAGAAAATGTTGTGAAAATTGTTGTCTCCCGATCATGACCCTATATATATATATATTCTATTGTTTATATGTATTTGATACCAATCATAAGATATTCTATCGCTTATTATCCTTATTATCGAAAGTACTACCAAGTCTACGAATCCTTTTATTAAAGGTTAATTGAGTCAGACACTTTGCACCCGTGCCGGACTCTGACACCCATACTTGTATTAATACTTTTTTAAGTTGTTAAGCATATCGAGTTTTCCCTTTTATAAATCTGCTTATATTTAATATGTTATTGGATTGCTCTATGGTTTATAAAAAATGTTTTCTTTTACTTTTCAAAAATTTCTTTACTATATATCGGATACGGATGTGTCTACGTATCGGGCTTCTTACCATGTCAGACATTGACACACGTGTTTGTGCTATTGTTACATAGACTAAAAGAAACTTGCTTCTACATGATAAGTCTATAAAGTTCTTAAGGGAGTGTTTGGATTAACACATGTATTTTGCGCAAAACATGCATGATGAGGACATCAACGTTTCCCATTCTAGAGTTTCCCAGAGGAGGAGGACTAGAGCTATACCATTATAATTATGGTTGGATGACTACTATGTGGGCCCTCGTTTGGATTCTCAGTGATATTGGAAGCAGAAGACCCTATATGCATGACATCTTGAAGACTCCACATTGGAGAGATGCATATGGACTGCACTAAGGGAGTAGGTACTAAAGTGGAGCATTTAGAGAGCACTTTTAGAGGGGACACCCAACTTGTTTGTTTAGGACCTAGTTATCATTTTATTTTTTATTTTGTCTGGGGTGTTTTAGTAATTTCTTTATTAGTTTTGGGTGTCTTAGCAGTTTTAGTTATTTTCTTATGGGGTTGTATTTTATTTCAGCCATTGGATGTTTTAGTTGCTTTAAAGATCTAGATTAGATTTAGGTTTTATAGTTTATTAAAAAAACCCTCAATGTTGTATTTTTTTGGTTAATGATGAATGAATGAAGAAACTCAGCTTTTGAGGACTCCTGTGAGAGGATTTGGTATGAAGCCATTAACTTTGGTGTGATTTCAAGTAAAAAATTCATCAATTTCTCTTTTCTTCTTCCAATCTTACTTCGGTAGTTTATTTTATTTTATTTTATTTAACCTACTTAAATCCCAAACCCTAATCCTCTCAAACCAAAACCCTAACCCTAGCTGTAGTTACCATACCGTTCACAACCCTATAACCCTAGCCACACTACGTGTTGTAAGCAGCTCTGGATTCTATCACGAAGAAAGCTCCCCTAACACCTATATACCCTGTGGTACCCTTGTGGGTCCTATACACTCTCCCTAGTGGATCCTATATACCCTGCGGCACCTTGAAACCCCCACTTACACTTTGCGGCATACCCCCACACCCCATTAACCCTGCAGCCTGTTAAACCCTGTTTTTCGACCCTTTAGTTAGTTCTTTTAGTCTTTTAGCAAATAAAGTAATTAAAAGAAAAGGCTGCTGGAATTTTTTCTGATCGTTTGCACTTCACCTAAATAAGATTTTAATGTTAAAACCATCCTTAATCAACCCCCTTTGAGCCTAATTTATCATTCAAACTCTTGGCAAGGAACTAGCAAATCTACTTGTCTTGGTTGAACCCCAAGCTAGTGGAAGTTCCAACTTCCATTGGACTCTTCAATCAATATTTGGGGATTCACATTGCCGGGCTGTGAACTTGGTCTTGAACTCATCAATAATTATTTGTTAGACTTTCTAAATATATGTGGTGGGTTTAGCTTTATTTTGTACCTGTAATTGTTTTGGTAATTTCTTATTGATTTCAATTCATCATATAGGATTAGTTATCACACTCATGGTTCAAAATATCGGGCTATACCGAAACGTTTCGCTCGTATCGTTTCGTTATCGCTCTAGGGCGTGACAAGCTTGGCTACATGAAGTTTTGTCTGAAACCGAACGATACTTCATCTTATGTGTAAATTTGCACTAACATTTCATTTCGGTTTCACAAAGTTTCGTCTAAAATCAAACAATACTTCTGATACGTTTCAGTATCGTTTCGGTATCACCCATGAACGATACCGTGTGCTTTGAACCATAATCGCACTCCTACATCAAATTTGGTATTAGAGCCTAGATTTAGCTTATGATTTTTGTCCATTGCACTTAGGATTAGAGTTACGTTGCATTTTAATATTAAATTTCAGCACATCATTTGCATCTCATATAGTCGTAGGACATTAGAGTCTCTATGCATGTCCATACGTAGTGGTAGGAGTTACCAACCCAATAGGGATGTTGATCAGATCACCTGAGCTCTTGAAAATTTTAACAATCGTCTGGCAGGCATTGATGCCAGAATTGAAGAGCAGGAATGGGCACATGATTGCTTGTCGAGTGGTAGTCGGCCAGTCAGGCACAAGACTCCGGTAAGTTTGTCATTGGTGATGGGTGGCTAACCCACTGGAATCTTGTGGCGGGCCGTCCACCACAGCCGTTCGATTTGGGGTTAGGGTTTTGGCCCAAACCCACATGTTCTTGCTAGTTTAAGGTTGAAGAAAGGATTGTTTTTGTCCTTCACAAAATTTTGTTAGTCAATATAGGTCAATGGCGGTCATGGACAGGAGATATGACCCTAGATTGTGTGGAAAGGTGGAACAAGATTCATGTAGTAGACCCCAAATAGTTTGGAATTGGGATAAGATATTTCTCCTTGTATTCAATTGGCTAATTGCATTGGTCTATTTCAAGGTTTAAAATTTTGGTCTCATTCAATGTTTTCGTTAAGCTGGAGAACAAGACTTCTCGAACGAAATGGACGATACATTAGAAAATAATGATATGTCTCGATACACAAAGATACAATTACGACGTTTAATACTATTTTTAATGCTTAATAAAGCTAAAAAGTATTTTGTTTAGTGAATTAATACTACTTTTATTACATATGTACTATAAATACAAGTTTTAAATTACTCAAATTAATTTTCTGGTATGTGTTGTCTCAGTACCTTACCAAACGAGACATCTCAGCCAAGAATGTGTCTATTTTCCAGTCTGTATATCAGAAAATTTGTTCGTTTATTTGGAAAAAAGTTGTTTGGTATGCTCCAATTTATTCACTATAGAAAAAAGATTCTCTTTAATTTGTGGCCATTTTAAACAATTCAAAATATTGATTCTGGATGTTATTTATGTTTTATGCATAGAGGATGAAGGCCATTAAGGACTGGATTTCGTCGCATTTAGCTTCCAAGACGCCACTCTTATCAAGACCACTGTCAGGCAATGACAGCTTCTTCGACGAGGAACCTCTGGATGAAGAATATGAGGATCGAGGTATGATTACATCCCCTCTGCCTTGTTCTGTGTGAATAACAGCAGATGTTTTTACTATGCTACATGTTGAATTTCTTTCTTTTCACTTTGATTGCTATCTGTCAGGGTTATATTGATTTCACTTAATTATAACATATATTTTTTTCATGTACCCATTTGTGGAATTTATATTTCACTTTGGTTATATAATATTCACTTACAAGACAATGTGTTTTCCAATAACATGTAGAGATACTTTTTCCTTGAGGTTGCTAGAACTTTGGTAACAGTGGGTGAGCACCATGCAGTGACCATCTTGGAATTCGTATGTGTCTTTATTTATAAGTAGTTGATTCATGATTGAGTTCTTTTGTTTAATGTCTTATGGGAATGTTAAGGGAGATTCATCAACTTCACAATGTTCTTGGGGACAGCTTGTACCATATAGAAATGATCTTAGCCTATCTCTTTAGCCAAGTCATGTTTGAGTTGTGTATGGGGGCATATGTGAAAAGTTTATCTGCAGCTGTTAGAAATTTTTGTTCCTTCTTTCTCTCATGCCAGTGAAGCAGTATCATTTTAGACCTCTGGCACCAGTGATGTTATGTTTGATCACAGATCACATTTGTAAGAACAGATATAATCATTCTTGAGGAGTATATCGTGAGGAGCCTCTCCTCATATAAGGGGCAGATACACATCCTAGACATAGGCTCACAGACTTACTATTGACCATATTCTGGTCTTCCAGTTCATATTCTTTTAAGCTTATTGAATTCTTTCTCTTCTCCAATCCGAGGGAAGACACCCAAAGACAGCCAAAGCTGGCACCTAATTCAAAATATCCTTCTATTGAAAAGATTACAAGCGGAAAACCTATGCTTGATTGCACGTAAGACAATTTTTTTTTTTTGCTTAGCTTCAAGATCAGCTTTTAACTGTCGACTCAAACTAAAGGTCATCGATCAATACTGATGATGCATAGACCTATTGAGCAAGAGTCAACAACTGTCTGTTTTGGATGTTAGTTATTAGTGTAATCGTGCTTTCTATATGGTTGCAGTTTCTAACTCTTATGGTTTTAATAAATGCTACAACCTTGCTTCATTTTTAGAAGTGATTTCTACAACTTGAATCTGGGCATGGTGTAGTTTATAAGATGCAATTTT
This sequence comes from Euptelea pleiosperma, assembly GCA_035048495.1. NCBI lineage: Eukaryota > Viridiplantae > Streptophyta > Magnoliopsida > Ranunculales > Eupteleaceae > Euptelea > Euptelea pleiosperma. The sequence goes on from CM068549.1 coordinate 21,304,005, forward strand.
GGTACTTAAGTATCCCTGCACTGTGTCATATGCAGCTTCCGTTGCCCATGTTTAAGTCAGTTTCTGATTCTGATGGTTTTAATAAACACTACAACCTTCTTCATTTTTAGAATTGATTTCTACAACTTGAATCTGAGCATAGTATTGTTTATAAGATGCAGTTTTGGTACCTATGTATCCCTGTACTGTGTCATATCCAGCTTCTATTGCCCATGTTTAAGTTAAGGGTAAATCTACAATCTGAGTTATATAGGGTAACAACCTTCTACGAAAAGAATATCAGGACAGGACATGTGGCCCTCTTGCAGGAGTTCAAGATGCACCATTCAACTGGACCCCCCACCTAGGGAATCTGTCATGTGAAAAAACCAACCTCTTTAATGATTAAGTCATTCTATCCATGGCCTTATTTCTGGGGCCATTAGTCTACTAAATTTTGGCTGTCCAAAATAATGGAAGAGATCAGATAATTATAATCATTTGATTGGGTTATTTTTTGACCTAGGAGATACCCTAAAGGCCTAGATAGAATCCCTGCAATGGTGTGTCTTGATCTACAGCATGTGTGCTACATGTCATAATCATCTGTATTTAGATGTGAATTACCATTTGTTTGGAAGTTCAATAGTTTGCTTGAAAGGCTTGCTTAGTTGTTGGAGTCAAATCTCTCCTGCAGCTCATCCCCTACTGATGCATTTTAGTGTACTTACAACAAGATGTTTTTCCATTCATAATTTTAGGTTCAGCTCCTGAGACCAGTGTGTCTGCACCGCCTGTTACTGCCAATTCTTCTCTTAACCCTTCTAGTGGCAATCTAGAAAACCAACTTCCTCCTCCAGAATATGCTCCAGTTGAGGATTTTCATCTGTCTCATAATAACACTGACGACAAAAGGAGGTTGGATCCATTGGCCATGATTGAGGCTCTCCAAATCAACTTCTTGCGTCTTGTACGGCGGCTTGGACAATTGCCTGACAATCTTTTGGTAGCACAGGTATTATATCGGTTACACCTAGCGACCCTGATACAAGTGGGGGAATCAGATTTAAAACGATCTAGTCATAAGACCGATAGAGCTAGAGCAACAGCAGCAGAGCAAGAGGCAACTGGCCAGCCTGATTTGGATTTCTCTTTTAGGGTACTCGTCCTGGGGAAAACAGGGGTTGGCAAGAGTGCTACCATCAATTCTATTTTTGATCAAATGAAGGCCGAGACCGATGCGTTCCGACCTGCCACTGATCACATCCATGAGTTTGTTGGGACCGTAAATGGCATTAAAATAACAGTCATCGATACCCCAGGTCTTTTGCCTTCCTCTACATGTAATCTACGCAGGAACAGGAAGATCTTGCTCTCTGTAAAGAGGTTCATCCGAAGAACCCCACCAGACATTGTTTTATATTTTGAACGCCTTGACCTTATCAACATGGGCTACAGTGATTTCCCCCTACTGAAGCTTATAACTGACATTTTCGGATCTGCAATCTGGTTTAACACTATCCTTGTTATGACCCATTCTTCTTCGGCTCTTCCAGAAGGACCCAATGGGTATCCTGTCAGCTACGAGTCATTTGTGACCCAGTGCACAGATCTGGTACAGCATTATATACACCAGGCAGTATCCGATTCGAAACTTGAAAATCCTGTCGTATTTGTGGAGAACCATCCTCAGTGTAAAAAGAATATCTTAGGGGAGAAAGTTCTCCCGAATGGACAAGTTTGGAGATCTCAGCTCTTGCTGTTATGCATATGTACCAAAGTCTTGGGGGATGCTAATACTCTCTTGAAATTTCGGGGTGGCTTTCAAATGGGGCCAGCAAGTACTACTCGGCTGCCTTCGCTGCCTCATCTCCTATCAACTCTTCTGCGGCCGCGTTCTGTATCAAGCATGGGTGGAATGAACGATGAGATGGATGAGATTTCAGACACGGAGGATGAAGACGAGTATGATCAGTTACCTCCGATCCGAATCCTGACAAAATCCCAGTTTGAGAGGTTAACTGAATCTCAGAAGAATGACTATCTCGATGAATTGGATTACCGGGAAACCCTTTATCTAAAGAAGCAGTGGAAAGCCGAGGCTCGGAAACGAAGAGATAAGATGCTTTCCAAGGATCGAATCTCAGCCAGTGATGACAACGACAATGACAATGACCATGAGGCAACTCCAGAGGCTGTTCTATTGCCAGATATGGTAGTCCCACCAAGTTTTGACTCCAATTGCCCTGTACACAGATACCGTTGCCTTGTGACCAGTGACCAGTGGCTTGTTAGACCTGTTTTGGATCCACAAGGTTGGGATCATGATGTTGGGTTTGACGGCATTAGCTTGGAAACAGCCGTGGAAATAAAAAGAAATCTCCATGCCTCTGTTGTGGGACAGATGAGCAAGGACAAGCAGGATTTCAATATTCAAACCGAATGTTCTGCAGCTTACACAGATCCACAGGGGCCCACTGCCTGTGTTAGTCTTGATGTTCAAACTGCCGGTAGAGATCTAGTTTGTACAGTTCGTGGGGACACAAAACTGAGGAACTTGAAGCACAACATGACCGGATGCGGGGTTTCTGTGACTTCTTTTGGAAAAAAGTTTTTTGTTGGTGCTAAGATCGAAGACACCATTTCAATTGGGAAGAGGGTGAAGCTTGTCTTCAATGGTGGTCGCATGGGAGGTCTTGGTCAAGTGGCGTATGGTGGGAGCTTTGGAACAACTTTAAGAGGTAGAGACTACCCGGTAAGGAATGATAAGATCAGCCTGACTATGACAGTTCTCTCCTTTGATAAAGAGATGGTCTTTGGGGGAAGTATTGATTCTGATTTCCGCCTTGGCCGGGGTACAAAAATGTCGGTTAATGCGAATTTGAACAGTCAGAGAATGGGGCAGGTTTGTATAAGGACGAGTAGCTCTGAGCACATGGAGATCACGCTGATTGCAGTTATCTCTATCATCAGAACCCTGTTACGGCGAAGAGCAACTGAAGATTAAGTGGCTATTGAAGGAAAAAAGCAGAGAGGGGGTAACTTTCTTTCTGCTTCTTATACAAGATTGTCTGGTTCAGAGAGGTGGCATTCTTGTAGAGATGCATATCATGAGCAAAGAAATGGGCTTATGCGGAGAAGCTTTTTCGGCTTCATAAAGAGCTGGTTCTGAGCGGGTGGCAGGGAAAGACGGTGCTTATATGTTTATCTTCCATGTTTGCTTTTGGGTTGGAAAGCTGTGATCAAACCAAGGACCTCAAGATCATCACCGGACTATTCGATTGAGCTACAGGCATGACCCAAAAGTTTTTTTTATTATGCAGATCGGACTAATAATTGTACAGTTGATTATCTGAGATGAGCTTTATGATTTTTTGAAATAACTCCCAACGGAATTCAGAGGTAACCAGAGTTTTCTTACCTGATTGAAAAGCTTTCAGCTTCATTGTCTTAATATAGCAATGGTCCCTACTGTTATTTTTAGTATTACTAGTAAATGGCCCATGCCAACGGCACTCTCCGACAAAAGTGTTTGCAAAATTTGGGTGCCGTCGGCACTCAAACGGTATAACGGACTGGGGCGTTACCATTTTTTCCATTATAACGGATTGTAACGCACAGAGGGAGAAATGAGAAAATAACAGAAATAACAAAAAATAACGGTGTTGAAATTCAAATTTTAAATAAATTGAGGTCAAATGAGGCGGATTGAGTGGTTGAAATCTAACCGACCACATTAGATCGATGGATTTGATCTCAACCGCTCTTTATCTAACCGTCCACATTAGATGGATGGATTAGATAAGAGAATACAACTGAGTTGTCTTGTTATATGCGTGGGTGGCCCGTGCCAGCGGCACTTTCTGACAAAGTGTTTGTCAAAATCGGGTGGGAGTTAATCTCAGCCATCGATATGAAGGATAGTGGATCTCTGCCACTCATTATTGAAGCCATATAAGATAAGAGGTGTATAAGAAAACCATTAAATTTCTATTAAATTCTATTTTGTTTTTAATTTTTAAATTTTAAATTGTGAATTTTGAATTTCAGCACTACTTTTTTCCGTTAAAATCATTAAAATCTTTTCTTCCATTTTTGCCCCTGGCCGTTCAATCCGTTTTAACGGTCACACCCCTCTCGAGGCATAAAAAATGGGGCTCCTGAGCCTGATCCTTGGGCTATATGTAAATCCAACCCATTTCATTCCTTATATGTAGGTAAATAGTAGGTGACCCGTGCCCACATCACTCATTGACATAGCGTTTGTCAAAATTGGGTGTGAGTGGCTGAGATCCACTATCCATTTAGTGTGATAAGATCTCGGCCATCGTTTATGAAGCTGGATAAGAGGGGGAGACAACCGTCCTGTTTTGTTCTATAGATAGTAAATGGCCTGTGCCCACGGCACTCTCTGACAAAAGCGCTTGCAAAAATTGGGTGCCTTCGGCACACAAACAGTATAACGGACTGGGGCATTATCGTTGTTTTCATTATAACGGATTGTAACGCACAGAGGGAGAAATGCGAAAATAACAGAAATAACAAAAAATAACAGTGTTGAAATTTAAATTTTGAATAAATTGAGGTCAAATGAGGCGGATTGGGTGGCTGAGATCTAACCGTCCACATTAGATCGATGGATTTGATCTCAATCCCTCTTTATCGGCCGTGCCCGCGGCACTTTCTGACAAAGTGTTTGTCAAAATCGGGTGGGAGTTAATCTCAGCCATCGACATGAAGCATAGTGGATCTCAGCCACTCATTATTGAAGCCATATAAGATAAGAGGGGGTATAAGAAAACCACAATCATTTGTTATATTGATAGTGGGTGGCCCGTGCCCTCGACACTCCCCGTCAAAGCATTTGCCAAAATCAGGTGTGAGTGGCTGAGATCCACCGTCTATTTGGGGGATAAGATCTCGGCCCTTCTTTGTTGAAACAGATAAGAGGGGATAACAAAACAACTTCCCTGTTTTGTTATATAGACTAGTAAATGGCCTGTGCCCACGGCACTCTCCGACAAAAGCATTTGCAAAAATTGGAACTTCGGCACTCAAACAGTATAACGGACTGGGGCGTTACCATTTTTTCCATTATAACAGCTGTTATAACGGATTGTAATGCACAGAGGGAGAAATGGGAAAATACAGAAATAAAAAAAATTAACAGTTTTAAAATTCAAATTTTGAATAAATTGAGGTCAAATAAGGTGGATTGAGTGGCTGAAATCTAACGTCCACATTAGATGGATGGATAAGATAAGAGATATACAACTGAGTTGTCTTGTTATATGCGTGGGTGGCCTGTGCCCGTGGCACTTTCCGACAAAGTGTTTGTCAAAATTGGGTGGGAGTTAATCTCAGCCATCAATATGAAGCATAGTCGATCTCACCCACTCATTATTGAAGCCATATAAGATAAGAGAGGGTATAACACAACTACTGTCACTTGTTATCTAGATAGTGGGTGGCCTGTGCCCAAGACACTCCCCAACAAAGCGTTTGCTAAAATCAGGTGTGAGTGGCAAAGATCCAATCTATTTTGGAGATAAGATCTTGGCCCTTCTTTGTTGAAATATATAAGAGGGGGAGACAACTTCCCTGTTTTGTTTTATAGATTATAAGTAAGTTTTAGTGTGCGCATGTACTGTCCCGAGGTAGACAGGGATGTTGAGAAGACAGTAGGGGGCAAGTGAAATGGGCTATAACTGGATTTGGGTTCTAACGGTCCTGTTCGGGTGTTTATGGCATAAAAGAGCTCGATGATTGGCCTTGATCAATGTCTCGCCGCCCCTTACATGACCACCACATGTATTTGCCATCCTGTCTATTGCATACCCAAACCTTTTTTTTCCTTTTCTTTTAAGCATGATACAGTCAATTCAGGAGAGCCGTTTCTACAAACTTGTTTCTATTAGTAACTAAGGGCGTGTTTGATTGCCAAGTGGAAAAATTGCATTTTCCTTGGGAAAACACAACTGTCCCTTGTTAGATAGCCATTTTACTTATGTATAATTTTCCTTACTAAGCCATTTAAATTTGGATAATTTTCCCTACTAAGACTGGAACTCTAACCGATTTTGTTTGGTTCTGGTTCCTATTGGTCCGGTTCCAATATCAAACTACCTAGAATCGAAATCCTTATTATTAGTTCAGTTTGGGTTTCAGTTCTTTTTTAGTGGGTTCCCATAAATGTGGAACCAGAATCGGTGTTTTCGGTTCCTGTTTTGATTTGGTTAAACGGGTGCAAATTGACACCCCTATTTATAACAGGAAAGATTTTGAAAGTCCAAAATTCGAACCCATGCAGTTTGAAACATTCCAAGTCTTCATTGTTCGCCCAAGTATAAGAGAAATTGATGACATCTTTGAAAAAAAATTGGCAAAATGTGAACAGGGAAGATTTAATTTGAAGTCCAAAATCCAAACCCATGCAGTTTTTACGTTCCAAGTCTTCAATTGAACCGTTCCAAGTCCTCATTAATATTTCCTAGTTTAATTCAACAAGTATCATCTGCCTTGAAGGTTTCCAAGTTTAATTCAACAAGCAATCGGAAGAAAAAAGGAAAAAAAAAAAATCAATGTAGACAGATCGAAGCACTCGATATAAAGGTAATCTTCGTATAACCTCACCCCTTACTCACCTTTGTTGATCAATGGCAAAACTATCCGCCATTGCATCCTTCACAGTATTTGTGGTTCTCCTCCTCGGATCATGCTATTGTTCGGCTATTCGGTCTGCACCGATCAAAGGTGAAGCGTCTATTCCCATATCTATAATATTTTTGAAAGTTCAAGCTTTCCTCGATTTTCTCTAATGGTAGTTCGTTCATCATTCATAACTTGTTTAAATGTTTCGACTAAATTGTACAGACATGGAGATGAAGGCAATACCTGCAGCAATAATGTTTCGTGGGAGTGTCACGAAAAACACCGAGGGCGATAATCCACATCGGATTCTGAAAGGTCGCTCCGGAGACAATCCAGGGCCAGACCCACCATCTCCGGCCGATTCGTGGTCACCCCATAACCGATAATTGCTTTTAAGTCATGGTTAAACAGAGAGAGAGAGAGAGAGAGAGAGAGAGAGAGAACACTGCTTAGGATTCTTTGAAGAGTTCTAAGGCAGCTGTGGATGTCTCTGTTTGTACTCAGTCAAATATAAGTGAAAGATGTTAGAAATAATGAAAGGGTATCTTACAAAAAGGGTTATAAATGGCTAGGGATCACCAATCAGGATGGTTTGTAGGTCCATCAAGGGGTGGGCCAATTACTCATGGGTCAGTGGGGCCCAAAGATTGTTTGATGTGGAACTTTTTCAAGCACTACATACTGGGGATTTTGTCATGTTTATAGAGGTACCTCTTTATAAAAGCCCCTAATTGCAATTTAAGGTATTTAGTAACCCGCCCACAAAAAAGGGTAATTTAGTAATGGGTCGGGCTTAGGAGTCCCCCTTTTCTGACCCCTCTTGGGAGTCGGACTCAGGGCAGTGGATTCCGAGATTCCAATGGTGGTTGATAGCCCTGAGCTGGCATTCATTTTTTTTCATTAAGTGAATGCCATCTCAGTGCTGTTGGATTCTCGAAATCCACGGCTCTGAGTCTGACTCCCGAGAGGGTCAAAAAAAGGGGGTCCTTGGAGCCCTAGCCTTTAGTAATACTCCTTTGATTCACAACAGACGATCACATATGCCACCTGTCCATCATAGGGTTTGAGAGCTTAATGACTTCTGACTGAATTGGATTGTTTGATAAAAGTCTTAAGTCTTAAAACTAAGTCAAGGGCATTGTGGATATTTTGAAATGTTTATTAGGACACTTCCGTAAGGTTTTAAAAGAGAAAGCTTTAAGAAAAGGGCATTCTGAGTATTTAAGAGAGAATATTAGAATCTATTTTAGAGATACTTTTCGTCGAAACCACTTACCGCAATAAGTCACCCCTAGCTCACTTTTTTGCTTAAGTCTTAATTTCAATGATTTCAGTATTAAGTGCTGAAATTAATTGTTTACAAAATCCCCAAATTTCTTTACCATTTGAAAATCCATGATTCCTGACTGACAACTCATTGGACGATCATATCTACTATTGGTTATATTAAAATAAAATATGTTTTCTGGTTTTTACCAACCTACGATCTGAATCGTATGATCTAAGAACCCTTTGAGCCACAAACGATATTGGTCTTATGACTTCTCTCAAATCTCAAAAACATCAACTAAGAATATATGTTTCCTTAGCTTGCAGCCTATAAGAGTTTGAGCCATGAGGGCACTAGTTGGGCCTGCAACATCAACCTAACAAATAGTTATCTTCACAAGCCAACAGCATTTCCATGGCTTTGTAGAAGAACCCTTTATGTTCAAATTCAATCAGCCGAAATGAGATTTCTTCAATTCCAAAACAAAACTATGAAAACCTCAGACTAATAGGAGATACAAAAAATTAAAAAATAAAAACTTTTGAAAATAATGATCGTGATCTCAAAGTGGTTATGTGCGTCACCCATAATTTCTTAAAACACTACAGCAAGTATAAGCATGTCCGTCGGATTGACATGCTAATATTCCTAATCAGTTTGCACAGAGAAGGAAGAACAAACTTTTAAAGATCTTCATGTTTCAAGGTTGAAGATAAGGGCGTTTTTGTCCTTTGACCTAAACTTAGCTAGTCAACTAGGATCAACGTTGGTCAAATGGCAGTGGACCGGGTCCGGTGTTGGATATTCTATTGGTTGTCTCCAATCAATTAGACTTTCAGATCGATCGATTGGACTTGCGTGACATAGAATTCCAAGAAACGATTAGTTTCCTATTCCGACTCAAACACTTACTCTTTTCGTTGCTAAGTTCACTCACTCTATATATTGATAATTTTGGGTCGGATCGTGTGGGTGAGGGTGCTGATGGTTAGGAGGAGGATGAACAAGACCATACGGTGGCAAGTGGTCGTTGCGGCGCAAGATGATAGCGAGATCCCGTGGCAGCGGAACTCGTTGAGGGCATTGGATTGGGGGTTGTGGGTTCGGGGGATTCTTGTTGGTGATGGACGTCTATAATTGCTCTGAGTGCCTGCACCTACGCAGAAAAGGTTAATTTCGCATGTCCTTGGTAAGTTGGTCAAGCCTGGGTTCCAAAAGATCCACCTGATCATTGACCTCCTTAGCCGTTTCCATGCGTGATATATACCTAGAATGAAGGTCTTTAATACCATATGATAGGATCCTTGATCCTATGTTCGTCGATTCTCTTCGAAGGGAATCACTACGACTCTTAACAACTTGCCAGTTATAATCTTTGGCTACAACTAGAAATAGATAAGTAAAGAAATAATTAGCTATTTTTTTGCTAAATGATGATGATATTAAAAAGATGAGAAATACAAAGAGGGAAGGATTAACAGAAGAAAACCCCACCAAGAAGAGAAATAACGAAAAAGAGAAGAAGAAAAAAATGAACTTAGTGCACAAATCTATAGTAGGTTAAGGATGGATTTTCAACCTACGTTAGGAAAGGAGGCTTCGCAGCCCACCATAATCGCGAGCCAATTGGGAGGGATGAAGCGATCTTGGCGCAACTATCCGCACTAAAATTGACCTCCCTCCAAGTGAAACTCAGATGGAGCCTATCAAAGCTAGTTTTGATACTATCCCATTTCGCGCTCATCTTCCAAGGGATTGATGAAGGCTTTTATTGCCACCTCAGAGTCCGTTTCAATCCAGATACCCCTCCAGCCTTTGTATAGAGCAAGGTCAGCTCCTTCAACGATTGCATGGCACTCCGCTATGTAGTTGGACATCACCCCAAAGCCAACTGCTAATGCTCCAAGGATGAGCCCATTGTGATCTCTAAAGATGACCCCTAGACTGCTTGGGCCCGAGTTACTAGAAGAAGCTCCATCACAGTTGATTTTGGTGATGCTCGGAGGTGGGGATATCCACTTGCAAGCCCGAATGGATGGGGCTTTACTAAGAAACAATTAACTAGGAAACAAATAACTAGGACTCCTAATTACACACGATGACATATATCCTTCCTAACGTGGGGTACTAACGTTTTTCTTATTTTCCTTTTTTTGAGACATACCAACAAGTAGGGCACAATGCAAACCTACAAGTTAGACAGTTCAATTTGTGACCTGAAATAGAAGTTGGTATCTCCAACCTACATATACTCACCATAGCTCAGAAGTGCATGTCCAGGAACAAGCCTGTGCAACAAGAAACAAACATTCAGCTTGTCTAGAAAGAGTTCCTACTCCACGTAGGAGATTTATAGAATACTAGTGAGGAAGCACACACCATAACATGTAATTAAAAAGAAAAAAAGACTAAAATGCACCTGTTTATACTCAACATAGTGGCAAATTAGAAATGACACTAACAGGTGTAATTTTCCAAATTATAATTCCTATAATCTCAATCTCTTAAAACCAATTTCGGTATATCAATTTACTACACTATTTATTTGTAGTAAATTGATATACTGAAATTGGTTTTAAGAGATTGAGATGATAGGAATTTTTAAGTTGGAAAATTTGGCAACCTAAGGTGTAGTTTTGGAAGATTTAGTTAACATTCAGGGGTCAATTCTAAAAAATGTGGCAAGTCAAGGGGCAATTTTGAAAATTTTGTACCGATTTGTAGAAGGTTAAACACCAAAAAACCAATTTTACTCAAAATTTATTAAATATTGCAGGGCATTTTTGGAAAAAATTGATGTTGACCTTAAAGGGGTCTCACGGATTATAATAGCAAAGACTAGTAAGGTCATGGGTGGCAGACATTTTTGGTCCCACTTGCACTGTTGGGATCCCTTTTATATCTACCAATATGACACATGGCACACCTTTTTGTCTCATTGACCATAGAGTTGGGTACCCATCCCTAAGTGGATGGACATGCCCATGGGAAAATGTGAGAAAATGATTTGCTTTTGGGCCGACTTTCTTGAAACCTACACGTCAGGAAGTTGCCCCCCATGGAGTTGGGTACCCATCCTTAAGTGGATGGACATGCCAAAAATCAGGCTGATTATCACAATCAAAATAATAGAATTTGTTATTTAGGCAATTGGTCCGTCAATTGGATGGTGGTCCAGATCATAAACATGTGCACAAAGATTGATCCCGGTGATATCACAAATTTTTGTTTAACAAATAACAAAGTATACGATGAGCTGGTTCCACACACATAAAGTTCTCAATGGTAAAACATTTTCAAGGTCACGTGGCACTGTTTCACTATGACAAGTATCGACTATGGTACTTGTGCGTAACTTTCTGTAAATTTACATACCCCATCCAAACAACTTGAAAATTAAGTGGGTGAATATTTTGAGGAGAAAATGACAAGTTTGCCAAATGCTTTAAAATATGTTAGCCGTGAAGTTAATTAACTGCGACAATATATTCTCTCGGAAGTAATTTGCCGATGTACCAAACGCGGCCTAAGAGAAAAGTCACGAGAGGCGACATTGCGTGAGAGCGATAGAATCATTGTACAAGGGTGTGAACGGTTTTCAAAGCGTCGATGGCATCTTTAAAAAACGTGGTAAAAATGTGAACAATTTTTCTTGCCTTTGAAACAGTGACGATGCTTGCACACGTTTTTATCCTTTGTTGTCCATGAGTTTAAGAGTGTTGATGACATCTTTGAAAAGACAAAGTGATCAAAAAATGTGAACAGGAAAGATTTTGGAGTCGAAAATTCAAACCCATGCAGTTTGTACGTTCCAAGTCTTCACAGAGATTTCCTAGTTTAATTCAACAAGCAATCGGGAAGAAAAAAAGGAAAAAAAATCAATGTAGACAGATCGAAGCACTCAATATATAAAGAGCATCGGTCATTGAAGGGATGAGTGTATAAGGTAATCTTCGTATAACCTCACCCCTTAACTTTGTTGATCGATGGCAAAACTATCCACCATTGCATCCTTCACACTACTTATGATTCTCGTTGTCGGATCATGCTATTGTTCAGCCATCCGGTCTGCACATATCAAAGGTGAAGCCTCTACTTCCATATCTGTAACATTTTCGAAAGTTCAAGCTTTTGTCGATGTTCTCTAATGGTAGTTGTTCGTCTGTCATAACCTGGTTAAATGTTTTGACTAAATTGTACAGGCATGGGGATGAAGGCAATACCTGCAGCAATTATATTACGTGGGAGTGTCACGAAAAACACCAATGGCGATAATCCACATCGGATTCTGAGGGGTCGCTCCCAAGACAATCCAAGGCCAGGCCCACCACCTCCCAAGAAGGCTACGCCATCACCGAACTAACACCGATAAATGCTTTTTAAGTCATTGTTAGAGAGAGAGAGAGAGAGAGAGAGAGAGAGTATGGATTATATGTGAAATTTGTCTTATTTTCTACATATTTTCATAAATATGGCGGGTTGTACTGATGATGGGTACGACTCGGTAACACTGTTACGAACTCCTAGAAGTGTTCAGGCAGCTGTGGATAGGACTCCTAGAAGTGTTCAGGCAGCTGTGGATATCCCTGTTTGTAGTCTCATCCAAGGTTTAAAGGAGGCCGTTTTAACGGTTAAACGGACTGGGGGCGTTACCGTTTAAAAGGATTGAAACGGCCCGAGGTAAAAATGGAATTTAACTGAAAAAAAGGAAAAAATGGCCCTGAAATTTAAATTTTGAAATTTGAAAATTAAAAAAAAAAATAGAATTTAACGGATTTTAAAGGCCGTTTTTAACAAAAATTTTCAGAATTAAATGGCTGTTTAAATGATTTTAACGGCCGTTAAAACAAAAAAACGGCCGTTTTATTCAAAACGATAAAATGTGTTTAAACGGTTTTAACAGAAACGGGCTTGGGCCGTTTAAACGGCCGTTTTTAAAACCATGGTCTCATCAAATGTACGTGAAATAATGAAAGAATATCTTACAAAATTAAGGGGTTATAAATGGCTAATAGATCACCAATCAGTCTGGTTTGTGGGTCAATCAAGGGGGGTCAGTGGGCCCAAAAACTCGTGTCACGTGGCATTTTCTCAAGCACTACATACTGGGATTTTGTCATACTATAAAGGTTATAAAAGACCTCCTTATACAAGCAGCCCCTAGTTACATTTTAAGCTATCTAGCTAGTACCCAAAAAAAAAAAAAAAATCAGCTTTTTGTTACAATATTTTCTGGACTGTTCACCATTATCTTTGAGACAGTCAAAAGAATGCAGTAGATCGATTGATTATGATCACTGTGATCAGGCTTGTTTTTGATATAGAAGAGCTCGATATGAAGGAGAATGATGGGTTCCACCTCCTGCATGTCCCCCATGTGTACGTCTGACCGAAGGAAAGAAAATCTCCATACAATAAATTCAGTAGAGCCGTTTCCACAAAGTTGATTCCTGAAGTCCAAACTCCAAACCACACGCTAACAGAGAATTGAATGTTCTAAGCAAGGTTTAAAAGGACCGTTATATTGGTATAACGGTCAGGGGGCGTTACTGTTTTTTCCGTTATAACGAAAAAAAATGCTCAGGGGCATGAACGGAAAAAAAAATGAAAATAACAGAAAAAAATGGAAAAATGGGCGCTGAAATTCAAATTTTGAATTTTGAAATTTGAATTTCAATAACGGAAAAAATGGCTGTTTTTCTCACATTTTTTCAGAAACGGAAAAGAACGGCCGTTATTTTCTGGGCATTTTAACGGTGCGTAATGTAACGGGGTAGGTCCGAATTCGTTATAATGGCCGATTTTTAAACCTTGGTTCTAAGTCTACTCTTCTTTCGGGGTAAAAAAACAAAAAATTGTAGGCAGATCAAAGCACTCAATTAATATATAAATTCAAGAACGAGTTTATTAAGTTCATCTTCTCATAAACCCACCCCTAACTCTCCTTTGTTCTTCAATCGCAAAACTCTCCACCATTGTATCCTTCACACCATTTGTGATTCTTCTCGTCAGACCATGCTATTAATTGTTCGGTCAGTCAGGTTTGTAAAAGGTGAAACCTCTACTCCCATTTTTTTGATAATTTTCGAAAGTTTCTTGCTTCTGTTGATGTTCTCTATGTTGAAATAACTTCAGAGAATTATTCGAGATAATCAAAATAAACAAATTTATTATCTGGAATCTACACTTTTATCTTCAATTTTAGTAGGCTCGTCGATAAGAGAAATTGTCGAAGAAAGTCCTCTTAAGATGATTTTCCGTTCGTCCTTTCGAAAATTGTAGGTATGTATATGGCTCTATGGTTCTGTTACGATCCTAAAGGTAAAGACTTAAAACTTTTCGCACCTCTATCATCTAGATCCTTTTGATGTATTGGTTTGGGTCTTAAAATTTGGCATCAGAGCCAATCCCATGTTCTGGGTTCAAGTCACGGGCAGGGCAACCTGAGGAAAGGGCTACCTAGGGGCTCACTCAAAAAAGAGAAAATAGGGACACCAGACAAAATGCCGGGGGCTTGCTCACAAAAAATTAGAGAAATAGGGGTATAGGAGTGAAAGCCGCATCAGAGTGGGCCACCATGGACGTCAGCCTTAGAAGCGTGGTGTTTTGTTGCGAGGCACATACAAATGGAACATATGGACCAATTTTTGCAAACGCTTTTGTCGGAGAGTGCCGTGGGCATGGGCCATTTACTATTCTCTATAACAAAACACATTGGTTGTCTCCCTACTTATACCTCCTCTTATAAGCATCAACAAAGAAGGGCTGAGATCTAATCCTCCCCCAAATGGACGGTGGATCTTTGCCACTCACCCGACTTTTGGCAAATTCTTTGTCGAGGAGTGCTGATGGCACGGGGCACCCACTAGTATCTTATAAACTTATAAATGGCTAATAGATTACTAATCAGGCTGGTTTTTGGTTTGTGGATCAATCAAGGGGTGGGCGCCAATAACAAATGGTTCAGTGGGCCCAAAAAATTGTCACGTGGCACTTTCTCAAGCACTACATTTTGGGATTTAGTCATACTATAAAGTTTATAAAGGGACCTCCTTATAAAAGCCCCTAGTTGCATTTTAAGCTATCTAGCACCAAAAAAAAAATAAAAATATTCAGCTCTTTTGTTACAATATTTTCTAGACTATTCCCCATTATCTTTGAGACAGTCGTAAGAATGCAGTAGATTGATTATGATCACTGTGATCAGGCTAGTTTTTGACATAAATTAAAGAGCTCGATGTGAAGGAGAATGATGGGTTCCACCCCCTGCATGTCCGCCATGTGTACATCTGACAGAAGGAAAGAAAATCTCCATACAATAAATTCAGTAGAGCCGTTTCTACAAAGTTGATTCCTGAAAGTCCGAACTCCAAACCACACGCTAACAGATAATTGAATGTTCTAAGCAAGGTTTAAAATGGACCATTATAACGGGATAACGGTCTGGGGGGCGTTACTGTTTTTCCGTTATAACGAAAAAAAATGCTCAGGGGCAAGAACAAAAAAAAAAAAAAAAAATGGAAATAAGAGGAAAAAATGGAAAAAAGGGCCCTGAAATTTAAATTTCAAAATCGGAAAAAATGGCTGTTTTTCTCACATGTTTTCCAGAA
This sequence comes from Euptelea pleiosperma, assembly GCA_035048495.1. Classification (NCBI taxonomy): domain Eukaryota; kingdom Viridiplantae; phylum Streptophyta; class Magnoliopsida; order Ranunculales; family Eupteleaceae; genus Euptelea; species Euptelea pleiosperma. Next base: position 21,319,515 of record CM068549.1, read on the forward strand.
ACGGAAAACAACGGCCGTTATTTTTGTTATAACGGCCGTTATTTTCTGGGCGTTTTAACGGTGCGTAATGTAACGGGGTAGGTCCGAATCCGTTATAACGGTCGATTTTTAAACCCGGGTTCTAAGTCTACTCTTCTTGCGGGGTCAAATTTTTTTTTTTTTTTGTAGGCAGATCAAAGCACTCAATATATAAATTCAAGAACGAGTTTATTAAGGTCATCTTCGAGGTTATCTAACCGAGTCTCGATCGGGTTATCTAACTTGGCCCAGATTTACACAAGCCTGGTGTTCTGGATTCGGTCCAATCAAATTCGAGGATTTTGCGCAACATCATTAGCTAAACTAAGACAAACTAATTAAGTCATTGTTGGGCATGCATAATGACTGTGTGGATGTTCAGCCCACTAAAAATCAGCTTGATTGATTATTTATAGCCATTGTATTTACCTCCTAAAAAACATGCTTGAATCCAACGGCTAGAATCATGTCTTAAAAAGTACTAAAATCGTCAATCAGGTTGATTTTTGGTTTGTATATCCAATAAGGGGTGGGCTAAATTAAAATCCATGTGGTTACTGGGACCTGGGCAGGGGGCCTTCTCTCACCAATGGGCCTTAGGGTAGAGCCGACCCTAATCACATGACACGTGGGACTCACTGGCATAATGCTCAAATTCCTACGGCTAAAATTAACCCATGAAAATGGCTTCAAATAACGGTTAGAAATCACTGATCAGGTTGATTTTGGGTTTATTGGTCTACCTACAAATTGGCCAAACATCTATACGGTCAATGCCCTCTAAGAAATTGCCACATGGCTTATAGTATCAGTGGTCAGGTAAGATTCATTCTAAAACTCTCCTCTAGCCCCCTTTCATTGACTTTGGTAGTAGATGTCGGTGGGTGCTAAAATTTTCCTTTTCTTGTCGTCATTAACTGAACTAAACTTCTTCGTGGGCTCCAGTTCATTAACATTTTCTTCTTTTAGGGAAGACCCAGTTTCCAGGACTGTCACCATTATCTTTGAGACCATAAAAAACGAATGGAGTAGATTGATTACGATCACTGCAATCAGGCCAACAGAGTAGTTTTTGGCATAAATGAGGTAGATGATCGATCCGATTTGATGAATAAGAATGATGGGTCCCAGTCCCACGACTCTCACCCCCTGCATGTTCACCAAGAAACTCAGGAGAGCAGTTTCCACGAAATTGCTTCGTGAATTCCAAACCACACACTAACAGAGAATTGAACGTAGTTCTAAGTTTGTACTCTTTCTTGCGGTCTTCTTCTCTGCCTTGAAATTACAGACTTTAATTCGACAAAAAGTCAGAAAAAAAGAAACCAAGAACATTAATTGTGGTAGACAGTACAAAGCACCCAATATATAAATTAAAGCTTGGTTCATTCAAAGAGATGGAGTGTCTAAAGCTATTCTTCTCATATTTCCAACCCTGTAACTCTTCTTTGTTCTTCAATGGCAAATGTCTCCGCCATTGCATCCTTCACAGTATTCGCGATTCTCCTCGTCGGACAGTTTGCACAGATCAAAGGTCTATTAATTCCTCATATTCGATAATATTGTGTTTTGTGATTTTCTTATGTGATTTTGTTTAAATGGTACAGGCATGGGGAGGGAGGCAATCATATTACGTGGGACTCTCACTCACAACACCCAGACTTATAATCCACGTCGAATTCTTAACAAGAGTCAATCCCCTCCATGGAATGCGAGACGAGCCTATCTACCACCCCCACCACCTCCCAAGATATCGAGACCCATCCACCCTGCTTCCATGGCAGACATCGCTATCCAGCATCCTGGCATCCACCGATAAATTGAATTATGTTTGGAATTTGTATCAAGGATCTTTTTTGAAAATTTTGTATGTATTTAATAATTGGTAAGTGGTGCTAGCCTTGTGGCCTGAAGCAATAAAGCCTCAAATTTTCTCACTAAAATACTTTTATGGTCTGTTTGGTAACCAGACACGGATTTGGAATTGAAAATAGAATCCCAAATAATGCTAGATATCACACGGTTAAGAATCAACCAAAAAAAAAAACACCAATCCAACGGTTTCAAATAACTAATCTTGCTGATTTTTTATTTATAGGTCCACCTAGAGATGAGTGTGAGAGTTGGAGCCCGATAAAAATTCTTTTGAATTTCTCCGCCCAGAAATAGAGTTCCAGGAATTAGAAGTTTCTTCTCTCCCCTAAAACTTCTAATTCCGGGAAAATCACGGAATTGAAAATATAATTTCTAGAATTCGGTCCTCCCAAACACAAGGATTTGTGATTCTTGATTCCAAGAATCACAAATCCAAATCCGGCTCAATTCCGGGTTACCAAACAGACCCTTAAGTGTATAGATAGATAAGTACTAGAGTACTAGAGTTGTGAAAATTTAAAACTCCAAAATACCCTTACATGCATTGAAATAAGTAGTGGAGATGTTGGGTCATTTTTAGAAAAAAAAAAGGACATTTTTTACAAAAGGAAATGATATTTCATTGTAGGTGGTAGAGATGAAAGGCTATTTTCATAAAAGGAAATTATATTTTAAGTGGGCTTTTTAACTCTTCTAGTCAACATTTGTCAGTGTTTTACTAAAATGCCTCCATAGCAAAATTGTCCCTACCTGCCTTTTCAAAAGTTAAATGTGAAGTGAGAAGGGGGTTTCTTTAAAATGTAAGAAAGTAGTGGGTGTCTGACAAAGCGTTTGCCAAAATTAGGTGTGAGTGTCTGAGATCCACCGTCCATTTGGGGTGATGAGATCTCGGCCATCCTTTGTGTAGCCGATAAAAGGGGGATAACTAGGGAGACAACATTCCTGCTTTGTTATATAGATTCAAAGAGATCCTCTTTTGCAAAAGTTTTTACAGAAAACAAACATGTTTGGTCTTAAAGGTTTATTGATGCTTTTCTTAATAGTTTAGTTGGACTTTTTACTGAATGGAAATTACCTATGCTTCCTAGCTCCTTTATCAAAAGGACTGAACCTTTAACTTCAACTTTTAATCTATCAAAGTAAAATATATGGAAAGCAAAACAACACTCTTTACATAGATTTTATGAAAATCCCAAATGAGCTTTTGTAAATCAATTGTACTAAATTTTATTATATATGAATCCCCCTTTAAATTCTCTTTCAAATATTATTAAAAAGTTAAATATATCATGTGAAGTGATTTCTATTAATTAAACAAGAGAATTGCAAGATAGAGTGAGGTAAATTGTGGTCCGTTTGATGTTTTGTTACCCTTGGATTATTTGTGATAAATCATCTTATAATGAAAAAAATTATAATTTTACTTTTCTGAGCCCCAAAATTATATTTAAAGTTTGGTATTTAATTTACACAAGAATATATAATTTAAGTTTGGCGGGCTTTAGTGAGACCCATATTTGAAGACTGTTTTGGTTTATTACTTATTATAGTATAGTTGCATATCTTAAATTTATCATGGTTAATCACTCCCCGTAATAGTATGAGTGATGGAATGAGCTTACTAAACTTCTTAGCTCACCCTTACTTACCATTGTCCAGATGTTCCAAATGTGCTGACAACTTAGCTTGAGTGAAACTCAGAGATTATTTGTTTTTATATTTTTTGAGAATAATTAGAACCATGTATAGATTCTAATTTTTTATTATTAATTATTTAACTTCCTAGATCAGAAATGGCTGATATTTTATGACCATGTTCGTCGTGATGAGGAGATCATCCTCACAAAAACTCAGCCCTTAACTCCATGGGGACCCCACAAGAAATGTCATTTTGCTTTTCATTATATGGCATTTCAAAATAATGCGGGACGTCTTTATAATATTTTCATATATTTAGGTGAGTTTTTTTACAAAAAATTTAGAGACTTGGTTGAGTTTTCAAAAGGAGGTAATTTTTTTCATGGAAACAAGGGGCAATATGTCCCTGTAAAACTGAAACTAGAGATCACATGGATCTTACTACTGCTAATAAGATCTTAGGAATCTTTCTTTTTAACTTATTTTTAGAGCATAGGCATTATAATAGCTTTTTAATTTTTATAGTTCTATCATTTAGTTGTGATCCACCCCCTCGGTTGACATAATCACCAGGCTAAAAATCTAAACAAAAGGTTTCACCAAAGGAAAATAACCAAAATCATACTGAAATAAAATTCTCTACTACTTCCTCTCTGCATCTAAACCTAAAATCTATACTACTTTAAAGCCAAAACATAGGTTGGGGCATGCCCCCTCACATGGGCTTCACATAATTTAACTAAATTAAATAATCCTAAATCAACTAGCTTTGATGCAATCTCCTTGTAGCAATTCTCTTATTTTTTCTGATGTAGGCCACCATTAATTTTTTATTTCGCAATTTGATTGGGTGTCATGCAAGTACAATAAATCAAGGCTACTCTACTCAGCACCACTTCGACCAAGCTTCGGTACTCTACCCAACTGCTCAGCATCACTTCGACCATGCTTCTAACACCTTTCCATTGCGTCTCCACACAAGGGTCACCTTTTGTACATGTCACTTGCTGCATTCAGTCTGCTCGGAGTTTCATGAATTTTACCTTCAACGCCTCTGTCATTATCAATGTTTTCTATCGACCCTGACATGATTGCTTGCGAAGCCACCTAGTATACGTGTGGCCTAAGACGAGACCACACAAGTCAGCTGTTGTCTGTTTTTGAGAGAAGAACAAAATTGAAAAGCTTCGGTACTATGGAGCTTCAAAGTTTTCTAAGACTAGCTAGCTCATAATTAACCCTTTGTTGAGGATCACCTTCGGACTATTTTTGCAAGATTTTTGGACTTGCACAGACATGTCCTGTCTTGAGTCCAAAATAGAACCTAGTTAGACTCATATTTAGGCTTACGACAAAACATAAAATTTGAAAGACTTCAAGTCTATTTTTCAAATCTGAAGGTCTCATCCTCATATTCTTCTAATCCTTTTGTTATGACCAAGTTTTATCTTCTACAAAGAATATCAATTTTAAAAACTCCCGGCAACTCACGATTTTGTCACAGTAACCCTACTGTTTTATATTTTTTAAAGTATTAACCTATTCTTTCAAAATTTTTTTTCTCCATGCATGCATATTCCACATACAAAAATTGAAAAAAAAAGTTTTCTGTGATTTCTATTCGGTACTGTTCTGTTTTCAAATCTGTGTCAGCAAGAGAAATAGTTTTGTAACTTTGTGATAGAATTGAGCTTCTATTTCAGAGGCATTTTCTTCTTAAAATTCATTTCATTGTAGGTCCAATATCCTGCTCTGAGATCACCTCGTTTTGATCTGAATTGACCGATATATGATCTTTTGAAGTTTGATCGTCGTTATTTTTCTACATCTTAAAGTTTGTGATTTTTAGATTTTCATTAGTTTAAGCTGTTGGTTGACTTCCTTTGACCTTAGGTAGATTAGATTTGACCTAAATTGGCCTTGGTACCTTGAGTTATGTTTGACAATAGGTTGACCCATATGGACTTCACATGTGGATCGATCCATATTTTCTTTTATTCCTTATGCTCTAATCTCGAGTTTCAAGATCAACCCATATTGGATTGTAGGTTAGAGGACCCATGGGTATTGGGCCGGTTCTTTGGACCATGAGTTGAGTCATGGATCTCGAATTTGGGACGTGACAAAGGCACTTTCGAAATTTGGACATATTATGAAATAGTATTTGCTAGCATTGTCTCTTGGATGTTACTGTACCATCATTGTCACGAATGTTGAAGATCACTACAAAATTTTCAAAGAACAACCAATGGTCTGGACCTTAGACAATGCAAAAATTTCTCAGTTGGTAAATTGAATAGTCAGGATTGTCATCTGCTTCATTTTTCACAATAATTTTATTTATTTTGTTGTTGGAGGTAAGAGGAATATTTTCTTGGTGGCCTGAATTTCCATCCCATCCTTCCATTGAATCTCCTTATCAAAGGACGAGACCGAGATGGCTCTAATGGCATGTAATGAAAAGTCCACCCACCATCACAATCTTGTCTGCTCACTGGATTAAAACCACAACAGCTCTCGGGGTGCCGTCTGTCTCAATTTTCCAACTACTGAGTGGCTACGGTATGACTTTAAAACTGTAGATGGTTGGGTGTCTAGAGCTAAAGACGATGCCTCCCCTCCACATATTTTTTGGTGTGTATGCGAGTCTCTAGTTCCTACCTACTAACAAATGGGGTTCACTACCATGTGGGACCTACTAGATATTTGATTAGATAATACATATGGCCCACATGGGCATGTAGTTTATATGTACAACCCTCAAGCGAAGCAATTGCTTGTGGAGCCTCCCGTTACATGGTTGGCCTAACGCAGGGCCACACAAGTGAGGCACTTGTTACTTCCCATGCTATTCACCGATTTTAAACCTTTGGATCTTTGTACCCAAAATTATGCTCAAAATCTATGGTTAAAAATCAACCCATGAAAACGACTCCAATCGAATGCTTAGAATCATAAAAATTACGGTTTTTGAAAAGTTGAAGTCTTTATGTAGTCTTATAACTACGGTTTTGGACAAAACCGTAGTGATTTTGCTCTTTTAATCCACAGTTAAAAATTGTAGACTTTTTTGTAGACTTTAGACTACACTCGATTAGACTACGCTTTTAGAAGTTGTTTAAGACTACGGTTTAAAGCGAAAAACTACAATTTTTAACTGTAGTCTAAAGAGTTTTTTGTAGTTGTGCAAACATCCATACGGTCAGTGATTTCTAAGAGTACGCCACGTGTGTGGTGCACTTGTATGTGTCTTGTATGATGAATGAGAATGATGATAGAATGAACTCAGGACTCAGGATTATTGTGGATTACTGTGTAATGTGTAAAGCTAATGAAGAGAGTACTAACCATCTTCTTATCCATTGCGAGTTTGCTAGACGAGGCTGGCTGTTCTTTCTCTCTCATATAGGCATTGATTGGGTTTGCCCGGGAAGCATTGGGGAAGTCTTGAAGAGCTGGCCATTTACCCCAATGACGGCAAAAGGAAAATTTCTTTGGAAGTTGATGCTTTTGGCAATTATCTAGGGGATATGACTGGAGAGAAACGAAAACATTTGAAGATAAAGAAAGCTCATTTCACGATGTCATCTTGAACATTAAGGCTTTATTGTTTCGTTGGGGTAGTATTAGTCGAGAGACTAGGGGTATTTTCTTTGGGGATATGGTTTTCAAATTTAAGCAAATACTTTTCTGATTTTTTGGCTTCTACTTCTTCATCCATTTTGTACATTGAGATCTCCTCGATCTCCTTTTCATCAATACATTTCTAGAATTATCAAAAGAAAAAAAAAATCTCAGGACTCAGGAGAGCCATTTCCACGAAATTGCTTCGTGAATTTCAAACCTCGTGCTAATAGAGAATTGAATGTTCTAAGTCTACTCTTCCTTGAAAATTACAGACTTTAAATCGACAAAAAAGTCAGAAAAAAAAGAGGGATGGAGGCAATCATATTACGTGGGACTCTCACTCACAACACCCCGGGTTATAATCTACGTCGAATTTTGCAATGAGGGCTAGTACTATTGACTCCGAGAGTGATTGATAATGGACGAACCAATCAACCACGCCCACCATCTCCCATTAAATCGCCACCCAGAATCCCGGCATCAACCAATAAATGTGAGCGAGAGTGTGTGTGAGAGAGAATGAATTATGTTTGGAATTTGAGTTAAGTATCTTTTCTGTAAATTTTGGTGAAGCGAGTTACGCCTTTCAAGTGTAGAGACACATAAATCGTATAGATAGACAAGTACTATTAGATTTGTGAAAGTTTAAAAGTCTAAAATACCCTTCATTAGATGTTCTGGACTTTTCTCCCTCTCTATTGTTTTCTTAAGTTAGCATGCACGATAAGTTTCCATTCCTCTTTGGTTTTGGATTGTCAAGTAAATTTTTTTTTGGAATTGTCATGCAAAACACGGTTGTTGTCACGAATGCCGAAGATCACTACAAAATTTTCAAAAACATCCAATGGCCTGGTTAGTAAATTGAATGGTCAGGATTGTCATTTGCATCATTTTTCGATTTTTATTTTGTTGTTGGAGATAAGAGGCATATTTTCTTGGTGGCCTGAATTTCCAACCCATCCTTCCACTGAATCTCCTTGTCAAAGGACGAGACCGAGATGGCTTTAATGGCATGTAACGAAAAGTCCACACACCATATTTTCTTGGTGCATGTACCTCTTGAGCTCCCTCCACAGATCACATGACAAGTGGGGTTCATTGAAATGTCGCAATATATTTAATTATTTTGTTGTTGGAGATATAAGAGGCATATTTTCTTGGTGGCCTGAATTTCTAACCCATCCTTCCACTGAATCTCCTTGTCAAAGGACGAGACCGAGATGGCTTTAATGGCATGTAACGAAAAGTCCACGCACCATATTTGCTTGGTGTGTATGCGAGTCTCTCTAGTTCCTGTCTCCTAGGGCATTTGAGCTGATATAATTAGTAGATCGCTTGAAAAGTGGGGTTCAGTGACATGTGGGACCTGCTTGATATTCGATCAGATAATACATAGGACGTCCATATGGGCATGTATGTACGGCCCTGATAAGAGAAGCAATTGCTTGTGGAGCCACCACCCGTTACATGGATGCATGGCCTAAAGCAGGCCCACACTAGGAAAAAGAAAAGAATTGAAAAGCATAAGAAAAGAATTGAAAAGCATATAGGCTGCACCAAAATTCTCCCTGGCTGGCCCCATTCATTGACTGGGATAGATGGTCGGCCCTAAAATCGTCCTTGGTTTCATCAACTGCACTAAACTTCTCTGTGGGCGCAGATTCAGAATATTTTGGTAAGATAGAAGAATAATTTGCACTTGGACTGACATAAAACTGGGTGCAAGTGCAACAGTTAGTTTCTTCGAGTAGAACTTTGCTTACTGATCGACCACAATATGAGCACACTCTTAGAGGATACTTATCCTAGATTTGATAAACCTTTGGGGCTTTGTACCCCAAATAACGGCCAATTATTAATAATGCTCAAAAACCACCATTAAAAATAAAACCTATGAAAACGACTCCAACCCAACTACTTAGAAATCACTAATCACGCAACAACTTTGCTGACAGGCACCAGTCATCATAGCTGTACTCAGTTTCTTTGTGGGCAATAAGGTAATTTCACTCACAAAGTCACACACACAAATTTATGGGGGCCAATATATAAATTAATAGTTTTGGAATGGGGTGATTTTTGGTGAGGATGGTCTCTCTGGTGAGGAGGTCACTCTCACAAAAATTCAAATCATTCTGATATTCATAGCATGGTTTACAAGTTGAAGAATTATGGACCGTCTATTTTTTATCGTTAATTTGAAACCGACATTTGATGGTGTTAGAAATTTCAGAATTGGCTGATTTTTAGTAGGGGTGATCTATATGGTGATGAGATCGTCCTCACCAAAAACCAGCCATTGATTTATCTTCCATGTGGGTACACCAAAATTTCGTGATTTTGTGAATGAAATTATGTGGCTGCTGAGCCTGACCCATAAGGTAAATGTACGAGAAAAATCTTTGATGACCCGTCATCAAAGTTCCTGACGGACTACACTATGACCCGCGTGGCACACTCTTAGGTACCACTGACCATATAGATGTTTGACCCATCCTTAGGTGGATACAAGCATAAAATTGGTCTGATTAGTGATTTCTAACTGTTGAATTGGAGTCTTTAATGGTTGATTTTTAATCGTGGGATTCAAGCATTAGTTGGGTTACAAAAATCCAAAGGTAGGAAATCATCAATCTCAATTTAGAAATCACCAATCAGGCTGATTTTTGGTCTGCAGGTCCACCGGGGGATGGCCAAACATCCGTATGGTCAGTAGGTGGTCTCTAAGAGTGAGTAAAACTTCGATCACAGGCCCTATGATTGAAGGAGATGACAGGGCAGCAGATCTCGGCAAGCGGATTTTGTATGGACGGACCACCTCCGCCTCACTTCACACCTACACAGGTGAGTATTCGAGTGGTTTTTTGCCAAAACACTCATCTGTGTACGTGTGCGGTGAGGACGAGGTGGTCTGTCCGTACAAAATCCACGTGCCGAGATCTGCTGCCCTGTCATCTCCTTTGATGACAGGGCCCCTATGATCGAAGTTTTATCCTCTAAGAGTGTGCCATGTGGCTCATACAGTAGTCTGTCAGGAATTTTAATGATGAATATTTATCATTAAAGATTCGAAATTTTTTCAAAACGAACCTAAGTTTAAGGTTATTTTTCAAAAAGAACCGTATTTTTTGAAATTTGTCAAAACAAACCTAGGACGCCGAACCGTTTGGCGTATTCTCACGAAACTTTAAAATGGCCGAATTGCCCTCTTCAAACGATACGCCAAACAGTTTGGAGTATGTTGTTATAAGCCGCCATACAGTATGGCGTATCATTTTGTGAACCGCCAAACCGTACTGTTAGGCGTTTATTTTTTACTGTGTTAACTTGAAACCCACGTTTCATGATGGTAGAAATTTCAGAATATGTGATCTAACGGTGAGGAGATCATCCTCACCAAAATTGTGTATGAAAAAAGGTCAAATTGCTGTCAGACGCCATACTGTTTGGCGACAGTTATGAACAGTTGCCAAACCGTTCGGCGTCGGCTATTAACAATCGCCAAGCGTTTGACAACAATTTGATTGCCATTGAAACATTTTTTGAGCATACGCCAAACGGTTTGGCGTCATAGTTTTGTTTTGATAAATTTCAAAAAATACAATTCTTTTTGAAAAATACCCTTAAACTTGAGTTCCTTTCGAAAATTTTCCATTAAAGATTTACTCGTACGTGTGTGTATAATGCTGTTAAGATGATCTGTACCAGTGTTTTAAAAACTGAACCGGATCGTCGAGAGATTTAATAAGAATTCGGTCCGGTTTGTTTTGAATCGTTATTTTCTCGTAAACCAACGGTTTCTTTGAGACCTATGTTCTATGTTCTGACCGTTGAACCGACAAACCGGCCGAATGAACTCAGAGGAGCCGTTTCCACGAAATTGCTTGTTGAATTTCAAACCACGTGCTAACTGAGAATTGAACGTTCTATGTCTACTTTCTTGCGGTCTTTCTTCTCTGCCTTAATAATTACAGACTTTAATTCCTCGAATAGTCAGAAAAGAAGAAAAAGAAACCCTTTAATATATAAAGCTTGGTGCTCTCAAAGAGATGAATATATGAAGGTAATCTTCTCATATTTCCAACCCTTTAACTCTTCTTTGTTCTTCAATGGCAAAACTCTCTACCATTGCATCATTCACACTATTTGTGCTTCTCCTCGTCGGACAGTCTTCACAGATCAAAGGTCTATTCCTTATATTCGATAATATTCTCTAATTGTGTTTTGTGTTTTTCTTTTGTGACTGTTTAAATGGTACAGGCATGAGGATGAAGGCAATCATATTAGGTCCGAGTCTCACTGACAACACCCAAAATGATAATCTACGTCGAATTCTGGAAAAGAGTCGAGTCCCTCTACCACCCCCACCACCTCCCAAGGCATCGATACCCATTATCCCTGCCGGCATCCACCGATGAGATGAGATGAGATGAGAGAGAGAGAGAGAGAGAGAGAGAGAGAGAGAGTATGAATTGAATTATGTTTGGAATTTGTCTCAAGGATCTTTTCTGAAAATTTTCTGTATGTATGTAATAGTTGCTAAGTGGATCCTTGTGGCATGAAGAGAATAAAGCCTCGAATTTTCTCATTAAAATACTTTCAAGTGTATAGATCAATGTTTTAAAAAATGAACCGGTGATCGAACCGAAATTTTGACGAATTCGGATCATGGTTCGATGTGGTCTGACCGGTTTGTATTTATTAAATAATTTTATAAAATATGCAATTCATCAGAGAAATAAAAAAATATATGAGATGATAAAAGAAAGAGGTCAGTAAAAAAATGTGATCTAAAGTCGAAGCCCTTATTTTAATTTCTTTCTCCAAGGATACGTTCAAGGTTAAATTTAAGAATAAAGAATTTTTCTTTATAAACGTAAAAATTTGTTTCTCATTTTGCATAGAATTATAACACAAAATCTTGAAGAATTGTTAGAATATTGATTGCATATGTGGGGATTCATGTTTCAAAAGGCGTATAAGAACTGGTTCTCAACCGGTGGTTCAATCGGTTTGACGGCCGCACCACTGGTTTTGAAAAGAACCACCGGTTCTCTTCGAATTTCAGGTTCATCCTGAACAAAAACCGGTATATTTTGAAAATCTGGTCGGTCTGGTTCGGTTTTTAAATCACTGGTATAGATACATGAGTCGTATAGATAGCTAATTACTGAGTTACGAAAGTTTAAAAGGCTAAAATAACCTCACACGCATTGAAATAAGTAGTGGATAGTTGGGTAAATATGGTAAAAAAGGTAAGTAGTGGTAGTTGGGTAAATATGGTAAAAAGGGCAAAGAGCGACAATAGTCAAAGCAGTTCATTTTTTATTGTAAGTGGTAGGGATGAAAGGATATTTTCACAAAAGAAATAATTTTTCCAATGGGCTTTTTACCTCTTCTAGTCAACATGTTATAGTTGTTTCATCATCAAAATTCTACTCCATTGTCTACTTAGCTATTTAAGTGAGGGGAATCTTGATCACACCCCAAAAACTTGAGTCCCACCCCTCGTTCCCTCTTTTCCATTATTTTTTTATTTACAAAAATGCCCTAACTTATTAGGGCATTTTCTTCCATTTCTTTTGATTTCATCCCACTTCAAGCATAGGAGAAACCCATACGACTGAGGAGAGCAATCGCGTAGAGCAACATGATACCTCCCCAAGAGCAACCGCGGTAGCCCTTCCGATCCCTTCGACGTCAGTGACGATCAAATAACTTGTAAGATTTCGGAACTCCCTCCCATCCTGAATATTCTCTACAAGGATCATTACACGTTAGCATGAGTTGCTGAACTTCTTATTTTCGACGTCGACGTTGCACTCGTCTTCCTATTTTTAGTATGTTTTCTAGAATTTGTTAAACCTAATGATATGAAAATATAATCATTTCAACCTGAGAAAAGTTGTGGATACTTATTTTTTTAAACTTGCTTAAATTTGTATTACATAATCATCTTAGATTCTTGGATCATTCTCATTCAAAATTTTAATATCTATTATCATTGTAGGAGTTGAAACAATCGAAAAGTTGAAAATAAGAATTTTGAAAAGTTAAAAATTTTAATGTCGAAAAGTTGTGTTAAGCCAAGGGTGATTCTTAATGTGTTGAAGGGAAGATATATATGCAAACAATGTGTCTACGATGAGTACAATTTATAATGCTCAGCCAAGTCTAAGACATTAAGAAGCAGCTGGAAGATCTCAATGTAACAGTTGATGAAAAAGTTGGATGAGCATCAGTATGTGGAATGACATACGAGTTATGATGATGCTTCTTAGATTATATATTTGTTTTGGGCTCATCCGGAGTGCATACAACTTGCCAAGAGTTTTTCCATTGTGTTTCTTATAGATTGTACATACTCAACAAATATGACATTCTCTATCGTTTTTGTTTACATGGAATCTGAGAAAGAAGAAAATATTATTTGAGTATTGGAAAATTTAAAGTCAGTTCCCACATCAAAAGTCATCCCCTCAATTATTGTGATAGGGAGTTGGTTCTACTGAATGCTTGTAGAAGAGTATTCCCAGAGGCACATAACGTTTTATGTTATTTTCACATCTCTAAATACACGATATACTATAAATGTGAAAATTTTTTTGCAATGAAAGACGCATGTGATTCATTTATATCGAAGTGGAATGAGTTACTCTTGTCTTTTACCGAGGAGTACTTAAACTGTTTATATGCATTTAAGATCAAGTTCTAGGTGAGCGCACACGATCTTTAATGGACAAATGTGCAGTTACTCAGATGACTCTTGTCATCAACCGTCTAATTCTTGCTGTCTTTGTCTTTTAGTCTTCACGTAGTCAGCGAAGTATGCGTATCACGACATCTTCAACACTAGGAAGGTAAGTGAGTAACGATAAACACAAAAAGAATTATAATCCCACCTTCTTACATGATTTACTCACTATCTCACAATCTCTCGGAGATAACGAATAGATAATAGAATAGTAACTTTTAATCTGTTCCCTGCACATTCTGCCAACAACACATACCATGTAATATCATCGGCAAAAAAATAATAATAACAATTAAGCTTGCAGCAGTGAGTTAATTATGCACAACACATGGTAGAGAAATTGAAAAATAATATATCAATCAATTTTTCTCTCCCCTTAAATTTTTCACCCCCTATCTTATGCATCTACTTGTTTACTTTTATGATTTTTTTTCTCTCCCTTTTTGTCATAAAATGACATAGGTACAGAAAATATGAGTAGATCACAAGCATATAATGGATATAATCATAAAACACATGTCCATCAATATAACAAGTATAGACTAAAAGATAAACATGAAACATAGTCTAAATACATCAATGATTTAGATCTCTGGTAAATCAATTTAAAATTATACATCCAGAACCAGACAAAATCTAACCATGAAAAATCTTTTTCAAATATATTTTACCCAATTCTTTCTTTTTTATTTTTATTTTTCTTTTTTGGTGGAAGCTAAGTATCTAATTATAATAAGTAGCTTAAAACACACTCTTCACTCAATCATTGAGTGCATTGCATGTAACCCTCCACTTGTGTAGAGATGGAGAGAAAGAAAGCATGAACGGCAAGTATAATCTCTCTTTTTCATGTTTAATTCTCTTCCGGGCAGAGAGGCATCTGCTAGTAAAAAGAAAAGCATCTAATTTTTCATGATAAGGGGAAGGTACATAATTTAAAATAACGCCGTTTAAACAGTAACGCCCCAAGCCCATTACATAAAAAACCGTTTTGATGCTTATAACCTAATGGCTGTGGTTTTTTTTTTTTTTTTTTGTTTTTCAAAAGTTGAAATTTGAATTTCAGCGCCACTTTTTTCCGTTAAATTTGTTAAAATCCGTTAAAATCTATTTTAATGGTTACGCCCCCAGTCCGTTACACCGTTAAAATGGCCTTCTTTAAACCTTGCTTTCACCTTCAATTTGGACTTTTCTTTAGGAAAAGTATTGGAATGGGCTCCAAAATTTGCTGAATTTGACATCTTTGGAGATGCGTATCAAACTTTGCTGTCCGAAACTTGAGGACAACGGCATGTGGACCCACCTTTCTTTATTCTCCATGAAGATGCTAGCTGCTAAGATCTTCAAAGTAACGCAAGGCATTGCTTTCTTCTTTTTTTCTTAATAATGCAAGGTATCAAAATTTTTAGTATGCACCCCCCTCCACAATGGCGTACTCTTTGGACCTACTGTCTCCACGAATGTTTTCCCACCCATCGCTATCAATGGATCCGATAAAATTGGGTCCAGGCGCCAAAGAATCATGATTCGATCCGATATTATTAATAAAATATACATAATATTATATTTATTAATATTGTTGATAATACTTCTACTCAAGGTTTTAAAAACGGCCGTTTAAAAGTTAACGGGTTTCTGTTAAAACCTTTAAAACGCGTTTTGTCGCTTGAAAAAGACGGCTTTTTTTTTTTCATTTTAATGGCCGTTAAATTCTGGAAATTTTTGTGAAAAAAAACGGCTGTTAAAGCCGTTTTAAATTTTTTTTTTTTTTAATTTCAAATTTCAAAATTTGAATTTCAGCCCCATTTTTTCCGTTTTCCGTTAAAATCCATTTTTTTCCCATTTTTGCCTCTGACCGTTTCAATCCGTTTTAACGGTAACACCCCCAGTCCGTTAAACCATTAAAACGGCCTCCTTTAAACCTTGCTTCTACCATTTGTTATTGATTTAAGAATTTACATTTTTATTATTTTAAAATTAAATTTAACAATTTTATTGACTAGATTGATTTGATGTTAGGTCGCCTCGATTCAATAACTTATTGGATTGGATCCAGGTTTTGAATTTATTATCCAATACGCTATTGGATTAGGTCTGGACCTAACCCGATCTGATCCGAATCTGATTGGTGATATATATCTATCTGTTGGATTCAGAGAAGAATAAAAAAAAAAAAAAAATGCTTGAATTCAGTATTTCAAAATGACCCTTGAAAATTGTATCATTCCGCATTTCTGATTTTCAATTAAATAGACAGGATTGTTAATTGATCATAAAAAAAAGAAGGATTAGGAGCCACTCGCCTTTCAATGCAAAGTTCCTAGGAGATAATATGTTTTGGGTCAGAGAAACATGACTCTTAATTAAGGCAATTGTTTTTTTTAACCAACTGGGTTTTGAACTAGTCGATCAGTGGCCCTACCTAACGTATTTTTCTAGGTCTATTGACCCCATGGATGATTATTTACACACCAAAAATCAGTTCGATTGATGATTTCTGTTAAACAACTATTTACCCCAAAAGACTGAGTTTTTAGAGAAAATGGTTGTTTAATATTGTATCAGAAACTTAAGGCCTGAGAGGTCGCGGGTTCAAGTCTCCAGCGGAGTGTATTCCAGTTGAGGGGGCGTGTTTGCAGATGGTTTGTTCCTGTGCATGTATTGTGTTGGCCCGACCCGTTGGTATACATAATTGTTTCGCCTTTCTCCAAGAGGTTGATCTTTTGGGGTAAATGGTTGTTTAATAATTTCTACTAGTTCGATTGGTTCAAAACTCCACTCAATATTATAAAATAAAAAAAATAAAAAAAATCCTTTAAAAATGGTTCCCTTCAGATTTTGAATGTATTTTTGTCCAAAAATAAAACACCAATCTTTCATTTGAATTACGGGAAGGAAGGTATCTAATTCAAGAAAACATGACGGAGATGGTGGTGGAAGGAGAGTAGAATCTTTCACTTTCATTCGGTAGTCTTTCCTTTTCTTTTTTTTATCTCTATAGATGCAAGTAAGAGTAGTTTGTTTATTGGATCTCGAAGAAAGAAAGAAATTAAGAAAGCAAGCAAGCGAAGGAGAACATGTCTGAGAGAGGATTTGAAATCTGCCCTCCAGTGATTGAGCGAGCAAGGAAACAGGCCTTGGAATGCTTTGCAGATCCGGATATTGGAGTTATTTCTATCCTGGGAGCGCATTTTGGCGTTGTTACTGGAATAGGGAGATGCAGGACTGCAAAACATATAGCGAAGGCAGCAATGGATTCTCACCTCTTCGACATCACCATTTGGGTTTCGCTTCCCCAAATTAATGATTGGAGCTTGAGGAATGTCCAATCCATAATCACTAAGAGCCTGGAAATTGACGGTGACGAGTATGACGATGAAGAGAAGGTTATCGCACTACGAATCTATGAATCCTTAGAGAAGCAGAGGTTCTTGTTGGTATTTGAGGATCCACCACCGGCATTCATCAAATTAGCATCATTGGGGGTACCACATCCCAGTCGAAGGAATGCCAGCAAGGTTTTGATCGTGACTCAAGAGAGCGATGTCTGGAAGGTGATGCCGACTGACAGGGACATCGGTCTTACCTTGTCTAGTTATCAAGATGATTTTATTAACGTGGTCAAGGAAGAGTGCGCGGACGTGGCTGATTCTCTGAGATTTACCTGCTGCCACCTTACTCAAGCCTCCGTCCTAACTTTTCTGAAATGTTTCAGGCTGTTCGGTAGGGAGGGAGGTTCGGGTGAATATATAAAGTACTATTGGCTGGGAGAGGGATTAATTGGGGGAGGAAACGACGAGCACATGGATTTCATTGCGTTGTGGAAGATAGGGGAACATTTGTTAACAGAGTTCGAACGGCGATACCTGATAAAGTCGGATGATAAGGGAAATTATAACCTATTATTGGTTGATAAACCAGATGTTGGCCTTCTACTAGATTCTACTAGAATGTACTGGATAGAAGAGTTTAAGCTGAAAGTGCTTCCGGAGTTGAAAGGTGACATTGACTGGATCTCCTTTCCCAAGAGTCGCATGGAAAGACTGGGTCATACTCCTCCGAGATGCCCTAAAACCTCAATATTGGTGCTTCACGGTTGTACCCAACTGAAAGAGGAGATACCGGATGACTTCTTTAGTCATATGCAAGGCCTCCGAGTACTAGATCTCTCGCGCTGTACAACTCTCTCATCATTGCCCACCTCCCTGTCTCACCACCTCAACCTCAGGGTACTCAACTTAGCAAATTGTAAGAAATTCAGCATTTTCCCCCATCCCATACAAAATCTAGAGAATCTGGTACTACTCGATCTTTCGGGTACTTCCCTTGGAGATATACCCTCCTCCGCC
Organism: Euptelea pleiosperma; assembly: GCA_035048495.1. Taxonomy (NCBI): domain Eukaryota; kingdom Viridiplantae; phylum Streptophyta; class Magnoliopsida; order Ranunculales; family Eupteleaceae; genus Euptelea; species Euptelea pleiosperma. Next base: position 21,337,776 of record CM068549.1, read on the forward strand.
TTTAAGCACTTGGGTAAACTTCGGCTCCTCAATCTTTCTAACAATCCCCACTTCTCCTCACTCCCATCATCCTTATTTTCCAATTTGTGCAATCTCCAGCAACTTGATCTCTCCAATGCTACTTCCTTGATATTTCTACCCTCCCTCTATCATTGCACCAGTCTCAAGATTCTCATTCTCAAAGATTGCTCTAGCTTGAGGAATGTCGTTACTCACTTGTGTTCACTGGAAGCTTCACTCGAGTCACTTGATTTATCAGGTTGTAAATCCCTTGAAGATATCTCAGATATTTCATTTGGCCTTATCTTGCCAAACCTCCGGTTTCTCAACCTTTCCAGAAACACTCAGCTCGTTCATCTTTCGTTAAGAGATCATCCGAGCTTGGAAGAAGTAGAGTTGGAAGGAGTTACAAGCCTTGAGGTGCTTGATCTTTCGGGTACCAAAATCAGACGCTTCCCTCACGAAATCTGCTCTAAGGGAACTAACTTGAAGTGTCTATATTTGTTAGGCACAAAGCACCTACATCTGATTGATTGGGATAAAATCGAGCAACCTCCCAAAGAGCTTCTTAACTGGGATGAGTGTAGCAGCAATGAGCAGAACCAGCAAGAGCGGCACGAAGACGGCGTTGGTAGAGCTTTTGTATCCCTAAGAAGCAGTGATATTTTTCATGGAAATTACTATACAACTATGGCTTTCTTCCCTCACTTCTCACAATTCCATGTCATCATCTCTCCTTGCTCATCAGAAGGAAGCAAGGGAAAATATGTTGTTTTCCAAAGGGAAGATTTCCCCTACAGAGATATTTATAGTAATGAGGCGTGGTTCTTCTCCTCTCATTCCTCAACCCCCACCCAACATTTTGCTCATTTTATGAGTACCAACAGAGAAAGAAGGTATCTGGAGATCAATGGTGGGAACACCAGTTCCCTCAAGTATGTCAGGCCGATTATTGAGCACACACAATTTTTATCTCTATGCAACTACAAATCTGATGTACATTTGACAGATTTAGGACTGATACACAACTTGGAAGCGTGTTGGATCGAGAGATGCCATGGAATGAAGATTGTTTTCTATAGAGGACATATGTACTCTTTAAAGAATGTTTGGGTTTCTAATCTCGCAAAATTAACGACTTTGTGCAAGGGGCCATTTATTGGGGGAAGCTTTGGTAACCTAAAACACATACGATTGGAGTATTGTCCAAAGCTTGTGAAGGTATTCTCTTGGGTTGGTACTGGGTGGGATGGCATAACCTTGGGAAACCTAGAAATGCTTGAAATAAGATTTTGTGTTAGATTGGAGGCGGTGTTTGAAGAGGGTACAATTATCGGTGGAGTAAAAGGAAATTATCTTCCAAAGTTGCACACCTTGTGTCTTTGGGAGCTCTCCTCACTAAAGAGAATTTCTGAAAGCCCCGATTTGTATTTGACAGGCTTGAAAAAGGTTAATGTGAGAGGGTGTCCCATGCTGCAGAAGCTCCCTCTCCATTTTGCTGATGCTGTTTACCAAGAAAATGATCCAAAAGTACGGGAGATCAAAGTCGAGTAGGAGTGGTGGCACCACCTGCAATGGAAAAGAAGATGAGAAGAAGTGCATCAAGAGCCACACCACGTCTCCACGTACCCGACATGTACATTTGATTTTTTTTTTTTTGCACATATCCTTCCCCGCAAAAGACAAAAAATAATAAATATACATATTTTGATCCAAGGTGGTTGTTTTTCAGAGCAGCTTTCTTGTCTTTTAATTTGCATGCATGGTTGCATCTATGCAACTCCATTAAGGATTGCTTCCTGACATTCCTCAATTTCAAAGATAAAATTAGAGTGTGGAGGTGTACAGTTGAGTGGAAAGCCATTTACATGCCACCCAGGAGGTTCAGTATTCTCCGAATGTAATAGGTATGTTAGGCTAGATAGGAGAACTGCATTCAATAATTGTTGCCCTCTTAGAACAAAAGGAAATTGTGATAATCAACGTATCACAAGAACAAAGTATGAGAAAATATTCAAAACGTACGTCTACAAACTTATCACATCCTCTGAAATCTTTGATGCAACTAGACTTTTCTCTTCATCCTTAAAAGTAGGGATACTTGCAGAAATCCAATTTGGTTCCCATCTTTTAAATCATTGTCAATGTTTGGGCTCATCCACTCCAGAATATTTATGCACTATAGTTATTTCTTTCGCATATCAATCCTAGCTAGCAAGCTTGGGAAAAGCAGCTTCAACCATCATCCTGAATGCTTCTGAATTAGATGCCCTACTATCTTTCTTACCGCATCGAGTCCTGTTAGTCAAGAGTATGTGAGCAGTTTCGAAGTTGGCCTTGCCCATTTTCGTACGTCTTGCTCATCAATCCCTACCTATAGTAGTGTTAGTGGACGTCCCTTCCATTGTTGTGGGAATTAAAGGTGTAGACAAAATACTTCCAGGAAACTTTTCATTTAAGCCATTTTCTCCATCTGTGGAATTATACACATGGTTTGTTATTGCTTAGATATATCAAGTTGCTATTGTGTCTTTAAAAAGCATTGCCAACTTTGATTATAGAACCTCCATGCTCTTGAGTTTGTTTGTTAATGTAATATTGGCAATGTATTTTTTTTTTTTTACCAATTAAATAAAAATTACTTAAAAATTTAGAAATGGCTATAAAAAATAACTACTTACAGATAGTCATCACATCATGAACTAGCAGGGCCAGTGACGGTTTTCAGTACTAAATCCCACTTTAATCTAGTGTATCCCTCCATAAGTTTTTAAAAATCCTTGAATCGTTCTTTGCGCGTGGTATGTCATCTTATTTTTGAATGCCTTCATGTCATATTTCGACCTCTATCGATGATAATAATGCTTCTTAATGTCCAACCATTCATATTTGGAGGACGTCACTACTAAAAATGATCATGGCTTCTAGATGTTGTGTTTTTGCTGCTTTTTTTTAAAAATGTCGTCTTTTCATAAAAAAAAATGATGGATAGGTCCGTCATTGTTTTTATAAAAATAAAAATATTTTTAAACAAATTTAAAACTACCACATTCTACTGAACAATCAAGGAAACAATTTGACAAAGACCACATTCTATCGATCAATTTAAAACTCTCTACCTAGGGTTCATATGAATTTCATTAACATAAAGTACTTGAAGTGCTTAGCTTCTTGGCATCAGTATTCCTTGAACACCAATGTCAATCAACCTTATAACTTGCAAAACGTTCGTTAAACGTCAATGAACTAACATTCATAGAAGGAAAGTTAAGTAGATGGGCATAACGAGACCAATGTTGGTAAGAACGATTGTATGTTTTACTCATTCTTAAAGCAAAGCACACAACTAATTAAGAAGACTAAAAGAGGAAAATTTAAAAGCGTGGTGTTGACAAGGGGTAAAGTATTATGGAAGATGTTGCCATTGGCTATCATATGGGGGATATGGCTAGAGAGGAATATTATAGTAGAATATTAGAAGGCAAGGAGAGCTCATTTGATGAAGTTAATTATACTAAACATCAAGGCTTTCGTATACCGATGGGGAGGTATAAGCAAAGAAACAAAGGGTATCTTCTTTGGCGATATAGTTTTCAGGGTTAATCAAGTTTTATTTTGAGGGTTGTTTTTTTTATTCTTCATTCATCTTAACTCTGTACACTCAGATCATCACCTTGATCTCCTTTTCATTAATGCATTCCTGTACTTATAAAAAAAAAAAAATTTAAAAGCATGTCTTCAAAGATAAGAGACGTACCGTGGAACTAGTTGCAATGATCAAAGTGTCATACTTGAAGGCCATTTTACATGCAATTTTAAGAGTCTTAGAAGCAAGATTTGCTTTCATTATTTTAATGTTAAGGATCAACATTATGTCTTTCAATTACCCGTTTGTTTTCATCTAGAAAACATTTTAAATGACTGGGACTAGAAAACTCCTCCGAGTGCCAATATAAGGCTAAACAATTAGTGTTTAATCTCATTCTAGCCAATCTCTTAGGCCTACCTAGTACATTTTTGGCATAAACATGGGTGAGGAAGCAAACATCACCTTTCCTAGTGTACCACTCCGGATGTAATCTCTCACCCTTACTTACAATGTAGACATAAAACCTTGGAAATCTTGAAGGAGCTGCAAAACTAATCTCACATTAAAAAGCCTATATTTGAGATATGCAAAAGCAAACCATGCACAGTTGCAATGGATATGATCATACAAGCAGAGTTTACATTAATTAAATCAAATCTGAAATGGAATAACACACCGACTCTATAATACCCCAGATTTTTCTTAGACCTAGATTGGTGTAGACCTTAGGCTGCGTTTGGTTCACTGGAAGAGACTTTCCAGGAAGTGGGGTTTCCAGGAAGTTGCTACTTCTGGAAACCCACTTCTCAGAATCTATTTTCTTGATGTTTGGCGTCATCGATCACTTGTAACAAAGTAGAGACCGGAGAACCAGAACGCACAACAACAGAAAAGGCTCTAATCGAAGATAACCAAATCAAAAGAGCAAAAATCCTAAAAACAAGAACTTCAAACCAAAAATCCAGACCTTGAATGCGGCTCCACATGCCGTACAAGCGCTGAAATTTTATGAAGAATCACACAGACCGGCAATTAAAGCATAGAAGAAGGAATCAAGAGGTTCTCCTCTTCGCAGAGATAACAAACAACATCCACCATTGCAGAGCTTCCGGACGCAACGACAATTCTCGAAATTGGTTTTCACTGATGACGAAGAGTGGTCACAGCTCCATATGTTGAGTTCTCACCGGAGATCTTCAAATCCATTAGAGCGTCTCCGATGGTTGTAGAAATCGAAAGTGACCTCAACGCCGGCTTTCAAGGCAGAGGTCAGATACCTCATGAGCCAGCAAGCTTACGACCATGCTTAGGATTTGCAAACACGAACCCTAAAGAGAGCCCTAAAAAATTGAATAGATGAGATGAATTGTGTGGAGACTTGGTGGCGTTGGTGAGTGAGGTTGAGCTATTCTTGGACCAGTAGAGAGGAGTTGACGGAGCTTCTCGTATTCTTCAAAGAGAACGATGACAGAGGGCTTGGAGCAGAGGATGTCTTCCTGACCTTATTGATGGGTTTTCCCTGAAAAATGACCTCCTCCATTTGAAGGATCCGGTTGTACTTTCTACGGAGGGATCGGAGGGGATTGTTCATGAGGTTCAACATCGGCCCGTCTGTGACTTCCGAGGCTGCGATTGTATTTTAGACCACTGCCTCATAAGTGGTAAGTCTCAGAGACAGGAAAGAGAGAAAGGGTAGAGACGACTCAGACGAGAGAGAGACCGTAGACAGAAAATCGACTTCTGCTTTTGATAAGTGGAAGTCATTTTCCCAAAAAATGGGGTCTAGAAAACGATTTTTTGTGGGGCCCACTTTTCAAACTCTGAACCAAACACTCAAAAATGGCACTTTTCCGGGTTTTTGTTTTCTTTTCTCGGAAAAGTGCTGAACCAAATGCAGCCTTAGTACAGATTGAAGCCCATTAGGGTTATGGGACATGTTTTTCTGAAATAATAGACTAAAATTTGTGGTTCAATCATTGATAATGGAAAGGCCATGTTGTTATGTTTATTAGCTGCTTGTTTACTCATTTAATGATAATTTTACATATAGGTGTAATATCATAATTTCACTATGCAAGAGCATTTCAATAATTTTATAACTTATGGGTAAACTAGTAATTTTAGATCTTCATGTACATAAATGATAATTGGTAAGTTCATTTATTAACTCCATATGTCTTTTTTTTTTTTGTAATCAAACTAAGTATTAAAAGAAAGCAAAAGACAATACAAAGGACTTCTGCCTCCCTCCGATGTTACAATAACAGGGAGCCAAGGAGGGAGATCCGATGTCCAGATGTTCGGGACTAAAAAAGAGCAAGCCTTCGAGGCTATAGGATGGGCTGCTACATAAGTCACTAGCACCAAATTTTATTCAGAGTGCATTTTGTGTAAATTCATATTAGGGTATTTTAATAATTTTACTATGTAGGGACGTTTTTTTTAAGGGTCGGGATCGGGGTACAGATAGGGGCGTCAACGGGTCGGTTCCGATTCGGTTCCTAAGGTGGCCATAACCGGAACAATCTGTTCCGGTTCTTATCGGTTCGGTTCCTTAACAATTCCGGTTCTCAAAGTGATGGATCTGGAACCGGAACCAGAACCGATTATGTATTTTTGTCGATCCGGTTCCGGTTCCAGATAATATTGGGTCAAATCTTGAGAAGATGAGAATTTTTATACTATATTTATATATTGGTACCAGTTCTTATCGGTTTGGTTCCGGTTCTTATCGGTTTCGATTCTATATTAGACTACCTAGAACTGGAACCATTATTTTCGGTTTGGTTCCGATTCCGGTTCCTTTTTAATCGGTTCCCAAAAATGTGGAACCGGAACTGGTGTTTTTGATTTCAATCCTAATTCAGTTCGGTTAAACGGGTAAAATTGACACCCCTACCTAGGATGCTCCAATCACGCTCCAAATCCATCCATGTGCACATCTTCCTAGTGTGGGGTTTCAATGATGTAATAACATATGCAAACATATGGGTCTTTAGTAATCCATGGTACCATCCCACAGTGACAAGTGGGCTTGCTACAGCTCCTTCCTACATCTCTGGTAAACCCTACACGGTTGGATGTCCACATCAGTGTTATTTCTTAATAGCCCAACATTTAGCAGGATAAAGCAAAGTCGGTCTCACTACCACATTGTATAATTTTTATTTAATTTGACAGGGACACGTCAATAACATAATACTCTAGGAGAACATCTCCACTTTAACCATGAAGTACTAATTCCATAAGTCACATCCTCACCAAATTCCCCATCTTTGTGGATCATCGAACTTAAATAACGAAAACGGTCACTTTGGGGTAAACCAAATTTCTTGTCCATCATTCTTGATTAGTGTTTCAATATCCCATGAAGTATCTTTACCAAAGTTGCATTGCATGTATTCTGTCTGTCCTACATATCATAATACCCTTATTTTCCAAACTATCTCTCCATAGCCCTAGTTTTGCATTTAGTCCCATCAACTAATACTGCATCATCTGCAAATGGCATACACCAAAGGCTTACCCCTTGAATATGAGTTGTTAATGAATTGGACAGCATTATGAGAATATTTCGAGATAATAATAAGGCTCACACCTCAATAGGTCAATAAGTTACACGAAAAATATAAAACCTATATGGGTCTACCTCATCTGAAACACAAAAACCTGTGGGAGTAATGCAAAAAGGAATGTGAAAATCAAATTAAAGCATAACAGCAGCTGAAAAATAGAAGCATATACGGGATGTAGGCCACGATCTTTTTGTCCGCATTACACTTACACTTTGGGTCAAGTTTATAACAATTTGACATGATAAATAAAGCAATAAACATAAATGGAGCAGTACATGTAACATAGAAGCTTTGGGTTCAAAGGACAAGGTTTAGTCAAGGCTTATCTATTACTCAGATGTTGACATGTTAACTCACTGTTCTTCAACACCTACTGCATTTTCAATTCTTGCAGAAAATGGACCTAATTTATCAGTTTATCAAATAGGTTGAATGATTCCACCACCTCTACTTGTGATCCTTCAAGTAGATTGTATTTATGTAGGTTTTTGTAAATCTTTGTCACGTAAATTACTGATCTATGTTGTGATGTATTATTTTCCTTTGCTAGTTGTATTATGAGGTGTCGATATTTCCAGCAACAAACTGGGACCAGCTATGTAGTTGTAAAACTTCTTGAAGCAATTACATCTTCCTAGATATCTTCTCCATGATCCTTTACTTTTGCTAGCTGATTTTACCAAGTTAGGGTGCACTAATCAGGCATGACAAAACCTGACTACACCTGACCCGACCAACCCAACGTAACTGGATGGGTTAGGTAAAAGTCAACCCAAATACATGGCACACTCCTATAGGAAACTGAACATATGGATGTTTGGACAATCCCTAGGTAGATCAACAAATCAAAGGCCTCATATATCTCTGGGTCAAGCTGTACAAGGAAGGGAGGGGAGTATTTTTTGAGGAGGTGGTATTCAAGTGGGACTCCTTGATATATCGAGAGTAGTGGTTGATCAGTTATTGAGGCATGGCAGGTAGGGAGGGGTTGTGTTTCTGATGTCTTTCTTTTTGATTTTCTAGTAGGGATGTGCGTTTGTTGGGCAAGGGTGGGCATTTGTTGTGTGGTTTGTGTAATTTGGTTTTTCTTCTTTTTTCTTTTGGTTGGTCTCTTGTTTGATTGGGAGGCCATCTTATCCTCTAATCTTTTATCAATAACATTTCTGTTTATCTATCAAAACAAAAAAAAAAAAAAAATTCATCCTGACTTGCGATTTCTAATCTTTGGATTAGAAAAATAATGTTTAAAAATCCACAGTCAAAAATAAATCATGAATACAACTCTAATCCAATGGACATAAATGACTAATCAAGTAGAATTTTAATTTGTAAGTGGATCCAACTAGGGAAGGGCCCTAGATCGATACAGTAGATGGTTTCTAAGAGTGTGCCACGTGGCTCATAATGTGGTCCCTCATCATCAAAGTTCTACTCAATTACCTACTCATATCAGTAAATGAGCTCTCCCTAAACTTCAACACAACTCGGATAAGACCTCCTAATTGCTTCCCATGTTTTTTACTGATTTTAAACCTTTAGATATTTGTACCCAAAATAATGCTCAAAATCTACGGTTAAAAGTCAATCCATGAAAATGACTCTAATCAAATGCTTAGAAATCACTAATTAGGCTGATTTTTTTGCATGTAGGTCCACCTAGGGATGGACCAAACATCCATACGTTCAGTGATATATCTCTAAGAGTGTGCCACGTGTATGGTGCATGTGCATTGTGTGATAAATGAGAATGATGATAGAATGAACTCAGGACCCAGGAGAGCCGTTTCCACGAAATTGCATCGTGAATTCCAAACCTAATTGAACGTTCTAAGTCTACTCGTACGTCTTGCAGCCTTTCTTCTCTGCCTTGAAAATTAGTGACTTTAAATGAGAAAAAGTCATAAAAAGAAAAGAAAAAGAAACCAGAAGATTAATTTAATGGGTCGGGCTCAAGGGACTTCCATTTCTGACCCCCTTTTTTGACCCCCATCTTGGCGTACCCACATAGAAGATGAATCGATGGCTGATTTTTGGTGGGGATGATAACCTCACCATCAAATGTGGTTTTAAAGTTACACGGTAAAGTTGACAGTCCATAATGCTTCAGCTTCTAAACCAGTCTATGAATATCAGAATGAAATGAATTTTTGTGAGGATGATCTCCTCACCATAGAGATCATCTTCACCAAAAATCAGCCATTGATTCATCTTCTATGTGGGTACGCCAAGGTGGGGGTCAAAAAAGGGGGTCAGAAATGGGGGTCCCTTGAACCCGACCCTTAATTAATTGTAATAGACAGTACAACTACAAAGCACCCAATATATAAAGCTTATTGGGTAACTCAAAGAGATGAGTGTCTTAAGCTAATCTTCTCATATTTCCAACACTTAACTCTTCTTTGTTCTTCAGCAAAATTCTCCACCATTGCATCTTTCACACTAATCGTGATTCTCCTCATCGGACAGTCTGCACATATCAAAGGTCTATTAGTTCCTCATGTTTCAAAATATTCTCTATTTGTGTTGTGTTTTTTTCTTTTGTGACTTTGTTTAGATGGTACAGGCGTGGGGATGGAGGCAATCATATTACGTAGGACTCTCACTCACAACACCCAGGATCATATTCCAGTATTGATTAATCCGCCACCCCCTGATACTTCGAAGGGACGAACCAGTACACAACGGCAACGCCCACCATCTCCCATTAAATCGCCACCCAGCATCCCGGCATCAACCGATAAATGTGAGCGAGAGAGTTGTTAGTTGCTTTTTGCTTTGCCTTGGTACGCCTCCTCAGCCTCCAGTGCCTCAATAATTAGAGAGAGAGAGAGAGAGAGAGAGAGAGAGAATTTATGTTTGGAATTTGTCTTTTAAGGGATATTATGAATTGAATTATGCTTGGAGTTTGTCTTAAGGATCTTTTCTGAAAATTTTGTATGTATGTAATAGTTAGATCCTCTCTATTGTCATCTACAACGGCAGAAGCTTGTTGTTAGCAATCTGACCATGGTGTGCTTGATGGGGTCTATCATTAATCTGCAACGCCTACTGATCATGGACGAAATAAGTTTCCATTCCTCTCTGGTTTTGGATTGTCAAGTAAATTTTAATTTTTTTGAATTTTGTACTGGGTTCTGTTATTTTGACACGCTAAAAGATGACACGCAAAACACCATCGTTGTCACGAATAGTGGAATATCACTACAAAATTTTCAAAGAGCATCTAATGGTCTGGACCTTAGACAATGCAAAAATTTCTTGGTTGGTAAATTGAATGGTCAGGATTGTGATTTGCTTCATTTTTCGCAATATATTTAATTATTTTGTTGTTGGAGATATAAGAGGCATATTTTCTTGGTGGCCTGAATTTCCAACCCATCCTTCCACTGAATCTCCTTGTCAAAGGACGAGACCGAGATGGCTTTAATGGCATGGAACGAAAACGTTCACACACCATATTTACTTGGTGTGTAAGTCTCTAGTTCCTGTCTCGAGTAAAACTTGATGCCTGACCACCGATGGTCAGGGAAGCCCTGACCATCCATAATATGAGCCACGTGGTATATTCTTAGAGAACGCTGACCATATGGATGTTTGGCCAATCCCTAAGTGGACTTAGGAACCAAAAATCAGCCCGATTAGAGATTTCTCTTCCTGTCTTCTAGGGTATTTGAGCTGATATAATTAGTAGGTCACATGACAAGTGGGGTTCAGTGACATGTGGGACCTGCTTGATATTTAATAAGATAATACGTAGGACCTACATGGTCATGTACGAGAGAAGCAATTGCTTGTGGAGCTGTCACCCGTTACACTAGGGAAAAAAATAAGAATTGAAAAGCATATAGGCTGCACCAAATTCTCCCTGGCCCAATTCATTGACCTGGATAGATGGTAGGCCATAAAATCGTCCTTGGTTTCATTAACTGCAATAAACTTCTCCGTGGGCCCCAATTCAGAATATTCTTTTTTATTTATTTTATTTTGGTAAGATAGTATATAGAATAATTTGCAGTTGGACTGACGTAACACTGGGTGCAAGTGCACCTGTGAAACAGTTGGTTTCTTCGCGTAAAACTTTGCTGACTGACCGCAATATGAGCAACGTGGTATACTCTTAGAGGATACTGGTCGTATGGATCGATGTTTGGTCAATCACTAGGGAACTAAACCCAAAAATCAGCCTGATTAGTTATTTGTTCAAACCTTTGGATCTTTGTGCCCCAAATAAGTGCAAAGCACGACGATAATCAGAGCAGTTCATTTTTTTATTGTGAGTGGTAGAGATGAAAGGATATTTTTCACAGATACCTGTGTTGCATGGACTTTCAAACCTGCAGACGAGTCGCCTGTTCCTACGTGTGGACACGGATTTGGACACCGACTCTTCATTTTTGTTTTTAAGAAAATTAATATTTAATATACGAAAATTTGGGGTTTGAACTCTATAAGAGAGAATAGGGTTTTGCCTAGATTTGGTAAAAAACCTACCAAATCTACCAATAAAATCTCAATATTTCGCCACGGATCGTTGTTATAAAATAAAAAATAAATTAATAATTAAATATTCAGCCGAGTCCCTGAATCCTATGTTTTGGAGTTTGCCGAGTCGGACACCTCGTATCCATGTCTGGGTTGACATACGGTTTCTGTGTTCATGCATGCAACACAAATAGAAACCTGTTACGGCGATTGAGTTGAACAGGAGTCATTAAAGATAGATCCCCGGATTTGTAGGATCCAAATTGCTTTTTAGCAGGATTTATTGCTTCAGGTTTCTCCAATGCCGGCTTTAAGACTGTACCTGCAGGGGGGTGCCACAGCCATATCTGAAACACCTACTGATCATGGACGAAAGCAAGAGCAAGTACAAAGTTCAGCTTAAGAAGGCAGAGCTTGTTAGCATGCACGATAAGTTTCCATTAATCCTCTCTGGTTTTGGATTGTTAAGTAAATTTTTTTGGAATTTTGTAATGGGTTCTGTTATTTTGACACGCCAAAAGATGACACGCAAAACAACATTCATCATGAAGCCTACATGGAGACCATTTAAGGGCTGATTTTTTGTGAGGCTAATCTCATTGTCAAGGAGTACATACTCACAGAAAATCAGCTTATTGCGACATTCATAGCCTTATGAAAAATGGGTTACAAGTAAAGCAAATATAGATCATCCAATCTGCTATAAATTTCAGTACACATTTAATAGGGTTAGAAAGTTTCGGAATTGGCTGAATTTTTTGAGCATATTCTCCATGGTGAGGAGACAATCCTCACAAAAATTCAGCCCTCAACTCATCTCTATGTGGACCCCACAAGAAATGCCATATTGCATGTCATTATATGGCGTGTCAAAATAATGGGACATTTTTATAATATTTTCAGATTCATGAGTTTTTTGACCGAAAATTTTGAAAATTGGAGTTGGGATTGATCTTCAAAATGAAACCAATGAAATCACTGAGTAATTCATTGGTGCAGGGTGGGTGGGTGGGTCATGGGTGAGTGGGGGTGAGAGAGAGACTTAGAGCTCATAAAATTTTAATGGAGTCTTCGTCACAGCATGAAGTTAATTGAAAGCATGATCAAGTTGACTGCAGAGACTTGGTTGAGTTTTCAAAATGAGGTAATTTTCATGGAAAACTGTAACTGGAGATCATATGGATCTTACGACTACGAAGATCTTAGGAACCTTTCTTTTAAAATCATTTAACTGTGATTTCCTTTTTTTTTCTTTTTCTGATGTAGGCCCCACCTTTTTTATTTAGAGATTTCCTGGACTGTTCAACATTTATCTTTGAGACCATCAAAAGAATGAAGTAGATGGATTATGATCACTGATCAGACTAGTTTTTGGAATAAAAGAGCTCGATGATTGGAATTGATAGAATGAGAATGTTGGGCCCCACACCCCCTGCATGCATGTGCACGGTGCGACATATGCACTGCTATCCTAAGGAATGAAAAATCTCTACTTTGGAGGAGAGCCGTTTCAACCAAGTTGGCCGGGTCTCTCATCTCTGCCTTGAAAATTAAAGACTTTAATTCGACCAAAAGTCAAAAAAAAAGAAACCAGAACGCTATATAAAGCTTGGTGCACTCAAAGAGATGAGTGTCTTAAGGTATAGTACCCTTCAACCCTTCTTTGCTCTTCAATGGCAAAAGTCTCCAACATTGCATCCTTCACATTATTTGTAATTCTCCTCGTCGGACAGTCTTCACAGATCAAAGGTCGACGTCTATTAGTTCCTTATATTAAATATTATTCTCTATTTCTGTTTTGTGTTTTTCTTATGTGACTTTGTATAAATGGTACAGGCATGGGGATGGAGGCAATCATATTACGTGGGACTCTTACTCACAACACCCAGATTTATAATTCACGTCGACTTCTTCAACGTGGGCCAGTATCGCCTTTGGGAGGACACGCCTATCCAGAACCCCCCCCACCTCCCAAGAAATCGCTACCCAGCCACCCTGCATCCACTACAGACATCACTACCCAGCATCCAGACATCCACCGTTAAGTGTGTGCATGTCCACGTGTGCCGAGAGAGAGAGAGAGAGAGAGAGAGAGAGAGAGAGAGAGAGAGAGAGAGAGTCCAGACATCCACCGTTAAGTGTGTGCATGTCCACGTGTGCCGAGAGAGAGAGAGAGAGAGAGAGAGAGAGTCCAGACATCCACCGTTAAGTGTGTGCATGTCCACGTGTGCCGAGAGAGAGAGAGAGAGAGTCCAGACATCCACCGTTAAGTGTGTGCATGTCCACGTGTGCCGAGAGAGAGAGAGAGAGAGAGAATTGAATGATGTTTGGAATTTGTCTCAAGGATCTTTTTCTGAAAATTCTGCATGTATTAATAGTTGGTAAGTGGAGACTTGTGGCGCGGGTCACACACATAAATCACAAAAAGTAGTCTAAATACATAAAAAAGGTTAAAAGCATCGGAAAAGTGTCAAAATGACATCGGAATGAGCCGAAAGTGATTCACGGGTTCCACACGCCTATTAAATAAATAAAATATAATAAAATATTATTTTTTTAAAATATAAGAATACTAGGAAAGTTCAAAACTTACGAAAATATTATTTTTGTCAAAATCTCTTGAAATCTCCCGCTAAGATTTTTATGTCTAAAGAAATGTTTTAAATTTCTCGGGTAAGTTGGGAAGGTTAAAATAAGAATGTTTTTGGTGTCTCGAGCCTACAAAATAATTTTTTTATAAAAGTTCTGAAATATTAGCTTGAGAAAGAAAAAGTCCCTTGCAAGTTATAGTTCATTATTCTTAGCAGAAATTTTACCATAAAGAACGAGTTTCAAAAATAGCAATTTTTTTGAAGTTGTCAAAATGAAACCAAATTAAGCATATATATTCAAGCATGATATTAAGCCACAAAAACAATAATATAAGTCTGAAAAAAGTTCAGATTTGCATTCTTAAGTGAATTTACTATAATACCCTAGAACGAAAGTTCAGGGTATTACAAAAGCACTTTCAAAATTTGGACATATTATGAGATAGTATTTGCTAGCATTGTCTCTTGGATGTTACTATACCATCACTGTCACGAATGTTGAAGATCACTACAAAACTTTCAAAGAACAACCAATGGTCTGGACCTTTGACAATGCAAAAATTTCTCAGTTAGTAAATTGAATAGTCAGGATTGTCATCTGCTTCATTTTTCACAATAATTTTATTTATTTTGTTGTTGGAGGTAAGAGGAATATTTTCTTGGTGGCCTGAATTTCCATCCCATCCTTCCATTAAATCTCCTTATCAAAGGACGAGACCGAGATGGCTCTAATGGCATGTAACGAAAACTCCACCCACCATCACAATCTTGTCTGCTCACTAGATTAAAACCACAACCGCTCTCGGGGTGTCGTCTGTCTCAATTTTCCAACTACTGAGTGGCTATGGAACGACTTTAAAACTATAGATGGTTGGGTGTCTAGAGCTAAAGACGATGCCTCCCCTCCACATATTTTTTGGTGTGTATGCGAGTCTCTAGTTCCTGCCTACTAACAAGTAGGGTTCACTACCATGTAGGACCTACTAGATATTTGATTAGATAATACATATGGCCCACATGGGCATGTAGTTTATATGTACAACCCTCAAGCGATGCAATTGCTTGTGGAGCCTCCCGTTACATGGTTGGCCTAACGCAGGGCCACACAAGTGAGGCACTTGTTACTTCCCATGCTATTCACCGATTTTAAACCTTTGGATCTTTGTACCCAAAATTATACTCAAAATCTATGGTTAAAAATCAACGCATGAAAATGACTCCAATCGAATGCTTGGAAATCACTAATCAAGCTGATTATTTGCATGTAGGGCCACTTAGCTAGGGATATTGGGCCAAATATCCATACGGTCAGTGATTTCTAAGAGTACGCCACGTGTGTGGTGCACTGCATGTGCATTGTACGATGAATGAGAATGATGATAGAATGAACTCAGGACTCAGGATTATTGTGGATTACTGTGTAATGTGTAAAGCTAATGGAGAGAGTACTAACCATCTTCCTGTCCACTGCAAGTTTGCCCGGGAAGTATTGGGGAAGTCTTGAAGAGCTGGCCCTTTACCCCAATGACGGCAAAAGGAAAATTTCTTTGGAAGTTGATACTTTTGGCAATTATCTGGGGGATATGGCTGGAGAGAAACAAGAGAACATTTGAAGACAAAGAAAGCTCATTTCACGATGTCATTTTGAACATTAAGGCTCTATTATTCCGTTGGGATAGTATTAATCGAGAGACTAGGGGTATTGCATGTCTTTGGGGATATGGTTTTCAAATTTAAGCAAATACTTTTCTGATTGTTTTGGTTTCTGCTTCTTCATCCATTTTGTACATTGAGATCTCCTCGATCTCCTTTTCATCAATACATTTCTGGAATTATCAAAAAAAAAAAAAAAGTCTCAAGACTCAGGAGAGCTGTTTCCGCGAAATTGCTTTGTGAAGTTCAAACCTCGTGCTAATAGAGAATTGAATGTTCTAAGTCTACTCTTCCTTGAAAATTACAGACTTTAAATCGACAAAAAAGTCAGAAAAAAAAAAAAAGAGGGATGGAGGCAATCATATTACGTGGGACTCTCACTCACAACACCCCGGGTTATAATCCACATCGAAGTCTGCAACGAGGGCCAGTACTATTGACTCCGAGAGCGATTCATAATGGACGAACCAATCAACCACGCCCACCATCTCCCATTAAATCGCTACCCAGAATCCCGGCATCAACCAATAAATGTGAGCGAGAGTGTGTGTAAGAGATCATGAATTATATATGTTTGGAATTTGAGTTAAGTATCTTTTCTGTAAATTTTGGTGAAGTGAGTTACGCCTCAATTTTTCTTATTAAAATACTTTCAAGTGTAGAGACACATAAATCGTATAGATAGACAAGTACTAGCAGATTTGTGAAAGTTTAAAAGTCTAAAATACCTTCATCAGATGTTCGGGACTTTTCTCCCTCTCTATTGTTTTCTTAAGTTAGCATGCACGATAAGTTTCCTTTCCTCTTTGCTTTTGGATTGTCAAGTAAATTTTTTTTTGGAATTGTCATGCAAAACACGGTTGTTGTCACGAATGCCGAAGATCACTACAAAATTTTCAACGAACATCCAATGGCCTGGTTGGTAAATTGAATGGT
Source organism: Euptelea pleiosperma (assembly GCA_035048495.1). Classification (NCBI taxonomy): domain Eukaryota; kingdom Viridiplantae; phylum Streptophyta; class Magnoliopsida; order Ranunculales; family Eupteleaceae; genus Euptelea; species Euptelea pleiosperma. The sequence goes on from CM068549.1 coordinate 21,354,602, forward strand.
CAGGATTGTCATTTGCGTTATTTTTCGTATTTTTATTTTGTTGTTGGAGATAATTAGAGACATATATTCTTGGTGGCCTGAATTTCCGTCCCATATCCTTCCATTGAATCTCCTTGTCAAAGGACGAGACCGAGATGGCTTTAATGGCATGTAACGAAAAGTCCACACACCATATTTTCTTGGTGTACCACTTGAGCTCCCTCCACAGATCACATGACAAGTGGGGTTCAGTGACATGTCGCAATATATTTATTTATTTTGTTGTTGGAGATAATTAGAGGCATATATTCTTGGTGGCCTGAATTTCCATCCCATCCTTCCACTGAATCTCCTTGTCAAAGGACAAGACCGAGATGGCTTTAATGGCATGTAACGAAAAGTCCACACACCATATTTTCTTGGTGTGTATGCGAGTCTCTAGTTCCTGTCTCATAGGGCATTTGTGCTGATATAATTTAGTAGCTCGATCACGTGCAAGTGGGGTTCAATGACATGTGGGACCTGCTTGATATTTGATTGTATTATGCAAGTGGGGTTCAATGACATGTGGGACCTGCTTGATATTTAATTGATCAGATAATACATAGGACCCACATGGGCATGTACGACTTTATAAGAGAAGCAATTGCTCGTGGAGCCACCCGTTACATGGATGGCCTAAAGCAGGGCCACACAAGTGAGCCACTGTATCTATTTTCTGGGAAAAAGAAAAGAATTGAAAAGCATATAGGCTGCACCAAAATTCTCTGTGGCCCCGTTCGTTGACTTGGATACATGGTGGGCCCTAAAATCGTCCTTGGTTTCATTAACTGCACTAAACTTCTCCGTGGGCCACAATTCAGAATATTCTTTTCTTATGGTAAGATAGTTTATAGAATAATTTGCACTTGGACTGACATAACACTGGGTGAGCAACGTGGTACACTCTTAGAGGATACTGATTATGGATGTTTGGCAAATCACTCGGGGACCTACAAGCCAAAAATCAGCGTGATTAGTGATTTGATCAAACCTTTGGATCTCTGTACCCCAAATAATGGTCGATAATGCTCAAACACCACGGTTAAAAATCCACCCATGAAAGCGACTCCAATACAACTGCTTAGAAATCACTAATCACGCAACAATCAGCATAGATGTACTCAGTTTCATTGTGAGCAATAAATATATGTACGAGAAAATCTTTATTGACCCCTCATCAAAGTTCCTATCGGACTACACTATGAGCCGCGCGGCACACTCTTAGAGACCACGCCCGTCTGCAAAGTTGTACTCAGTTTCATTGTGAGGAGAAAACCTTCGCTCACACTTGTGTGAGAAAAGCCGATCACACGTCACAATATGAACCACGAGGCACACTCTTAGAGAACGATGGCCGTATGGATGTTTGGCTAGTCCCTCGGTGGACTTGTAAACCAAAAATTTACTTGATTAGTGATTTCTAAGCTTTGGATTGGAGTCATTTGCATGGGTTGCTTTTAACCGTAGAGTTTACAGCATTATTGACCATTATTTGGGGTGCTAGATCCAAAGGTCTGGCATAACTAGTCAGGCTGATTTTTGGTTTTTAGGTCCAACGAGGAACTGGCCAAACATCCATACGGTCATCGTCCTCTAAGAGTGTGCCACGTGGCTCATATTGTGGTGTGTGATCGGCTTTGCTCACTCAGGTGTGAGCGAAGGTTTACTCCATTGTGAACAATAAGTATATGTACGAGAAAAATTTTGATGAACCCTCATCAACGTTCCTGACGAACTACACTATGAGCCGCTTGGCACACTACTCTTAGAGACCACTGACCGTATGGATGTTTGGCCCATATCCCTAGGTGGATCTACAAGCCATTAATTGGCCTGACTAGTGATTTCTAACCGTTGGATTAATAGTCTTTCATGGTTGATTTTTAATCGTGGGATTCAAGCAATAGTATTTGGGGTACAGAAAACCAAAGGTTAGAAATCATCAATCACAAAGTTCAGAAATCCCCATTCATGCTGATTTTTGGTCTGTAGGTCCACCGGGGGATGGCCAAACATCCACACGGTCAGTGGTCTCTACGAGTGTGCCATGTGGCTCTGTGGTTTGTCAGGAACTTTGACGATGGATGCTCGTCATCAAAGATTTAATCGATCGCATATATGTGTTATGCTGTTAAGATGTCTGTAGTCCTGTACTAATTCAGCCACCCATCCTATTGGCCCGACCAATCTGTAAATGATCCAACATGTTAACTGTGCTTCTCACAGTAGACTAACGGTGATCAGGACAAATCTAGTGTGCAACTCTTGCAGACTTAAAAGTATGCAAACATTGTCGGTACTGTTGGATGTCCCTTGAAAAATGTGTTATTTCATTGTTTTCAAAAAAAAAAAATTATAAATTAAAAACACAGTTTTCAAGGAGCATTCGATGGTGGATACAATGTTTACATACTTTTAATTCTGTAAACAGTTGCAGACTAGATTTATCCCAGTGATCAGGCTAGATTTTGGCATAAGTGAGGTTGATGATCGGATTTGATGAATGAGAATGATGGGTAACTTGTAACCAAAAGAAAGAAATTTCCACGAAATTGCTTCGTGAAAGCCAAACCACATGCTAACAGAGAATTGAACGTTCTAAGTCTACTCATCACTTGCGGTCTTTCTTCTCTGCCTTGATAATTACAGTACAAAGCATCCGATATATAAAGCTGGAGTCACACAAGAGATGCGTGTATTTAGGTAATCTTCTCATATTTCCAGCCCTTAAATCTTCTTTGTTATTCAATGGCAGAAGTCTCCACCATTGCATCATTCACACTAGTTGTGCTTCTCCTCGTCGGAGAGTCTGCACAGATCAAAGGTCTATTCCTTATATTCGATAATATTCTCTAATTGTGTTTTGTGTTTTTCTTTTGTGACGACTTTGTTTAAATGGTGCAGGCATCGGGATGGAGGCAATCGTATTACGTCCAAGTCTCACTCAGAACACCCAAGATGATAATCAACGTCGAATTCTGGAAGGACATGCAGTCTATCCATCACCCCCACCACCTCCCTATGCATCGGGACCCATTCACCAGGATGCCAGCATCCATCGATGAGAGAGAGAGAGAGAGAGAGAGAGAGAGAGAGAGAGTCGAGTTGTGTTCGGAATTTGTCTCAAGGATCTTTTCTGAAAATTCTGTATGTATTTAATAGTTGCTAAGTGGAGACTTGTGGCATGAAGAAAATAAAGCCCCGTATTTTCTCATTAAAATACTTTCGTGTGTATAGATCCTAGTTAGCGAGCAATTTGGCACACGGAAAAAAATTGGGACTAGAATAGTACGGATATAATCCATTTTGAAATTTTTGAGACACGGAAAAAAAGGGTCAAATATATATTCGTGTGTATAATAGGATTTAGTATAAAGAATCCTGTACCAAAAATTATTGTGTGCATCTGTTAGGCCATTCCTAGGTGGACATACAGACTAAACGTTAGCATGAGATTAGTGCTTTATATCCGTCAAATATTTTGTCTTTGATTTTCATGGGTTGATTTTCATTCACGCTGATTTTCAACCAATATTAGAAATTGCTCGGATAAAAAAAAAAGTCAGGTCATTGATGATCTCTAAGAATAGGGCTGCAACTCGGGCAGGTTGGGTCGGGTTTTGTGTCAACCCGAGCCCAACCCGAGTTTCAGGGCTGTGAACCCAAGCCCGAACCCAACCCGAGGTCGGGCCTAGATTTGCCAGCCCGAGCCCAACCTGATCGGGTTGGTTGGGTTTGAGCACTCCAACAATCTTCTACAAAGAAGAAAAATTGAACTGTTTTGTTTGCAAACAAGAACTTGCTATTGTCTAATCCAAATTAAAGAACATCTTCAATTGATTTGAAATATCTAAAATTTCAGTGTCTTTGTACTCTTCTTCAAAAATCGTTTTTCAAGTCACTGAAATCCCTTAAATCCTTAAATCAACGATCATTAAACTCCAGAAATGGGGAAAAACAAAATTTATTTTAGCCAAATTGATGTAAAAAATTCAATCTTTCGTATAAAAAAATTACAACTCAATAAGATCTACCGACAACAAAACAAAAATCTAAACATAAAACCTTTCCAATAACCCGATGCAATTCTCGTATAGAAAACCTTAATAGTTCTCTCACCTTACTTGATGGAATGCTCTGAGACGGCCATTGAAATTTGAAATCATCTTCTTCGTTCTCGATTATATCTAGTGAGTCACGATCAGACCAATAATCTTCCTCATCACCGCATATTAAATCCCCCATTGATCGATCTTAGAAATGATCGTTGGACGATTCCATCAATTCCGATGATTTGATTACAGCAATGAAGGAGCTTACCGGCGAGATCGTGTCAGATTCTAATAGTTTTTTTTTGGCAAAAAGAAGAAGAGAGAAAGCTTAGAGCGGAAGCAAAAAAGAAAAGAAAGAGTTTGTTTTTTCTTCAGCAAGAGAGTGAGAGAGACTCCAACGAAGACCTCCAGCAACTTTTTAGTCTCCTGCCATGTCCGTTCCCGTTCCTATTTTGCCTCTCTGCCGGAGGTGAAGGAGATTCAAAGAGGAATATGGGTCTCTCTCACCGTCACATAGAAGAAATCTATTGCCCTAACTGAACTACGAGGAGATTACATATCGGTCTCGGGTTGAGTACGGTTTTTCAAAGTCTCGGCCCGACCCCAACCCAATTTGGATCGGGTTTTCAAAACTCAGGCCCGACCCCGACCCGAGTACTGAAGAGGGCCAACCCAACCCGAACCCAAAGTCGGGTTGAGTCTGTCGGGCTCGGGTTGAGCCCGCCCAAGTTGCAGCCCTATCTAAGAATGTGTCAATTGACTTTTTCCCGGGGTTGAATTTGAAGTATTAATGAAAAGTTTTATTGACAAAAATGGAAATACTTGTTTTCATTAGTTTTAAAGAAAAAATGGAGAATAATCCTTAAATTTCAATGTGTACAGTCGCTTAAAACTATTTTTGCACAAAAAAAACTTACTATTCGTGTACATAGATACATAAGTCGTATAGATAGATAAGTAATGATTTGTGAAAGGTCTAAAATACCCGGTCACGCATTGAAATAAGTAGTGGAAACGTTGGGTATATTTTGAAAAAGGGGCAAAGCGCGGCAATAGTCAAAACAGTTCATTTTTATTTTAGGTAGATAGAGATGAAAGGATATTTTCCCAAGAACAAATGATTTTTCCAGTAGACATTTTACCTCTTCAAGTCAACAGGTGACTGTTGTTTCACTAAAATGCCCATATAATTCATTGTTAAAAGCTTCCTTAAGGAGCTTTAGTTGAGTTCATGGCTAGCTTCTTTTAAAAAATCAGGGCTAAAGTTTGATGTTATTCTAGCCCTTTTACCTTTCTAGGTTCTATATCTTCTATAATTTCATTATAACCGCTGGAAGTACTGTCTAAAGTTCTTATTATTTTTTTATTTTATTTTTAAAAGAAAGTTGAATTCAACATCCTTAGATTTTAGTAATTACTAAAACCTATATGCATTGTTGTCCTATAAAGACACAATCTATAGTTTTAGGTTTTAGTTTAATTCTCTTAAGATTGAGTATTGCCACATTGGCTAAACACCACCCATGCTTTTACGTATTTATAAGAATGCTACCAACCATTCCAAAGTTCAGATAGAGAATTTTTTCGTTTCTTACATGGTACTTCATTAATTATATAATACGCGATAAGAATTGTTTCTCTCCACAAGTTTGATGATAATCTAACAATTATTAACGTATATTTAATTCTATATTTTTAATAATATTTTATTTTTTCCTTTCAGCCACTTCATTTTGTTTTGATGAATAAGAAAAGCTTATTTGGTGTATTATACTATTAAATTCATAATATTTTGAAAGAGATGATTCATATTTACCTCATCTATTTGATCTAAGAATTTTAATTCTTTTACCTAAAAATAATTTTATTAATAGGTATACGTGTGAAAAATGGTGATTGTCAAGGTACAAGAAAAATCATTTCCCTTGCTGAATATACTGTTTGGTTGCCTAGGGATTACTTGTTGAAAAGGAAATTTTCTTGCAAATGACCAATGACCAGTGAGAAAAGAGTAGTGATAGACTAATGATAAAATGCCACGAGTAGGTATTATAGCTGATTTTAAGAATAAAACTTTGACACAAACATCCATCATCAACGTTGACGACAAACCTTAGTATTAGCTACATGGCACTCTCTTTGGTACCACTGATAGTATGGATGTTTGGCCCATCCCTAGGTGGACTTATGTACCAAAATCAGCCTGATTAGTGAATTCTAACCTTTTGATCTGTGTATTTCAAATAATGCTCAAATCCCACCATTTAAAATAAGCCCACGAAAGTGACTCTGAGTACCTCAAATAATGCTCGAATCCCACGATTAATAATAAACCCATAAAAATGAATCCAATCCAATGGTTAGAAATCACTAATCAGGCTAATTTTTGGTTGTAAGTCCACCTAAGATGGTCATATATACATTCATACTGCTGTATGTTCCCCGTAAGTGTGTGCCACGTGATGAATGCCCGTCATCAAAGATTTACTCTGATTTCATGGTCCACTTTAAAATGTTTCTTTCGCGTACGGATGGTGGACCTGATTGGGTCTAGACACACATTGAAAAAAAGCTCTACATCGAGTAAAACTTCACTGACAGTGACGGTCAACGAAGCCACTGACCACGCCGTTCCTGATTGGGTCCAAACATACACATTGAGAAAAAGCACTAAATTGAGAAAAAGCACTGATGCTGCTTGGAAGAATGCAAACAATCCAACCGGTCTTGGTTTTATATTTCGAAATGATAAAGCTGATTGTTTGTTAGCAGGTGGTAGACCAGCTCGCGCCCAATCTCCTGAAGAAGCTGAAGCTCTAGCGATCTGGTGGGGCCTAAAAACGACAATTCAACATGGTTTTTTGAATCTAGAGATTGAAATGGATGCTCAATCCCTGGTGACCTCTCTTCAAAGCCGCTCCCCGGATGTCGGTTGGTTTGCATTTGCTTGTTGTGTAGATATCCTAAATCTAACTTCTTCTCTCTCCTCCTTTTGTTTTGTATATACCCCGAGGGGGTCAAATGTAATAGCTCATGATCTAGTAGCAAAGGCCCAATCGTGGCTTTATGCTCAGGAGTGGTCACTTATTTTTTTCACTTATTTTGCATCTCCATATGCTACACAAGAAATGTTATTTTGTGTCAAAATAATGGGATTTTTTTTTATAATATTTTCAGATATAGGTGAGTTTTTCTGACAGAAAATTTTGAGAAATTGAAAGTGGACCCGCCCACAACCAGTGACGGAGCCATGATTTTGATTGGGGTGGGGGAATAAAAAAAGAGAATTTTTGACATACCCCCACAATTTGAAAAAGCTTACATACCCCCCAATGACTCGGTCCATTGTCATTTGACCAGTGTTGACCCGAATTGACTACCTAATTTCGTATTAAAGGACGAAAGTGCCATTGTCTTCAACTTTAGAACAAGCGTTTGGGTTTTGCCAAATCAAACATGAAAAGAGGAGATTAAAAATAAAAATAAAAATCCATGTTGGTAAACTTGAGATTTTGTTTTGATATTTTGATGAATTAAGCAAATATTGAGAAGAAAAAAATAAAAAAAAATAGATAAAACTCATGAAGGAATATTTTAAAATTGAGAGAACCCATCTGTCTAAAATCCACATCTCAAAAGCTGAAAATATAAATTGCTTTGTCTTGTTTTTCATTTATATTAATGAAAATTTTAAAACTAATTTATCAAAAAAAAAAAATTAAAACTAAAATTTTATGCTGTTTTTTCTTTTTTTCATATACCTTGGGTTTTAAATTATTGCCGGAGTGGTGGCCGGCTGGCCATGAGACTCCGGTTGGTTGGTCACCGGTGATGGGTGGCCAATCCATTGGAATCTCTTGGCTGGCCGTCCAACACAGCTGTTTATCTAGGATTTGGGTTTTTGTCCAAACCCTTGTTCCAAGGTTGAAGACAAGGGCATTTTTGGCATTTAATAAAAATTTGGTAGTCAACTCGGGCCAACACTGGTCAAATGACAGTGGACCATGTCATAGGGGGTATGTCAACTTTTTGAAATTGTAGGGGGGGGGGGGGGGGGGGGGGGGGGGCGCGGTATGTCAAAAATTCCCTTTTTTATTCCCCCACCCTGATCAAAATCATGGCTCCGCCACTGGTTGTGGGCGGGTGGGTGGGTGAGTGGGATGGGGGGTGAGAGAAACTTAGAGCTGATAAAATTTCAATTGATTCTTGGTCAACTCATGAAGTTAATTGAAGTTGACTGCAGAGACTTGATTGGGTTTTTAAAATGAGGTAATTTTCATGTAAACAATGGGCAATATGTCCCCATAATTTAGCTGTGATTTCCCTTTTTTTTTTTTTTTTTTTTTTGTAACTTTTCATAATGTGGTTCGAAACTGACGTAGGATTTAATTGTATGAGCCTCCCTGGCACCATTCATTGAATTTGATTTAACTGTATCACAAATAATGCTTGAAATATATGGTTAAAAATCAACCATGAAAACGACTCCAATCAAATCCTTAAAAATGACTAATCAGGATGAGTTTTTGCATATAAATGGGCCACGTTTAAGCAGTTGCATGTGCATCGCACGTGGCGTTATTCCCTTAAGTGTATATGTAAGAGAAAATCTTTGAGGATCCCTCATCAAAGCTATGGATCACATGTGGCACACTTTTCGAGACCAATGACTGTCTGGATGTTTGGCCCATCCTTAGGTGGACCTACAAACTAAAAATCTGCCTGGTTAGTGATTTTTAACTGTTGGATTGGAGTCTTTTCCTGGTTGAATTTTTATCATGGGACTCAAGCATTATTTCGGGTACAAAATCCAAAGGCTAGAAATCACCAATCAAGCTGATTATTGGTTTGTAAGTCCACCGAAGATGGGCATACAGTCAGGTCTTTAAGAGTGCTATGTGGCTCATACTATGGTTCATCAGGAACTTTGATGATGGATGTCTGTCATCAAAGATTTATTCATATATTGGCCCGACGAACCTATTAATCTATCTGTCTATTCTACTATTTAAAGAGCGAAGGTCTTTCTTGCGTTCAACCAATATGCCCTAATATCCCAAAATGCTTTTTTTTTGCTTCTTACTTTCCTTTAATTTATTCACTTAGTAGAGGCTCGGTCTTTTGGTGTCAAAGCATAAGTAACCCCTATAGCTCATTCCATGCTTCTCTTATTAAAAAAAAAAAATCTTTATTCCTATGACCCTTAAATTCCTAAAATTTATACATATTGTTTGTTTCAATTTTTGAATTTTTTTACTTTATAGGTGCTTTGGTCATTCGACATTTTAACATTTCAACTCAAATGTGAAAGCATTAATTAAACCCTGACGTGGCACCTAAAATGTAATACCCTGAACTTTTGTCTAGGGATATTAGAGTAATTTACATTATAAAGATATTTTCGACAAATGATAAAATTAAAATAATTAATATCTTCGAGTTACATATTAATTACCTTAATTAAAATTTTCTATATTTTTTACTTTTTTGGAAGTAATAAAAATATTCCCCTAATCAAAGACTTGAACTTTAAAAATAAAGAAACTATTTAAATAAATGATCAATGATAATTAATTGTAAAAATAAATAAATAAAGACTTACAATTTTTTTTTGAACAACAATTAAAAATAAAATAATCTCTCCAAAACTTATACATTTTTATTTTTCACCATTAGAGAGTTCTCTATTACAAATCGTTGAGAGCTTTGAGAGCTCGAGAAATACCATAACGTCTCACTCTTTAAGATTATTCCTTGAGACAAAAATATTCATACTATCGAGACATTCGACATACTCAAATTCTAACTTAATCCAATGACGACCGGTAAAAACACCCGTGGCTGCTTTTTCACCATTGATTCAAGTTCGGATGAAGATCAATGGACAAGGTAGATACACCTACATATTTTAATAAATAATCTCCCTTATTTTACATTATTAATCATGTTATATGTATGTGCTTAATTGATAGTGTTGTAGATATTTTTGTGATTCAAATCTGACCGTATCGGCTGGCGTGCCAGAAAAAAATGTTATAGATAATGATTTTTATAATATTGAAGTGTTAGTTCGGGTGTGATCCTAATAGATACCTGCGGAAATAAAAATTAAGAAAGGCTTGGGGCCCGAAAGTGAAAGACACAAAACCCATACAGAAGAGCCTTTTGGCTACTTCTGGCGTGAGAAGGAGAAGGAGACCTAAGATTGGGTTGTAGTTATACGAGTATAAATATAATATTATTGGGCTAATCGTGAGAAGTATTTATTACTCTTGACATTACTCATTTATATCATCTGTTATGCATTGAATATGTCATGCTTTTTGAGTTAGAATATGTGATATTATCTGTGATATGTATGCTGTGTACAGTGGATTATCTACTGGGTTTGGCTCATGGTATTTACCAAATATTTCAAACTTAATTGAGGATGGTGTGAATTTCGGAGTTGATGAACATGATGAGGGTGATAGCATGGGAAGATCGGATTGACAATTGAAAATGTCGATGAGATCGATGCGGGACTCTAGATATTTGTTATTTGTATTATTTTTATAAGCTTGTTTATTAAAGACTTACATTGTATATTATTTAAAACTTTGTTTAATTTTTTCGAATCATGTTGATGATCAATATTTGATTTCCTAGACTCTTTGATTTAACCCTTTAGATATATGGTTATGAATCATTAACAGATGTATTAATTTTTATAGATGTAAGGTACTTACGATTATTTTACGTATTATTAGGGTACCGTTATCGTTAGGGCAGATATCTGAGTCAAACTGTTAAAATAAAATAGTAAACGATATTTTTGCGCAAAGTACCTTTGCGAAAGATGTTTAAAAATAAATTTTTTATAGTAGATAATTAATAAGATAATTTTTTTATTCAAATTATATTTTTTAAAAATTTTACGCCTATCCACTTAAATTCTGAAAAGTTAATTAAAAAAGCCTATCAAATAAAAGTTTTAGCTAAAACGCCTTTACAAAAGATTTTTATTTTAATATATTATGAATTATGTTCATTTTAATAATTATTTAGGAACTTTGTTTTTTTTATCACACCCTGGATCTTTGGCGAACGGGTCGTTTTCCAGGTGTTCGGGTCGGATCCGAGTGCCTGGGTCCGGGGCGTGACATAGAAAATATTTGATGGTGGTGCCCAGCATCAACGAACCCATAGTGTAAGCCACATGGCACACTATTAGAGGTCACTGGCCGTATGGACGTTTGGTTCATCCTTAGATGGACTTGAATGCCAAAAATAAGCATGATCAGTGATTTCTAACTTTTGAATCTAAGTAACCCAAATAATCCTAGAAATCTACGGTTAAAAATAAACCATAAAAAGGACTCTAATCCAATGGATATAAATTACTAATCAAGATGCATTTTGATATATACGTCCAATAAGGGATGGGCAAAACATCTATATGATTAGTTGTCTATCTGAGAGTACGCCACGTGGCTCATAATTGGCTCATAATTGGCCTATCATCAATAGTGTTAAAACTCAATGTTTACAAAAAAAATAATAATAATAATTAAATATCCATGTTACATGTTCCATGAACTTGCATGGTGGTATCCTTTTCTCATTGGCCACATCTTGCTCAAAATCCACGGTTAAAAACAAACAATGAAAAAGACTAATCCAATGTATGAAAAATTACTAATCAGGATGAATTTTCGTATGTAGGTCCACCTAAGGATGGGCCAAACATCTATATGGATAGTGGTCTCTAAGAGTGTGTCATGCCATGTGTACGTAAGGTGCACGTGCATCGCATGTGGCAGCCCCCTAGTAATATTAATTATATAAAGCCAAAATGGAGTTGCCATCCACGCACGCTGGACAATATACCCCAAGCTTTAATATTCCAAAAATACCCTTATTTTTTTTGTTTTATTTCAATTATTATAGCATGGTTTTTTTGTCTTTTGGTCTATCCTCATTAAATGCAGCCTCCAAAAAGATAAGGAATATTCCCTTAACGTGAGCCAACGCAAGAAAATTTTTGAAGCAACGGATTTTGAAGCAGTGACCAATCACAGAGCGCCACAATCTGATATTCAAAAAATATTTCTGAGCGTGTTGAAAAGCATCAGTGGATTGTGGTGCCATGTGATTGGCTACTGCATCAAAATTCCACTGCTTCAGAAATTTTCTCAGCCAACACTATTGACAAAAAAATAGATTTATGATGGACCACGGGGTGAACCACATGGCACACTCCTATAGGAAACTGAACGTATGGATGTTTGGACAATCCCTAGGTAGATCAACAAATCAAAGTCCTCATATATCTCTAGGTCAAGCTGTACAAGGAGGGGAGGGGCGTATTTTTTGAGGAGGTGGTATTCAAGTGGGACTCCTTGATATACCAATAGTAGTGGCTGATCAGTTAGTGAGGCATGGCAGGTTGGGAGGGGTTGTGTTTCTGACGTCTTTCTTTTTGCTTTTTTAGTAGGGATATGCGTTTGTTGGGCAGGGGTGGCTATTTGTTGTGTGAATTAGGTAATTTGATTTTTCTTCTTTCTTCTTTTGGTTATTCCCTTGTTTGATTGGGAGGCCATCTTATCCTCTAATCTTTTATCAATAACATTTCTGTTTATCTATCAAAACAAAAAAAAAAAAGAAATCATCCTGACTAGCGATTTCTAATCTTTGGATTAGAAAAATAATGTTCAAAAATCCACAGTTAAAAATAAATCATGAATACAACTCTAATCCAATGGATATAAATGACTAATCAGGTAGAATTTTAATTTGTACGTAGATCCAACTAGGGAAGGACCCTAGATCCATACAGCCGATGGTTTCTAAGAGTGCGCCATGTGGCTCATAATTTGGACGTCCCTCATCATCAAAGTTCTACTCAATTACCTACTCATCTCATTAAATGAGCTCTCCCTAAACTTCGACACAACCCGGATAAGACATCCTAATTGCTTCCCATGTTTTTCACTGATTTTAAACCTTTGGATCTTTGTACCCAAAATAATGCTCAAAATCTACGGTTAAAAATCAATCCATGAAAATGACTCTAATCAAATGCTTAGAAATCACTAATCCGGCTGATTTTTTTGCATGTAGGTCCACCTAGGGATGGACCAAACATCCATACATCACTGATATATCTCTAAGAGTGTGCCACGTGTATGGTGCATATGCATTGTATGATGAATGAGAATGATGATAGAATGAACTCAGGACCCAGGAGAGCCGTTTCCACGAAATTGCTTCCTGAATTCCAAATATCGTGCTAAGAGAGAATTGAACATTCTAAGTCTACTCGTACGTCTTGCAGTCTTTCTTCTTTGCCTTGAAAATTAGTGACTTTGAATGAGAAAAAAAAAGTCATAAAAAAGAAAAGAAAAAGAAACCAGAAGATTAATTAATTGTAATAGACAGTACAGCTACAAAGCACCCAATATATATAAAGCTTATTGGGTAACTCAAAGAGATGAGTTTCTTAAGCTAATCTTCTCATATTTCCAACCCTTAACTCTTCTTTGTTCTTCAATGGCAAAATTCTCCACCATTGCATCTTTCACACTAATCGTGATTCTCCTCGTCGGACAGTCTGCACAGATCAAAGGTCTATTAGTTCCTCATGTTTCAAAATATTCTCTATTTGTGCTGTGTTTTATTTTTCTTTTGTGACTTTGTTTAGATGGTACAGGCGTGGGGATGGAGGCAATTTTACGTAGGACTCTCAGTCACAACACCCAGGGTTTTATTCCAGTATTGATTCCGGAACCCCCTTCAATGGGGCAGGGACGAACCCATCAACAACGCCCACCATCTCCCATTAAATCGCCACCCAGCATCCCGGCATCAACCGACAAATGTGAGCGAGAGAGTTGTTAGTTGCTTTTTGCTTTGCCTTGGTAGGCCTCCTAATTACCTCCAGTGCTTCAATAATTAAATTCTCTATTCTACCTTTCCGAGAGAGAGAGAGAGAGAGAGAGAGAGAGAGAGTGAATTTATGTTTGGAATTTGTCTTTTAAAGGATATTATGAATTGAATTATGCTTGGAGTTTGTCTTAAGGATCTTTTCTATGTATTTAATAGTTAGATCCTGTCTATTGTCATCTACAACGGCAGAAGCTTGTTGTTAGCAAGTTGACCATGGTGTGCTTGATGGGGTCTATCATTAATCTGCAACACCTACTGATCATGGACGAAATAAGTTTCCATTCCTCTCTGTTCTTGGATTGCCAAAATAATTTTTTTTTGAATTTTGTACTGGGTTCTGTTATTTTGACACACTAAAAGATGACACGCAAAACACCATCGTTGTCACGAATGGTGGAAGATCACTACAAAATTTTCAAAGAACATCTAATGGTCTGGACCTTAGACAATGCAAAAATTTCTTGGTTGGTAAATTGAATGGTCAGGATTGTGATTTGCTTCATTTTTTGCAATATATTTAATTATTTTGTTGTTGGAGATATAAGAGGCATATTTTCTTGGTGGCCTGAATTTCCAACCCATCCTTCCACTGAATCTCCTTGTCAAAGGAAGAGACCGAGATGGCTTTAATGGCATGTAACGAAAAGTCCACACACCATATTTTCTTGGTGTGTATGCCAGTCTCTAGTTCCTGTCTCGAGTAAAACTTGATGCCTCACCAACGACGGGCAGGGAAGCCACGTGGTATATTCTTAGAGAACGCTGACCATATGGATGTTTGGCCAATCCCTAAGTGGACTTAGGAACCAAAAATCAGCCTGATTAGAGATTTCTCTTCCTGTCTTCTAGGGTATTTGAGCTGATATAATTAGTAGGTCACATGACAAGTGGGGCTGTCATGTGACACTAGGGAAAAAGATATTACGTAGGACCTACATGGTCATGTACGAGTAGGGGTGTCAATTTTACCCGATTTAACCGGAACCGAACAGGAACCGGAACCGAAAACACCGGTTCCGGTACCACATTTTTGGGAACCGATTAAAAAGAATAGGAATCGGAACCGAACCGGAAACTAATGGTTACGGTTCTGGTACTCTAATATGGAACCGAAACCGATAAGAACCGGAACCGAATCGATAAGAACCGGAACCAATATATAAATATAGTGTAAAAATTCTCATATTACCAAGATTGGACCCGTTATACCCGAAATCAGAACCGGAACCGACAAAAACTACATAATCGATTCCGGTTCTGGTACCATCACTTTGAGAACCGGAACCGATAAGAACCGGAACCGTTTATTCCGGTTCTGGTCACCTTAGGAACCGAACCGGAACCGACCCGTTGACACCCCACTGCTCGTGGAGCAGTCACTCGTTACACTAGGGAAAAAAATAAGAATTGAAAAGCATATAGGCTGCACCAAATTCTCCCTGGCCCAATTCATTGACCTGGATAGATGGTCGGCCATAAAATCGTCCTTGGTTTCATTAACTGCAATAAACTTCTCCGTGGGCCCCAATTCAGAATATTCTTTTTTATTTATTTTATTTTGGTAAGATAAGATATAGAATAATTTGCAGTTGGACTGACGTAACACTGGGTGCAAGTGCAACTGTGCAACAGTTGGTTTCTTCGTGTAAAACTTTGCTGACTGACCACAATATGAGCAACGTGGTATACTCTTAGAGGATACTGATCGTATGGATCGATGTTTGGTCAATTACTAGGGGACTAAAACCCAAAACTCAGCCTGATTAGTGATTTGATCAAACCTTTGGATCTTTGTGCCCCAAATAAGTACAAAGCACGATGATAATCAGAGCAGTTGATCATTTTTTTATTGTGAGTGGTAGAGATGAAAGGATATTTTTCACAGATACCTGTGTTGCATGGACATTCAAACCTGCAGACGAGTCGCCTGTTCCTACGTGTGGACACGGATTTGGACACCGACTCTTCATTTTTGTTTTTAAGAAAATTAATATTTAATATACGAAAATTTGGGGTTCGAACTCTATAAGAGAGAGAATAGGATTTTGCCTCTAAGATTTGGTAAAAAACCTACCAAATCTATCAATAAAATCTCAATATTTCGCCACGGATCGTTGTTATAAAATAAAAAATAAATTAATAATTAAATATTCAGCCGAGTCCCTGAATCCTATGTTTTGGAATTTGCCGAGTCGGACACCTCGTATCCATGTCTGGGTCGACATACGGTTTCTGTCTTCATGCAACACAAATAGAAACCTGTTACGGCGATTGAGTTGAACAGGAGTCATTAAAGATAGATCCCCGGATTTGAAGGATCCAAATTGCTTTTTAGCAGGATTTATTGCTGCTGGTTTCTCCAATGCCGGCTTTAAGACTGTACCTGCAGGGGGGTGCCACAGCCATATCTGAAACACCTACTGATCGTGGACGAAAGCAGCTAAGAGCAAGTCCAAAGTTCAGCTTAAGAAGGCAGAGCTTGTTAGCATGCACGATAAGTTTCCATTAATCCTCTCTGGTTTTGGATTGTCAAGTAAATTTTTTTGAAATTTTGTAATGGGTTCTGTTATTTTGACACGCCAAAAGATGACACGCAAACAACATTCATCGTGAAGCCTACATGGAGACCATTTAAGGGCTGATTTTTTGTGAGGCTAATCTCATTGTCAAGGAGTACATACTCACAGAAAATCAGCTTATTGCAACATTCCTAGCCTTATGAAAAATGGGTTACAAGTAAAGCAAATATAGATCATCCAATCTGCTATAAATTTCAGTACACATTTAATAGGGTTAGAAAGTTTCGGAATTGGCTGAATTTTTTGAGCATATTCTCCATGGTGAGGAGACTATCCTCACAAAAATTCAGCCCTCAACTCATCTCTATGTGGACCCCACAAGAAATGTTATATTGCATGTCAAAATAATGGGACCTTTTTATAATATTTTCAGATTCATGAGTTTTTTGACCGAAAATTTTGAAAATTGGAGTTGGGATTGATCTTCAAAATGAAACCAATGAAATCACTGAGTAATTCATTGGTGCAGGGTGGGTGGGGTGGGGTGGGGTGGGGGTGAGAGAAAGACTTCGAGCTCATAAAATTTTAATGGAGTCTTCGTCACAGCATGAAGTTAATTGAAAGCATGATCAAGTTGACTGCAGAGACTTGGTTGAGTTTTCAAAATGAGGTAATTTTCATGGAAAACTGTAACTGGAGATCATATGGATCTTACGACTACGAAGATCTTAGGAACCTTTCTTTTAAAATCATTTAACTGTGATTTCCTTTTTTTTTTTATTTTTTTTTCTTTTTCTGATGTAGGCCCCACCTTTTTTATTTAGAGATTTCCTGGACTGTTCAACATTTATCTTTGAGACCATCAAAAGAATGAAGTAGATGGATTATGATCACTGTGATCACTGATCAGACTAGTTTTTGGAATAGAAGAGCTCGATGATTGGAATTGATAGAATGAGAATGTTGGGCCCCACACCCCCTGCATGCATGTGCACGGTGCGACTTATGCACTGCTATCCTAAGGAATGAAAAATCTCTACTTTGGAGGAGAGCCGTTTCAACCAAGTTGGCCGGGTCTCTCATCTCTGCCTTGAAAATTAAAGACTTCAATTCGACCAAAAGTCAAAAAAAAAGAAACCAGAACGCTATATAAAGCTTGGTGCACTCAAAGAGATGAGTGTCTTAAGGTATAGTACCCTTCAACCCTTCTTTGCTCTTCAATGGCAAAAGTCTCCACCATTGCATCCTTCACATTATTTGTGATTCTCCTCGTCGGACAGTCTTCATAGATCAAAGGTCGACGTCTATTAGTTCCTTATATTAAATATTATTCTCTATTTTCGTTTTGTGTTTTTCTTATGTGACTTTGTATAAATGGTACAGGCATGGGGATGGAGGCAATCATATTACGTGGGACTCTCACTCACAACACCCAGATTTATAATTCACGTCGACTTCTTCAACGTGGGCCAGTATCGCCTTCGGGAGGACACGCCTATCCAGAACCCCCACCACCTCCCAAGAAATCGCTACCCAGCCACCCTGCATCCACGACAGACATCACTACCCAGCATCCAGACATCCACCGTTAAGTGTGTGCATGTCCACGTGTGCCGAGAGAGAGAGAGAGAGAGAGCCTCAAATTTTCTCATTAAAATATTTTCAAGCTAGTGTATAGATAAATAAGTAATAGAGTTGCGAAAGCTTAAAAGTCTAAAATACCCTTACACACGCATTGAAATAAGTCGTGGAGAAGTTGGGTAAATTTTGAAAATAAGTGCAAGGAAGAAGGGGAATTAGTGAACACCATATGTTGCATTGTAGGGTAGATGGGAGGTTTGGAGCCTTTTCTTTAGCTCCTTCGGGATTTGTTGGGTTCTCTCTGAATTTGTCCTAGAGACTTTATGTAGCTGGAAAAACCTTTGTTTTCCTCTTTGTGGCCGTAGACTTCGGAGTCTAATGCCTTTCGCAGTCTGGTGGGGTATTTGGAATGAGAGAAATAACAAGGTCATTGAGGGCAAAGAGGCTTCTAACTTTGATATCGTTCTATCTATCAAGTTGCTCGTTTACTTTGGAGTTTGGTCTAAGATATTTGAGGTGTGCAAAGGCTTTTCCTCTAGGATTTGGTGTTCCGATTGGATTTTATCATGCTAAGGAGTAACTGGGAGCTTCTCTTTTTCCTGTTGTTTTTGCCTTTGCTTTGTGGAGGTCTTCTCGACCTCCCGCTTTCTCTTAGATTGTACTCGTCTTCTTACATATATAATATTTTAACCTTATCAAAACAAAACAAAATTATCCAAACACCCCCTTATGTTACTAATATAAAGTGCTTAAAAGTAGACATCATCTATGCCTTATCCCAACTATTTGAGGTCGACAACATAAATCCTATTTCTTCAATCAACTTTATTATGAGTTATATCTTCTATCAAGACATGCCTTCAAATATTTTCTTACTACCTCATTCCATGTCATTTTTTGCCTTCCTCTCCCTTTTATAACTTTCAACTTGTACCAATGCACTAACCCCAGGGGTTGAGTGCTGATGGCCAAGACTCCGCTCCAGAAAGCGAGAGGTTCCGAGTTCAACTCTCCTTTAGGCCACCCCTGGAAGAGTAACAATAAGTGGCTCAGTCCACATCAAAACTCTCTTAGAACACTTAGCATGTGTGGAGGGGTGACTAGCATGTCCCAGGGGACTAGTCAGGTGCTCTAAGAAGCCCGGATGCCCTCGGTTTCAAAAATAAAAAATAAAAACTTGTACCAACGCACTCTTTCTCACTATGCCTTTGTCGGTCTTCATTGTACGTCCAAACAATCTCAACCGACTTTCCCTTATTTTGTTTCTTATTAGGACTATGTTTAAATTTCTTCGAATGTGCTCATTTCTAATTTTATCTTTCCTACTTTTTCCACTCATCCATCTCGAGATCCTCATCCCACTGTATCCTTTATATGATCATGTTATTTCTTGATTGCACAATAATGCGTAAAAGTGCTCACCAAAAAACAAAAGTGCAAAAAAAAAAATTCCGCTATATCAATTTTTTAAAATCTTGCCTCAAAGTCACTCGAATATTTTTCTTCTACTTTTAATGATAAATAGTCACTCAACTGTGCATATATACATACATACATATATATATATTAAAAATCGTATGATGAAGACCAATATTGATTCTCATCAGGCAATATTATTAGTATCAGCAAGAATACTCAATCAGGCATGCGATACAACTAGTCATGGATAGGTGAAAATATCAAAAGTGTCATGGAGTTGTGCCACAAGGCGGATGTAATAATTTTAATTGACAATCCCGTAATTGTACATGTCAAGCTTGATCTAGACCATCCAAAATTTGAATGGTAAAAGGAAAAAAAAATAGTTTCTGATAGGCAAGGGATTGAATTATATTTACTAGTAAAAACATGGTCATGTCAAATCTACAAAACCCACTACACAAAAGAGTATGGAAAAGAAAAAAATGAAAAAAAAATACTAGCCGATGTCATATTTGATAAGAATCAATCATGCTTCAAACTACATGCCCCATGATGTTGCATACATTTCTGTCGTAAGCTTTTAATGGATGTCCCGCTTTAAGAGAAAAATGTTCTAATCAAAGTTCTATTCTAGAGCTTTTAATTGATTTCTAAAGTAGGAATATTTAAGAGATAGAGGGAGAGAGTTCAATGATACTTACAGTAACAAGCAGTCATATAGAAGGTCGTAATGAGCCAAACAAGTTTTCGAAGATTCGATAATAGCACGGAAGCTGCTTCTTTCTTCCGAACTATTGTGAGTTTCTTCAATTTGAAATTGTATGCAATGAATACGGTGTTCGGTATGGCCAGTAACTACACCCCAAATCATACACAACTTTCCGTTCCCTATATGCGACAGAAATACTCGGTGCCGAGAGTTATCTAAGCACTTCATCTCCTCCTCTAAACCGTATACTGGAGTTCCATACCGATCATTCTGGTTTATGTTTACTGAATCTCCACACCAATAAATCTTGTTTATATCATAGGCACGTACCTGCTTGTCGGAATAAGAATAGAGAACTTCATTGATAACCACATCTCTCCCGCCGAATCCGTTAACTGGGCAGGTAGGAAAAAACTTCTTCCTAACAAAAAGATGAAAGGGAGAAAAAGTCCACTCAAGGACCTTATCTGGAAGCTTGTTTAATAATGTCCATGATTCTGAGATCGGATCGAAGACCTCAGCCTCCAGATCATCCGGATTGTACTCTTCATCGTAGTAAGGATACTTGAGGGCATAAATATTCCCATCAATGGCTACCACTGCAGGCATGCTTTTGGCTTTGAGCAAAGGTGGGCCCTTCTGCCAACCACTTTTAGGGTCGCGAGTATTGAAAATATAGACAGTCCGTTCGGGATGGTAGTCTCCAATTACGGTCCCGTCGAGATACGTTTCATAACCCCCAATGTGATAAATTTTTGAGTTAAAGGCAACACAACTGGATGTCCAGGGGATATTGGTAGGCAAAACACAAACTTTAGAGAGAACAAGTTCAGGCTTGCTTAGGTCAATGGCGTACCAAGCGTAAACAGGTTTCGGTAAATCCGCCCTCTCGTAAGTACCGCGCCAAAGCAAATCTAAACGCTCGCCAAAAATATAGTGTTCGAGGTCTTGGAGGAAACACACGTACAGTAATTTCTTCTCCTCCTGATCCTTGGTGATGGTGGTGATTGTAGACTTTTTGGACTTGGAATCCGCTGATGATGAAGAAGAAAATGATGGCCGATCACTCTCCATGTCGGTCGCTGGCCTCTTCGACATCTTCCTCTTCTGTGGGCAGAGAGAGACAGCTTGGCGAGGTGGGAAAGAAAAGAACCAATGCCGCTAGGGTTTGCCGCTAAGAAGAGCGACACGAGCAGGAATCTATGGGTATGTATCTATAATTTACGCGCGGGGCAGGGCACGTGCACCGTGTGCACTGACGGCATGGATGTTTGGTAGGGATGCAACTCGGGGGGTTGGGTCGGGTTGAAGCTCAACCCGACCTTCAAACCATCAAACCCGAGGTCGGGCTTAAGATGTTCAACCCGAGCCCAACCGATCGAGTTGGCTGGGTTCATCGGGTTTGTCGGGTTAGTAGAGATAGAAAATTGAAAAAGGGGAAATGGAGAGGTTCATAGCCGAAGGTCGCCTGGTTGGAATTTTCATCGGTTTGTTACATCGGACACTCACTAATGTAACATTTTATCACAGTGATCCAATACCGCAATACCCCTCTCTACTTCTCCAAACATTCAACGTGATATCGTGGTTTTGATCAAGTGCTGATGCCACCGGTGAACATTAGTAAACGACCGAACTTCCCCCATTACCCCTATCCCATCCTCAAGAAATCACTTGTTCCTTTGAATACAAACCAGCCACTCATTCTCTCTAGATCTCTGTGAGATAATCACTAAAACGATGGGCAGTAAGAGCAAACCTGCAAAGCTTTTCCTACCTTACCATTAGAGAGCCGAAGAGTAGCAGAAATACGAGCCCCTCATCATTTATCCCCACAAAACAATCTGAATGTGAACCATGTACTCGTTGAGGCCTGAGCAATGGCAACGTGAACGGTTTGTCAAGGAGAGAAGGAGGGTAGAGGAGGGGGCATTTAAGGCTTTGGAAAGGAAAGGGAGAGGGGTTAGGAGAGAGGAGAAGTAGTTTAGGGTTTGTAAAAATACTTCAAATATGTTACATATCAGGCTCGAGTTGGGCCGAGTTGAGACCAACTCAAGTTTCGATCAGGCTTTAAAATATAGGCCCGAACCCGAGCCCGAGTCCTGTAGATATCAACCCAAGGCCGGTCCGAGGTCGGGTTAAGCCCGCCTAAGATGCAGCCCTAATGTCGCGACCCGAACCCGGGACCCATGACCCGACCCAGAAGAGTATGGATCGAACCTGGTATCCGAGGTTGTGGCACGAGGTGTGGATTAAAATAAAATGATTGGGATAGTGAGCATATATCTAAATCAACACACAAATCAAAATGAATCAATCTCATAACGTAAATCTAAAACTTGTTTCCGATTACATTTTAAATTTCAAATAACAACCTACTGGGATGACTGGGAATTTAAATGACTAGAAGCAAAACTTAAACATAGTTTGTAAGAAAGCAATAAAAGTGCTAAAATCATCTGACTCCTATCACTGAGCCGCTGATCCATCCGGTATCTCTGCAAAAATATTATAATATAGACATGAGTTATCAACAACTCAGTCGGTTCGCTCCACCACCCATACTGCTATGGAGATGAGCGATTAAACATGATAAAATCCATACAATGATCAAACGTGCATCAATAATATCGGTAATCAAATAACTGGACTCATCGAATAAATCCCAAAACTCTAATGAGTCAAAATATAACTGAGAATGCAAAGAGTAGCTAAACACGTGGCTTTCTTACGGGCGGGCCATGCCGTTAATTCCACCACAAGGATCCATGGATGTTTCAGGTCTTTCACCATTGGGAGCAGAATGTCCCCGTTGCTCTTTAGGCTTGCTCTCGGAATTCGAGAGAGCATCCAAGGGGTCAAGATCTCAACCGATCAAATCGAACCCAACCAAATAATAAATAACGAAATCAATACCGTGAGCCTCAATGCATCTCTAATAATAATAATCAATAATCCAGGATAATATCCAAAACAACCATGTCTCAATACATGCAAATAAATCAACGAAATGCATAGAAATCGATATACATGCTTTTCAACATAAACTGAAACAAGATTTTCTATTTTTAACACATGCAATTAATAATATAATAATTTTAAAATACAACCATAAAAGTAAGAGATCGGGAACAGAATCCTACCTTTGCTTCGTTATCCGATTAATTATAATTCTTCACGTCGGTTATCTTCTTTGCGTAGTTCCAATCCCAAGGTTTTAAGACCTTCAAATTTTTCATGATTTAGGGTTAGGTGTAGGATAAATAAAATTTTGAAACCGAGAAAGAGTCCTAGATGGTCAACACGTGGGCTGCAGAAGTGCACTCAAGAGTTGGAATTCGGTCCGGCTTAATCGGTGTTCTTCTTCGAAAAGGCTTATAAATAAATTAAGGGTAGGATGGTAAAGATTATACAACTCTCCTAAATTACCCGGCCCTAATACTATGGAGCTTATTAAAACTACTAGTAATATAACTAAACTAAGGTACGATATATAGTCTGCACAGTTCTACTCCATTGATTATGTTTTGGTCGAAAAATAATACGTCTTTATAAAATAATAAGGTCAATTTGAATCCAAAGAAGTCTAAAATTATAAAATTATAAAAGAGTCAAAACATGGTAAAATACTAGTCCCACCCTATAAGTATCATGTTCTACAAACATCAATGTTGGCCCAACATCAATGGACAAATAGGCCATAACAAACTTGATTGGATTCTATTTTGGGCATTTCCAACATGGACTTGGAGGCTACCCATGGGCCTGCCATGAAGCCCATAATGAGAGGTGTTCTAATCCAAAGGTTAATTGAAGTTACCAAACATCTAGTGCATAAGTCCATCAAGGAGTAGACCAAACGTTTATTGGGTCAGTTCTTGGTTGCATATTGTGGTTGGTGTATTCACCTTGCCTTCTAGATTCTTACAGCTGCAACAAGTGATACGATTTAACGAGAGACCATCAGGCCGACTATGGTAATAAATTAGAATAGATTTTTATTCGATTCACATGGAGTGGTTCAAGAAGAGGGCCTGCTGGTCTTATATATTGACAACTAAATCCATATGGTTTTTTTTTCTTTTGAGAAACAAAACAACACCACACAAAAGAAAAGAAAACAAGAAAAAATAAAAATAAAAATAAAAATAAAAATAAAAAAAATAAATAAAATATGAAGCCCGAAAGAGGTCTTTGGAGAAAATCAAGAATAAAACTTACCCGAATCAATGAGTAATTCTCCAACAGAAAAGGGAAGTGAAATACTATTCCACGATAGAGCCCTTCGAAGAGGATGGCGATTGCAAGAATATTGGCTGCAGCACCTTGGTCTGTACGTGGTCGATGATAGAAGCAAAAGGAAGAACGACACTGTATACTTGCTGAAGAAGAGTGTGGACGACCAGCAAGAATCGTGGGGTTGTAGTTCCTCAATGATTAATGATCAGATGGGATGTTGATCACAGTGGAGGTGCAGTAGCTTGGCATCAAGTGCTGGAGAACGGCTTGGTTATAGTAGCTAGTTGGTTCGGCAATCAGCAAGAATTCGTGGGATAGCAACACCTTTGTTTTGTGCGTGATAGTTGAAGGATGGGGCAATAAAAGAGAGGAAAACGTTGTTGGATGAAAGAGTTGATCAACATCAAGGATTTCTTCAATGGTGGAGATGGCGGCTGCACTTTTTGTGGCTTTTGATCTAGTCGTGGATGTTAATCGCATGGTGGTTCCTCTCAAGAATGTCTACAGCTTTTTTGGAGGTGGATCGGACCTTGTGATGAGGGAGCACAAGCAGCAACGATGTGGGGTGGTGGCTCCTTCAATCGACTGTGCATGTGATGGTAGATCCAACAAGAGAATGAGAGGCATTCACATACAATATAACGGTTGGAGGAGATCGAGATGCTTGGATCAATATTCCAATCTAAGGAGTTGTGTTTGACTGGAGCATGGAAAGGTAGCAGATTGGGGAGAAAAACTAGTTCGGTTGTTGAGTTTGTTGCAACTTAAATGGGTGGAGATAGTGGGAGATAATAATTATGTGTATAAGCTAATACTTTTCTTGAATGGTTCTTGTTTGAAAAAGTCAAAAAGAAAGAATCAATAAAATATAAATGTGTTGTGTGTGGTACGGTGAAGGAAGTGAATTATGTATTATTATAGTGACATGAAGTAAAGAGATGTATATACATGCAACAAAATTTTCCTAATAAAATATTTGTTTGACACTAGGTTTGTATGGCTAGGATTGTGGGAAAAATAATGCAAGTCAGATATGGTAAAGGAGGTTTGGCATGTTGGCATATTATGACTAATGGGCTTTTGGGCTTAAGCCCAATACTCAATAGTGGGTATTAGTTCATTTATTAATGCATGAAACTATAGGTCAATTGTTTAAAAAAAAAAAAAACAAAAAGTCAATCTAAAGTCAGCAATGTTATCTAAAACAAAAATGTAACGTATATGGGACTCACAATAGTCTAAAAATGTCGTGAGCCTATTGAGCTCATGTGGGCCCGAATGAAATGGCCCTAAAAACTCGAAAAAATTATTTTCCTCAGAATTGGCTGAAAATTCACATGGCGTCCTAACAGTTAAAATATATCGTTTAATAAGAAAAAAATGTGAAAAAAAAAAAAGAAAAAATTCTATAAATTTCAAATGGACAAGAATACCCTTTTACAGTTTTCGGGGTTTTACAACCTACCCCCCTTAAAGAAAATTTCGTCCTCGAAATTCGACCTATAATAACATGTTGTCTAATATCACCAATCAGATAGGTTAGGGATAGAAAGATATACCTTCTGTAGTCGTATCGTCATCCTCTATATCGTGTTGTACCAATGCATACACTCGTCCTTGGGGTTTAGATTGTTGATCTTCAATGTTTTGATTTTGCTGCAATTGAGGTGGTCGGAACATCAGGAGGTGTGCCGTAGAAGACCGACAATCCCTCACATGGTGTCCTAGCCGACCACAACCGAAGCACTTCATAGGAGGTCTCAGACCTAGTTGTTGGTTGGGTAGTTGTTTTTGATGATTTCCCCAAGGCTGGGGTTGAAGTGAAGAAAGTGGACAATCCTGTTTGACATGCCCAGGTTGGTGACAACGAAAACAAAGGCGTTGTGTTCGTTGTTCCGCTGGCTGTTGACTATTCGTCTTCTGACGCTTGTTGTTCGGAGTGTCTTCGTTGGCCTTGTTCTTAATTCCCTTGGCTTTCTGAGCCTCGTCAAGCTCTTGTTCTGCTATCATCGCCCTTTCTACTACGTCCTTAAAGACACGTAGCTTTAGAACTGAAATTCTACCTCGAATCGATAGTCGTAGTCCCCTCTCAAACTTCTTGGCCTTCAGTGATTCATCTGCCACCATGTGTAGAGCAAATCGAGAAAGCTCGGCGAACTTGGACTCATATTGAGCCACAGTGTCTGATCCCTGGACTAGTTGCATGAACTCCATCATCTTCTGGTCTCGAACTGCCTCGGGAAAGTACTGATCCAAAAATATGTCTGTGAACTCGTCCCATGCCATCGTGTCAGTGTAGTGCGTTCTTTGTACCATGTCCCACCAAAAATCGGCATCCGCCTCAAGCAAGTACGACGCTAAAGAAACCTTCAAGGTGTCGGCAACTCGCATCACCCTGAAAATTTTGTTGATCTGTTTCAACCATCTCTCTGCTTCTAGGGAGTCAGAAGAACCTTTGAAGACTGGAGGCTTCATGTTCCTAAATTTCTTGATCGTGATATCTATTTCAGATTCCGAATCATTCTGTTTGGCTTGTGTCTGCGCCTGCTGATGCTGAAGCACAGTGGTGATGTCCTTAAGAGCTTGGAACACGCCACTGAGGCCTTCAGGTGCAGGGACAGTAGGTGCGGCACTAGTAGGTGCTACAGTAGGCATGGCAGTCGGTAAAGCACGAGGTGTATCAGGTACCACGAGTCCAGGAGCACTGCCAGATGCAGTTGCCCTGCCATTAGCACGGGTACCATGAATTTTCACCATCTAATAAAAATAAAGTAAATGTTAGATCCTTAGTAAAATGTTCATACATATTATACACATACACAACCAGAGTTCGGTGAGCAACCTAGAGTTTAAATGTCTAAGTTAAACATGAAACCCTAAAGTTTATATCTCTAAGTTTAATGCAAAACCCTAGAGTTCAAATGTCTCTATACAAGTGACCCTATGTTCTCGTGTTCAAGTTTATGAATTCTTAGGAACTAAAGCCTAAGCTCTGATACCATTCTGTCGCGACCCGAACCCGGGACCCATGACCCGACCCAGAAGAGTATGGATCGAACCTGGTATCCGAGGTTGTGGCACGAGGTGTGGATTAAAATAAAATGATTGGGATAGTGAGCATATATCTAAATCAACACACAAATCAAAATGAATCAATCTCATAACGTAAATCTAAAACTTGTTTCCGATTACATTTTAAATTTCAAATAACAACCTACTGGGATGACTGGGAATTTAAATGACTAGAAGCAAAACTTAAACATAGTTTGTAAGAAAGCAATAAAAGTGCTAAAATCATCTGACTCCTATCACTGAGCCGCTGATCCATCCGGTATCTCTGCAAAAATATTATAATATAGACATGAGTTATCAACAACTCAGTCGGTTCGCTCCACCACCCATACTGCTATGGAGATGAGCGATTAAACATGATAAAATCCATACAATGATCAAACGTGCATCAATAATATCGGTAATCAAATAACTGGACTCATCGAATAAATCCCAAAACTCTAATGAGTCAAAATATAACTGAGAATGCAAAGAGTAGCTAAACACGTGGCTTTCTTACGGGCGGGCCATGCCGTTAATTCCACCACAAGGATCCATGGATGTTTCAGGTCTTTCACCATTGGGAGCAGAATGTCCCCGTTGCTCTTTAGGCTTGCTCTCGGAATTCGAGAGAGCATCCAAGGGGTCAAGATCTCAACCGATCAAATCGAACCCAACCAAATAATAAATAACGAAATCAATACCGTGAGCCTCAATGCATCTCTAATAATAATAATCAATAATCCAGGATAATATCCAAAACAACCATGTCTCAATACATGCAAATAAATCAACGAAATGCATAGAAATCGATATACATGCTTTTCAACATAAACTGAAACAAGATTTTCTATTTTTAACACATGCAATTAATAATATAATAATTTTAAAATACAACCATAAAAGTAAGAGATCGGGAACAGAATCCTACCTTTGCTTCGTTATCCGATTAATTATAATTCTTCACGTCGGTTATCTTCTTTGCGTAGTTCCAATCCCAAGGTTTTAAGACCTTCAAATTTTTCATGATTTAGGGTTAGGTGTAGGATAAATAAAATTTTGAAACCGAGAAAGAGTCCTAGATGGTCAACACGTGGGCTGCAGAAGTGCACTCAAGAGTTGGAATTCGGTCCGGCTTAATCGGTGTTCTTCTTCGAAAAGGCTTATAAATAAATTAAGGGTAGGATGGTAAAGATTATACAACTCTCCTAAATTACCCGGCCCTAATACTATGGAGCTTATTAAAACTACTAGTAATATAACTAAACTAAGGTACGATATATAGTCTGCACAGTTCTACTCCATTGATTATGTTTTGGTCGAAAAATAATACGTCTTTATAAAATAATAAGGTCAATTTGAATCCAAAGAAGTCTAAAATTATAAAATTATAAAAGAGTCAAAACATGGTAAAATACTAGTCCCACCCTATAAGTATCATGTTCTACAAACATCAATGTTGGCCCAACATCAATGGACAAATAGGCCATAACAAACTTGATTGGATTCTATTTTGGGCATTTCCAACATGGACTTGGAGGCTACCCATGGGCCTGCCATGAAGCCCATAATGAGAGGTGTTCTAATCCAAAGGTTAATTGAAGTTACCAAACATCTAGTGCATAAGTCCATCAAGGAGTAGACCAAACGTTTATTGGGTCAGTTCTTGGTTGCATATTGTGGTTGGTGTATTCACCTTGCCTTCTAGATTCTTACAGCTGCAACAAGTGATACGATTTAACGAGAGACCATCAGGCCGACTATGGTAATAAATTAGAATAGATTTTTATTCGATTCACATGGAGTGGTTCAAGAAGAGGGCCTGCTGGTCTTATATATTGACAACTAAATCCATATGGTTTTTTTTTCTTTTGAGAAACAAAACAACACCACACAAAAGAAAAGAAAACAAGAAAAAATAAAAATAAAAATAAAAATAAAAATAAATAAAATAAATAAAATATGAAGCCCGAAAGAGGTCTTTGGAGAAAATCAAGAATAAAACTTACCCGAATCAATGAGTAATTCTCCAACAGAAAAGGGAAGTGAAATACTATTCCACGATAGAGCCCTTCGAAGAGGATGGCGATTGCAAGAATATTGGCTGCAGCACCTTGGTCTGTACGTGGTCGATGATAGAAGCAAAAGGAAGAACGACACTGTATACTTGCTGAAGAAGAGTGTGGACGACCAGCAAGAATCGTGGGGTTGTAGTTCCTCAATGATTAATGATCAGATGGGATGTTGATCACAGTGGAGGTGCAGTAGCTTGGCATCAAGTGCTGGAGAACGGCTTGGTTATAGTAGCTAGTTGGTTCGGCAATCAGCAAGAATTCGTGGGATAGCAACACCTTTGTTTTGTGCGTGATAGTTGAAGGATGGGGCAATAAAAGAGAGGAAAACGTTGTTGGATGAAAGAGTTGATCAACATCAAGGATTTCTTCAATGGTGGAGATGGCGGCTGCACTTTTTGTGGCTTTTGATCTAGTCGTGGATGTTAATCGCATGGTGGTTCCTCTCAAGAATGTCTACAGCTTTTTTGGAGGTGGATCGGACCTTGTGATGAGGGAGCACAAGCAGCAACGATGTGGGGTGGTGGCTCCTTCAATCGACTGTGCATGTGATGGTAGATCCAACAAGAGAATGAGAGGCATTCACATACAATATAACGGTTGGAGGAGATCGAGATGCTTGGATCAATATTCCAATCTAAGGAGTTGTGTTTGACTGGAGCATGGAAAGGTAGCAGATTGGGGAGAAAAACTAGTTCGGTTGTTGAGTTTGTTGCAACTTAAATGGGTGGAGATAGTGGGAGATAATAATTATGTGTATAAGCTAATACTTTTCTTGAATGGTTCTTGTTTGAAAAAGTCAAAAAGAAAGAATCAATAAAATATAAATGTGTTGTGTGTGGTACGGTGAAGGAAGTGAATTATGTATTATTATAGTGACATGAAGTAAAGAGATGTATATACATGCAACAAAATTTTCCTAATAAAATATTTGTTTGACACTAGGTTTGTATGGCTAGGATTGTGGGAAAAATAATGCAAGTCAGATATGGTAAAGGAGGTTTGGCATGTTGGCATATTATGACTAATGGGCTTTTGGGCTTAAGCCCAATACTCAATAGTGGGTATTAGTTCATTTATTAATGCATGAAACTATAGGTCAATTGTTTAAAAAAAAAAAAAAAAAAAGTCAATCTAAAGTCAGCAATGTTATCTAAAACAAAAATGTAACGTATATGGGACTCACAATAGTCTAAAAATGTCGTGAGCCTATTGAGCTCATGTGGGCCCGAATGAAATGGCCCTAAAAACTCGAAAAAATTATTTTCCTCAGAATTGGCTGAAAATTCACATGGCGTCCTAACAGTTAAAATATATCGTTTAATAAGAAAAAAATGTGAAAAAAAAAAAAGAAAAAATTCTATAAATTTCAAATGGACAAGAATACCCTTTTACAGTTTTCGGGGTTTTACAACCTACCCCCCTTAAAGAAAATTTCGTCCTCGAAATTCGACCTATAATAACATGTTGTCTAATATCACCAATCAGATAGGTTAGGGATAGAAAGATATACCTTCTGTAGTCGTATCGTCATCCTCTATATCGTGTTGTACCAATGCATACACTCGTCCTTGGGGTTTAGATTGTTGATCTTCAATGTTTTGATTTTGCTGCAATTGAGGTGGTCGGAACATCAGGAGGTGTGCCGTAGAAGACCGACAATCCCTCACATGGTGTCCTAGCCGACCACAACCGAAGCACTTCATAGGAGGTCTCAGACCTAGTTGTTGGTTGGGTAGTTGTTTTTGATGATTTCCCCAAGGCTGGGGTTGAAGTGAAGAAAGTGGACAATCCTGTTTGACATGCCCAGGTTGGTGACAACGAAAACAAAGGCGTTGTGTTCGTTGTTCCGCTGGCTGTTGACTATTCGTCTTCTGACGCTTGTTGTTCGGAGTGTCTTCGTTGGCCTTGTTCTTAATTCCCTTGGCTTTCTGAGCCTCGTCAAGCTCTTGTTCTGCTATCATCGCCCTTTCTACTACGTCCTTAAAGACACGTAGCTTTAGAACTGAAATTCTACCTCGAATCGATAGTCGTAGTCCCCTCTCAAACTTCTTGGCCTTCAGTGATTCATCTGCCACCATGTGTAGAGCAAATCGAGAAAGCTCGGCGAACTTGGACTCATATTGAGCCACAGTGTCTGATCCCTGGACTAGTTGCATGAACTCCATCATCTTCTGGTCTCGAACTGCCTCGGGAAAGTACTGATCCAAAAATATGTCTGTGAACTCGTCCCATGCCATCGTGTCAGTGTAGTGCGTTCTTTGTACCATGTCCCACCAAAAATCGGCATCCGCCTCAAGCAAGTACGACGCTAAAGAAACCTTCAAGGTGTCGGCAACTCGCATCACCCTGAAAATTTTGTTGATCTGTTTCAACCATCTCTCTGCTTCTAGGGAGTCAGAAGAACCTTTGAAGACTGGAGGCTTCATGTTCCTAAATTTCTTGATCGTGATATCTATTTCAGATTCCGAATCATTCTGTTTGGCTTGTGTCTGCGCCTGCTGATGCTGAAGCACAGTGGTGATGTCCTTAAGAGCTTGGAACACGCCACTGAGGCCTTCAGGTGCAGGGACAGTAGGTGCGGCACTAGTAGGTGCTACAGTAGGCATGGCAGTCGGTAAAGCACGAGGTGTATCAGGTACCACGAGTCCAGGAGCACTGCCAGATGCAGTTGCCCTGCCATTAGCACGGGTACCATGAATTTTCACCATCTAATAAAAATAAAGTAAATGTTAGATCCTTAGTAAAATGTTCATACATATTATACACATACACAACCAGAGTTCGGTGAGCAACCTAGAGTTTAAATGTCTAAGTTAAACATGAAACCCTAAAGTTTATATCTCTAAGTTTAATGCAAAACCCTAGAGTTCAAATGTCTCTATACAAGTGACCCTATGTTCTCGTGTTCAAGTTTATGAATTCTTAGGAACTAAAGCCTAAGCTCTGATACCATTCTGTCGCGACCCGAACCCGGGACCCATGACCCGACCCAGAAGAGTATGGATCGAACCTGGTATCCGAGGTTGTGGCACGAGGTGTGGATTAAAATAAAATGATTGGGATAGTGAGCATATATCTAAATCAACACACAAATCAAAATGAATCAATCTCATAACGTAAATCTAAAACTTGTTTCCGATTACATTTTAAATTTCAAATAACAACCTACTGGGATGACTGGGAATTTAAATGACTAGAAGCAAAACTTAAACATAGTTTGTAAGAAAGCAATAAAAGTGCTAAAATCATCTGACTCCTATCACTGAGCCGCTGATCCATCCGGTATCTCTGCAAAAATATTATAATATAGACATGAGTTATCAACAACTCAGTCGGTTCGCTCCACCACCCATACTGCTATGGAGATGAGCGATTAAACATGATAAAATCCATACAATGATCAAACGTGCATCAATAATATCGGTAATCAAATAACTGGACTCATCGAATAAATCCCAAAACTCTAATGAGTCAAAATATAACTGAGAATGCAAAGAGTAGCTAAACACGTGGCTTTCTTACGGGCGGGCCATGCCGTTAATTCCACCACAAGGATCCATGGATGTTTCAGGTCTTTCACCATTGGGAGCAGAATGTCCCCGTTGCTCTTTAGGCTTGCTCTCGGAATTCGAGAGAGCATCCAAGGGGTCAAGATCTCAACCGATCAAATCGAACCCAACCAAATAATAAATAACGAAATCAATACCGTGAGCCTCAATGCATCTCTAATAATAATAATCAATAATCCAGGATAATATCCAAAACAACCATGTCTCAATACATGCAAATAAATCAACGAAATGCATAGAAATCGATATACATGCTTTTCAACATAAACTGAAACAAGATTTTCTATTTTTAACACATGCAATTAATAATATAATAATTTTAAAATACAACCATAAAAGTAAGAGATCGGGAACAGAATCCTACCTTTGCTTCGTTATCCGATTAATTATAATTCTTCACGTCGGTTATCTTCTTTGCGTAGTTCCAATCCCAAGGTTTTAAGACCTTCAAATTTTTCATGATTTAGGGTTAGGTGTAGGATAAATAAAATTTTGAAACCGAGAAAGAGTCCTAGATGGTCAACACGTGGGCTGCAGAAGTGCACTCAAGAGTTGGAATTCGGTCCGGCTTAATCGGTGTTCTTCTTCGAAAAGGCTTATAAATAAATTAAGGGTAGGATGGTAAAGATTATACAACTCTCCTAAATTACCCGGCCCTAATACTATGGAGCTTATTAAAACTACTAGTAATATAACTAAACTAAGGTACGATATATAGTCTGCACAGTTCTACTCCATTGATTATGTTTTGGTCGAAAAATAATACGTCTTTATAAAATAATAAGGTCAATTTGAATCCAAAGAAGTCTAAAATTATAAAATTATAAAAGAGTCAAAACATGGTAAAATACTAGTCCCACCCTATAAGTATCATGTTCTACAAACATCAATGTTGGCCCAACATCAATGGACAAATAGGCCATAACAAACTTGATTGGATTCTATTTTGGGCATTTCCAACATGGACTTGGAGGCTACCCATGGGCCTGCCATGAAGCCCATAATGAGAGGTGTTCTAATCCAAAGGTTAATTGAAGTTACCAAACATCTAGTGCATAAGTCCATCAAGGAGTAGACCAAACGTTTATTGGGTCAGTTCTTGGTTGCATATTGTGGTTGGTGTATTCACCTTGCCTTCTAGATTCTTACAGCTGCAACAAGTGATACGATTTAACGAGAGACCATCAGGCCGACTATGGTAATAAATTAGAATAGATTTTTATTCGATTCACATGGAGTGGTTCAAGAAGAGGGCCTGCTGGTCTTATATATTGACAACTAAATCCATATGGTTTTTTTTTCTTTTGAGAAACAAAACAACACCACACAAAAGAAAAGAAAACAAGAAAAAATAAAAATAAAAATAAAAATAAAAATAAATAAAATAAATAAAATATGAAGCCCGAAAGAGGTCTTTGGAGAAAATCAAGAATAAAACTTACCCGAATCAATGAGTAATTCTCCAACAGAAAAGGGAAGTGAAATACTATTCCACGATAGAGCCCTTCGAAGAGGATGGCGATTGCAAGAATATTGGCTGCAGCACCTTGGTCTGTACGTGGTCGATGATAGAAGCAAAAGGAAGAACGACACTGTATACTTGCTGAAGAAGAGTGTGGACGACCAGCAAGAATCGTGGGGTTGTAGTTCCTCAATGATTAATGATCAGATGGGATGTTGATCACAGTGGAGGTGCAGTAGCTTGGCATCAAGTGCTGGAGAACGGCTTGGTTATAGTAGCTAGTTGGTTCGGCAATCAGCAAGAATTCGTGGGATAGCAACACCTTTGTTTTGTGCGTGATAGTTGAAGGATGGGGCAATAAAAGAGAGGAAAACGTTGTTGGATGAAAGAGTTGATCAACATCAAGGATTTCTTCAATGGTGGAGATGGCGGCTGCACTTTTTGTGGCTTTTGATCTAGTCGTGGATGTTAATCGCATGGTGGTTCCTCTCAAGAATGTCTACAGCTTTTTTGGAGGTGGATCGGACCTTGTGATGAGGGAGCACAAGCAGCAACGATGTGGGGTGGTGGCTCCTTCAATCGACTGTGCATGTGATGGTAGATCCAACAAGAGAATGAGAGGCATTCACATACAATATAACGGTTGGAGGAGATCGAGATGCTTGGATCAATATTCCAATCTAAGGAGTTGTGTTTGACTGGAGCATGGAAAGGTAGCAGATTGGGGAGAAAAACTAGTTCGGTTGTTGAGTTTGTTGCAACTTAAATGGGTGGAGATAGTGGGAGATAATAATTATGTGTATAAGCTAATACTTTTCTTGAATGGTTCTTGTTTGAAAAAGTCAAAAAGAAAGAATCAATAAAATATAAATGTGTTGTGTGTGGTACGGTGAAGGAAGTGAATTATGTATTATTATAGTGACATGAAGTAAAGAGATGTATATACATGCAACAAAATTTTCCTAATAAAATATTTGTTTGACACTAGGTTTGTATGGCTAGGATTGTGGGAAAAATAATGCAAGTCAGATATGGTAAAGGAGGTTTGGCATGTTGGCATATTATGACTAATGGGCTTTTGGGCTTAAGCCCAATACTCAATAGTGGGTATTAGTTCATTTATTAATGCATGAAACTATAGGTCAATTGTTTAAAAAAAAAAAAAACAAAAAGTCAATCTAAAGTCAGCAATGTTATCTAAAACAAAAATGTAACGTATATGGGACTCACAATAGTCTAAAAATGTCGTGAGCCTATTGAGCTCATGTGGGCCCGAATGAAATGGCCCTAAAAACTCGAAAAAATTATTTTCCTCAGAATTGGCTGAAAATTCACATGGCGTCCTAACAGTTAAAATATATCGTTTAATAAGAAAAAAATGTGAAAAAAAAAAAAAAAAATTCTATAAATTTCAAATGGACAAGAATACCCTTTTACAGTTTTCGGGGTTTTACACCTAATGTTTGGCCCATCCTTAGGTAAACACAACAGCATGATTAGTGATTTAGAAGCGTTCCATTGGAGTCATTTTCAATTAGGGCTACAACTCGGGCGGGTCAGCTCGAGCCCAACCCGATCGGGTTGGTCAGGTTAATCAGGTTTGGGGCATTTAAAAAAAAGGTCGCTCTACGGGCACCCACGCCTTTCGGCTGGGCACCCCACTTGGACCAAAATACCCTCCCTTCAGCCAATCTCCCCTCTCTCTCTCTCTCTCTCTCTCTCTCTCTCTCTCTCTCTTTCTCTCTCTCTCTCTCTCTGGATTTTTGCTCCCATGGCAATCCCGAGAGAGAGGGAGAGATTGAGAGAGAGAGAGAAGGGGGATAGAGTGAGTGAGTGAGAGAGAGAGAGATGGGGGGAGGGTTACAGTAAAGAGAGGGGGGAGGGAGTTACAGTAGAGAGAGAAGGAGAAGGGACGGGAACGGGGACGGGGTGGGTGCCCGACTGAAGGGAGGGGTATTTTGGTCTAAGTGGGGTGCCCAACCGAAAGGCATGGGTGCCCGCAGAGCGATCCTTAAAAAAAAGATCATCCAAAAAAGAAAAGGAAAACAGAGTGTTGGGGTAGATTAAGCCTAGAATCATCTGAAGCGCTCCGACGGTGATGATGCAAAGGTTAGATCCGACAGTGATTGTGTAGCTCATGCGATACTTCGATGTTGAGGCCTGTGTAATACACACAATCCTGTTCCCCATCTTTACTTTCCCTTTTTGAGTCTCTTTTTGTCATTCTTCTTCTGCCCTACTCTTCTGTTTCAGTTTATCCCCAATAGCTAAACCCATTAATCGAGAACACCATCATTTAAGGTTTTGTGGTTCGAGAAATTTTGTAGCAAACAACATGTTTCCAGGTTCCGTGGAGCTATGGAGTACATTCTTTGCTCTAAAGGAAGTTATTTCTGTCCGATAACTTTGCTCTAAAGGAAGAAACAAAGCTTTAATCCAGTTGTCATAGATCACGAGGAATGGAAACAATAGAATCTGATAATTACAAAATAGAGAGAAGGAGATCACATCCATGCAATTCCTTTCCGTTATTTTTTCCTTCAACTGACACAAATAGATTGTCGAGTGTACAACCCATTGACACAGAAAATCAGCTCATTTCGACATTCCTAGCCCTATGAAAATCGAGTTACAAGTTGAGCAATTACGGAACATCTAATCTGCTATAAATTTCAGTACACATTTGATAGAGTTAGAAGTTTCAGAATTGGCCGATTTTTTATGAGCATGTTCTCCATGGTGATAGCACCTCCAACAGCTATAAATAACTATTTTCATGCTAGGTTAACAACCCACTCCCTATTTTCAAATTTGACTAACAAACCAATCATCATCTCCAACAACTTTTGCAAAATAGCTATTGTATATGCACTATTTAATTTAACTTTAAAGTACTATTTTGTCCTTCTTCAAGATATAAAATTACTATAAGTTACATAAAGAACTTTTGAAAGGTAAAAATGGTCAAGGTCTTATAGCTAAGGAAATAGATCTCCATATTTGAGGATGCGATGAATGCTTTTAGTTAATCTCCAAATATGGCTAAGCAGTTGGGGATACTGTTGGAAAGCCTTTTTCATGATTTTTCACTTATTTTGAAATGGCTAACCAATATGGATAGCAGTTGGAGATACTCCGAGGAGATCATCCTCACGAAAAATTCAGCCCTTAACTCATCTCCACGTACCCCACAAGAAATGCTATTTTGCACGCCATTATACGCATGTCAAAATAATGGGAGCTTTTTTATAAATTTTTTCAAATTTAGGTGAGTTTTCTGACGGAAAATTTTGAGGAATTGAGTTGGGATTGATCTTCAAAATGAAACCAATGATCTAAAATTCTCAAGATCAACTAGAAAGTCCATTGAGTAGGCACTACTTCATTGGTGGGTGTGTGAGTGGGGTGGGGATGAGAAAGAGACTTAGAGCTGATAAAATTTCAATCGAGTCTTGGTCTACTCATGAAGTTGACTGCAGAGACTTGTTTGAGTTTTCAAAATGATGCAATTTTCATGGAAACAAGGGGCAGTAATGGTGGTTTAAACCTGTAACTTTACTACTACTAAGATCTTAAGAACCTTTCTTTTTAAATTATTTATAGTGCATAGGCATTACAATACACTACAAGAACAGCTTGAAAATTGATTTTAGCACGCGCGGTTTGAAACCGTTTCACAGTTGGAATGGTTTTGAACTGATCCAAATGTTTTAAAACCATTTCTTAAATTACCGAAATAAGTGTATTGGTCTACGCCAGTGCTGGAGCTACCTTTATAACAGTGTCGAACCGTTTCTAAATGGTGAAACGGTTTTAAGAATTTCGCATATAAATTAGTTTCGTGCGCCCCTTTCGATTAACTATATAGTTAATCGTTATGGTTTCCCTTTCTAATTTCTTTTTTTAACTGTTAATAATGGTGGTTTGAACCATAGTTTTAAAAAATGGTCGTCAGAACGGATTCAGACCTCCCCCCGTTACGTTCTGTACGTTAAAATGCCCAGAAAATAATGGCTGTTATTTTCGTGGCCCCCAATTCAGCCTGATTAGCGGTTTCAAACCTTTGGATCTTTTTACCCCAAATTATGGTCAATAATGTTCAAATTCCACAGTTAAGAATCAACCCATGAAAACGACTCCAACCCAACTGCTTAGAAAAACACCCAACAACTTTGCTGACCGGTCAGCATAGTTGCACTCAGTTTCTTTGTGGGCAATGAGTAAGACTTTGATGACAGGGCCCTGTCATCAAGGCCTATGACAGGTTGCAATATGAGCCACGTGGCATACTCTTAGAGGACTCTGCCCGTATGGATGTTTGGCCAATCCCTATGTGGACATAAAAACCAAAAATCATCTAGATTACTGATTTCAAACCTTTGGATCTTTGTACCTAAAATAATGGTCAATAATGCTCAAATTTCTCATGGTTAAAATCAACCATGAAAACACTTTCAATTCAACGCCTAGAAATCATGAGTCGGTCTGATTTTTGGTTTATAGGTCCTGATTGGACAAACATCCATATGGTCAGAGTCCTCTAGTAGCATGCCAAGTGCTCATATTGCACTCTGTCATCGGCCTTGATGACGGCCCCTGTCATCGAAGTTTTATTCGTGGGCAATAAGGTATATGTACGAAAAAATGTTTGATGTCCCGTCATTAAAGTACCTGACGGAGTACACACTGAGTCGTGTGGCACACTCTTAGAGATCACCACTGACCGTATAGATGTTTGGCCCCACTTAGAAGCCAAAATTGGCCTGACTAGTGATTTCTAACCATTGGATTGGAGTCTTTCAAGGTTGATTTTTAACCGTGGGATTAAAGCATTATTCGGGTACAGAAATTCAAAGTTCAGAAATCACCAATCAAGCTGATTTTTGGTCTGTA
Organism: Euptelea pleiosperma; assembly: GCA_035048495.1. NCBI lineage: Eukaryota > Viridiplantae > Streptophyta > Magnoliopsida > Ranunculales > Eupteleaceae > Euptelea > Euptelea pleiosperma. The sequence continues at coordinate 21,394,122 of CM068549.1, forward strand.
GGTCCACCGGGGGATGAACCAAACATCCATACGGTCAGTGGTCTCTAAGAGTGTGCCATGTGGCTCATATTGTGGTTCAATTCGTCAAGAACTTCAACGATGCAAAGATTTACTCGCATATGTATTATGGTTTTGAGAGGTCTGTGCTAATTCAGCAACCCATCGTATTGGCCCGACGAACCTGTAAATGAGCCATAAATCCAAACCATTGATCTGTACTCAAAGTATACTAACTGAGGTTGATGAATAAGAATGATGGGTCCCAGTCACACCCCTGCATGCACTTGTAACCAAAAGAAAGGAATTTCCAAGAAATTGCTTCGTTCAAAGTCTACTCTTCATGCGGTCTTTCTTCTCTGCCTTGAAAATTACAAAAGCACCCAACATATAAAGCTTGGTGCACTCAAAGAGATGGGTGTCTCAAGGTATTCTTCTCATATTTCCAACCCTTTTAACTCCTCTTTGTTCTTCAATGGCAAAAGTCTCCACCGTTGCATCCTTCACAATATTCGTGATTCTCCTCGTCAGTCAGTCGGCACAGATCAAAGGTACACGCATGGGGATGGAGGCAATCATATTAGGTGTGAATCTCACTCCACGTCGAATTCTGCAACGAGGGCCAGTACCACCTTCGGGACGAAGTAGTGATCGACTAAGCCCACCATCTCCCGTTAAATCGCCACCCAGCATCAACCGATAATTGTGAGAGAGAGAGAGAGAGAGAGAGAGAGAGAGAGAGAGAGAGAGAGAGAGAGAGTTGTGAGAGAGAAAGAGTAGTTAGTTGCTTTCTGCTTTGACTTGGAATGCCTCCAAGTGCCTCAATAAATTCTCTATTTTACCTGTCGAGGAGAGAGAGGGGATGAATTATGTTTGGAATTTGTCTTAAGGATCTTATCTGAAAATTTTGTATGTATTTAATAGTTAGTAAGTTGAGCCTTGTTTGGTGAAGCGAATAACGCCTCAATTTTTCTCATTAAAATACTTTCAAGTTCATAGATACAAAATCCTATAAATAGATAAGTATTAGAGTTGCGAAAGTTTAAGTCTAAAATACCCTTCCAGGCATTGAAATGGGTATTGGTGATGTTCGTGGTTCGTAGTCTCCGCCTATTCTGTTCTGGATCAAACTGATCCGGCCTCCGATCCCGAGATTTCAAACCATGGTGATGTTGGTAAATTTTGAAAAAAAGTGCAAAGCACGACAATAGGCAGAGCAGTTCATTTTTATTGTAAGTGGTTGAGATGAAAGGATATTTTTCACAGAAGGGAATGGTTTTTCCAATGGGCCTTTTACCATTTCTAGTCAACATTTGACAGTTGGTTCAATAAAATGCCCCTATAGCAAAACTGTCCTTACCCGTCTTTAGAAAAGTTAAATGTGAACTGAGAAGGGCTTTTCTATCAAATGTAACATACTAGTGGCCGGGTGGCCCATGCCTCGGCACTACCCGACAAAGCATTTGCCAAAATCAGGTGTACGTGAGTGGCTGAGATCCACCGTTCATTTGGGGGATAAGATCTCTGCCCTTCTTTGTAGAAGCCTATAAGAGGGGGTATAAGAGGGGAGACAACCACTGTGTTTTGTTATATAAATTCAAAGAGATCTTTTGCATAAGAAAAAAAAAATTAAATAAAACAACAATGTTTGGGTCATTTTGTCTTCAACAAGCCGAATCACAGATAGACTCCTGAGTGCACAGCCCATTTACCCCATTCTTGAATCGCTACCAGTTTCTACTTCTCCTTGTGACAACTGTGAATCCTTCTGCATCCCTGTTCTTGTTCTTGTTTAGATCTAGTGTCTTGGACTGGTCACAATCAGTGCATTGAGATACCAACTTCGTTTTACTTTCAGTTCCATGACAGAACTTTAATATTTGCAGTGTCCCTTTCAGTTGATTCTAAAACTTCAGCATTCCTCACTAACTGTGGTTTTATTTTAAGGATCCAAATTATGCTGAACTGACTTTACAATGAGGTTGAGCAGTATATGCCTTGCAAGCTCCGACTTTAGTGAGGTTTTCACTCTATTATCTATCCCTTGGATGATGAATTGATTCGAAAAAAATTCTAACACCAAAAAATGAACTAATTCAGTCTTCACCTAACTTTTAGCGGCGGCCAGAAGCTGACCGCCGATAATGCACCTATTACTAGCGGTTTTATGTCTGGCTGTCGCTATATCTGAACATTTAGTGGCGGCCAGGAATAAAATCGCCGGTATTAGGTGCATTCGCGGCTGACATCTACTGGCCTCCGCTAAAAGTGATCGCTAAAAACCAAAAGTTTCAGTCCATTTTTTCCCGGTAAGCCTATAGCGGCGGTTATCTGATGAGCGCCGCTAAAGCCTACATTTAGCGGCGGTTTTTTTCTATCCGCCGCTAATACCTTATTTCCTTGTAGTGTTATTTTGTCCTTATTCAAAATATAAAAGGGGAATTTTCAATACCTCGTCAATTTCTCTTTTCTCCCCCTTTCCTCTTTTTTCCCCTCCACAATTTTTGAAAATTTCTAATTGGCGGCCCATCGAACCCCCCCCCCCCCCCAATCTCTTATCACACACCCACCTCCCCCCCCCCCCTCTCAAAAAAAAAAAATGATAAACATGAAAGGGTAATTGGGAAGGGTTTTGCGATTTCGGTGAAATCGCCTTACGTCGTTCTTTCTCTCCATCCACCCTCACCACACCGCCAACCCCATTTTCTCTCTAGCGTCGCCGGTCACCCTTTTTCTCCGTCGTTGTTGGTCGCCGGAGAGTGGAGGCACCTCTTGTTCCACAATCCGAACAATGCTTCAGAACAATCAATTCAAAGACCATGACCAAGATTGCACGAGAAAAAAAACCCTCAATGTATCGTTCCAGTGAGATAACTAGAAATTCTTGTTAGAATGATTTTGTCGATTAAAAATAATTGAATTCAAATACATACATCCATTGATTGTTTTACTCAAAAGTTTTGGATGTTTGGCCAGTCCCTCGGTGGACCCGTAAACCAAAAATCAGCCTGATTATTGATTTACAACATTTGGATCTTTGCACCCAAAGAACGCTCAATAATGCTCAGATTCCAATAGTTAAGATCAACCCATGAAAATGACTTCAATCCAACACTTAGAATTCATTAATAAGGCTGATTTTTGGTTTGCAGTTGCACCGAGGGACTGGCCAAACATCCATAAGGTCAGCGTCCACTAAGAGTGTGCCACGTGGCTCCTATTGTGGATTGTGACCATTGTGACAAGTTTTACTCACAAACAGTTGGTCTACACAGAGTTCACACACAAAGGAGGAGGAGGGAATCATACTGAGCACCAACAACGTCGATGAGAGAGCACGTGAAGATGAGAGGGCAGCTAGTCGTTGCGGGCACAGAAGAGTCTTGATAGTTGTTGCTGCAAAAGGAGAAACGAGAAGATGTAAAAGGTTTTCAACAGGGCATTTTCGTAAAAAAGAAAAAGTGAAAAACACAAGGGTTTAGGGTGCCCTCACATTTTGTGGGGTGCGACTAAAATTACCCTCTCCATATTTGAAGATGAGAAGAGTGCTTTTAGCTAATCTCCAAATATGGCTAAGCAGTTAGGGGACACTGTTGAAAATCTTTTTTTCATGATTTTTCAATTTATTTTGAAATGGTAACCAATATGGATAGCAGTTGGAGATGCTCCGAGGAGATCATCCTCAAAAAAAATTTGCCCTTAACTCATCTCCGTATACCCCATAAGAAATGTTAATTTGCGTGTCATTATACGGCATGCCAAAATAACGGGACCTTTTTATAATATTTTCAGATTTAGGAGAGTTTTCTAACAGAAAATTTTGAGAAATTGAGTTGGGATTGAAATTCAAAATGAAACCAGTGATCTAAAATTCAAGATCAACTAGAAACTCCATTGAGTAGGCTAAATTTACTTCATTGGTGGGTGCGTTTTGTGGGTGGGTGTGTGAGTGGGGTGGGGGTGAGAGAGAGACTTAGAGCTGATAAAATTTCAACCCTTCAACTCATCTTTGTTCTTCAATGGCAAAAGTATCCACCATTGCATCTTTCACACTATTCGTAATTCTCGTCGTCGGACAGTCTGCACAGATCAAAGGTCTATTAATTCCTCATATTCGATCATATTCTCTATTTTTGTTTTGTGTTTGTTCTTTTCTGACTTTGTTTAAATGGTATAGGCATGGGAATGGAGGCAATCATATTAGGTGGGAGTCACTCCACGTCGAATTCTGCAACGAGGGCAGTACCGCCTTCGGGACGAACCAGTCTACCAGCATCAACCGATAAATGAATGAGAGAGAGAGAGAGAGAGAGAGAGAGAGAGAGAGAGAGATGAATTATGTTTGGAATTTGTCTTAAGGGATATATGAATTGAATTATATTTGGAATTTGTCTTAAAAGGATCTTTTCTGAAAATTTTGTATGTATTTAATAGTTTTCTGAAAATTTTGTATGTATTTAATAGTTAGTAAGTGAAGCCTTGTTTGCTGAAGCGAATTACGCCTCAATTTTTCTCATTAAAGTACTTTCAAGTGTATAGATACAAAATCGTATAAAATATCCTTCCAGGCATTGAAATAAGTTTTGATGATGTTCATGGTTCAAAGTCTCCGTGATTCCGGCCATTCTGGATCGGGATCGGAGCCCACCAATTCGATCCAAAAATAATTTGTCTCGCCCTGAGATCACTTTTTCCCAAAGGAGTCCCACTTTGTCTAGGGCGAGATGGGGCCGATCCCGCTCTGGATCAATCTGATCCGGCCTCCGATCCCAAGATTTCGAACCATGGTGATGTTGGGTAAAATTTGAAAAAAGTGCTAAGCAGGACAATAGTTAGAGCAGTTCATAGAAGGCAATAGTTTTCCCAATGGGCTTTTTACCAAGGCGAATTTTGGATACCTCGTCAATTTCTCTTTTTATCCCCTACTTAAACTATAATTAAAATAACTTCTATATCCCATGTGTTTTCTCTTATCCTCCCCCCACAAAATATATAAATTACCAACTTTACCCCCTTTGTTTCTTTAATTAACTCCTTTCTATTTTTACTCATCTCCTCTAAAATTCAAACCGTTAGAGCACAAGAGAGAGCAAGGGATACTATTTCAAAGCAAGGGAGGCTATTTAAAAAGGAAAGGGAGAATACTTAAATTATTCTAAGGTTGTATTTTATATCTTCTACAACTCTCATTTGGGAACTTTTGAGTAAAGCAATCAATGGATATATGTATTTGAATTCAATTTTTTTTAATCGACAAAATCATTTTAACTGCATTTCCAAAACCATTCTAAGAAGAATTTCTAGTAATCTCGCCGGAACGATACATTGATTTTTTTTCTCGTGCAGTTTCAGTCATGGTCTTTGAATTGATTGTTCGGACTTAACAGTTTGAACAGTAAAACATTGTTCGGACTTATCGATTCGAACAACGATGAGTACCTGCGGAACGAGAGGTGCCTCCACTCTCCGGCTTGTCGAAGCTTTTCTCCACCGGGATGCAGGAGGCTTACATAACGTTAATGGCAATAACAGAGATGCAGGAGGCGCACATGCAGACACGCTTGTCTTCGACGTCGAAGGAAGTTAGGTTTTCACTTCACCAAGTGAGAAAGGGTAAAACACCTACAATAACTTTCGTGTTTCACTTAGGGGGGAAGGGTGATAAGAGATTTCGATGGGCCCACGGGGCAATTAGAGATTTTCATAAATTGGTGAGGGGAATTAAGAGAAAGGGGGGTGATAAGAACAAATGACGGGGTATCCAAAATTCCCCTTTTACCAATTCTAGTCAACATTTGACATTTGGTTCACTAAAATGCCCCTATAGCAAAACTGCCCTTACCTGTCATTTCAAAATTTTAGTCGCACCCAACAAAATGTGAGGGCACCCCCCCTTTCTCAAAGCACACACATCTCAGACCTAACGTAACGAGTCAAACTTCTGTCACAACCCACAATATGAGCCATGTGGCACGCTATTAGAGGGCGCTGACTGTACGGATGTTTGGCCAGTCCATCGGTGGACCTGCAAACCAAAAGGGCTTTTGTAAATCAATTGAACTAAATTTTGTTATATCTGAACCACCCTTTAAATTCCCTTTCAAATATTATTACAAAGTAAAAATATGATGTGAAGAGATCTCTTATCACTTAAACAATAGAATTGCAAAATAGAGAGAAGGGGATCACATCCATGCAACTCTCTTTGGGCCATTTTGTCTTCGACAAACCGAATCACAGATAGACTCCTGAGTGAGCAGCCCATTTACCCCATTCTTGAATCGCTACTGGTTTCTTCTCCCCGTGACAACTGTGAATCCTTCTCCATCCCTGTTCTTGTTCTTATTTACATCTAGTGTCTTAGACTGGTCACAATCAGTGCATTGAGATACCATCTCCGTTTTACTTTCATTCCCATGATGAAATTTAATATTTGCAGTTTCCCTTTCACTTGATTCTGAAACTTCAGCATTCCTCTCACTAACTGTGGTTTTATTTGAAGGATCCAAATTATGCTGGACTGACTTTACAATGAGGTTAAGCAGTATGTGCCTTGCAAGCTCCGACTTTAGTGACTTATCGCTTCTGGTTTTCACTCTATTATCTGTCCCTTGGCTATTGGCTTTCTCATCAAATTTGTTTTCCTCATGCAACCCCTCACTCTTAGCAATCAAAGAGCCGGACAGCTGATTTGTGTCAGTTGGAACTTCTAAATTGCTGTTTGCAGGATTGAGTTGCCCAGATTTTCTCGGGATGGTCTCTGGTGCACTTGGATTCATAATTCTAAGAGTCCTAGAGCAGCTTCCTTCTGTGATCGAAAAACCATGTTTCATATGGAAAGAGTGGCTTGTTCTATAATAAAAAGATGATTTAGGCCTACAAGGAACTTTAACGGCGACTAATGGAGGAGGGATTCCCACAGGCTGAGAGGAAACCATAGCTTGTTTGGCTCTCATATCATAGAAACCTGTTATGGTGATTGAGCTGAATGGGGGAGTCATCAAAGATAGACCCCTCGGATTGAACGGTTGAGCTGCAGCAGAAAGCTTACTTTCATCTCTTTCCGTGGCCTTTCCAGGATCAGGTGAGCAAGGATTCTCCTGGTGTTCAGGGGCAGTTCTTTCTACTTCAATTTCCTTCTCACTAGTGGCTTTGGGTTCTTCCTCTTCATGTCTTGCTACTTCTACAATGGTCTTGTTGATTTCTTTCTCCTTGGATGTTTCTGGTGGATTATCACAAACCTGGATATCGTTTGTTTCTTTGTTTATTTCTTTTAGTTTATCCAATGGTGGTTTTAAGACTGTACCTGGGGGTGCCACAGCCACATCTTTGTAAGAAAGAAACTTTGAGGTCATTGCAGTGAGAATTGCTGGTGATGAGGAAATGCTGCACACTAGATTCTTTGCCTGCAGTTTAGTTAGATCCTCTCTAACCTTCATGCTTGGAGCCTTCAGATACTTTATAGCTGCAGGCATGTCAGTTGAAGTCTTCTCTGGGGTTGTTTTCCGAATTGCTGAAATGGTTCTCCTCTTGTAGCTGGTATCTCTAAAATCATATGGTTCAGGGCTGTTTATGTTTAGCTTTGCAAGAGTTGGCCATTGGCCGTCTTCGGTCAAACTTCAGACCTCCGGTGTCTCCTGACCGTCCTTTTGAGTTGGCTTCTTGCCACCCTTCATCAGATGTTAGTTCTGGGGTTTGATCATTTATTGAAGTCCGCTCACGTGTACCCATATTATCATTTTCTTTAAGTTCTTCTGGATGAATAACACTGGACTTTTCTTCCTCTCTCTTGTCTTCTACTATGGCAGAAGCGTGTGTTGAGCTAACATCAATCTGGATGTTGTCAGCAATTTGACCATGTTGTGCTTGATGGGATCTATCATTAATCTGCAACACCTAACAAATCATGGACGAAAGCAACTAAGAGCTAGTCAAAAGTTCAGATTAAGAAGGCAGAGTTTGTTAGCATGCACAATAGTGTTTCCATGTCTCTGGTTTTGGATTGTCAAGTAAAATGGTTTGGAATTTCGTAATGGGTCCCGTTATTTTGTCACACCAAAAAATGACACGCAAAACAACATTCATTGTAAGGCCCACATGGAGACAATTTAAGGGCTGATTTTTTTAGTGAGGATGCTCTCCCTCCAATGGAGAACACATACTCACAGAAAATCAGCTCATTTCGACATTCCTCACCCTAGGAAAAAGGGCTACTCGTTGAGCACACACGGACCATCCAATCTGCTGTAAATTTCGTGAGGATGCTCTCCTTCCCATGGAGAACATACTCACAGAAAATCAGCTCATTTCGACATTCCTCACCCTATGAAAAATGGGCTACAAGTTAGAGCACACATGGACCATCCAATCAGCTGTAAATTTCAATACACATTTGATAGGGTTAGAAGTATCAGAATTGGCTGATTTTTTTTTATGACAATTTTCTCCATGGTGAGGAGATCATCCTCACAAAAACTCATCCCTTAACTCATCCACATGTGGGCCCCATAAGAAATGTTATTTCACATGTCACTATAAGGCGTGTCAAAATAAAGGGACCTTTTAATAATATTTTTAGATTTAGGAGATTTTTTTGCAAAAATTTTGAGAAATTGAGTTGGGATCGATCTTCAAAATGAAACCAATGGTCTAATTCTCAAGGTCAACTAAAAACTCCATTGAGTAGGCTCCACTTCATTGGTGTGTGTGTGTGTGTGTGTGTGTGTGTCTGCGAGGGGAGGGGGTGGATGAGGAGCTGACTCCATCAGAAATTTGAGCTGATAAATTTCGATCGACTTATGAAGTTACTTAAAAGCATGATCGAGTTGACTGCAGAGACGGTTGAGTTTTCAAAAGGAGGTAATTTTCATGGAAACAAGGGGCAATATGTCCCCACAAAAAGTGTAACTGGAGATCATTATGGATCTTACTACTGCTAAGATCTTAGGAACTTTTCTTTTAAATTATTTTTAGAGCATACGCATTATAATAGTTAATCTTAATATTTCTGTAATTTAGCTGTGATTCCTCTCTTTTTTTTGCTGTTTCATTTTTTCTTTTTATTTGTCTCTTAATTTATTTTTCTTATATAAATACATTATATCAATCTTAATCGAGTCGTTTTGAGTCAAACTCTGTTATTTGCAGTGTCTGTGTTACAATAGCAGTTAAACGAATGGAATGAGAAATAGAGAAATACAAGTCAACGTAGCAAATGTAATCAACCGAAATTAACCAAACAGAATGTATGAACTCACAATCCAATTCCAAAACAGTAACAAATATTTGTAAAATAAGAACTTATTGGTTTAATGGATAAGGAGCTGAGGCACATGATGCTGTTCTAAAGCAGATTTGTCCCCTGCACTGTTGCAATGATGAAGGTTCTTTAGACGTGTGCTACTAGGATTCAACAAGTCAACCGAAGGAAGGCAACACCCGAACTCCTTCGATTCTTATGAACTTCACAGTGGCAGTACCCTATCAAAATAACTTGAAAAGAACGAAAATGTAGAAGAAGATATGTTCTCTCTCTGTCCGTGTCTCTGAAGAGAAGAGAGCAACCCCCATATATAGAGATGAAGGAAGATGAATGTTTTTTTTTTTTTTGTAAACGGAAGATGAATGTTTTAGCCTTAATTTCTGTTATTAAGACTAAAACAAGCAGATAATTAAATCATAAACGGGCAAATAATCAAAGGTCGTAAAAGGTATACAAGTTAATGATCAAACGGTGAAAAAATAATTGAGACCATTAAGGTCTCCAACAGTCAAGTCAGAGTCAACGGTTAAAACACCAAAAGGATTTTTGTCCGAAACATTAGAGCCTGAAGCCCATTGGAACTAGCAGCCCACACCCACTTCCCATGGCCCGTGCCTGACTCGATGTGGCGTGCACGTGTGGTGGTATGTGTGCTCTTACTCTTAGAAGTTTGCTAAAGCCTCTATCCATTGATATATATAGAATGTGGGACTAAACACAACTCAAAAGTAGTATAGGACGTGAGAAAACTTCTCAAATTCCCCACCAAAATTTCCATTCAAAATTTCAAGTGAAAAATAAAAAACATATGCTTTAAAATCACTCAAGTGTCCTAGGACCCATTAGGAACACAAAACACCAAAATAAGCGGAGTAACTTAAATCCATGTATCCTAAGGTCAAACCTCGTTGGGTACACAAAACTTAAACTCTAAATAACAATCCCCCATATGAAAGAAAATTTAAAAAATAAATTCGTATATGCAAATGGAATTGTCGTGTATGGGCACATGTATCTTTTGAACTTGAACCTTTACTTGGTGTAAGCCTATCAAGCTTGCTAGCTTTTCAATGAATGTGAAGTCTTGAATTGCTTAGCTATATAATGTAAACTGAGACAATAGACTACACACAGCTTTTCGGATCCAATGTTTAGTTCTTATGGTCTTGCTCTATTCGGCCATGAGCTAAATCTCAGTCTGTTATGAGCGCTCTAGAGAATCAACCTAAATTCTCATAGGAAGCGGCCTCACTTCCACATTCACATAAGTGAATCTATCAAAGATACCTTATTGTTCCCCACTTGATAACCAAGTTATAGATTCAGTAAGAGTTCTATACTTAACTTTCCCTATCAAAAGGTAGCACTGTCTACATCATAGGGATGGGAAAGGAGACATGTCTCCATATAGTGCTATTTCATTAACTTTCTGTTTTGAACGTTTTATTTTTCTAATTATTTGTCTCTAAATTTATTTTTATTATATATACATTACATTAATCTTAATCAAGTCATTTTGAGTCAAATTCTTGAGTTAACTCTATTGTTTGCAATGTTTGTGTTACAATAGCAGTTAAATGAATCAAAAGAGAAATAGAGAAATGCGGGGCAATGTAGCAAATGAATTCAATTGAAACTAACCAAACATAATGTATGAACTCACAATCCAGCAATCGTATCCAATTCCAAAGCAATAACAAAAATCTGTAAAATAAGAACTTATCGGTTTGATGGAGAAAGAGCTGAGGTACGCATTGTACATGTTGTATTAAAATAGATTTCCCCCCTACAATGTTGTGATGCTAACACGTTCTTTAGACACCTACTCCCAAGATTCAACATCTCAACCAGAGGAAGGCAGCACCCCTAGTCCTTTGATCTTATGAACTTCATAGTGTTATCAGATACGTATTCTCTTGTATTAGGTGTAGTTCTGTAAACACCCCCCTCTGAGGGGTATTATTGTCTTTTGTAATGTTCTCCGTATAAATAAGATTTATGGAGTCATGCGACCACATCACATGACATCCTTCTCTCTTCTCTCTCAACTCTAACCTAACCCTAAAACCTCCATTTCAACTTGGTATCAAAGCCAACCGTCATCAACACCAGCCGCCGAAATACATCAGAAGAGGAACCAGAGGCAATTTGACGACTACCGACGTCATCAGACCGTACGGCTAATCAGCCGTACAGACACATATATTGAGATCTCCCGAAACTCTCACCACTTGATATATCTTGATTTTCCATTAATTATAGTTAATTTTTGGGAATTTTCTAGGGAATTCTTGATGATTTTAAGACCCATCTTCTTCGTAAATTCGTGATTAATGTTTTTTTAGACTAGCTTGTTCTCTGATCTTTTGCGGATTTCTTGTGGTTTTTTTTTGCTTATGTTTGGTCCCCTACAAACCTAGGAACACATTGGTTCTATCCATGTGTGATTTGACGGAGTTTTGAAGGTTCGGTGAGGATTTCTCTCCTCTCTAATTATTGCGGATGACTTTTTTGGGCTTATTGGGTTGCGATTTCAGTCTTGCACCCACTCATTTGCTCTCCTACGTTTTTTCATAGTTTTTATGAAACATATGGGAGGATTCTTATACCCTTCGTGATCATCAGTGGCTTATTTGCAGTGTTTTAGACTATCGGTTGGCTTGTTCGGCCCCTTCTTGACATCGGTTGGATTATCAGCGCATCCCACTTTGGTTCCTAGACCCCTCTCATGATTTAGATTCTTCGTGGTACTCCATCGACTTGATTAGCTATGGATACTCCACCACCTCTTCCGGACATTCCCTCAGGGTCCACTAATATACAAGTCCCCCACATGATCTTCATGGAGGACAGAACCTGGAGGATACCTTACCGAATCTTTTGAATTCACAATGGAGTCTATGACTTGGCAAATTGCTGAAACAGCTTTGAATACTGAGACATCCACAAATAGACTGTGAAGCAAAAAGGCCTTCCGATCTCGAATCAGTCTCTCATCCTCAGTTTTGCATGGAAGATTTGACAAGATTGAAAATTCCGTGGCCCATGGTCTATGATCATATTTACCACTTTTTCCCCGACCACCACCATTGCCACCCCAGTTTTCATCTTCCATTGGAAGGGAGGGAAATTTTGATGGAGACTCAACAACCATGGGGGGAACAAGCCACGTATTTGAACAGAATCCATAAGGTAGATTACCAAACTGGAGAGTTGAAAATGTGTTTAAGCCATTTTTTTAATTTTGAGAAAATCGAATATATTGGAAAATTTTCATCCGAATTTAAAAATTTACCTTATTATGTTCTACAAAAGCTTTCATTAAAGATTCGTAAGCCTGCATTAATCACAAATTTTATACTTTTTAGAAATAAATTGATAAGCTGACCACATTTTAAAGCAATCTGCAATAAATCACAGTTGGAAAAACCCAAGCAAGTTCACTTGGGCCAATTTGAACAATTTTCGGGCCAAACTGACCCATAAATATCCACACTCAGCCAAGCTTTCTTAGTTGTTGAATGACTCAGTAACTAAACAGAGTTGCCAGATTTATCATAAAAGGGAATACAGTAAAGAGAAATTACTGTTCATATTACTTAAAGGCACAATACAGTTACTAAAGATCTATTCTAGCATCAGCCAGATTGCCTCAACTGTGCACATTTGGTTCATTGGCCATGTATTTCTGGTCACAAACTCACAAATGAGGTGCAGCTAGGGTGTCAAATGATCAGGTAGCATGTCCTGACCTGGCCTAGTCTGTCAGACGCTAATCAGATTAAGAGATGGACCAAGTCAATCGGGTCCGAGTGATGGGTAGAAAATTTAAATACCAAGGTACTTGGATCCACCCCAATCATTAATTGGGTCAACAAGAGATGGACCTGAACCCAAGTAATCAGGTTTGAAAATGTCAGGGAAATTGGGTACCCATTGACACACCCTATAAACAGCAAGGTTTTAAATTTTGTCGAAATGGCCTATAGTTTGGGCCGGCTGAAATTTCGGTTTTGGGCTCCACTGAAATCGAAACACATTATATTCTGAAATTTTGAGTAACTATTGCATTTAAGTTGAAAAACAGACAATTATATATTTTTTTCCTATACTTAAGGCACAAATTGAGATTTTCTAAGGATTGTAGAGACAAAGAGATTAGATTTTATTCCCATAAATAAGGGATTTCATATAATCTAACAAGAACTTCACGTTACTTTTCTTTTTCCAAAATTTTAGCGAAATTTCGATTTCAACGTGGGCCGAAACCTAGTTCGAAACCGAAATTTCAATCCTTGATAAACAGCATGACCCACTAATTTGTTGTAGTTGAACAATATGTGTCCTGTCTCAAACCTGGACAGCCACCAGAAATCAATTACAAAAGTGTGTTCGAGCTAAGGACTTGATTCCCTCCAGTCATTTTTTATATCCGGTGGGGTCAATTTCAAATTTCCAAGTAATGAGTTCTCGAACAGTGCAGTAAACTATCAAATCCGACAAATGCAGCCATGATCATGGGCATAGTTAGCAATTCGTAGTGCAGCAAAAAAAATACAGTAAGGAAAATGTTCAAGTACAATTCGGATTTGTCATTAAAAATGCGTTAAAAATCTCGGCAAAAATAATTAAAAAAATTAAAAAAAGTAAAATAGTGACAACTTTTTTCTTATAAAATGATTTTTCATGTTCAAAACTGAATAATTTGAAAAACTTCGTGAATTATTCGAGGATAATTCGATCATGTTAAAAAATGCACAAATTTTTCCAAACCTTTGAATAGGATGTTGTTCGGTTCATTTTTTAAATAATTCGACAATTTACTAACTATTCATGGGAAGCAAAGTTTGTCAAACACAATGAGAGTGAAAATTCAAATTACCCACATTCGCAAATGCCTGGCTGAGCTGCTGCAGCAGATCCACCAGGGAGTGACTTTGCACAAACAGCTTCCCTGCACTGTAGAACCCTTTAACAGATGCCACCACACGTATTACCTTCCCATTGCAAATCTTAACCTGCACATACCCCCTACAGTCAGCAAACTACAATGCAGAAGTGAAGACAAGAGAACCAAATGGGCTTAACTGTTAACGGTATTTCAGTGCCACGTGGTTCAATATTTTAACTGCCACGTGGCTTCACATCTTAAGTCCCACTTGGCATGAAGGAATCTAGTTGGAGAGAGAACCTCTAATTCAAAATAATCACCCTCACGCTTCTCTTCAACATCCTTATTACGATCGAATCTCTTCAGAACTGCACATAAATAAATAAATAAATAAAAACCCACAAAACTTCAAATCCCCATTTTTCGAAAAAAAATGGAGAGCCAAACAGGCCCTAACTTTTTCTGTAAGAAACAAAGTAAAAAAAGGAGAGAAACCCACATAGAAAAGGGGTATTGAGATGCGAGAAAGAGAAGAAATCGTATAAATTGGAAAGCTTCGGGATTGGGTGAATGGCAGCCATGTCGAATCTCTCCAAGACTGCAGAACTAGATGATTCTGATCGAATTTCCCCATTAGAAGACGAAGGAGGACTCGAGATCGAGCTCGAACTCTGGTTTCTGGTCTTCTTGGCTCGAGCTTTGGTCCTTCCATCTCTCTGTTTGCCGAACCAGGTGGTGCATGCGACGATGTCCAGTAGCCTTCGTACATGTGCCACTGCTTGGTCCTCTTCGAAGTAGTCCTCTGCGCAGTCAGTGGCATCGCTGTAAATAATTCGTATCTATCGGGCCATATTATTAAATTGATGAAATGACTCTAATACCCTCGTAACTCTCCGTTCTGAAGCCTTCATTTGAAAAGATTAAGGAATGGGTCGTGATTGGTAATCTCCAACCATTAGATTTTTTATTCAACCTCTTTTTTTAGTACTTAAAACCAACGGCTAAAAATCATCAAACAAGCTGATTTTTGGTATGAACGTCTACTAAGGGGTAGGCTAAACATCCATGCGGTATTGTCATTAATCGGGGCCATCAAATTGTTGAACATCTCTACAGGCCTAAAATTCAAAATGTCTGACGATCCCAGGCGTGCAATTAAAGAGACCATCTCTACTAACCATCGGCCGACATGCCCATCCATCTTCACCGCCCAATCCTCCCATCCGGATTGGGATCGACAGGCACCGGGATCGTCTCGTCTGAGGTGCACTGTTTCTTGAAGAAACCTAATGTCTCCTCGAGCGAGATAGTCCAAGACGGTGTTAGATCGGACCAATCCGGAACAGGATCAGCAGTGGCCGATTCGACCACGAACCATTGTCATTAAATCTGGGCCATCATAACGTAACAGGGTAGGTCCAAATCCGTTACAACAGCTATTATTTTTGTTTTAACGGCCATTTTTTAAATCATGCTGATAGTCCCATTACATTATATTTTTCATTATTTTTCCATTATAATGACTGTTATTTTTTGAAATTCAAAAGTTGAATTTTAGCTCCATTATTTTTCGTTATTTTCATTATTTTTTGTTTTTGTCCGTGATACAATCCGTTATAATGAAAAAAAAAATGGTAACGCCCCAGTCTGCTACGGACAAATCTAGTCTGCAACCATTTGTAGACATTGCATCCACCATTGAATGCTCATTGAAAAACGTGTTTTTAATATATAAAATTATTTTTTTTGAAAACATTGAAATAACACAATTTCAAGGGACATCCAACAGTACTGACAGTGTTTACATACTAGATTTGTCCGTCTGTTATAATGTTTGAGTGCTGAAGGAACCCAATTTTTGCAAATGTTTTTGTTGGAAAGTGCTGTGGGCATGGACCATTTACTAGTATATTAATAAAAGGGTCGTTTTACGGGCACCCACGCTATTCGGCCAGGCACCCACATTGGACCAAAATGCCCCCTTTTAGTTTGGGCACCTCTCTCTCTCTCTCTCTCTCTCTCTCTCTGGGTGCCCTGGGAGCTAAAAACTAGGGAGAGAGAGGGAGAGGGAGAGTGTGAGAAGGATAGTGACAGAGTGAGGGAGAGGAGAGAGATAGAGATAATAGTAGAAAGAGAGACTCTCTCTCTCTCTTTCTCGGGGTGCCCTGGGAGCTAAAAACTAGGGAGAGAGAGGGAGAGGGAGAGTGTGAGAAGGATAGTGACAGAGTGAGGGAGAGGAGAGAGATAGAGATAATAGTAGAAAGAGAGAGGAAACGAAGGAGAAAGGGTGGGGTGCCCAAACTAAAAGAGGGGCATTTTGGTCCCATGTGTGTGCCCGTAGAGTGGCCCTTAATAAAACTCTTCTTTTCTATCAAGTCACTCGTGAGTCAAGGAGAAAAAATTCGCTGGTCCCGGGTCCTTCAAACTTTGAAGGTCCCCTCCCAAAATGTTTGACACATACCCTTTGTTAACCACCCTTAACCAACTAACCAAGGGTTAACGTGGGTTAGGTTTAGGCCTTGAAGTACGTGTCAGACATTTTGGCAGGGGACCTTCAAAAGGGGTAAATTGTTACTGTATACTCTTTAAAAAATGCCCCTCCAATATCCAATACATTTTGAATATAAACATGGACAAAAGTAGTAAATACTTTGATACGAACCGTCACCTACCTTCAGACATCTATGGTTTTAAAGAACCAATATCGACTGTGTCACTTAATCTCTGCCCTCGAACCTGCCAACAAAGTTTCACTCAACTATTAGGTTCCGTGTGGTTGCCCTAATTAAATTTTCTAGAAATGATTTTTGCTTATAAATGTCGCAAAACTTTTTCTGTATCAACTCTTTCTAACATACAAATCCTTTTTTGGTAAAACTTTTTTTTGATCTTTTTTTTTTTTATTTGTAACGACAAGTCCATGCGGATGCATGCAATCACCTGCAAACCACGTGCATTGGGCATGACCGAAAATGGACTTCCCAGAAGGTAAAAATGGTTTCGGATTTCTCAACCCGAAAACGCATTTTGTTGATTACCAACCCCAAAACACTAATTGAGATTAATTTACTAATTAACAATCAAGGAGAGAATTTAATTTAATTTTAAGAACTTACCTCATGAGACAAAGAGTAGTTGGTTAGGTGGCAAGTCTCCACATTGACAGCCAATAGTTTTCTTATATCAAGAATCTTATCAGTTGAAATTCCCTTAATTACCCACAAATAAAATTAAATCAAATATAATTAATTAAAGTAAAATTAAAAAAAATGTAAGAAAAATAAAAATATATTTTATTTAAAAAAGAGATTAGTACCTTAAGAACAATTTGTGAATCATATGGGGTGATGACAGTTATCTCAAGAACACAAGGCACAACTGCAACATAGAGATCAAAATACCCATTAAAAAAAACACAGAGAATCAAAATAAGATTAAGTAGAAAAAAAAAAAAAAAAAAACTAGTAAAAATTATAAGAGCTAACCTTTTTCTTCTCTCCTTTAGCTTTACTTGCCTTACTTCTTCCAGTTTTGGGGGCCATTTTACCTTAGAAAGAGCTGTGTTTTTGGGGACAAAGTTAGAGACCCATTTCAGAATTCATAGCTAAATTTAGTAAAATCACAACTAAGCCTTGTAAAACCACAACTGAGGTTTATAGAGAAGATTTGAAAAGGAGAGGTGTAAGGACTTTGAAAAGGGATGGATATGGTGTTTTATGCTTACCTACTTCTGGATTTTTGAAGAATCCTGACCTCTTGATCTCTCAAGCCATGAGTTGATGACACATGGTTGGTTGATGATGGGTTGCTGGTATGGCTGGGCATTTGTTGGAGGGTGTAACTAATTGGTTAGAGGCTTTTAATTGTCATAGACTGGGTAGGCTACAGTTAGAATCAGGCCCACTGAGGATAAATAAAAAAGAAAAAAGAAAAAACTGGGACGGATTCAATCATTAATCGTCGGGTCTGGACCATAATTAGTAAATTCTCGAATTAATTTTGCGAACCCATCAACATCCTATTCGAAGGTTTGGAAAAGTTCACAAATTTTTTTAACATGATCGGATTATTCTCGAATAATTCACGAACTTTTTCGAATTATTATTACCACATAATTGGGTTTCGAACATGAAAAATCATTAAGACAAAAATTTGTCAATATTTAACTTTTTTCTTTATTTTTGTCGAAAATTTTAGCATTTTTTTTAAATGACAACCCCGAATTGTACAAGAACATTTTCCCAATGGTATTTTTGCTGCGCTAACTATGGTCTGGAGAATTTTGAGTAAAAGAAAAATCAATAAGATCCATTAATGAACCGGGGCGATCCAGTCTAAGGAAATCCATAATCCTATTAATGGCCTTTAAGATATCTCATGTTTTCAGGGCATAGCTTAGTTCAGAGAGACGAAGAACTGGTTCGGTTCGATGTTGCAATTTCTTTTAAAATAGTTAACGCTAGACCTATATAAGTGCAAAATCTGAAAAAGTAGTGCCCAAAAACTAAGTCACATATGGTTACCAGACACAGGCCCAAACAACTGGACTTAGGATGATCAGAGCTGACCCTTTTTAGGTTTCCAAACAGATCCTAACCATAGTTAGCAATTCGGCGTGCCACAAAAAATATGGCACCGGAATGTTCGAGTACAATTTGGGTTTGTCATTAAAAAATACATTAAAAAGTTCAACAATTTTTTATTTAAAAAAAAAAAAGTAGAATATTTACAATTTTTTGTCTTATAAAATAATTTTTTATGTTCAAAACTCGATAATCCGGGAATAATTTGGAAAGTTTGTGAATTATTCCAGCATGTTAAAAAGTTAATTCACGAATTTTTCTAAACCTTTGAATAGAACTTTTTGTGTTTTTTTTTTTTTCTGAATAGTTCGTATAGTTCACGAATTATTCGCCAATAATTTGAGAATTTACTAACTATGATCCTAAATAATGGTTGGATTGTAGTTGAATTCGAAACGATTTGGTGTGAGGAAGTCTCGCATGGAACAGCGATCCATCATGGACGATGGTGATTACCTACTTAAACTCAGATCAGAGGATGCAAATCATCAATTTTGTTGAGAAAATTCCCATTGATTAACATTTATGGTGAACTACTGCACATATTTCTATCAATTAAACGGCCCAGATCAATGGGTGCATCTCATATTGGTGTGTGAGGGTGGATCACCATCGTAATCCATAATGTGGCTCACCCAATCCTAGATTGCCATGTGGTGGTTGACTCGCCGGATATAGATAAAACATGATGCACGAGGAAACATAACGTAAACTCTCACCGATGCACGACTGTAACGTGTTTAGTTGACGTGAAGGAACGTGATACATATGAGAATAAGAGTAAGACTTGCCTGACCAACTGTGGTCAGGTAGCACCTGACCACCCACAATATAAGCCACATGGCAATTTACTAGAGGACACTGATGGTATAGATGTTTGGCCAATCCCTAGGTGGACCTACAAACCGAAAATCAATCTGATCAGTGATTTCTAAGCGTTAGTTGAAGTCATTTTCGTTGGTTGATGTTAACCGTATGATTTGAGCAATATTTACCATTATTTTCGTACAAAGCTCCAAAGGTTTGAAATTACTAATCAGGCTTATTTTTGGTTTGTTCGTTCACTTACGGATTGGTCAAACATCTATACGGTCAGTGTCCTCTAATAAATTGCCACGTGGCTTATATTGTGGGTGGTAAGGCAAGTCTTACTTGAGAGAACATTACATCATTCCACGTAGGATGGGAGTACAGGATATCCCCAAAAAGTCAAACAAAGTAGTTCTACTGCTACCATAAGGACGTCTTTAATGACGGACGCCGTATGCCCACGTGGTACATTTCTTAGAGACGACTGGCCGTATCCCCAAAAGTCAAACAAAGTAGTTCTACTACATAGCACATACATACAAGTGAGTGAGTAAAACTTGTGTCACAGGATGTTGTGACGGAAGCTCAATACGAGCCACATGGCACACGATCAGAGGGCTGACCGTATGGATGTTTGTCCAGTCCCTCAGTGGGCCTACAAACCAAAAATCAGCCTGATTAATGATTTACAACCTTTGGATTTTTGCACCCAAATAACGCTCAATAATGCTCAAATTCCTACCGTTAAAATCAACCCATGGAAATAACTTCAATAGAATCGGTTAGAAATCACTAATCAAGCTGATATTTGGTTTATAGGTCTAGGGACTGGCCAAACATCCATACGGTCATAGTCCTCTAATATTATGCCACGTGGCTCGTATTGAGTGCTGTGACCTGCTTCCGTCACAACATCTTGTGACACAAGTTTTACTTGAGTGAGTAAAATTTGCATGATCGGCGATGGTCATGCAAAAATCAGCCTTATTAGTGATTTCAAACCTTTCGATGTTGTACCCCAAATAATGCTCAAATTCCCAAGGTAAAAATCAACCCATGAAAATGAAAATGACTCCAATCCAACACTTAGAAATCACTAATCAGGTTGATTTTTGGTTTGTAGGTCCACCTTGGGATTGGTTAGTGTCATCTAAAAATGTGCTTCGTGGCTCATATAGTGACCAAAGGTCACTAACTGCCGGTTATGCAAGTTTTACTCACATACCAATAATCATCCTCATTCATGATTACTAATTGTTAGATTTGAGTACCCCAACTAACGCTCGAATCCCATGATTAAAAATCAACCCATAAAAAAAAATCAGATTTAACGGTTTAGAAATCACGAATTAAATGTGGTTTTTTCAGCCCATTCTGAAATTTCAAACCCCATCAAATGTGGTTTTTTCAAGTTATATGGTAAAAATACTGTCCATAATTCTTCAACTTCTAAACCAGTCTACGAATATGGGTACGCCAAATGGTTGTCAAAAATAGTTGTCGAAAATAGTTGTCCCCCATCCTCACCCATAAATAAATATTTGTCTGTTAAATTTTTCAAGATGAATTATAAATAACCACTTCAACCAATGACAAAAAAATATTATAACTATAATACAAATTATAAATGACCACTTCATGTCACGTCCTATTGATATTAACATGTACCTGCTCAAAAGGAACATCCCATTAGACGCTGTCATCAAAGATTTATTATTGCCCCGCCGCCTCATTTAATGATAACTTCACTAGAATTCAACACCATTGAATGAACCTAACCACCCAATTGGCCAAGGAATAAATCTTTCTTTGATTATAGATGTCTTTGATGATAGACAAACATGTGTTCACAAACGTCCGTATGAGCCATGTGGCACATTCTTATAGACTACTGACTGTATTGATGCTTGGCCCATCCCTAAATG
The DNA here is from genome assembly GCA_035048495.1 of Euptelea pleiosperma. Taxonomy (NCBI): domain Eukaryota; kingdom Viridiplantae; phylum Streptophyta; class Magnoliopsida; order Ranunculales; family Eupteleaceae; genus Euptelea; species Euptelea pleiosperma. The sequence continues at coordinate 21,415,590 of CM068549.1, forward strand.
AACCTAGCTATATGGACCAGAAATCAGTTTGATTGATGATTTCTGATTGTTAGATTTGAGTCTTTTTCATGGGTTGATTTTTAACTATGGGATTCGAGTGGTTCGCAGGTTCCACCTAGGGATGCCCCAACTATCCACACGGTGAATAGTGCCTAAGAATGAGTAAAACTTCAACTGTCATCGAAGACACTAATTGGGATGATTTTTGGTTTGTACGTCCACCTAGGGATTGGCAAAACATCCATGTAGTCATAGTCCTCCAAGTGTATGCCATGTGGCTCATATTGTGTGGATTGTCATCAAAGTTTTACTCTTAAGAATGTGCCACGTGACCCATACGGACCTCAAGCTTTCCGCATCAAATATGTCATCGTGTCTAGGAATACAAGGACAAGAATCCAAAGAACATTGTGTATTTAATATAGAGATTAATTTTCCCAATGAGCTTTTTACCATGGTTTAAAAAACGTTTTAATGGCTATTATAATGGTAATGCCCCAACCCCATCCCGTTATTTAGAAAATAATGTCCAAAACCTCAAAAAAGGGACTTACTGTTATTTTGGAAAAAATATTATTTTTTGTTATCGTTTTTTTTTTAAATTAGTAATATAATAATATTATGACATTGTTTTCTCAAATGAGATTGATGTGACCCGTTGTGAAGGCGAACCATTTATAGGGCCGTCTCCATACAAGTTGAGGCCTAAGGCCAAAACTCTATATAAGATTTTTTATATTTAATATATTAATATATATGATATTAATTAAAGAAATTAAACTCTCTATATTATTGGAAATCTTTATATAAAAACTATTCTTGAAAAACTACGGAAAAAAAATTGAGATGCGGAGATCTCTAGTGGCCCTACATGGATCATTTTTTGGGCAATGAGTGCAAGCATAGATGTTCAGCCCATCTACTGGTGGATTAACATACTAAAAATCAGCTTGATTGATGATTTCTAGCCATTAGATTTACTTCCCAAAAAAACTTGCTTGAATCCAATGCATGACTAGAATCATGTCTTAAAAAGTACTAAAACCTATGGTTAGAAATAATCAATCAGGTTATTTTTTATTTGTCCATCCAATAAGGGGTGGGCTAAAAATCCATGTAGTTAGTGAGACCTGGGCCAGGGGCCTTCTCTCGCCAAGGGGCCTTAGGCGACGGCCTTAATGGCCTTAAGGTAGAGCCGGCCATGACCATTTAGAATGTCATATTTTAGCTCTTCCAGTCAAATTTATATTAAGGAATTGGATAAACAAAATTTTTAGAACAACACTTCACATTTCGTTAGCAATTTTGCTGTGAATTTTACCTTTTATTATAATATCTATTATATGACCGTATATCTCAAAAATATAGAAATATCATTTTTTTTTTGCCAAAAGTGCATTTTAACGTATATTAGAAAATATTAATGGCTCAAAAATTCGGATAAGCAAGAATAAAAAAAATGAAAAACCAACTTTCTTTTGTTGGAAACAATCGATTTTGGAGAAAACAGAAATCAAATGATTCATACGAAAAATGAGAAAATAATAAATAGTTCGATTAAGGAATTGAAACAAATGTAAATGTTAGAAAAAAAAAATGAATTGAAATAAACAGATAAAAACTTATTTAAGACCGAGGCTTGTGTAATTAGTCTTAAAGGCAGAATTCACTCTTGATTAGTGCTAACAATTTTGTAGGTGTCCGTCTGACAGGATTCAACAGTCTTTTTACGGAGATAAGGTAACACTCAAAATCTCTATGTTTCTAACAAACTTTTAACAATATAAATGATCTCTCGGATGTAGTAAAAGTTCTGAAAGTTACTTGAAAGTATGAAGAAGAATAGAAGAATGAATGAGAAAAGTATATGCTCCGTTTTCTTGTTATGAAAATGAATTTCGAAAGCTAATTGAATTGAATTGAATGTATTTGTTTATGGACAAAGACATCTCTTTTATAGACAAAATTGTGTTTATTCTAAAGAAACACGAATTGATCATGTGGTCTGGATCAAATCTGGGCAGGTCTCAGTTAGTTATTAGTAGTTATATTTGATCCTACGGTCTAGATCAATTCTTGGCAGTTCTAAGTTAGTTATAAGCAGTTATGTCTAAGAACCATTAGATCTGTATGATCTTATGGTCCAAATTGATTACGTTATAAGATCCATTGGACCATCTTAACCGCTAATATATTCGTTGGACATGCATCAGATCACGTACGTTTGATGATACAATCATTATGATTGATCATCAACGGTTTGATAAAAAAATCAAATGCTCATAAAGTGCGCCTTACAAAGGGCCCAAAAGGCCCAATTGCTCTTTCGCACACACACGCGCGTGCGCGTGGTGGTGCTTTATAGCAGCTCAATACATCGAATAACTTCTCTATTGTCATTTGCATTAGTTACAATTAACTAGAGAGTGAATGCTTAAATAATCTCAACCAAACTTTTCACTCTATCTAATGTGGGGTTAAAGTAAAAAACATAAAAGACAACCAATAATAATATTATTGTAAGTGGGGTATGTTTGAGCGTATAGATAAATTCACCCAAAATGTTTCATAATAAACAAAATATATTCAAATAATTTTCTCATATAGGAGAACAGTTCATACAAAAGTTGAACAAAAAGGACTGTGAGTCCTAGTAATAATTTGACCACAAGTTGGTCAAATCATCACGTTTTACCCAGAGCATTGTTAAAAATAAAACATTTCTCACTTCCCATTCCTCTCCAGGGCCCCCAACCCAATGCTTCACCACTGTCTCTCTATGCAACGCTGTCTACTCTCCATCGTTTCTTCGGTTCAATCGTTTGGGCGTAGATAAATGGCTCTCGAGACCATAGTTAAGATGGATGGTGAGATCATTCTACTCTTCCATATCCCTCTTGACCTTGTCTTCTTTTCTTCACTGTTTTTAAATCTTTAGTAGAACTTCGATGATGGATTCAACGTTGATGACGAACCTCAGTGTAAGCCACGTTGTAGTTACACGCACATTTGGTAGTAATTTATACTAGGGAAAATTATCATTTTTACAAAAATACAAACCATTAAGTCCCCTCTACAAAATTATTGACATTTTGGTTTAACTATCTGCCATTAAGACCTTTTTTAACGTTACCATCTAATTTTCTCTGAAATGCTCATACTACCCTTCAATTATCATCAGTTTGATTTGAGGTTTAGCTAACACACAATATCATACGTCAATTAACTTTAACTAAGTTTAGTTCAACTCTTTCCCTCTATTTTCTTCTTTTACAACTCTTTCCTCTATTTTCTTCCTCTACAGCTCTTCGCAATTCGTCTATGCTTCATTCAAGGTGAAGAATGACGGAGGTGATACCATTTTGAAAGATTTCCTTCCGAATGTCTATTTTGTAGCATTTTAGTTATCCTCTACGGCTCTTTGTAACTTGTCTATGTGCCATTGGAGGTGAATAAAGAAACAACGCCAATTTCAAGCTTCAATTAAGAAAGAATGAGGTGAAGAAAGAAGGATAAAGTGAAGATGTTTATCACTTTCATTTTTGTTAAGCAATAATCTTCTCTCAAGTTTTAGTAATGATATATATTCACAAAACTAGTTGAACTAGTTCTATTTTCACCAAATTGGTTGAATCAGTACCATTTTCACTACATTGGTTGAACCAGTACCATTTTCATGATGTCTAGCTCTACTTTCAATTTGAGTATTGAGCTCAACTTGGTTGAACCACTAACACAGTTAAACTATAATGAAGAGACGATGGAAAAATTCATTTCAATGAAGAAGAACCCCTATAACAATGACAAAATAAATAATTTATTTTTAAAAGAACCACTCAACTTGGTTGAACCAGTACTATTTTCATAAAGTTGATATTATTTTTAGTTTGAAAGTTGAACTCAACTTGATTGAACTAATAATACAGTGAGACAATGATGAAGAGTTGATGAGAATATATCTCAACAAAGAGGAATCCTTATAACAATGGTAAAATGGAAAAAATCTTTCAAAGAAACCGCTCAACTTGGTTAAACCAGACCATTTTCATGAAGCATGTATTCGTTTCCAATTTGAATATTGAAAACAACTTAGTTGAATCACTAACACAATTAGACAATAATGAAGAGATGATGGGAAAATATCCAATGAAGAGGAACCCTTGTAACAATAGTGAAACAAACAAAACCCTTTCAAGGGAACCGCTCAACTTAGTTGAATCAATACCATTTTTCCAAAGCCGATATTTTGTTTTCAGTTTGTGTACTAAACCTTAAAACCTACAAACAATGCTCCATGTCATTAACTAATTCTATTTTATAATGCATGTGTGAAGCTCCATTTTACTCTCAATCAAGGTTTAAAGGAGACCGTTTTAACAGTTAAACAGACTGGGGGCGTTACCGTTTAAACTGATTGAAACGGCCAGGGACAAAAATAGAAAAACAAAATGGGAAAAAATGGAATTTAATGGAATTAAACGGATTTTAACAATTTTAACGGAAAAAAATGGGAAAATGGCGCTTCAAATTTTGAAATTTGAAAATAAAAAAAAATAGAATTTAACGGATTTTAATGAAAATTAAACAGATTTTAACGGAATTAAATGGATTTAACAGCCGTTTAAACGATTTTAACGGCCGTTAAAACAAAAAAAATGGCCATTTTATTCAAAATCGATAAAACGTGTTTAAACGGTTTTAATGGAAACGGGCTTGGGGCGTTACTGTTTAAACGGGCGTTAAAACCGTATTTTAGTTAATTTTGGTTCATTGCTTGCGTAGATGTGGGGAAATGTGTAGTGTGCTCCAACTGTAAAGATGAAAAAGAAAGACTATTTTTTCTTTTCAAATGCAATAAACCTAGACCACTGGTGAACCATCGATTTTACATTTTTGCCAAGATTCTAAATACGTGGTTGAGAACCTCTACGCATATGCATACAGATTTTTTGGCGCAACAAAAAAAGAGGCTAAAACAAAACCCTTTGAAGCCTCACTCTTCCCTACTAGCCCCCACAATCATGGCTTGACCTCTCCTCTGACAAACACCGCACCGAAGCTGAGCGGTGGATTAATATGCGGGTTTTAAGTCGTTTTCATTCCACATGCAAAGTCAGAGAGACTGAGTTCCAAGCATGGAAGACTATGAGTTGTCCTTTTTCCTCAATCGTCCTTCAATTGGTCGTCTTTTCATTATGATTTTTCCATCTTTAATAGTCTCAATTGGGAATTGTATGGTTATCGTTGGCTGGTGAATTTTGATCAAAGAATAACAAACTTACTACGAGTTAAGGTCTTATAGATCTCGAATCGTCGGCGATGTAGCCTAGAAAAAATAATGAAATTAAGAAGGGGGGCTCCTGAGCCTTACCCCAAAAAAAGTTTTAAGGGCTTGTTTGAAACCTAAAAATTGGGGCCAACCAATGTCGTTCCTGAGTAAATACCAACCAAACAACTTACAAATTAGAATCGGAATATAAGACAATGTTAACCAAACAACATGAAAATCAGAACTAGTTCAAGATTGACATCTACCCAATTAAGGATTAGTCCTGAACTAGACTAGATCCTAAAAACACGATGTTCCCAAACATGCCCTAATAGAGGCCGTTTCAACGGTATAATGGATTGGGGGGCGTTACCGTTAAAACGAATTGTAACGCGTGGGCAAAAATGGAAAAAAAATGGTGTTGAAATTCAAAATTAAAATTTTCAAAAGTGAAAAAACGAAAAAATAACAACTGTTTTTTTCCATAATATTTTTTTTTTCAGAAAGTAACAGCTGTTATACCATTAAAACGATTTCAAAGGCCATTAAAATGAAAAAAAAATAAAATGGCCGTTATTTTATAAGCGTCAAAACAGTTCTTAACGTAACGGGCTTGGGGCGTTCTATTTTAACGGTCTTTAAAACTGTTAAAGCGACGTTACTATAAACCAAGGTTTAAGAGGGGCCGTTATAACGGTATAATGGACTGGCCAGGGGTGTTACCATTTTTTTTCCGTTATAACGAATTGTAACGCTCAGGGGCAAAAACGAAAAATAACGGAAAAACAGAAATAATGGCGCTGAAATTCAAATTTTCAAATTTCAAAAACAAACAAAAAAGTGGTTTTTTTTTCCACATAAAGTAAAGGGAGAGGTCAATCCGTTATAACGGCAGTTTTTTAAACCATGAGAAAAAATATGGAATTTTTGACATACACCCCATGTTATTTTGAAAATTTGACATGCCCCCTCACAATTTGAAAAAGTTGACATACCCCCCTATGACTCGGTCCACTATCATTTGACCAGTGTTAACCCGAGTTGACTAGTAAATTTTTTATTAAATGACGGAAACTCCTTTGTCTTCACCTTTGGAACAAGGGTTTGAGCTAAAACCTAAACCCCAAATTGAACGACTATGGACGACGACCAGCCAAGAGACTCCAATGGGTTGGCCGCTCATCCTGAGCCTTAGGCAAAAAAAAGTTGTAAAGGCCTGTTTGGAAACCTAAAAATTGGGGCCAGCCAATGTCGTTCCTGAGTAAATGCCAACCAAACAACAACAACATAAAAATCAGAACTAGTTCAAAATTGACATCTACCCAGTTAAGGACTAGTCCTGAACTAGACTAGATCCAAAAAACATGATGTTCCCAAACATGCCCTAAAAGAGGCCGTTTAAACGGTATAACGGACTGGGGGCGTTACTGTTAAAACGAATTGTAAAGCATGGGCAAAAATGGCGTTGAAATTCAAAATTGAAATTTTCAAAAGTGAAAAAACAAAAAAATAACAACTGTTTTTTTCCATAATATATATTTTTTTTCAGAAAATAACGGCGTTATACCATTAAAACGATTTCAAAGGCCATTAAAAAAAATGGCCATTATTTTATAAGTGTCAAAACAATTCTTAACGTAACGGGCTTGGGGCGTTACCATTTTAACGGTCTTTAAATCTGTTAAAGCGATGTTACTATAAACCAAGGTTTAAAAGGGGCCGTTATAACGGTATAATGGACTGGCCGGGGGTGTTACCATTTTTTTTCTGTTATAATGAATTGTAACGCTCAGGGGCAAAACCGAAAAATAACGGAAAAACAGAAAGAATGGCGCTGAAATTCAATTTTTCAAATTTCAAAAACAAAAAAAAAAGTGGTTTTTTTTTCCACAAAATTTCCCAATAAACAACTATCATTATTTTCATTATAACGGTGGTTTTTTTTTTCACAAAATTTCCCAGAAAATAACTGTCGTTATTTTTGTTATAACGAAAAAATAACGGTCATTATAACAAAAATAACGGCCTTTATTTTTAAAGCGTTATATTGGTACATAAAGTAAAGGGAGCCGTCAATCCATTATAAGGGCCGTTTATTAAACCATAAGAAAAAATAGGGAATTTTTGACATACCCCCTATGACTCGGTCCACTGTCATTTGACCAGTGTTGACCCGAGTTGACTACCAAATTTTTTATTTAACGATAGAAACTCCCTTGTCTTCACCTTTGGAACAAGGGTTTGAGCTAAAGCCTAAACCCCAAATCAAACGGCTATAGACGACGACCGGCCAAGAGACTCCAATGGGTTGGCCGCTCATCACGGCAACCAACCCACCGGAGTCTCATGGCCGGCCGACCATTACTCGGCAAAATTTCCATGGAAAAATAGTCATCTTGTTATAGATCCGACGGTCGAAAATTTGAGATCATGCCGGGGCTCGTTCAATAAAACAAATTTTATATTTTTTACTTACACAAACAAAATTAAAATTACGAGAAGAAAAGAAGAAAAGACAAAAAAAAAAAAAAAAATTCAAGGGGAAGAACCCCACAAGACCTCAGCGACAAGTGTGGCAGCCTCTGCATCAGAAAGAGAAGCCTCCTTCACTCTTCTCAAAATCTCTGGTTTGAAAGCTCTCTTCTCTCTCTGTCTCAACCCTTCTCCCACTTCTAACTGTACAGCAAACCTCGCAACACAGCTTGCGAATGGATGACTCTCCAAGAATTTCCTCTCTTTGTTCTCTCTCTTCGCTTTCGATTCCATCTCCACAACATTCTGATCCAACCCACCCAAATCGATCAAATAGCCTCCCAGCTCCGATCTCTGTAACTCCACTAGCTTCTTGATCAAACCCTCTTCGAGCATCGCTTCGATTGCTTCTTTTCTCCCAAAATTCCCAATTTCGAGAACACAATCCATGGTTATGACTCTTGTTGATAGATCATCTACGCTTAGATAGCTTATGATTTTGGGGATTTCACCGGTCGCTACGATTTCGTCGACGAGAGGGCTTTTGATTGATCTGATGAGGGTACATAGGACTTGGATCGAAGAGTTTGATGACATGGAGATTAGGGTTCGGACCGTCGGACCCATCAACACCTCACCCACGAACACGTCTTTGTTGAATCGAACTAGAGCAGCCACCGCGTAAGCTGAGCCCTCTCGAATCCTCTTTGAAGATTTCGGGTCACAGAGAACCGATTCGAGAGCGGTGAAGACCTTCGATTTTAGAACTGACTCTTGTAAATCTCGATTGAAGCCTTGCGAGACCCGGGTCTCGAATTGGGTCAGGAGATTTACTTTAGCCTCTTCGTCGACCGACCCTTGGAGGGCTTTAACGAGATTCTCGACGCTTTCCCGATCAATCCATGCCTGGATCTCAGTCACGATCGACCCGGCAACGCGGGAAATCTCGTGGTTGGAGACTCGGCGACGGAGGAATGATCGAAAGCTGTGACCTTGAGATTGTCGGAGCTTTTCGACCAGGGTTTTGAGGTCGGAGAGGTGGTGGGAGAGGTTGGAGAGATTTGTATCGTTGGCGAGGATGCTGTCCGCTTCGGTCTCGAGCTCTAACAAAGCTTTAATGGCGGGCGAACTGGAGTCGTCTTTTCTCGAACTGGGTTTGTTCTGTAGGTCGTGAGAAGCTTGTTTCAGGGCTTCTAGAACTCTCAAGACTTGTTCGCTGTCTTCCTTCCGAGCTTCTTCCATGGCTACTCTGCTTCGCAGCACAGAGAGAGAGAGAGAGACTCTCTCAGAGACTTTCAGAGAAATAAAACTCAACGACCAGTCTTCAATTCATTTATACGACCAAAGAGAACCACCCAATCAGAGTGGCGCGTGATCCACCGTTAGTCAACATTCTAATTTGGCACGCAACCCATCGATCTTTCTAGTTTCTACTTTATAGTTTATACCGATACGTATCGGATCGGCGTTATTACTAAAAGACATTATTTCCTTCTTCGGTCATGATTCAGGATCAGGGGACCAAATTTTGACACAAAATTTCACACCAGTTTTGGCATAGCCACATGGAAGATGAATTAACGGCTGATTTTTTTGGTGAGGATGATCTCATCACCACCATATAGAATCATAGATCACCCCTACAAAAAATCAGCCTATTCTGAAATTTCTAATCCCATCAAACGTGGGTTTCAAGTTAACGGTAAAAAAAATAGACGGTCCATAATTCTTCAACTTATAAATCAAGCTACGAATATCAGAATGATTTGATTTTTTATTAGATTGATCTCCTCACCATAGAGACCATCCTCACCACACATCATCCCATTTCAAAACTTCTAATTTATATATTGTGCCGGCCAATTTTTTGGTGTGAAATTTTGTGGCAAATTATGTCTAATCTTGACCCTTCTTTAACACAAGAAGCCTAGTGGCTGTCAACACATATTTTTCGAATAAAATATCAGGATAACGGAATCTCAATCCGAAAAATTCTAATTTGACGAATATTTGATCCAAATAAATAACATAATAAATTATTATATTTATAAGATAAATATAATATAGTTTATTTCATACACGTGTGTGTGAAATAAATATAATTATTATATTTATATAATATATCTAATCACATATTATTGAAACGAGAGAGATGGGGGGAGAGAGAGAGAGAGAAGGGATGGCGTGTTACTTTCACCATTATTGTCCCCTCTAAAAGGTCTATTTTAAGGCAATTTTGAAAAACGTTATAACCGCTTGTTTGGAAGGGGTGACTTGCATGTCCCACGAGATTAGTCAGGTCCTCTAAGAGCTGCGGATACTCGTGGTATAAAAAAAATGTTATAATGGCTGTTATAATGGTAAATGGCCCAACCGGTAAAATATTCACAATCCCAAAGTTCAAAGTCCAAACCATGTGAGGCTTTGTCACAGATGTTCCTGGTTTATCTCACAGCGAACAAGAATAAAATGAAAATAAAGAAATAGAAAGAACAATGTTGCAATTTATATTAATTAAGAAATAATGGCAGAATAGAGAAGTACCCGAAATGAAGAACTCCAACAAGTGAACAATTTAGAACAGAAACTATAAAGAGAGATTAGATAAACTTATTGATTGAAAACAAGGCACACTTTGTAAGTGTTGTTGACAGTTGGTCGACGATTGCTCCTAGGATTCACATCCTGCTATAGGGTAGGCATTCCATAGCGCAGAAAAACACATTCAGCAGCACAACAAATTTTACATATTATTCATCAAAAGAGAAAAGAATAAGAAGCATCCTAAGACTCACGAGAAATTGATGCAGGACATTTAAGCAATACTTCTCAAAAGCCGCGACTGTTGGTAGTATAAGATTAAATTCATTTATCTCATAGGATCTATCTAGGTTTTCGATCGCCACGACCTTCGTGGGCCCATATCACACAGGCCACCCCACCCCGAGTGTGCCCCATATTACGCAGGCAGCCCCACTCGAACCCGATGTGAAAATGCCCATGCATTAATCACTTCCGGTGAGGAGACTCGAACACGAGACCTCCCGCTCTGATACCACTTTAATGTAGGACATTTAACCAATACTCCTCAAAAGCCGCGACTGTTGGTAGCGTAAGATTAAATTCCTTTATCTCATAGGATCTATCTAGGTTCTCGATCGACACGACCCTTCGTGGGCCCATATCACACAGGCCACCCCACCCCGAGTGTGCCCCATATTACGCAGGCAGCCCCACTCGAGCCCGATGTGAAAATGCCCCTGCATTAGAAATAACCAAGGGTAATTAGGAGTCCCGACAGGAGAAGCAGTGCCAAAAACAAATTTCAATTATTAGAGCAGAAAGTTGCAAGAACTTGAAATTTTTTGAAACATAAGTTGACAAGAATATGATTTATGCATTTGGATATATGATTTTTAGTAAGGTATGCTGAGGTGTTCTTCTCCCTCGCTCAAATTTCTTAGTTCGGTTCCAATTTTAAAGCATTAGTTTGAGGCTAGATTGGATTAGTAGAAAATCGATAAGCTAGGACGAAGAATTTTCCTGGAAGGGAGGATCCTCGCTGCCCATAGATTCTGATTTCAGCCCACTTGGTACTACTTAATTGTCTTTGACATGATCTACTCTTCAACTCTTGACTATTCTTTTTGCTGCAGCTTGCTTGTATTTACACAGATCCCTGTTACTAATCTTACTTGTCACTCCACATTCTCTTTGAATGTATTCTCATTCAGTGCTCCATCCTGCCATTATTAATCTGAAGAAGATTGATGCCATTGTCATCTGAATAGGACTATTAGCAACTAAGTAGTCATGAACTTGTTTATCTGTGCTATAATTAGATTGTCGAGATCCCACTAATCTTGGAACTCTCTCATTTCAGCGCAACTAACAAGCCCGGTATCGGATACTGGCTTACCAAGAAACCCAGCAAACAAGAAAAAGGGTAAACTAATGGCACTTTCAGAATTCCTAGACTTTGCAAAGGCCATGGTAGTTTCTGGAATATTGATCAACATAGGGGTGAGTTTCCTGAATCAATATAGTTAGATATTCTAAAAGTTTCTTCTTCTTGTTTTACTAAAGCAGCTTAGCTTTATTAATGTGGGAAATTATACATAAGTGGGCTATAAGCATCACAGTCATTCATACCCAGACACCCACCATAAGAGGGTCCTAGGAGATCTCCCAGACAAGTTCATTGACACCAACCTGATTTTTGGGATGATTTTAAATTCGAACATAAATAACAAGACTTGTTAATCATTTGCTAACATGTTAGAAGTTGTGACCTCTTCAACCATGGGAAGCCAAGGATTTGAAATGGCTTCACTTGTACAACAAAACATTTGAGAAACTGGTAATGGTTCATGGATGGATGGTGCCAATGAACTTCTTCTTCCAACTTATGCAAATCAGACCAATGCTTCACAGATTACTAACGCTGCCGAGTGGATGCATAGACCAATGGAGGGTAATCATCTATGGAATGGACAATTGGGTTTTGCAGTGAGCAAGAGTGAAGGAGAATTTGGGACTATTGTGGGTGACTCTACAGCACAGGGTCATGCAATCTCTGTCCCTTTCTTCGCACCTGCCTTCTGAGTTACATGTAGCTCAATAAACTTGAGAAATTCTTTAAGAGCTTTTGTCTCAAAGTTCTGCTGACTTGATTTAACCAAAAAGCACTACAGCATTGTGTTGTTCCCATCAAGTAGTGATTCCAAAGCTTTTTACAGTCCACAAACAATGAGAAATGTCTCCAACAACTTCTTTGGGAGATTCCCGTTGGCTGGGAAGAATGGTGCAAGCATCTTATGTATGATTCCCAAATGTTTAACCAATATGCATGGCACAACTGGCTAAATATGTCTGAAATATCTTTCTAAGAAACACTCCCAAATTTTCCTGTTGTTGATTCTTGCTTCATGGAGTCTCACCCTATATTTGTGTTACTCAAAAGTGTTTCTTTCATCTCCATTTGCTATTACCTTTGTGCCAACATTTGAACCTTTGAACATCTTCTAATGCTGTCATCCTGCATTCAGTGCAGGAATATATATATAGGTGCATGTTCTTAACATGGCCAGACATGCTGTTTCAAGAATGATGGAAAACAATGAAATGGCAACAAACAATCCATTCTGGTTACATGATAAAGATGTGAGGTTCTTTTCTTAGTAGGCATAATCTTTTTCAAGAAAACCAAACCCATAAATTAAGTTCTCAAGTTTTTTTATGGAAATCAAACACAACGTATTCACTTGAAGGTACCACCTAGCATATGTTGGCTTGCCTGTAATGAACAAAGAAGGAACTTGCTATCGATCACTACAAGAAAAATAGGATATAACGACAAATTTTTATCAACGGCCAGCTAAAGCCGTCGGTAAACATACATTCACCGACGGCCACACACACCAGACCGTCGCTAAAACTGCTCTAAAAAAACCCGCGTACACTGCAGTGGGAAAATTTGGCCTATAGCAACGGATTTACCGACGGTTTTTGTATAACTGTCGCTAAAAAAGACTTATAACGACGGCCAGAATCTGACCATCGGTAAAAAGACTTTTACCGACGGCCATAAGCTGGCCGTCGTTAAAAATCTCACCAAACAAATAAAAAACCGCGCCCAAAACCCCTCTTTTCCCATTTTCCCCCAAACCCAACTATCTCCCGCAAAAACCCCCCTTTCCCTCACCTGCTCCAGCCCCTCGTCGCTCTCGTCCGCTACCTCCCGGCGCTTGCATCCGCAACCTCCCCGTGCTGTTGCCTCCGGCCGCCGCTCCACGATCCTCGTCGGTGCTCCACGCCTCCGACCTTGCTCGACGATCTTTGCTGGCGCTGCACACTTCTCACAGGTACCCTACGCTCCCCTCCGTTGCTCCATACTCCTCCTCCAGGTGAGTTTTGGTTTTATTTTTTTCAATGTTGCAATCTCCATGAAACATTTTGTTGAATCGCCTACAATATGAGCTACGAGGTATGTTCTTAGATATTTTTGACCGTATGAATGTTTGGAGCAACTCTAGATGAACATCTAGACCAAATCCGAGGCTGATTAGTGATTTCTATGCCTATAATTTGACCCTTATTTGGGGTACAAAGGTCTAATGGTTTGAAACCTGTAATTTTCTAACCCCCCTCCCTCTTTCAAACCTTTGGATCTTTATGCCCCTAAATAATGGTTAGTAATTCTCTAATTCCATGGTGAAAAATCGACCCTACGAAAACAAATCCAACCAGTGTGCACCATGTAATTTCTCAGCCCCCTCTTCCCCCTCCGTCTTTCAAACCTTTGAAAATTTATACCCTAAATAATGGTTAGTAATGCTCCAAATCCATGGTTTAAAATCAACCCCATGAAAATGACTCTAATCCAGCTCATAGAAACCATTAATCAGGTTAATTTGTGGTTTGTAGTTCATTTAGGGCGTGTTGATTGCACGAAAAAAATTTCGACGGTTGTGACCGTCGCTCTAAAGGCTCTATAGCAACAGTGTTCGTCCGGCCATCGGTAAAAGTTCCTATAACGACGGTCAAGGGACGTCGGTAAATGATACATACCATCGGTACATGTGGCTTGCACTTTGGCGGGAAGACTTTATAGCGATGGTCGATTCGGGGGTGGCTGTCGCTAAATCCCTTTAGAGAATGTTGTACTGACGCCTAGCAATGGTCAGTCTGCCCTTCGGTAAATGATATAGCAACGAATATGTGACTTTTACCGACAGCCACCCTTTTTTGTTGTAGTGGATGGATGGGAGATGTTAAAATGTTAGAGAACATTTATTTATTGCTGATAAAATGAATGACAAATGGTTGACACTGAGGATGTACTTCAGGATTTCCTATTTGTTAGTGCATATTTTTTGTTTTGCTTAGTTGCATATGGGAGGGAATTATACTCGTGAAGGTAGTTCGAGTTTTTTAGCTGAATTCAGGACTAAAATGCATGTATATGCTAAAGACTCATATCTTTTCCAAGGGTGTGATTAGACCTTGATAAACAACATTAATTCATAGTTTTATGAACCGTAGCAAATCTGTTTTCTCATGCGTGAACTTTAGCACAAAAAGAAACTGTTGCTAAGGTGTTTTGCAACGATTTGAACCGTTGCAAAAAGTTTTGAAACGCTATTTTTTGCAACAATCCTTAAGAATTATGATTTGACCCTTCACTATCACCCTGGGAAGGTGAATGTTGTAGCAGATGCCTTGAGCAAGAAATCTAAGGCGATGGTAGTTAGTTTGTCTTTGAAAAGACACCAGATGATAGAAGCAGTTGAGAGTTTTGACCTATGTTTTGAGAGGAGAGACACTCGAGCCTTTCTATATAACTTAGTTGTTCAACCGAGTTTTATAGGGAGAGTCATGGCCGAGCAATTGAAAGACCAGGCATTGGAGGCGATTCAAGCATAAATAGTCACCGACACCGGACCAGATGGTTTCACAATACAGCCAGACACCAGCCTCAGATATTTGGGCAGACTTTGTGTACCAGACGACTCATCACTTAAAGATGACATATTAGCTGAGGCTCATCGATCAAAGTTTACTGTACATCCGGGGAGTACCAAGATGTACTATGATGTGAAGCGACAATATTGGTGGAAGGGTTGTTATAACGGTATAACATACTAGGGTTGTTACCGTTTTTCTGTTATAACGGCTGTTATAACGAAAATAACGCTCAGGGGCAAAAATGAAAAATAATGAGAAAAAAACATAAATAACAAAAGATAACGAAAGAAATGGCGTCGGAATTCAAATGTTGAATTTTGAAATTTGAATTTCAAATTTTCAAAAATAGAAAATAACAGAAAAATAATGGAAATAACGGCCTTTTTTCCTGAATTTTTCTAGAAAATAATGGTCGTTATTTTCATTACAACGAAAAAGTAATGGAAAATAACGACCGTTATAACAAAAATAATGGCCGTAATTTTTTGGGCGTTTTAACGGTATATAACATAACGGGGGAGGTCCGAATCCGTTATAACGACCGTAATTCTCGTTATAACGTTCGTTTTTTAAACCTTTGTGGAAAGGAATGAAGCGAGACATCATTAGATTTGTGGCGATGTGCCTTACTTGTCACAAGTGAAGGCAGAGAGCATCAGAGACCAGTAGGTACTACATCCCTTAGATATAGTTGAGTGGACGTAGGAGCAGCTCACTATGGATTTTGTGATGGGATTACTGAAGACCCGAAGGAACATGATGCAGTCTGGGTTATTATGGATCGACTCACCAAGTCATCTCATTTCCTAACGATTCGTGCGACAGACTCACGAGACACCTTGAATAAACTCTACCATCGAGATATCGTGCGACTTCACGTCATTCTAGTTTATATCATTTCAGACAGAGATCTCGGATTCACATTGCGATTCTAGCACAACCTTCAAACGGCCTTAGGGATTGACCTTAAGTTCAATACCGCTTTTACCCTCAGATTTTGAAGGATATGGTGAGAGCATGTAGGCTAGATTTTAAGGGTAATTGGAACGATCATTTACCTTTAATGGAGTTTGTTTACAACAACACTTTCCAATTGAGAAAACCCTGCAGATCTCCAATCTGTTGGAAAGAGGTTGGAGAGCACGCATTATCAGGACTCGAGTTGATTCAATAAACTACTGAGAAAGTTCAACTGATCCGAGATCGACTTCGTACATTACAGAGTAGATAGAAGAGCTACGTAGATAATATGCCATGACCATTGGAGTTTCAAACATGCGATCACGTATTCTTGAAAGTATCGCCCCATAGAGGCATCATCAGATTTGGTGTGAAAGGAAGCTAGCACCGAGGCATATTGGACCCTTCCAGATTCTACATCGAGTAGGAGAGATGGCCTATCGTCTTGCACTACCACCACAACATTCATCAGTTGACAATGTTTTTCATATTTCCATGCTTCAGAAGTACGAGCTGGATCCAACACACGTCATCGACTGGCAGGACTTACAATTTCAGGAGGATGCATCATTCGAGGAACGACCAATTCAGATTCTCAACACCAAAGAGCAAGTGTTACGTACCAAGACCATTCGTTTGGTCCTCTTCACTAATACTGATAAGATTTAATGTCGTGGATGAAATTCTCTTTAAGGAGTGTAGATTGTAAAACCTTACATACCCTTAGAGAGTACTTTTATCCATTTTCAATCTTCTAAGACTCTTTGCATGTATTTTTCTACACCAAATAAGACGATCTAATTGTTTAAACACACACTTGAAGTTTCAGTCAATTCCAACATAAATTAATTTTTAGGGTTTAGGACCATTTTATGCGGGTCCATATAGGTCTAGTGGGACCCACAAAGTTGTTCAGGCTATTTTAAGTCCTACATGTTTGGTGGGCCAGTTAAGTATTGCAAGCATAATTAATCTAATTTTAATATAATGTTTAACTTATGGCATGTACATTTGTGAAATATACTATTATATTGGAAAGTATGTACTTATAATAGATTGATGTGTAGTCAACATAAGAATCATACTATAGAGTAAATAGCATATTATCAAATACTTAGCTATTATAATAAGTTTACTTCACTATTAAGTTTTGGGTTAAGTAAAACCCACGTGACACAAACCATAAAACCCTTGTAAAACA
The DNA here is from genome assembly GCA_035048495.1 of Euptelea pleiosperma. Classification (NCBI taxonomy): domain Eukaryota; kingdom Viridiplantae; phylum Streptophyta; class Magnoliopsida; order Ranunculales; family Eupteleaceae; genus Euptelea; species Euptelea pleiosperma. The sequence continues at coordinate 21,432,959 of CM068549.1, forward strand.
CGTCTCCACAATTCCCTTTTGTTTTTATTTTATTCTATTATTTCTCTTGATTAAAAGCATCCCAACCGTCCAAGCCCAAAACCATGTTTCATCTTTTGAGTTTTGACAAAACATAAAAACAAACCTAACCACTAAATACTTTATTCAAACACATAACATCTTTTGAGTTGGGCCACTACTTCATCACTTCTCTTGTTGTGTTTCACATTAACATAAAGACTTACACTATGATATCTTGAATTGGATGAAGTCAAACTCACCGGCCTAACACTTCAACCTTTGTGTGTGATCTCTAAAAATCGACCATCTCACTTGTGCCAACGTGCTTGAGATCAAGCAACTCAATTCTTGTTGCTGGACCATCCAACACATTACCCCTTCATTTAACCGAGTCCATTCATTCATCCCACTCTCCTTTAAACACCAAAACTATATCACCTCCTCTCTCAACCTCGGATATCGGATTTGAATCTTGTTATTGTTCTCAGTTGTTGCATTTAAGGAAAGGTTCGGGATTGGGGGACAACTATTTGGCGGACCCACATAGAAGATGAATCAATGGCTGATTTTTGGTGAGGATGATCTCTATGGTGAGGAGATCATCCTCACAAAAATTCAAATCATTCCGATATGCGTAGAATGGTTTAGAAGTTGAAGAATTATGGACCGTCTTTTTTTTTTTCGTGTAACTTAAACCACATTTGATGGGGTTAGAAATTTCAGAATGGGCTGATTTTTTGCAGGGGTGATCTATATGGTGAGGAGATCATCCTCACAAAAATAGCCATTGTGGGTCCACCAAAATGGTTGTCCCCCTATCCTGACCCAACAACAGATGTTTATCTAAAGTACATGCAAAACAAAAGCTGAGATTCCTGCCTCTTTGACTCACAACCTTTAAAGGCAACTCATCGTTTCAATTCATCATCATCACTGCCTTATCCCCATGTTTGGAGTCGGCAATATGAATCCTATTTCTCTAACCGGCTTTGGTTAGACAACAGTCAACTATGCAGCGTAAAATCTAAAATGTGATCCACGATTTGTCACTTTTTTTTTTCAAGGATAAAAAGCAAAAGTGTTTATATTACCAAGGCAAGAAAAGTTGTTCACATTTAGCCATTCTTCTCAAATTCTAATGAAGTAATTGAGGGCGGTTATGATGCATGTTTTCAGAAGTTTCAAGAAATAGAGATCAGTGGGTCTACCACGAGTAAAACTTCTATCAAACGAAATTGTAAATCACAGTGTCACACAATCACAAGCCAATGAGTTCTCGGCACGTACACAAGTGCTTTTTGCAACGTACCAATGTGCTTTTGCTTTTAGGTGTACGAGTGCCGAGAACTCATTGGCTGTGATTGTGTGATTTGCAATCCGATTGTGACAGAAGTTTTACTCGTCTACCACTATCAATTTATCCCCGTGATTATCCTCTTATTATAACACTCTTGAGATTCCCAGGGATTTACAATATTGTTCAGTAATGGCTATCAAGAGAGGCCTCGCCAGTAGTGCACTCTTCCTTTTCATTTTATCTTGCTGCTTCATGGGATCTTGTTCTGCACCACCAAACAACATCACACAAGACCAACAGCTCAGGGACTATCAGCACCTAGTTTCCCCCCAGCAAGATCTTCAAATTAGGATTCTTCAAAGTCGGTAATTCGGAGAACAAGTACTTGGGTATATGGTTCTACGAATCTCCCGAGCTCGCTGTGTGGGTTGCCAACCGAGATACCCCAATCGTGGACTCCTCGGGGACTCTTACGATCGTTGATGGCAAATTGACAATCACACACAGTGGAGGGAGGCCTATCGTGGTAAGTTCCAATCAAAACACTAGCAACGCGACTGCTAAGCTAATGGATTCTGGTAATTTTGTGTTGATAGATGCAGATTCCAACATGGTCTTGTGGGAGAGCTTTGATTATCCGACCCATGCACTTCTGCACGGAATGAAACTTGGTCTGAATTTTAAGACAGGACATAACTGGTCGCTTACTTCCTGGTTAACCAACGACCTCCCAGCTACCGGGGCTTTCACTCTAAGTGTGGACCCCAATGCGACAAGCCAGTTGCGTATTTGGCGGCGAGGGGATATTTACTGGACTAGCCAGTCCTGGAACAATCAGAGTTCCGATCATCTCTTGACATCCGATAACTTCATTTACGTTTCAAATGAGAATGAGAACTACTTCATTTATTCTCCCAAGCAATCTTATCCTTTAACAGTTCCGTTTATCGACTCGTGGGGCAAAATCGCTCTATATAGTTGGGAGTCTTTGGACCATGGCGGTTATTCAATTTCTACATCTGAATTAATTGGTCTATGTGAAGACGATTCATTTGATCAGATTGAGTGTGTGGAGCAGAATTGCAGTAGTCGTGCCACACGGTACGAGCTAAAAAATGCCTCTAACGTAGCCGTAGATATTGCCTACGACAAGGCCTTGGACCCGAGTCTGGGTCTGAGTGATTGCGAGGCCAAGTGCTTGAACAACTGTAACTGTGTTGCCTATGCTTCTTATTTCAAAAATAAAACGGGATGCCTGTTTTATGATCAGAGCGGTGAGGAATCTATGGGGCCAGCTGATGCTGATGGCGGGTTTTATGCTTATTTTCTTTACTGGAAGTGGAAGGGTAAGTCTTTTAATTTGAAGAATTAAGATCGTCTAGAGTTTTTTTTTATAACAGATTCGGACCTCCCATGTTATGTTATGCAAGGTTTAAAAGGGACCGTTATATATAACGGTATAACGGTCTGGGGGAGTTACCATTTTTTCCGTTATAACGGTTGTTATAATGAAAAAAAAAATACACTCTTGGGAAAAAAATGAGAAAAAAACAAAAATTAACAGAAAAAAGGGCGCTGAAATTCAAATTTTGAATTTCAAAATTTCAAAAATGGAAAATAACAGAATATAATGGAAAAAATGACCTTTTTTTCACAATTTTTCCAGAAAATAACGGTCGTTATTTTAGTTATAACGGAAAAATAACTGAAAATAACGGCCGTTATTTTCATTATAATGGCCATTATTTTCTGGGCATTTTAACGGTACGTAACGTAACGAGGTACGTCCGAATCCGTTATCACGGCCAATTTTTAAACCATGATGCTATGTACTGTTATTTTTCCATTATAACGAAAATAACGACTAATATTTTCTGAAAAATTTAGTGGAAAAAAACGGCCGTTATTTCAGTTTTCTAAATTTTCAAAATTTGAATTTCAGGGCCATTTTTTCTGTTTTTTTTTGCTTTTGACTGAGCATTACAATTTAATTTGTTATAACAGCCGTTATAACGAAAAAAACAGTTACACCTCCAGTCCGTTATACCATTATAACGGCCCCTTTTAATCCTTGGTGACATAGTCCTGGGTACGTAATTACCATATGACAGTCATCCAAGCCATTGCATGGTGACCAAAGGAAAGTTGAAAACTTTGTCAATATTTATGCCCCCTTTTCCCACCTCAAGTCAGGGAAAAGAACATAATTCGATCATTGAGATCAGTCATTGGCTAAATAACGGTGACACGCCTTTCTCGGCCTTTAAACAGTTGACATGGCTGAGCTTTGGGTCGACTCGATCTAGTTTTTATGCCGAGTCGACTCGAAATATCCTTAGGTACCAGTTGCATTGAAAGTTCATTTTTATCTTATATTTTCTACTCCATTGATTTCTCTAATGAGCCTAAATCTTATGTATATATGGTGATGCTAGAGAATGCAACCACAGCCTACTCTCCGAATGCAACCACAGACTACGCTCCGAATGAAGCGATCTCGCCTTGCCCCAGCTTACACATCAAAAAGAAAAGAAACAACTGGTGGACAGTGTTGATTATAGCAGTAGCAGCTGCTCTACTAATGCTTCACTTGGGTTCCATGTGCTATTCACAAAGGAGAGGTCTCAAAATAACAGAGAATGAAAAAAATCAAGACAACAGGCTAATACTTGCATTAGGAACTAATACAACAACTTCCAACAAATTTAGCAATGCAAATAAGCTGGGAAAAGACAGGAAGAAGGATCATGAGTTGCAATTATTCAGTTTTGACATCATATTAGCTGCCACAGATGACTTCTCATCTACAAATAAGCTTGGACAAGGTGGATTTGGTCCTGTTTACAAGGTAATAAGCTTTTATAATGAGACAAGCAACACTTGAGATGCACCCCTTAAAACCCTGTTTTCAATTTTTGCAATTTTTTTTTTTTTTTTTTTTTTTTTTTTTTTTTTTTTTTTTTTGAAAATAGGGTTCTAAGGGGTTGCGGTGCGGTGTACGTGTCAAGTGAGGAGTTGTTGATTAGTGCTAATATAATAAAAAATGAACTCTCACTAACCTGCTTGCCTACCAAAAATACAAGTATAGTTACCCTTTTTAATTCGTCGCACATAATTTTTATTTTTTATTTTTTACAATTGGAGATTTTGTTGATAAAAGAAATGAAGCAAAACAGTCAGCATGGAGGCCAATATGACTTCCAAAAAAGAAAAAAAGAAGAAAAAAATGGATGAGAGGAAAATTCAATCTCCTCTCTATAACATGGCCTCCAGTCTAACAATTAGTTGTCTGCTATTATCCTAGACATGATAAATTACTCAAAGCTCAATATTTCAGGGCAAATTATTCGAGGGACGAGAAATAGCAGTGAAAAGACTTTCGAGAAGTTCGGGACAAGGACTAGAAGAGTTCAAAAACGAAATTGAACTTATTGTGAAACTCCAACATATGAATCTTGTTGGGCTTTTGGGTTACTGCATCGAAGGAGAAGAAATGATGTTAATCTATGAATACATGTCCAACAAAAGCCTGGATTCCTTCCTTTTTGGTTTGTTCTCTTCTCATTAATATTTTCAAAACTATTCTACATGTTTGTTTATATTTTCTCGATAATTTGATCATCCAGCATGCGCAAAATAACTCACTATTTTTAATTATACAATTTTTTTGAGACAGATCCTGCCAAACGCGGACTATTAGATTGGAATAGACGTTTCAACATCATTGAAGGGATCGCTCAAGGGATTCTTTATCTTCATAAATATTCTAGATTGAGAGTCATCCATAGAGATCTAAAAGCTAGCAACATTTTACTGGACGATGAGATGAACCCTAAAATATCTGATTTTGGCATGGCTAGAATTTTTGGGCAGAATGAATCTGAAGTAAATACAAATAGGATTGTCGGGACATAGTAAGCAAACAACACTTCTACATCACTGCATGAGCATAAGAATTTATATTCCTTTGAAATAATGCTAATAGTTCATTTTCCATTGGATTCAGTGGTTACATGTCTCCTGAGTACGCCATGGAGGGAATTTTCTCAATCAAGTCTGATGTCTTTAGCTTTGGGGTCTTACTACTAGAGATCCTAAGTGGCAGGAAGAACACCAGTTTTTATAATCTTGATTGTCCTCTCAACCTGATAGGATATGTAAGTTATTTAAATAAATTTCAGGCTTATTTGATGCACAACTTGAACTGTTTTCAGGAATCGTTACTTCTTGCGAAATACTTGGTTCGAATGAATAAAAATTAGCTAACTTTTTACCAAATAATGAACTAAACATTTAATTGCTTTTCACAACTAACAGGTTGCTACCATTCACAAAAAACTCTTCCTTATTTTTTATTTTTTATTTTTTATTTTTTATTTTTATTTTTTTTTATGCCGAAAGAATTTTGCAAATTTACAGTTGGTCCTTTGGCTAACATTGTTATGGAAATGGAATTGTTTCAGGTATGGGAGTTGTGGATAGAAGGTAGGGGCCTAGAGGTGATTGATCCATTGTTGGGTGATGCATCTCCCAAACATGAACTGTTGAGATTTATTCATGTAGGTCTCTTGTGTGTACAACAAAATGCAGTAGATAGACCCACCATGTCAGATGTTAGCTCTATGCTCAGTAATGAAACTATACCTCTGCCTGCTCCAAAACAACCTGCCTTTTCTATCTTTGAGGCAGATTTACACAGAGGGAAAACGGAAAATTGTTCTTTAAATGATGTAACCATTTCAGTGATGAAAGCCCGCTAGAGTTATAGGTTTCCATGATAAAAATAAACCTTAGGCGCGCGGTTATATTTTATTAGTGAATTACTATTTCTACAGCATATTTTGCTTTTTGGATGATACCATTACTAAACACAGTGTGGTCAGGAAAAAGTTCTACAGGTTCTATGGTTATGATCATCAAATCAAGCATATATCTTGTCCAAGCCTACATGGAACTCATTGACTGAATCGAATTGATGGGATTCTAGGGGTTGTAAATAAGCAAGCATGTAATATTCTTTCAGTGTTATTTAGGTCTGGTAGGGTTTACCCGTAGTCATCATCATCATAAGCCTTTTTCCTAACGTTATGGATTCAGCTGTACGAATACTGTTCCTCCATTCAATCTTTTCTAAAGTCGTCGTCCATTTAATTAATCTTGTCTAAAGTCATCTCTTCCGTTAAGGAGGGGTTTACCACCACCTTAAAAAAAAGGTTGATAGCGCACTTGATTGACGTTTTGCACCACAAAAAATAGATCGCTAGGTTGCGTGTTCAATACGAGCAAACCTATATAATAGAATATTAAAATAAACAAACTGTGCTTATCAATATACTATCCCACAATGTCCAATCTAAGATCTTTTTTTAATATTTTAACAATGGCCAAATCACTCCTTCAAAAATAAGAGGAGTCACTAATCAAGATATCAACGGTTACAATTGCAATTAAAAAGAGCAGGGCCTACTCTGAAAAAATGAAAATGAACCACCATCCATCTCAAAATTACAAGAAAATTATGTGGGTTGGGGGTCATGTGGGTCTCTACAACAAACATCTCAGGAAGTTGATGAGGAAATGAAGGAGATAGTTCTCTCCATGGAGCAGGTCGTTTTGAACGAATCGCTCCAAATTCAAGTTCCCAGGGAGGAGATCACTGTAGAACAGTATTGTGGTGATCAAGGCCGCCGGCTGACTCACCAGCGGTGACACCAGCCTTACCAGGGACCGAACCATTACAGGCACAAGAGACTGCAACAACAACCACAATCAGAGAGAGAGAGAGAGAGAGAGAGAGAGAGAGAGAGAGAGAGAGAGAGAGGAGAGAGAGAGAGAGAGACGTACCATGGGTTTTGATGAGAGAGAGGAGAGTGGGAGTCATGTTGCAGATGGGATGGGAGTCATGTTGGAGATGGGATGAGTCTTGGCATGGGTGGAACTGTAGAAGGCAGGGAGCCAGAAAGAGAGGAGAGAGCTGTCTTGAGTTCAAATTCTCTAACTACCAATACTCACCTGATAGTCAAGACCTACCCGTCTTAACTACCGTTGTACCGATGTGAAACCAAGGTTTAAAGGGGGCCGTTATAACGGACTGGAGGCGTTACCATTTTTTCCATTACAAGGCTCAGAGGCAAAAACGGAAAATAACGGAAAAAAAGGCTCTCAAAAACGAAAAATAACAGAAAAAAAGCCATTTTTTCCACAATTTTTCCTAAAATAACGGTCGTTATTTTCATTATAACGGAAAATAACGGCCGTTTATAACAAAAATAACAGATGTTATTTTCTGGACGTTTTAACGGTACGTAATATAATGGGTTGTCCGAATCCGTTACAACGGCCGTTTTTTAAACCATGTAAAGAGAACATGACTCAAGAACAAAGAAGGGTAGGAAGAGAGCCATTGGGCCTAACGACACAACAAATGGCATGGGACATAAAATTACTATTGACGAGCACAAAAAATTACTTTTGACAAGGCCTAAAGACAACAAATACCTTAAAGTTGCAAAAACATTCTAGAATCACTATTGACAAGGGCACAAAAAAACATGTGCAAAACGGTCAAAAAATAAATGCTTGCGCGTTAAGCCCACGTAAGTTCAAATCTAAATCCAAATCCAAATTCAAGTCCAAGTCCAAAGTCCACAAACGATGAATCAGACCCGACCCAACTCAGCTCAACGTGCGCATACATGTGTGTAATATTTGGTTTTACATGGTTGTGGCCATAGGACATAAAATTGGGATGCTCAAGGGCTCCACCCTTGGTTTCCAATCTCCTCATATATATATATAGGGAAGCTTAATTGGGTATGGACCAGTTCGGGCTCACAAATCAGGTGCTCATATGAGACATACCTAGCTAAGTAACAGGGAAGCTTAGTTTGAACCCACAAATCAGGTTGTCGAGGATAGAGCCCTAAGGTTCGGCTCACAGGTCATATGGTCTGCCATGAATTAAGGCCTCAAGTTGGATGGTCCATAAACCGAGCCTGTAATTAAGTTGGGTAATCTAAAAGGTATGAGGTGCACCCACAAGAAGGGTATGTATATGTACATGAGCTGGATAAAACTTTGAGGATAGTGGGCTTTGATGACAGCCCTTGACAGCAACAGAGTTCTCGACATGTATTCGAGTGCTTTTTGCCACCTACCCAAGTGATTTAAAAAAAGAAATCTTAAAAAACACTCACCTGGGTGTTGGGAAGAAAGACCAGTAAACAATCAAAACAACAAAGATGCAATTATCCACTAGATATACATGTTTCCCTCAAGATTGAAGTCTGTACTATGCTCTGAGGAAAAAAAAAGAAACACTCATCATATAATGAAATAAATCGTCTCTAATCAACCGAGGTATATATAATCCAAAGAAGAAGATAGAGTTTTTGTATCTAAAGTACAAAAATACCCTTATAGGAAAAAAAGACCGCCCTAAAAAAATTCGGTGGCGATGCCCAAAAACTCCCTCCACCCCTTCGGATAGGGCGCACATTCCATCCTGTAACCCCCAGCTAGTTCAGTGCAAAGTTGGGTTGCAGTGTCGTGCCTCCATGTACTCTAGCACCATGAGGCTCCACATAACGTAATAATATCTCACCTAACTAATCACGATCATCTTCACTGAACTTGCTGCATCTTGAGTGATACTGAACTTGTTGCATCTTGAGTGATACCTCCGTAGGAAACTCTTAATAAATCTCCTCCTTGGCTTCTGAGCATCAAGACCAACAGAAGAAACTCTTAATAAATCTCCTCCTTGGCTTCTGAGCATCAAGACCAACAGAAACTACTCAAACTGCTTTCTAGACTAGGCTTAGTTCTATTTTAAGGCCGATTATTTGAACAAACTTGTCCTAGGTTTAATGGGCGAGAATGAATTTAGAGGTTTAATTAATGGAGCTTATAACAAGTGGATTGGGATTGAGCTTCTAAAAAATGTCACACATTAAGCATTAGTTAATTTAGCCACCCTAGACACACATTAGGCATTGGTTTGGTCCTAGACCCTAGACAAGGACTGTGCACAACAAACCTCAGCCCCTTCAAGCCCACCTCATCAATTAAAATTTTGGTGATTCACAGGGTATGTGTAACTTTTTAAAATTGTGGGGGCATGTCAAATTTCAAAGATAAACATGGGGTAGTGTCGAAAATTCCCTTTTTATTTTTCATAAAACATACTCACGTTCCTAAAACATTCACTTGCACCATAGCCAAATCCCTGAATTTTTGGATTGCCTATGGGAGCATTCGGTTGGTTTGACACACAATTTTGCCTGGTTTTCGAAAAAAAAACATCGGTTCTCGCCAATTGTACCGAGTATTTTCTTTTCGCCTCAGAGCATAGGAAATCCGTGCAAGTCCATGGATGCTAGGTTTAAAGGAGGCTGTTTTAACGGTTAAACGGACTTGGGTCATCACCGTTTAAAAGGATTGCAGGGGCAAAAGTGAAAACAAAAACACAAAAAACAGAATTTAACAAAATTAAATGAATTTTACGGGAAAAAAAAAACAAAAAATGACGCTGAAATTCAAATTTTGAAATTTTAAAATTAAAAAAAAAAAGAAAATTTTTAACAGAAATTAAAAATATTTTAACGAAATTAAACAGATTTAACAGCCATTTTTTCACAAAATTGTTCAGAATTAAACGGCTGTTTAAACGATTTTAACGACCGTTTAAACAATTTTACAGCTGTTAAAACAAAAAAAAAAATGGTCATTTTATTCAAAAAAGATAAAACATGTTTAAACCATTTTAGCAAAAACGGGCTTGGGACCATACCATTTAAACGGCCATTAAAACTATTTAAATGGTCGTTTTTAAAGCCATGCATGGATGTACTTAAATCTTATTGTAGTAAGTATTTTTCTTTTGCCTCAGACCAAGGGAATCAGTGTGAGTCGTGGTTGAGGGAACTACGTAAATATCTGTCGTGTATTTTCATCTTCATTGATGTTCTTGCAAGTACTACTGATCTGAGAATATATGCCGGGAAAACGATGATCCAACCTCTGCTAAGAAACAGTCAAATCTTCGCATCCATATCGATCATGAATCCCGGTGTATAGGTTGTGGCGTCCATTTGAGATGCAAATTCAGCTTCCCTGATTTGGCTTCGTCTAGCTGGAACGAGTCCTTATATTCCCCTTCCAGTATCACCCTTGTGAGTGTCAAGATGCATCGCCCCATATAGTCCTAATAAGTCATCAAACAATATATATATCAGTACAGTTCTTATATAGTCCTAATAAGTCATCAAACAATATATATATCAGTACAGTTTAAGAACGCATGATCATGGTTCAAAATCTCGGGATCGGAGGGCACCGATCCCGATCGGGATTGAACGAAATCAGTAAGATGACCCCAGTATCGTTGAGATTGGTGGCTTCCAATCCCGATCGGCTAAGCTCATGACATACAAAGACCCAGCTCCGCCCCAATTGTGAGCCAGATCACTGCTGGCCCTATGGCCTATGGGGCTCCGGATTATTAAAATTTAACAAAAGCTCGCCCGTCCTGGGGTCCTGGGGTCCTGGGCCATTTAGTCCATGAAATCACCAGTTCTAACCCAGGAGGGCCAGGACACATACCAAATTGTTAAAAAATGGGAATTTTACAAACACCCCCTAAAATTTGAGAGTAATTAGTAATAGCCCCTTATATTTTCAAACTTTAGGATTACCACCCTTGACCTATTTTAACCATCATTTGACTAAATTACAATGCTAACTACATGTGATTCAAGTGGAGGTAATAAAAATTACTTCCAAATTTCAAGGGGGTGTTACTAAAATACTGAGAAAAATTTCGCTGGCCCAAGGGTCTTCAAACTTTGAAGTCCCCCTCCCAAAATGTCTGACAAGTACCCCTTTTGAACCACTAAACCAAGGGGTTAACGAGGGTTGAGTTAAGGGATTGGTGTACTTGCCAGACGTTTGAGTGGGGAGACTTCAAAGTTTGATGTCCCTAGGGCCAGCGAATGTTTTCTCCTAAAATATCCTAAAATTTTGAGAAAACATTCACCTGCCGGGGGGACATCAAACTTTTAGTCCCCCACCCAAAATGTCTGACAAGTACCCTAATCCCTTGACTCAACCCGCGTTAAGCCCTTGGTTAGTGGTTAACAAACTTTAAGTCCCCCACCCAAAATGTCTGACAAGTACCCTAATCCCTTGACTCAACCCGCGTTAAGCCCTTGGTTAGTGGTTAACAAGGGGTACTTGTCAGACATTTTGGGATGGACCGGGCCAGCGAATTTTTTCTCCTAAAAAAATTGATGAGATTGCAGATGATGATTACCTTTCCAAACATGTCGTGATCATAAACTTCCAGAATTAGCAAATCATGTAATCCATCTTCGATGACAAAGTCAAAAGTCTGATTCCAAACTGGATTCAGGCAGTTCTTGACAACCTGAGAATGCAAGACAGTCATTAGACTCCCAAGTAATTATTGTAGGTCAAAAGTCAACTATACGACATTCTTTGGACAGAATTCCTTTTACCTTTGTTTTGTATTTCATTTGTATTTTCTTTGTATGGAGTAGGACGTAGGGGTCGGCCTTTCCCATTATATCAGTTGCTGGCAAGTCTTCAGCAGATATGACCGTTACAGAAAGAACTCCTCTCACAATCACCTTTCTTCTCTTCTCTGTAGTTTTACTTTGCCCATTATCCTCCGTTCCGTCGGTCGTCGTCGAGAAGTTGGGAGCAAAAGGGTTCTCCATACCAAAAGGACAGTACAAAAGCTCCAAGTGCACCTAAAAGCCAAAATGTACAAGAAAAAACACAAAGCAGCAAAATTTTTATGCATGTTTAGATCACTTTCGATTTTCTAATCCAAATGATGCGGTCAATTTGCCCCCAAGGCTTAAAATGGGGGACAAATATTTTCGTAAGCGAGGGGGGTGAGAAATTATTTACCCATCTTGGTGTGCAAATTGGTGGGCCATGGAAAATATTCCAAATGCCCCAAAATGAAATTTGTGCTCGAAAATATTTTATTTGCCACATTTGCATGCGATCCAAACAGACCCTTAGAAGAAAAGCATATCAAAGATAGATGGTTCTCACTCACCTGACCCCTGTACTTATTATCTCTCTGGACTTTCAAATCTTTAACCAGTTTCAACCACACATCCTTGACTTTACCAGGTTCAAGCCCCTTCAACCACACTAGTGCACATCCAATGAGTTCAGATGCTTGAAACGCTTCGTCGTCAAAAACTTTTACTACTAAGCGTTGAGTAGATACATCTTCGACTGTAAATTCGAAGTGTTCATTCCACACAGGATACAACTGGTTGTTCTGCAGAAAATAATACCAAAGTATTTTTAAACCGACGAGGAAATTAAACAAAAACAAGAACTTGGGGAAATTAAAAATGGGGTTGGGTTCACCTACAATGGTTTTGCTGGTTTTCATTCTGTTGCGTAACGGGCGTACATACAATACAGCATAAGGATCAGATTTCCCAACTATGTCTTTATTTGTTAATTCCTTGGCTTGCACAAGCTTCACTTCTAATGTTCCAACAGGCTTCAACTCTAGCTCACTAAAACCATAACAAAATTGCAGGTAATTAGTGGCTTGCATGTACATATATGGTGCACATGCAGGGTGGATGGCGCGTACCTATAATCCCTCTGCAAAATGGGAACAACCTGCTGTGTTAAATAATCTTCAATCGACTCCCGTATCGTTCCCTGTACAAATGAATATGCCAATTTCATAAAATCAGAATCCCATATTATGAACTATCAATCTCTGTTCTATTACATAAATAGATACAATCTCTATGTCAACAAGTGCAATATTGGGAATTCTTGATGTCCTTTTAATAGATTCTCATCATCATTATCAGCCTTGAGATTTATACTATCAAATAGTCAATCAGTTCAGGAGAAATAGTAATAGAACCAGTTGACAGAATCAACAACAACCTCAATAACATCATAAATCCCAGGAATTGTAGATATATCACCGCCAACTACTTTAAGCGAAAAATCCAACTTTTCCTGCCAGCCAAAACATACTGCAATTATCAAAATAATATGTTTTTGCCTGAACTCAAAATCTTAGAAACAAGCTTTTTTCCAGGAAAAAAAGAAGCTCTTAGAAAGAACTAGTGCACACCTTTTCTTTCAAAGAATAAGTTACAGCTCCAATACAAGGGAACACCTCAACTAGTGGCTTAAAGATTAACCTGAAAAGCCCTGTGAAGGCAATGTCTTTAACCTAGATAGGAAAATCAGAACCAGAAGATCAATTTAGAAGTCATATTATGGTAAAAAACTTAATAAACTGACAAACTCAAAAGATATTACAAGGCATAGGTAAAGGTCATTCAAAGTTATTGTTTAATACACAGGTGGGTGTGGAAGGAAAATGAATGAATTATTTCTTAGTGATAATAGAAAGAAGTCCACAAGGCATAACCATCATCATTGGTGGGCAACACGATTCTTTTTTCGCCATTCAATTCTATCAAAAGCTATATACGGAAAATTTTTAAAACAAAAATCAAGTTTAATATATTTATAAAAACAGATAAAAGTTTTTAAAAATTATAGAAAAGATAACTAAGCACCCTTTTAAAGGGAAAAAAAAAAAGGGCATTCGCTCGTTAAAAGATCAAACGGACCAAAATACCCTTGAGATGATAGATGCCCTTTTAAAGGGTGTTTGTCAAATTCAGAACGCCCTTTGAAAGGGGGTATATGATCCTGATAGACATCCGTCCTTTCTGTCGGCCCTTTGAAAGGGTGTCTGTGTGCCTAGGATATAAAGCCTAATGGATGCCCATTGAAAGTTGCCATCTTCTCTGATCATTGCCAGCGACAAGCTCTCCCTCCTCTCCTCCCTCTGATCATCGGCGTTGCGCCTTCCACTCCAATTCTTGATCAGGTATCTTGATTTTATATTTTTTCTTTTCCTTTGGTTTTTTTTTTTTTTTTTGAGTAAAACTTTGAGGCCACAATATGAGACACATGGCGCACTCTTAGAAAACTCTGGCTATATGGATGTTTGGCCAATCCCTAACTGAACCTACAAACCAAAAATCAGCCTGATCAATTCTAGGTGTTGGATTGGAACTAGTTTCTTGGGCTGATTTTTTTTTTTTTTTTTTGGAAATCCATATCATGGTTGATTTTAACCGAGAATTTGAGAGGATTATTGACCATTATTTGAAGTACAAAGATCTGAAACCGCCTGATCAGTGATTTCTAGGCATTGGATTGGAATTAGTTTCATGGGTTGATGATTTTTTTTCTTTTTAAATCATTTCAGACGCATAAGAATAAAAAGAGCACTAGTTCTACTATTGAGAATAAGAAATTACCTTTACAGGTAGTGCCACCCCAAGTCTGGTATTAATATCAAGTATGATGGTTGGATTCCCATCCCATTGCACCTCCAACTCCAAAGCGATACCCTCGCCTCCATCTTCAATGATCGAAACTCCTAAAGAAGGCGATTAACTTATTTGAGCACCATGACCAATTTCTTCATATAATGAATGAAACCCAGTAAGCATCTCTCGGCCTGCTAGCACAGTGATCCTAACTGTTCTACTAATATGTTAAGTCATTACATTTGTTCGACAAGCGATGAAATACACACTCCCTCCTCCCGAGCATAATTTGAAATCATGTTCCATTTCATTCGGTCTCGGCCGAGATGTCTCATTGAAATGTAGTGTACCTAAAAGATACAAATGGAAATGTATCCTCGAGCCCAGAGCCAAATTTAAGTACTAAAATTAGTCTACAACCTTTATTTTCATGGTATACCTTTTATAACACTTATATGCTAAAACAAAATTGGAAAAATTACCTCTAGGGCTGTAAGCACTTACGACCCAAGGCAACCACCTCTTCATTATTGGGTCCAAAAAGGGCTGCCTTTTTAGAAATATGGACTTAAAACCCCAATCAGCCTATTAATTTTGAGCAACTTTTAAAAATGTATTCCTACATTATCCTCGTAGAGATGTAAGCTTAGTGGGTTTTAATAAAAAAAAAAAAAAAAAGGAAAAGGAAAGAGAAACTGCAAACCAGAAATCAGCCTGATTAATGATTTACTCCTTTGGATATTTGTAACCACGACGCTCAAGAATGCTCAAATTCCTACCGTTAAAATCAACCGATGAAAAGAACTTCAATACAACGCTTAGAAATCACTGATCAGGTTTATTTTTGGTTTGTAGGTCCACCTAGTCATTGGCCAAACATCTATACAGTCAGCGTCCATTAAGAGTGTGACATGTGACTCGTGTTGTGGGCTGTGATCGGCTTCGCTCACAGCCCGGTGTACTACCAATTTCTTTTGCAAAAGGAGCACCCTAATAAAAAAAAAAAAGGGATAAAACTACATCTCTACCTATGAGGATAAAGTAGAAATACATTTTTAGAAGTTGCTCAATATAGGCTTATTGGGGTTTTAAGTCCATATTGCTAAAAAGGCAGCCCTTTTTGGACCCAATAATGAAGAGGTAGTTGTTGTGGGCCATAAGTTTAAACTTATGCCCTGGAGGTAATTTTCCCAAAAAAAATTTGTAACCTAATACCTTACAAACCAATCAAATAAAAATTATAACACAGCCAATTACACTAACCTGTGAATTGAGGCGCAACATTTCCCAAAGTGAACTTGGAAAACTTGAGAGAAGATAATACGACAGGTCTATATTGTTCAAGAATCGGTTCAACTGAACTTTTAATCAGCTCTGATGTTGCCTGTTCCAGCACAAGAAAAATGATACCTACTTTATACTATCACCCAAGGCTTTCAAACCTTGGACTCGGCTTAGTATTTGATCTATAATGGCTAACCGAGTCAACTCAGAAACTCAGCCAAATCAGACGGGTCGAATGGTCTCGTGAGTCAAATCGCAAAATTATCAAATAAATAAGTGGTGTTATAGTCGAAATTGCATATTATATATAAACTTTTCCATTTCGAATCCCTAAAGGGGTGTTTGGCAACAGACCAAATAGTAACTTATTGACCTTTATAAGCCAAAAAGTTAGTTGGATTGTTTCATATTTTAACTTTTGAAAAGTTCAAGCTAACTTAACAATGAAACTAATTTTTTTAGCTTTTAACTTCTAAGAGAAATTATTTCGCAAAAATTAGAACTCCTCCCGATGCCTTTAACTTCTATGACTTGCCTTTAACTTCTATGACTTTTCTGTAGGTCAGAGATCAACTAGTAACTTCTACAAGAAGAAAGTGCTTTTACTTCTCGTTCCCAAACGCTCCCTAAATGAGGGATATTATAGTGTAGTAGCTACTTTATAATACCACTCAAGGTTTTAAAACTCATCGAGTTGACTCGGAACTCAGCCGAGCCAATTGACTCGCTCTTATCTCGAGTAGACTCAGCTTAGTACTTGATCTATAGGTCACTCAAAAACTCGGCCAAGTCAACTCACAAGTCAAAAAATCAAAATTACATATTATATATAAACGTTTCCTACTTCGGATCCCTAATTGAGGGTTATTATGGTGAAAATATTTCCTTAAATATTTTAGCAACTTCAAGTATATTTTTTGTTTTTTAATTATTTTTATTAATTATTATCAATATTTATATATTTAATAATTAATTTCGCAAGTCATCGATTGAGTTGACTCAACTCAATCGACTTTCGTGTCTGAGCATTCGAGTTTTAAAACATTGCCATCACAAAACCGCATTAATCGCCGTTCTGTCCAAATTTTAACAAAAAAAGGGTATTTTAGTAACACCCCCCTGAAATTTGAAAGTAATTTATAATACTCCCTTATACTTTTAACTTTCGGATTACCCCCTGGACCTAGTTTAATTATCATTTGACCAAAGTTAAAACGTGACATGCATCATGAGCGCCTGCTAATGTGATCATAATATTGCAAGTACAATGCTAACAACGTGTGATTCAAGTCTGTTTTAACTGAAGTCAACTACTGTTAAACTAGGTCAAAAGGAGTAATCCTAAAGTTTGAAAGTCTAAGGGGTATTACAACGAAAATAACGGCCGTTAATAACGGATTCAGAGCTCCCCGTTACGTTATGTACTGTTAAAATGCTGAACGACCGTTATTTTCTTAAAATTTTGTGAAAAAAGAGCCGTTATTTTTCGTTTTTGAAAAATTGAAATTGAAATTTAAAAAATTGAATTTCAACGCCATTTTTTCCGTTATTTTTCGCTTTTGTCCCGAGCATTACAATTCGTTATAATGACCGTTATAACGGAAAAACGGTAACACCCCCCGTCCATTACACTGTTGTAACGGTCCCTTTTAAACCTTGTTACAAATTACTTCCAAATTTCAGAGAGGTGTTATTAAAATACCCCAAAAAACAAAAAGCCAAAAAGTTTCCTATTATATATGTGAAGGTTAGCAGAATGTTACCTCATTAAGATACGGCCAGATCTTGGTAAGTTGAAGATTAAGCCAATTCAACCTCTGTCGCTCCGAGAACATAATCCAAGAAGGATACATGGCAGCTGGAAGTATCTTCCTTAATTCCTCCACTCTCATTTTCGCAAAAGCTGCCACTATCGTCGCCTGCCAAATTAATTAAAAAAGAACTCACAATTTTGCTTAAAGGGATACGAAATTATCGAAATTACGTACCAGTTCTGATCGGCGCTTGGATCGGGTTTTCTGGAAATGGACGAAAACGAACATCAGCCCGATACCTACCGCAATTCCGACGACCAGGCAAACGAAGAACGACATTTTGTGCAAATGCGAGAGAAATCCCCAAAGTGCTCAATAAAACTACAAGTACTGTTCTCTCAGTTTCAGATGTTGTGCGGCACTGCGGCTTACTGCTTAGCTTCAAAGCCTTCAACCGACCTTTATGCCCACGTCGGCATACTAATTCCCCAAAAATGAAACGTGGCATTTTTTTCGGGCCCACCGACCTTTGATCAATCTTTAAGTTGACAGATGGCAGAAAATTATGCCACGTTGACTTATAAAAATATTATGCCACGTCGGCATACTAACTCCCTAAAATGACACGTGCCAATCTTTTGGCCACCGACTTATGATCAATCTTTAGGTTGACAGAAGGCAGAAACCATTATGCCACGTCGGCTTATTTACTCCCTAGGATAACACGTGGCATATTCTTTTGAGTCTGCTGACCTACGACAATCTTTAGATGGACACACGGCAGAAACTCTTATACCCACATCGGCATACTAGCTCCCAAAAATTACACGTGGCATGCTCTTTGGGCTTACTGAGCTATGAGTGTTTGGGCATCTCTTGGTGGACCTAAAAAATTTAGGCTGAAGAGCCCATGTATGGGCCTGTTCGAGAAGTCCATGAAGAAAAAATGTTCCAATTGAATGGTTAGAAATCGACAATCATGCTGATTTTGGATGTGTAGGTTCACTAAGGGATGAGCCAAACATTCATCCGAGAGGAGAACTTTTCTGACGGACGTCCGTCATCAAGGTTACTGATAGACATCAATATGAGTCACGTGACACTTTTTTGAAATCGCTGACCGTATGAATGTTTGGCCCAACTCTAGCCTGATTAGTGATTTCTATGTGCTGGTTGATTTTTAACGTATTATTTGGGGCACAATGGTTCAAGGGTTTGAAATCATTAATCAGGTTGAGTTTTGATATGTAGATCCACTTAGGGATAGGGCTGCAGCTCGGGCAGGTTGGGTCAGGTTGGGGGTAACAACCATAGCCCAACCCAACCTTAAAGTTTGTGAACCCTAACCCAACCCAACCTAAGGTCTGGCTTAGATTTTCCAACCCTAGCCCACCACGATCGGGTTGGTCGGGTTGGTCAATTTCTTAAATTCTTTTATAGGTTGGAAAGATTACTAAATTTTTTCATATTAAAATTATTTATTGGTCAATACAATAACCGTTATGCTAACCATTAAATAATAACTTCATTTCCAACACCTCGTGAAAGAAAATAAGATATTTTTATAATAAGGGAAAAGTTTATTAACTCAAATGCATGATTAAAGTTACTAAAGAAATAACCAAAAGTAATCGTCAAAGAAAATTCAATATCGACCAAATTACATAAAATGTCAAAATTTAATTTCAAGGGAATTTTGTAATCTCACACAAGTGTTGTAGTTTGCTAAGGACAAATATCTATGGGTTGCCTCATTTACCAAAATGTAGTGTGGATGTTTGTCAATGTACTAATACATATGTAGTTTGTATGTCAAGTTCGGGTGGGTCGAGTTGGGCCGAACCTCAAACCTAGCTCTGAAAGGGCTAACCCAACCCCGGGTTCGAGTTGAGCAGGGTTGAACCCGCCCAAGTTGCAGTCCTACTTAGGGATGAGCTAAATTCCATTTGATCGGTGGTCTCTAAAATTCTGCCACTACTGTGGTCCGTCATCAACAGTGATGACAGCGTCCTCAGATGGAGTAAACCTTCAATGACACTACAATCAGCGATGCCGCTGACTTCAGCCAATATGAGCCACATGGCACATTCTTAAGAGGATACTGACCATATGGACGTTTGGCCAATCACTAGGTGGACCTACAAACCAAAAATCAGCCTGATAAGTGATTAAAAACCTTTGGATATTTGTACCCAAATAATATTCAAAAATGCTCAGATTCCTACGGTTAAAATCAACCCGTGAAAATCACTTCAATCCAAGGCATATGAATCAATGATCAGGTTTATTTTTGGTTTGTAGGTCCACCTAGTGATTGGCCAAACATCCATACGGTTGGGAGTAAAACTTGTCACACGATGTTGTGACCGAAGCCTGTCACAAGCCACAATACGAGCCACATGGCATACTATTAGAGGGCACTGACCATATGGATGTTTGGCCAGTCTCTCGGTCAATCTGCAAACCAAAAATCAGCCTGATTAGTGATTTACAACCTTTAGATCTTTGCACCCAAATAACGCTCAATAATGCTCAAATTCCTACGATTAAAATCATTCCATGCGAATTTGAGCATTATTTGGGGTACATGATTGAAAGGTTTGAAATCACTAATCAGACTGTTTTTGGGTTTGTAAGTCCACCTAGGGATTGGCCAAATATCCATACGGTCGGCAGCGTTCTCTAAATATGTGCCACATGGCTCATATTGTGGGCGGTCAGGGCTCATGTGACCGTTGGCGGTCATGTAAGTTTTACTCCATCCCTAGGTTGACTACAGTATTAGCCATGGTCAACAACCACTTAAACTTGACGAATCCATGTTGGTCGATTAAAAACTAAGTAATAAGTCTTCACCTAAGAGAAAAACTCTCTAATTTTATTAATCAAATATCAAATCTCACATATTTTTGTTTTCACATATCTATATAACAAAACAGGATAGTTGTCTCCCCACTTATATCCCCTCTTATCCGGCTTCATAAAGGATGGCCGAGATCTTATCACACCAAATGGACGGTGGATCTCAGCCACTCACACCCAATTTTGACAAACGCTTTGTCTCATAGTGCCGTGGGCAAGGGTCACCTACTATTTACCTACATATAAGGAATGATATGGGTTGGATTTACATATAGGCCCAAGGGCCAGGCTCAGGAGCCTTACTTTTTATGCCTCGAGAGGGGTGGTACCGTTAAAACGGATTGAAACGGTCAGGGACAAAAATGGAAAAATGAATTTTAATGATTTTAACGGAAGAAAGTGGTGCTGAAATTCAAATTTTAAAATTTTAAATTTTAAAATTTTAAATTTTAGAATTAAAAAAAAAATAGAATTTAACGGAAATTTAATTATTTTCTTATACACCTCTTATCTTATACTAGTGGGTGCCCCGTGCCATCGGCACTCCTCGACAAAGACTTTGCCAAAATCAGGTGAGTGGCAGAGATCCACCGTCTATTTGGGGGAGGATTAGATTTCGGCCCTTTTTTGTTGATGCTTATAGGAGGTATAAGTAGGGAGACAACCAATGTGTTTTGTTATATAGAATAGTACATGGCCCATGCCCACGACACTCTCCAACAAAAGCGTTTGCAAAAATTGCGGTACTCAAACGGTATAATGGACTGGGGCGTTACCGTTTTTTCCATAATAACGGCTGCTATAACGGATTGTAATGCACAGAAGGAGAAATGGAAAAATAATAGAAATAACAAAAAATAACGGTATTGAAATTTAAATTTTGAATAAATTGAGGTCATATGAGGCGGATTGAGTGGCTGAAATCTAAATGTCCACATTAGATGGATGGATAAGATAAGATAATACAATTGAGTTATGAAGCATAGTGGATCTCAGCCACTCATTATTGAAGCCATATAAGATAAGAGGGGTATAAGAAACCCATTAATTTTCGTTAAATTCTTTTTTTTTTTACTTTTTAAATTTTCAATTTTCAATTTTCAAATTTCAAATTTTAAATTTTGAATTTCATCAGCACTTTTTTCCCTTAAAATCATAAAAATCCATTTTTTCCCATTTTTGCCCCTGGGCGTTTCAATCCGTTTTAACGGTAACATCCCTCTCGAGGCATAAAAAGTGGGGCTTCTGAGCTTGCCCCTTGGGCTATATGTAAATCCAACCCATTTCATTCCTTATATGTAGATAAATAGTAGGTGACCCGTGCCCACGGCACTCATCGACCAAGCGTTTGTCAAAATTGGGTGTGAGTGGCTAAGATCCACTGTCCATTTGGTGTGATAAGATCTCGGCCATCCTTTATGAAGCCGGATAAGTGGGGGAGACAACCGTCCTGTTTTGTTATAGAGATGGCTTGAATAATTAGTGGCTGAGATCCACTATGCTTCATATCGATGGCTGAGATTAACTCCCACCCGATTTTGACCAACACTTTGTCAGAAAGTGCCACGGGCACAAGCCACCCACACATATATCAAGACAACTCAGTTGTATTCTCTTAGCTTATCCATCATCTAATGTGGACAGTTAGATAAAGAGTGGTCGAGATCAAATCCATCAATCTAATGTGAACGGTTAGATTTCAGCCACTCAATCCACCTCATTTGACCTCAATTTATTCAAAATTTGAATTTCAACACCGTTATTTTTTGTTATTTTCCCATTTCTCCCTCTGTACGTTACAATCCGTTATAATGGAAAAAACAGTAATGCCCCAGTTTGTTATACCATTTGAGTGACGAAGGCACCCAATATTTGCAAACGCTTTTATCGGAGAGTGCCGTGGAACGGGCCATTTACTAGTCTATATAACAAAACATGACGGTTGTCTCCCCCTCTTATCTGGCTTCATAAAGGATGGCCGAGATCTTATCACACCAAAAGGACGGTGGATCTCAGCCACTCACACCTAATTTTGACAAACGATTTGTTGTTGAGTGCCGTGGGCACAGGTCACCTAAATGGGTTGGATTTACATATAGCCCAAGGGTCAGGCTCAGGAGCCCACTTTTTATGCCTCGAGAGGGGTGTTACTGTTAAAACAGATTGAAACGGCCAGGGGCAAAATTGGAAAGAAAATATTTTAACGAAAAAAAGTGGTGCTGAAATTCAAATTTTAAAATTTAAAATTTGAAAATTAAAAATAAAATAAAAAATTAAATTTAACAAAAATTTAATGGTTTTCTTATTCCCCTCTTATCTTATATGGCTTCAATAATGAGTGGCTGAGATCAACTATGCTTCGTATCGATGGCTAAGATTAACTCCCACCTGATTTTGACAAACACTTTGTCGGAAAGTACCGCGGGCATGGACCACCCACGCATATATCAAGACAACTCAGTTGTATTCTCTTATCTTATCCATCCATCTAATGTAGACGGTTAGATAAAGAGTGGTTGAGATCAAATCCATCAGTCTAATGTGGACGGTTAGATTTCAGCCACTCAATCCGCCTCATTTGACCTCAATTTATTCAAAATTTAAATTTCAACACCGATATTTTTTGTTATTTCTGTTATTTTTCCATTTCTCCCTCTGTGCGTTACAATCCGTTATGGCAGCCGTTATAATGGAAAAAACAGTAACGCCCCAGTCCGTTATACTGTTTGAGTGCCGAAGGCACCCAATTTTTGCAAACGCTTTTGTCAGAGAGTGCCGTAGGCATGGGCCGTTTACTATTCTATATAACAAAACACATTGGTTTTCTCCCTACTTATACCTCCTCTTATAAGTATCAACAAAGAAGGGCCAAGATCTAATCCTCCCCTAAATGGATGGTGGATCTCCGCCACTCACCTGATTTTGGCAAATTCTTTGTCGAGGAGTACCGATGGCATGGGGCACCCACCAGTATCCTATAAGCAATGAAAACTACTCCAATTGGACTTGAAAACGCTTTCAAACTCTGTCCTAATCCTATGAAGACTTAAAAGAACTAATTTCTAAACAAATAAGACTAAAATAAATCTAAAAACAAATTGCAACCTAAGGTAATTCATACTTCTCCTATCTTCTAGAACCCTTTAGATATATTTAAAAGTTGACTCGTTGAGTAGCTAAAAACCAAGTCAATAGCTCGAGTCTACCTGGAATCCGATCGAGCCGAATTAATTAGACCAAGTTCCAAGTTAATTCATCAAGTTTTAAAATTCCGACCCAATCTTGGTAAAAGACACATAAGTTGGGTCTCATCTTAAATCTAACCCGCTCTATTTCATGCCCTAAGTAGAAGTCCTCCCATATTTATTTATTTATTTGATATCGAAGGGTATCCCCACAGCTCATTGGATGGGACTAATCCCTACGGTTGTACATACCGACCCCACGGAAGTTTCCCATACATACAAGTGGGTTAAACAGGAGGCCAGGCAGTTTCGAACACACGATCAAAGGGAGCAAACCCTTGGATCAAACCCCTATCGCAGTTTTACTGCTGCACCAACACGTACCCTTAGAAGGCCTCCAATATTGTGACCCATTGGGCCCCATTTGCTAGGTTCTTGCCCAATTATGCATATTCTAATCCTTAGGTTCACGCTCAATTCATGGGTCTTATGATTGTCACCTAAGCGTGATCTAAAGGAAGCCAAGCTTGAAAGTCTATTGAATCATTTCGACCCATTTACAACCGTACTACTTCTAAGCATCACCCTTTTTTTTTTTCCGTAGGCAAAGGTTTGGACCACAAAGACCAGCCATTAAGGCAAACATGGGCTAGTTGAACCTTGGACCACCCACAAGGGGAGGCTACACATGTGGTAGAAAAACACATGCATTGATTGACCAGTATGACCATGGGGAATACCAATGACCAACATCATATCAACCAACCACTGAACTCTATTAAAAAGGCAAAAATTCAATTAAATTTTGGGTCGGGCTCAGGGGACCCCCATTTTTCTGACCCCTCTCGGTGTTTGTGTGCTCGGTGGTGGGTTTCAAGAATCCAACGGTGGTTGTCAGCACCGAACTGGCATCACAGGGCTTTACTGTTATAATTGCTGTTATTTTGGTTATAATGACCGTTTTTTAAACAATGGTCACCAACACTCGCCACATATACATCAGAGATGAGGCCCATATGATTTGAAATGGCCAAATTTAAAAAAAAAAAAAAAAAAAAAAGAGGTATGTGGGCCCACCTAAGGAGATACCAACGCAATAATTTGGCACACAGGCCCACTGTCGTACTAGTGCTCAATTATGCAGTCTTGCACAAACGCTTCGACGCTGAATCGCTGATGCCCTTTACCATAATTGTGCCCATCTTGTCCGGTGTAGTACACATTGAGAAAATGTAATGTTTGTCGGGTAAAACTTTGATGACAGTGACCAGTCATAGAAGCGCGTGAAATTTAATGAGTTATCGGCAATTCAATGCACATGCACTGCATAGGACTAATCCCTACGGCCCCACGGAAGTTTCCCATACATACAATTGGGTTAAAAAGGAGGCCGGGCAGTTTCGACAATAATGTACCACATGGCAAAGGGTGGGGTGGTGATCCAGGCTAGGGAGCAAAGTTTTTCTCTACAAGACCTAAAATAAAGACTGCGTGGATGTTTAGGCCACCCATTAGTGGATACACTAATACCCATCAAAAATCATCCTGATCGGTATTCTCTAACCATTTGATATTATCAATTTTTAAGGAGCGAATCTAGCCGTTGGATGCAGACATTTTTTTTTACTATATTCAAAGGCTAGAAATCATTAATCAAGCTGATTTTTTTGTTTGAATATCTACTAAGGAGTGGGTTAAAGCCGCTAAACATCCATTCGGTCAGTGGGCCCAGAGGGTAGAGCAGGTGAGTAGTCCTGACCCTGCGCTAAACATCCATTCGGTCAGGACCTGCGCTTCCTGACGCGTAGTCCTGGCCATCTGGGCCCAATAACCCTTGGGGTTGAGGGAAGACTTCAAACTCGGGGGGACAAGGACAACACTAACATCTTTACATAGGGCAATTATGGCAAAGCGAGCCCCATTCAAGATAAATATATGGTACATGATTCTGAATCAGAACATTGCAAAGGAATTCATTAATTGCCAGGTGGAATACTCTTTCGGGCTGAATATTTAGCCCACCTTTATCCGTTGGATTTGAGTACTTCTTTATAATGGGCTTGGAACCAACCCATTAGCCTGTTCATGAAGCCCACAATGAAGAGTGTTCAAACCCAACTGCTAAAAAATCACTAATCAAGCTGATTTTTTATTTGTAGATCCACCAAGGTGTGTGCATGATATTCACGTAATAATGGCTGTTATTTTCATTATAACCACCGATTTTAAACCATGGTCACCCGACAAAATAGCCACATATACATGAGGAAGTGAGGCCCATTAGATTTGAAAGGGGAACATCTTTGATCGATGGTTTCTGAATGTGGAGATATCAAAACATCTCACTAGACAAAATCGCCACATATACATGAGGAAGTGAGTAAAACTTCCGTCACAGTGTGTGGTGACCAAAGCCGGTCACCATGCATAATACGAGCCATGTGTCACACTATTAGAGGACGCTGACTGTATGGATGTTTGTCCAATCAGTGAGTAGACTTAGAAACCAAAAATAAATCTGATCAGTGATTTCTAAGCATGGGATTGAAGATCATGGGTTGACTTTAACCGTAGAAATTTGAGCACTTTTTAGTGTTCTTTGGGTGCAAAGATCCAAAGGTTGTAAATCAATATTCAGGCTGATTTTTGGTCAAAATCAGATGCTTCTGTCACAATGAAAATCACAGGCCACATGGCACTCTTAATGAATGCTGAACATATGGATGTTTGGCCAGTCACTCAATGGATCTCTAAAACAAAAATCAGCCTGATTAGTGATTTACAACCTTTGGATCTTTGCACCCAAATAATGCTCAAACTTCTACGGTTAAAATCAACCCATGCAAATAACTGCAATCGAATTGCTTAGAAATCACTAAACAGGCTGATTTTGGTTTAGAGGACCACCGAGGAACTGGCCAAACATCCATACGGCCAGTGACCACTAAAAGTATGCTACATGGCCTGTGATTTTCATTGTGACAGAAGCATCTGTCAGAACGCTGTGATAGAAGTTTTACTCTAGATATTTGGCCAGTCCCTCGGTGGACTTGCAAACTGAAAATCAGCCTGATTAGTGATTTACAACCTTTGGATCTTTGCACCCAAATAACACTCAATAATGCTTAAATTTCTACGGTTAAAATCTACCCATGAAAATAACTTCAATCTCACTCTTAGAAATCAATGATCAGGTTTATTTTTGGTTTGTAGGTCCATATAGTGATTGGACAAACATCCATAAAATCAGAGACCTCTAATAGTATGGCACGTAGCCGGCACTGTGACCGAAGTTTTATTTCGAGGAAGTGAGGCCCACATGATTTGAAAGAGGAACATTCGTGATGGTTTCTGAATGGGGTCGGGCTCCGTTGACAGATATAAAATGACAGGGACACAATATAAGCCACGTGGCACACTGTTACAGGACTCTGACCGTATGGATGTTTATCCTATCCCATGGTGAACCTACAAACCAAAAATCAGCCTGATTAGTTATTTATAGGCTTTGGATTGGACTTATTTTCATGGCCCGATCTCAACTGTCGGAATTTGAGCAGTATTTGAGGTACGAAGATGCAACACTTATAAATCACTAATCAGAATGATTTTTGGTTTCTAGGTCCACCATAGGATAGGACAAACATCCGTACGGTCAGAGTCCTGTAACAGTGTGCCACCTGGCTTATATTGTTTTCCTGTTATTTTGGCTGTCATTTTATATCTGTCAACTGAGCCCGGCCCGAATGAATGCGGAGATATCAAAAGATTCAAAACATTTTTCTCCCACTTGCCAGCTGTCGCAGTTGTGCTCAATTATGCAAGTCATGTACTGACGTTTGATGCGGACACCATGCTGTGATTGTGTGATTTGCAATCCGATTGTGACAGAAGTTTTACTCCAATCATAGAAACCTTGTCCATATGTAATTAAATGCACTGGCGTTTTTTTTATAAGGACAATGTTACCTCAAGGATAACCGGACAAAAATATGTCCGGTTGAGGCCACTGACCATTAGATTCAACAGATCCATGGTCTACCAGACAACAACCACGGAAATAAAAGTAAGTGTTGCCGATTTCTTGAATCCAACAGTCAATTACCTCAACGCATGTATTTTTGTCCAGACCAACCAAAAAATTCCACGTGTAAGTTTTGGAGCCCGCCCCTTAAATTAGACGATTATATCATCCAACCAGATTGATTTTTGGCTTTGGATATCTCCTGGGAAGGCCCCACAGACGATGGATTCTTCCGTCTCGATGTCCCTTCTGTGTTGTGTCACACTGTCTCAATCATGGATACCGTCAAAATAAACTCCTTTTTTAAAAGTACATGGAAAATTAGCTATTTAAAAATTACTCCTCTAACTTCAATAGGAAGATGTGGGGTCCCAATTAGATATGTGCTCGTGTTACTGATCCAACGGTCAGGAGCACTATTAGGTGGAAAATAGTAAAATGTTGCCTCACGACATCAAACTGGTGTACAAGAGTGGGCCCAAAGTACTTTTTTTGTTGTTGAAATATTCCCCTTTCAATCACGTGGTTCCATCTCGTATGCATATCAATGCCAAATTTTGCTGTCGTGGAGTGTCAGATTAGAAAATGTTTGTGATGTCGTCCTCATGATTCACAGCACACACAAGCCCCCAGGAGCATCTGGATCACTAGACTCTGTTGATATTCTCCACGATCTAAAAGTACCACAGATGGGAGTGCCGTCCTTTTTTATTAGGAGCAGGATCTGCTCCCACTTGTCTTTTTTGACGGGCCTATCAGGACTTGTCTTCTCCAACGTGAAATTCATTGGCAAAAAGCGAATGCCACCTCATCATTATTACCACCGTTTGATTCTCAAAATCCACGCCCAAGTCCCGGGAGCCGAGTAAAACTTCTGTTACCGCAATACGAGCCACGTGGCACACTCTTAGTGGATGCTGACTGTATAGATGTTTGGCCAGTCCTTCGGTGGACCTGTAAACCAAAAAAGATGTAACAAGGTGTGGCTGAAACTTTTTCAAATGTGGAAGTACGATTTTTGTTACTCACCATTGTCATCTGGGCCCACTGACCGCATGGATGTTTATCCCACCCGATGGTGGATATACACACCAAAAATCACCTTGATTGGTAATCTATAACCATTAGATTTTAACACTTTTTTAGTTCTTATAGCCGTTGAATGCAACCATTTTTTCAGTACTAAAACCAACGGCTACAAATCATCAAACAAGCTGATTTTTTGTATGATGTCTAGAAATCACTAATCAGGCTATTTTTTTGGTTTGTAGGTCCACCTAGGGATTGGCCAAACATCCATATGGTCAGAGTCCTCTAAGAGTGTGACATGCGTCTCAAATTGTGTCCTATAACAGGAGCTTGTAATTTTAGGGTTGTAACTGGAGCCCGATGACCCTATTAGAAATAGGGCGGTGGGGATCAGGGGACAACCACTTTTGACAACCATTTTTGGCATTACCCACATAGAAGATGAATCAATGGCTGAATTTTTGGTGAAGATGAACTCCTCACCATATAGATCAGCCCATTCTGAAATTTCTGACCCCATCAAATGTGGTTTTCAAGTTAGACAGTAAAAATCAAGGGTCCGAATTCTTCAACTTCTAAACCAGTCTACAAATATCGGAATGATTTGAAGTTTTGTGAGGATGATCGTCTCACCATAGAGATCTTCGTCGCCAAAAATCAGCCATTGATTCATCTACTATGTGTGTACGCTAAATGGTTGTCCCCCGATCCTGACCCTTAGAAATATAAAAGAAATAGCATAAGAAAATAATTAAGTGATTAGAAAGAGTTTTTTTTTTTTTTTTTTTTAAATATGGATAAAATGACATGGTAATTAGTAGTTGTTGTATTGAAAAATATGTAACTATATGAAAAATAATTAAATAGTTAAACGTAATCATTGACCAGTGAGCTTTTTAAACCTAAATATTTGATTAATATGTGTGAATGCATTTAATCAACTAATAGGTTGCCTGCTAAGATATGAACTAATAAATATTAGGTGAAGGTCATGTCATGCCAGTGTGGTACCTATGTTTTGGCTTTAAAATAGTAATAGATTATTGATAAACAGATCGTATTACATATTATATATAAGATCTTATAATAAACTTAAGACCAGGGTCCAGCATCCTCCAAATTAGGCTAAATATGTTAAACTTCATGCCTCAAAATGTATGCCAATTTAAAATCTATGTACAATCCAATCGATTTGACTCAATGTTCATACACCAAACACGGTCTCCGCTGTCCCCGAGGACATCAAAGTCTCACCCTCCAACATTGTCCCATGGCACACTATGGGACTTCAAACTTTGAAGTCTTCGGCTCTACCAAAATGTAAGATAAGTACCACAATCCCTTAACTCAACCCGCGTTAAGACCTTGGTTAGTGGTTAACAAGGCGTGATTGCCAGATATTTCTCCACCCAAAATGTCTGCAAGACCTTGGTTAGTGGTTAACAAGGGGGTACTTGTCAGACATTTTGGGAGGTCCCCTCCCCATGGCACACTACCTGCTGCTCACAAAACCATGGATGCAAAAAAATTCGCTGGTCCGGGGTCCTTCAAACTTTGAAGGTCCCCCTGCCAAAATGTCTGACACGTACTTCAAGGCCTAAACCCAACCCACGTTAACCCCTTAGTTAGTTGGTTAAAGGTGGTTAACAAAAGGTGGGTGTCAAACATTTTCAGAGGGGACCTTCAAAGTTTGAAGGTCCGGGACCAGCCAATTTTTTTCTCCATGGTTCAGCTCTTGGTGGACTTACATACACCAAACATCTATAAGGTCAGTGGGCCTAAAAGAATGCTCCACGTGGTATTTTGGGATGTGAGACTTCAAACAAGGGGACAACAATTTTTTTTTTCTCCACTCCTGCGTGCATGGTAGTGGGTAATTTATTTATTTATTGGTTGGAGAAGAGTAAGGACAGTGGAGTAGTTTTGCACATGGTTTTAAAAATAGCTGTTATAACGGAAATAAGACTATTATAATGGTAAATCCCCAACCCCGTTATGTTATTTAAAAAATGTTATCTTACCGTTATCGAGGTTATTTTAAATAACTAATAAATTTGTAGTATTCTATTCTCACCTTTTTTGAATCGGTGTGACTGATGGTACCTATGATAAGTGGGTTATAACGGACATAACGTTAGTTTATGGCCATTCGTTTTAATGTTAAACGGACGATTTAAAACCATGATTTAGCAAACCATTTACATATAGTAAAAGGGAAAAAATAACCCGTCTAAACAAAAATAACTTGCATCTTTACATGGGTAATTATGGAAAGAATGTTGGTTGACGATGGCTCGGGATTAGGGGAGTCAATGGGTCGGCTCTGGTTCGGTTTCTAAAGTGCCTAGAACTAGAAGTAAAATATTCGGTTCTTATTAGCTCTAGTTTTTATCAGTTTCAATTCTTGAAATGACGGATCAGGAATTGGTTCTGGTTCCGAGTATATCAATTCCAATCTGTTGGGCATTTCCATTAATTTAAGCTAAAGGCTACTTTAGATCAAGGTTTAAAAGGGGCCGTTATAACGGTATAACGGACTGTCGGCGTTACCGTTTTTTCCATTATAACGAAAACAAATCTCAGAGGCAAAAATGGAAAATAACGGAAAAATGGCACCGGAATTCAAATTTTGAATTTGAGTTTCAGATTTTCAGACAACGGAAAATAACGGAAATAATGGCCATTTTTTCCAGAAAATAACAGTCATTATTTTCATTATAACGGAAAATAAGGGCCGTTATTTTTTGAGCGTTTTAATGGTACTTAACCGGGGAGGTCCGAATCCGTTAGTAAGATTTCATTAGTCAACGGTATCCCAATAAATTGATAGCCTAATGGGGATCAGCTAGCAAATAATGATCACATGGTTCATAGACCTTGTCACGGTGCATGATGGTGTCATTTTTTATTGGTCAAGCCTAATAGACTTACTTTACTAATTAATTAACTAAACGTTAAAACTGATTTAGTACAATTTTGACCAATGACAAAATTGACACCATTGTGCATCATGACAACATCTTTGGACCCCGGACCATGTGATCATCACTCACCTTATAATAATAGAGGTGTTTAAAAGGGGCGTTATAACGGTACAATGGATTGGGGGCGTTACTGTGTTTTTTCTGTTACAACGAATTGTAACAGTCAAGGGCAAAAATGAATATTCTTGATTGAAAGCGAATTAATTTCTTCTGCCCATTTCATTTATGCCATCCCCATCTGAAATCTGAAAAGGAGAGGTAAAGTACACCAAACGTAACACCCAACATGGCAGCTCAAATGGTTGGTGTGTATCCACCTCTTTCCAGAGGTCGTGGGGTCAAACCCACGCAGGTAGGTTTCCTCCTTTGAGCAGTGTGCCAGGAGTAGAAATCCCCTTACCGGCTTGACCGGGTCCAGGTTTCACCTGACTTCATCCGTGTGGGAGGCCCACGATGGTAACTACGAAGACAAAAAAAAAAAAAAAAAGTACACCAAACGTAAGTAAATTCAAAATATCTAGCAACTGCCCAAGGTCTATTAATATTGTTCACCAACTCATCAACAGCTCATCAATGTAAACATGTACATTATGCTGCTGCGGATCCAGAAAAACTTTGATGAGGCCTGTGACAGCCTATGAGATCTTGCCACGTACCCATGTGATTGTTTTTTAAGATGTTTTAATTCCTTATTGCAAAGCAAAGGGTATGTGGAAAAAAGCACTCTGAGTTCGAGCCGAGAACTCAAGTACAATGTTTTTTTAATGTCAGCCAGGTGGAACATTCTTTCGAGCTCACTGACCCATGAATGTTTGGCCCACGTTTATCCGTTGGATTTGAGTAATTCTTCATCACGGTCTTGGATTGGCCTGTTCATGAATCCCAATGAGGCAGAAGTGCTGAAATCCAACTGCTAAAAATCACTAACCAAGCTGATTTTTGATTTGTAGGTCCACCAAGGTTTGGGGATGGGAACAGTGGGCTCAAAAGAGTATGCCACGTGATATTATATTAACTTACACTAGGACTATAACATCCTTGGAACCGTCGGATTTGAGTTGTAATGGAATACAGTTTTCATCCGTTTAACTCAATTGCAACAGTTGGCCCACCTAATGTAAGGCTCAGATATAAAACCATGTGTATGATTTTGATCCCAAGCACCACCACCAAGCTCTATCATCAGATTAATTTGTAGGTCCACCAAGGGGTGGATCATACATTCATGGTCAGTGGCCCCCAAAGATTGTGCCACGTGGCATTTTGAAAGGGCTCGTATCAAACTTTGTTCAGGAATCTAGACAAGCTGGTCATTAACGCTAAGCTTAAACGAGAAGTAGCGTCCCATGGTCCCACCGGAAAACAAAAAGAAAACGAGAAGAGTCATACAGTCAGACCAACCATTCTCTCTCTCTCTCTCTTACCGTTTCCCGGTTTAATAGCTCCAGATACACAAACCACCACTCTCTCTCTCTCTCTCTCTCTCTTGCGATGATCTGAAGATCTGTCGAGGCTCTAGCGAAGCTCTTGGAACCCTAATAATGGCGATAGAAGCCAACGAAGATGTAGAAGCTCCGCCTATGAGCGAGCCACTACTGGACCATCACAACCAGTTACTGTTTCGTCGATCCACCTCGAACACTACTTCACAGGTTGCGATCGTTGGCGCAAAAGTATGCCCGATCGAGAGCTTGGATTACGAGTGAGTTCCGCAGTGATTTCGATTGATTGATTTCCTCTCATTTCCTCTGCTTTTTTCAGTGAATTCTTAATAAGGACCTGTTTGATTGTGCGAAAAATTTCAGGATAATTGAGAACGATTTCTTCAAGCAGGATTGGAGGAGCCGCCGAAAGATCCAAATTTTCCAGTATATATTCATGAAGTGGACGTTATGTTTCCTCATCGGTATTTTAGCTGCCCTCGTCGGATTCTTCAACAACCTTGCCGTCGAGAACATTGCAGGAATTAAGTTTGTGGTTACGTCAAATATGATGTTGGCGAGGAAGTAAGTATAATTTTTCTCGGATCCAAAGATTTATTTATTTTTTCTTGTTTTTGTTTTCAAATTTCTGTCTTTTCGGTTCCAATATATTGAATTGTGTAAATTTCGTGCAGGTTTTGGTTTGCTTTTGGGGTTTTTGCGGTTTCTAACTTCGTTCTCACTCTGTTCTCATCGATCATCACGGCTTTTATAGCGCCCACGGCAGCTGGCTCTGGTATACCAGAAGTCAAGGCTTACTTGAATGGCGTGGACGCCCCTGGAATTTTTTCTCCACGGACTCTGGTCGTAAAAGTAAGATTTTTGAGATGCCTTAAAGCTTCTGACTCAAAATTGTCCTAGAAATTTTCTTGGTTTGATTCATTATATCTATCAATTGGAAGTAGATCTGTATAGTGTTGGGAATGCTCAGTATATGGGATATTGAGATCAAATCCACATTATATTGAAATGCTCTCAATTTTTCATGTTTGTGAGTGGGATTTTTCATATGGGTGAGTCACCTTGTTGACATAAATAGCCCATGCCTTATTGAGTACGCAATGATATTCCTAGTCTGGGAGGACTGATGCATGTTGTGTTGTAAACTAGATTGTCACCATAACTGTAAGATTGAGAGAGAGAGTGGAGAGATTAGAAAGAGAAGAAGAAGTTTGAAGAGAGAATGAAGTGATTGAACTTATTGTTCAATCTCTTCTCAAGTGATATATATATGTCGGGGAAGATCCCTTGTACAAGTACAATAGAAATAGTGGTGGGTTAAGTGGGGGATCCACATAACGCACAGACTAAGAAAAAAGAGTTTGTGAGTTAAGTGGGTGGGACCCACACTTAACCCACAAACATAAAGGACATATCCTCCCACGTGAGGCAGTGGGACATAGCCCACTAAGTGCACTCCCACGTAGGGCCTACAATCCAACAAGTCCAACACTCCTCTCATGTTGGTGCGAAGATATTCATCATGTCCAGCTTGCCTATCAATGTATTAAGGATTAACATATTGACTCCCTTAGTAAGTGTATCTGAACCTGCTCCTGAGTCTTTACATAAGGTGTGCAAATTAATCCCTGCTAAAGCTTCTCCTTGATGAAGTGTCAATCTACCTCAATATATTTCGTCTTGTCATGTTGTACTGGGATGTGAGTTATGTTAATGGCCGCTTTATTGTCACAATAAAGGCTCATTGGTTCTATCATCTTGATTCTCAGTTCCTTGAGCATGATCTTTAACTAGAGGAGTTCACACACGCCATGTGCCATGGGCCGAAACTTTGCCTTTGCACTGGATCGGGGCTACAACAGGCTGTGTTTTGCTGTGCTAAGAAATCAAATTACCTCCAACAAAGATGCAGTAACCTAATGCGGACCGTCTATCAGTAACTTCCCCTGCCCAATCTGCATCATTGTATGCTTCCACCCTAAAATGTCCATGGCGTCCGAACAATATGCCTCGACCTGGAGATCCCTTGAGATATCGCAGTACTCTGTAAGCTGCCTCAAGGTGTAGTGACTATGGTGAGTGCATAAACCGACTAATGACACTCACTGCATAGGCAATATCAGGCCTTGTGTGAGCTAGGTAGATCAATTTGCTAACCAAACGCTGAAACATGGCTGCATCCTCAAGGAGATCACCATCCTCGGAGTTCAACTGATGGTTCTGATCTATAAGAGTCTCTGCAGGTCTTGCTCCCAAGTACCCAGCTTCAGTCAACAAATCTAAGACATACTTCCTCTGAGATATAAAGATCCATTTCTGTGACCTATCGACCTCAATCTCTAGAAAGTATTTTAATGGTCCTAGATCCTTTGTTTCAAACTCAGAAGACAAGAAAGTCTTTAGCTGCTTGATTTCTGTTGGATTACTACCCGTGATGACAATGTCATCCACATAGACAGTCAACGCTGTGGTACGGGTCTACTGGTGCTTCACGGTGTGTGATCTACCTGACTCTGTATATACCAACTCTTCTGACCACACTACTGAATGTCTCAAACATGCTTGAGGATACAAAGCTTTCTTCAGTTTGCACAACCTGTTTTTACTTCCAGAAAGTTTCAATCTAGGTGGCAACTTCATGTAAACTTCCTCTGTCAGGTCTCCATGTAAGAAGGCGTTTCTTTTTTTTTTTTGATAAGTGGGAATGTATTGATAAGAAGAGAAGTACAAAAAGGCCTAAGAGGTCGAGATGACCATCCATAGACAAAGACGCCAACACACAGCGCCAAAAGAGAAAAAGAAAAACATCAGAAGGATTAAGCTAGATACAAATCGCATCCCAACGGAAAACAAAGTCCTCAAAGAATAGGCCTCGGCACTCCTTGAAAAGTTTGGAC
Source organism: Euptelea pleiosperma (assembly GCA_035048495.1). Lineage (NCBI taxonomy): Eukaryota > Viridiplantae > Streptophyta > Magnoliopsida > Ranunculales > Eupteleaceae > Euptelea > Euptelea pleiosperma. Next base: position 21,469,084 of record CM068549.1, read on the forward strand.
CATAAAAATAAGAGACCCTTGATGTTCAAAATGATGTTCTTCACCGAGATCTCCCTATTCATAAACACCCTGAGATTGCGCTTCTTCCACAAGCCCCAGCAGATCGCGAAAGGGAGCAGACGCCATAAAATGCGGCCTCTACCAGAGAAGGAATGAGTGGTCCAACAGTGAGTAAGCTGCATCAGTGTGAGGGGAAAAACTCAAGCCATGCCGAATTCAACCATGAAGGCCGCCCAAACCTCCCTAGCCACTGTGCAGTGTATGAATAAATGATCAATTGACTCCCCGCTCTACTTGCACATGGAACAGAAGTCTACTATAACCATCTTGCGAGCTCTCAAGTCTCAAGTGATTTATAGTCAATATTTTGTTCAGGGAGGCAGCCCAATAAAAAAAGGCAGTCTTGGAAAGCATTTTGCTTCCCCACACAAGCAAGGTCGGGTAACTATCTGCACTAAACGGGAGAAGAGCTTGGTACATGGAGTGCACGGAAAATTTGCCGTCTCCAAATGCGTCTATTAGGAGCCTGGGAGGGAGAGTAGCACTCTTGGAGGCGTTGAAAAAGGTGGGACACCACTTCAATCTCCCAATCATTAAGTCTCCTCCTAAATCCAAAGTTCCATGCCATGTTCTCCCCTTCATGAACCATACACTGAATCACCACTTGGTTCTTATAGTTATAATGTAAGAAGGCATTCTTTACATCCAGCTGATGTAAAGGGGCCATGACTTGTTTGCAACCAAGGACAGTAGAATTTTGATTGAGTTCATTTTGGTTACTGGTGCAAATGTCTCTTGATAATCAATCCCATAAGTCCGAGCGAATCCCTTTGCAACTAAGCTAGCTTTGTACCTATCAATGGAACTTTCGGCCTTATGCTTCACAGTGAAGACCCATTTACACCCTACAGATTTCTTCCCTCTGGGTAATGGAACAAGATCCCATGCTCTATTTTTTTCAAGACCATTCATTGCGTCTATCATATCCTCTTTCTACTTCGGGTGACTGAGAGCATCTGCAATGTTGCATGGCAAAGAGACAGAAGACAATGTACTAACAAAGTTCTGATAATATGGAGACAGAGACTAATAAGAGGCAAAATGAGAAATATGGTGCTTTGTACACGTACGCACACCCTTACAAGTGCAATGGGAAGATCCTCCTTTGGAGTAGGAGATTTTGGAGGCTCATGAACAATAACAGGGACAAAAGCAATACCTAGAGCTGGATCCGATGGTAGAGTGGCAGGAACAGAGTCAGTAACTTGTTCATTCTTCGTGGATCTAACGTAAAGTCGCATGTCTGCTACAGTAGTAGAAGTGTCCTTGTCAATAGTGGACTCAGGTTCCGGCATTAGAGTAATGACTATATCCGTGCCAGAAGACATAACAGGGACATGAACATGCATAGGAACTAGACTCTCTTCATCAATGCCATACTCACCCTGAAGAGAGTTCCGAACACCAGGGAATGAAAGTGACTCAGCAAAGATGATGCCCATAGATATAAAGCACCGACGAGTGCCTGGATGATAAAATTTGTACCCATTTTGATTCGAAGGTTACCCCAAAAAAATGCATTTCAATGCACGTGGATTTAATTTGTCATGGTAGTGACGATGAGCATGCACATTAAGCACACCCAAATATTTTTGGAGGAACAAGAAAAACATGACGATCGGGAACCAAAAGAGAAATAGGAGTCTGAAAACCGAGAACTTGGGATGGCATCCGATTGATAAGGTAGGAGGCAAGAAGAACCGATTACAACCAGTAAGATTTTGGAACCTGCATTCTCAGACGAAGGGTATGCTCAACCTCAAGAAGATGATTTTTTCGCCCGGCTCTCCCATTTTGTTGAGGTGTCAAAGGACATGAGGTTTGATGTACAATGCCATGAGAGGCGAAATAGTCTTTTATCTCCCCATCCAAGTATTCACCCCCATTGTCAGAACGAAGAATCTTCAGTGGAGTATCGAGCTGAGTGATGACCATCTTATGAAATATCTAAAAGATGGAAAAAACCTCGTCTTTGATTTTCAAGAGATACACCTAGGTACATCCACTGAAGTCATCCACAAAAGTAACAAATTAGCGATATCCAAATAAAGACGTCACTAGGGCCCCAGACATCAGAATGCACAATAGAGAAAGGAACATTGCTTTTATTTTCACTAATAGGAAAAATAAAATGACAATGCTTAGCCAGTTCATAAGTTTCATAATAAAACTGAACGGTGGACATAAAAGAAAAAGTAGGAAAGACACGCTTCAAAACTGACACATGGGCATGATCAAGCCGGTTATGCTAAAACATTAACTGGTCTTTATTGACTTGACTTCTATTACTGGTGTTAGACTGATGCGCTGATGGAGATACCGATAAATCCAGGAGGTACAAGACACTATCCTCATTTTCACTGCCAATAGTCCGCCTCGGCTCCAGATCCTCAAACACACAATGAGAAGGAAAAATGTTATACTGCAATTAAGACTACTAATAGACAACAAGTTAGCAGTAAACTGAGGAACATGCAGAACAGATGACATGGTTGGTGTTGGAGAGGCATGAACATTCCCTTTACCAGAAATGGAGGAAAGGGTGTCATCAGCAATCCTAACTTTGTCCTGACCATAACAAATATTATAACTGGAAAAAACAAAAGACATACCAGTCATATGATTAGACGCCCCCGAATCGATGATCCAAGAAGGGTTGGAAGGAACAATATAGAGAGAGAAAGCAAACCCAGTACTTATCTGAGCAAAGGTAGATGTAGAAGTGGAAGCCTGGTCATTGAGTTGGGCCATCATACAACGAAGCTGCTCAAGATCTTTAAGGGTAAAATAGAGGAGGGAGGCGTTGTGGGGGCAGTGTCCTGAGTGTGTCGCAGGTGGCCCCTGTCTAGCTCTAGTGGAGAAGTTCCACCGAGAATCTGAAGATGTGCTCACTCGAAGCTAGGATGAAGGCCGGAGACGAATTGGAAAATTCGGTACTGTTCAACCATAGCTTTGAAGGATTTCACATCTGCAACACAAACAAAATGTGGGTTCTAAAACCACTTGTGTAGGTCGAGGTTGAGAATTGGGGGGTTTTAGATTTTAGGTTCACGGGTGGACCCGAGCTGACTGACTTTGGCCGTCTCGATGGGCTGGCTTGGCTTGTGCTCTGGCCCTACTGTGTAGCCTTCTTTCACTGTAAGTAAGGTAAGGATTGTTGGCATGCCTCCCATGAGAAGGCTGATAAGGAAACCTATGAGACCGCATTGTTCTAATGTTTTTCCTAAAGAGCAATCGATTACTATACTAGTGCATGCAAACTGAAATCTTAGAGCACTAGCTGGCTGATAGGTGCCCACCCAGGCCGGTATAACTCTGATAGTGGTCCATCTCTTCCCATTTGCTTCGTGGGGAAGCAAAATAGGTACCCAGCTTAATCCCCCCCTGTTGAAGACAAGCAATCCTTACTCCAACTTATAAAGCTTAGCAAAGTTTCCCATCTGTGAGTAGGTTTGAGATACAAACTCCCAACCCTCCTTCGCTATAGGTAGAAACATGAAACCTTTGCTGATCTAAGGTTGCATAGGGTGCAAAAGCCATGACATCACAGTTAAGTTTTCTATAACCCATTTCTTGTGAGACTTGTTAGTGGTAGCAAGTTCTTCAGCATCCCTAGTAAGATATTCGCTATAACCACGTCCTCCGATATACATAAGAGCAGGCGTCTTCCAGTCAAGGAAATTTGTTCCATCCAGTTGCACTGTAGTAATGCATAACTGTGGATTATGGTCTCTATGAGACCCATGAGACAATGAACCATCCTCAATAGATGAAACTTCCGAGGAGCTCATCGCAGCGGAAGGCCGGAAAAAATGGAACTGTAGACCAGGAGATCCGAAAAATCCGAAATGAAGTTCGGAGGGTCCCTAGGGGCACAATAAGAGGTACAGCTAGGGTAGGGAGGCCCAGAAAAAAAATTCAAACAAATAAGAACACAAATTTTGCCAAGAGAGATTTGGGCGATTTTTTTAATCGAAGATCCGATGATCAGAAAAATCCCAAAATAGATCCTGTAGATCCCAAAAAGCCCTAAGAGAGGGGTGACTAGGGTAGAAAACCCTGGGATCGACACGTATCTCAAGGAAAATCAAAATCTAAAATACCTCGATATACGTATTTTTCAGAAAAATTGAAAAAATCCAAGAGAAAGGGGATGCAATGGATCTCTGATTAATTGATAGCTAAAACTTATCAGGTTGATAGATCTTTGGTCTTTTTGCTTCAAAAAAGATCCATGAACCTCGCGCAGAGACCTTTTGCGATTTGCTCAAAGCTTGCCCAAACTCTGAATACACATATTTTTCGTAGATTGTAGAGATGACTTTAGGGGACAAGAACATAGGCCCTAGAGTGACCATGCTCTGGTACCATTTTGTAAACTAGATTTGTCACCAGAAGTGTAAGGTTGAGGGAGAGAGAGTTGAGAGATTAGAAAGAGAAGAAGAAGAGTAGGGTTTTGGAGAGAGAATGAAGTGATCGAACTTATTGTTCAATCTCCTCTCAAGTGAGATATGTATGCTGGGGAAGACCCCTTTTACAAGACTACAAGTACAATAGAAATAGTGGAGGGTTAAGTGGAGGACCCACATAACCCACGGACTAAGAAAAAAGACTTCGTGTGTTAAGTAGGTGGGACCCACACTTAACCCACAAACATGAAGGACATATCCTCCCCAGGTGGGGTAGTGGGACGTAGCCCACTAAATGCACCCCCACATGGAGCCCACAATCTAACAACATTGTTTTGTACATAGCATACCCTAAATTTTATAGTCTTGGTCCTTATTGCAATTATCATGAGCATAGTTAGCAAATCTAATGCAGGGGCATTTTCACACCGGGCTCGAGCGGAGCATCTTATGTAATATGGGGCACACTCGGCGTGGGGTGGCCTGTGTGATATGGGCCCACGAGGGGTTGTGTCAACCGAGAACCTAGATAGATCCTATGAGATAAATGAATTCAATCTCACGCTACCAACAGTTGTGGCTTTTGGGGAGTATTGGTTAAATGTCCTGCATCTAAATGGTATCAGAGCGGGAGGTCTCGTGTTAGTCTCCTCATCGGGGGTGATTAATGCAGGGGCATTTTCACATCGCGTTCGAGTGGGTCAGCCTGTATAAAATGGGGCACACTCGGGGTGGGGTGACTTGTGTGATATGGGCCCACGAGGGGTCGAGTCAACCGAGAACCTAAATAGATCCTATAAGATAAAGGAATTTAATCTTACGCTACCAACAGTCGCGGCTTTTGGGTAGTATTGGTTAAATGTCCTGCATCAAAATCGTGAAGTGGCAAAAATTCGCCAATTGAAAAATGCGAGTTTAAAACGATTTGGGTTCAAAAAAACAAAGTAAAAAAAAGCGGTCAAAAAGATGAGAACGTCAAAAGATCGATAAGCGAGGACTTCGGGTTTAATATTTTTCTATCCAAAACTACACTTAAAAAAACATATACATATATGTGCATATGAGCATAATGTATATAGATTGGGTGGTAATATAAGTATAATAGAACTGAAACTATATGATATTTTCCTTAAATCTAAGTAATATAAGCAACGCTAATAATTTCCAAAAATAATTTTCATTCATCAAGTTCTCCAAATGTGTAGGGATCGGTTAATCTTTTCTTAATATGTTTTTTAAACATAAAAATGGTGACATATATTATAAATAAAATTATTCTTTAATTTTTAAAACGAGAATAAGTTTTATTCATGAGATTTATTGAAAAATTTAAAATTACAGGGTTGTTTCAGATTATTGAATATTTCATGTTTTTTTTCTAGATGTTTTGAAAACACCATGATTTGAAATGTTTTTTTTTTCAAAAGGTGTGATTGTTTTCAAAAAGTTGGGTTTTAAACGGAGATTTGCTAACTATGATTCATGAGATCATCCTGTCATTTATGTAATTCTTGTGCTTTTTTTTGCCCCTTTTGTATCATTAGCATAGAAAACTTTATTAACAACAAATTAGGGAAAAATAACAAGGACAATGAAACAAAAAAACACTCAAAAGATAAGGGTTAAACAGGCAAGCAAGGCAAATTACAAAGGATGATCCATGCATACATGTTATCCCTATCAACTCCTCCCTTTGCAAGTTTGTCCTCCAAGTCTCTCGCCGTTGGACAACTACAAATCTTGAATCTCTGTAAAGATGTGCCTTTGTCTTGAATTAGGTTTTCCCTAGATGCCCAACTGATTGTGCTGTTTGATACCCTCTTCATTGTGAAGGACTAGCGGAGGGCACATCTGGGAGAGAAAGTGGGAGAAAGGAAACGGTTATAGGAGAGTTGTTTTACAAAGGCTTTTAGGGGAGTATTTTAGGAGTGGGAACAGTTTTAGGTGAGTGATTTTCGGAGTAGGAACAGTTGCATGAGAGTTGAGGGTATTTTTAGTACATAAATTTTTATTTTCTTATCTTTACAACAATAAATTTAGTAAAAAGACATCTTCACCCCCTTCATTGTTATTAATCAGTTAAACAAAGATAAGGACGATTTTTTTGGAAAAAGTGTGGCAAAATGTAAACAACTGTTACCCCTACCGTTCCTTTTATAAGTAGTATAGATTATTATTATAAGGAGAATAAAAAAGGAAAACTGGTGGTCGTTACTTTGATATTCTTTTCCATGACAATTAGTGATACAAATGGTGTTGCAAAATTGTTGATAGCAACTAAGGTGTAGACATTATGTTCTTTGGAAGGATAGATTGACCTCTACACCAAAATCTTGTGTCCAGCTCAATTAATTGATTTTCTAAACAATTCTTTTGGGTGAAAGGTCTGCCTAAGAACTTTTTTACTTATCCATAAGTTTTATAGAGTGCTTGATTTTAAGTGTTGTAAACTAATTTTGGGACTAGAGGAATGCTAGTAGTACTGGTTGGAGTGCAAAAAGCACCTACTCTCCGTCTTCGTTGGACGTGTATTCATTTAAGGATGTTTGATAATTTACATACGGGCATTAGTGGGTGTTCTAAATTACCGGCAGATTGGGAAATCATTCATACATGGAGGGAAGCAAACAAACCGGCAGATTTTTTTATCTTCTTCTTGTTCCAATGGGAATTAGCTTATTTGTCTCCTGGGTTCCCAACTATGCTATGTAAATATGTAGAAGACGACAAATATGGATGTATAAACAAATGGGTTTGCCTAACAAAACACCCTTACATGGACATGTGTCCAATAAGCAATTAGGTGTTTTTTCCCTTTCTGCTCACGGGAGTACTGCTAACATTCTTCTTGAAACTATTTTTATACATCAGTACATTATTTGGTTGATTCATGCTTTTGATCCTATAAGGTATGAGAGAGCATCTTTGATATTTGTGGCAGAATAGAAACCTGTAATTTGATGCGCATTTAGCTTAACTGTCTTTATTATAAAATAATGCAGAGTTGTCAATCAATCAAAAGAGCATATTTGGAAGGTCATAGAGTGGATTGGATCTTCTATGTGGATTTTGATATGCCTCCCTCAGATTTGTTGGATTTGCATCCATACATTTCTAATGGTTATGCTCAAAAAGATTATCCAAATCATGGCAAAGGATAAGAGAACATCCCATTATTTAAAACTCAATTGTGTACTTGACAAACTCGATGCATGAACTTCCCTTGGGTTGTTTCTGGGGTTCCTTCAACCCCAGAAAAACTCAATGAGTTTTTAACGATTCTTTATATCGATATAAAAAATAGATTCTTTGCTTGGACGTCATCTTATTTGGAAAGCTCATGTCCCATCAAAAATTCGATTCTTTGCTTGGACGTCATCTTTGAACAAACTACTCACTTGCGACAATTTGATTGTTAGAAAATGGATTTTGGTAAATTATTGTGCTATGTGTAAGTCTAGTGGGGAAAGTACAGCCCATCTACTCTTACATTGTGATGTGGCCACATAGATCTGGTCGTATTTCTTGGCGCAGGCAGGCCTTCATTGGGCTATGCCGGGGTCCATTGGCGAAGTGCTAGAGGGTGGCCCATGATAGATCTCTCAGCTAGGGGCAAGATTTTGTGGAGGATGGTCCCGTTTGTGGTCATTTGGGGCATTTGGTGGGAGAGGAATAGGAGGGTCTTTAGAGGAGAAGAAGACTCGGTCCAAGACGTCATCATTAGTATTAAGGCTTCTCCCCTTAGTTGGGGAAGCATTTTTACAGAGTTGAGGGGCACCTTTTTTAGTGACATGGTCTTTAGGTTTGATACCTTGCTGAGGAGGTAGGGTCGGGAGTTTCTTTTGTTTTATTCTTATATGTTGTATCTGCTTTAGCCTTTCTAGGGCTGCCTTCTTTGCTCTCTTGAGATCTTCTTGATCTCTTCCTTTTTCACATATATATATTATCTTGATTTTCTCAAAAAAAAAAAAAAGATTTGAACTAGGCCACCTAGCAAGGTGATTTTCCATTTAGGTCTAACAAATGAAACGGGCTTTGTATCACTACATTAGGCTTATGGTTTTCTGTATTGTTTATTACATCAGTTGTATGACTCAATATTACTTGAATCCAATGTTGTAAGATATGGCATGGCCTAGCTAGTTGAACGAATGAACTGGCCCCTTAATTGGACCGGGTTAACATTGACTTGGCCAGATACTAAAAAACTGCCCTAATTTTTTCAACCCATCCAACCTGGCTGGTTCAACTGCTAATCCATTTGACCCGGATTAGCAAAACTAATCCATTTGACCTGGATTCCATTGAACTGCCCGGGTGCGTGCAAAACTAAATAAAACTTTTTTTTTCTTATGTTACGTCTTGATTTTTCTTTTTGATAAATATAGAATTTATTAAGGGGCAAACGGCAACAAAGAAACCAAACAAGCCTAAGAGGTCGAGATGACCTACAAAAGACTATGACAACAACAAAGAAAAGGCAAAACCAAAGACAAATGCGACTAACGACCTTCTCTAGAGCACACAAGATCCCAATGAAACACGAAGTCTTCAAAGAAAAGACCTCTACGCTCTTGAAAAGCTTTAGACCACAGGAACATAAGGCCCTTTATGTTGAGAATAACCACTACTACCTCTTCTTCATTGCCTTTAAAAACTCTACTATTCCTCTCCTTCCAAAGGCCCCAACAGGCCGCAAAAGGAAGAATCTGTCACTACACTTGCACTCCGGAAGAAAAGGCGTAAGTGCGCCAGCTCAAAAGAAGGTGTATCATGTTGTGATTTAGGTTGTAACCAACAGAGGAAGATTAAAGAAAGAAGAAGAGAAATAGTTGTAGAGGCGGAAGAGGAGATTAGGGTTAGAGAGAAAAGTTGTGGAAAAGAGAAGAGGTTGAACATTAGTTCAACCTCTCCCACACTGGTATATATATATATATATATACACACACACACACACACACGAAGTAATGCTGATGGCGGTTTTGTTGTCACTATAAAGTTTCATCGGCTCTGCCACCTGAAGTCCCAGCTCCTCAAGCATAGTCCTCAACTAAAGAAGTTCACACACACCATGTGTCATAGAGCGAAACTCAACCTCTACACTAGATCGAGTTACAATTGGCTGCTTCTTACTGCGCCAAAAGATAAGGTTCCCTCCAACAAGGGTACAATATCCTGATGAAGACCGACGATCAGTAATTGCACCTGCCCAATATGCATCAGTATATGTTTCCACTCTAAAGTGTTCATGTCGCCCGAACAGTATGCCACGGCCTGGAGAGCCTTTGAGATATCGAAGAACTCTGTGAGCTGCTTCAAGATGTGATTGTGGTGCGTGCATAAACTGACTGATGACACTCACCACATAAGCAATATCCAAACGAGTGTGTGCTAAGTAGATCAACATGCCAACCAATCGCTGAAACATAGCAATATGTTCAAGAGAATCAGGGTTCTGATCTATCGGAGTCTCTATTGGTTGAGCTCCCAAATACCTAGTTTCACTCAGTAGATCCAATACATACTTTCTTTGAGATATGAAGATGCCTTTTTGTGACCGAACAACTTTATTCCCTAAAAAGTATTTTAGTAACCTTAGATCCTTTGTCTCAAACTCGGAGGATAAGGTCTTTAGTCGCTTTATCTCTATTGGATCATTCCCAGTGATGACAACAATGTCATCAACATAGACTATCAACGCTTTCATCTATGATGCTTTGAACCATTTTTGCCAAAAGCGGGATTTCTTTTTTAAAGTTACTCAAGAAGTGAGGCTTCTTTTCCCTAGAATAAAAGAAAGTTGAGTTCCTTTTCAGAACAACAAATTGGAGAGGTGTGTTTCCTGCTCGGCCCGAATGTTGGATGTCAAACAAATCTGGACCTGCATAGTTGTGAAATAGCAAAAAAATTCTTGACATGCACGGAGAACGTGAATGTTTTTCCATTGACACCTTCATCTCCTCCTCTTATTCAATACAATGATAGAGGATGACAGTGGAATTGGTAATAACATAGTCTTCACTACACTGGGAAGGGCACCCCCTAATTGTGTAGAAAACTACCCCTTGACTTGCATTTTCAAGTCCCTTTCCAAACCTCACCGACATTGGTGATGGCGGCAACGGCAGTGTGAGGCTAGTGGTGGCGGTTGTAGTTTATATGGCATTGGTGGTTGCAGAGTACGAACACATGTGTGTGTGTGTGTGTGTGCGTGAGGGGGAGGGAGGGGGGGGGGGGAGGCGAGGAGAGGAAGGTGTTAGAGAGACAAGGATATTTTCGTCCTTTTAAAAACACACTAATAGAATGTGATGTTAGTCATGTCCCAGTGAGTCAATGGTGGTTGGATTGGGTCAAGGGGGTATTGCTAATTATTTTCAATTTTCAGGGGGTCTGTTACAAAAATACCCTTTTAAAAAAATCCTTCCTATGGTTATATTTTTCGGAAAATTGCAGAAAAGAAAACCAACTTTAATTCATTTACAAAAAAGAATACAAGTTTTCGCAAATCCCAAAAAAGAAAACGAAACGCTCTTTAAAAGGGCGTTTCATGACGTGGCACATGTTTATTAAAAAAACGTTCTTTAAAAGGGCGTTTTTTCTGACAAACGCCCTTTTAAAGGGCGTTTTTCAGTAATAAACGCCTTTTTGAAAAACGTCTGTCAGTGTCAGTCCGACATCTGACAACCTGACAGACGTTATTTTAAAGGGCGTTTTTTGATACCCCAAATTTTACGCCTATTTTGGCGTACCCAGAAGATGAATCAATGGCTGATTTTTGGTGAGGATGATCTCTACGGTGAGGAGATCATCCTCACAAAAATTCAGATCATTCCGATATTCGTAGATTGGTTTAGAAGTTGAGGAATTATGGGACGTTTTTTTAAAATTTCTCAAGAATAAACGCCCTTTAAAAGGGCGTTTGTCAGGCGTGTCAGCCATCAGTCATTCGTTAGTCAGTCGACGACTGATTGGACTGACAGCAGATGAAACGCCCTTTGAAAGGGCGTTTCGTTTTCTTTTTTGGGATTTGCGAAAAGTTGTATTCTTTTTTGTAAATAAATTAAAGTTTATTTTCTTTTCTGCAATTTTCCGTATATTTTTTCTTAACTATTTACTGTTCTTTTTTGTTTTCTAAGAACTAATTTTTTTAAATAAAACATAATTATGACATCACGGATAAACTGGTAGAACCAGATCATGTTTGCAAGTATTGGGTTTTGTTTCGGTGTTTTTGGACGAAAATGACCAAATTAGTGAAACCATAGTGACCATTTACTATGGTGAAACTTGGTTTCGGACAAAACTGAATGAAACATATATTGATTTGTCCTATGGCGAAATCAAAATGTTTTAGTTTGGCTTAAATTTTGAACCATGAACCAGATCGACCCAGGTTGGCTTTAGACCGGGTCGGGTTTAAAAACATTGCTTATATCATTGTCATTTTACCTATTATGTTGTTTTTCAAAGGATGGTGGATGTAATTTGGTGACCACTGTAACTTTTGTAGATATGTGGTGTATGAGGCTAATCTTGCAATCTATTTTATTTTTTTGATAAGTATCATGCAATCTAATTTAATCCCCCCTTTTGTACTATTTCTCTGCTTCTTCCACTTTTTCCAACTGCCTCCTTCATTTTTGTTTCATTTATCTATAATAGAATTTTATCTTACCCAAAAAAGAAGAGAGGGAGGAACAAAATGATCAATAACTAGCTGACTTCTTCAGAATTCACTAACTCAAGCATGCCATAACCACCTAATTAGCAATTGTCTAATTGAAACTCTTAATTGACTTAATGAAATCCTCCAGTCGAAAATTTTTATTGGTCCTTTGCTCTGTTTCCTCACATACTACCTCCTATTTTGATTCAGCAACTCTCTTACAAGTTTGTAGATTTGCCTTAATGTTCTTATATGCGTGTAATCAATTTTTTAAACATAGAGGCGTTTCAATGGCCTAAGGTGTGGGGTGTAAGCCTCACAAGGATGTTCTTTTAAATGAACAATAAAAATAAATAATATGTAAATAATAAAAATAAGATTAACTCAATAAAAAAGAGAAATTTAGGACAAATTATGAATAAAACATTGATCGATTTCATATGGGAGGAAAGAGATTTTCTGTTGCTGTTATTTAAAGCTAGAATAGCTTATTATTCTTTAACAGAGAGTTTGGGAGGAAAGCAATAGAAAAGGAAATAAATTAATTTTTTTCTGAAGTACGACACAAACCTTACCACCACAGTGCACGCCTTGGCACAATGTGTTAAAGAAGGCATGGGGCGTATGCCTCTTTTAAAGCTTTCAATGGATGATGCATATGCTTCACGAGCATTTTCATATTTTTAATAAACCTCAAACACCTTTTAAAACTTTGTGCAATATAGGCTTTCAAAACCTAATTCATAATGATAATGATTACTATCTCCTCTCTCTTACTTCTTGAAAACTTTACAGTATACATGTGGTATTTCCGTATGTTTCAGCTCCACTTGTGTTACATCCAACGCATGGAAAAATTCATCTTTTAATTATTTCCACTCGATTTTATGGGTAGTCTTTAGAGAATCATCATACCACGGTTGATAGAAGATCTATTTCCTATATTTTCAAGGATTTTGATTGGCTGAGTTTTCTGTTCCAGCTAGACACCCTTGAATGTTCCGTTACAATATCCCTTTACATGTTTTTACAAATTTCTATACCATGCGTAGTTCTTTCTATTTCTTTTAACGAATGCAAACACAATATTTATTCTTCTGGAAAAGCTGAAGGCCTAATAACTATGTTGATTCAAATCACAGATAATTGGTAGCATTTTTGCTGTGTCATCATCTCTCTATGTGGGCAAGGCAGGGCCCATGGTGCATACTGGTGCATGCATTGCAGCATTACTGGGCCAGGGTGGATCCAAGAATTATGGTTTGACGTGGAAATGGCTACGTTTTTTTAATAATGACAGAGATAGGCGTGATCTTGTAACGTGTGGATCAGCTGCTGGAATTGCTGGTGCTTTCCGTGCACCAGTTGGTGGTGTTCTGTTTGCTCTCGAAGAAATGGCATCATGGTATTCCACAACTATTTTTTTAATTGCACTAGCATGTTTCATTTAATAATTATTTGCCAGTGTCCCCCTTTTTTTCTGCTCGATGGAGTCTGACCCTGTTGGAAAACTGATGTGTGCATTTATACAATCATAGGTTTTAAAACCCCTTGACAATTTGGATTCAAATCATGCAAGTCACTAAATGCACAGATTACTTAAGACAATCATGTCCTAAGATTGACTAGTAATTAGGGGTGTTTTACTTTTGTTTTAAAGCAGAATGTAGTCTTATGGTACAGTGGATCTTTATATAACATGTGCTCGTGCTCATTGATCTAGATTCCAATTGATGGGTCCCACATTGGAGATGATATTGTAGTCCAATCGGATGATGCCAATCTGATAATTTGACTTCTTTTTTTATATTCGGGAAATATCTTTTGCAACCTGTCAAAAGAATGCAAAGGATTGGCTAGTTATGAATATTCAAATTGTAGGTTTCTTTTAGGTGTAGAAGATTCGTTGGTGGGCCCATTGCTTGAATGGTTTGTTTCAAAGTGCAACTTGTGGAGTAGAGATTCAGTACTATAAGTACAATACCACGAATCAGAATATTATCCTTCCATCCCCCTTGTTCTAGATGCTTATGCAAACTTTTTAGTTTTCTTTTGAAAAAGAAGATAAGTGCCTTTCAAGTTACAGCAAACACTAATCTTGTAGCTCTTCAGTTATTTGGTTACTTAGATCGAAACTTCTTAATAAAGGTGGGTCCCAAGGACTTGCTTCCACTCTATCAGCAGCTTGCATGATGAGTCCCTTTGATAAAACTGAACATCATCTAGGCATCATTCACATTGTTAACATCAAGAATTTGTTCTGCAGGTGGAGAAGTGCTCTTCTTTGGAGAACTTTCTTTACAACAGCTGTGGTCGCTATCGTGCTCAGGAGTCTGATTGACGTTTGTTATAGTGGCAAGTGTGGGTTATTCGGTCAGGGGGGGCTGATAATGTATAATGTGACCTCAGAAAATGTTTCATATAATCTTGCTGATGTACCCGCTGTGCTCCTTCTTGGACTTATTGGAGGCATATTGGGAAGTTTCTACAATTGTCTTTTGGATAAGGTCCTCCGGATTTACAATCTCATTAATGAGTAAGCTTTAGTTCTTTCCTTCAATTCGGTGATCCTTGGCTTACAAATTGGAATTTGAACTCATTATCCTTGTTGATTTTGTTTCAGGAAAGGCCCTGCTCACAAAATAATTCTTGCTTGCTCAATCTCTATTTTCACATCCTGTCTTCTATTCGGATTACCATGGCTCGCATCTTGCCGACCTTGCCCAACTGATGCATCTGAAGCTTGCCCAACAATTGGCAGGTCTGGGAACTACAAGAAGTTTCAATGTTCTCCTGGTCATTACAATGATCTCGCCAGCCTTTTTTTCAACACAAACGATGACGCAATAAAAAATCTTTTCAGCAAGGACACTGACAACGAGTTCAACCACGCATCGATCCTAATCTTCTTTGTCACCTCCTATTTTCTTGGTATCTTGAGTTATGGGATTGTGGCTCCTGCAGGTCTATTCGTGCCTGTTATTGTGACGGGGGCGAGTTATGGACGCTATATTGGAATTCTGATGGGCTCGCATTCGAGCCTCAACCATGGCCTATTTGCTGTGCTGGGGTCTGCTTCCCTTCTTGGTGGTTCTATGAGGATGACGGTGTCCTTGTGTGTTATTCTCTTGGAGCTTACCGACAATTTGTTATTGCTGCCCCTGATAATGCTAGTTCTACTTGTATCGAAAACTGTAGCTGACACTTTCAACAGCAATGTCTATGATCAAATCATGAAATTGAAGGGGTTTCCTTACCTAGAAACTCATGTAGAGCCGTACATGAGGCAGCTAGCAGTTGGTGATGTTGTCACAGGCCCGCTTCAGTTATTTAACGGCATCGAGAAGGTCCGTAATATAGTACACGTCCTCAAAACTACAGGCCATAACGGGTTCCCCGTGATTGACGAGCCTCCGGTTTCGGATGCCCCCATATTGTTCGGCCTAGTCCTTAGGGCCCACCTTATTCTGTTGCTAAAGAAGAAAGCTTTCTTGCCCATACCGGTGCCCACAGGCATTGATGCCTTCAAACAACTTTCTGCCAATGATTTTGCAAAGCGGGGTTTAGGCAAAGGGGACAAGATCGAAGATATAGAAGTGACTGAGGAAGAGATGGAGATGTTTATAGATTTGCATCCATTTACAAACGCTTCACCATATACTGTCGTGGAGACAATGTCACTAGCAAAGGCTCTCTTACTCTTCCGAGAAGCTGGTTTAAGGCACCTCTTGGTTGTACCGAAGACCTCTAGTGTAAGAAATCTTGTCTAATTTGTTTACACTGTTATTACTACTACTTTGATCATCGGTAACACATGCACATACAGGGGGGCAGGTACCCTGTTCAATAGTTTTCACTTATAAGCTCCTAGGTCCAGTCATCTAATTTATTGGGATTATTTTGGACGGCCAGCAAAGTGTGAATGGTACAACCCAAACCTGATAAATGAGATGATCCTCTTCATTCAATAGGATCAGTTAAGTGGTATCCATCCTATGGGTTCCATCCCTTCATGTGGGCTACATGCATTGTTACACCGCTGTTTATGGTCTATGCTTCAGCTATTTTTCCTCTTTTGAGATCTGGTTTTTTATAAGCTTGCTCTTTGTATAACCATTATTTGTGGTTTACTAACTGCTGTTACTGCTCTAATGCAGAGATCACCAGTGGGGGGAATATTGACGAGGCATGATTTTATGCCTGAGCATATATTTAGGTTGCATCCATTCCTGGCGAGGAGCAGGTGGAAGAGATTGCGATTCCGGCTCTCTCGTTAAATTTTTCAAGGCATCCTAGTCAAATGTTGGGGGCTGACACTTGAGACTGTAAATAGTCCTAATTGGGCTTGCACAAGGTACATAATTGTTTTATCATCAATATAATTATTGTTTTCCCATTTCCTCTTCTCAATCCAAAGCTGGAGATAGAAGGATGAGCTTGTGTTATTTATCTGACTGTACCACACATCGATGAGTTTTATCCAATGTTTTTAAACCTGGACAGTCATCCAACCGGAATACAGGCTTGGTTGGGTCAACCTGATTGAACTGGCCTGGTTAACTGGTTGAGCCATGGCCCACCGAAAAGGCATTAATAGGAAATAAATTCAGTGTGGAATCTAAGATTGAAAATCTACTCAACCTTGGAAAGAATCTAGCCAAAAGTCAGAACCATGTTTCTAAGAAGATAACCCAAGAATCTAGTACTGAAAACAAATAAATAAAACTCTGAGAAATTGATTGAAAATCAAAAAAGAAAACAACCTGAGAATCTGAGATCGAAAATATACTCAAAACAATTTTTTACATGAGATATGCCGACACCTCAACTGACACAGTACAATACATACAGAGACCATGGCGAGACTAACGAAGATATTCCGAGACAAATGCCCAATGTTCAAGATTGAAACATCTCAGCCAAGACATTAGGAAATAAACAAATACTTTGAACCATACTCAATTTTAAACCAAATTGTGATAAACCCACAAGCAGTCAACTAAATAGATAATGTATCTCAGTTGTCTTGTATTCTGCATAAAGCACTGTTCTACAGGGATTTTACTGTTAATTAAGCTACGTCTTTACATAAAGCTAAAGATGTTTTTTATCCGAACAAGTTCATACAGGAAGTACTTTATTGTATCAAAGATCATATATATTCTTTAAAGTGAGTGAGAGATGAAACTATTGCAATCCTAATTCTTTAGAGACCGTGAAAGACCTCCTCACTCGTGGACGTAGGCACACTGCCTAGCGACATACATATGTTGGTTTGTGTGATTGATTTTTTCTGATCTCTCTATTTTTGTTGGTTTGTGGAAGATCGATATTCAACACTAAGAGTGAAAATCCTAGTACTAAACAACCTGAGAAGAAAGAAAATACGAGAAGAAAGGGGTAGACCTTGGTTTCCTTGCCTAATCTGGAGAGTGCATGGAACTCAACACTAATCCAAACCCAGATTTGGTTTCAATTAACCAACAACAGTTAGGATGACTAGTAATCCAATCGCTTAGGGGGACGATACAAGGCTTAACGGTAGACGGCCTTATTTTACTGGACACTGGTGTTTTAACTGTCAAAAACCATAAATAATGTTACCGGCCGTTGTAATCGTTTTTAAGTCCCCTTTTAAACCATGCTCAAAACACTTGGCTCCTCCAAGTATTACACAGTTTTTTTTGTGTAATCAAGCCTAGTAGTACACTTGGGAAGAACTGAAAATGAGACAATGGGTTCCACTAAGCACCGAACCACAGCCTAGCAATATAAAATCCGCTTGTGCAGACGTTAAGGACGGTGTACTGCGCTCATCAAGGTTTTAAATTTAGGCCGAAACACCGAAATTTCGGTTTCGGTGAGTACCGAAATCCTTGAAATATAGCTTTCTAAAGCGAAATCAACAAAAAATTGGAAATTTTGCCTGAAATTTCCATTTTTGACCTCACTGAAATGGTTACCGAAATTGAAATTTAAAACCTTGGCGCTCATTACTACACAGGCAATGTTGGCAACATGGTATAAAGCACCATAGAAAAATACTTTTCATAGATTGGGCCCATTTGGCAACGTTTATTGGAGAAAAATCATTTTGGAGCAGAAAAAATTCTGTGAAAACGTATTTAGCATAAACATTTACTTAAACAACATTATACAAATGTCTTTATGGCATTGATAAACGAGTATATGGTTGATAAATGACTATAGGCCCCATAATTATTTATTTTAAATGTTGCCAAACGGGACCTTAAAGTTGGATCTAAATATGCATGTAACTTAATCTTAAATTACGAATTTGGGCAAGCTCATAAAGCACAATAAGCCAGCTTTTAGTGTTTTTTAAGCACTTGTCGAAAAAACTATGCGTTTGGTAACTTAAAAAATAAATAAATAAATAAAGCCCAGTAAGCTTCCAAATTGTCATAAGCTAAGCTTCTGCTAATTGCTTTTGCGGGAATCCGTTCTTAAACAAATATCTTTACAGGTTTATCCTCAAAAAATTGTAATACCAAAACTACCCTTTAAAGTTCCCAAGTGTTTTTATGTGCATTTAACAATTTTTAGGGGTAAAATGGGATATTGCCACCACAAAAGTATATAGAAGGTCTTTTTAAGAAAAGAAGCACTTATCTTGTATGGTTACCAAACAGCCAAATCAACCTAACTCAAGCACTTTACATATAAATGCTATTGGGTAAACACTTAAGATAAGCTTTAAGCTTACCCAAACGCAGCCTTGGGACCAAATTGGCTTTGAGAAATAGTTTATTAAATAAAAAGACGAGGGACACATGGCTAGTCAGCTTAATCCCGGAACCGGCGCGGCTTCTATGCGCTAGGGCCGCATAGACCAAACAAAACGGCCCTGCGGAGCTTTCCCCACGTCAGCTAAAAAGCAAAAGCTTGTACGCAACCGCAGCCAGATTAGTCGGTTTTGATTTTTTTTTTTAATTTTTGAAATTGAACTGATGCGGGGAAAGCTCCGCAGGGCCATTTTGTTTGGTATGTGCGGCCCTGGCGCATAGAAGCCGCTACCATATTTTAAAAGTTTTCTCTCCTATTTAAGGGACAACATTCTTATCAATGGAAACCCGTCCAAATTGTGGGTCTCATCTAGCAGATTACTTGGACCAAAATTTGGCTCCAACCAGGATCCTAACCAACCAAAATTTTAGGACGGCCGTAAGTCGAAGGGCAATTGTCTAGAAAAAGGTGTACTTATCGGATGGTTAAAATCATTTGATCAAGCTGATTTTTAATCAAAGAGGTTTTCCAGATGGGTCTATTAATTGAAAAGTTCTTTCATAAGTACTAATAGAAATTTGACTATGCACCATTTGTGTAATATAGATCATGGTTTAAAAAACGGCCGTTATAACGGATTCGGACCTCCCTCGTTAAGTTATGTACTGTTAAAACGCTCAGAAAATAACAGCCGTTATTTTTCATTATAATGGCCATTATTTTCTGGAAAAAATTGTGAAAAAATGGCTGTTGTTATTTTTCGTTTTTGAAAATTTGAAATTTCAAAATTTGAATTTCAGCGCCATTTTTCCATAGAAACATCACTTTTGATTTCACTAAATTTGCTGCGCTCGGACGAAGTCCCATCAAGTTCTTCGGATGCTTTGCCAATTGCCAGTTGCAACATAAAAACATCAATTATATTTTTGACTGAAGTTTTGAACAAGAGAAGGCCAAAGAGAAATAGACCAGATTTTGTTTACAGGTAGTAAACTAAAATGATTTTGAGTTGAATATTGAACATCATTCTCAAGTTACACTCACTACCCTCTCTTGACAGTCGTAAGGCAGTCCATCCTTATACCTCCACACAGTTGCTCTCCCTCTTCTTTCATGCTTGGCCGATCTGACCATGTAGGTGCGCGGCACACAGTTGTGCAACAACACGATCTGAGTTGAATATAGAATACGATTCTCGAGTTAGACTTACTACCCTCTCTTGACAGTCCTAAGGTAGTCCATCCTTATTGCCCATAGTTGCTCTCCCACTTCTTTCATGTTTGGCCGATCTAACCGTGTAGGTGCAGCACACTGGAACGCCAAACCAAACATCTTTGACACAATCCCTGCATCCACTGCTTCTTCCATCAAAGGATCCAACATCTCCAGCAAAATTCCTTCAGTATACTTCTTGAAGGCCTGCACAGCACTAGAATAATTAAAGAACTAACAGTAATGGACCACCCACCAATGAGGAATGCTTGATTTTTTATGGGAAGATGGGAGGATGGCAAGAAGCCTGTCTTCCCTGTCTGTGCCATGATGACTTCCACCTAGGGGGATCTTTTAGACCAATACTTGACCTATAATTCTAAGCATCTCTAGTATTCATTAGCACAATCAGCAGAAAATGTGGTGGATAGTCCAGAAAAATGTCTATAGGTTGGAGGATTGGTAGACGATCATCTGATCCAGTTAATTATTGGCGTAGGAGAGATCTCCTTACTGGAATGCCTTTTATAGGCTGTAGTTATGGTTTATGTAACAGACTTTAGGAATCCTTCTTACAAGTAATAACAACTACTACAACAATCATAAACTTGTCGAGAGAAGATATGAAAATGTTTACCCATCTAACAGTGACCCTCTCATCAGCAGCTCTCTTCAATTCCACTGGGCGACGCCCAGTCAGAATTTCTATGAGCAAAATTCCGAATGAATATACATCACTCTTGGGAGTGAGTTGATAGGTCCTCAGATACTCAGGGTCGAGATAACCAGCAGTCCCTTTCACTTGGGTTGAGATGTGTGTCTTATCTGCTTCCATTGGACCAAGTCTCGCAAATCCAAAATCGGCCACCTTGGCTCTGAAGCTCTCTGTCAGCAGAATGTTGGAAGACTTCACATCTCGATGAATTATCTGCTTCTCTGTTGAGAGATAACAAAGTAGGAAAGGACTATTAAGTATCAAAAAGCTAAAGACAAACTAGAGCAAATGGCACACAAATCAAGTCCTTAAAACAAGAATCTTCTTTCTACTGCAACAAGAGTAGCTTTAATTGAGTGTTTATGTCATAGTAGAAGTAGTGTTATCATATGTCTTTATATTTCATGTCATGTTCTTACTTGTCATTTGATATTTTTTATGTTCTTGAGTTGTTTGGCACACAGCTTAAACTCGATTATAAATATCATTGAGAGAGGGATCGACCCTCACTCTTCTCCTCATCTCTTTTTCTCTTTTCTCTCAACTGTCTTCCTTTCCTCTTCTTCTAGTTTAACCTTGATTTTAACTGGGTATCTGTAATAACCATAGGGTTCGGTGAAATTACGAAAAGACTCGAGCAAGTCTACTTTGATAGGCCATAATTTTTTTTCCCTTATTTGATTAAGGATTTGTTAGCTGTGTTTGAAAGCTGATTCTGACATCCACAACTATAATTTATGACGGTGACACTTTGGCTATGTTATAAAGGGGTGTATGGGAGGTGTGCTTATGCAGAGATTGTCGTGGCATTTTTTTTTAATCAAGTTCGTATTTTAGAGAAAATATCCCGAATTGAATGAGCTTCTTGTGTGTAGTTTTTGTTTAGAGCTCTGCTTCAACAGATCATGCCGGAGCATCTCCCAAAACTCCTTGTTTATTTGATAGTTTTTTATGGTGTGTCCTCTGTAGAATTTAAGGTGACGTGTGCTCCTAATATTATTATGTCCTTCAATATTATTAATGTATGGAATGCTTCCCTACGAATGATGTTAATTGATGAGAAAATTTGACAACAAGAGTGTTCACTAATGCATTAAGGCTTTAGTTTTAGAAAGTTAAGACACCCTAAAGAAATGTTATAGAATGAAATGATGTTGGGAAGTGATGCTTCCCGTCTATGAGTAAATCGAATCAAGACCCATACATATTGTTAAACAACCATTTACCCAAAGATCGACCTGTTGGGGTAAGGCGAAACAACTATGTGTACCAACGGGCCAGCACAACACGTGACGGTAAAACACCATCCGCTAACACATATAACACTCAAAGCGAAGGTATATAGAAAACTAAAGTGAAGAGAAAACTCTCTAGATCTTACTAGCAAAACCCTTCAATGTGAAGGGAAGAACCATGAGAGAGAGAGAGAGAGAGAGAGAGAGAGAGAGAGGAGAATCGATGTAGGAGCATCCTATAGTGGTGATATCAAGCTATGAGATCAAGGCCAATGCACTCAACAGTGGAACCCACAAGATTTAGATTAGGATTTACTTTATTTGTTTCTTATTGACATAGGATTTTACTGCGTATCACTATAGATATAAGTTTTAGTAGGATACTTTGATGCAGGACGAATGTGATGGCTTCCAACTAAAGGCTGAGATTAACAAAATATTATTAAGAACAATAAAATAATAAATTCTCATGCTAATCACACGCAAATAATCAGATTCAAGTAAATAAATTTATTAAAGTTCAAGGCGTTCACACAATCCCACAATATTAAACCCGTTGTTGCTTTAACGGTGAGGATCTAATGGAAGATGGAACTTCCAACAAGCTCTGAAATAGTTTCCTTTTCCAAGAGATTATAAGTTCTTTGAAGTTCAGGAAGGTTTCTAGCAAGTTTTGGGGCTTTTTGACAAGTTTCAGATTTTAGCCGAGTTTCTGAAGAAAAAGGAGAACTGTGGAAAATTAGGGTTTATGATGGGGTAGGGATTCCTATGGTTACCGCAAGGATTTGAAAGTATCTAGGGGTTGTGGTAAGGGTTTTGGGAGGGTTTAGGGGTGCCGTAGGACAAACTGGTGTAAGGAAGATACTATTCACATCTAGGGCTACAACTCGGGCGGGTTGGGTCGGGTTGAGGTTCAACCCGAGCCCAACCCGATCTTCAAGGCACTGAGCCCGAGCCTGAGCCCAACCCGAGGTCAGGCCTAAATTTTCCAGCCCGAGCCCAACCCAATCGGATTGCTCGGGTTGAAAAAAAATGTCAAAAAATACAACCAACATCACAAAAAAAATCAAGCCAGAGATGGATTTCAAAAAACTAGTATTAGAACCCTTGAAAGTTAAGAGGTCAATTTATGCACCTGTGATTACCATCAATAGATTGTGTAAAAAAAAAAAAAACTGAAGTTGAGCTAAAAGAGGAATCAAATGTCTGAAAAATCCTTTGGTTCTTTTCCTCCGTCCATGAAGATAGAGGGAGAATCAATTAATATTTAGAAATGGAGAGAAGGTGATGTCTATGGAGGAGAAGAAAATAGAAAAAAGAAAAGAGAGGGAGAAGTAAAGAACAAGGGAATAGAAGAGGAACTTACCCGGATGACGAAGGATGATTTGAAGTTTGGAACGGCGGCGGGCAACAGACGACAAACGGCGGGCGGCAGGTGGTCGGTGACAGGTTGAGGGTGAAGGTTAAGGAAAACCTAACCCTCAGAGAAGAGAAGGCGGAGAGATGAGAATGAGATTGGGTGACTTACCTATTTTAGTTAAGATGCTAGTATTTATTACCGTGTATCAATGTGTATGGGTTACATATATGTAACATGTTGATCGGGCTCGGGTTAGATCGGGTTGTCCAAGCCTCAACCCGAGCCCAACCCGATTTTGGTCGGGTTCTGTAATCCCAAGCCCGAGCCCGAGCCCGAGCCCGAGTACTGAAGAATCCAACCCAACCCGAGCCCAACGTCGGGTTGAGCCCGCCCAAGTTGCAGCCCTATTCACATCACTATTCACAGTGTTGTTCAATGGTTAGGGTTTAGAGATGGAAGAGATATGGTTGGGTCTTCTAGGTCAAATTTGATCCAAAGAAAAGGAAAATAAAGAATACAAAGATGGAGAAAGAGAAGAGAATAAGAAAGGAGATAGAGATAGAAGAAATTACATTTGGATTCGCACCGAGTAGCCTGGATTCACACCAAGGAAGCTTAGATTTGCATCAAGGAAGAAGAGAGCACTCCACAAGAGAATTCTCAATAGCAAAATTCAATATATTTCATTATTAATTAAAAATTACAACTAAAAGAGTTTATATAATAAGTCAAAATATCCTAATCTAATCTTAGCCATTCATCTAATCTAATGGCTATAAAAAAACAACTAAAAACAACTAACCAAAATAACAATGAGCCTCCTAAGTTTGGAGTTTGGACTAATTGCAAAGACACCCAAAACTCTAAAAAACATCAAAATAAGCTTAGAAAACAAATAAAAACTCTTCAAAAACTCCCTATGTAGCCCACATGCATATTTCCAACGTGGAGTCTTCATGATACACATGCATGTGATGTCTTCAAAATCTTTTTCCTTGTCTTCCACTGGTAGAACCCATGTAATGCTTTGATGTCCGCATCATACTTTCTATTAGTTTGGTTAGAACTAGAGAAGTTAGGGTTAGAGAGTTCTATAAATATAGATTTAATCAATTAAAAAGTGCAAGACGTTGTGCCTCCATGAAGCGAGGCACAAGCCTTGAATTTTTCTAAAATAAGCTTTAAAAATCACAAAAAAATGAATTAACTACAGAAATAAAGAAATAAATAAGAAAATAAGTTAGGAATTCTTCTTCTTTATAATTTACTGTAAAGATCACCTTGAAGAAAGAGTTATAAACATTGGTTAATTATTATATGATGTATGTAAAGCAAAAAATTCTTCTTTATAATTTATTGTAAAGATCACCTTGAAGAAAGAGTTATAAACATTGGTTAATTATTATATGATGTATGCAAAGCAAAAAATTCTCCTTCTATCATTTTAAGGCCTTTGTTACTTGTTCACATATAAAATTTTCTATTTATTAACTTCAATTCAGTAATGTCTACCAGTCATGTGGTATGGTCCCTCAATTGGTCAAGCCTCCAAGTAAACAAGGTAACTTCTAGCCAACACAATGATGTTGACAATCATGGCCGGTTGATGACATTTGAGAGTTTGTCGATTTTGATCTCGGGAATCTTTATTTTTCTCACATAGAACTCAAGTTGTCAATAGTTTATCGCTCTAGCATTTTTGGTTTCTCTACTACAGAAATGTAGTCACTTGAAAACATGTCCAATTGACCAGACCATGTAAGTCATAAATACATATAAATAGAAGACTTATATCATCTTCATTAGATTATTTTTAGTACATAAGATAAATAGGTGGGGGGTATTTTGGCGGAAAGAAAGAAAAATAAAAAATAATTAAATAACTCTTTACATGTTTGGCACATGTATGTGCCTGCATAATCAAGGCTTAAGCCTCAACTAGGTGAGGCATAAGCCTCTTATAAACTAGACGAGGCTTAGCCTTGAGGCAAGGACCCTGTGTATCGACTCTTGCCTCGAGGCGTAAACCTCATGCACCTCAAGGTGGGATTTTTTAAAACAATGGATGTAGTCTCCAAATTTTTATGCAAAGAGAGTTTCATTTAGTTCACTATCCTGGGTGATATCCAGATTGCTTGGTGAGATGCCTTGCTTGGAAGAATGATTCTTCTTGAAAAGCGATTCCTTCCTATGGTAGAGTGATTCCATCACCTTTATCTTTGAACATAGAATGTGGTCCTTTTGTTCTCTGTCAAGAATCCACCATGAGAGTACTGGTGATTAAAACATATTGTTCCCAAGTTTATCTAATTCGCTTGAGGAACTCATACATGCCAATTCTCTTGCTCTCACACTCTCCTTCTCTAACTTGAAGAGACCTCCAACACTTCAACTCTCCAATACACCAACTTGTGATGGGACTTGGTTTCTTGCACCTTTTCTCTTCTCTTCCATCTTTATAGAGAAGGACAACTTTCTTGCCAAGCAAGACACTCTCTCTAGAAACAACTAAATAAGTAAATGCCTTAGACTTCCATAACTTAAAAAGCGGTCAGTTCTTTCTCCAATATATTGAAACTACTCGCATATTAATGTGGCTTATGGGAACACTAAGAAGTCCTCAACTAACCTCCACCTTTTTAATGAAACACTAAGAACATCTTACTGACCATTTAATTTGGTTGACTATAATTAATGTAAGGGGCCACACAAAAAAGGACCTCTAAATGATAAATGCTCACCCAACATCAAGGTTTAAAATATCATTCTGTCTCATTGTCTTGGTAAGCTAATGGAATGAGACATCGATCGAGACGAAACGAAACGAGACGGAATGAGACAATTAAAAAAAATATTATACGTTTCAATAAGGTTAAACCATTTTTGAAGCTTAATTAGGTTATAAATTTATTTTTTAGCATTTATATATATATTGTAAAAATACATATACCATAAAAAATAAGGTTTTAAACCAATTTTAGTACTTCAATTAAGGTTTTGGCACGAGACAAATACATTCGCCTATGTATCGTTTCATTACCTTACCGGAACGAGAAGTTTCAGCCGAGACAGAATGAGACGAAAGGAGATTTTCAACCATGCCTAGCATCCGTTCCATTCTTCTGGCATCCCTCCTAACCATTTTCTATTGTGGGTCGTTCTCTTGGAACTTACCAACAATTTGTTATTGCTGCCCATGATACTGCTAGTTCTACTTGCATCCAATATTTTCACTAAAAATAAATTATACCTAGCAATAATGCTAGGTGAGAATCTATCATTTTAAGTAAGGGGAGCCCATCCACATGAGAATGGAGGGGTAGATTGTTGGAGGTCCATTCTCATTGGGTTTAGGGGGGTGGGGTGGGGTGTGATGTGACATTAATTGAAGTCAAACCAAATTAAACAGTTGGTTAGCTACCCTAAATGTTGAATTGAAAAGGATTAAGGGTGGTTGAGAATTTCTTAATTTTCCTACAAGCCACATTAATATTTGAGTAGTTTTCAACACACTGGAAAGATAATTAGTGCCTTTCCAAGGTGGGGGAGATCCAAAGCATTTATTTTTGTAGTTTCTAAAGAGAGCCTTGCTTGGAAATCAACTTTTCCTTCTTTATACAAGGATTATGAGCAAAGGTGTAAACAACCAAGTCCCATCATAAGTTGGTATGTTGGAGTGTTGAAGTATAGGAGATCCTTTCAAGTTAGCTCAAGCTATAGTTTAATATTGGTCTAGAAAAAATATGTTGTGATCGTAACGTATCCAATAGTGGATTCATAGCTCTCTCTTGTGTTTTTCCTTCATTTTAGGATTTTCACCTAAAATCGTGCACTTCTCTTACTTTAGTTTTCTTTATTCCCCCATTTAGTGTTTTGTGGTGGTATTTCTATTATTCTCTCCACAATTGTCTCTTGTATTGGTTTCTATATTGACTCACATACACAAGAAGGCATCGCTTCTCAATAGATGAGACCTTGCCTCTGATATAGACTACAAAATTGGTTTTAGAGTTTTAAATTATAACTCTGCTCACTTGTTGATCATGGTTGGCAACCAAATTTGGCAGCCTAGATCCATTGGGTGAACCAGCCTTGATGCACCCTTGAAACGGGAAAAGGTTGGGCGTATAAATCCAACCCATGTAATAGCTACAATGAATGCAATCATGGTGAAAACCACGGTTGCAATAAAATAAGATTCACTATGAACTTGAATGCAGTGAACCAATTTTCGAACGACATGTTATCAACCGTCACTTCACTCCATTAGGGATATGATGCAATCAAGGACTGCCAACATATAGAGGATAAAGCCCTCTTTAATGAGAGGTTATCTATATTAATTAGGGACAAACCCTTATTAATCATCTCATTAACAAAAGGGGATACATGTCCTTCTTCCATTGGATAAAGCCCTCTTATCCAATTAGGGGTGTGGTGGAATTAGGGATTGCTATTGTGCACACGTGGCAGTCCGCGGGAATTAGTGTCACCATATAGAGGATAAAACCCTCCTTAATGATGGGTTATCTCTATTAATCAAGGATTAAACCTTTTTAATCAATTCCAAGATGATCATCTCCTTATCAAAAGGGGGGTCCATGTCACTCTCTCATTGGAGAGGATGATGTCACCACATTAGAGCCTTTCTCACAAGAGTATACAACATGCACTCCTTTCTATAAAAGATAAGGCATGTATAACCAAAAAAAAAAGGAATTTTAGAGTATACGATACTGGAAGCAAATCAAGAGAGAGGACATTCTCTTGTTCAAGAGAACATACAGAGACGAAAGAAGAGTTTACCATGGCAAGCTCAAAATAAGGAAAGATATGTTTCTTTTTCTTTCTTTGTAAAGACAGAATTCCCCAAAAAGAGGATCCATGTTTGCATAATCACAATTTATCATGTACAATCATCATACAAAATCATAGTAAGAGGCTACCTAGTCCATCATCCATATTTTTAACTTTTAAGGCATGTTTTATCACTATGTAGTTTGTATTTGCGTCCAGCTTCTTGAATTTAACGAACCCAAAATTCACAACAAGAAATCCAACTACGAAAGTTTTGAACTAAAGAAGCTTCCATGAAAGCACTAAATCAATGCACCAAGTCTTATAGATACTGAGTGAAGAAATTAGTGTTTCAAAAATTCATTCACCATATCTAACAAGCAAAGAAGAGCTAATGCTCATTGGTTATTAGAATAAAGTTTCAATGTTGTTTAAAACAAGATTTCGCTATGATCCCATTGTCATATACACAGTCAAGTGCTGAAAGAAAACTTCAAAAGATTGTCATCCTACAATAGGAGTCCACAATAAATGCAGAAGTCTCTAACCTGTGTACAGATGGAGATAAGTAAGGCCATGGGCAATATCAATGGAAATTTCCAACCGTTGATTAAAGTCCAAGATTTTTCCATGCTGACCTGCCAAGAACAGCAGCCAATTTTCTTTTAATTATTTAAGTTACTATTCAAATTAAAATATTAACTAATCCTTGTAGTGGATGGATCTTACCATCAAGATGCTCCCTAAGAGTACCATTGGAAACATACTCTGTAATGATAACACGCTCATTCCCTTTATCAACATAGCCAAGCAGCTTCACTAGATTTCGATGTTCAATTTTGGCAAGCAGTTCGACTTCACTGATAAATTCTGAACGTAGGGTGTCAAAGTGTTCCTGTCCAAAATTTTCATGTCAACAGAGGCCAATGCACAATATTTCCTGACTGGAAAACTTTAAAAAAAAAAACCAAAAAGAATTTCATGTCAACATATATGAAACAGTTCTATTAATCATGAAACCACTTAAATGTTGAAGAAAAACCTGGATTTCTCTTAAGCAGCTCATAGACCCATAAGCGATGCAGACATCTCACCAATTAAGAATATCAAAGCACAACATGAGATGAGGATTTTCTAAATTGTCCATCATATCATCAGAAAACTAGGTAAATTGTGCAACCATTTTCCTGCAATATTTTGAGTTATTTTACTAAACCACTTTTAGACCAAAAAGGATTTAGGCCCATATGTTATTCCAATAGAAATTTGGAAGTACATGAGAGAGACTAGACTATGTTGGTTAACTAATTTGTTCAACAAGATTTTGAAGACTAAGAAAATAACACATGAGTGGTGGAGAAGTACTATGACTGTATGGCACCTATTTATAAGAATAAGGGAGATGTACAGAATTGAGCTAACTATTGTGGGATAAATCTTATAAGCCACGTTATGAAATTATGGGTGAGAGTCATTGAGAAAAAAAATTAAGACATGAAACAACGATATCAAAAAACGAATTTAGTTTCATGCCAAGAAGGTCAACCATTGAGGCTATCTTCGTGCTCGAATAATTGATGGAAAATTATCAAGAAAAGAGGAAGAATTAACATATGATTTTTATTGACTTACAAAAAGCATATGATAGGGTTACTAGGGAGCATATGTCACACGACTCTCAAGAATATTATTTATATGGAGATCATTCTTACAAAGACAAAAATACCCTCATTAAGAGAAGTATCTACAAAACTACCCCTTTACATGGAATATATGTATGTACACATGTGACAACAAACCGTACCACCCAGGAGCCTGGAGAACTGCTCTTAGACTGGCCACCCACTCTAGATCATTGGAGAAGTGTCTCCAGTCCTAGCCGCAACCTCCAGATCCCTGGAGAAGTCACTCCAAGCCTAACCGCAGGTACCAGAAGGTCGGAGAAGACCCTCCCCCCCCCCCCCAAACCTAGCCACAGGTCCCCCGTGGGCTTTTCTTCCAGTGGAAAATCGTTAAATGTGTAGTTCAGAAAGGTCTAAATCGCGCGAGCGTGATTTACACCTCTTCAGTAGCAGTTTGGGTGACTTCTGATTAGTCAAGGTTACTCTATTCCTTATAAATGTTGTTTTTCTTGCGGTACTTTGTTCTATTGCCATAAGTACATTTGAGGAATCATCCTCTGCTAAGTCAGAGGTTATTGTTGCTCCTCCCAATCTCGGGAGTCATGGGGATCACAGTCCAAGACTCCAGATCACTACTGTGAAAATCGATGGGACCAACTATCTTGAGTGGTCTCAATCTGCCAGAATGTACATCACTGGCCGTGGTAAAGTATGATACATCACCGCATGTCCTCCCTTTTTTCCACCTACAGTATCTGCTTTTGTAAAGATAAGGTTCAGGTGGCCGACTTCATACTTAGTTGCACATCAATCTAGTGTGAGTGCCAATAGTCCTCAAGTCAATAAAGACCTGCTAATGCGTTGGCATAATAGGCTTGGTCATTTACCTTTTTCCGTATTGAAGTGTCTATTACCTCAATTTGTGTATGCTCCATCCTTTGAGTTCCATTGTGAAACTTGTGTACTTGCTAAACAATATCGGGTGTCTTTCCCGATTGGTAATAATAAAAGTACTTCTCCATTACAACTTGTGCACTCTGATGTTTGGGGACCAAATCTCACTACTTTTTTTTTTTGATAAGTAAATCTCACTACTTCTATGTTTGGCTTCTGCTATTTTGTGGTGTTTGTGGATGATTACAGTCGTTACACTTGGATATATCGCATGAAATCCAAGAATGAAGTGCACGTTATTTTTCAATCTTTTTATAAGATGGTGTGCAATCAGCTGGGTACCACGTTGAACGTCTTGCACTCTGACAATGGAGGTAATACATGTATAAGTGGCCTTGCCTCCTACCTTGAGGAGCATGGCATCATTCATCAAACTTCCTGTGCCGACACTCCTCAACAGAATGGGGTCGCTGAGCGAAAGTGCCGCCATATTCTCGAGGTTGCTTGTGCACTTCTTGTTGGTACAAGGGTAACGAAGAGTTATTGGGCTCATGTCGTCTTGACTGCATCATATCTGATTAATCATATGCCTTCGAAAGTTCTTGGGTTGCAGTCCCCTCTTTCCCTCATGTTTCCTTCATGTCCTGTGTTCTTTGTTCCTCCCAAAGTCTTTGGTTGTATCTGCTATGTTCATTCTCATCATAAGAAGGATAAGTTGGATCCTAAAGCGGTTCGGTGTGTTTTCCTTTACTACTCATCCACTCAGAAGGGATATCGGTGCTTCCATCCTTCTACTCGTCATCGTTTTGTTTCCCTGGATGTCACCTTCTTCGAGAGCCTACCTTTTTATCACTTGATCGGACTTCTCTTCAGGGGGAGTTTGGGAGTATTGATGAGAGTTCGATATCTCCTCAGGGAGCGATTTCCCTACCAATGCCACTTGACTTGCCTCTTCTCAGCTTACTTCCACCCCTACTACTGACACCTTGCCATAGGACACACACCTGAAGACGTATGCCAGAAGATTTTCAGAGGAGAACTAGTCCACCGTCCAATCTCACTGCCAAGGAATCCAACTCGATCCAAGTAATCCATCCCTCACTGATCCCCATGATGATATTCCTGTTGATCCTTTTGCTATTCCACCTGTGGATGTTGATGTACCTATTGCTCATTGTAAGGGTATTCGGAGTTGTACTACCAAGCACCCTATCTCTCACTTTGTTTCTTACCAGTTGCTATGTCCAATTTATAGAGCCTTTGCTACTTCCCATGTCATCTAGTGTTTCAGAGGCTCTTGGCCAACCTCAGTGGAAAGCAGCCATACTAGAAGAGATGACAGCTTTAGAGAAAAATAATACTTGGGATCTGGTTCCATTGCCCAAAGGAAAGAAGCATGTGGGGTGTAGGTGGGTATACACAATAAAGTACAAAGTCAATGGAGGTATTAACATGTACAAGACACGTCTGGTTGCAAAAAGGTACACACAGACATATGGCATCGACTACCAGGAGACGTTTACTCCCGTACTCAAGATGAACTCAATTCGATTTCTCCTTTCCCTTGCAGCAAACCTGTCATGGCCCCTACACCAACTGGATATAAAGAATGAATTCCTCCATGGTAATCTACATGAAGAAGTATACATGATAGGACCTCTAAGATTCAACATGACTGGAGGTAAAGAACTTGCGTGCAAGCTAAAGAAAGCCTTGTATGGGCTCAAGCAGTCACCCAAAGCTTGGTTTGAGAGGTTCAACTCATCAGTCAAGAAGATGTGATACTCACAGAATTAGGCAGACCATACACCATTCATTAAGAAGAGTCAAAGTCGCATTACTGCTTCTATTGTGTACGTTGATGATATTGTGGTTACGGGAATTGAGCTGGATGAGGTCTGTCGCTTAAAGAAGTACCTAGGGATGGACTTTGAGATCAAGGATCTAGGACCCTTGAGATACTTCTTGGGCATTGAGGTTGCTAGATCAAAGCAGGGCGTGTTCATCTCACAGAGAAAGTATGTTCTCAATCTACTACGAGAGTCTGGAAACTTAGGATATAAACCAACTGACACACATATTAATCAACAACGCCGGCTGAATCATATTGATGGAGATCCAGTTGCGGATACGGGCTAGTTCCAGAGACTTGTTGGGCGACTTGTCTACCTGTCATTGACGTGGCCAAACATTGCGTATGTAGTCAATGTCATTAGTCAGTTCATGTACGCCCCTCGGTTTCCACACAATGTGGCAGCACATAGAGTTCTACGCTATCTCAAGGGGTCACTACGAAAAGGACTCCTATTTGGCAAACATGGACATCTGCAAGTTGAGGCCTACACAAATGTTGACTGGGCGGGATCAATTACAGACAAGCGGTCTACATCGGAGTACTGCACTTATGTTCGGGGTAATCTGGTTTCATGGCGTAGCAAGAAGCAACTAGTTGTCGCCTGCTCTAGCACCGAAGCAGAGTACCGTTCCTATGGTATGGCCCACGGTGTGTGAGTTGCTATGGCTAAAGACTATGCTCAGTGAGCTAGGCTACCCTGTTAAAGTACCTATGAATCTGTATTGTGACAATAAAGCTGCCATCAGTTTTGCTCACAACTGAGTTCAACATGACAAGACGAAGCACATTGAAGTGGATTAACACTTCATAAAGGAGAAACTCAGTCGTGGACTTATTTGTACACCCTATGTCAATACAGTTGATCAGTAGCTGATGTGTTGACTAAAGGTATCCTGTAGAATATGTTATCCAAGCTGGGCATGATATATATCTTTGCACCAACTTTAGGAGGAGTGTTGTCAGAGGCTTAATTGTAATATTTTAGATTATGTAGGGATGTCTTTGTAATTATGAGAATAGTTCCAATATTATAAATATTGCTGAAATCGTGGACCTCATTAAGCTCTATATGATTTCACCATTTCTCATCTCTTCTCTTCTCTAACCCTAAATCTCCATATATTCTCCAACCTTCCTCTCCCTCTGGTTATACCCACGTGTTCCAACAAAAATTTGATGGGAAGACAAGTGAATTTCCAGTTATAATGGGTTTGAACTAAGGATCGGCCCTAAATTTGTACTTTTTACCACAAGTAATGGATGGATTGACTACTCATATTCAAGGAGAGGTCCCTTGGTGTGTGCTATATGAAAATGATATGCTACTAGTTGATAAGACTAGAGAGGAGGTATCATCACCATCATCATCTACGCCTTATCCAAATGTTTGGGTTGGGCAACATAAATCCTATTTCTCCATTTGACTCTATTTAGAGCTATATCTTATGCCAAAGTATAAGTCTTAAGATCTTTCTTACTACCTCCATCCATGTCATTTTCGGCCTTCCTCTCTCCCTTTTAAGGCCTTTAACTTACACAAAAGCACTCCTCACTTGTGCCATCATTGGTCTTTGTTGCACAAGCACATGCCCATACCATCTCAATCGACTTTCTCTTATTTTATCTCCTATTGAGGCTATTCATGGGTTTCTGTGAGTATGCCATTTCTGGTTTTGTCTTTCCTAGTTTTTCCACTCATCCATTGCCCAGAGGCTCCTTCAAAAGTCGCATGGTTAGTGCCAAATATTATGCACAATCATCTTTTATAAAGCTTGGTTTAGCCATTTCAACATTCAGCTTCATAAAGCATAGCTGGTATCACGGCTATCCTATAGAATTTTCCTTTTAGCTCAATAAGTACCCATTGATCACATAAGAATACTTCAGTATTATGTGATAGGGGTCGGTGGATGCGAGGTCGATCGTCGTTAGAGCCAAAGGCTCACGGGATCGAATCGCCAAATGAGCCCACGGGTGAGAGGTCGATCGCCGTTAGAGCCAAAAAGGTCACGGGATCGAATCACGGGGCCTGGAAGGTGTGATGTCGATCGTGGTATAAAGGCTAAAATTTGACCTTTCCTGACAAGATATCTTTTCGGGAGAAATGGCAGCTCGAGGCCCGATAAAGGTCCTAACAATTTTGCACCAATTCGATATTTCACATCCTTATTAGTTTCTCCATCCTTGTGAATAATTGAACTTAAGTAATGAAATTTTTCACTGTTGGGTATTTCTTGTCCATCAACCATAACTAATGCCTCATCACGACAAGTATCTTTACTAAGTAGGACCAAGACAGAATACATGCATTGCAATTTTAGTAACAATACTCACAGGGAGGAGACGTTAGTTAATATTGACGGACAAGAAATACCCAAAAATGATTACTTCCATTATTTAGGTTCAATTATCTAAAAAGATGGAGAGATAGGTGAGGATGTGACTCATAAAATTAGTTTTAGGTGGCTAAACTGGAGATGCGCTTCTAGATTATTATATGATCGGTGTGTACCTATCAAACTAAAGAAATTTTTTTACAAGACAGTAGTAAGACTTGTTAGGACCTTTAGCCGCCATTTCTCCCGAAAAGATATCTTGTCAGGAGAGAGCAAACTTTAGCCTTTATACCACGATCGACATCACACCCTGCAGGCCCCGCGATTCAATCCTGTGAGCCTTTGGCTCTAATGGTGATCGACCTTGCATCCACGGACCCCTACCACGCCCTTAGGGAGCGGCATTATTGACACCCAACAAGACTAGCTATGCTTGTGGAGCTGAATGTTACAAAATCAAGAAACAACATGTTCATAGAATGAGTGTTAACATATATGACGATGTTGAGATGGATGAGTGGAAAAACTAATAAAGAAAAAATTAGTAACAACCACATCAAGGAAATCTAGGAATAGCCCCGATAAGAGATAAAAGGAGGAAAGTCGATTGAGATGGTTTCGGCATGTACAACATGTTTGCGGATGGTGTGTTCCCGCGCATGTGTTGTATCGGCCCGACAACCTGTTGGTATACATAGTTGTTTCTCCCTTCCCCAACAGGTCGATCTTTTGGGGTAAATGGTTATTTAACATGGTATCAGAGCCTTAAGGCCTGGGAGGTCACGGGTTCAAGTCGCCAGCGGAGTGTATTCCCACTGAGGGGGAGTGTTAGCGGATGATGTGTTCCTGTGCACGTGTTGTATTGGCTCGACAACCCGTTGGTATATATAGTTGTTTCTCCCTTCCCCAACAAGTTGATCTTTTGGGGTAAATGGTTGTTTAACACAACAAAGACCAACAATGGAATTAGTGAGAATGAGTACTTTGGTTTATGTTAAAGGCCATAAAAGGGAAAGAGGAAGGCTGAAAATGACACGAAGCAAGGTAGTAAGGAAGGATTTGAAGACATATGCCTTGTGTTAGAGTTCTTAGTTTATTTACTTTATGTTTATATTACATTGTTGGGCTTTATGTAGAGTGTTGGGCCCATATGTTCTATTAATGTAAGTTGGCCCACACCACTTAAGTGACTAGTATATATATCACAATGAGGAGGCCAAACTATCTAAGTTTGTGACTCTCTCTCTTTTTCTCTTCTCTTCTCTTCTCTTTCTTCTCTCAAACCCTAGGACTTTACTTCTTACATGGTATTAGAGATTATTTGATCCTAAGAATCCTAATCCTTCCTTCTTTTACATCTTTTTTTCTTTTTCCTTCATCTTCTTCAAGTGGGAATAAAGTTTCTAAGGTTTTTGGTGCAAACAAAACTTTAGAAATTGGTTGTTTGAGGTTTGCTTACACCTAGATGTGTTATCTAGGGTTTGTTTGGTGTTGGTGTTTCTGGAGGTCGCGAAGCTTCCGTATATGGTTTTGAAATCCTAAGGTTTAGTTTTCAGTTTTTGCTCGTAGGGAGAGATTTTTTTGAGTTTTTGTGTTTCTCCAAGATTTGAAGGTGGAGTGTTCTCCTACCATTGCCGCATCTCCTAACTTGTTTTTAGGAGTTGTTTGAAGCTGGTTTGGGGAATTTCTAATTCTCCAACCAGAAGTTGATCTTTTTCCACCATATCTCTCTCCCGAAGTTTTGTTGGGTTTTTTTATTTTTTCAAAAATCATAAGCAGGTGTGCCTACCTACCCTTGCCGCCCTCCCTAGATTGATTTTAGGGATTGTTTTCTTCACGTTTGGGATTTTTCTGACATCCCGTGTGAAAGTTGATTTTTTACATCCTCCGGATGGCCAGTTCGGGTGCTTCGGGTGTTTTTTTTTATGGCAAGTCTCCTGCATGGGATTGTATTGGTGCTCAGATTACATCTATGAAGTTGAATTGCACCAACTACCTTCCATGGTCTCACTCTGTTAAAGTTTTTGTGTGCCAAGAAAAAATCGAAGTTTCTCATTGAAGATCCACCACCGATAGATGATAAGAAGTATGAAGATCGGCAAAGTGAGAACTCCTTGGTTATGACGTGGTTGTGGAATAGCATGGAGCTGTCAGTTTCTTCTAATGTCATCTATCTTGACACTGCTAAGCAGATCTGGGCTGCAGTTCGAGAGATGTACTCTCAAGAGCGGAATGTCTCCCGCATTAATACATCTGTCGGTGAGTATTATAGTTCACTCCGAGGTATGTCGGAGGAACTTCAGCAGTATCAGCCATTGACCATTGATTTGGAGCAGCAGAAATGACAATGGGAAGAATTTCAGGTTACCTTGTTCTTGTCCAACTTGAATCTTGAGTACAGTTCGATTAAGGGACAAATTTTGGCTAGTGAATCTCTTCCAACTGCAGCCAATGCCTTTTCTCGTCTTCAACGAGCCTCCCTTGGGAATGTGACTTCTCCCAAGGAATCTTCCGCATTGGTTTCGAGCAGTGTTTCTGAGACTTCCCGTGGTCGTGGAGGTCATGGTGGTAGTGGGCGTAGTGGTACTCGTGGTGGTCATGGTGGTAGTGGGCGTAGTGGTTTTAGAGGCCTTGGTACTCGTGGTGGTCGTGGTTCTAGTTTTCGTGGTGGTTGTGGTGGCAGTCGAGGTGGTGAGATGAAGTGTACGTATTGTGGCTACTCTGGACTTACAGAGCAGTATTGTTGGGATAAGTGGGGGAAGTCCACTTGGACCAATCAAACGTCTGATGAGTCTTCTCAGCCACCTACAGACCAACCATCTCAGGCACCCACTGGTG
This sequence comes from Euptelea pleiosperma, assembly GCA_035048495.1. Taxonomy (NCBI): domain Eukaryota; kingdom Viridiplantae; phylum Streptophyta; class Magnoliopsida; order Ranunculales; family Eupteleaceae; genus Euptelea; species Euptelea pleiosperma. The sequence goes on from CM068549.1 coordinate 21,506,830, forward strand.
TTCCTTCTGAGTATATTGCTCAGCTTAGCCAGCTCCTTCAAAAGTTGAATTCGTTGACCACTGGTTTTTCACAGCCTACCGCTACTATGGCCAAACAGAGCAGTATTGTCGGGATAAGTGGGGGAAGTCCGCTTGGACCAATCAAACGTCTGATGAGTCTTCTTAGCCACCTACAGACCCACCATCTCAGGCACCCATTGGTGTTCCTTCTAAGCATACTGCTCAGCTTAGCCAGCTCCTTCAAAAGTTGAATTCGTTGACCGTTGGTTTTTCATAGCCTACTGCCACTAGGCCAATACGGGTAATTCTACATGTTTGGCCGCCAAGTCTCCTTCCTCTTGGGTCATCGATTCAGGGGCGAGTGCTCATATGTCTGGTATACCCTCCATCTTTTCTAATTTTTAGTCCATTAGATCTCATATTGTTTTAGCTGATTGGTCTACTCGTAAAGTTGTAGGGAAATGTGATATTCATCCTACTCTATTTGTTTCTTTGTCCTCCACTTTGCTTGTTCCCGACTTTCAATTTAATTTGTTATCTGTCAGTCAACTTACTAAATCCTTACAATGCTCAATAATCTTTTCTCCTACTTCTTGTGTTTTTCAGGATCTCAAGACGAAGAAGGTGATTGGTTTGGGGCATGAGAAGGACGGTTTATATTACCTAGATCTTGGAGCACCTGCATCTGCGATGAGTGCAACTGTGTCGCCACTTCAATGGCATTTTCGTTTGGGCCATCTTTCATTGTCTAATTTACGTCGTGTCATACTAAAGTTGAGTCCAGTGTCTGTTTTAGAATGTGAAGCTTGTCATTTAGGCAAGCATCATCGTAGTTTTCTTCTACGTCGTATTGAAGTCATAAGTCTAGTCCTTTTGATGTAATCCACACGGATATTTGGGCTTTTAAGAATAAAAAGTTTATCGGGTTCTCATTATTTTGTGGCGTTTGTGGATGATTATTCTAGAATGACCTGGCTATTTTTGTTAAAAGACCGATCTGAATTGCTCAATGTTTTAACCACATTTTATAATGAGATATCTGTTCAGTTTGGCAAGCCTATTAAAATAATTCGTTCTGATATTGTTCTTGAATACATGCAAGCCTCTATCCAGACCTTTCGTTCTGATCGAGGCATGATCCATTAGAATTCTTGTGCTCATACCTCCCAACAAAATGGTGTTGCGGAGCGTAAGAACCGTCATCTGTTGGATGTTGTCCGTACCCTTATGTTTCGTATGCATGTCCCGAGGCCTCATTGGGGTGATGTTGTCCTCACTACCGGCCACCTTATTAACCGTATGCCGTCGTCAGTTCTAGATGGTCATTCTCATTTTTCCTTGTTCCCTAATGTCAATCCGTTTAATGTGCCTCATCGTGTATTTGGTTGTGTGTCCTTTGTTCATGTGCTTGGTCCTGGTCTTGACAAACTTTCTCCTCGCTCTGCTAAATGTATCTTTTTGGGTTACTCTCGTACTTAAAAAGGATACCGTTGTTATTGTCCTGTGTTTCGTCGTTATTATGTCAGTGCTGATGTAACATTTTTTGAGTCTACTTTTTTTTCGTCTCTTGAGGAGTCTTATGATTCGAATCTTGTGTCTCTTCGTCAGGGGGAGTTTACCAGTTCTTTACCTACTGCGGTCCCTACGTCTATTATACCAGTTATTTCCCTGGATGCTTCTACAGATGCTCCGATCAATTCTCTTCTCTTTCTTCTCTCAAACCCTAGGACTTAACTTCTTACACCTTGAAAATAGATACAACTCTTAACAGAGTTGAATGACGAAATGAGATTTATGCAGCTGACCCCAGATAGATGGGATAAGGCAAATGAGGATGATGATGACTATATCACAAAGGAAGCAGACTGACCCTTATCAATTTTTTTTGCTGGTATAAAATGGCCTCACTCAAAATTTATTAACATACTAAATCATTTATCAATATTATAACTATGGTATTATTCAGATCATTCGTGGACATGCAATTTAACCCCAAAACATATAATTAATAATATAGTGAAAACCAATCACAAGTAATTGTCTAAGAGATCCATATAATACCATTCAACAAATTTCAGCTGAACCATAAACTATCACCTCAGGATACCATTTATCACAGGTAATTAAATAATTTAATACCATCTCCTATGTGAGGCCTCATTCTTTGTTGAGTCACATTTGGTTGGGCCCAGCGTGCACATTTCCACTCTTATTGACCATAGAGTCCCACATTTTTGTTGAGAGATTCCACCATACTTTCCTCATTAGTCAAAAAAGAAAGATAAAAAATCCAGTCACATGGCTTACAGTAAAGAAGTACACGCAACTTGGTGATGTTACTAATTTTAATCTGTGATCAACAAGACCTTGGTCCTAGAACATGGGGGTAAGTGACATGTCAACACTAAGTATCACAGCGTGGAAAATAGCATGAACCCGCTTCAGGCTACCAGATCATGTCGGTTATCCCATCAGGAGGTGCCTCTCATAACTATAAACTGCAACTATATATTTGGCCTACTTGCCAAAATAGATTTTTGAAATTCTAGAAATAGGCCCAGTTGAGTATTAAGAAGAAACTTTTGGAGGTCGAGAAAGTGAAAATTGAAACCAGATAATCAAGTGAGTATTACCCAAAACTTGAACAAATTAAAACTCACTGGCATAATCTTTGAACCAAATTGAGGGAGCATGGCTCGTGACATTCCCTTCCCTGACTATGCTTTCCTCTGATTAATGACTGGCTTAATAGATGCCACCCCACCATTTGGACAAAGTAAAGAATTTGATGTGAAAGAGTAATTTGCATCTTAAATGTAACGAGAACCATGCACCAAACTGTTTTGTTCAAAGGTAGTTGCCACACTAACCCAACCTCCCATTGAAAATCAACCCTTCCCCTATTTCTATATTCTACTAAATCCTTTTTCCTGAACTTAAATAGCTCTACTTTGAAGATAGATGGAGGTTTTGTGACTCCAACGTTCTCTTGTGCAAGATGGCTCCAAAGGAACTTACCCAGACAATAACAGTTCCTACTTCATGAAAAAATGGTGATCTATTCTAACACCAATGCTATTACAAATTAGTAGTAGATTCAGGACAGTGGAATGAAACTGAGAAATACCTTCTTTGCACGTTTAATGGCAACAACTTGACCATCTTGCAACTGGGCCCGGTAGACAGTTCCAAAACCTCCTTCGCCTACCCGTTGTGATGGTGAGAAGTTGTGGGTAGCTTTGGTAACCTGACTCATATTGAGATGTATTGATCCAATTCTAGTCAATTTTGGGGACATCGAGAATCGTGAAGGACTGGGTGGTACTCGAAGTGGACTAGCTGGGACTTTTTCAGAAGGTACTCGAAGTGGACTAGCTGGGACTTTTTCAGAAGGTACTCGAAGTGGACTAGCTGGGACTTTTTCAGAAGAACTTACTTCGAGAGAGGAAATTGAATCCCCTGCAATAACAAAATTATTCCATTAGCAAGTGACACTACATTGTCAGTAAGCTAAGTTGAGTTGAACTGGAAATAACATAACCTACACTCTGCAAGTCGGAAATACAGAGAATTGGAAGTATAGATTAAAGAATAAGGAAATTAAAAATGCGGAAGTCTCCCAACTATGGCTTTAATGCTCAGTCCAAGGTTAAACCTTAATCTGCTTCTCTAGTGGCAAAGCTGATCCACAAAAAAAGCAGTTCAAGTGAAAAACACCACCAGTCACCTAGTGACCAGCATCTTTGTGTGAACTGGGTCTTGCAAGGACTCATGCACATCGTGTTGCTACCCAATCATATAGACCTCAAATTGGGTGCCCACCTTGTCCTTTCTTTAGTGTCATGCAAAGTCCATAATCCACTGGGTAGAAAATCACTCTGGACTTTGCAGCAGGGTGCACCAATTACAAAGTATAAAGATGAGAAGAAATGCACTCTGGATCTTGCAGCAGGGTGCACCAATTCTCCTGCTATGTTATTCAAATCTTTCATATAAATTTTGACTGAATTTTAAAGTGCAAGACAGAAATAAATTTTCAAAATGATAGGCGGTTATGACTCACTTGAACTTGGGTCCTTAGACTCCTTACAAAGAACAGTATGGGCAGTTTCTTTCCTTCTTGAGCGAAAGCATGAACAAAGTAAACTGCAACATAGAAGGAACATTCCTGGAACTCCCATGGCAATGGTCTTTGGGTTTAACAAAGAACTACTATTGTGGTTTTCCTCTCTTGGATGACTTTCTTGACGAGGGTTATGGATTGTGGATTCATTTGTTCCTGACCCCAGCAGAAGTTTTCTCCCTGCCCTTTGAGGTAACTCCGCTGCAAATAAAAGGAACCCTCGTTATATAATAACACCCCTCACCTGATTATTGACTAAACTTAACAAAAAGATAATAAGAGAGCCTTCAAACACAAAACCTTTAACCAAACCTTCCTTCCAGACCCATCTAATATGTATTTAAACCAGAAAAGACATTGATATAATTGCTTACTTTACTGGTGTTTATATCAAAACCATTAAAACTTCATGTTCAAGATCATTACAAGTGCGTACCTAAGGAAATATCCAAGCCACAGTAATTCTTTCCAAATCCTCTCCATTCTTCAAAACTGGAATCAGAGAAACAGCCGCTTGCATAGTAGAACTCGAGGGCTTTGCATAACGAAGCTTTGTCCACTGTGTTACCATTTATGTAAAACAATTCTTGGTCTGAAGAACTCAAATATGTGACCCGATTCGATCCACAAACCTTTGACCAAGTCACTAATCCAGCAACAAAGAAGCTCGGCAACTGTACTAATATCAACAAATCCAATAAAACTGCAGCTATTCTCAAGGGATTAACGTACCCAAATTCCATTTTTGAGTACTGACAAATAAGGAAAACCAGCTTCTTCTTAACCAGTATCGCCACAAAACAAACAGAAAGGGACGAAGAGTGAAAAACATGAAAGTGCAATCACCAACTACCTTCACATAATTCAATCATAATCCTTGATACCCAGTTCACCAAATTGACAGGGGAGAGAAACCCAGATGACAAAAAGAGCTAAAAATCGAAAAAGCCCCACTATCAAAGAGATTAATCACCCGTTACCATATCAAAATTCGACCAAATTCCTGGATACGCAATTCACCAAAGAGATAAAAGGGCATAATCAGGATGAAAACAAGAGCTAAAACTCCAAATCCCCACTATGAAAAGGACATATTGTCCATTACCATCTTAAAATTCGACCAAATTCTTCGATATCCAGTTCACTAAATAAAGGAGAGAAACCCAGATGGCAGAACAACGAAGCATCCAGAGCCCACCCTCCAAAAAGAACGCTTCAAGAGTTCAAAATGTTAATTTCTCTCAATCCCAAACATGCCATGAAACATACAAATTCATTAATTGCAGGGAGAGAATTGACCTCGTTACCGGCGTCTGACCTGTATGATTGAAGCTGAGGAGGGTGAGATGAATTGAGGTTGGAGAGTCATCGAAACGGAATCACTTGGCTTGTTTTGTTAAAGAAGCATCAAAGAAGGCAGCAAAGACCGGCCAGGAAGGTGGACTGACGTAACCCCTCGCCGTCTTGCATATAAAAAGCAAACGTATAGAAAATTAGGACCGTTGGGAAAGACTACATGCAGTTTCTCAAAAAAATAATCATAATTTTGCCTTCACCATAGAAGATCAAACTCGATCACTTAGGCATGAGATACCGCCACGAGGAAAAAATTTTGGGCCCCACTGACATGAATGTTTGGCCCGCCCCCATGGTAGACGGTGGACCTATACACCAAAAGTTGCCTGATTAGTGATTTATAACAATATAACTATTCGATTCTTGCTTTTTTGTTGGATGATTTCTAGCCGTTGGATTTGAGCATTTTTCTCAGATCGAACAACTAAATTGTTGGTATGTGTGGGCCAAAACATAGGTGGGTCAGTTGGCCCCAAAGATTTTCCACGTGGCATTCTCTCACGCCAAGGAGATCGAGTTTGATCTCCGTAGGAGTCAGCTTATTTTTTTCCGAATGTCATGGCGATGTGATCATGTATACAGTGATCTAGTCCATTCAGTTGATGGCCCACAAACCGAAAAAATATATCTCTGGCTCTAGGGTAGTTCTATTCGAACCCCACAAATTCCATAAGCACCCCATTTGGGTGCTTTTGGGCCCAAAATACCCTTAGACAAAAAGAAAAAACCCAAGCACCTCACCTGGTTGTTGAAGAAGAAGAAGAAGAAGAAGAAGAAGAAGAAAAAAGGAAGAAGAAGGAGGAGGTCGTCGCCGTCGCCAAGAAGAAGAAGAAGAAGAAGAAGAAGAAGAAAAAAGGAAGAAGAAGGAGGAGGTCGTCGCCGTCGCCACCACCATAGGTACGTTTCTCTCTCTTTCTCTCTCTCTCTCCACGGCAATTGGTGCCGTGGGGACTGTGTAGCCCACGGCCAGCCCAACCGTGGCTACCATAGAAGCCACGGCTAGGCTGGCCGTGGGCTACACAGTCCCCACGGCAGTTAGTGCCGTGGAGAGAGAGAGAGAGAGAGAAAAAAAAAAGAAAGAGGGGGAAAGAGAGAAAGAGAGAGAGAGGTAGAGAAGGAGAGAGAGACGTACCTGTGGTGCTGGTAGTGGCGGCGGCAACGGCGACGGCGACGGCGTCATCCTCCTTCTTCTTCTTCCTCTTTCTTTTTTTTTTTTTTTCTTTGTTTCAAGGTGAGAGAGAGACAGAGGTGGAGAGGGAGAGAGGATGGTGAGAGGTGGAGAGGGAGAGGGAGGGAGAGAGGTGGAGGGAGAGGTGGAGAGGGAGGGAGAGAGGTGGGGTGGGGTGCTTACGGTTTGGTTTTTTTTTTTTTTTTTGTGTGAAGGGCACTTTCGGCCAAAAGCACCCAAATTGGGTGCTTATGGAATTTTTGGGGTGCAAATAGAATTACCCCTAGCTCTAATGCTGTTCGTTCGACATTCGCTGCTTTTAATGGTTGATGAAGTTTCGACCAACGATCTACAGAAATGTTGATTATTGATGGCTATGATCATCTGATCAGTACGACTTTTTTTATTGTTGGGCTGTTTGGGCCTCATCCAAGAGGCGGCCCATCGATGGGTGTGTTCACTTGTATGTGAAGACGGGATGAAGTAGTCAAAATGGCGGTGCTGTGTGGGCGCCCGAAATTTCGGACTGAGCCTGAGCTTTTCAGGCCAGGCCCAGGTTCCACCTCCTGAGCCTGGCCTGAACCCGAGACTGGCTCAAAAACTGTGCCCAGTCCAAAGCCCAAATTTTAAAAAAAAATTCCCCTCCCTTCTATTTTTTGAGGTTTTCTTTTATTTTTTTAAGGAGTTTAGTGGGCTCGAAACCCGACCAAATCCTGAAGCCAGAAACTCGGCCCGATTTTTCGAGCTTCAGACTGGGTCAGGTAGGGACCATTGAGTTTCGACCCAGCTTCAATCTGTCGATTCTGTCCAACGAAATTCGAGCCGGGCTTGGGCCCTTCCCAAAACCCCAAAAACTCGGGCCAGGTAGCTCGAATGTACAGCCATATGTCTAGTTAATGCAATTGTCGGGACATTGCCCATCTAAAAGAGTGGCATCAACTATCAATCATTAATTATGGTGGGTCAAAACACAACACCGAACCCATCCCGCCCAGGACCCATATTTTGTAGGTTTAGATTCCTAAGACTGGAATCGAACAAAAAAGAGGGTCAGGCAGACAGTCCAGTCCGTGCAGCTTCGAATTTGCTTTTGGGTGACTGGATATGGGTTTGGGTCTTGAATCTTCATGTATGGATCACGATTCTTTGGAACACGTGTGATTGATCAAAATCAGATCCAGATCTAAAACCTGGGTCAAATTTATGGGTTAACATTCGGGTAGCCCGGCTCCATCTGGTCTCTGTTTTGTGTTTTGGGCAGGCCGAGCTCCACTCGAATTTAGTTGGGCTGGGCTCAGGCTGGACCAAATTTTGAGGAACCCTACCCCTCTGCTGCCCAAAAACCACCCAAAAACTTGGTTTTCTTGGGCTGGGTTTCGGGCCCACTAAAACCCGTTTAGAGAGATGAGAGAGAGTTCAGAAAAAAAAAGGGCCTCTTAAGGCAGGTTTTTTATGGACCGGGCTCGTATATTTGGCTTGAGTCCAGGTCGGGTATGGTTTTGGCCGGGTCATGGACTCATGGGAGAATTCAGAATTGCGGGCCGGACCTGGGTAGCCCGAACTCGGGCTCAAACACGGTTTACCCAAAAAAAAATGAGTCAGACCTCGGTGTTGACCCGAGACCCACACCCCTACTATCCTTAAGCCCGACCCGGGCCTGGCCGTAGAACTTAGCCCGGCACTGTAGCTGCAGCCTGACCAGAGCCCGCGCCTCGGTCAGACCAGCCCGGTCGTTGGGCCAAATAGATAGAAAGTATACATTGGTCAACAACCACAAAACCGGACAAAAAGTATACGGGTTGACACTATTGACCATTGGATTCAAGAGATCACAGTCAACAACTACAAAAGATTAAAAAAAGACTTTCCAGAAAGTGAGGGAGTAAAAAATGGCATATCATGCTCCTGCCTTGCCACATAAATATCTCTAAAATATACTAGAGAGACGCCTCGTGTGATGCATGTACATAGCGTAAGAGAGGAGGTCCAAATCCGTTACAATGGCCATTATTTTCGTTACAACGGCAGTATTTTAAACCATGATTAGATCTGAAGACTTCTTTGTATGGACCATTTATCAATAGATGGAGTGGCTAGAATCATGGAATCAGGTCAATTTTAACCATAGGGACCTACTAGTGAAACCATCCAAGGTATAACGGAATGGGGGCATTACAATTTTTCTGTTATAACCAATTGTAACGCTCAGTAGCAAAAATGGAAAATAACAAAAAAAAAATGGAACAAATGGCGCCGGATTCGAATTTCAAAATATTAATTATATGACATGGATCAGCTTTCAGACAAAAAAAGCAAACTTACCTATTTCACAGTTGGGATTTCTAACACTTGGTAGTTGAGCTTCTTGATTGATTATTTGTAGTCATTGGATTTACTACTCAAAAAACATGCTTGAATCCAATGCGGCTAGAATGAAATCCTAAAAAGTATTAAAATCAATGGCTAGAGATAACCAATCAGGTTAAAATCAATGGTCTTCAAGAGTGAACACGTAACATGTAACATAAACGTGGCACTAATTATTTGGTGTCAAAATTTAATATTTGAAAATAAGAAAAAACTGATTAAAAGTTCACTTAGTTACCCCATGGTCCTACCCCATGAACGTTCATGGTGGTGTCAGTGTTGTTATTAGTCAAAAAATGTGGTAACCTGCTAACTGTATTTTCGTCAAGGGCCAAGGCCATAATACGGAGGATCATGCGGCTATGGAAACTTACTAATTTTTGAATGGCTTAACCAGTTGGGAGTGACTCAAAACTGTTATAAAATTGTATATTTTTTACCCCCTTCAACCACAAGGGATTCGGGTCCCTTCTTCAAGCCTACTTGAGAATCACCTATGGTCTCTTTTTGTATCTGCTCATTTAAGTGAATGAAATTTAGCTGTTGATGGAGGCGACATTGAGGATTCACGTCGCAGTATCATTGTTTCATGTTGTTTACCATCACAGGATAAATAGCACTTTACAGTTGAATTTTAGGAAGAGAGCTATAGGTATAGGCGACGTGACGAAAATGGCCTAAGAGCATCTCCAACCCTACCCTAAACTCTCTTACCTTCCTTACGATAAGGTGAAAAACATAAAAATTCATCTCCAACCCTATCTTAAAGTTCACCTTATTTTAAGGTAACCTCAAATCACTTTAAGGTAAGATTTCGGATGAGATTCTAAAAACTTGTTCTCCTTCTCTTCCTTTTTAACTAATTTCATTGAATGTCCTCTCTCGTTTTTTTACTTAATGTCACCTATGTCCTTTTATAATTTTTATCATTTTCCCTCTTTTCTATTGGTTATTATATTTAGGGAATGATAGAGTTTAGGGTGGACCATTGGAGAGCTTCCAAAGTTTTAGGTAATTAAAGGAGTCTTTTCTACCCTACTTTAAGTGTTTAGGGTAGGGTAGGGTAGGGTTGGAGATGCTCTAAGGAGGATTAAGAGACTATTCTTAGTGAACAATCTCAGTGAAGCGCCAACAAAAGTGGATAGAATGAGGTCCGACAAATGGATAAAAAGAAAGTTATTGATAGAGAATGAGTAGAAATTGACGAACTTCTTAAAGTTTTCTCTGAACTCATTGAACAGTACACAGTCCCTTTACTGAAAGGTATACCCCTTCTTACACCGAAATACTGGTGGAGGTTGGTTTTCGGTGGAGACCGACATGGTCGTCAATCCCTAATTCAGGGAAGAGCCAATGTCCATTGTTGTAAAGGGGATGGATAGTGAGGGAATCTAGTTTCCTGCGTTGATCTGAGAGGAAGGATTACACATCCATCAATGGGAAAAAGGCATTCTTAAAAGAAGGCACAACCCAATTTAAGTCTTGAGTGTTTTACATGTCTCGCCTTATGAAATATTTTTTTAAAAAGAAAGAGATGATTTCCTGGGGCTGGACTCTATTGAGTGTGACCCTGGCCTGGTCCTTCTTTAGAAGGGCTTTGCATATTTTGGCCCAGCCTCACCCTAAGGGCTTGAATTTTTTTTTTTTTTTTAAAAAAGCCCTCATTTTAGGGTTTCAAAATGTTAGGCCAGGCCCTTACAAAAGGGCTGGATTGACAATCCTAGCTTGAACCAACCTAATTGAATGATTATAACCATCTGATCCATTACATTTATTCTAGACAAACGCTCCTAGGTGGGACCCATTCAAGGTTGTTCACTCATGTTAATTCATGTTATCGACGTTAAATATGACCTTTTGGTGTACACGTGGCATGTTTTTATTCGTCCCACAATGCCATAATGAAAGACAACTTCAGCAAAAATTTATTCCCATATTTTATAAACAACATGGTGAGAAAAATTCTATTGACGATAATTGTATGTGCCATGTGGCACACTTTTGGAGATTACTGAAAATATGGATGTTTGGCCCACCCTTTGGTGGACCCACAAACCAAAAATAAGTCCGAGTGGTGATTTCTAGCCATTGGATTTGAGTTTTAATACATTCGAGGATTATTTGGGATACTCAAATCCAATGGATAGAAATCACCAATCAAGCTGATTTTTGGTCTATAGGTCCACCAAGAATATCTATATGGTCAGTGGTACCTTCAAGAGTGTGCCATCCTCAACCACATGGAAATTCTTAAGATCTACCTTAAGAGTACAGGTACCCTAGCCCTATGTGTCCTCTAACCATTTTGGAGCCATATATATTCTTAAGAGCAGTGTTGTGTTATCATCCCTACATGGCCGACCTTCGTAGGTCCAGACTGCTGGATGGTCCTTATGATTCACAAGTCAACACACATAAATCTCGAAGACCATCCAACGGTTTGGACCTAAAAGAGGACAGCCTCCACAGGATGACAGCATTAACTTTTATCCATGTTCAATTATTTATGTGGTTCTCATGTTTCTTCCTATAACCTATTTATCCTACTTATTAACTACATGAATAGGGTTCTTGCGTTACCAATGCAATCTTCATTATTCCAAAAATGCTCTTATTTTACTTCTTTAACTTTTAAAATTCTTTATTTTAGGTTCTTTAATCTTTACACAATTTTTAATTTTCCTCAATGAAAATACATTTACTGCAATTCACATTGAAATGAGATTCGATCAACATTAATGATAGACGACAATGTAAGACACGTGACACACTAACCGTATGGATGTTTGGCCCAAATAAATTATATATGAAAAAGACTTTAATCCAATGGATAGAAATTACTAATCAGGATAAATTTTGGTAGGTACATAGGTCAACCTAGGGATGGGCCAAACATCCATATGATTGGCACATTTAGACAATTGCGGGCCGTTATTTTCCTTTTAGTCCCCCAAATATTTTTGGGTGGGTACGTTTTACTTCTCATTTCATCAAATCTCATGGGTAAATGCAACTTTTCCAATTTATTATTATCCTTTCATTTTTAACTGTTCCTTGAGTTGCCACAATATTTTCAGATGGGCTTCGGAAAACTAATCTTTCAAAAGTATTCTTTCGACTAGAACTTCCCTATTTTGTCCTTTGATCCAAAAAGAGCCCCTAGTAAGTATTGTTAGGATACTATGTGTCACACTCTAATACGTTACAATCTTATAGGAAATCCAACTGTTATAAACCACCAATCAGGCTGAATTTTGGTGTATAAGTCCACCTAGGGATGGGAAACACATCCGTGAGTATAAGGCATGTGACAGAGTTTTAGAGATCACATACCATATGGATGTCCCACCCATCTCTAGGTGGGCCTACATACCAAAAATCAGCCTAATCAGCGATTTCAAAACTTTGGATCTTTGTACTACAAATAATATTCGAGTTCCACAGTTAAAAATCAACCCATGAAAACGACTTAAATCCAGCACTTAGAAATCACTAATCAGACTTATTTTTGGTGTGTAAGTCCACTTAGGAATACGGTCTATATAGTATATAAGAGTGCACCACGTGGCTCATATTGTGGTCCGTCATCCATAGGACGTCCCGTAAGCGAAGTCATACTCTATTTTAGGTGCTACTGCCGGTACATAATAGAGTTAGACTAACAGGAGAATATTCTAAAAAAATTAGAATATCCTACTCTGCCGTGTATAGATGGCAACACTAGAGACGGGGGTAAAAAAATTTCACTCCTCCCATCACGGAGAAAACATGCTTCCTTTTGCCACGTGGTGAATGATTACTGCATCAAAACTTTGCAACCTCAGAAGAGAGGGAGGTGGCAAAACATGATTGGGAACGCTACTTTGACTGCCACGTGTAGTAAACCCAATAGTGGAGAGAGAAAATATTCAAGGAAATCTAATTTTAAAATCAAAGAGAACATTAGTACATTCGGGGGACGGTAAAGCGCTAGGACACGTGGCAGGGACCCACTTTAGGCAACTTTCTTTAAAAATTGAATACAACTACTCTTGTCCAGAACCATATAAATATATAATTAGGTGTTAACATTTGCTGAAGCCACGTGGTGGAATGTTATTGGAAGTTTAGACTTTAGAGTAAAATAATATTTAAATGAAAAGTTAGAAATATTAAACACTATAACCATGTTACATGTGTCCCCTTCTTAGAGATCTGGTCTATTTTTTATTTTTATTTTATGAATTGCCCTTTCAGCTTAGAGCACTGGATTCCCAATATGGTCCTGACATTTATCTAAATGACCAGAGTATCCATCACCTTGCAATTCCTCTTGTCCAATGTTGAAATTGCAACTGATGCTTCCCAATTCAAGCTTTTTTTTCCTTTTCATTTGTTTTTTTTCTTTTTTCGGGTACGCCGATACATAGTTCAAGGTAGTTCGCAATTCGCAATTTGTAAGGGTAAATCGGGTATAAGAATCAGCGAACAAGCGGGATTGAACCCGTTACCTACTTAAATAACCTGCTATTTGCTTTTCTTCTCATTACTCATGTTTAATTTCTTAATTAGATTTTTTTTAATTTATGGATAAAATGCATAGCTAAAGTAATAATATTGGACGTTATGATACCGTTATATTGGCCTTCATGATCATTATGTCACGCGTCATTGTACAAAATTATAAAATAATTCAAATAATAGTTGTTACAACATTAATTATAACATTATAAGGGCCTTAAGCGTTCTAACGGCCATTACCTGCACCATCAATATACCAAGCAACTAAATCGGAGATCTGAGACCCGCTCGATATGATAATCGTAAACATCCAAACTAAAGCATTTTAACACATTTTTATTTTATAAAATAACGAATGTCCGCCAAATTATTTTTCATATAAACATGAAATTAAATAAATATTTTGGCCTATTTAACCTAACTTAATTGCTTACAAAATAAATTAAAAAATCTAATTTAATTCTATTACCAAGGGCAGAAAGGAAAAAAAAAAAAGGGTAATTTTGTCATAGAAATAGTTGAATAGGTGATTAAGCATATTTCAGGGAATAATTCCTCTGGCCATCAGTCCTCACAGTCCATAACTCCACTTTAACTATTATTATTATTATGGGACGAGTTATCTGGAGTGACATTCCAGAACTATTCACAGGAGAGACTGAATTTTCATTCCACGTGGCAGCCTAGTTGACAGGCCCAAAGGCATATTCCAATGCAACAACTGTCAACCCAATAGCATTCTAACATATGGCAAAAATTAGCATTTTTCTTTGCGAAAACATGTAGTGAGGTAGACCTCATGCAGAAAGCATGAGCTTTAGCGATTTTTTTTTCATAAGTCCAAACAAATATTAATGATAGGAGATCGAGATGATCTTAGAAGCAAGGTTTTAAAAACGGCCGTTTAAACGGTAACGCCCCAAACCCGTTTCCGTTTAAACCCGTTTTATCGGTTTTGAAAAAAACGGCTGTTTTTTGGTTTTAACTAGGGGTGTCAACGGGTCGGTTCCGGTTCGGTTCCTAAGGTGACCAGAACCGGAACAAACGGTTCCGGTTCTTATCGGTTCCGGTTCTCAAAGTGATGGTACCAGAACCGGAACCGATTATGTAGTTTTTGTCGGTTCCGGTTCCGATTTCGGGTATAACGGGTCCAATCTTGGTATTATGAGAATTTTTACACTATATTTATATATTGGTTCCGGTTCTTATCGGTTCGGTTCCGGTTCTTATCGGTTTCGGTTCCATATTAGAGTACCGGAACCGTAACCATTAGTTTCCGGTTCGGTTCCAGTTCCGGTTCTTTTTAATCGGTTCCCAAAAATGTGGTACCGGAACCGGTGTTTTCGGTTCCGGTTCCTATTCGGTTCCGGTTAAATCGGGTAAAATTGACACCCCTAGTTTTAACGGCCGTTAAAATCGTTTAAACGCCGTTTAATTTTGAAAATTTTTGTGAAAAAACGGCCGTTAAAACCGTTTAATTTCTGTTAAAATCCGTTTAATTTCCATTAAAATCCATTTAAATCTGTTAAATTTCATTTTTCTTTTAATTTTCAAATTTCAAAATTTGAATTTCAGCGCCACTTTTTCCGTTTTTTTCCGTTAAAATTCGTTTAAACCGTTAAAATCCATTTAATTTCATTTTTTTTCTATTTTTGCCCTTGACCGTTTCAATCTGTTTTAACGGCCCTTTAAACGGTAACGCCCCCAGTCCGTTTAACCGTTAAAACGGCCTCCTTTAAACCTTGCTTAGAAGTACAAAGAAGAAGTAAAAAACAGACAAACTAGAGGACCACCAAAACTATCCCACTAGATTGTCAAAGTCAAACACCAAATCCTGGAAAAAATTTCAGCCAGATAAATACTTCCCCGATTACATTAACATGTTGATACTTAGACGTATCTCATGAAGCGATCTCTCGTTGTCCCTAAAGATTCTCCTATTCCTTTCAAACCAAAGTCTCGGTGTGGCAAACGACACCATCTTTCACAACGTTTGCCCCCTTGATGGTGTAGAAATGGATGGTCAACCTCCTAGTACTGCGTCGACAGTATTTGGAAAAATCCAAGAGAGTCCCACTTGAACTAAAGCCGTGTTTGATTGCACAGAAAATTTTTCCGAGAAAATACATTTGGGATATGCTTTAAATGATTGATTGATTGCAACTGAGAACACATATTTCAATCATGTGAGAAAATAAAGGTGTATTTTCTGGTTGAAATAAATTCTCACCTATCTGGATGGGAAATGGATTCTGGGCTTAGTAGGAAAATTATCCAGATTTAAACGGCTTATTAGGGAAAATTATACAGATTTATATTAGCTATCAAACAATAGAAAATTGCTTAAAAAAAAAAATAGACAGAATTTTCCCACTTGATAATAAAAAATGGCCAGAGAAATATGACCATACCTGCGTAGCAAACTTATAATGTAGCAACAAATGAGACATATTTTCACCATTAGCCTTACACATAACATAGCACAATAGTTCACCAAAATCCATTTTCTAGGTATTAAGTTCTCAATAGCTATTAAAGATAGGATTTTAGCGATTTTTGTTATTAATATCTTCCTTCTAGCCAGTGACCTTATGGATGTTTAGCCCACTTCTTGATAGATATACACACCAAAAATCACCTTGATTAGTAATCTGTAGCCATTATATTTTAGGATTTTTAAAGGCGTGATTATAGCCACTGGATTCAACATTTTTTGATTACTAAATCCTACGGCTAAAAATCATCAAACAAGGTGATTTTGGTATGAATGTGTACCAAGGGGTGGGCTAAACATCGATGGGGTCAGTGGGCCCAGATGGCAGCCGTTAATAATGAAACATTTGGCGTATTTATCATACTACTTACGCTATATTGCACAAACAGTACATGTTCTTATCAACCTAAACTTTTAGGCCATGTACATAATATCTTTTTTGACCAAAATCCGCTCCTAACAAATACTTCTTTTTCTTTAAGCTATCTATTTGTATTTTTTGGTCCTCCAAGAGGAATTCAATTGGTGGATAATAAAGATCATTCAACGACGGTGAATTTCGTGTCCAGATAATCTTTTAAGTAGGGTCCACAATTTGGACGTTATTATTTAGACCGCCCACGTGTCCCCCTCTTTTATCTAAATTCAACAGTCACAAATCTTAGGGGGTAAAGTACTACACATGGAATTCACATGAAATTGTGAAAACTTTCCCAACGCAACTTTAGTGGTGAGGTCGCATTAATCAGAACCACATGTTGAGTGGGGTCCACACCACTATAGGAATATCTCTTTCTAAAGTACGTGGAGCCCACTTTTGCGGTCACACATTTTAGAAGTCGCGTGTAGATTTCTAAAACTTTGGGACAGAGTCTGACAGATGCTTCTGTCACAATGAAAATCACGGACCACGCGGCACACTCTTAGTGGACTAAGATCGTATGGATATTTGTCCAGTCCCTCAGTGGACCTCTAATCCAAATATCAGCCTGATTAGTAATTTATAAGCGATTCGATTGAAGTTATTTTCATGGGTTGATTTTAACGGTAAGAATTCGAGCATTATTGAGCGTTATTTGGGTGCAAAGATCCAAAGGTTGTAAATCACTAATCAGGTTGATTTTTGGTTTAGAGGTCAACTGAGGTACTGGCCAAACATCCATACCGTCATAGTACACTGAGAGTGTGCAACGTATCCTGTGTTTTTCATTGTGACAGAGGTATCTGTTAGAACGCTGTGATAGAAGTTTTACTCGGACAAGTATATTGTCCGACGGAAAAACTAATATGCAAACGGTTTCATGCTCGTAGAGTATGCGAACGTGAGCAACCGTTAAACTGGTTTTACCTTTTAAAAAAATAAAATAAAATCGAAAATCGTTGGTTATCCAGGGATCTGGTTCTGACGTGTCACATTCTACCACATTTGAATACTCTAAAGTATGTAACCGTTAGCCTATTAGTTTTTTGCCTAAATCCAACGGCTAAAACTCATCAAACAAGCCGATTTAGGGTATGAGTGTTTACGAAAGGAAGGGCTAAACATCCATGCGGTCAGTGGGCCCATCTGCCACACTTTGAGGAGTAAACCTTCGATGACTCCTGTTGAGAGTGAGCGATGCTGCTGATTGCAGCCAATATGAGCCACTTGACACATTCCGTATGGATGCTTGGCCAATCACTAGGCGGACCTACAAATCAGAAATCAACCTGATTCGTGACTTAAAACCTTTGGATTTCTTACCCAAATAATGCTCAAATTCCTATAGTTAAAATTAACCCATGAAAATAAGTTCAATCCGACACTTAGAAATCAGTGATCAAGTTTATTTTTGGCTTGTAGGTCTACCTAGCTAGTGATTGGCCAAACATCCATACGGTTAGTATCCTCTTAAGAATGTGCCACATGGTGCCACATGGCTCATATTGACCATAGTCGGAGGTTCGACTGCATGTTGTTAACTTCGCTTTTATGGTCGCACACCCCCCCCCCCCCCCCCGTAGAGGAGTAAAACTTGCATAGTCGGAGGCTTTTATGGTCGCACCCCCCCACCCCCCCCCCCCCCCCCCCCCCCCCCGGGAACAACATCCTGGCTCCGCCACTACGTAGAGGAGTAAAACTTGCATAGTCGGAGGTTCCCCCCCCGGAACAACATCCTGGCTCCGCCACTACGTAGAGGAGTAAAACTTGCATGGCCGTGACAGTCATAGGAGCCCCTGCCCACCCACAATATGAGCCATGTGGCATATTCTTAGAGCCAGTGGACACTGACCGTATGGATGTCTAGGTGGACCTACAAACCAAAAAATTCAACCTGATTAGTGATTTCTAAGCGTCGGCTTGGAGTCATTGGCCAAACATCTATACGGTCAGTGTCCTTTAAGAGTATGCCACGTGGCACATATTGTGGGCGGTAAATTTGTCTTGCTGAAGTTGTCTTTGGACTGTCCCTCCAGAAAACCTTTGGCATTGAAAATAATTAGGGACCTTTCCAGAGAAATCGTAAGCACGCATTTTCCAGTAGAGACGTGCTATCCCACGGATAACCGGACAAAAAATATGTGCGTTGAGGCAATTTGACCGTTGGATTCAAGAGATTTATGCAGTAATTGCCTTGTGGACTATGGATCTCTTTGATCCAATGGTTAATGATCCCAAACCGTAAATATTTTGTCCGGTTATCTGTGGGATAACATTTTTCCTTTCTAGGATTACGGTTTCTGGACACACTTCCCTTTTTAAAGCGTGTTCGCTCTTTCTCTGGTTTTTCATTTTTCAGTTCTCTCTCTCGCTCGGTCTCTCTCTCTCTCAGAAGTAGTTCTGTCTGTGTCCTTATCAGAAAGAAAAATAACCGTCTCTCTCTTCTGTGTAGAAACCGTTTTTAATGGCGGGAAACGACTGGCTAAACAGTTACCTGGAAGCGATTCTCGATGTAGACCCTGGACTCGGCGACTCGAAGTCGAAATCGTCTTTGTTGCTGAGGGAGAGAGGGAGATTTAGTCCCACTCGTTACTTCGTCGAAGAAGTCATCACTGGTTTCGATGAGACCGATCTCCATCGCTCATGGGTTCGGGTATCAGAAGAACAAATTCGAATATCAGATTTCTCAATTTTGATTGATATTCATTGATTGAGTCTATGATCTCTCCTTTTCAGTAGGATTGGAATGAAAAGAGATTTTTTTTTTTGGGTTGCAGGCGGCGGCGACGAGGAGTCCGCAGGAGAGGAATACGAGATTGGAGAATATGTGTTGGCGGATTTGGAATTTGGCACGCAAGAAGAAGCAGGTTTTGTTGATTGTTCCTTTGTCTTGAATTAAGTTCTTGTTTTGGAGTTATTTTTTTAAGTTTAATTTGAGATGTGAATTAGTTGTAAGAGTTGAAATGTGGACTGGAAAAACAAATAGAGAGGTTTGATTCTGTTTAAACATGCAGTTTATGAGTGTTTAGGTATAAAGATTGGAACTTGATGGATTGGAAAGGTTGGGAATTATTATTAAGTGGGTTTCGCTCTACATCGTTTTGTATTGTTTTAGAATCCTGGATAAAAAAATCTCTTCTTGTTTACTGAATGGATCGACTTGATTTTGGATTAACGTGGTGCCTTGAAGAACATGAGAAATTATTTGGATGTGCTCGATTGAAGTAGCCTGATGTTGATCTGTTAATATTAAGAATCATCGTGTGAAAATCTTTGTGTCCATCAAATTGTTTTGATGGTCGATTTAATCTGGTACGGAGGATTGATCAGATTGGTGATCTCTGTAAAGAGCTACAAAAATGATGTAGTTGATGAATGACCATCACCATCATCTTCATCAATTTCTTATTCTAAACATATAAGGTCGGCAACATAAATATTTTTTCTCTATTCAACTATATTTAGAGCCATATCCTGTATTTATGATCTAGCATGAACTTCAAACAATGGAACATGATTCATTATAGAACTATTGAAGGAGCTAAATATAAGAATTATTAAAGATTTGTAATTAAAATTTCCTTTGGATAGTGGAAAATTGAACTATAATGTCAGAAAATGAGTTTTCATGAGTACATGCACCAAGGCTCGCTCAAGATTTCATGGCATGGTTCTTTTGCATGCTAACACTATTTTGCTGATAGTATGTTGACTCCTCAATTCATTAGATAGATAAGAGTTTGTTTTCGTTTTGTTTATATTATGAATAATTCTGTGAAAATGGAGGGCCAGTTCAATTTTGGATCGTTGAGTTGATTCATTTTGGTAATAGATTCTGAATCCAATTGTAGTGTTTTGAAATTACGTTGTCATTTGTACATGCATTGAAGGTATATTATTTTTTCCATGCATGATGGTACAAATTTGAGAAATAGTGTTCATTTATGATCTTATATTGGAATCCTATTAAAATTTGGTGTCAATTCCCACATATTTATACTTGATGATGGGACCGATTTAAAATCTCTCTTGGGTTATTAAAGCATAACCTGGAGATATATATTTTGAAACCAGTACTTATTTTGATTATTCTTGCTGAATCTCCACCTATCCCTGAGTCATCTCATACTTCTCATTCAGCTTGTGTTTTAAATGGTCTATTTGTGGTGAATATAGATGTCATTTGCAGCCAGATGGAGTATTCCTTAATTGTTATCTTAGCCACAGGAAATGAAGTATCCTTTTAGCTTATATCAAAGTCTGTAGAGTGACCAATATCAACTAGTTGGGATTTCTACCTCTCATTAGAACTATCTTATTGTGTCTTGACCTTGTAAACCCAACAATGACCGACAAGAACTTTACCAAACAGAAGAGGAATCATATTCAAAGTCTCATTCAACTAAAGGATATTAAGTTCTTAAAATGTTCCCTGTTGCCAAAATGAAATCATGGTAGCCTTCACAAGGGAATTCTTCTAATATTCTGCCTTGAAATCTAAATATAAGTATCCTCTTTTAAGAAACAAAGCATAGTTCATGTCAAATATAATTATTGAAAGTTGAATTCCCATGATTTCCTCCTGTTCATATTTTCGAACATCAACGATGCTTCTTTTAATACAGCTATTGATGGTCACAATCACCAAGTGACTATCCTAGTTTTATGTGTTTGTATTTGCGTGCGCTAATTCAAAATGTAAATATGTAATAGTGCTGCAGCAGTTTGTTTCCCAGTATTCTATTGTAAGCCATACCTTACTTTTGGGAGAGAGAAACTTTGATTGTCTGTTTATATTGACAAGTTACTTTAGGTCTCTTTCAAGGCTGGAAATGTTTTAACTTGTAACTGTTTCATACATAACTGTTTGTTTATGATAGGATGAATTACTGGACATATTTGTGATAAATTTGTTAAATGTTAAAATGTTCAGTTTTTCTTATAAGCACCCTATTGTAGACTACAGATGAGAGCTTGATTTTCTGGTTTTGTTTTCTTAATGTTGTACTTTTTTGGAGCTTCCATTGAAACAGTAAAGTTTTGGTTCTTTAATGCAGATTGAGGGAGAGGAAGCTCAGCGCATGGCTAAACGTCGTCTTGAACGTGAAAGAGGCCGTAGAGAAGCAACTGCTGATATGTCTGAAGACTTATCAGAAGGAGAGAAAGGAGACATTATCAGTGACATTTCAGCTCACGGTGAAAGCACCAGGGGCAGAATGCCTAGAATCAGTTCTATTGATGTGATGGATGCCTGGGCTAGTCAACAGAAGGAGAAAAAATTATACATTGTGCTAATAAGGCATGAACTTAACTTTAATTCTCTAACCATATTAATGAGGTCAGGTGGAGGTCTGTAAATTGGTCTTTTGGGACACTTAAAAAATGCAGTTTAATCAGTAAATAACGTTGCTGAGGTTATCATAGTAGCACAAGTAATATCTAAATTGCATACTTCTGATATTGGTTGGAAATGTGGTACCCATTCATCCAGATGTCTATTAAACAGCTACCAGAGACAGGCTTTGAGGGAAACTGAACATAGATGTTGTTTTCTGTTTTCTTACATATCCTTTTGTCATGATATTAGGATTCAAACCTTACAATTTTCAGGCATGCATGATGGTATGCAATCCTTTTTAACAATCAGTCTTCATGCAGCCTCCATGGTCTGATACGGGGTGAAAATATGGAGCTTGGTCGTGATTCTGATACTGGTGGTCAGGTAGCACTTATGCTCTTTCTTTGTAGTCCTTGTTGATGTAATATTTCTTGTAGTGAAAAGTTCTTTGATACCTCCGTATGCAAGATCTATGTATTCTCAAGTAAATTTGGGGAGACCTGACTATTCTTCATTTTTATTAGGTTAAATATGTTGTGGAACTTGCAAGGGCTTTAGGCACAACGCCGGGAGTTTATCGGGTTGATTTGCTAACGAGACAAGTATCGGCACCAGAGGTGGATTGGAGTTATGGTGAACCAACAGAGATGCTGACTCCAATAAATTCTGAAGGTTTCCTGCAGGAGATGGGAGAGAGCAGTGGTGCTTATATTGTTCGTATACCATTTGGGCCAAGAGATAAATATATCCCGAAGGAACTCCTATGGCCACACATTCCGGAATTCGTCGATGGTGCACTTAATCACATTATACAGATGTCCAAAGTTCTAGGGGAACAAATTGGTGGCGGGGAACCTGTTTGGCCTATTGCCATTCATGGGCATTATGCAGATGCAGGTGACTCTGCCACTCTTCTATCCGGGGCTTTAAATGTACCGATGGTTTTCACAGGTCACTCACTTGGCCGTGATAAGCTAGAGCAACTCCTGAAACAAGGACGACAATCAAGGGAAGAAATAAATGCTACTTACAAAATAATGCGCAGGATAGAGGCTGAAGAGCTCTCTCTTGATGCCTCTGAAATAGTTGTCACTAGCACCAGACAGGAGATAGATGAGCAATGGAATTTGTATGATGGCTTTGATGTTAAACTTGAGCGCAAACTTCGAGCAAGGATCAAGCGCAATGTGAGCTGTTATGGCAGGTTCATGCCTCGCATGGTTGTAAGTACATAAAATTAACCCATGGTTTTAAATTCTTTATGGAACCTGGAGGCTATTTAGCATATCTAAAGGCTTCATTTTGCTTACATATTCAGACTTCTGACCACTAGTTCTGCTGGTTATGGGAGGTGAACCTCCTTTTTAGTTTATAAATGAATGCTTACAAAATGGGTCTTTTTGATAATAATTTTGCAGATAATTCCTCCTGGGATGGAGTTCCATCATATTGTTCCACATGATGGTGATATCGATGGTGAATCAGAAGGAAATGAAGATAACCCAGCTACTCCAGATCCACATATATGGTCCGAGGTTTTAATATTTCTTTAGACTCTATTCCTTCTGATGTCCGATCACCAATCTGTGATGCTGTTCCTTTCAGATTTTACTGTTCAGACTTATTTTGTGCTGTAGATATTGCATCTGAAAAACCTTTGCTGTTCTTATTTTTTGGGGTCGTAGTGGTGCTTTTGCTGTCATTTTTGACTCGAGCGATTTTATATATGGCAGATAATGCGCTTCTTTACCAACCCGCGCAAGCCTATGATCCTTGCCCTTGCTAGGCCGGACCCTAAAAAGAACCTTTTGACTTTGGTCAAAGCATTTGGAGAATGTCGCCCGTTAAGGGAGCTTGCTAATCTTGTATGTTATACTTACTGCTAGTTATTTAACTTGCTTGAGATAACTAATTCCACTTTTTTAGTGAATAATCTTGACATTTGTGCCAAGGGGATGATCTGGCTAATTCATTCAGGGACTTTATCTATTTTGTAAACATATTCTCACATTTTCTGTTGTTGCAGACATTGGTAATGGGTAACCGGGAGGCTATTGATGAAATGTCAAGCACGAGTGCATCTGTTCTTACCTCAATACTTAAACTAATTGATAAATTTGATCTGTATGGTCAAGTGGCATATCCTAAACACCACAAGCAGTCTGATGTTCCTGACATTTATCGTCTGGCAGCAAAGACAAAGGTACTTGATTTCTTCATCAGATTAAGGTGGGATGTGAGCAAGGTTAATAATTCGTAGTGTAATAGAAGCAAACATAATTATATAAATTGATAAAACACGTATGTTGGAGTGTGAATTGTGCCTTTTAGGTATTTGTTCTAAGTTTCCTACTTTGGATTATCTGGTAAGGATGAATTTAAGCAAAAGATATTGAAAGTTTGTGTTTTTTTTTTTTAACTTTGATTTTAATGTCATAGTCATTACTAACACGATGGCTATTGCTGTTTTTGGGAGAGCAGATGGATACCAAAGTGGATCCAACATGTTTTTCTTAGTTCTCTTGACATTAACATAGAATGCCTTGGTATTGAAGGTTAATGAGTGAAGCTTCGACCTTTCTATAAAGTTGTTTTTGTTATTACTTTAAAATTGTAATTTAGAACTTTTTCTTGTCACAAGTCCATGCTTCATGATAGTGGCATGATGAATAATAAGTGATAATTGCCTAGTGTTAAAGGGGATACTATTTTATTGTATATATTTGTAATTGGAGATCAGACTTTTGTATACTGTAAGGGTAATTTAGGCTTTTTTCATCAATCCTTTCATGTATATATTTTGTATTGTGATGATTATATGATTGGTTCAACTCTCGGCCTTTTCGAGAGAAAATTGAAAGTGTTCAACGGTATAAAGGCCAGGTCAATCGAGGGCTTTGTTATTCGGAAGTTTGATCACCAAGGTGGGAGTCATGGAACCAATCCTTTTTTCCTTAATGCTCTTTATTACCCTACTGTTTTGTGGAAAACACTGCCCGTTTTATCGGTGGTTGATGACAACATCAAGAAATTGATTGGGAAAATAGGGGTGTGTGTCACCCTATGTTATTTACCCGGATACTCCAAGGATATGGCCTTGACACGGCATGGATACAGCTTTTACATTTAATATTGAAGTATACAACATGGATACATCACCCATTTTTGAAGTATTTTTATTTATTTTTGTAAGTCACATTTTGAAGTATTTGGGTAACATAGGTTCACCCATTTTTTTGTTTTCTGGATTATTTGATATTGTTTGGAACCTCTTGATCCTTAAAGAACCTCGATTGAGTCATGTTCACTCTGTTAATTTTCTCTTCTTGTTTCTCATGGAAACCTACGTTGTTTTCCCTTGAGAAACACTTCAAATAAAGTTCCGCTCAGTTTGAGTGAGTTGTGAATTGTGATAACTGTCTTTGTTTTTTCTTTTCTGGTAGGCAAACGGTTTAGTTGGTGAAGATTGGGCCCAGGTCTTGGTATCTGCACCCACAGACGTTATCAACTACCCAAGTTGGCATATTAAAAAAATGTGTGGTGAATGCGAGTTAACTGCCCTTCTATTCCATGATTCCATAGCCCTAAAATTGGATTTCCTATATTTGATTCTGGGATCAGAAATTGATTTCATCACTTTTTCTATGGCTATTGATTTCTCTTCTGGACCACCCGATTTTTCGTTTTAATGCATCTGAGTATCTTTTTGTTTTTCAGCTTTGGTATCAGGAACTCTTGAAGTTAAATTTTTTATAGAATAACTAAAAGTGTTCTGTCTTTTCACAAAGGGCTTTTTAATTGGTGGAAAATTTTGGAATTCTGTTAACGGTTCAACGATAGTAACATACATATAGGAAAAATCAGTGAGTGAAAAATTTGGGGTTTATATGGTTTCAGTCAAAATATGGACTAAAAATGAAAAAGGCCAAAAAGTGAAAATTTTGACTCCTTGGGTGTACATTGTTGCACAGACATGACAAATCTTTGGTTTAAGAGGTTCAAAATATTGTAAGTCTCTTATTTGGACGAGAAAGATTTTAGGATGGGTTTGAAGGTTTTAGGAAATTTTTTCGCTTGTAACTTGCATAGCCAAAAACGAGTAAGAGTTCTCTTGATTATTCTAAGATGACTCAGAAGAGTTGTTGCAGTTCTAGAGTGGGGTGAAAGATCTGGAGAATGGAGCTTCATGTACCTTTTCTAGGGAAATTTCTTCATATATATATATATATTTGGGGATTTATGGATTAGTCTTTCTGCCTTGTTTTGAACTTGTTGAGCCTCTCATGATTGTGCTTATATGCTGAACTTTGAGTACCAGAAACAATCTTTGAAAGCTCTATTATCAAAGAGAATTATATAGAAAGATCTGGTTTCTATGTAGTATTTTTTCCTCATCTTGTTATTTCATAATTCTTTGACATCTTTGAATATTTTTTTTATTTTACTATTTTGGCTTCTATGTTTTGTTGAGCCATGTGGTCCATGGAAGCGTAGCTATCTTACCAGTTTTAACAAATTTTTTTGGTATCTGAGTTGGCTTGACCTTTTTTCCTTTCATTTTATTCCATTTTTAAATGCATGCATATGTTGCCGGATAAATACACTATTTTGATCTATATGCTAGTTCAAACCCTAATCTACCTTTTTGCAGGGTGTTTTCATCAATCCAGCTTTCATTGAACCATTTGGACTTACTTTGATAGAGGTGCTAATCTTTATTTATTACCCAAAAAGCTCTTATATTCATAAGTTTATATAGTACACAAATCAACATAAACTTTGCTTGACTGAGCAGGCTGCAGCTCATGGTTTGCCCATTGTCGCCACAAAAAATGGAGGTCCTGTTGATATACATCGAGTACGTCAACTCATTGATTCCATCATATTGTCTGGAAGAATTTTATAAGCATTTATAGTAGAGATGAAGTTTTGCGGTATTTTCCAAAAACTAATAGTAAATTTGTTGCAGGTTCTTGACAATGGTCTCCTTGTTGATCCCCATGATCAGCAGGCTATTGCTGATGCTCTATTGAAGCTTGTGGCCGATAAGCAACTTTGGGCAAGATGTCGGCAGAATGGATTGAAAAATATTCACCTTTTCTCATGGCCAGAGCATTGTAAGACCTACTTATCCCGGATAGCCAGTTGCAGACCAAGGCATCCAAAATGGCGAAGAAGTGACGATGGGTTTGAAAATTCAGAATCAGATTCACCTGGTGATTCCTTGAGAGATATACAGGATATATCCTTAAACTTAAAGCTTTCTTTTGACGGAGATAAAAATGAAGATAGTAGCAATCTTGATAATGCTTTAGATTCTGAGGAAAATGCTGTCGATGGCAAGAGTAAGTTAGAGAATGCTGTTTTTACATGGTCAAAGGGTGTTCTAAGAGACACTCGAAAGTCCGGATCCTTTGGCAAAGCAGACCATAATAGCAATTCTAACAAGTTCCCTGCACTGAGGAGGAGGAAACATATTTTTGTCATTGCTGTGGACTACGATACCGTTACAGATATTCTTGAAACTATTCAAAAGGTTTTTGAGGCTGCCGGCAAGGATAGGACTTCAGGCTCCGTAGGCTTCATATTGTCAACATCCTTAACAATATCTGAGATACACTCTCTTCTGGTTTCTGGAGGTGTGAGTGTCACTGATTTTGATGCTTTCATATGCAACAGTGGTAGTGATCTCTACTATCCATCTATAAATACTGAGGACATGCTTAGCCCGTCTGGGCTTCCCTTTGTAGTTGACTTAGATTACCATTCACAAATTGAATACCGTTGGGGTGGGGAAGGGTTGAGGAAGACTTTGGTTCGGTGGGCTGCCTCTATTATTGATAAGAAAGGAGAAAATGAAGAACAAATTGTCACTGAAGATGAAAAGCGATCAACCACCTATTGCTATGCATTTAAAGTGAAAAGCCCATCATTGGTAAATTTACTTTTGCCTTCTAGGTTCTGTAAGGCTTTTCTAAGGATTTTGATATCTTATGAGTTTCCCCATGGCGATTTCAAGGCACACTCAATGGGATACTTTTAAAAATTAGCTGTTTCTTGATGTATTTTCACATATTGATGTGCTGCATTTTTGCCATTCTTAATGTCTCCAAACTTATATAATGGAGAATAAAACTAAGGATTTCTTAGGGTCTTTTTTTCCTTTACAGGTTCCCCCCATTAAGGAGCTTCGGAAGTTTATGAGAATCCAGGCTCTCCGATGTCATATCGTATACTGTCAGAATGGTACCAAGTTGCATGTAATTCCAGTACTGGCTTCTCGATCTCAAGCCCTCAGGTATTCTTTTCAGGTTGTCCTTATTTTTTGGCATAAGATTGAGATCTGTGCTATCTCCTTAATTTGTAATTGCTGGATTATTTTTACATAAATGTGTGCATATTAAAGTACAGCTATAAACTTCAGGGTAAATATAAGACATGCCTGATGCGTATCATGTGATCAAGCGCCATGGAATCTGCCCAACATCTATGCTCTTGGTATTCCCATGGGGCCAGTGCACAGATGTGCTGCAGATTCCGTTATCTGTCGTGCACAGATCCTCGTCTGCATGCTATACTATCTCATGTATTATTTGGGTTAGTTTCTGTTGACATTAACTTGAGAATAGTTGAATATATTAACAAATTGGAACAGCTATTGTTGTGGTTCATGGAAGTTCTCTAGAATGTTCAAGGACGTTTTGATTATAGAATTTGAGGAATACTTTGGTCCGAACAACGGCAGAGACCCTTCTCCATACAACCTGTGCTTAAATGTGTTGCACTTGCAGAGGGTAAATGCTTGCGCTATTGATGGCTCCACCTAAAAGTTAATCATCCTAGCCATCCAGTCTATCACATTCTTGTGCATGGTCAGAGAATATATGGCCGGAGATCCTAAAAGACTATATAACTTAGATAGCTAGGATCATCAGATTAGGTCAATTTTAGCCTTGCAAAACTCTCAGGTTGGTCTCATTGAACTACTCCAGTCTCTTGGCATGTGCACCATGAGTACTGCAGGATAGACCAGAAAGGAGATCCGCTATGTGAATGTCCTGACCCGATCCTTGAATAGTTCAATTTTTTATCAATATTTTCCTATTTCGTTCATTTTGATTCTCGCTGCATCTCCTGAGTAGATGTTTAAAAATTCTTAAGAGAACTGTTTCCAGGTATCTGTACATTCGGTGGGGCACAGAGATATCTAGTATGGTAGTATTTGTGGGAGAATGTGGGGACACAGACTACGAAGAGTTGCTTGGTGGGGTTCACAAGACAGTGATATTGAAGGGAGTTAGCAGAAATGCAAGCAGCCAGCTTCACTCTAACAGGACTTACCCACTAGAAGATGTCGTGCCAGTTGACAGCCCCAACATTGTTGAGAGTCTTGAGACTACCGAAGGGTGCACCAGCGACAACATTCGGGTGGCATTGGAAAAACTGAGTGTTATTAAGGCCTAGAAGAATACAGAACCCTCCTGTTGTTCCGTTAACGTTAAAAATGAAGTTCAAGACTCTGAGATAAGCAATGCTGGAGTCGAAGTTGACAGAAGCAGATAATATCGCAATTTGTTATTACAGTGGTTCCTGCTGGAAATGGCATCGGACGCCGAATATGGAAATTTGTGGGCTCTTTTTGTAAGGCAGTTGTGCTACATGGTGAACAAAAGTGGCAGGAAGCTTCTCTCTTATATTATGTCTGTCTTTCTTGTTTAAATGGGCTTGTTTGTTCCACGTCGCAAAATCTGTTTATTTTTGGGTTTTTGTTGATCTTGCAAGTCAATTTGAGATTAAAATAAAGATATCGATGCAAAGAGTTCTTTGTGGGATGTTGCTCCCCGGCGAAGGGAATTACGTTAAACAAGAATTTTGATTTTTTTGGGGGGAAAAGATTATTCACTGAACAACTTAAAGTAAGGGTGTCAACGGATTGGTTCTGGTTCGGACCTGAATAATCAACAAAAGAAACCTAAAAAAGTTGTGTGCAAAATACATGTACTTCAAATCAGACCTGAATCCGATCAGGTCTTAAGCCTGAATTGGACCTGATATTATGGTAGTCCATTTTGTAAACGATGAGTGTTCGCCCTTGGTCTATGCAGATCAGGGGCCCAACTTCTATTTTGTTTGTTGTTTTTTTTTTTTTTTTTCTCTTTCTTCGTTTTGGATCGAAAATAGGAGTGAATCGAAAATCCAAAGGAGGTTCATGGCACAGGGTAAAGATGTCAGAGTAAGAGTTATTTTGGAATGTACCAGTTGCGTCCGAAACGGTGTTAATAAGGAATCCCCGGGTATTTACCGAGATATATTACTCAAAAGAATCGACACAATACGCGTATTTGAAAGTGTATTCAGATTAAACCTGTGGTAATGATCATACTAGGCCCATACATTACGTGGGCACCAATTCACATATTAGGCGAGTCCTGGTGGGCCAACATAATGTAGGCCTTAAGAATGGTTATATTCCACTACCCACATATTAGGTGGGTCCCAAAGTGCTGGTGGCTGTGGATGGAGGGACTATAATGTAATGATAGAGAATGGATGATGGCACATGAAGAGAGCATGGATGATGGTTTCTTCGTGTTGGTTACACATGGGACACGGGGGATGGGGTTACTTTTCTTGGCCTTAGGGATATTGGCCTAGACCTGCCTTGTGGTCTGGATGTTGCTTCCCAAAGCCCAGGAAAATCAGGCCCAGCCCAGAAAGCCCATATTCTGGCCCACAACAACCCTAATCTAATTCATTGGCATGTCAAGTTATTTTGACACACCATTTGACAGGCATTTGTGGGGCCAACATGGAGACGAGATGATGGCTGATTTATTGATGAAGACGGTCACATCATCATGCAGATCATCCTATGAAAAACTAGCCCATTCTGAAACTTAAATCCTTGACAAAAATGCATTTAATGTGACACATGGATTTGAGACAGTGGTGGGGGCCACATGGAGATGAATTAAGGGATAACTTTTTGTGAAGGGAACATCCTCACAATGGAGATCATCCTTACAAAAAAGTAGCCCATTCTGACAGTGATGCCTTATTGTGGGGGAAAAATATCTGATCTAACTTATACAATCTTCGAGGTCAGACGATTCGTATTTCAATGATGATCCGATGATCCTGATGCTTCAGGATAAAACTTCTTTCTCCGTTGAGAATGATAGGATGATCTCAGATGAGATGTGGTCGTACCTGTTGACACACTCCGCCGCTCAAGTCAGTATAGGATGTGCTACCAGTGTTCAGGAAAAATAGTAAAATGTTTCAGAATGTAGGCTATCTGGATCTAGAGAGCAAAATCCTCTTCCCAGTTCTGAGGGTCATAAATTTATACCTCTAGAATTGGTGTGACTCACTTTCTACGTGTCTACTTGTCGTTAATCAATTATAATATGGAGAGATTCTATTGCGAAACTAAATCTTTTTGTTAGATCTTAACTTCCCTTATTTGATTATATCTGAAATGACTGAGGTGACACTTCTCATGACAGATATTCGAATAGGGGCACGTCGAAGCTGCGCAATAGTCAAACTAACTACTATATGGCCAATACTTATTGGATAAGTAACTAACTGTATTATAGTTTCGAATACTTATTTTGTTTGTAGAATCCTGTATTCTTCTCGGGATCGATAGAAATCTACTCCCGTCAAGTAAGCTACTGATCTTATCGGGATGAGAAGAATGTTACTTTCGTCAAATGAATCGTTTGATCTTGTCGGGATGTACTGGACATCATTCCCGTCAAGTATGATAACTGAACTTGTTGGGATGACTTGAGTGTTGATCCCATCAAGTATAGTGTTGAACTTGTCGGGGTAAATGGAGTATCAATCCCGTCAAGAATGATAACCGAACTTGTTGGGATGGCTTGAGTGTTGATCCCATCAAGTATATTGTTGAACTTGTCGGGATAAGTGGAGTATCAATCCCGTCAAGAATGTTGTATGAACTTGACAGGATGAGATAATTGTCACTTACACCAAGTTGGCCGTTGGATCTTGTCGGGATGTATTGAGTGTCATTCCAAAAAAGGGATAATTGTCATTCCCATTGAGATGGCCGTTTTGACATTCCCGTCAAATAGGCCGATCATTAATGTGTCGGGCAAGATTGAATACTTCCCCGACACATTAAAGACTGAAGTTTCAATGTGTTCCGTTAATAACTCTGTCCCGAGATGCTCTCTTCTGATCATTTCAATCTAACACTTTGTCAATAACAAATTAGGGGAGGAATGGGATCAATATATACTGGTCTTCACCCGCTCTCTCATGTGGCGTCTACGGCTTTCATGTAATGAATCTATCTACTCAAATTCTCAACATACTATTGCCTCTATCCTTACCTCCGCCTTCTTAGCCCCTCCTACATTGTCTCCGCCTCAACCGTATCCTCAACGTAGATATTGGAAGCCTCCCATAGGTTGGCTCAAGCTTAACACCGATGCTGCATGGAAAAAAGATTCTCCAAAAGCTAGTTTGGGGTTTGTTATTCGAAATTCTTCCACCTCCTTGGTTTTAGCAGGTGGGAGTCCTGACATAGCAAGTTCAGCGGAGGAGTCAGAGGCAAAGGCTATCCTGAGTGTCATGCTTGCTGACAGACGCGCCAATCTGGATCATATTTTGGTGGAATCGGATGCGCGTGGTCTAGTGGAAGTTCTCAAGAGTGTGTCCTCTAAAGCAAGGTCGTGGTTCTCTTCGGGCACACATTTTGGATGTTTTATATACTTTCTCCTTCTATCTCTTTTACATCTGCTAGTCGTGTATCTAATAATACTGCTCATACTATCGCCCGTTGGGCAAAACCTTCTCTCCCTTCTAGTTTGGTCGGCAAATCCTCCCAGATGGTTTGTTGAATCCATTGCGGAGGTCATTCGCCATCTCCAGGCCATTGGATGATGTAGGTCTTTTTGGTTTCTTATATAAATTTGGCTTACCCAAAAAAAAAAAAACGAAAAGATATTACTGTTTCAAACTGAACTAAAAATGTACAAAGGGAAACCAATTGATCAATAGGAGAGCCTGAGTCTACCCACTATCAATCTTTGACAAAAATTTTGCTAACCACCCACTCGTCACGTTGTTTGAATGTTGATTAACCATCTTAGGGGGTCGAATCGATCAGAAGGTTGTAGAGCAAGATTATGGTTCTTACAAAGTGAATTTTTTTTGTATAACATTTCATATTCAAGGAGAATTTACATAGGTGTAAGTAAGCAATCAAGAGGATATCCGAAGGTTAAGTCTCCTTAGCCACACTGAGTGAAGCACCATGTGAAGGACATCGAACCTCTGAGCCGGCCGATTCACCACAAAATGTCTCTGCACTTGCTTCACTCTCATCTGCATTTTTAGATACTTAGAGGTCGGTATTCCTTGCAGGATAATCTTAATCTCAGGTATCTTCTTGACTGGAATTTGAACTGAAAACTTGCTCCAATCAAGTACATCGCTAAACGGGAGCACGTAGTGATCGGAAATTATCACCGGGACACAACCAGCGTAGATCGCCTCGACTACTCTAGGACTTGCAACTTCATGTCCACTCGGGCACAAGCAAAACTTGCTTTGACCCATTAATTTTGTGTAATTGAGACCTTTGGGGAGGTAGAGGTGTACTTGGACCTCATCATCCTTGTCTTGCCAGTGCTTCAATAGTACTTTCCTTATTTTGCCATGAGCCCCACCTGCGAAAAATGCGAGAATTGAACGCCTCGAAGGGGGTTGACCGAGCAGTGGTGGGCCGAGGCGTCCGAACGGGAGGTTGATTTCTGGCATTGATGCATCTCTTTCAGGCTGGAAACCTTCCGAGGTGTTTGCATTGCAAAGAACTCTGATGAATTTTTGGAAGAGCTCAGGGCTGGCAGTAGAAATCTGTGGTCCCTGGACTCTCATGGAGGAGAGGTTAGTGAGCTATCAAGAAAAATATAATTAGATTTTTATGAATGCTGTTATAAATTAACGTCTGTTCTAATGGCCGTTATCCGTTATCCGTTATTTACGTTTAATTGAAAAATGAACTTAACAAACTAATAAAATAATAAAATTTTGACTGATTTTGACCCATTATAAAGGTCATAACGGTAACGCCCCCCGGTAACAATTGTAATTTTATTCTCGATGTGGTCCGAGAGTCTTGTCCTCTACGGGAATATGGAGACACATGTCCCCTCATTTGGCTGGATTCGTTACATATCGGCCTCACCGACAGTCATTCAGATTCGTTACAGATCAGCTTGATCAAGACAACTCACCTAAGAAGGCGGCAGTACCTCTTTCCATTATGAGCAGAGTGGTGATCATATGGTCCGAGGTACATGTGGTTCCCAACTGGTGGCTCATTTTGATCTGGTACCGGTCCAATAGTGGATCTGAACCCGAAATATCAGATCAGACCAGATATAAT
Organism: Euptelea pleiosperma; assembly: GCA_035048495.1. Lineage (NCBI taxonomy): Eukaryota > Viridiplantae > Streptophyta > Magnoliopsida > Ranunculales > Eupteleaceae > Euptelea > Euptelea pleiosperma. Next base: position 21,541,024 of record CM068549.1, read on the forward strand.
TTTCTGGCTGAGCCCATCCGTTGACAGCCCTAACTATGAATTCAGGGGCTGTTTTTAGTAAAATGGATGAAATGCAACTGGAAGAAATCAGGCCCGGCTTAGTTCAATGCAAATCGGGTGCAATGCACTCACTTGCCACAGTTTTGGGATTATAAGTGATTGGTTGGGGGCGTGAATGTAGTTGCCAAGCCCTTGCAAACTCTTTAAGAAAATGGTTGCAAGCATATGCAGCCCAAAACCTGTGGTAAGGGACTGCAATGCAACTCAACTCAACGCATTTGCACCGGAGTGCAGCAAACCAGGCTGGGCCTTAAGTCTGGACCACTTTTCCATGTGGAGCTGGCATAAATAACGCTCCACCTGGTACACTCTTTCAAGTCCATGAATGGCCCACCACTTGATGGACTTACACATCAACAATCAGTCTGATTGGTGATCTCTAAATCTTTTTTCATGGGGAGATTTCTAGCCGTCGTTTTCAACAATTTTTTTGTTTGACTCTCGGATTGAATGGCTAAAAGATCACCAATCAAGCTGATTTTTAGTGGGTAGGCTCATCAAGTGGTGGGCCAATCATTCGTCACTGGGCCAAAGAGTGATAGATCCCATTTCCTTGAATGTATGCCATGTGTCCTTGAGCCCTAAATAAAAAGAAAAGGTGACCTCACCCAATCATGACAGGATACCATGAAATGGTCGGCCCCACTGCTTCTATTCCAGTATGGGTACTTGTTAGATACAACGCTTACGTAGTCTTTGACGAACCGTTGGAGGCGGTCCCGGTCCCGTGAGACTGAAGGGTCCGGCTTGTAGACGAACCGAATGAAGTGATGCACACTGAAGGGGAGTAAGAATACATGGGCCTCATCGGGGTGGTGGGCCGTGAATGGGCTTTTCCCATTCTCCATCTCATCGATGAACTGTCCTTCTGTAGAGTAGATGTTATTCAACGGTCCATCGTGGACCAGCGGCTGCTCACCTTCCCTGTATGCCCACACCTTGAATCTCTTCTCCATCTCTATGTGGCTTCTGAATATATCCAACAAAAAAGTTTTTAAAATCAACACGTGACACACACTTCCGGCCCACTGACCACACGAAAGTTTAGTTAATAGTTGGACCAATTGAGTGATTAGTGAATTTTAGCCGTTCGATCTGAGTACCCAAAAAAAATGCTCAAATCCAAGAAATTACAAATCACCCCATGAGAAATGTTCTAATCAAACGTCTAGAAACCACTAATTAGGCTGATATTTTGCGTGTAGGCCCACCAAGGGATGAGCCAAATGTCCTTGGTTCAATGCAAATCGGATACAATGCACCCCCACTTGTCATGGTTTTGGGATTACACCTGATTGGTTGGGGGGCGTGCAACTATAAAATAGTTGCTGTGCAAGTGGTTGCCAAGCCCTTGCAAACTTAAGAAAATCGATGCAAGCATGTTCAGCTCAAAAACCGTGGTAAATGATTGCAATGCAACTCACCGAATTTGCTCCCGAGTGCAAAATGCATCCCAGTGCAGCGAACCAAACAGAGCTTAGTACCCTTGGGACTTGTACCCATTGTTAACTCTCTCTTACCCAACTAAGGGCTTAACGTGAGTTGGGTTAAGGCTTTGGGGTTAGGGAAGTTAAAGTGCCGGCACGTGTAGACATTTTGGGAGAGGGGCTTCAAATTCCAAGATAAAAGATTCCCTGTCCCCTTGAAGTCCCCCTCCCAAAAATGCCTAACCCAACCCACGTTAAGCCCTTAGTTAGTTGGTAAGGGTGATTAACAATGAGTATGTGTAAGATATTTTTGGTCCTTTCTGTGTCCTGCTCAGGACTGTTAATTTCCCAAGTCCATCGTGATCTCCATGTGGGCCTCACCACCTGGTATAGTTCTAGACGGACACTTTCTTAAAAGCAGAGAGATACTTTTTTTTTTTTTTTTCGTAATCAAAGCAGAGAGATACTAAAGAGGCTTTGGGAGAGAATTAATGCCTTAATGAAACAAATTAATAACTGAAAAATAAATAAAACGACAGTTTTCTTAATCTTAACTGATGAAAGGCAAATGGGTTCCTGTAAATGGATCCAATCGGGATGAAAGCCCCCTCTTTCCGAGATGTGTAGTTACGCGAACGGACCGCCCAGCGTATCGCTACTCGAGCTTTAGCTAGACCATTTTCAATCCTCTCCAAATTACTCTTCTCCTACCCATAGAAAACAAAAGAAAAATCAAATCAATACAAACCAACATCATAAACCAACCAAAAAAAAATAAATTTAAGTTGAACTAAGTTCAATCTTACTTACTCTACTATGAGTATTAGTTGCAGTCATGAAACTACTACTACTACTACTTCTACCACTAATATTAGTGGTATTAAAGGAGATTGCAAGAAACCCATCAGACAATTCATCGATCTGAGTCGGAGTCGGGGTTGGAGTTGGAATCAAAATTGGATCCGGAAAAATTTGTGGGACTTCCTTGTTGATATTTATCTGATGTAAAGGGAAGGAAGAGATGAATAATTTAGTGATTTCGTGCTGATTAGAGCAAGATAAGTAGATAAAGAGAAGAAAAAAAGCAGGGAAGAGGAAGAAGAGTGGGGGGCAGCTGAAGGCTTTCATTGGGCTTCTTTCTTTCTAATGAGGGGCTATTGGGCTTTTGGATTGATTAATAAAAAAAATTCAGATCTATTTTGGAAGCAAACCATGTATTATTGAGTAAAGTAGGTCCCATATAGTCAGCAGACATTAATCTAATCAGGTTGCTTCAGAAGACCCATCAAGATTATAAAAAAAAAAAAACGTAGAAGACCCATCAACGGTAGATATTGGTCTCCTGGATATCTATTAGGATAAGGGTCGTGATGTAATATGGCATGCCTTAAACTTTTTGAAGTGCGGAAGCACGATTTTTGTTACTTACCACTCCCATCTGGGCCCACTGACGGCATGGATGTTTAGCACACCCTTTAGTAGACAGTCATACCAAAAATCAGCTTGTTTGATGATTTGTAGCCATTGATTTTAGTACTCAAAAATAACGGTTGAATTCAACGGATAGAATTATACCTTTAAAAATCATTAAAATCTAATGGCTAGATATTACCAAGCAAGATGAGTTTTGGTGTGTATATCCATGAAGGGGTGGGATGAACATCCATTCGGTCCGTCTACCTAGATTGCATCGTTGAGTAACAAAAATAGTGCTTCCGCATGCTAAAACGTTTCAGGTATATCTTGTTACATCTTTTTCCTTAGGATAAAGGTTGTCACATGGGTCTAGACCCTAGATTTTTTTTCCCGGGAAGAGGAATGCTAGTAAGCAACGCACAACTTGAGCTGCCCATATGCCATGCACCAAAATAAAATAAAAATTACATTTTTAATACTTGGTGTGATTTTCCAAACCAATTTATCACCCTTGATTAGGGTGATGAGGTGATCACGGGGATGGTCCCTGATGAGCGGTTCTATGATACAGAGCTTTGTATCAAAATTTCGATGCAGAAGTCCCTCAAATTACCACATGTCGTACTCTTTTTGTACCTGCTGACCCTTGAATGCATGGCCCACTTCTTGGTGGACCTACACAAAAAAACATCAGCATGATTAGTGATTTCTAGTCACTCAATTTGAGCATTTTTTTCGCTATGGGTTGGTTCCAAGTCCATGATGAAAAAGTACTTAAATCCAATGGATAGACCAATCACGCTGATTTTTGGTTTGTAGGTCCACCAAGGTGTTGGGTCAAACATTCATGAGGTTAGTGGGCCCGAAAGAATGTGCCACATGTCAATTTGAGAGACCTCTGCATCAAACTTTTGATACAGAGGTCTGTCTCTTGACGATTACAAAAGAACCCCACTTGATTGCCTCCACCAACCACCAAATTAATTAATCATTTAATGGTTCTTATCCACTTCTTCCCAGTTTATCTTTTTTATTCATATTTTTCAGAGCCAGGTGATTCGAACAGCTGGAATCAAATATGTATTTTTTTGTGTGCACGTGGCATATTTTTATTTGTCCCACAATGTTACAACCAAGGTTCAAAAGTGGCCTTGATAATGAATTGTAACGCTCAAGGGCAAAAACAGAAAATAACGGAAAAAACGGCGCTGAAATTCAAAATTCAAAATGAAAAAATAACGAAAATAACGGCCATATTTTTCACAAAATTTTCAAAAAATAATGGTCGTTATTTTTGTTATAATGGAAAATAATGGCCGTTATATAACATAACGGGGGAAGTTATATTAATAATTTATTTGGAAAACAAAATTTTAATATTACATTATATTTATCTTACACTTTTTAATATTACATTTTGATTTTTTTTTTGATAAGTTAATAATTTATTTGAAAAAATAAACTATTATAATTTTAAATGATATTTTAACATTAAATTGGAAAGCTAATGCGGAGTCCGAGGTGAATTGGTAACTAATCAGAAGTTGCCAACAATAGGCACCATAGACCCCGGCCCATATGATCATCACTCTTTATTTAATGGGTTCACGCCAAACTCTCCTTTCCTGCGTAATTAAAAAATCTTTCCTTTTAAACAAATAAAATAAAATAAAATTAAAGCTTTCCTAGTGAAAGCTCTCTCCTCTGGCCATGAAACAAATAAAATAAAATTAGTCGTTTGTGATGTTTTTTGCCAACTTTTTTTTAAGACATCCTTCCAATTTCTAGGGAAACTTGAATGTAAGGAGGGCATTTTATTTTATTTTTCCAAAAGAATAAATGTAATTATATAAAGAGAGAAAATACTCGCTGTCCCGTAGAGACTTCAAAATTTGAAGTCTCACCCTCTCAGACGTGGAACACCCTTAAGGGACCACTAACCTTTGGGATGTTTGTTCCACTTCTTGCTGGACCTACATACCAAAAATCATCTTGATCGATGATCTCTAACACCGATATTTTAGCAACCAAAAAGAAGGAACTCATTGCTAAGAGAAGTCTTCGAACACCACCTATCATTCTAAAAAAGAACTCTATTACCTCTACTAGCCTTTAACACCACCTTCCTCGAACTTCTGCATCCCACTCACAATTCCTTTCTACACTCCACACCTATACGAACTTCTTGGGTTGCCACTGAACCAACCCATCATACTCTCTCCGTGCTTACCTACAGTAACCCTATGCCAAAGACTATCTCTCTCAATTAATTTTGAATCTCTCCAATCATTTTCCTCTCAAGGCTTCATTCATACTTCGCAGCTTCGTAATACGTACACCAGCTGAGTAGAGATGGTGCTCTTGATAAGCACAAGCCTGCCCCTCTTTGGACATGAATCTAACTTAGTTTCCACATCAATAAACAAATCTCTACCCTTTCAATGATTGGATCCCAAAAGTGCTTATTTTGATAACCCACTCCCAAAGGAAGCTCCAAATTCCTAGCGGGAAAACTAGCTACCAAACTGGCAACTTAAAATAGACGTCCCCTCGCTAATCCTTGCTTCTTACTCTTTTGCCAAAAACCTTAATTTGACTTAGAGAAATTAATGTAAAGAGTAGACATCACCTCTAAACAACAAAAAATACCACTAAGCAGGAACAATGTCTCTTCCCACATCCTAAAGAAATAAGTTGGTGTCGTCTGCAAACTAAAGATGAGATATTGTCGGACCATTGTTACACATACCAAAGCCTATCACTCTATACCTAAATAAGTAGCCCTCCTCATCATGCTCGGAGCACCTCAACTACCAAAACAAACAAGAACATAGATAAGAAATTACCCTAATGCAACCCTCTAGAGCTTTTGAAGAAATCGGCCGGAAAGCCATTGAGCAACACCAAAAAAGAAGCCGTAGAAATGCATTTTTTAATTCAACTTAAGTTAAAGTACGACAAATCTATATAACAAGGGAGCTCAGTTGTCTCCTCTCCTCTTATAGGCTTCAACAAAGAAGGGGCCGCGAGATCTTATCCTACAACTGGACGGTGGATCTCAGCCACTCAAACTCGATTTTGACAAATGCTATATCGGGGAGTGATGTTGGCACGGGCCACCCACTAGTATACTATAAGGGAAAATTTCAAACATGATTGAGCTATAATTTGGCATGAAACAAAAAATTTATCTAAAAAATTTACAAATTTGCTAACTTAGCAACAAGGAAATAAGATACCTCAGGTTGCATGATGGACAGTGGATCATAGTTCGAAGTCTCAGCCTATCTGGATCAGGATCGGCATTCACTGATCAGATCTAAAAAATGGATCATCTCGCCCGAGATCACTGTTTCCTGAAGAAGTCTCACGTTGTCTCGAGCTAGATGCGCCAATCCCATTCCAATCCGCCTATCCGGATCAGTCCGGAATGGGATTGGAAATAGCCCACCGATTCGCCTCCAATCCCGAGATTTCGAACCATGCATTGGATCCCACATATGAGTACCCATTCAAGTTAACTCATAAAAATAAAAAATAAAAAATGAAGGGATGACACGTGTCAAGAACATGATTAGGGTTAAGATAGTTTAAAACGTCACCAACTTGGCAAGAAAATTGTTGTATCGGATGTTTTTTTTTCCATGGATTATAGGTAACAATATAACGTCTTACGTTATTAAAAAAAAATATACATAACGTCTCGTACAATTTGAAAAGCGTGGTGTGGTGAGTGGTCGGTCTTTCCTGGTTTTAAGAAAAACAGCTAAGCTTCCCCCAACCACAAATTAGGAAAAATCTGTACCTAAAAATTCACCACTTAAACACTCAATCCCCATCCCACCGTTATACCAAAATAACACGAAAAAGAATGAGACATGTCCATGATTACCGGACACCCAACCTATCTGATCCATTTAATTGGATCCGGGTCCAATATCTTTTTCGAGTTCGACCTGATAAATAATTGGGCTGGGGTTGGGTAGGGTAGCCTGGCATACAGTTCTGTCTCTTCACTAACTGGTTATACACCAATAGGAGGACCTACCCTGTTTGGTAGATTTTTGCGGGTCCGGGTTAAGATCATATTCGGGTCGGATATATGTACCTGAGTTTTTGATACCCCAGTGCCGACCCACCCAATTTAAATTTCATTGCACAGCACCATGACCATGTACCAGTTAAAAAATGATAATTTCTGTAACAAAAGATGAAAAATATTCATTTTTTTGTCAGCACTTTGGAGGTTTACCTAATAATTTTGAAGTTACCAAGGGAAATAACTATTTGGTTCCAAAATCATCAAATTCCATTCTTGATTTTTCCAACCAATCTTACCTAACAATCTGGTAATTAAATTCAAGTCATGCCTGCCACGTGACACACTCTTAGAGGATTCTGAACGTATGGTTGTTTTTCCAATTCTCGGATGAACCTACAAACCAAAAATCAGCTTGATTAGTGATTTCAAGCCTTTGGATCTTTTTACCTCAAATAATGGTTAATAATGCTCAAATTCCAACGGATAAAATCAACTCATAAAAATAATTCCAATCCAACACGTAGAAATCACTAATCAAGCTGATTTTTGGTTTGTAGGTCCACCTAAGGATTGGCCAAACATCCATTCGGCTATTAAGTTACAGGTCTGGAGCCAATGATTTATTTTATTCGTACAATTTATGTTGGGGCACAACTTGTATATATTGAGATAGTTTGAGTATTTCATTGTACTAGAAATTATATTTTCTTTAAAAGTGCTTTAGGTTTTACTGGTACATTTAAAGAATGAGAGAGAGAGAGAGGAAACTATTGTAACCCTAATTCTGTAGAGATAGTGAAAGAGTTCTTCTCACTCGCAGATGTATACACATTATTGAACCACGTAAATCTGATGTGCATGTGTGATTGATCCTTTCTATTATTTTTATTTTTGTTGATTCGTGGAAGGTCGATTTTTCAACACGTATAATACCAAAATTATACATGAACTTATTAGTAAAGGACAGTATATGTAAATGTCTAAAGATACTGATGATGCAATAACAGTTGTTCTTTGATAGAGACTTCACGACCCTACATGTAGCCTTTGGCTTGGTTGAAAGTGGCATCATACACCTGTGACCACGACGTTGTGGTCTCGGCCGTCAGATTTCGGTATATGTCCATGTAGAGGTAACCCACCCATTTAAGTCCCATTTAAGGACTTAAATGGATTTATTGCTAGTCTACATGATATTGCAAGTGCTAGAGAGCATATTATATTTTTCTATAGACATCGAGAGCATATTCCTCCGTGCTACTCCTAGAGTGCGTAGGAAAAATTTTAGCGCGTGACATAATACTAGGAGAAACTTTGGATGCCAACGATTAGTAGGAATATCGATGCTCATACTCTCTAAAATTGCCATCTAACAAAAAAAAAATTAAGGGAATTTTTAACATACCTATGATGTTATCTTTAAAATTTGACATACCCTCCCCTAGTCTATGGTCATTCGACCAATGTTGACCCGAATTGACTACCAAATTTTATATTAAAGGACAAAAATGCCCTTGTCTTCAACCTTGTAACAAGGGTTTTGGGCCAAAATCCAAAACCCTAACTCCAAATCAAAAATTAAAGGAGGATGAAATTAAAAATATAAATAAAAAACCATGTTGGTAAACTTGTGCTCTTTTTGGTTTAATTTTCGATGAATAAGCAATGATTAGGATGAAAAAACCTCATAAAAATAGATAAAACTCATGAAAGAATGAGATTTATTTTTAAGAATTTATTGTAGAAAATTCATAACAAATATGCCTCAAAAGCTTAAAATCAAAACTGCCCTAACTCGTGTTTCATTTTTTGTTAATGAATTCTCTCCAAAAACTCCACTACTATTTTTTTTTATTTTTTTAATTTTTAAACATTGGGTTTTTCAATTGGTGTAGGAGTGGTTACATGGTCGGCTAACCATGAGACTCGGGTGGATTGGTCACTGGTGATGGGTGACCTACCCATTGGAATCTCTTTGGCCTGCTGTCCACCACCGCCATTTGATTTGGGGTTTGGGTTTTGGCCCAAATCCTTGTTTCAAGGTTGAAGACAAGGCATTTTTGTCCTTTGATACAAACTTTGGTAGTCAACTCAGATCAGCATTGGTCAAATGGCAGTGGATTGAGTCATAGGGGTATGTCAGCTTTTTACTAGTGTAGGGGCATGTCAAATTTTAAATATAACATTGGGGGTATGTCAAAAATTCCCAAAAACTAATAATCTATTCTACTATTTAAAGAAGGAAAGCCCTTCTTGCGTTGTGCCGGTCATCCCCAATATTCCCAAACTGTCCTTGTTTTGCTTCTTTCATAATTTTTAGTTTTTATTTCAACTTTGTAAGGACTTTTTGGTCATTCATACAACTTTTACTTTTTACCTCACTTAAACGTATTAATTGCGTGTGACCGCCAGCTCTCCTCATCCCTTTTTAACCGACTCTATTAGAGAATATATTTGATAATGGATGTCCATCATCAACGTTGATAATGGACCACAGTATGAGTCACGTGACACTATTAGAGGCTATTGACTATATGAATGTTTCGCCCATCCCTAGGTAGACTTACGCAACAAAAATCAGCCTAACTAGATCTCGAAATTCACAATTAAAAATAAACCAAGAAAAAGACTCTAATCCAAAGATAGAAATTACTAATCAGGATGACTTTTATTATGTTGGTCCACCTAGGGATGTGTCTTTAAGAGTGTGCCATGTGGCATCAACATGGCACCAATTATTTGGCGTCAAAATTCAAAAGTTCACATACTTACCCCATTTTGAAAAGAGTAATTATTACATGGTCCATGGTGGTATCGTTTTGTGATCATTGGCCAAAAATGTACTTCAAGTTGTGTGCTAAATAGCGTGATGCTCAAATTTCATGGTTAAAAAGCAATCCATGGAAACAACTCCAATCGAATGCTTAGAAATCACTAATCAGGCTGATTTTTTGAATGCATGTGCACTTACGGATGGGGCCAATGTCCATACTGTCAGTAGTCTTTAATATTGTGCCACTTCAAAATAATGCGCAAAATTCATGGTTAAAAAGAAATTATAAAAAAAGACTAATCCAATGGATATAAATTACAACTCAAGATGAATTTTGGTAAGTAGGTCCACATAGGGATGGGCCAAACATCTATACAGTCAGTGATCTCTAAGAGTGTGCCACATGTATGGTGCATCGCACATGGCGTCCTCTTAGCTTGGTTAATTGCTCTAAGAGTGTGCCACATGTATGGTGCATCGCACATGGCGTCCTCTTAGCTTGGTTAATTGAATTTGATAAATTTTTTTTCATTGTTTGGAAGCAACTTTAGGAGTGTTAGCATGGATTTTTGCTGCTTAAAGTTAGTGAAAATTTTTATCTCCAAGACAAGGCCACGCATACGGAAATTGTTACCTCACTCATTGCACAAGGATGTCACGTAAATCAAGAGACATCTTTTAAGTGCTTTGGGCCAATCTACAAACCAAAAATCAGCCAAACATGAGTAAAACTTCTGTCACAACGGATTGCAAATCACACAATCACAAGCCAATGAATTCTGGGCATGTACACCTCAAAGCAAAAGCAAAAGCACGTGGGTACGTTGTAAAAAAGCACTTGGGTACGTGCCGAGAACTCATTGGCTTGTGATTGTGTGATTTGCAATCCATTGTGATAGAAGTTTTACTCAAAGTTTAAAAAAAGGGTGGCTATAACAAAAATAACGGCCATTATAACGGATTCGGACCTACCCCGTTACGTTATGGACCGTTAAAACGCACAGAAAATAACGGCCGTTATTTTTCGTTATTTTTCCCTTATAACGAAAATAACAACCATTATTTTCTAGAAAATTTTGTGAAAAAAAAACGGACGTTATATTCATTTTTTTCCCTTTATTTTCCGTTATTTTTCCGTTATATTCTATTTTTGAAATTTTGAAATTCAAATTTTAAAATTTGAATTTCAGCGCCATTTTTTCCGTTATTTACCATTTTTTTTTCGTTTTAACAGAAAAAACGGTAACGCCCCCAGTCCATTATACCGTTATAATGGTCCCCTTTAAACCTTGGTTTTACTCGCCAAATATCTTGGTCAGAAATCTCTAATAATATGTCACGTGGTTGGCAGTTCTACGATCAACTGATTGTGCCGCCCCCCCTTGAACAAAATTCCGGCTCCGACGTTGGCGTCAAGTATTGGGTAACATATAAACAACCAGCCAACCTGCCTTTAGTCGACAAACACGGGTACCTTTTTAAAAGTTTGGCCCAGCACCTCCAATTCCACTGTTCAAACCATGTTTTTTTCAATCCATTTTGAAAATCAGTTTTTTCTTGGTTTGGTCTATCTATACTTGATGGGTTTTGTGTTTTTTTTTTTTTTCGAAAAGGCTGCATGAAAGAGACCCCTATCTGCACAAGTGTGAAATCTCTAGGAGTAAAATAGGAAGAAAGTTGTTAAAAGTTGGGTTCACTAGTAAATTAGGGGTTGATGGCCTAAACTTCCAAAATCCCCCACCCTTTTCTAATACAAATGTTAACGTGTTCTATGTAATTTTTCTTAATAAAATTCCCACCCTTACATGAGGAGCTGTCCAAATCATGTGGGCCCACCTCCCCATATAACACTTTTGGCCCGTGACCTACAGTTGTTCCAAATCATGTGGCCCCCTCCCCAAAAATGACACAAGGAGCTCACTGACCTTATGGGTGTTTGTTACCCCTCTTCCTTGATTAATATGATTTGTAACATTTATATTTTAGCATCCAAAAAAAATCAAATCATACGGCCGAAAAATCATGCTATTAAAAGACTGAATCCAACGTATAGAAATCATCAAATAAAATGACTTTTTATGTGTAAATCTATCAATGGATAATCCAAACATCCATAAGGGCACTGGTCCCTAGAGAGTACTCCATGTACCATTTTGGGAAAGGAAGGGGACATCTAACTCAGGCTCTACAAAACAAGGGCTCCCAATCTATAAATAGAGGTGGGTTCATGTGGACGGTGGATCCCACTTCATCATGCATAGATAAGCTTCTTTTTTTTTTTTTATCTTTTTGGTTAGTTAAGCCTGATTTTAAGGAGATTAGTAACTCGGTGAAGGCGGGTTTTGAACCCAGGTCTATGGTATCATCACCCACAAACTTTACATCACCCACAAACTTTACCAACCGTGCAAGCTTGCACCTTCAGCTACCCTTGTTGCGTATGGTGTTCTAGGAATCTTACCAAGTTTATTGTGGAAGACGCTAGTGGCTGTAAATAGGGTCAGCACTATGGTTCGAAATCTCTGGATCAGAGGCCGGATCGGTGGGCTCCGATCCAGAACAGGATCGGCGCCCAAGATAAAGTGTGACTTCTTTGGAAAACAATGATATCGGGGAGAGATGATCCATTTTTTGATCGGATCGTGGGCTGCGATCCGGATCCAGATCCAGAACGGGATCGCCCGATCCTACGCGGCGGGGCAAAAAAGTATAAGGTTGAGGTCATTGACCAGTACTGGGATTCAAGAGATAGGGTTCCCAACTCCCAATCCCAACCCCAACCCCAACCCCTCCTGTTTAAAGGTCAGATAGGGGTCCGCGCCCACCGCGACTCTTTTATTGGACTTTCGTATCTATTTTATTTATTTATTTTTTTTACACGATTAATTACGACACGTAATAAAAGGTTTGGGAGTGAAGCTTTAAATGGAGCAGGTGGGTAGGTTGCTGAGACTCCGAGACACCAAAGCTGCACTAAATAAGCGGAGAAGGAAATGAAAGGAAGGGGAAAGAGCTTAAAAGTCTTCATAGGATCTGGCCTTTTTGTCTGTCGAACTCTTGTTTCCTGGGTGAGTGTACGATGAGTTCATGTGAGGGTCTTGTTTGGAAGAGAAAAGGAGGAATAGAGATGGAGAAGAACCAGAACCAGAACCACCAACACCAACACCTCTTGATTCCATCGAAGAATCGAACCAAAACAAAGCAATATTACAGTTTGATATCGTATCGGGAGTTGCCGGATTACATGAAAGATAACGAATTCATATTGAATTACTACAGAGCTAATTGGCCTATCAAACAAGCCCTATTCAGTCTTTTCCGTTGGCACAACGAGACTCTTAACATATGGACGTAAGTTTTTCAGATTTTTTTTTTTAAAATTTCAGATTAGATCTTTCCCTCTAATCTTTCCCCGTGTGTGTGTGTGTGTGTGTGTTTGTGTGTAGGCATCTAATGGGGTTTGTTCTGTTCTTGGGGTTGACATTTGCGAATTTGATGCAAGTGCCTCAAGTAGCCGATCTCCTTACCAAATTTACCAGGTTTCTTCCTCTCTCTCTCTTTTCTCTTTAATCTTTCTCATGTTGGAAGTGGATCTTTCCACCAAAACCTGGTACCGGAGGAGAGTTTGTCTCTCCTCTGTCCGTGGAGAGAACCGACACCCTTCAATTCATCCAAACAAACAGATACTTCATGTACGTACCAGCAGCAATAGTGTTGCAATGGTACTCTTTTGTAGGACATGTACCTCAAAAAATAAAGCTCTAATTCTTGTTGAACCCATGATTAAAAATAGTTTCAGCTTGAGTTTGAGCTTTTGTAGGTGTAGGTGTCCTACAAAAAATGAACCTCGTCCATTTTGTAAAGGGTCGTGATGTAACAAGGTATACCTGAGATTTTTTTTACTTAACGCTGCCATCTGGGCCCACTTACTGCATGGATGTTTAGCCTACCCATTAGTAGCCATTCATACCAAAAATCAGCTTTTTTGATGATTTTTAACCGTTGTTTTTAGTACTCAAAAAAAGGGTTGAATTCAACGGCTATAAGGATACATTAAGAAGTACTAAAATCTAATGATTAGAAATTACTAATCAAGGTTATTTTTGGTGTGTATATCCACCAAGAGGTGGGATAAACATCCATGCGGTTAGTGGGCCCAGATAATAGCGGTGAGCAACAAAAATCGTGCTTCCGCATTTGAAAAAGTATCAGGCCTTAATATTAAGGATATTAATGTGTGGATCCACTTAGAGACACGTGATCATCAATCTGAACCGTTCAATGTCGGGCAGTTCTTGAATTCCCAAATTAATATTTGTACTTTTTCTGTAATATCTCAACATTCGATTACGTCACAAAAAATATCCTATTTAGTGATTTCTAGCCGCTGAATTGGAATCTTTTTCATTGGTTTTATTTTTAGCTGTGGGATTCGAATATTATTTCGGGTATTTCGATCCAAAGGTTAGAAACCATTAGTCAGGCTGACTTTTGGTATGTAGGTCCACTTAGGGATGGGTCAAACATCCATAAGGTCAATGACCCGTAAGATTATTCTACGTGGCTCATACCGTGGTCGGTTATCAAAGATTTATGTGTCCGTAACCATGGGAAATAAAATCCTTTTATGGTTCATTAGTGCAAAGTTCAAACTGTTCAATCGTGGGGCCCAGTGACCACCCCTTGCATTGGCCACTAACCATTCACACCTTTCTAATGAGCCGCCCAATTCAACGCTCTGACGGTTGGGTTTGTTGGAACAACCTGGGCTTGGGCTTTGACCATATAGAAGGAATGACATAATATTCCAACGGTCTCGATTGAACGCCCCTCATGCTATGGAAAGACGACTTTGCCCTTATCAAATACAATATTAACCATTTTGCCTTTATTTTGTGGTCTGCGTGACTCAATCAAATTTATGCATGTCGCAGGCAATTTCAGATAACAAAATCAACAAATGGTTCTCACAATTCTCAACATTTCTTTTCGGTAAGTCATTCTTTTCTCAAAATAATTTTTTTGAAGGATAATCGTTGGACACAAAAATTGCCCAACACCAATAATGTCATAACACGTGCACCTATAGAAACTTGGAGACCATGCCAATCGGGTTTCACCTTTTTTTTTTGTATGCTTTGTTTCTCAAAAAAGGGTCCCGGGGGGCGCCCATTTTGGTGTACCCAGATAGAAGATGAATCAATGGCTGATTTTTGGTGAGGATGATCTCTATAGTGAGGAGATCATCCTCACAAAAATTCAAATCATTCTAATGTTCATAGACTGGTTTAGAAGCTGAAGAATTATGGACTGTCGATTTTGACCGTGTAACTTGAAAACCACATTTGATGGGGTTAGAAATTTCAGAATGGGCTGATTTTTTGTTGGGGTGATCTATATGGTGAGGAGATCAACCCAACAAAAATCAGCCATTGATTCATCTCCTATGTGGGTACGCCTAAATCGTTGTCAAAAATGGGTGTCCCCGAGCCCGACCCTTCAAAAAGGGGCTATATTCCCAAGTAGCCTGGAATTCTTATTCATGGTTTAAAAAGGGCCATTATAACGAAAATAACGGCCCGTTATAATGGATTTGTGCTGTTTTTCATTTTTCCATTTTTGCATTTTTGCCCTTGTGCATTACAATTTGTTATAACCGAATAAACGGTAACGCCCCCAGTCCGTTATACTGTTATAACATACGAGATGGCCCTTAGTGGCCCATGAGTCTGATGGTCCTGAATGGTCCTGATCAAGGGATAGCAACCATTTGACCTTATACGTATTTTTTATATAAGCAATTTGATCAATAGGACGATTTTTTATTAAGGATGACAGTAGTTCTTGCAGGGAACAGTAGCACTCAGCGACATAGGGAAGATGATACATTCCGAAATAGTAACGACATCTTCGGCAATGACGGAGGTGCAATGGCCGTTCTTCGTGTTCTTAGGTGGTTCCATGTTCTGCCTCCTCAGCAGTAGTATGTGCCACCTCTTCTGTTGCCACTCGCACCGTTTAAACCTCTTCTTGTTACGATTCGACTACGTCGGTATCGCCGTCATGATCGTCACGTCCTTCTTCCCTCCGATATACTACATCTTCCAATGTGACCCTCTATGGCAATTCATCTACCTCACCGGAATCACAACAATGGGCATCTTCACCATCTTTACATTGCTCACGCCAGCACTCTCGACGGGTGCATTTCGCCCATTTCGAGCATTACTGTTTTTTGCAATGGGGTTCTCCGGCATTGTCCCGGGCGTTCATTCCGTGATTGTCAATTGGAATGAACCCCTCTGCTCAATAACATTAGCTTATGAGTCAGCCATGGCATTATCATATGCAATAGGGACCTTTTTTTATGTTAGTCGGATTCCTGAGAGGTGGAAACCGGGGTGGTTCGATCTAGCCGGACATAGTCACCAAATATTTCATGTTTTTGTGATTATGGGCGCGCTAGCCCATTACGGTGCGGCGCTCCTATTCCTCGAGTGGCGCGGCACGGTGGGGTGTGACAGAAATATGTGAACTGCATACCAGGTTTATGATTGATTCATGAAACAGGAGTGTGTGGGTGTGGGTGTTTATTTTGTGAGTCATTGCAATTGAGAATCATGTTGTATTAATGACAATGTTGAGTTTAATTTACAAAAGAAAATGGAAAATGTTGTGTTACGTAATGTTATACCGTGATGCAAACACACGACATAGAGATTTACGTGGTGTTGGAAGAAAGAACAATAAACAACAAAGATGCAAACACACGACACAGATTTACGTCGTTCCCTTAAGATCGAGGTATGTCCACAGACTTATACAGATTTCATTATGCTGAGGCAAAAGAAACACTCATAGTGCAATGAATATTCATCTTTGATCAACCGAGGTATATATAACCCAAATACAAAATTAGGGTTTTTGTATCTTTATATAAAAGTACGAAATTGCCCTTAGGGAAAAAAAAAAAACCTTCCCTAAAAGGGTTAGGCCATAGTGTCGTGCCTTCATGTACCAGTACTCTAGCACCATCAGGCTCTACATAACATAACACGTGGTTCCATCAAGATTGAGGTACTTTCACGAACTCACACCGGTTTCATTATGCTATGAGACAAAGAAATACTCACAATACAATAATGATCGTCTCACGAAGATCGAGGTATGTGAAATTAGGGTTCCTGTTTCTCTATGAAAAAAAGCTCGACCCGCGGTGTTGTTGCTTGATTTATTGTACTCTGGCACCATCATGCTCCACAAAACATGACACACACCACCCGATCCGTTTTCCTTGACGGTTAAACACGTTCGGGTTTTATTTTTATTTTTCAGTCGTAAAGCTGGGGTTAGGCTACGAGATGGATATTTACAACCTCTCATGTCATCCTCTACTATAATTTTTAGTGGGATTTGATGCATGTAATGGGTCAGATCCATATCCAGATCATTCATTTTATTTTTATATATGACCAACCCAGTTTAGAGTCCGAATCCAATCTATATACGTGACCATGATTAGGGGTGTCAATCTAACCCTCTTGTAAGGGGGCCCGACCCTACCCTACCATTTTGAAAGCTTTAAATAGAGGGCTTTTAAATAAATTTCAAGCCCTTTGGGCTTGGCCGGGCCAAAATATGTAAGGCCCTTCTAAATAAGGGCCGGGCTAGGGTCACATTGAAGGGGGCCCGGCCCTACCAAACCCTTAGCGAATCATCTATGTTATATTTATTTATTTTTAAATTAAATTCTATAAAATAACGCATATAGTGGATCTTTATGTTATAAAATGACACTAAGTTATTTAAAGTGTCCTACTGTTAATGAGAGATCTACGATACCTAGGAAATCAAACATTTTTTTGAAAAACAAAACTTAAAAAATAAAAGGGAAAAATTGCTTGGCATGGTCTCTAAGTTTCTTTAGGTACACATGTCACGACATTATTAGTGTTGGACACTACAATTATCCTAAAAAAAATAAAAATTAGGCCATTTCCCAACAATTGAGCCATTCCAAAATTATGTCCGACTCAAAGTCATTCTTATTTTGAAAATGTTTAGAATGGTTCAAAATCATTCTAAAATGACTTTTTTCTGATATAAATTTATAATATATCATTTATTTTATTGAGGTTTTTAAAAAGATTAGAAGGTTTATTTTCATTTTTAAAATTATGATCTTTCATTTTTAAAATTATGATCACTCATTGAAAAATCTATATAGATTAAACCAAGGAAACACGTTACCAAGTCAAGTGCATAATTAAAGCATATACTTTTTCTACTAAAAAATTTTATATTTTTTAATAATTTTCTTCTAGGCCCTGGCCCTACTCTGACCCGGCCCTCTAAGGGCTAGGGGGACCTTTATAAGTAAGGGTAGGACTAGGGTTGGGCTAGGCCCTACCCTGACCCGGCCCTTTGACAACCCTACCCATGATCAATGCCCATCTCGTGTATCACTAAAAAAACACCTGTATCGTGCTATATATTAAGGATCTAATCAATTCGACCCCCAAAAGTCCAAGTCCAGATCCGACCCAGATCACTCACTCAACCAAGGAATACAGATCAAAGCCGAAGACTATTCACTAGATCCAAACCGTATCCATATCTGAAATCGAATCATATCTGGCCCATTTCATACTCTAGAGGGAATAAACATATATACGTAGTCGCACATACAAATAGATTGTGTGTGGGTTCTACAGTAGGAGAATTAGGAGACCACATATACAACAAGAATAGCTGACCTACCTCATGTACAACAAGAATTAGGAGACCAAGAAACAAGTCCAGTGGTAGTTCTATGGTAGAGATAGTAGGTCTCCTAAGTTCTAACCTAGAAAAACAAAGGCTAGTTCCGTTGTTAACAACGCATGAATGGCCCACCATTAATGGACCTACCCACCAACAATCAGCCTGATTGGTGATCTCTAGAGCATTTACCACAGGGTGATTTCTAGTCATTGGATTCGGACTTTTTTTAGGTACTCTCATCCAATGGTTAGATATCACCAATCAAGCTAATTGTTGGTGTGTACCGTCAAGGATTGGTCCAATCATTCATGGGTCAGTAGGCTGGGATCAAACCAATATCTTTAAAGGGTGCAGTAAATCAACTAATTAAGCTATGGGCTCGAGCCCATTATGTTCGGGTATGATGGGTTCGGTTCCTAAACAAGTGGATCTAGAACTGGAACCGATAAATATCCTGTTCTCCCAATGGGTATCGGGTGTCTCTGTTTTATATAAAAAATGTGAAAAAATATATAATAAAAACAGTCATGCTAAATTTAAAAAAAAATTTGATATCTTTCTCACCGCTATATATGTTGCTTCCGGGTCTTATCGGTTCTAGGTCTTTTTTGGGTTGGGTTCTTAACAGCTAGTCTCAGAACCGGGATAATCTGGCCAACCCAAAAAAGAACCAGAACCCAACCCAACTGTCAATTTGTACCAATTTGCTCCAAACCAATCAGAGAGATTATTTGGGTACAAATTGGTACAAATTGACACCCTTAGATGTACATGTTATGTGGAGAACCGCTTAGGAGCAATGATTCTCCTTAGTGCTTATGAGCAAATATTTTTTCCCCAAGAATCTGGTTGGCACATCTGAGGTGTCAGTGCCTCCAATGTGCACTGTACAGACAGGTGTGTAAACGGGCCATGCTGGGCCACATGTGGGCTGACCGGGATACGGGCCAGACTGGGTTTCCAATAATCAAAGTTATAAACTTGGACACAAAAGGGAAGCGGAACACTATCCAAGTGCGCGGACCTGGCAACCGGGTCTGGCTCCAAAATGCCATGCCCAGACCCGGCCTTTAGAGGAGGCAGACCAGGCAGGGCCGCAGGCTCACAAGCCAGATTTACCAGGGCTGCAACTTGGGCGGGCTAAACCCGAGCCCGACGGGTTGAACCCAACATTAGGGTTGGGTTGGGTTGGGTTAGCCCTTTTAGAACTTGGGTTGGGCTTGGGGAGAATTTTTGGTAACCTGATCAAATTGGGTTGGGTTAGGGTTGAGGCTTGGCCCAACCCAACCCAACCCAAGCCCGACTTACAAACTATATATATTAGTTTAGGATAAGGATCGGGGGACAACAATTTCATACAATATTTTTAACATCAATTTTGACGTACCCACATGAAAGATGAATCAATAGCTGATTTTTGGCGAGGATGATTTCCTCATCATATAGATCACCCCTACAAAAAATCATCTTATTCTGAAATTTCTAACCCCATCAAATGTGGTTTTCAAGTTAACGGTCCATAATTCTTCAACTTGTAAACTAGTCTACGAATATCAGATTGATTTGAATTTTTGTGAGGATGATCTCTTCACTATAGAGACCATCCTTGCCAAAAAATATCTCATTCCAATACTTCTAATTTACAAATTGGCCGACGCCAATTTTTGTTGTAAAATATGTTGTATGAAATTGTTGTCCCCTGATCCTGACCCATTAGTTTTACCGACAAATATCCACACTGCATTTTGGAAAATGCAACAACCCATGGATGTTTGTCCTTAGTAACTCCAACCTTTGTGATATTACCAAATGTCATTGAAACTATATTTTGGCATTTTATATGATCGGTTGATAGTGAAAATATCGTGTTTTTCTCTAACAATTGTTTTTAGTTATTTCTTCAGTGACTTTTATCATGCATTTGAGTTAATGAACTTTTCCATTATTATGAAAATATCATGTTTTCTTTCACGAGTTTTGGAAATGAAGTTGTGCCATTATTTAATGGTTAGCACAACAGCTATTGTATTGACCGATAAATTATTTTAATATGAAAAAATTCAACAATATTTCCAACCAATAAAAAAATTAAGAAATTGATCAACCCGACTAACCCGACCCAACCCGATAGGATTGGGTTAGGGTTGAAAAATCTAGGCCCGACCTTGGGTTGGGTTGGGTTGGGTTGGGTTAAGGTTGACAGCCTTTAAGGTTGGGTTGGGCTAGGGTTGACCTCCAACCCGACCCAACCCGCCCCTTGTTGCAGCCCTAAGATTTACACGTATGCCCGTGAGGTCGTGCCCCTTGAGCGCATGGGCTCAGTTCAAGATTGCTCTCCAATTTTAATTCATCAACCCCAAAAATGCCACGTACCACTCTCTAAGGCCCACTGAGTCATGAATGTTTAGCCCGTCCCTTGGTAGCCCCACACACCGAAAAAAACAACATCTTGATTGGTGATTTCTAATAACAGATCCGAGCATTTTTCATAATGGGCTTAGTAAAAACTAATGGGCCTGTAATAAAGGCCATGATGAAAAAAAAAATTCACGAATCCAATAGCTAGAAATTACCAATCAGTCAGTTCATGGGGTACCAAGATTGCTCTTTAACACAAGAGCAAAGTTTTTCTACTCTCATCTAACCAACAATGGAGTGCCATGTGGCATTATTGGCTACAAATTATCTTTGCAAAAATCTCCTGGATGATTTTCCTAGTGATGACATGTGTCATCACTAAAACAATTAATCAATTATTTATTAAATTAAATATTTGTTATCAACAAAATTATCGAAAGGCCCTCTCATATATCATCAATAGATTCTACATCAATATTATGGTACACCAAAATTCATATTCATTAATAAAGGTGTACTACACCCTAGGGTAGACCAGTGAGCAGTCAAATGTTAACTTATCTAATATTTACATAAAAGCCCTCCCACTTGATGCAGTCCTTTTTTTTCTTACAAATATATTTCGACTTTTTTTAATAGAAAACTTTAATTTGTTATGTCCCTAATTTTAATAAACTTAAATTTAATAATATTATTGATTTTTTGTATCTTTTTTTCTAATTTTTTTTACATTTTTTTCAATTTCTATAAAAACTTTATCTTAAGTGGGCTTGGCCCACAACCCGCCATACTTAAGGGTCGGGTCCAAGCTTGGGATATTGGCTTCCAGCTTGGCCCAGCCCGACCCATTTAAATCCAAGCCCGCTTGTGGCCCGGTTCATTTACACCGTAGGTGGAGGACTATTACGTCAAAACTTGTTACATCGGTAGAGTGTGAGGTTGCATCAAATGTGGAGCCCTTTGGACCTATGACCTCAGCTTCCATGTCTAAAAAGAAAACCCAACCCACCCTACCAGCGGCGGAGCGAGGAACGGGTGAGGGTGGACAGTTGCCCACCTTCAACTCTAAAAGTTCAGTAAGAAATTTTTTTTTTTCCTTTCGAAGTACCCTTTTGCCCACCCAGGAACAAAATATGTACAATATTGCCCACTTTTGAACCATATCTTGGCTCCTAGGCCTACACCCCACCCCCTCCAGACTTTTATCCTAGGTGGTCCATGCAAAGAATCATGCCCTAAGTATTAACAATATGGAAACGGATTTTGTACTCTTCAGAAGATTAATGGGGTTTTTCTTTACACTTGGGAGTTTGTGGTTGAAGGCCCAAAGGGTCTACTTGTTTCACCACCTCAGAATGTCCTCACTAGGCAAGTTTCGAATAAATTAAACCTTTGATGACACTTGCAGTCAGCAATGCCGCTGACTGCAGCTAATATGAGCCATGTGGCACATTCTTAAGAGGACACTGATCATACGGATGTTTGACCAATCATTTTTTTTTCATTTTTTTTTTTTGATAAGGTAAAAGAATTCATTGAAGGAAAAAACGAGTTACATTGAGATAAGGAGGTCGAGGAGACCTCCAAGGAAAGAAAAAGAAACTAGCAACCCCTATACATAATCGAATCCCATCTGAAAATCAGATCCTCCCAAACAATCCCTTTGCACTCCTTGAATAATTTGGACCAGAGAAAAAGAAAGGCCTTGATGTTGATGATGACTTCGTGTAGAGTCACCTCCTTGCCTTTGAAAATTCTACTGTTACGTTGCAGCCAAATACCCCACCACACCGCGGAAGGTAAAAGGCCCAATAACCTACCACCGCATGGTTATTAAAAAAAGGTGTGTGCAATTAATGACATACTTATCCATGTTGCTACGTCATCCTCTAAAACATAGTTCCGCACTGTCGCATGTGGATTGGGCATCTCAAATTCTATAATTGTTGTATCCGACCCGTGTAAGGTTCTGACCCAAGTGGGGCACGACCATCTTGATGACAGTGCAGATACTTGATTTAACTTGGTCGGTTCCAGGTCCGTTTCTCAGACGGGATCAGTAATCTGTCGGGTCTGGATATATTGGAACCCGGTCTGCTGAAACCATTAGTTTTACCAAAACAGAACCCCACTTGATCTACCCAAAAACTGCTTCCTCTTTGATAAGTTTTAATATCACTTTTACATTTTCCTTTTTTTTTTTATCTACATAACCCCGCTTGATTTTAACCATGGTTAAAAAGAAAACGTAACGGTAACACCAATGGATCCTGTTATAACGGTTCGCACGCCTTGTTTGTAGCGAAGTCCGAATTGCTAACTATGGTCAAGTGATATTAATGTGTTACATTTTCCAAAGACGTGTCACAATATGAGCCATGTGGCACATTTTTAGAGGACGGTGACCAGATGGATGTTTTGCCAATCCTTAGGTGGACCAACAACCAAAAAATAGCCGGGTTAATATTGATTTCACACCTTTGGATCTTGAACCCCAAATAATGCTGAAATTCGCACGTTAAAACCAACCCATGAAAATAACTCCAATCCAACGCTTATAAATCACTAATCAGGGTGATTTTTGGTTTGTAGGTCCACCTAGAAGTGTCCTTTAAAAATATCCCACGTGGCTCATATTGTGGCTGACGGTCACTGACAGCCAGTCAAGCAATTTGGACTGAATATCAGTAACTATTGACGTTACTCCCATGTGAAAGGACCCTTGTTTTGTGTTCTTTATTATTTTTTAATAAATTGCTTTGTGTTCTAAAGTTGGAGTCCGATGGTTCGATCTCGGCTATCCCAACTCATGTCTGATGGAGAAAAGATTTCGCTGGTCCCGGGGACCTTCAAACTTTGAAGCTTCCCCTCCCAAAATGTCTAACACGTACGTTAAGGCATAAACCTAACCCATGTTAGACCCTTTGTTAGTTAGTTAAGGGTGGTTAACAAAGGGTACGTGTCAGACATTTTGAGAGGGGACCTTCAAAGTTTGAATTTGAAGGTCCCCTGGACTAGTGAATTTTTTCCCGTTGTCTGGTGATACCTTGCATCCAATTCTTATATCCAGTGGGGGGCGTTTGGAAACACAAATATAAGTAACTTATTGTCTTTTATAAGTTAAAAAGTTAGTTTCAATGTGTTTCATTTTTTAACTTTTGAAAAGTTAAAAATCAACTTAAAATTGTAGCTAAATTTTTTAACTTCTAGGAGAAATTTCTTCTCAAAAATTACAACACCTCGGATGCTTTTAATTTCAATGACTTTTTGGAGGAAAACCAATCAACTAGTAACTTCTACTACAAGTAGAAGTGCTTTTACTTCTTCTCATTCTCAAACACCCCCTTAGAGTTGCTCAAGCAGAAATGGACTCTGATTATATGCTGCAGAAAGGGAAATTATGCTAGAAAGTGCTACCAATCCATTTCCAGCTCAGCCGGCCAAAGATTATTTAATCTTTTATAATACGTTCGGATATCAATTAAGCTTTAATTAAGTCTTTTTTTTTAATTAAACAGGAAAATGAGAGCGTGACGGGGACATAGTAATTGCATGGCACGCTACGTACCAAAAGGAAATATAAAATAAGTAAAAGATAAATATAATATGAGAATTACTTATTGGTTTCGGTTCCTAACAATTCTGACCGTCAAAATGATAGACCCAGAACCGATTATTTGGTTTCAGTCAATTCTGGTTCCGAGTACATCGTTTCCAATATTTTTTTTATAGGTAAACATTTATTACTTTCCCCTATACCCCCTAAGGTAAGAACGGACCGAACCTGAACCTATGTCTTTGGGAATTACTCCCCAAAGACTCGATCCCAGATCTGTTTGGTTCCAATATCAAACTACCCAGAACCAAAACTATTATTATTTATATATTAAGATTTTAAAAAAAAGAGATTAGAAACATGAAAAACAAGAATTAGGTTAACGTTGCGCCGTTTATATGATAATTATACAATAATGATGTATTTGATAAATTTGTGATTCCTGTGAAATGTTTCATGTGTCGGTACGTAGTATCGGCCGGGCCATACCCGATAAAAACTGAAAAACCAAAAAAAAAGACAAAATTGGGAAATTAAGCACAATGATCAATTGGTAGAGGTTGCAATTAAAGTCCTCTATTTGTAATCTTATTAGTGGGTTCGATCTTTTTCAAACCACCAGGGCCATCATCCTATCATTCTCAGCCAAGGGTGACTGATTGGTTTTGAATCTGTGGTCCAGATCTTTACACCTTTCCCTCTCTTAACCAATTACCATCTATGGTCAACTATCTGAACCACCTCCATCTCTAGTTATTAAAACCCGTGAATCTTGGATTTCCTTTATGGGAATGCCAGCAAACAACGCCTATGCAATGCACTAAAGAAGTAGGCCCTGCTTGGTTTACTGCACTTGGGTGCATTTTACACTTTAGTGCAAATACAATGAATTGTGTTCCAATCACTTGCAATGTAAGTCACTTACAATTGTTTGGTTCACACCATGTAAATAGACTAGTGGGTGCCCCATGCCATCGACACTCCTCAACAAAGAATTTGCCAAAATTAGGTGACTGGCGGAGATCCACCATCCATCGGGGGAGGATTAGATCTCGGCCATTTTTTGTTGATGCTTATAAGAGGAGGTATAAGTAGGGAGACAAAAAATGTGTTTCGTTATATAGAATAGTAAATGGCCCATGCCCACGGTACTCTCCGACAAAAGTATTTGCAAAAATTGGGTGCCTTCGGCACTCAAACGGTATAACGGACTGGGGTGTTGCCGTTTTTTCCATTATAACGGCTGTTATAACGGATTGTAACGCTCAGAGGTAGAAAAGGGAAAATAACATAAATAACAAAAAATAACGGTGTTGAAATTTAAATTTTGAATAAATTGAGGTCAAATGAGGCGGATTGAGTGGCTGAAATCTAACTGTCCACATTAAATCCGTGGATTTGATCTCAACCACTCTTTATCTAACTATCCACATTAGATGGATGGATAAGATAAGAGAATACAACTGAGTTGTCTTGATATATGCGTGGGTGGCCCGTGCCCGCGGCACTTTCCGACAAAGTGTTTGTCAAAATTGGGTGGGAGTTAATCTCAGCCATGGATATAAAGCATAGTGGATCTCAGTCACTCATTATTGAATCCATATAAGATAAGAGGAGTATAAGAAAACCATTAAATTTCCATGAAATTCTATTTTTTTTTTTTTTTTAATTTTAACTTTTGAATTTCAGCACAACTTTTTTCCGTTAAAATCATTAAAATTAGTTAAAATTTATTTTTTTCATTTTTGCCCCTGGCCATTTCAATCCGTTTTAATTGTCGTTTTAACGGTAACACCCCTCTCGAGGAATAAAAGTTGGGGCTCCTGAGCCTGACCCTTAGACTATATGTAAATCCAACCCATTTCATTCCTTATATGTAGGTAAATAGTAGGTGACCCGTGCCCACGGCACTCATCGACAAAGCGTTTGTCAAAATTGGGTGTGAGTGGCTGAGATCCACCGACCATTTGGTGTGATAAGATCTCGGCCATCCTTTATGAAGCTAGATAAGAGGGGGAGACAACCGTCCTGTTTTGTTATATAGATGCAAATGAAGTTTAGCTGATTGGTTGGTAGTGCATTGCAAATGAATGCAATAGATTATTTTATTTCTTGATTTTACAAAAAAAAATGCACAATAAAATTATTATTGTAATATTATTGTTATCATTGTTGATTTCATTATTCTTATTATTATTAATTATGATTATAAATATAATTATTGTTATTATAATCATAGTTTAAAAAATTGTTATAACGGATTCAGACCTCCCCCGTTACGTTATGTACCATTAAAACACTTAAAAATAATGGTTTTTATTTTCGTTATAATTCACTTTATTTTTCATTTTTTTTCCCGTTATAACGACCGTTATTTTCTGAAAAATTTTGTAAAAAAAAAAAAAGAACAACCGTTATTTCATTTATTTTCTGTTATTTTATTCAAATTTAAAATTTAAAATTTCAGCGCCATTTTTTTCGGTTTTCCCCGTTATTTTCCCTTTTTTGCCCCTGAGAGTTAAAAATCATTACAAGGGCTCTTATAATGGAAAAAATGATAACACCCCAAATCTGTTATACTGTTATAACGACTCCTTTTAAACCTTGATTATAATAATAATAATTATTATTATTTTATTATCATTATTATTATTATTATTATTATTATTATTATTATTATTATTTTGGAAGGAAAAGCTTGGGGTTAGGGGACCCCGACCAACTATATAAAAAAGGGTCGGGATCGGAGGACAACCATTTTCGTGTACCCACCTAGAAGATGAATCAATGGTTTATTTTTGGTGAGGATGATCTCCTCACCATATAGATCACCCCCACAAAAAAATCAGCACATTCTGAAATTTCTAACCCCCTCAAATGTGGTTTTCAAGTTACACGGTAAAAATAGATAGTCCATAATTCTTGAACTTCTTAACCAGTCTATGAATATCAGAATGATTTGAATTTTTGTGAGGATGATCTCCTCGCCAAAGAGATCATCCTCACCAAAAATCAGCCATTGATTCATCTTCTATGTGAAAAATAGAAAACTAAAAAATAAAGAAATAAAAAGTAAAAAAGATACTAATAATAAAAAATAATCACGGTGGTTGTTGTTATTATTATTATTATTTATTTATTTTGAAAAAGAAAATGTTGAGCTAACACAATGTACTTCCTTACAACAGTTTTTGGGCTGCACTTCCTTGCATCTATTTTGTTCAGAACTCTGCGAGAACTTGTCAACCACTTGCACGGCAGTTCATTGCACACCTCCAACCAATCACTTTCAATCCCAAAATTGTGTGGCAAGTGTGCACTCAATTTGCAGTGAACCAAGCAGGCCCTAGTGCGTTGCTTGCAAGCATTCCAGATCAAGGGTTCCTTTCCAGTAGACCCAAATGAAGCTTACGTGACCATATATTTCTCTCTCCTCAAATGTCCACAGTCCAC
The DNA here is from genome assembly GCA_035048495.1 of Euptelea pleiosperma. Taxonomy (NCBI): domain Eukaryota; kingdom Viridiplantae; phylum Streptophyta; class Magnoliopsida; order Ranunculales; family Eupteleaceae; genus Euptelea; species Euptelea pleiosperma. The sequence continues at coordinate 21,568,872 of CM068549.1, forward strand.
ACATTTTCCCATGTAATTTAGTTCTTACAGTCCGAAGAGGATGCCGCGCACTGTCCCTGAACAGTGCAATTTCTCCTACGTATCCGCCGATGGAAGAGCCCGAGAAATTTATTACCCTTGACTTCAAAAAGTCATGTTTGGCTGCTTTGACTTTAAAAGTTATGTTTGTCCGGACCTAGGGACAGATGGCTATAGATATATGAATATTAATATATAAATATCATATTTTAATCCGCAGAATTTATAAGATTTGGTTGATTTTGTGTTGAGGTGTTTGAAAAACTTATTTGGTGTGTCCATTAAAAAACAATGCATGGAACCCGTTCAGAAAAACAACACACCAAACCCGTTGTTTATCCGATTCAAGTTTATTTCAAGTTAACTCGACGAGTTTTAAAACACTGGGTTATACTAAAGTATTGTTCGTTCTTATCAGTTCAAGTTCTCAAAATGATCGTTCCGGAACCGGAACCAATTGTTTGGTTCCAAGTATATCAGTTCAAATCTTAATAATATGACAATTTTACATTATATTTATATGTCAGTCCTGGTTCCTATCAGTTCAGTTCCAATATCAAACTTCCCTGAACCAAAACTGTTATTATCGGTTCGGTTCAAATTCTAGGTTTTTCAGTTGGTTGCCAAAAATGTGGAATCGGAACTGATGTTTTCTGTTCCCATTCGGTTAAATGGGAACAAATCGACAGCTCAAAAAACACAACACTCCAAAAAAAATAAAAATAAAAAGAGTTTCACCGTGAAACACATTCGTTTGAGGAAGAGAATTAGCTTACCCCATATGGAATACGTTTGACCAGATTAGACCTAACTCTACAGCGAAACCCCCCCCCCCCCCCCCCCCCCCCCCCACTTACATGTGCAACATGATCCCCAGTATAAAAAAAGATAAATTTTTATGGTCAAAGTTGAAAAGTAAAACTCCACATAGCGTCTGCAAGTTATCATGAATGAAAAGTATAGTCTAGTGTGAGATTTGCTCAGTACTGTATCAAATATACTTTAATAATACATCATTTCCTCCCAAAATAAGCTCCACTAGGCACTAGCTACCTCCTCCTCGTTAGAAAGAAAATAAGCCATGGTAGCCTTCAGCTGTCCTCCACCCTACTTCCTCTTCCCTGCTCTTCTTCTTCCCCTTCTCTACTTATCTCCCTTCATCAACCAACCCCATATCCCTACCTTCTCCTTTTCTTCCTCCCCTCCATATCAATCAAAGTTCTACCATGAAACCCGACAAGTCGCCCCGACTCCGACTCCGATTCCGCCTCCCCCTCCGATAAACGATTTCTTTAATGGGTTTCTCTCAATCTCCTTAAATACCACTAATATTACCACCAGTTGTAATATTAGTGGTGGAAGTAGTAGTAGCAGTTCCATTGCTGCAACAACTGATACTTATATCAAAGTAAGGAGGAACTTGTTCTCTGGTTTTTTGTTTTTTTGTTTTTGTTTTTGGTGGTTTGTATTAATTTGATTTCTTTGTTTTGTATGGGCAGGAGAAGAGCAGTTTGGACAGGATTGAAGAAGGTCTAGCCAAAGCTCGAATGGCGATACGGCAGGCGGTCCGTTCGCGTAATTATACATCTTACAGAGAGGAAAGCTTCATCCCCATTGGATCCATTTACAGAAACCCATACGCCTTTCATCAGTTAAGATTAAGAAATTAAACTTAGTCCAGTAATTATTTGTTGTTTCTTTAAGATAAAGTTATCCAAAACTTTTAAGGAAACTTTCTGGGGGATATACACACCAAACATCAGCCTGATTGATGATTTCTAGCCATTCGATTTGAACTTTTCATCATGGATTTCATGAACAGGCCTATGGATGAACTCTAACCCATGAAGCTCATGACGACGGTTGGAATCATCAATCATGCTGATTTTCGGACTTAGGTCAAGGAAGGGGTGTACCAAAAAGAGTGTGTCACGTGGCATTTTGGGAGAGGTCCTATCAAACTTTGTATAGGACCCGGTCCTACAGAAATTAGACTCCTCATCAAGGGGTGGGCCAATTATTCATGGGTTAGTGGACCCGATCCGTGAGGAGAGTAATTGATGGGAAGCCCATCGGTGGAGGCCACTACGGGCTCACTTAGCATGCAACTGGTTAAGTATGCAAACAGTGTCAGTACGGTTGGATGTCCCTTGGAAAATGTGTTATTTCGATGTTTTCAAAAAAAAATATTTTATAAATTAAAAACACATTTTTCAAGGAGCATTCAATGGTGGATACACAGTTTGCATACTTTTAAGTTTTAAGTATGCAAACAGTTGCATATTAGATTTGTCGGGCCACTACGGCCAGGACAGATAAGGGGCAAAGGCACTTTATAAAAGAATTTGTTGTCCCAAACGGAATATCGAAAACGATGTTCCCCTTCACACTTATGTATTTAGTTTGGGGCCCACATATTCTACATGGGCCTTGTCTTTTGTGCTCCATTTACTACTACTTATTCAATCACAAGTTCGTTCTGGAACTTGTGTCCAGTCGCTATAAATCACCAGTCAGGCTCTTCGGGGGCCACGTGTTTGGCCCACCCAGTGCATGGTTCGATGTCATGGCCGATCCCGTTCTGGATCGGGATTCAATCCAAAAATGGATCGTCTCGGGCCGAGATCACTGTTTCCCTGGGAAGTCTCTCACTTCGTCTAGGGCAAGATACGCCAATCCGGTCTTCGATCCCAAGATTTCAAACCATGACCGCCCACCCCTTTCCATGGGCCTGTTCATGAAGTCTTTGATAATTACAATTTTTTGTTGGTTATAATCAGGAGTCACGTTGAGATGGAGAAGAGATTCAAGGTGTGGGCATATAGGGAAGGAGAGCAGCCGCTGGTCCACGATGGACCGTTGAATAACATCTACTCTACAGAAGGACAGTTTATCGATGAGATGGAGAGTGGGAAAAGCCCATTTGCAGCTCGACACCCCGATGAGGCCCATTCATTCTTCCTCCCCTTCAGTGTTTGTAACGTGGTCCGATTCGTCTACAAGCCCATCACATCTTACTCACGGGACCGCCTTCAACGGTTCGTCACAGATTACATCAGTGTTCTATCCAATAAGTACCCATACTGGAATCGAAGCAGTGGGGCCGACCATTTCATGGTGTCTTGTCATGATTGGGTGAGTTTACCGTTTTTTAACACAACCTTGTCATTCCCTCTGTTTTAATTTTAAGGGTAAATTAGTATGACCCCCTCAAAAATTGATGATATTTGTACGACCCCTGCTAGTTTGACTTTGTTGCCTGTCCTCCATGGACCTCGATTTTACACATTAGTCGCGGAGGGGTCTGGTCAAGGGGGTGTTTCGGACTTTCAATTTGTGAGTATCATAAAGTTCATGTGATGAAGTCATGAAGGTCACATTTACACATTAGTCAATGACGGAGGGGTCTAGTCAAGGGGATGGATGTTCCAGAGTTAGTCAAAATTGATTTGTAATATCCATATCTACTCACTAACCTCTCTTGCATGAAATTCCAGGCACCACAGGTTTCAAAAGCCAACCCTGAGCTCTTCAAAAAATTCATTAGAGTTCTTTGCAATGCAAACACCTCAGAAGGTTTCCAGCCCGGAAGAGACGCATCATTGCCGGAAATTTACCTCCCGTTCGGACATCTTGGCCCCCCACAGCTCACTGAACGCCCGTCGAGGCGGTCAATTCTCGCCTTTTTTGCAGGCGGGGCTCATGGCAACATAAGGAAGGAACTATTGAAGCATTGGAAAGGCAAGGACGATGAGGTACAAGTACACCAATACCTCCCCAAAGGCCTCAATTACACAAAATTAATGGGTCAAAGCAAGTTTTGCTTGTGCCCTAGTGGATTTGAAGTTGCAAGTCCTAGAGTAGTCGAGGCGATCTACGCCGGTTGTGTCCCGGTGATAATTTCCGATCACTACGTGCTCCCGTTTAGCGATGTACTTGATTGGAGCAAGTTTTCAGTTCAGATTCCAGTCAAGAATATACCTGAGATTAAGATTATCCTGCAAGGGATACCGATGCGTACATATCTAAGAATGCAGATGAGAGTGAAGCAAGTGCAGAGACATTTTGTGCTGAACCGGCCGGCTCGGAGGTTCGATGTCATTCACATGGTGCTTCATTCAGTATGGCTAAGGAGACTTAACCTTCGGCTACCCTCTTGATTATTGCTTTATTAATTTACACCATGTAAAAATGTTACATGCATGCACCTACATTAAAGACCGTCTGATTGATTGGAACCCCCTTAGATGGTTAACTGTTCAAACAACATAATTGGTGGGTTGATCATAACAGCTTGATCAGTCGACTGTTCTTGGACCCCAGATTATAATAAAGCCATCCCAGCCACTCCTAGCATCCAAACACCCAGAAAAGTGTAAAGAACTACTCTTTACATGGGTTGATTTTAACCGTGGGAATTTGAGCATTATTGACCATTATTTGGGGTAGGAGGATTCAAAGGTTTGAAATCACTTATCAGGCTGATTTTTGGTTTGTAGGTCCACCTAGGTATTGGCCAAATATCCATACGGTCAGTTTCCTCTAAGAGTGTTCCAGGTGGCTCATATTGTGGGCTGTTAGTGGCTTCGCTGATTGTCAGCGGTCAGCTTTTGGGTTGTAGGTCCACCCATTTTTAGCAAATCTCCATTTAAAACCTCATCTTTTGAAAAAAAAAAAAAAAAAAAGGTTTTAAATCCCGGTGTTTTCAAAACATTGTAAAAAAAACACGATAAATGAGAAATAACCTTATGAAAAACCTAACTTTTGGTTCCTATACCATATATTATTTGCACACACCATTTTCGTCCCTATACCATATATTATCCTCTTCTTCTTTTTCTCTCTCTCTCTCTCTCTCTCCCTCTCTTCTTCTTGTGGTGGCGGTGGGAATGGTGATGGCAATGGTGAAGAAGAGGACAGTGGTGGTGGTTCCTCTTATTGGATTCCGACCCGTGTAAGGTTCTGACCCAAGTAGGGCACGACTGTCTTGTTGGTCGGTCGTTCCAGGTCCGTTTCTCAAAGGGATCAGTAATCTGGCGGGTCTGGATATATTACGACATATTCCTGGATTATTCTCTTTTTTGACATAAAAGTCCATTCTATAATGCAAAAATTGCTATTAATGTTGTAATATAAACCGATGGCTGACCACCGCTCATTATGGTGTGAGGAATGAAAGGGCATTGGTCGCGTACTTGTCGTACACCCAAACATTTGATCGACCTATATCAAGGCTCGATCAAGGCAGAAGGGGAAGGGAAAAATGTTGAAATGAATTACACTAATCACTCCACCCTGAAGGTAGCTACGACTCACACGGATGCTTCGGATTTTTTTGAAGATTCCGATGTCAGTGGACAAAAGAGTTGACGATGGAGACAACCTATGATGATTAATAACTATTCAAGCATATTAGTCTCTTGAACTTTACTTTAGTTCTCTTTTATTTTATCTTCATAATTGGTACTTTAATTTGTTAGCACTTTATTTGCATTACAGTTTGATACTCTTATATATCTCTTAATTTGAAAAGCATGCAAGTTCTGATGCACTGTAAAGATGGCTTCACTGAAGAGGGATTCGATGGTGATGATGTATGTCTAGCAGACTGTGCAACAACACACACAATACTGAGAGACTGAAAATATTTTTCGAATTTGACATTAACCGAAGCTAATGTCCACACCATATCAAGTCCTACTAACTTGATCGAAGGCTCTGGAAGGGCCGACATCGTACTACCTGGTGGAACGCAATTCCATATCAAAGAAGCATTATACTCAGGTAGATCTCGAAGAAATCTACTCAGTTTTAAAGATATACGTAATAATGGTTATCATATCGAGACTCTAAGTGCAAATAATGTCGAATACCTATGCATTACTTCCACTATATCAGGTCAGAAGCGTAAATTGGAGCAACTCCCAGCTCTATCATCTGGGTTGTACTATACAACCATACGAACAATTGAAGTGTATGTCGTGCTGAACAATAAGTTTTTTGATCCAAAGACCTTTATGCTTTGGCATGACTGTCTTGGTCACCCTGGGTCTACCATGATGCATCGCATCATTAAGAACTCACATGGACATCCCTTGACAAACCAGAAGATTTTGCTCCCAAATGATCATCCATGTATTGCTTGTTCGCAAGGCAAACTGATCATTAAGCCATCACCTACTAAAATTGTTGTTGAATCTCCTACTTTTTTACAACGAATTCATGGGGATATATGCAGACCAATCCATCCACCATGTGGACCATTTAGATATTTTATGGTCATACTCGATGTTTCTGTACGTTGGTCTCACGTTTGCTTATTATCGACCCGCAATGTTTCATTTGCCCGATTTTTAGCCAAAGTCATCCGATTACGTGCTCAATTTCCAGATTACCCAATCAAGTCAATTCGCCTTGACGTCGTTGGAGAATTTACATCACAAACATTTGATGACTATTGCATGTTGGTTGGGATTGATGTAGAGCATCATGTTGCTCACATCCACACTCAGAACGGATTGGCAGAATCCTTCATTAAACGCCTCCAAATGATAGCGAGACCCTTATTAATGCGGTCGAAATTACCTGTCACTGCATGGGGACATGGCATATTGCATGCCGCAGCATTGATTCGCATCCGACCAACTGCGTATCATCAATACTCTCCGCATCAACTTGTACTCGGTCATCAACCAAACATTTCCCATCTGTGCACTTCTGGTTGTGTTGTGCAAGTACTGATTTCACCCCCGCAACGCATAAAGATGGGTCCACGACGTAGATTAGGCATTTATGTTGGGTTTGACTCACCGTTTATCATTAGATATCTTGAGCCCCTAATTGGTGATGTCTTTACCGCACGATTTGCGGATTGCCACTTTGATGAATCAATCTTCCCGCCGTTAGGGGGGGAAGTCCAAGGTCGAACGGCGTGAACTTATTTGGGATGCATCGACCCAATCTCATCTTGATCCTTGCAACGCTCAATGCGAAATAGAAGTACAACGAATCATTCATCTCCAGAAGATTGCTAACCAATTACCAGATTCTTTTACCGACGCGGCAAAAGTAACGAAATCATACATACCAGCTACAAATACTCCAGCTGGATTGACGTCCCTGTAGGAAAATTAGTCAACACAGCAGCAAATGAATCGTCAACAGCACGCTTGAAGCGTGGCAAACCCGTCGGTGCAAAAGATGTGACTCCCAGAAAGCGAAGGGTACAAGAGAAAATCCATACGACTCCTGTAGAAGTTGGTACTCCTGAAGAAACTACATCCATCATCTCAAAACAAACAGTCCCCGGAGAGGCTCAGGTACCTGTAAATGAAGAGATCTCAACAAATTATGTCTGTACGGGAGAAAAATGGAATCGTGATAAAATAGTTGTCGACAATGTATTTGCCTTCGCTGTAGCTCTTACCATCATAAAAAATGATGATGATCCTGAACTACGCACCATCGAAGAATGTCGACATAGGAGCGATTGGTTAAAGTGGAAAGAAGCAATCCAGGCAGAGCTAGATTCGCTGGCAAAACGCGAAGTATTTGGACCTGTGGTCCTAACACCCGAAGCTGTTAAACTAGTATGACACAAGTGGGTGTTCCTACGAAAACGTAACGAGAAAGGCGAGATCATTAAATATAAAGCACGACTCGTAGCACAAGGTTTCTCACAGAGACCTGGTATCGATTACGAGGAAACTTATTCTCCAGTAATGGATGCAATTACGTTTCGATTCTTAATTAGTTTAGTAGTCTCAGAAAGACTTGACATGCGCCTTATGAATGTAATAACAGCATATTTATATGGGCTATTAGATACTGATATCTATACGAAAGTCCCTGAAGGATTTAAATTGTCAGAAGCAAGTACTTCGAAGCAACGTAGCATGTACTCTATCAAATTACAACGATCACTGTATGGATTGAAGCAATCTGGACGCATGTAGTATCATCGTCTAAGCGAGTACTTGGTAAAAGAAGGATATGTTAACGACCCCATATGCCCGTGCATTTTCATTAAGAAATCCGAAATAGGATTTGCCATTATTGCAGTATATGTAGATGATCTGAATATCATTGGGACTCCTGAAGAACTCACAAAAACTGCTGCATAATTGAATAAGGAATTTGAAATGAAAGATCTTGGAAAAACAAAATTTTGTCTTGGCCTACAGATCGAACATCTCTCAAGTGGAATCATCGTACACCAATCCACATACATTAAAAAGGTCTTGAAGCGCTTTAACATTGATAAAGCTCATCCACTAAGTTCTCCAATGGTTGTCCGATCACTTGACATTAAGACAGACCCTTTTCGTCTTCGAGAAGACGACGAAGCACTTCTCAGTCCCGAAGTACCATACCTTAGTGCGATTGGTGCATTAATGTATCTAGCAAGTTGTACTCATCCTGACATTGCATTCTTGGTCAATCTATTGGCAAGATATAGTTCTGCACCAACTCTAAGACATTGGAATGGCATCAAGCACATCTTACGTTACCTCCGTGGGACAACAGACATGGGATTGTTCTACTCAAATGAATCAACCCATACTTTAAAATTGGTTGGATATGCAGATGCTGGATATCTTTTCGATCCTCACAAAGCTCGATCGCAAACAGGGTATGTATTTACTTGCGGTAACACAGCGATCTCTTGGCGCTCTACCAAGCAGACTATGGTTGCTACGTCCTCGAACCACTCTGAGATACTTGCACTCCATGAAGCTAGTCATGAATGTATATGGTTGAGATCTGTAGTCCACCATATTCGAAACACATGTGGTTTTTCTTCAATCACAGACGTCCCGACGACGTTATATGAGGATAACGCCGCATGTATCGCACAGATTAAAGGCGGATATATCAAGGGAGATAGAACGAAGCATATTTCACCAAAGTTCTTTTATACTCATGAGCTTCAACAAAACGGCAATATTGACGTCCAGCAGATACGTTCAAATGACAATCTTGCAGATTTGTTTACCAAGGCGCTACCTACGTCAACATTCAAGAAATTGGTATACAGCATTGGTATGCGTCGGCTCCATGAATTTTCTTGTTGATATGTCCGTATGCTCATTTCAGTTCACATCAGGGGGAGCATTCTTATAAGGGGAGCTATTACTCTCAATGATCATTTGCATACTGTACTCTTTTTCCTTCGATCAGGTTTTATCCCACTAGGTTTTCCTGACAAGGTTTTAATGAGGCAGTCCTAAATGCATCTATCACAATCACCATAATCTGTTGGTACACTGTACTTTTTTTCCTTCGATCAGGTTTTATCCCACAGGGTTTTTCTGACAAGGTTTTAACGAGGCAGTTTTCATAAAGCGGTGGACATCTAAGGGGGAGTGTTGTAATATAAACCGATGGCTGACCACCGCTCATTATGGTGTGAGACATCAATGTGTAACTCTCCCTTGCATCAATGTTGTAACATCAATGTGTAACTCTCCCTTTGTTGTAACTCCCTCTTAAGGGCTATATATATGTGCTTGATCAATGAGAAAACTATCACATTCACAACAGTTAACTTCTTTTTAATTTTACATTATTTTTTTAAACAATTTGTCGAAATTTTTAACTAATTTACGAATGAAAACCCTAATTGTATTCAAACTCTTCGCACGCCTTGTTTATACGGAAGTCCGAATTGCTAACAATGGTCAAGTGATAGTAATGTGTTACATTTTCCAAAGATGTGTCACAATTAATTTAATTATGAAATCTTAGGGTCCTTTCTTATATAGTTGTTTGACTTGATTAACAAGTAATCTATAATATATTTTTTGGACTTATCAAAAAAAAAATCTATGTAAAAATATCTGAAAGGTGGCTCTTGGATCAATTGGCAATATCCAGGCTATTCGAGTAAAACTTGCTTGACCAACAACGGTCAGGGAAGCCTGACGGCCCACAATATGAGCCACGTGGCACATTTTTAGAGGATGCTGACCATATGAATGTTTGGCCAATCTTTTGGTGGACTTACAAACAAGCGGGATTGATGATTTCACACCTTTTGATCTTGTACTCCAAATAATGATCAAATTCGCACGTTAAAATCAACCCATGAAAATAACTCCAATCCAACGCTTAGAAATCACTAATCAAGCTGAATTTTGGTTTGTAGGCGTTAGATTCGACTTATTTTCATGGGTTAATCTCAACTGTGAGAATTTGAGCAGTATTTGAGGTACAAAGATCCAACGCCCAGAAATCACTAATCAAGCTTATTTTTGGTTTGTAGGTCCACATAGGGATTGGCCCACCAAACATCCATACGGTTAGAGTCCTCTAAGAGTGAGCCACTTGGCTCATATTGTGTCCTGTAACCGGAGCCTGTCATTTTAGGGCGGTAAATGGAGCCCGACCCGAGTAAATATTGACCTTACTTCCATGTGAAAGGACCCTTGTTTTGTGTTCTATATTTTTTTAATAAATTGCTTTGTGTTCTAAAGTTGGAGTTTCCATGGTTCGATCTCGGCTATCTCAAAACTCATAAAAGTCATTTCTTGCATCCAATTATTATACCCAGTGGTGGGGCCCACTTGGAGATCATGGTGAACAATCCAACAATAAATTGAGTTGTCCATGGCATGATGATGTCGTCAAAAAATGAGTATATTTTGATATTGCTAACTATATAAAAATAGACCTAAAATAATGATTTAATCGGACGGTCGGGATATTTCTGATTCAAGTCAATTTTTCATGAGGTAAAAAATTTCAAATATTGACTAAATGTATGGTTGGATTGTATAACATGATCTCTGTGGGCCCCACCACTGGGTGTAAAAATTAGGTTTAAGAAATGGGTGTAGCTCTAGAAGGACTGAAATCTTTTAGGTTCTCCCCAAAGAAAACAAAAATATCTTGCAAGACCCCCAAAGAATTTTCCGTTATAACGGGTCACAGAAATAGAGAAGAATTTATTATTTTTAATTTATTTTTGAAAGAAATGCTTTAAGTCATGGACTCTGATTATATGCTGTTGAGCAAAAATGGACTCTGATTAGATACTTTTGTACACATGGGATGCAAGGAAAATGAGAACGTGACATGGACATATTAATTGCATGTCACGCTACGTACCGAAAGGAAATCTATATAACAAAACAAGGAAGTTGTCTTATCTCTTATTTTATCTTATCCGATTTCAATAAAAAGTGGCTGAGATCTTATCCTCCAAAATTAATGGATGGTGGATCTCAGCCACACACCCAATTTTGGTACGGGCCACCCACTAGTATAAAACAAGTAAAAGATAAATATACAATGAGACTTACTTGTTAAAGCGTAGACAATGAAATGATGACCCTCACTCCCTTCACTTGGCAAATACTGTGTATTTTTATCTTTTTATACCTTTTCATGGATGAATTCAGCGTATCTTCACATCTAGGATCCTATATACAGCAAATATACTGCTAGGGTATGGTTGTCAACGGTTCAGTTCTGGTTCGGTTCCTAGAACCGAAAGTAACATTATCGGTTCTTATTGGTTCTAATTCCTATCGATTCTGATTCTCAAAATGATGGAATCGGAACAGATTATCGGGTTTCTATAGGTTTTGGTTCCGAGTACATCCGTTCCAATTTTCTTAATATGACAATTTTAACACTCTATTTATATATGTAACATGTCATTCACATTTCTATCAGTTCTGGTGGATGGTGGAGGTTACTTTTAAAGTCCTCTATTTCTATCATTCTGATCACAGGGTAACTGATTGGTTTTGAATCTGTGGTCCAGATCTTTCTACCTTTCCCTCTGATCATATCTACCGTTGATCGGCCTGATAAACCAATCTGATTAGATTAGATTAGATTAGATTAGATCACTGCAACGATATTTTTCTCTTTCCTCAAACAGTCCAAACATTTTCCCACGTTAATAAGTTTTTCAGTCCAAAGTGGCTGCCGCTGTCCCTGAACACTGCAATTTCTCTTACGTATCCGCCCTAGAAGAGCTCGAGAAAGTTATTACCCTTGACTTAAAAATTCATGTTCGGCTGCTTGACTTAAAAAAGTCAGGTTTGTCCGGACCTAGGGACAGATGGCTATACTACAGTATTGCTCTTTGGATTAGGGGTGTCAATAGGTTGGTTCCATTGTTGGTTCTAATCAGTTCCAGTTCTTGAAATGATTGATCCAGAGCCAGAACCGATTGTTTGGTTCCAGCCGGTTCCAGGTATATCAGTTCAAATCTTAATAATATGATAATTTTACATAATATTTATATATCGGTCTGGTTCCTATCAGTTCAGTTCCAATATCAAACTTCCCAAAACCAAAACCGTTATTTTTGGTTCGGTTCAAATTCCAGTTCTTTTTAGTTGGTTCCCAAAAAAGTGGACCCAGAACTGGTATTTTCGGTTCCAATTCGGTTTGAGTTAAACGGGTGGTACAATTGATATTTCATTTTCCCTTGGTGAGTAATCCCTATGCCAGGTTGAGGGAAAAATTCCTTGTGGGAGTTGAACTAAAACCTCTCAGAAAACAAACAAACGCACACAAAAAAAAAAAAAAAAAGTTTAACCCCGAAACACATATGTATAAGGAAGAGAATTAGCTTACCCCATATCGAATATGCCTGACCAGATTAGACCCAACTCTACAGCCAAACAACCCCCCACAAAAAAAAAAAAAAAAGAGGAACCCCACGTGCGAAACAAACCATGTTGTGTATGTGCTTTTGTTTCTAATTTATTACTTCACATAGTATCTGCAACTTATCATAAATGAAAAGTATGGTCTAGTGTCAGCTTTGTTCACTGTATCACATATACTTTAATATAATACATCATTCCCTCCCAACCTCCCCATTAGAAAGAAAAGAAGCCATGGTAGCCTTCAGCTGTCCTCCACCCTACTTCCTCTTCCCTGCTCTTCTTCTTCCCCTTCTCTACTTATCTCCCTTCATCAACCAACCCCATATCCCTACCTTCTCCTTTTCTTCCTCCCCTCCATATCAATCAAAGTTCTACCATGAAACCCGACAAGTCGCCCCGACTCCGACTCCGATTCCGCCTCCGCCTCCGATAAATGATTTCTTTAATGGGTTTCTCTCAATCTCCTTAAATACCACTAATATTACCACCAGTTGTAATATTAGTGGTGGAAGTAGTAGTAGCAGTTCCATTGCTGCAACAACTGATACTTATATCAAAGTAAGCTGGTGGAACTTGTTCTCGATCTGTTTGTTTTTTGTTTGTTTTGTTTTTGGTGGTTTGTATTAATTTGATTTCTTAATTTGTTTTGTATGGGCAGGTGAAGAGCAGTTTGGACAGGATTGAAGAAGGTCTAGCCAAAGCTCGAATGGCGATACGCCGGGCGGTTCGTTCGCGTAATTATACATCTTACAGAGAGGAAAACTTCATCCCCATTGGATCCATTTACAGAAACTCATACGCCTTTCATCAGTTAAGATTAAGAAAACTTAGTTCAGTTATTATTTTTTGTTTCTTTAAGATAAAGTTATCCAAAACTTCTAAGGAAACTTAATTTACGGGGGATATACACATCAAACATCAGCCTGATTGATGATTTCTAGCCATTAGATTTGAACTTTTTATCATGGATTTCATGAACAGGCCTTTGAATGAACTCTAACCCTTGAAGCCCATGACGACGGCTGAAATCATCAATCATGCTGATTTTTGGACGTAGCTTAACCAAGGGGTTTGCCAAAGAGAGTGTGTCACGTGCACTTTGGGAGGGGTTCTATCAAAATTTGTATAGGACCCGGTCCTGTAGAAGTTAGAATCCCATCAAGGGGTGGGCCAATTATCATGGATTAGTGGACCCGATCCATGAGGGGAGTCATTGATGGGAAGCCCATCGGTGGAGGCCACTAAGGCCAGGACAGATAAGGGGAAAATGCACTTTTTAAAAGGTGTAGATAATGTGATGGTGCAATGAACAACCTACACTAGGCAAAAAAGAAAACAAAAGAAATTGTTGACCAGGACGGATCGGAATATCGAAATCGATGTTCCCCTTCACACTTATATATTTAGGGTGGGACCCACATGTACTTCATGGGCCTTGTCTTTTGTGCATTGTGCTCCACTTGCTACTATCACAAGTGGCCCACATTGTTTTCATACCAGGTTCTTGAACTTGTGTCCAGTCGCTATAATTCACTAGTCAGGCTCTTTGGGGCCACGTGTTTGGCCCACCGTTCAAAGTCTCGGCCTATCTCCTTCCTGATGGGGCGTTGTGGATCGGGATCGGAGCCGACCAATCCAATCCAAAATTGGAACCCGCCCACCCCTTGGGGGACCTACAAACCAAAATTAGCCTGATGGGTGATTTTCTAGGTTTGGAGGTCATTCATGGGTCTGTTCATGAAGTCTTTGATAATTAAAACTTTTTTGTTGGATATATTCAGAAGCCACATTGAGATGGAGAAGAGATTCAAGGTGTGGGCATATAGAGAAGGTGAGCAGCCGCTGGTCCACGATGGACCGTTGAATAGCATCTACTCTACAGAAGGACAGTTCATCGATGAGATGGAAAGTGGGAAAAGCCCATTTGCAGCTCTTCACCCCAATGAGGCCCATGCATTCTTCCTCCCCTTCAGTGTTTGTAACGTGGTCCGATTCGTCTACAAGCCCATCACCTCCTACTCACGGGACCGCCTTCAACGGTTCGTCACAGATTACATCAGTGTTCTATCCAATAAGTACCCATACTGGAACCGAAGCAGTGGTGCCGACCATTTCATGGTGTCTTGTCATGATTGGGTGAGTTTACCTTTTTTTGTACAACCTTATGCCCCCGTGTTTAAATTTAAGTGTAAATTAGTATGACCCCCTTCAAAAATTGACAATATTTGCATGTCCCCCTACTAGTTTCCCGCATTGACCTCGATTTTGTACACTTTGACTTAGACAAATGTTAAAGACTGTCTATAAAATATGTACATAAGTAAAGAGTAAAACGATCAATATACTATAAAGTTAACATCTATGTAATGAAGGTTATGTTTACCATTAGTCAACGACGGAGAGGTCTGGTCAAGGGGGTGTTTCCGACTTTCAATTTGTGAATATCATAACGTTCATATGACGGAGGGGTCTAGTCAAGGGGATGGATGTTCCAGAGTTAGTCAAAATTGAAGTTAGATTAACAGAGTTAGTCAAAATTGAAGTGTAATATCCATCTCTACTCACTAACCTCTCGTGCATGAAATTCCAGGCACCACAGGTTTCTAAAGCCAACCCCGAGCTCTTCCAAAAATTCATCAGAGTTCTTTGCAATGCAAACACCTCAGAAGGTTTCCAGCCTGGAAGAGACGCATCGTTGCCAGAAATTTACCTCCCGTTCGGACATCTTGGCCCACCACAGCTCGCTCAACGCCCGTCGAGGCGATCAGTTCTCGCCTTCTTCTCAGGTGGGGCTCATGGCAACATAAGGAAGGAACTATTGAAGCATTGGAAAGACAAGGATGATGAGGTACAAGTACACCAATACCTCCCCAAAGGCCTCAATTATACCAAACTAATGGGTCAAAGAAAGTTTTGCTTGTGTCCTAGTGGATTTGAAGTTGCAAGTCCTAGAGTAGTCGAGGCGATCTACGCCGGTTGTGTCCCGGTCATAATTTCCGATAACTACGTGCTCCCGTTTAGCGATGTACTTGATTGGAGCAAATTTTCAGTTCAGATTCCAGTCAAGAATATACCTGAGATTAAGATTATCCTGCAAGGGATACCGATGCGTACGTACCTAAGAATGCAGATGAGGGTGAAACAAGTGCAGAGACATTTTGTGCTGAACCGGCCAGCTCGGAGGTTCGATGTCATTCACATGGTGCTTCACTCAGTATGGCTAAGGAGACTTAACCTTGGGCTACCCTCTTGATTATTGCTTTTTTTACACCTGTGTAAAAATGTTACAAAAAAAAAAAAAACCATTTTGTAAGAACTACTCTTTACATGGGTTGATTTTACCCGTGGGAATTTGAGCATTATTGACCATTATCTGGGGTACGAGGATTCAAATGTTTGAAATCACTTATCAGGCTGATGTTTGATTTGTAGGTCCACCTAGGTATTGGCCAAATATCCATACGATCAGTGTCCTCTAAGAGTGTTCCACGTGGCTCATATTGTGGGCTGTTAGTGGCTTCGCTTATGTCAATGGTCAGCTGTTGGTTTGTAGGTCCACCATTTTCAGTAAATCTCCATTTAAAACCTGACTTTTTGAAGAAAACCCCATCTTTTGAAAAAAAAAATTACGATAAATGAGAAATAACCCTGTAATTTTAAATTTTTCATAAAATCTCACGAATAAAACTCATTCTTGTTTTAAAAATTTGCAGAATATATTTTATTTATAATATATTTCACCATTTTTTACATTTAAAAAATTAATTTTTAGAAAAGATTAACAGATTCATACACATTTGGAAACCTTAATAAATAAGAAATATTTTTTAAAATTATAAGAAGTTCTCTCTTTTTTATCTTGTGCCAGATGCAACAGAAGATGAGTCATTTTTCCTTCTCGCGAACAACGGGAGCGCCCAGAGGAGCAAAGCTCATTTTCCTTCAAGGGTAAAGCGGCGCATAAAAAAGGACTGGCCCGTCAAAGGTCTGGTTCCTTCTCGAACGAAGTTCAGAATCAACAAGGGTTCATAGAATGAAGGGAGTGTACAACTGGGGCGCGTATAGCTTATTATTACTTGGATTTAAATGAAATATCATAGAGCTTTTGTTCTATTATACTTGTATTACCACCCAATCTATATACACTATGGGGATATGCGCGCGCGCACACATACACATATATATACGTTTTTTTGAGTGCTAAGTTTTGGACTCAAATAGTATTAAACCCGAAGACATAACTTTTCGATCTTTTGACGTTCTTGTCTTTTTGACCGCTTTTTTTACTCTGTTTTTTAATCCAAATCGTTTTAATTAAACTCACATTTTTCAATGGGCGGATTTTTGCTGCTTAACGATTTGCTCACTATGGGTTCACCTAGGTATTGGCCAAACATCCATACGGCCAGTGTCCTGGTGGCTCATACTGTGGGCTGTCAACGGCTTCGCTGACCGTCAACAGTGAGATTTTGGTTTCTAGGTCTAACTAGGTATTAGCCAAACATCCATACGGTCAGTATCCTCTAAGAATGTTCCAAGTGGGTCATAATGTGGGCAGTCAGCGGCTTCATTGACCATCGACGGTCATTGAAGTTTACTCCATTCTTGCCCAAATAGGCAAAACGGACATGAGTCCAACTGCCACCATTGCTGCCTAGAAGAAAAGGCACAAGTTGTAGGACTTTTCGACTCGTTGATAATCTTATTGTTGGAAAATTGAAGTAGGCCATGGAATTAGTGTCGAATCTAAGAACTAAACCCAAAAAATAATTAATTTGAAATGTCAAATCCTTTTTCCAAGATGATTTAACCGCAGTAACTAAAAATAGGTGAATTAATTGCACACACCATTTTCATAATGAAAAAAAACAAAAGGACTACTACCAGGCCCGGCTTGACCATTAGGCAGATGAGGCGGTTGCCTAAGGCCCCCCATTGGTAAGGCCCACAAATTTCAAAAAATTTTAAGTGTTTTTAATTTTTTTTTTTTATGAAAAGGCCCCCACCTGTCTATTTGCGTCAGGCACCTACAATCAATTAAACCTTTGCTCACTGCATGATGTGAGCAAAGCCGATCACAGCACACAATACGAGCCACGTGGCACTCTTAGAGAGTGCTGGCCATATTGATGTTTGGCCATCCCTCGGTGGACTTGCAAACCAAAAATCAGCCTGATTAGTGATTTACAACCTTTGGATCTTTATTCCCAAATAAAGCTCAGTAATGCTCAAATTCCTACAGTTAATATCAACCCATGAAAGTAACTTCAATCCAACGCTTAGAAATCACTGATCGGGTTTACTTTTGGTTAGTAGGTCCACCTAGTGATTTGGCCAAATATCCATACGGTCTGCGCTCTCTAAGAGGGTGCCACGTGGCTCATATTGTGTGTTGTGATTGGCTTCGCTCACATCATGCAGTGAGTGAAGGATTACTCCCTCCTATCACACAAGACTATGCTACAGCTGGACAAATCTAGTCTGCAATTATTTGCAGACTTAAAAGTATGCAAACATTATATCCACCATTGAATTCTCCTTGAAAAACGTGTTTTTAATTTATAAAATTTTTTTGAAAACATTGAAATAACACATTTTTCAAGGAACATCTTCTCACTTAGGTTTAGGGGTATTTCAGAAAATTTAAAAAAAAAAAAAAAAAAAAAAAAAGAGAGGCCCCATTTAGAGTTTTCGCCTAAGGCCTCAACTTGTATTAAGATGGTCTTGACTACTACCAGGTACGTCTCTCTCTCTCTCTCTCTCTCTCTCTCTCTCTCTCTCTCTCTCTCTCTCTCTCTCTCTCTCTCTCTCTCTCTCTCTCTCTCTCTCTCTCTCTCTCTCTCTCTCTCTCTCTCTCTCTCTCTCTCCAGAACCGAGAGAGGGAGAGGAAGAGGGAGAGAGACTGAGAGAGAAGGAGGGGTGAGGAAGAAGAATAAGGCGATGGTGGAAGTGCGGTTGTGGTGGTGGGTTCCTCTTCTTCAATTATTTTTTCAACTTTTGGTGTGTAGGTAACTTGTGTGTCATTACAAAAAGGTGTGTGCAAATAACATCACAATAAAAAAAAATTAATAATAATAATAATTCACCATGTGTACATTAGAGAGTTTGATCATCTAATTGGGTCGATGCCCATTATCTTTACTCTTAGTTAAATTAGAAGTTGAGGTGGCATTTGTTGAAGTGTCCAGAGCTTGAAATTTAAAGTGCTTAAAAACAAGTGATGATTGCTTAAAATGACTTAAGCAACAAAAAATTTCCATTTGGTAAAGGTCTTACGTCTGAAAACTTATGCTAAGAGTACAATTGGAATTATAAAATGTATATCAAGATAGTTTTCTCCTAATTTTATAGAGGTCACTTACATAAAAGTGCAATATTGATATTTAGAAAAGAACCGCAGTATCTTTTGGGGAGATGGTTTTTTCCCTAATCACTGAGCGCTTTTTTTACTTTTCATTGAATTTCAATGATTTTGATGATAAAGGCTGAAATTAAGTTGTTTATCAAATGCTACATAATCACCAACAGGTCTGAGGATTTTTTTTTACCAAACACCACCTCAATTTCTCAAATTGACTCTAACCAGTAACATTATTGAACTCTAACGGTCAGGCATATCACTTGAAATGCAATGTATTCTTTTCGATACATCACTAAACATCAACCCAATCTCATCAATTAAAAAAAAAACCTACAAGCAACTAGACTTATGACCATTATAATAAGTAAAAAAAAAAAGTCAAAAATATTAAAATTTTGATATTATTTTATAAATATTCCTAAAAAAAATCTGGAAAACGTTAAAAAATAATTTTCCGTTATTTTTTGTGTTTCCCCACTGAGCGTTACAATTCATTATAACGGAAAACAGTAACGCCCCCAGTCCGTTATACAGTCGTAACGGCACCTTTTAAACCTTGGTCTAATCTATTTTCTTCCTGTGCATGTTGTCAATGGTAGAAGTTGACTAGACAGTTCTCGAATCTTCATCCAAAAGCTTAGGTTTCTAAACTATTCATCAAATTGGAAGAAACAAAATTAGATCTATCACCATAATCCTAAAATGAATCATGAGGACCCACGAAAAAACTAAAAATAAAAAAACAAGAAAGGTAAGATAATGTCTTTAGCACGGGATACTTGTGCATGAGTAAAACTTGTGTCACAAGATGTTGTGACTGAACACGGTCACATCACTCAATACGAGACACGTGGCACACGATCAGAGGTCTTTGACCGTATGGATGTTTGACCAGTCCCTCGGTGGACCTAGAAACCAAAAATCAGTCTGATTAGTAATTTAAAACCTTTGAATTTTTGCACCTAAAAAACGCTCAATAATTCTCAAATTCCTACAGTTAAAATCAACCCGTGAAAATAACTTCAATAGAATCAGTTAGAAATCACTAATCAAGCTGATTTTTTGTGTACCGGTCCACCAAGGGACTGCCCAAACATCCATACAGTCATCGTCCTCTAATAGTATACCACGTGGCTCATATTGAGTGCTGTGACCGTGTTCAGTCACAACATCTTGTGACACAAGTTTTACTCCTTGTCCATCAAGAAAGAACCAAATTAAGGGGAATAACATAGCAAGGATAAAAACTAGTAGATATTCTTACAAAATAAGCAAGGCTCCAAGGACCCCTTTTTTACTACAAAATTAGGGATTGGCCAAACATCCATACAGTCGTAGTCCTCTAAGAATGTGCCACGTAGCTCATATCGTGTCCTATAAGGGGAGCCTGTCATTTTAAGGCGGTAACTAGAGCCCGACGGCCTTAAGTATATTAATATATAAAAGGAGGGAGATCGAGAAGATCTCGAAAACAACAAAGGAGGATCTAGTATAAGAGTCAACACAAAATATGATCAAACCTAAAGAGAAGTTAGGACGGACGTAACCTTAGGGTCTGTTTGGTAACAATTATAGTGAAATGGATTATCCATTTACATTTTTTTTTAAATGAGAATGGTTTCCACATTGTGAACGGCTTGTTTTGCGATTGGATTGTTCAACATGATCTCTTTAGTTGAACGGTGTGTGATTTTTTTAAGAGAGAGAAATTATCTGGTGACCCATACAATGCGTTTGCTCGCTACACACTAAGAAGAATCCAAAATGAGGATTACTTGTTAAAATAAACGATTATTAAAGAACACAAGTGTCTCATTCCTTGCTTTAGGCAACGTGTTTATCAATACGTCGATAACATGAAAGCTGACGGGCCAGCTGTTAGAAGTAACTGCTTGCCCTTAACTGGTTGACGGTGGAGTCTGTTTTTAAGTTTAAATTTTCTGAAGTGGGTCCCCCCCTTATCGCGTTCTGGGTCGCATATACGTGGCATACGTTTCAGACCCTTGAATATCAGTGGTCTCGAAGAATGTGTCACGTGGCATGTTTTTAAGTCCTCTATTTCTCATCTTCTTGGTGGGTTATGTTTTAAACCATCAGGGCCGTTGGTGTATGATTTGTTTCGAATCTGTGATCGATCCAGATCTAGATCATTGGTTTCAACTGGACCCTAATGGCTTAACCAAGGTTTGAAGGGGACCGTTATTACGGTATAACAGACTCGGGGCGTTACTGTTTTTTCCGTTATAAAGGCCGTTATTTTTTGGGCTTTTTAACGGTCCATAACGTAACAGGAGAGGTCTGAATCCGTTATAACGGCCCATAACGTGCACAAGACTAACATCTAGAATTGATGGGACCCATGATCTCGCCATCATCATTTATGCCTTATCTTAATCATGGAGTAAAGATCTCGTCAACATTATTTAGGTCTTATCCTAATTATGGACTAGCCACCCGAGTAAAAGTTAGCCAGTCACACACCACAATATCACCCACGTGGCACACTGTTAGTGGACGTTGACCGTATAGATATTTGGCCAGTCACTCAGTGGACCTGCAAACCAAAAATAAACTTGATCAGTGATTTCTAAGCATTGGATCGAAGTTATTTTCATGGGTTGATTTTAATTAACCGTAGGAATTTGAGCAATATTGACTGTTATTTACGTGCAAAGATCCAAAAGTTGTACAATAATATAGCCCTTGACGGTATGTTACAATATTGATGGCGATATTGTAATCGACGCAAGAGCGGCGATCAGCCATCAGTTATTACATCCGTCACAATTACAACATTATCCTAATAATTTGGGGTGGGAGACATGAATCATATTTTGCCACTCAATTCTATTTAGAAATATATATTGAGAAAATACATCTGATAAGGCTGTTAGATTGCACCCGAGAAAATATGCAATTTTCAATTAGGGTGTGTTTGATTGCACGGAAAATTTTCGAGAGAAAATATATCTGGGAAATGGTTGATTGGTTGCAGCTGAGAACACATATTTCAATCATGTGAGAAAATAAGGGTGTATTTTCAGGTGAAAATGAATTCTCAGATATCTAGATGGGAAATGAATTCCGGGCTTAATAGGAAAAATTACCCAAATTTAAATGGCTTGGTAGGGAAAATTAGACAGATTCAAAATGGCTATCTAAGAGGTGAAAGTTGTGTTTTCCCAAAGAAAATGCAATTTGCCCACCCGGCAATCAAACACACCCTTACATGAGAAAATAAGGGTGGATTTTAATGGAAACGAATTCTCACTTATATGGAATGGGAATGAATTCCAAGCTTGGATGGGAAAATATAATCTTATTTTCTTAGGAAAATTTCTCAAATTTAAAATGGCTATTGAACAAGGGAAATTATGTCTACACGAAAAAATACAATTTTTGCATGGAAAAATTTGCAACACGCTCTTAGGCTTTCTTTGTTTGCCCTAAATAAGTTTTCTAGAAATGATTTTTGCATATAAATGTCATAAAATGTTTTCTCTTTTTGTAAAACTTTTTGTTGATCACCCTATAGAGCTTTTTAGAGGAAAAAAAATCATTACTCGACTTAAAAGTGCATGTTTGGCTGCAGTTTTTTTCTCACCTGGGGCAGTTCTAGGTCCCTGATGGCCCTTAGAATTCATACGAAGACCAGTCAAGTGTGACGAGGATACTACCGAATTGTTCTCGGAGCAAAGGGGGCCACCGACTCGACAGAATCTGGGCAAGAGTGGAACCCCAAAAAGGGGAGTCCTGGGCTTCTTATTTCTCAAGGAAATAAAAAATAAAAGATTACAGCAACAAAGATATCTCCCTAATCTCATAAAATAATTTATTAATAGACCTACATTTATTTATTAAAATACCCCTAATTTTATTTTCCCAAAAATATCTTCACTTCCCCCTAGTGAGGGTCAATCCTATGGATGTCAACTGGTCAGTTCCGGTTCCGGTTCTGGTTCCGGTATCAAGGTACCTAGAACCGGAATCTATTATGTTCGGATGTGACGCTTCCAGTTCCTAATACAAGTGGAAAAAATATGAAAAATACAATAAAATGACTTTCATACTTAATTTTCAAAGAACCTTGATATCACTAATACTAATATTTATGTTTGTATATGACGCCGAAAATAGACCAATTTGATATCACCCTTCAATTTGAATTAGCAAAAGCAATGTCTACTTGCATAATATGGATTCCAAACATTCATGATCTTAACTTGCCAGGACTCCACTCCAAAAAGTAGGACGTTAACTCGCCCAGTACACTCCGATATGTGTGGAAGGGGTGACTATATCGTGCCACGGGGGACTAATTGGGTGCCCTAAGAGGCTTGGATACCCACGGTTTCAAAAAAAAAACCATTTATGATCTGCATGTGAATGAGTCGAATTACTTATCCCTCGATCCATTAGTGAACTATCTCTCGAGGGATTGTGAAAGATGCTCTACTAAAAATATTCTTGTTATTGCTTCGACTCATATCCCCCACTAATATATGTGTCAGTTATGGGTCCTGACGGTTTGGTTCCAGTTTGGTCCAGATACTAGTATACCAAGAACCAGAATCTATTACTAACTTCGGTTCCAGGTCTTTCGAGGTTCGGTTCTGAAATTGCTAGGCCCGGCTCTTATCCAAGATTGATAAATTGGGCACAATTTTGACACACCTATATATAAACCTCTACCAAGTTGAGGCGAAAATTGGTTGTGGGAGTTGAGTTGAACCTAAAAACAGATCAAACACATAAAACGATGACAAAGCTTACACTATGGTTCATGCCTGGTTAGGTATGACCAGGTCAGGTCTAACTCAACAGACAAACAGCCCCAAAAGAGGGAGACATCTCACATGTAAGAAAATCCACACGTGAAAAATGCTTAATATTCTAACCTCAAATTGAAATAAATCAAGCTGTCAGTCCGCTCTTGTTTCTATTTTATTACTGGGACGTAGTTTACTGTAATAAAATAGAATTTGCTCCCAATATCAACACAAAAACCGATTTGCTCCTCGTTATAGAAAAAAAAACAAAATCTAAAAGGAGAAAGAAAGAAAGAAGTCTCATGGCGGCCTTCAGCTTCTCTACACTCTTCTTGCTCTTCCCTGCTTTTCTTCTTCTCTATGTCTACTTATCTTCCTTGAATCAGCACCAAATCACTAACCTCTTCATTTCTTCCTTCCCTTCAAATCAAATCAATATCAACAACGAAACCCCACAAATCAAGATCAACAATGAAACCCCACATATCTTTCCGGCTCCAATTTTGTCCCCGACTTCGACTCCGACTCCGACTCCGACTCCGATCGATGATTTGTCCGATGGGTCTCTTTCAATCTCCTTCAATACCACTAATAGTAATATTAGTGGTGTAAGTACTAGTAGTAGTAGTAGTTCTCTGACTGCAACTGATACTCATATTAAAGTAAGATTGAACTTGGTTCAATTTCAAAAAAAAAATTTGGGGTATTATGGTTGATGTTGTTTGTATTAATTTGGTTCTTATTTTTTTGTTATATGGACAGGAGAAGAGTAGTTTGGATAGGATTGAAGAAGGTCTAGCCAAAGCTCGAGCGGCGATACGCCGGGCAGTTCATTCGCATAATTACACATCTCACAAAGAGGAGGCGTTCATCCCGACTGGATCCATTTACAGAAACCCATATGCCTTTCATCAGTTAAGATCAAGAAAACTTACTAGTTTTATTGATTTTTCAGTTATTAATTTGTTTCATTAAGGCAAGAGCACGGTTTTGAAAAAACTACACCCTGTTACCTTGTTTGATAATAGAGAAAAAAAAAAAAAAAAAAAAGATAAAAATAGCTATAAGTTATTTAACTGATTTAATGTTATAAACGGCCGTTATTTCAATCCGTTATACTTTACTGGGTTATTTAGTAACACAACCTTGAAATTTGAAAGTCATACACCCTGTTATACTTTACTGGGTTATTTAGTAACACAACCTTGAAATTCGAAAGTCATACACCCTTGTACTTTTAATCTTTAGGATTACCCCCCTTGACTTAGTTTAACAATAATTTGACTAACGTTAAAACATGACATTATGCGCCTGTTATACTAAGTCAATGCTAATGACCTCGTGTGAATCAAGTCCGTTTTAACCTAAGTCAACCACTGTTATACTAAGTCAAAGGGGTAGTCCTAAAGTTTGAAAGTACAAGAGGTATTACTAATTACTTTCAAATTTCAGGGGGGTGAATTCAAAATAATATTGAATAATGAAAATTTGACCGTTATTTGACTTGTTATAACGGCCGTGATAACGGTCATAATTGTAAACTTTTCATAATCAGGAGTCACATTGAGATGGAGAAGAGATTCAAGGTGTGGGCGTATAGGGAAGGTGAGCAGCCATTGGTCCACGATGGACCGTTGAATAACATCTACTCTACAGAAGGACAGTTCATAGATGAGATGGAGAGTGGGAAAAGCCCATTTGCAGCTCGACACCCCGATGAGGCCCATGCATTCTTCCTCCCCTTCAGTGTTTGTAACGTGGTCCGATTCGTCTACAAGCCCATCACCTCCTACTCAAGGGACCGCCTTCAACGGTTCGTCACAGATTACATCAGCGTTGTGTCGAATAAGTACCCATACTGGAACAGAAGCAGTGGGGCCGACCATTTCATGGTGTCGTGTCATGATTGGGTAAGTCATCCTTTTCTCCTTCTCACTACTTGACTTGACGACACATGGCACACATGCAAGGGAATGGGATTCGAGAAAATTACTTCGAGACAGAAGTGACGAGTAAAACTTGTGTCACAAGATGTTGTGATGGAAGCCGCTCACAGCATTCAATGTGAGCTACGTGGCATACTATTAGAGGACGATGACCGTATGGATGTTTGCCCAGTCCCTCGGTGGACCGGTACACAAAAAATCATCTTGATTAGTGATTTCTAACCTATTAGATTGAAGATATTTTCATAGGTTGATTGAAGATATTTTCATAGGTTGATTTTAACGGTAGGAATTTGATCATTATTGAGCATTATTTGGGTGCAAAACTCCAAAGGTTGTAAATCACTAATCAGGTTGATTTTTGGTTTGTAAGTCCACTGAGGGACTGGCCAAACATCCATACGGTCAGCGCCCTCTGATCATGTGCCACGTGGCTCGTATTGAGTGTTGTGACTGGCTTCCGTCTGTGACACAAGTTTTACTCAGAAGTGACACAGTCTTTCGGGCCCACTGACCCATGATTGATCGGCCCACTTCTGTTGGATCTACACACCAAAATCAGCATGATTTGTGATATCTAGCTGTTAGTTTAATTTTGACCCTTTTTTGGGTTGATTCTAGCCATTGGATTCTAGTTTCGATATTCTTTGAATCTTACAAATGCTTTGGGGAAGATCTAAACAAGTGGATAGAAAAATCACAAGTTGCTTATTAAAAACAAAAGGAAAAATTGACAACTTTATTTCAAGATTTAAAAAGTCATTTATAATATTGTAATAGATATATAACGTTACCGTTATGTCTGTTTTAACGGGTTACATCATGGTCAAAAAAATGGTCTAAATAATATTATTTTAAAAAAATAACATCGATAATGATAAAATAATTAATATCATTGAGACGGGAGATGTAAGGATATTTTTAGAAAAACTTAAAAAAGCGTTCGTCATCACAAACGAGTCATTTTCGTTATCACCTTTGGCTTCACTCATACTTTATACAAAAATATCTTTCTATATTAGATTATTAAGACATCCTTTTGTCAAAAAAAGAAAAACAAAAACAAAACAAAAACCAAATCGGTTCCGAATTCATTATACCTTAATCTATTCTACTATTAACGAAAGGCCCTAAACCCCAATATCTCATAAATACCCTTAATTTTTGTTCTTTCCTTCACTTTATTTACTTGGTAGGGGCAGTTTCATCCTTTTGGCGTTAAAGAATACGTTACCCTGTAAGAATATGTCAGCCTTGTAACTCATTCAAAGATTAGAAAAGTAAAAAAAAAAATTTATTCCTAATATGCCCTCAAGTTTTTTAAAATGACAAAAATTATTTTACTTTATGAAGGTCATTTGGTCATTCAACACTTTCACATTTCAATTCAACTTTGCAAGCAATTATTGCCTTCTAACATGGTACTTAAACTATGTAGTTAGAAAACTTTAAATGATGATGTCTTTGATGATGGACCCATAATATGATACATATGGCACATTATTAGAGGCTACTTACCGCATGGATGTTTGGTTCATCCTTAGATGGACTTATGCAACAAAAATAGTCTTGATTAGTGATTTCTAACCTTTTGAATCATATTGATCGAAGTCATGGTTGAAAATAAACTAAGAAAAAGAATTGGATATAAATCACTAATCAGGATGAAATTTTATATGCAAGTCCAACTACGGATGGGAAAAACATCCATACGGTCAGTGGTCTCTAAAAATGTGCCACGTGGCAAATATGTACCTCGATCTGCGTGTTAAATAGTAATGCTAGAAACTACGGTTAAAAACAAAACATGAAAAAGACTCTAATCCAATGTATAGAAATTGCTAATCATGATGAATTTTCGTACATAGGTCCACTTAGAGATTAACAAAATATGCATATAAGGTCAATGATCTCTATATGTGTGCCACAGGTAAGGTGCACGTGGCGTCCCCCTAGTAATATTTAATTTTCAAAATAACTTAATATAAATATTTCATAACTACTTAATTTCTTTCTTTCCTTTTTTAATCTATATAATCAGAGCACTCATCTAAATGGGACGCTTGATTAAAAAATATAATTTAAGATAAAAAAAAATATATTATTTAGCAAACAAGGTTTTGCTAACTATTTGAACCAAAATTAACTTTATAGATCTTTTTGTTTTTAAAATAATTTAAATATTAAAAGGAAAAATAGGAACTAAAAATTGGATTTAAGAGAAATGAATTAACTTCATACCATGCACTAGCCTTAATTAGGGCATGTTTGGCAACACTAAAATTAAAAAAAAGTTACTTTTTTGCTTCCAAAAGCAAGTAAGTTCATTTAGATATCAATTTCAAAAGTGTTTTCAAAAATCAAAAAGTAAGTTTTTGCTTTCAGTAGAAGTAGAAGCAAAAAAAATGCTGTCTAAATTTCAGCATGTGCGCAAAAGTCAACTTAAGCGAATCTTTTATATTTAATTAATTTCTACATACCCTTATAATTTTTTTATTAAAAATAATGAAATCTTACTCTGACATTTTGCTTTATCTATAAATGAAAAAAAGAAATGTCATCATTTTTATCAATCATCTATGTATAGTTTTTTAATATAAAACTTATATAAAATGTTTTTGACTTAATTAATGTCAAACTAATTTTTTGACTTATACGTCGGTGCTTCACCGAACATATTTTTTTTCTTTTAGATAGGAACTTTTAAAATCAGCTGCTTAATTTAGAAGTTACTTTTTTTTACTGCCACTGTGTTACCAAACAGGCCCTTTTAGTTTCTTTTTGTTCAAAAATTATTGGTTCACTAAATTTTCTATATAATTTATATGTTCAGTTTGAATCTCAAATTGATTGGTCCCACAAATCACTTATGTTATTCTCAAGGCTTAAAACTGTATATTGTAACATCGTAACGGGTAGTTAGCGTCATGGTTTTAAAAACGGTCATTTAAACGGTTTTGACGGCCGTTTAAACGGTAACGCCCAAACCCCGTTTCCGTTAAAACCGTTTAAACACATTTTAACACTTGAATTTAACGGTCGTTTTTTTTAACGGCCGTTAAAATTGTTTAAACATCCGTTAAATTCTGAAAAATTTTGTGGAAAAAAACGGCCATTAAATCCATTAAATTCTGTTTTTTTTTATTTTCAAATTTCAAAATTTGAATTTCAGAGCCATTTTTTCCATTAAATCGTTAAAATCTGTTTAATTCCGTTAAATTTCATTTTTCCCCTTTTTTCTATTTTTTCATTTTTGCCCTGGCCGTTTCAATCCGTTTAAACGGTTTAAACGGTAACGCCCCCAGTCTGTTTAACCGTTAAAACGGCCTCCTTTAAACCTTG
Source organism: Euptelea pleiosperma (assembly GCA_035048495.1). Lineage (NCBI taxonomy): Eukaryota > Viridiplantae > Streptophyta > Magnoliopsida > Ranunculales > Eupteleaceae > Euptelea > Euptelea pleiosperma. The sequence goes on from CM068549.1 coordinate 21,597,937, forward strand.
GTTAGCGTTACTGTTATGATCATTATATTGGGTCAAATTATGGTAAAAAAATTTATTAGTTTTTAAGTTAAATTTTCAACTTGGCATAAATTAATAAATATTAACGGATAATTAACGACCATTATTTTCCATTATAACAATATTTTTCGTGACATTATCTGTGTATTCAACTCTACTCACTAACCTCTGCTCCATGTGAGATTCCAGGCACCACAGGTTTCAAGTGGCAACCCTGAGCTCTTCCAAAACTTCATTAGAGTTCTTTGCAATGCAAACACCTCAGAAGGTTTCCAGCCCGGAAGAGATGCATCAGTGCCGGAAATCTACCTCCCATTTGGACACCTTGGCCCACCAAAGCTCGCTCAACGCCCATCGAGGCGTTCAATTCTCGCCTTCTTCGCCGGCGGAGCTCATGGCTACATAAGAAAAGTACTATTAGAGCACTGGAAAGAGAAGGATGATGAAGTCTTAGTACACCAGTACCTCCCCAAACACCTCAATTATACAAAATTAATGGGTCAAAGCAAGTTTTGCTTGTGCCCAAGTGGATATGAAGTTGCAAGTCCTAGAGTACCCGAGGCTATCTACGCCGGTTGCGTCCCGGTGATAATTTCCGATAATTACGCGCTCCCCTTCAGCGATGTGCTTGATTGGAGCAAGTTTTCAGTTCAGATTCCAGTCAAGAAGATACCTGAGATTAAGATTATCCTGCAAGCGATATCGACTCGTCGGTATCTAAAAATGCAGATGAGGGTGAGACAAGTGCAGAGACATTTTGTGCTCAATCGGCCCGCTCAGAGGTTCGATGTCATTCATATGATGCTTCACTCAGTGTGGCTAAGGAGACTTAACCTTCGGCCGCCCTCTTGATTAATGCTTGATTACGTATGCCTATTTAATTTTTAATCAAAAAAGTTTAGCGAAAAGTATCAAAAAGTCCGTAGTGTACGCACGACTCGATCATTCAAGCCGTTAGGAAAATTTTCGATTCCAATTAATATTTTTTTCATGAAAGTATGGATCAATAAGTCTTATTTGTTTACTTTTACTGTTAAATATATTTAAAATCAGAATGAAAAGACGACAATGCCCTTATCCTTTGGCGCATGATGATCGCTTCTAAATTTCTGCCGCTTCAAAAAATTTCTCCAAATTATGTACCATTCGATTAAAATAACAAGTGGTCTAATCCTAACCGCTTGATCAGCCGAATGATCGTGTGTGGTCAGACAAATTTTAGTCAAACATTAATGTTGGCTAAATTAACCGCAGGCTCTCCTTGATGGATATGAGGAAGCACCGTAGGTGCAGAGAATAAGCCTGATTTTTGAGGTACAAAGATCCAAAGGGTTGAAATCACTAATCAAGCTGATTTTTGGTTTGTAGGTCCACCTAGGGATTGGAAATACATCCATACGTTCAGAGTCATCTAAGAGTGTGCCACGTGGTTCATATTGCGCCCTGCCATCAGCCTCAATGACAGGGTCTTGTCATCAAAGTTTTACTCAAAAAGTTGCACGATCAAAAAATTTCTATCTCCACATCATAGACCGTGTAGACGTTTTTAACTATCAGCATACAATGTTGTTCCTCAGATCAAAATTCAGCTAATTGATCATGGTACCATTTTATCTATTTTTCTACAAATCATCTACCAGATTTTGGCCCACCATGCATCCAAATGATGCGATAGATCAGATGGTTGTGATCATCAGATCATGTGACTCATCATAGGTGGGTCTCAAATCCCAATCCGTTACATCTGATAAGCGTGTTGTGAACTTGGGAAGTTCTGATATTGTATTCATAGACAGCCATTTCCTACTTTCTCCACGCCAAAGAATAAAGCTGCAACCTGATTGGGCTTTCTGTTGAAAACGATGGCTTGCCCCCTATGACCCGGCCCACCGTCGTTCACTCCCCCCACCCCGCAAGTTATCTTTGAGATTTGACATAACCCCGGACAATTTGAAAACGACAACTTGCCCCCCTTGACCCGGTGAAATTTGACATAATTACCCCGTGCAATTTGAAATCGACGACTTGCCCCCAGGGCCGTCTCAATGCAAGTTGAGGCCTAAGGTGAAAACTCCATATGAGGCCTTTTGATATTTAATATATTAATATAGGATCGGGATCAGGGGACAACCATTTGGCGGACCCACTTAGAAGATGAATCAATGGCTGATTTTTGGTGAGGAGATCATCCTCACAAAAAATCAAATCATTTCGATATTCGTAGGCTGGTTTAGAAGTTGAAGAATTATGGACCGTTTATTTTTATTGTGTAACTTGAAAACCACATTTGCTGGGGTTAGAAATTTCAGAATGGGCTGATTTTTTTTTTTTTTTTTTTGAGGGGGTTTACCAAAAATCAGCCATTGATTCATCTTCTATGTGGGTCCACCAAAATGGTTGTACACCAATCCTGACCCATTAATATATGGTATTAATTAAAACTTTTAACTCTCTACATGGTAGAAAATCTTATTAAACAACTATTCATGATAATCAAAAGCTATTAAAAAAAATTTGGGCGAACAGGACTTCCGTTGCAATCCAAGCAGAGGACTCTCGCTGCCCTACATAGATCATTTTTTGTGCCTAATGACTGCGTGGATGTTCAACCCACATATTGGTGGATAAACACACTAAAAATCAGTTTGATTGATGATTTCTAGCCATTGGATTTACTACTCAAAAAGAATGCTTGAATCCAATGGCTAGAATCAAATCCTAAAAGGTACTAAAATTTATGGCTAGAGATGACTAATCAAGTTAATTTTTGGTTTGTATGTCCAACTGGGGTGGGCTAAACATCCATGCGATTAGTGGACTGGGGCCTTCTCTCACCTGGGCCTAAGGCGACCGCCTTACTGGTCTTATGGTTGAGCCGGCCTGCTTCCCCCCTATGATCCAATCCCCATTGTTTACTAGCGTTGACCCAAATTTACTAACTTTTCTAAACTACGAAAATATATTTTTTTTTATAAGTCCAATATATGTATTAAAAGGGAGATCCAAGAGATCTCAAAAGGTACCAAATATAATAAAATAAAACAAAAATAGACAAATAGAGGACACCCAACCACACTATTTTCGGCATATGATCATCCATCCTAAATACTAGATCGCCAAAACAAATCACTTTCAACTCAAGAAACCTACTACCCAACTGAATGCATTTATGCTAATTAGAGTCTCCTTTCAAGAGTTTTCCTTGTCTCTAAATACTCTCTCATTTCTCTTCACTCATATACCCCACATAATTGCAAAAGATATCATCTTCCGCAACAGTGGAGTTAGTATTTTGTTTAAGGGTGGGCATTTTTGAAATTATTCAAAGTTTTAAGGTGGGTAAAAGGGTACAAACTTTGTTTCAGTATGGTAAAAGGGTAGTTTTGAAATTTTCATTTTTTTTTCCTTTGAACTTTCAAAGTTGAGGGTGGGCAACCCCTAGCTCCGCCACTGATCCTCTATAAGATTTTTCCTATCTCTGATAGGGTTAATTTAGGCCAACTTCGCAATATGTAATACCATTTTCTTCAACTTTAGATTACACAAATATATGGGTTTTGGTTGAAAGTTTAACCCCAAATCAAATGACTGTGCTGGTCAACCAGTCACAAGACTTGGGTAGGTTGGCCACCACTTGCGGGCATCCAGCTTACCAAAGACTCGTAGTCAGCCTACAATCACTCTGGCAAGTAGAACTATCAATGGATAGTCAAATTTTTGAATTTCATTTCAATTTGTATTCAAAAAATCAAATATTATCTAAAATTTCGGATATCAGATTTAGATATTAATCTATTAGATTCGATAATATCTAATCCAATATATTATTTAATAATTATATTTATTATATATAATATATTATATTATATTATATTTACCATATTAAATAATTTTTATAATGTATATATATATTATGTCAATATAATAATGTATTATATATTGGATATCCGATAAGTTAATCGAATTCGAATATTGATTTAGAATATCCGTTGTACATCGAATCGGATTCAGATATCAAATATTTTTTCGGATTTAGATTTAGATATGCTTATATTCGATCTGAACAGCATTCATTGACAGCCCTACTGGCAAGTAATGTAAAAACCTAACAGAAGAAATTTTTTTGTCCAAAACAACCCAGTTGGGTTATTTTTCCTATTTTGAAACCTTTCTTATTTCTTTTAAATCTCCTTTCTTTATATTTTGTAATTTCCTTTAAGTCTCCTTAAAATCCAATAGTTTTTTTTTATATACATCACCAAACTCAAATTTTTTTCTTTAATTACACATTATATATATTCTTAAAATAATAAATAAAAACAAGAATTTGGAATTAAAAGTGCTCATCGAAATAGCAGTTGGGTGGACAACTTGCCAGATCTAGAGTCTGATAACCAGCGAACCACCATAGCCATTTGATTTAGAATTAGGATTTCAGCCAAACTCACATGTTCTTGTTCTAACCTTGATGTTTTGGCCCTTTCAAAAAAAAAATTATTAGTCTAAAAGTCGTTGATTACACTCTAAAGGGGTCGTTCAATTTCCTTTAGTTTTATAATATTAGTATATCCTCCCTTTTAGTTGGAGTGTAGAAACGAGAGATAGAAGTCACAGCGCCACCACTCCTAACCTACAAATAAATGTTCCTAATAACTTTCTACTTCTATAATCTATGTTCTGTTTGGATCACCAATTTTTCACCAAAAATAAAGTATTCTTAAAACAACAAAAGTCCTTAAAAATATCAATGGTTTTGGTAGAGAAAAATGGCAATCAAACATAACATAAATCAGCCTGATTGGTGGTTTCTGACCATTGGATTTGAGTCTTTTTCATATTTTCAATGGGATTCGAGTATTATTTCGGGGTTTTTAGATCCAACGCCTAGAAATCACTAATCATACTTAATTTTGATCTGAAGGTTCAGCTAGGGATGGTTCAAACATCCGTACAGTCATTGATCTCTATATAAACTTCTACTCGTAAAAGAATTTGCTCTCTAATAGGAGATCAAACTCTATCTCCTAGGCTTAAGGATGCCACGTGGCAACTCTCTTGGACCCACTGACTCATGAAAGTTTGCTACTTTCCGCCTATACACCAAAAATCAACCTGATTAGTGATTCCTAGTCGTTTTATTCATGGGATATGAGTCCTAACCGCTGGATATCAAACAGCTACAAATCATCAAGCAGGCCAATTTATGGTGTGTAGGTCCCATAAGGGGTGGCCAAACATTCATTGGTCAATGGTCAGTGGACCAAGATTTTCCACGTAGCGTTCTCTCATGCCAATCAGAACAAATAACTTCGATTTAATACCCTTTGTAATAACATAATATTTTTTTTACGTAATATTCCATTAAATCCAGGGTTACATCCGTAAATTCAACACGTTTCATTCTTCCAAGTCTTCCCCCGGCATAAATAAGTGCCCGCCTTCTTTCTCGCTTTCGAGGAGAGACCGAGAGACTCTAGAATTCAGAACCATGGAAGCAACGAATCACTGTAACCAAAGGAAAGACTTTCCACCCGTTTTTTAGTGTTCTTCCTTACTTGAATCCGAAGAGAGAAGAAACGTTTTGATTCGAAGCTCTTCAAAAAAAAAAAAAAAATGGAGAACTCATATGGGTTTTCAGTTTTGATTCTTCCCCTGCTCCTGTTTGTCTCCTTATTCACAGTTTTCATACTTCCGGGTGATCTCAATCCCTTCTCGACCTTCTCCGTTACAAAACTCAAGGACCCATTATCAAAGTTTGAGTTGCAGACCCTGTTTCCGAGCTCTAATGAGGTTCAAGCTGTTCTGTCCGGAAATTCAACTGACTCAGTCGTGAATCGGTTCAGAAAACCTACTACCATTGTAAGATCTTCGTTTTCTATTCTGGGTTTTATTTAAAATCTAGATTTTCTCTCTACTTCTGTAACTGTTTAATTCGTTTCTTGTATTTTACGATATTACAGAGAAAAATTGGGAAACTCAGTGAAGTCGAAGAGCTCGAACTCGGACTCGCTCGAGCTCGAGTTGCTATTCGAAAAGCAGGGAAACTCAACGTTTCGTCTGCCTTTGATCACGACGAAGACGTTCCCAGAGGCGAAGTCTATCGTAACACCGGCGCATTTTATCAGTAAGTCTTCAAGGGAAACAAGAAAAGACGTACAGCTTTTTTTTTTGGCTTCTTTGCTTCTAAGTTACCGACTTACCGTAAATAGCGATACTCCACCACTACTCTTTTCTAATTAACGCCCATGCGTTAAGTGCGCACTCGATGCTGCACATAATAACTTCTGATAAAAAGCGGCGCCCACATAATAAAACATTATTATTACAAAACATTATGTGACGAAAATACCCCTCTCGCAGGAGCTATTTGGAGATGGAGAAGAGATTCAAGGTTTACGTTTACGAAGAAGGGGACCCGCCTATAGTTCATGATGGGCCGTGCAAGGATATTTATACGACGGAAGGAAGGTTCATACAAGATATGGAGATGGAGCTGGGGAAGAGTAAGTTTAGGGTAAGAGATGCGCGACGTGCGCACGTTTACTTCATGCCCTTTAGTGTTACAATGATGGTTAAGTTCCTCTACCAACCTTACACTTATGATCGTTCTCCGTTACGCCGATTCGTTTCGGATTACGTGAGAGTTATCTCTTCTAAGTACCCTTTCTGGAATAGGACCCAAGGGGCTGATCACTTCATGCTGTCTTGCCATGATTGGGTGAGTTGCTTCTTCCTTTGTTCTCATCTTTTTCCTATTTGCTACACTGCGCCTCCTGGTGGATATTATCATGAAAGTTCTTCACGTTAAAATGAGCAGGCGTACCCATCTGTGCAAGTGGACCATTTTTCCTTTTTCTCAATCTTCTAACTTTGCAGGTTGAGTGGGGTGGTGAGTCAACCCAAGTCCCAAGTCCAAGTCCAACCCGAGCTTCAAAGAAACTCTCTGAACCATATTTAGAAAATTCTCGAATTTTTCGTAAATAATTCGCAAACTATAGAAATTATTCTCAAAAAAACGAACCGAACAACATCCTATTCAAAGGTTTGGAAATATTGGCGCATTTTTTTTTACATGTCACGAACTTTTTTGAATTAATCCCAGATTATTTAGTTTTGAATATGAAAAAATTGTTGATATTTTAATTGTTTTATTTTATTTTATTTTTTTAATTATTTTTACCAAATTTTTTAACGCGTTTTTAAGTGAAAAACCTGAATTTTGTACTCGAACTTTCCGTATCACTTTTTTGACGTCGCACTCCAAATTGCTAACTGTATTAACTGCTCATCTCTAAGCCCAAGCTTAAGGTTAGGTTGGTAGGGTTTGGGTAACAAAATTAACACAAAAATAGAAGTGTGAACAAAAAAATAAAATGTTATTATATAAGTAATATATATTTATAATTAATGTAACAATAGAGGCCGAGTTCGGTTTGGTCGGGTTGCCGAAGGACTTCGAAATCCAAACTTGAGGTCGGCTAGCAATTCGACATACGGTAAAGATTCGAAATGGTAAAAGTTCAAGTTTAATTTGGTTCCGGATAAAAAAAATTGCAGTAAAAAATTCGGTCATTGTTGAAACGTTTAGCCTGAAAATGCCTGAATTTTACCAATTTTTTTCATTTTGTGCAGCCGTTTAATACTTTTTAATTTTAAAAAACGCAAAATGCGTGTATTAAACTCGTATTATAATGTCATTTTTTCTGATTTTTTATTTTATACAGCTGTATTAAATGTTTCTTAAAAAAAAATCCCGAGTATTAAACATGAATAATACACGAATTTACTAACTAGGAGGTCGGGTTAGGGGCTACATGTTGCACCCCCTATTTACTTCTATTTTAATTATTTTGTAATCTACAGGGTCCGGATGCATCACAAGGCAACCGATTCCTCTACAACAACTCCATCCGGGTCCTGTGCAACGCCAACACCTCCGAGGGGTTTGACCCACGAAAAGATGTCAGCCTCCCTGAAATCTACCTCTACGACGGCAACATTTCACCATCCCTCCTCTCCATCCCTCTTGATAACACTCCACGACCACACCTTGCCTTCTTTGCTGGAGGAGTCCATGGCCCTATACGACCTCTCCTCCTCCAACACTGGAAAGCCCGCGACCCGGATCTCCAAGTATATGAGTACCTCCCGAAGGACCTCGACTACTACTCCTTCATGCTCCAATCCAAATTCTGCCTATGTCCAAGCGGCTATGAAGTCGCTAGCCCTAGAATTGTCGAAGCCATTTATGCCGAATGCGTTCCCGTGATTATATCGGACCACTACGTGTTACCATTCAGTGATGTTCTAAGGTGGGAGACATTCTCAGTTCAGGTCGAGGTGTCGGAAATTCCGAGGTTGAAGACAGTGTTGAAGGAAATTCCTGAAGAAGAGTATAGGAGGTTGAAGGAGGGTGTGAGGTTAGTGAGGAAACATTTTGTGCTGAACCAACCTCCTAAGCGGTTCGATGCGTACCACATGATCTTGCACTCTATATGGCTTAGGAGATTAAATATAGGAATTGGCAGATTTTAGGTTTTTTTTTAAGTTGATTTTATGGACTTGTTAGGTTTATTTATTGTTTTGGTTGTTGTTAGCCAAATTTTGTAAAATTTAAGGAAAAGAGAGCATGAAAGGGATGCTAGCTAATCCTTTTCCTTCTATATATGTAAGTCCTATACAAAAAAAAAAAAAAATTATATATATTAAGCATTTATTCGAGGTCCCACTAAATCAAAACCGTCCATCGAATCAAGGTTTAAAAGGGGACGTTATAATGGTATAACGGACTGGAAGCGTTACTGGTTTTCGGTTATAACGAATTGTAATGCTCAGGGGCAAAAATGAAAAATAATGGCATCAAAATTCAAATTTTGAATCAATAAATAAATAACGGAAAATATAACAGAAAATAATGGAAATTACAGGCTTTTTTCACAATACTTTTCAGAAAATAACAGTCTGTTATAATAAAAATAATGGCTGTTGTTTTCTAAGCGTTAAAACGGTACAGAAAATAACTGCCTTTATAACGAATTGCAACCATCAGGGCCAATAACGGGAAAATAACGGTGCAAAAATTCAAAATTTGAGTCAATAAAAAAAATAACGGAAATTAACAGAAAATAATGGAAATTACGGGCTTTTTCATAATTTTTTTTCAGAAAATAACGGTCTGTTATAATAAAAATAATGGCAGTTAATTGTTTTTAAAGTATTAAAACGGTACAGAAAATAAGGATTGTTATTTTCTGTGTTAAAACGGTACATAACGTAATGGGGAGGTCTGAATCCGTTATAGCGGCCGTGTTTTAAAGCATGCATTGAAGTAATGGATCAATCATAGATAAGAAAAAATTTGATCACCAAAACGGAAAGGAACGAATTGTAACGCTCATGGGCAAAAATAGCAAATAACAGAAAAATATCTGCGCCAAAATTGAAATTTTGAATTTCGAATTTCAATAAAAAAAAATAACGGAAAATAACAGGCATTTTTTCACACTTTTTCAGAAAATAATGGTCGTTATTTTGGTTATAACCGAAGAATAACGGAAAATAACTGTCGTTATAACGGAAATAATGGCCGTTATTTTGAGTGTCAAAACGGTACATAACTTAACGGGAGAGGTCCGAATCTGTTATAACAGTCGTTATTTTCGTTATAACTGCCGTTATGTTTTTTAAACAATGCATGGAAGTAATGGATCGATCATAGATTATAAAAAATTTGATCACCAATTTCAGCCTTGGATATTCCGAATTGTTTGGAAGCAATGTAAGGTTTGATCAATGGACGAGTTCTTTTGACTGGTTTCATTGGTTTTGGATTGTTGCCCTATTTTTTTTAATCATAAAAACTCTCAATCGATGGTTAGGATTCATTCTATCCGAGGCTGGCCTAACATTTGAACCATCTGGCGTGATCAATCCCCGTGTGTGGAACTTCACAATTCCCACAATTTGAACTTTGAACCAATGTTTTAAAAACTTTCTAGATAAAAAATAAAACTACGATTCAACCAAGGTTTAAAAGGGACCGTTATAACGGTATAACGGACTGGGGGTGTTACTTATAACGGATTGTAACGTACGGGCAAAAACAGAAAAAAGGAAAAATTATGGAATTAACGAAAAAAAAAAGACGGCGCCAAAATTCAAAGATCAAAATTTGAATTTCAGATTTTCAAGAAAAAACACAATTTTTTTCAGAAAATAACAGTCGTTATTTATGTTATAACGGAAAATAACTGCTGCTGAGCGTTAAAACGTGACATAACGTAGTGCACAACCAGTTGAGCAGGTAAACCAGCGAACTATCCACTTCACTGGTTTGATGACGAATCTGGGTTTGTAATCATTTAGTTGTGACCTTAACAGTTAGGTGACCTTAGAACAACTCATTGTTTTTTATTTAAAAAGGAAACTTAATTTAGTTTTGAATATATCATACACCTAAGTGTCATTTTCTAAAAAAATGCACTAAATGCGTTGTTTTATGGAATATAATTTAAAGAAGAAAAAAAAAACAGATATGATTTGCTAAGGGCTGGGTAGGGCTGGGCCCTAGCCCGGTCCTTATTTAGAAGGGCCTTATCTATTTGAGCCCGGACCTGTGGGCTTGAAATTTCAAAAAAGACATCTTCTTAAGGCTTTCAAAGGGCTGGGCTGGCCGGGACCCCTTACAAGAGGGCCGGATTGACACCCCTACCGACGGTCAATGTGCCTATAACAATCCTTGTGCTATGTAGGTCCATCAAGAGGTGGAACAAACCACGGCTTAAAGGAGTCCATTTTAACGGTTTAACGGACTGGGGGCGTTACTGTTAAAACGAATTGAAACAGCCATAGGCAAAAAAGGAAAAAAAAAAAAAAAAAGGAATTTAATGGATTTAATGGCCTTTTTTTCACAAAAAAATTCAGAATTTAATGGCTGTTAAAACGATTTTAACGGCCGTTTAAAAGATTTTAACCGCCCTTAAAACAAAAAAAAATTGCCGTTAAATTCAAAGCTTCAAAATGTGTTTAAACGGTTTTAACGGAAACGGGTTTGGGGCGTTACTGTTTAAACGGCCGTTTTTAAAATCATGGAACAAGCATCCAAAAGAGCCCGAGTTTGATGTTCCCTAGCATAAAGTCCCCTTCCCAGAATGCCTCGTGGAATATTCTTTAGGGCCACTGAATTTATGGATGTTTACTATACCTCGCGATGGATCTAGAAATCAAAATTTAGTTTAATGGGTCATTTCTACCCGTTGGATTTTTTAAATATCGTGAATTTTGGCCATTCGATTTGAATAATTTTTTTGATGTAAATTATTATTGTTAAAATAATGGATCAAGACTATTTTTGGTACGTAGAAAAAAACATCCATAAGGTCAGTGGGCCCGAATTACAAAAAAAAAAAAAAAAAAAAAAGGTCAGTGGGCCCTAAACTGATCTCCACATGACATTTATGGGAGAGAGAGACTTCAAATTTTGATGCCCTTTTGTGGGACCCACCAGTGTCGCGTGGCGTTTATGCAGCCTTGGAGGCCCGAAATTCGGCTTAACGCCATTTGTGCGACCAAGATTTTTTTTTTTAGATCCAACGGTCAAAACCCATTAGTGCACTTACCCAGGAGTGCGCGCTAGTGTCACGATACTGTACTAAGGTCGAAAGTCCAACTCCAAACCACTGATTGTCATTCAAATTCCCAACACAAATCTCGAAGATCAGCACATGAGTTTCAAAGAACATCCAGCAGTCGGGACGGCTGGACCTTAGGATGACGAAGGTCCAGACTGTACAGTATCGTTATATCATTTCACGATCTGGAGCATATAGGTAGTGAATACGTTCATCATCGAACGATCAGGAATATTAATTCGGTAGCTCGCGATCTACAGCATCTTTCCCCTTCCCCTGGACAGAAAAAAGCTCATCCTTTCCACCAAAGTTGCAGAGAAGAGAAAGCGCGCGAAAACTCTCCTTCGTCTTCGCCATGCCTGAGCTTCCTGAAGTTGAAGCTGCGAGAAGAGCTATCGAGGAGCATTGTCTGGGCAAGAAGATCAAAACCTCGATCATCGCAGACGACTCGAAGGTCATCGATGGCGTCTCTCCTTCAGACTTCCAGGCCTCTCTCCTCGGCAAAACCATCGTCGCTGCTCACCGGAAGGGCAAGAACATGTGGCTCGAACTCGATTCTCCTCCATTTCCTTCGTTCCAGTTCGGTCAGTTCAAACCCTAGAAAAAAGTCACACACTTTTAGGTTTTAATGGAATTTGCGTCTCACCATTGATAGTTTCAGAAAACTAGGGTTTTAATAATCTGTATTTGGTTCAAGAGATTTGTTGGTGTTTCAGGAATGGCGGGTGCGATATATATCAAGGGGGTCGCCGTAACGAAATATAAGAGGTGACATTAATCTGTGTTCCATAGATGATTCTAATGTGTTTTCTGTGTACATTTGCTGTTAATGTATTCTTCTAAAATTTTTAGGTTCATTCTACAAATTATTATACTTGGAATTTTGATCTATTCAGTCCACAAATGTTGTGCCAGATTGTACTATATTAGTTTTTAACTGAATTGCACATGATTTGTCTTGTTTTGGTTCTAATTCCTCTAAATTCTAATATTTCTTATATAGTGTTTATTGTTAAGTTTCGCTAAATTACTCTTCAATTATGTTCTGTTTGTTCGTAACATGACGATTATGGTAGATTACACTAATTTAGTGCAAGTTTTTAACTGAATTGCACATGATTTGTCTTGTTTTGGTTCTAATTGTTCTAAATTCTAATATTTTTTATATATATAGAGTTTACTGTTAAGTTTCGCTAAATTACTCTTCAATTATGTTTTGTTCTTTCGTAACATGACGATTAGGGTAGATTACACTAATTCAGTGCAAGTGCTCAACTATTTCGTAGATTTATTTTTTCCACATTCAGGGTTTTCGTATGCGTTGCAGATGAGGTGGTGGACCCAATGAAGGGGTCTGCGCGTTTTGCCACATCACCCTGCTCTAATGTGATAAGTTTCAACCCGATAACACTCTACCTTATGGCAGAAAGAAGCATGTTTCTTACATGCAAGAAAGAGTCATTTTTCTATCGTAAGTAGAAAAAATGGTAAAAGAAATAGGCTTCTTTTTGCCATATGATGGAGGGCTACTGGGATGGAACTTGTACATAGAGCAGGTGTGGTGGCAAAGCACACGGACCCCTCTCACCTCAGCTGCCACATGTAATAAATCCTCAACTGTGGAAGCTCGGTTCATTTGTTATGTTTGTTTTATTGTTATGTTTGCATGCATGGGCGAGTTCCCAGTTATTCATTTTTATAACATAGTTGAGTGATGCTTACAGGTCAGCAGTAAATGATACTGATGAGTGGCCTTCCAAATATTCCAAGTTATTTATAGAAGTAAGATTATTGTTCTTTTCAATGTTTCCATTATCTCCACGGTAATGCCAATTCATATTTATATATTCATGGGTTCTTCTTTATAGATAAATGGTATCAAAATTTAAAACTGATTAAGTATTTAGAGTACTCTTCATTGGCATTTTGACAAGGTTATTGCATTCTCATGTTGCTGTCTTGGTCTAGGGTCATAGCATACTAGTGCTGAACATCAATATTGCTTAATCTGTTTACTTGAAACATAGAAAGTCATCTATGGAAGTTATGATGTGTTATATATAATACTTCTAAAGAGCTTATCAAAAAAAAGATGTGTTATATAATGATCCACTTTCCACTTATGTAAATAATCTGCATACTCCTGATTTTTCAAGTTCAGCTTTGGAACAATTGGCACATTATTGGATAATATTGGAGTTGATGTAAGGCTTCTCTTGCAACTTTTGGTTGTGACAACCAAACAACATTTTTGTCAAGTTCTTTATTCTATGGAAGATATTGAAGTGAATTTTCATTTTTATGGAAAAGATTTTGGCCAAAGAGATATGCATTGCTACATTCATGCTAGACATTAGTTGGTTAATGATCTTACTAAACCTCTTGTTATATGATATTTTGTCCAAGTTGGTTATGGTTGACCTTTATGTTCCAACTGAAGGGTGAGTGTTGAGACACACAAGATCACTTCTCACATTAATTGGATTTATTGGTTCTCTTTGTTTGTTATTATTTATACACCACCCTTCACTGAGGTATTTTTGTGATTTGGTGAAAAGTGAATTATCGTAAAGGGGGCCATTAGGGGTTGGGTGTTCAGTGAACCAAATACAATAAGTATAGTTTGTAAATGGTGTTGTACAATTGGTGCACATGCAAGCTGGGCAGAGGTGACCATTTTAATGGGTTCCATCTATGGGATACTCTATGCTAAAAGCTAAAACGCAGCCGGGTGTTATAATCATCCAATCTAATGCATTCTCTTGGATGTGTGTAAAATTATGAAAGGTCCAGAGGAAGGCCAATGGATTAAATGGTCAGGATCATTCAATAAGGTTAATTTAGGCATAAAAAAGATCTAAGTGAGACCATCATTTGTGGGTAATGTTCCCATATATGTGCCACTATGTATATAGACTGCGCTATGTGGTCTACAATTGTTAAACTCAGTAATTTGACAACATGCATATGTGTGTCCTTGCAAGTGATTATGTACGCATGCTAGTCAATATTACTTATATCCATGCCTTTGTGTTTATTCAACATTTGCTGCATTACTTTTATATTTATTGTTCATAACAATATGTAGATATTTGCTGTATGCAGCTAGATGATGGGTTAGAATTATCTTTCACTGATAAGAGGCGATTCGCAAAAGTCCGCTTGCTCAAAGATGTATTATTCATCCCGTGTATTACTTTTTGTTCTAATTTTCATGTTTGGGTTTTCTCCTTGTTTTGTGGTGATGATTTTGTTGGTGCAGCCAGCCTCTGTGCCCCCAATTTCTGAGCTTGGCCCAGATGCACTGTTGGAACCTATGACAGTAGATGAGTTTGCTGAATCCTTTAGCAAAAAGAAGATTGCAATTAAGGCTCTACTACTTGATCAGGTTGAAATACTTTGCATATTCTTATAGCTATTCCAATGGTTATGTTTATGTGCTTTCTAAGGACTACACAAAACTGCTTTAAAGGTGCTAAGAAGTTCTATAATTAAATGATTACATTTTTTTCCATGCACTTTTGGAGACGTTAGCTGCTTCAGCATCTATGCATGAAGGTGTTTGCCTTATCTTTATTGAATGGGTGCATATCAGTGATCCCTGGACTTTGATGCGAGTGTTGGCATTTAAAACCTGCAAAGTGGAAGAGGACAACATAGTTCACCATTTCATCCATTGTATTGTCGCTTGTTCTATTTAGAAGTCACCCCTCTTTGGGGTGCAATGAGTTATTCCTTCCCGGATTGTAGAAGGTTTTTAGTGCGTTTAATCTTTTGTGGGGTAAGGGTAGAACTCTTTGGAAGGTGCTTATTAATGTGGTTTTTTAGAGCTTTGTGTCAGAGTGAAATAGCCGTATGTGCAAGGGTAAAAGTCGTTCAGAGGGATTGTGGAAGCACAATTGTTTTTTACATAATTAATCTTTTACTCTTTCTTTCAATAGCCTCCCTCTTTTCTTTTACATAATTGATCTCTCTAATTTTCCCTGCAAGAGGAAAGGACCAAAAGACCCTTTTGCTAGATTCTAGGAGAAATCCTAGAAAGATGTAAACTAAAAGTAGTAAAAGTCCAAGGCGTCCTAAACTAAACAATGTAGAAATAGCTAACACACTTCGAAAAAATGACACAGACTTAAAAATGTGTGCTAATTGACAACTCTAGAAAAAAAATTTAACTTTAAAATCCGCATGTGGCAAAGCGCTTCAATTTCCTATTGCCTAAAGCATGATGCATAAGCCTCAAGGCATGAGGAGTAAGCCTCATGAGCATGCATTTTAAATGAATAGTAAAAATAAAAATAAATAATAAATAATAAATATAAGAAAAAAGAGAAATTTAAAAAACAAACATAAAAAAAATTGTTGATCTATTTCATATGAGGGTAAACAAATGTTTTGTTGCTGTTATTTAACGTAGAATAGCTTATTATTATTTAACTAAAGGTTAGGGCGGAGAAAAGGCAAAAAAGGAGGAAATAAATTGAACTTCTTAAGATACAACAACCTAAAAATACCACCACTAGCATATGCATGTGAGGTGCACACCTTTGACACGAGGCACTAAAAAAAGGCTTTAAAGGCATGAGGTGTACACTTTGTTAAAGCCTTGGGGGATAGGCATATGCCTCACAAGTATTTTTGCTTTCCTAATAAGCCTTAAGCCATATCTGAGAGGCCTCTCCTTAAGGGGAGGCTTTCATTATATGTACTCCTGGAAGCTTGTACATGAGGAGTTTCATGCTTTACTCTTTGATTAAAAAAGTGGATAGCGCCATGAAATGCTCACATTAGGTGATCTACTGTTTGTCTCCCTTCTTAAGCATATATTATTTGCTTATTGTAAGTCAGCAACTATTTTCTCCACACGGTTGAGTGCATTTGTATATTGTATGTGTGCTTAACCACATTGAGAAAACTGTCAACGGTTACCTTGGCACCAATCACAATGTAAAACAGTTTTATATAGTTGAAAATGTATTTCATATATCATTCAAATTATAGCTTTGATTCTTTTCTATTTAAATGATGATCTTAAAAGATTGCTTCTGTGCAGAGTTACATTGCAGGCATCGGCAATTGGATTGCAGATGAAGTGCTTTATCAAGTCAGTGCATCCTCTGTTTTCAATCAAATCAGTTTTATCTAAGTTTTTATTTGATTTACATTTATAATTATAACTTTTAATTGATGGGGATCCACTTCTATACAAATTCATTAAGGAATTCAACTTTGGTGATTTTATGCATTTCACTCGTGTCTTTCCTTCCAATTTGGTGTGATTGGAAACTAGCATGGCTAAATATATCAAATGCATGGTTTCAAGGAACATTTTCTGTGAATTTGTCAGGTTGTTGTATAACTTCAATTGTGTCAATTAGCATTCTGAATCCTTCATAATTAGTTTGTGACATCGTGTCTTATGAACAAAGAATAGTTGTTGGGTGAATACTTAACGAAGAAGAAATATCACATTTGATAATAAAGAAGAGAGCTTGTGTGACCATGTTTTTCTTCTTAATGTGCACAATACATATTCCAAATCTACCAAAGTAATGTACATAGATAGAGATTAGCATGCATTACTGTGAAATTTTGTTTATCTTTGAATAAGATAATAAGCATCTTGGGAAAAGGGGATTAGTTGTACATACATATCATAGATCAAATAATCTTTTTCACAATTGTTTTACTACCTTTTTCCTTTGTCCTGGTTGCCTCAAGCTATATTAAGTCTTTTACTTTAGCTACCCTGAGGCCTAATCTGATAATTTGACCTTATTTATGTATGTATCAGTCAATCGGAGCCTTCATTTTGATTATATTATTTAGTTATAGTCTCACAATTAACATGTTAACATAGCCTCAGGAAATTCTGTTCGCTTGCCAATCCTTTTTTTCTAATCACTTGGTGCATCAAGAATATTAATCAATATCAGGTTAAGCCGGTTTTAAATATTCCTTACACAGTTGGTTACTTCTTAAGACTACAGTATCCCAATTGTGTTATCAATTCTCTCTGCGTGGCCTAGTGATGAGATATTAAGAAAAATGTCTTTGTCGAAAATTAATAACGAGCATCTTGTGAAAAGGGTATTAGTTGTACATACATATCATAGATGAAAGAATCTTTGCACAATTGTTTTGCTTGCTTTCTTATTTGTCTTGGTTAGCTCAAGGTATATTAAGTCTTTTACTTTAGCTACCTTGAGGCCTAGTCTGATAAGTTGACCTTATTTATGTGTATATCAGTCAATTGGAGCCTTCATTTTGATTATTTTATTTAGTTATAGTCTCACAATTAACATGTTAACATAGCCTCAGGAAATTCTATTCCCTAGCCAATCCTTCTTTCTAATCACTCGGTATGTCAAGAATATTGATCAGGTTAAACAGATTTTAAATATTTCTTACTCAGTTGGTTACTTCTTAAGACTACAGTATCCTAATTGTGTTATCAATTCTCTCTGGGTGGCCCTCTGATGAGAGATTAAGAAAAAATGTCTGTGCCGGAAATTACTAGTGGAGCAAAATTTCCTAGCGTGCAGTTGCCATTTTTAGCCTGCTTTTTTAGGCGAAGTTTGCAGATTTTGAAATGTCGAGGATAAGAAGTTTTTGGTACAAATATCACCTCATTTATTTTTCTGTAAAAAATAAACAGATCTATTTCCACTTTTGTTGATGCATTTTTTCCTGATAAGTTGATCAAATTATTATAATTTGGAAATTAGGGATATTTCTCCTTCAAAAATCATCATTTATTCTAATTGGGGGGATATTTCTCCTTCGGAAATAATTATTTAAGGCTATTGAGTCTTGTATATAGTTATAGGGCTGCAAAATTGCAAAGTCTTGATGCACTATTCTAATTTAATGTTCATTTCGTATTGATCCATATCCAATTAATGAAGAAAAACTAATGTGTTATGTACAAAGAATAATGAAAACCATAAATTACATATTCGGTGTACACTTTTGAAGTGGTAGCAGTAAGCTAGTGCCCTTTTATCTATTCTATAGTAAGGTGCAGATCGATCCTTTTGGTGATGGAGATGAAAGGAATTATATGGCTTGTCAAATTCAATTCTTCTCCATTTGAGTTTTTCTCGTTCAAGGGGAGTGAATCTAAGATGCTCGACTTTCAATGAAACTACCTCAACCTAAAAAAGAAAGAGCTAGATAAATGAATTTTTAAGTGGGAATGTAGACATGGATAACTTATCCAACCTTCTTTCATCATTGGTCAGGTATGGGTCCCAATGATGTCCTTGCAGTAATTTGAAGTCCTCTCTTTCAAACTCTTCCTAAGGTTTTGCCATCTATGTTGAATTTTGAAATACAGGGTTATTTGGTACATTGTTTTTAAAGGCGTGTGAGGCTTACGCCTCGAGGTGCGCCTCAGGGCAAAGCTCTTCAAAAACGCCTTGAGGCTCAATCAAAAGGCATTTACACATTTGAGGCGTACGCCTCACTTTAAGAGGCATTGACGAGGCTTGTGCCTCACTATGGCTCTCAGTGAGGCGTACACCTCGTCAACGCCTCTTGAACTGGGCGTAGGCGTACCCCATTCCTACGTGTTTTGCTAGTTTTGCGAACAAGATTGCCTTTTAATCGACCTCTTATACCCTTGTCCCGCCAATCCTAAGATTTATCTTTAACTCCCATACTAGCGTGCGGCACTAGTTAGCATAGTAAATGGAATTCTTATTAGCGGGAACATGACCCTCGAGCAACAAAGGCTATCACCTTATTGTTGTATGCAAGTACCAGGGGAACTTTACAACTTTTCATAGATATAAAAATAGGCACGACTTCATTCATGGTTTGCTATAAAGGAGCTCATACGATGCCATCCAATGGACCAATTGCATGAGGCACCCTCCAGTGGGCCAATTTGTTGTATATGGCACCATTTGATAGGGCGACCCTGTCTATGTATGTCCTCTTTAGCCACGTCGGTGGAAGTCACCAGTATATGCCATTGCATGCTTAGGAGGCACAACGTGTATGTTGCCATCTAACAGACCAATTGCATGAGGCATCCTCCAATGGGCCAATCTGTTGTATATGACACCATTTGATAGAATGACCCTATGTTCTCTTTAGACACATGGGTGGAAGGCACCAGTATTATATGGCACCGTTTGCTTAGGAGGCGCTACATGCATAGAGCCATTTAATAGACCAATTACACGAGGCACCTTCCAATGGGCAAATCCGTTGTATATGACACCACTTGGTAGGATGACTTTGTTTATG
Organism: Euptelea pleiosperma; assembly: GCA_035048495.1. Classification (NCBI taxonomy): domain Eukaryota; kingdom Viridiplantae; phylum Streptophyta; class Magnoliopsida; order Ranunculales; family Eupteleaceae; genus Euptelea; species Euptelea pleiosperma. The sequence goes on from CM068549.1 coordinate 21,617,838, forward strand.
TCCTCTTTAGCCACGTGGGTGGAAGGCACCAGTATACGGCACCTTAACACTTAGGAGGCGCAATGTGCATGGTACCATCTAGCAAACCAATTGCATGAGGCACCCTCCAATGGGCCAATCTGTTGTATATGGCTCCACTTGGTAGGGTGACTCTGTTTATGTCCTCTTTAGCCACGTGGGTGGAAGGCACCAACATACGGCACTGTATGCTTAGAAGGCACAATGTGCATGGTGCTATCTAAGAGATCAATTGCACGTGGCACCCTCCAATGCACCAATCTGTTGATGTATGTTGCTATATGGTATGGTCTCCATTGGAAGTCAGTCATGTGAGTCGGAACACGATGCAACATTTTATCCTCCAACGCCATGTATGATCATGTACTCCAGGGACTTTGATCCTTTTTTGTATTTAGGATATCCACAGCTTCAAACAATGGAATCTCAATTATGGTTCAAAGTCACATTCCCTCCCGTTCCGTCTTCAGCCATACATTCTGTATGTATCATATCGTACCAAAAACGTAATTTGAGTAAATTAAATAGTATTTCTATAGTATTTGTGTCTTTTATAGCACACAAATAAGCGTTCAAAATATTTAATGTATTGTGTTTTGTATCTTTGTTTATTTAGACACATTATTCCTTATTTCTAGGGTCTTAATCTGTCTCGCTCGCCAGATTACTAAGATGCTGAACGCGACCAAGATTTTAAACATTGGTCTCAATTACTAACATTCTGTTATTTCCTCGCAGGCAAGAATTCATCCGCTACAAATTGCTGGCAGCTTGTCCAAGGAAAGCTGTGAATCTTTACACAAGTGCATCAAGGAGGTGGGGGATAGTTTTTGCTGCTTGGATTTTTTTTTGCTTGCAGTAGTAGAAATATTATTTTGAAAAGAATGCATGTCTGTGTGATCTTATAGCAAATATAGAGCATACTATTTGTAGGTCATACAGTATGCAGTTGAAGTTGATGCTGACTGCAGCCGCTTTCCAATTGAATGGTTGTTTCATTTTCGTTGGGGCAAAAAGTCTGGAAAAGTGAATGGTAAGATAAGTCTAATATATATGATCATTTTGACAAATAAATAAATTGATTTTACAGGTCATTGAAAAGGCAGTGGAAGTTGGAGCAGATAGTAGTCAGTTTCCTAATAATTGGATTTTTCATTCTCGCGAAAAGAAACCTGGCAAAGCATTTGTCGATGGTTTGGCTCCCGACTTTAAGTGATAATCAGTCATGGCATGACATTAAGTGTATTATGCATGTTAGTTCTTCTATTGTTCTTGCATGCCCTTTTTATAATCTCTGAATGGTTGTTGTGGAAGTTGTAGATCACTCAGTGACTTCTGATTGGAGATATAAATGTGAGCATCCATCCATGTTCAGGATTAGGTTTCACTTAGATGGACTCATTCACAGTTCATCCTAGCTGAACTGTAACGTTCACATTTAAATAGATTCCATGTTGCTCTCTGTAACATGTTGCTTTCTCTAACATTCACATTTAAGGTTTTAGGCATATTCTTCTTTTACTCATCAGTTCTACCTAGTTGTGTGGTTTTACAATCTCATGCCACTAAATGATCTTGGGTCCCTCAATCTCTTTCGGAAACACACGTTATTTTATTTTGTCTATTGTTATTATATTTTTTTAACAGAGCATATTAGAGAAGTTAAAAAGTAAGAATACCATGGATAAGTTCCAGGCTGAAAGGAGACTATGAAAAATGTTACCTTCTATGTGGCAACAGAAGTTTGTATATACAAAACTACATTTCAAGTTAACATCTCCATGTTTATCAAGGAGTCATATTTGGCCTCCTAATACATGTGAAACAACTAAATTACTGATAATGTTATAAATGTTACAAGATGTATGGAATGAAGTCATCTCCTGCCTAGCAACAGCTTTGTCCAGAGTAACTTAAATGTTTCATTCTTCCAGCTCTTAAATGTAGTTCTCATCAATTATATTGTTGCACCATGCATGCTTGTGTTCTTCCAAAGCTATGAATCCATTATTATATGTTTATGTTGATCAGCTCTCAAACCCAATTTATCTTTCTAATTTCGAAACATCTTTGCATTGATTACCTAAAAAATGAGATTACTAAATCCTTTGTGCTTTCCATCTGATTACAGGGAAGAGAATTGAATTCATCACTGCAGGTGGCAGGGTATGTATTAGTATAGCATGGCCTCTATATTATTCTATTTACTTTGAACTGTTGATTTAATTGGGCTTATATCTTTGGCCTCAGACATCAGCCTATGTACCAGAACTACAAAAGCTACCTGGAACCCAATCGGGAAAGGCAATGGGTAAACCAAGAAAACAATCTTCCGATATAGATGGTGAGGAAGAACGAGAAAACGAAGAGGAAAATACTAAAAATACCAAGTTGAAGAAAGGCCAGAACAAAACTAGAGGTGGAGCTAAACCACCTCCTTCAAGAAGGAAAGCCAAGGAAAGTGATAGTGATGATGATGGAGATGGAGGGCAAGAGAAGAAAATGGCGAAGGTGGTGACAGAGGAGACATCAAAGAAGAAGCTCAAAACCAGTCAAACAAGTAAGAAGTTGAAGAAATCAAAGTAGGATGCGACTGAGATGGTTGTAAAGGGATGTGCTTAGATAAGTTGGCAGAGGGTACAGATATTAAAATCTTCTGCATTTTATCCTTTTTTAGATGATCATTATGAATGGTGGTGGTGAGACTTCGCTTGCTTTCCCCCTTATTTTGGAAGAAGAAATTGAAGGGAGTATATATTCAGTAATCATGGGCCCAGTTTATGTTTCAGCTTTTTTTGGAAAGTTCAATACAGGATGAACACCACTCCTGTACAAGAATGAGAACCAGCTGGCTGTTTAGTCCATTTACTTGATGAACGGGACCATAAATTAAACTAGATGTAACCTTGTTCGAATTTTTTTGGGATGTTGCTGGTAATGTTATTGGCCTACCGCCTACCATGTCAGATTGTTGATGGAAGTTCTCAGGGTCAACCGATCAGTACCATACAAACATGGCCCAAAATAATTGATGTTCTTGATTGACGACCATGGGTGCAAAACATGGGTTGGATTTTAACAGTGAGCATTATTTGGGGTACAAAGATCCAAAGGTTTGAAATCACTAATCAGGCTGATTTTTGGTATTTAGGTCCACCTAGGGATAAACCAAACATCCATACGGTCAGTGGTCTTCAAGAGCGATCCGTGTCTCATAATGTGGTCAGTTATCAACATTGATGATGGTCGTCAGTCAGCTAAGTTTAATCAGCTTATGAGATCTGATATGCCACTTTTTTTCGTACTGGATGGCCGTGATGATCCCACCAAGTCGATCTTCTCCATCCACAAAAGCGTGTAGGTGGGTTCAGATTGGGGACCCACTGAATGTCAGTCCTGAGTCGTTTTTTGGCTGCTCCCAAGTCCCAATCTTAAATAGAGTTGGGTTAGATGGTTGTATGTCTTCATCATTTGAATTTGAATTTATACTCCACCATAGAAAAAATTATGAAGGTAAATCTTGTTCATCTAAAACCCAACTAATTCATCCTTAAACATGTTCAATCCATATAGAAACACTAGAGAAAATCCATTATGTCATGTTTAATCTGTTCTACCAACAAATTAAGTAATACCCATCTCTTCAAAATCAAGAAAGTAGACTATCATGAATATAACTGAAACTGTAATCTCGAACTCTTTCAAACAATTCTAACAATGCAAAACTACTAAAAGTGGTTATAAATACAAGCTCATCAACAACAAATGATAGAAGATTGTATCAATATATATTTAATTAATAATATCGGATCGGACTAAGGTAGATTTGAAAACGATCCGATAGATGTTGGATTATGATTCTTAAGCAGAAATACTCCATTTTGGCACAATCTTCTACATGGCGATCAACAACCTTTATCTTCTTCCTTATTGATCGATGGATTACTTAACTCATCTCAACCCTTAGAATGCTCTTTATTAATAATAATAAAAAAAAACCATTTAGAATCGTCAACCACTCTAAGAAAGTACTTTTAAAATCCAAAACTACCATTGAAAAGTTCAATCCTAAGCTAAAAAGATTTAATCAAATGTTCGACTTTTATTTATAAATGAGCAAGAAATATCTGTATCTTTGATTTTATGTTAGATTTTGTTGAAATTAAAAGTATTTATTTCTAACTCCATTATTAAAGAAAAGTTGTTTCACTAAAATTTAATAACTCAACTATAAGATTAAAGATTTTGTTTGACCGATTTTGAAATGATCTTAATTTTTATAATTTGTATGTGAATACGTTGTCCACCATTGGAAGAGTATTTTGAAAATTTTGTAAATTATTTGTCTTTTCAATTTTAAACTTCAAATGAACATTTTATTAATGATTGATTTGAACTTTAGATGTGTACTCTTGATGTGAATATATGTATCTAAAATCATACAACATGACATACATTTGATGATACCACTCAACCTTATTCATCCAACTCATTAACTCCACTGTTTTTCTATTTTACTTACACTTTCTGTTTATTTTGCTCACCTAACTTTTTCACAACTACTTAACTTTTTCGATACCAAATGACTAAATTATCTTAATCTTTGTTCCTAAACTATCACAAACTTTATCTTTCACTTATAAATACATCTCTCAAAGGGAGAAAGGCATCTTTCTAAGCTCTCGTTAGGCTTACAAAAATTATTGCAAAATAGTTTAACCACACAAAATCTCTTGAAAACTCTTAGAAAAAGCTTCCAAAGATTACATTTTTTTTTTATGTCTTTTATTTTGATTATCTAATTTTATTTTGTTATGTATCTTGTTGGTTATTTATTTTTAGTTTACTTTTTTAAATTTATTTTATGTTGGCCTACCTCTCTTTTTAATCGTTAGATTGGAGTTGTTTCAATATTTAACCATGAAATTTAAGTCATTCTCATTTGGTTGTCTTTTGTCTACCCTGCTTAACTGTATACACTCCCACATCGGATTTTACATTCATTTTCTGAAAAGCTCTCTCGTGCTCTTCTGTAATGGCTTTGAAATATGTTGTGATCCACTTACCAAGACTCTCTCCCAAAACCTCGTTCGATTCTCTGTCAATAGAAGAATGCTGATAATTTTGAAGGCAGTTCGCCATCTTCGCCAAAAGACGCCACTGATCCTTAAGATTCACATTTTGGAAGAGAGTGAAGTCTAGAATTAATGGCGACCAGCCGAGTACAAAAAGAAGGATATTATTATGGTACTTCCGATCAATATCAATATTGGTGAAATTGGGGGATACAAGCTTGAATTTGCAAATTTTACCGAATTGACTCGGAAACTTGGCTGAGTTGACTTGAAACTTGGCCGAGTTGACTTGAAACTCTTTTTTTTTTTTAATTTTTAGTATTTTTCTATATTTTATGATTTTCAAAGTTTTTAAAATAAATAATATTTTTTTATATATTTAAATATTTAATAATTAATTAATGACTCGCCGAGTCGACTCCTGAGTCATCGAGGTGACTCGACCCGATGGACTTTGAGTTGATTAGAAAGTTTTAAAACATTGATATGGACTTGTAGATAGGGAGAACCATGGTAGGTAATTGTATATATATTTGTGTTTTTTTTTTTTTTAAATACTGTTCTTTTACACATTGTTTTGTTATTCATTCGACTATAAAACATGATGTTTTTTTGGATGAGATCATGAGAATCTTGATAATAATTGGGAAATTGGGAATTTCTTTTTGTAAGTATAAGAAATTTATTGGATAGGGGTTTCTAGAGGCTGATGAAGCCTACCAAAACCCCAAAAAAGAAGAAAAAAATACATAGGAAAAGGAAACAACTACAACAGCCAACTAAAAGTCCAATACTACAACTCCCAACAAGCTTCCAATTCCAATCCCTCTCTCTTCTGACCAAATCGGGCCAAATGAACACTACCTCCTTCAAAAATAATATGTTCCATAGAATTTGGTTTGGTGAAGATGTGCTTAAAAAAAAATCTAGAAAAAAAAAAATCCCATCTTCTTTATATACACACTACACTTTGCAAAGCAAGGAAAGACTTCATGAAGCTCTCTTCATAGAAATAAGGGTCGGGCCCCAGTGACAACCCTAAAATGACAAGCTCCCATTACAGGACACAATATGAGCCACGTGGCTCACTCTTATAGGACTTTGACCGTATGGATGTTTGGTCAATCCCTAGGTGGACCTATAAACCAAAAATCTGCCTGATTAGTGATTTCTAAGCGTTGGATCTTTGTACCTCAAATACTGCTCAAATTCCCACAGTTGAGATCAACCCATGAAAATAAATCCAATCCAACGCCTAGAAAAATAATACTGTTTCTCTCTCTCTCTATCTGGTTGAAAGGCAATAGAACATGCATAGTTTAGATTTCGTGTTGATTGAATGAACCTAACCATCTGATGTATAGACTTTCTTTTATTTCTACTTCATTCATTGATGTTTGAGTTTTCACCCAATTTGTATGATTTGGGGCTCTGATTGGATTAATGGGTCTGAGGGTTACATGTATGGAGTGGTACTATATGGTGTATCACCTGGAACATCCACTAACAGAATACAACAACTTGTGCTTCATCATGTGCATCTAATCACCTTGAAAACTATGCGAATGTTTGTAAAAAAAATTTGAGTTTTCAGTTGATCGAAGGTTAATTTTTCCCTTCCAAAACCATTTCAAAACCAATCACATTTATATGGAAGGTGATTTTTCCCTTCATTTCTATTTGCACCATTCAAATCTTGGGGCACGGCTTCTATGTGCCGGGGGCTGTACGGACCAAACAAAACGGCCCTATTCAAGTTGTGCTATGTCAGCAAAAAAGCTAAAAGTAACCATGCTCCCGACGTAACCAACTAACCTGGGTTGCGGTTGTGTTTGTGATTGCAAAAAACTTTAGCTTTCTGGCTGATGCACAACTTGACCAGGGCCGTTTTGTTTGGTCCGTACAGCTTTGGCGCATGGAAGCCGCTCCCCAAATCTTGTGCCTTTTCAAAGGGACTCTAGTTGTTTGTACTGATATGTTATAGTTCCACCTTGTGATCTGACCGTTTATCTCAGCCACTCTTTATGGCGCACGTGCCAGGAAGATATAAGAGGAGAAGATCTGATTGTTCGCATGAGATGAATGGGAAGATCTCATCCATCCCTTATGCCTTTATGAAGCCTTATAAGATAAGAGGGGGGATAACTGATGTGTCTTGTTATATAGATTCAGGTTTTAATTGGTCCTTGCAACTGATTTTTCCTCTTTTTTTTTTTATCTCTTTTGTTCAAAGATCTTCGAGATGGTGAGCTCATGCACTGAGAGAGTTTCAGTCTCTTTGCTCCTATGTATACAAAGGTTTGGAGTAATCTCCATCTCATTCATGATGAAAATGTGGCACAAAGTAGCTAACGTGCACACTCATCCGGCATTATGCAGCACATAAGGTCGAGATGTCATGAGGTATTAGTGATATTTTTAGTGCCTAGTGCTCGAACCTGCTATCGGCCTTTTTTAATGGGCCACGTGGCACACTCTTAGAGGAATCTGACCATATGGATGTTTGGCCAATGAATCCCTAGGTGTCCCTAGAAAAGGCCGTAAAAAAAGGTCGGTCCTGGAGCCCGACCCTTTCTTAAAAAGGTCATTTGGATCATCATTAATGCTAAATGTCTTTATCTTCTCTTAGTGAGGGGTCGTAGGTTTTGTTTTTTAGCTTATTATGTCCATAGAGTGAGCAAAATTTAAAAGGAAAAAGATGTAACAAGGTAATTCTGAAACTTTTTCAAATGCGGAATCACAATTTTTGTTACTCACTGCACTCATCTGGGCCCACTAACCGCATGGATTTTTTATCCTGCCCCTTGGTGGATATACACACCAAAAATCAGCCTGATTTGTAATCTTTAACCATTAGATTTTAGTACTCTTTAAGTCATTCTTATAGCCATTGAATTGAACCATTCTTTTAGTACTTAAAACCAATGGCTAAAAATTATCAAACAATCTGATTTTTGGTATGACCGTCTACTAAAGGGTGAGCTAAGCATCCAAGCAGTCAGTGGGCCCAGATGGCAGCGGTGAGTAACAAAAATGTGCTTCTGCATTTGAAAAGATCTCAGGTATTCCTTGTTACATCACGACCCAATTTTAAAAAGTCTTTTTTAACTTTAAAAACATCTTTTAGATTATTTTTATAAAAAGACTTTTGGCTGAAAATATATTTTTATAGAATAAACACTTTTTTATAAAATGGTCTTCCAAACAATCTATTATTTTGGAAAAAAGACTTTTTTTTTTTAAGAAAAAAATAATTTTTCCGAGTCTAAAATGGCGATCCAAATACCCCGAAGTTTTATTAGAGGGGTTACAATTCAATTATATATATACTAGTGGGTGCCCCATGCCATCGGCACTCCTCGACAAAGAATTTGCCAAAATCAGGTGAGTGGCGGAGATCCACCGTCCATTTGGGGGAGGATTAGATCTCAGCCCTTCTTTGTCGATGCTTATAAGAGGAGGTATATATAAGTAGGGAGACAACCAATGTGTTTTGTTATATAAAATAGTAAATGGCCCATGCCCACGGCACTTTCCGACAAAAGTGTTTGCAAAAATTGGGTGCCTTCGGTACTCGAACGGTATAACGGACTGGAGCGTTACCGTTTTTTCCATTATAACGGATTGTAACTCACAGAGGGAGAAATTGGAAAATAACATAAATAACAAAAAATAACGGTATTGAAATTTAAATTTTGAATAAATTGAGGTCAAATGAGGCGGATTGAGTGGCTGAAATCTAACTGTCCACTTTAGATCGATGGATTTGATCTCAACCACTCTTTATCTAACCGTCCACATTAGATGGATGGATAAGATAAGAGAATACAACCGAGTTGTCTTGATATATGCGTGGGTGGCCGGTGCCCACGGCACTTTCCGACAAAGTGTTTGTCAAAATCGGGTGGGAGTCAATCTCAGCCATTGATATGAAGCATAGTGGATCTCAGCCACTCATTATTGAAGCCATATAAGATAAGAGGGGTATAAGAAAACTATTAAATTTCCATTAAATTCTATTTTGTTTTCAAATTTTAAATTTTAAAATTTCAAAATTCAAAATTTGAATTTCAGCACCACTTTTTTCCGTTAAAATCATTAAAATCTATTTTTTCATTTTTGCCCCTGGCCGTTTCAATCCGTTTTAACGGTAACACCCCTCTCGAGGCATAAAAAGTGGGGCTCCTGAGCCTGACCCTTGGGCTATATGTAAATCCAACCCATTTCATTCCTTATATGTAGGTAAATAGAAGGTGACACGTGCCCACGGCACTCATCGACAAAGCGTTTGTCAAAATTGGGTGTGAGTGGCTGAGAACCACCGTCCATTTGGTGTGATAAGATCTCGGCCATCCTTTATTAAGCCAGATAAGAGGGGGAGACAACCATCATGTTTTGTTATACAGATGTATAATGGGTGGCTGGTGCCCTCGGCACTCCCCTACAAAGCATTTCCCAAAATCAGGTGTGAGTGGTTGAGATCCATAGTCAATTTGGGGGATAAGATCTCGGCCATCCTTTGTGAAGCCGATAAGAGGGTATAAGTGGGAAGACAATTCCCCTGTTAAATTAATCCAACCATCTAAATTTTATTTTATGTAAGGGTTGATACGGGCCCTTGGATATATGAAGCCTATAAGAGGGGGAGACAACCGCTGTGTTTTGTTATATAGATAGTAGGTGGCCTGTGCCGACGACACTCTCCAACAAATCGTTTGCCAAAATCGGGTGTGAGTGGCTGTGATCCACTTTCTATTTTGGAGATAAGATCTTGGCCCTTCTTTGTTGAAACATATAAGAGGGGGAGACAACTTCCCTGTTTTGTTATATAGATTTTCGCTCCAGAAGCAACCTGGACCCTAGGATATTTTATCAATTGGCACCCTTGCTCCCGCTCCACTCCACATTCTAGTCATTTTGGTTTTGTCATCACAAACTTCACCTTCTTTTGATTTTCTATTTCTTTATATTCAAGAAAAAACATTCCCCCACTCACTCAACCTATTGATAAAATCCTTTGTATTTAAATATCCATGAAACTCAGGTATATCTTCTTTAATTCCACTATTCAAATCATTTTCCAAGAGTGATGATTTGAAATTCAAGAACATGGGCTTTCAATACTTCTAAATTAGTAAAACAGATGCATTACAAATTACTAAATCTAGTGTTCTTTTATAAAAATTACAAATTATAATTCTTTTTGCCGTATGTCGAATTGTTAACTTGGATTTCACCTTCACTCATTGTCACCCTTCTCTTGGGTATTATTCTTGTTAGCAATTCAGCAAACAGTCACATATGATACCCTTGTTTTTCTTTTTCAGAAAACTTTTTACATGGTCCTAGTTTTTGACATGTATGAAAAATTCATATTTTTTACTAAAATTGTATAAATTGCATTTTTTGTTGAAAAAATATTTTAAATATGCATACCGAAAAAGTCATTAGCTAACTCTTCACTCCTTAAATCCTCTCTCCTTACTTCTTCCTCCCCTCAACTCCTCTCAACCTCACGAAACTGGTTAGGATTGTCAATGGAATGGAGTTTGGATCTCATTATGGTAGGTCTAGACCTGATCCAATAGCTTATCAGATCATTCATATCCAGACCTGATTCGATAAGCTATTAGATCAGATTGGGGAGACCTAACATTGAGACGATTTAATCAATAAAGCTATTAAATTTGATTTTAAAAAATATAAATATAAATTTTTAATTCAAATAACAAATATTGGTAGAGGAATTTATCAACATATATTTTGTTAATAATATCGGATCGGATCGATGTAGATTTGGAAACAATCTGACAGCTCTCGAAAATTGATTCTTAGGTCCAAAGTTGATGCTAGCAGATTGGATTGGATCAAGTAATCTAGGCAACCTGATCCATTGCCAGCCCTACCACAAGCCTGGGGGTGTGCATTCAGGTAGCTCGACCTGACTCGAGCCCAATTTTTCTTGAGTTTTGGGTCGGCTTGAGCCTAACTCGAATTTAGTTGGTCAGAAACATCGAACTTGTTTTTTTTTTTTAAAGAACCCCTCATTTTTATTTTTATTTTGAGATTTTTATTTTTTTAAAAGGGTTTTAGTGGGGCCCAGAACCGCCCAATCCTGAAACTCGGCCAGAGCCCAAAACCTAACCCGAGCCCGATGCCACTTTCTAAGCTTCAAGTAGGGTCAGATTGCGGTTATAGAGTTTTGGTCTGGCACCCAACCTGACTAATTTTGGGCTGGGCTCGGGCTAGCCCGAAACCCCAAACTTTTAGGATGACCTAAAACCCTAAAATCTTGGGTTATACAAAGTAGCTTGAATGTACACCCCTACTTGGGCCATCCGAGCTCAAAAGTAGAAAATAGGTTTTCTCGAGTTGGGTTTCAAGATTACTAAAACCCATTCGAGAGAGTTGAGAAAGAGAACTTTGAAAAGAAAACATAACTCAAGTATAGAGATTTTTCTAAGGTTGGGCCCGAGTATCAAGCTTGAGTTTGGACTAGATATAGTCTCTTGCTCGACAAGGGGGACCCAGGCCAGAGGTTCAAAATTTTGGGATAGGTTTTACCCCAAAAATGGAGATGGACTCAAGCCTAGTCTCAAATGTACACTTGTGCATCGACCAACTCTTGGTCTGTAATCTATTGTGACTAACCATAATATGTACACATGCGCTGGTATAGACACCCAATTTTGACACGATTTTCTAATTTGACGATCGACAATCTTTATTTTCATCTTCATTGATCGATAGATTACCTAACTTATCTCAACCCTTAGAATATTTTTAACCAATCATAGAAAAACATTTAAAACCATCAACCACTCTTAGAAAATATTTTTAGAATCTAAAACTATTACTAGAAAATTACCTCCTAAGTTATAAGAATTTAGTCAAAATTTAATTTTTATTGATAAATGATAAAAAATACTTGTATATATCTTTGATTTTATATTTAAATTTTATTTAAAACAAAATTATTTGTTTCTAAGTCCTTTATTAAGAAAAATAATTTTACCAAAATCAAATAACTTAGTCGTAAAATTAAAGATTATATTTATAAATTCTTAAATAATCTCAACTTTTGATAACTTGTGAGTAAATGATATATCCAATATTAAAAAGTACTTTAAAAAATCTTTTAAAATATTTTTGCCTTATCGATTTTGGACTTAAAATAAGTATTTTATTAATTATTGATTAAAACTCTAAATGTGCAATGTTGATTTATATGGATGCATCAAGGTTCATACATCATGATATACCTTTGATGAAACCACGATCAAGTTTATCTATCCAACTCATCATCTCTATTGTTTTCATATTTTACTCGCATATTTCTTATTTATAATTCTCATTTAATTCTCCTATAACCGTTTAACTTTTTAGAATATCAATTTTTTTTTTCGACAAATTAAAATTTTCTTAAAATATTTATATTGGACAAACTTTGTTTTTACTCTTTTACCCTCTAAATTATCAAAAAACCTTAACCTTTATTCCCAAACTATCCCAAACCTTATCTTTCATTTATAAATACCCTTCCCTCAAATGAGGAAAAATATCATTCCATACCCTCTTCTTTTGCTTAAAGAAATTCTATAAAAATCATTTGTTAATAGATTAAGTGAAATGAGGAATAACTATTTTTCTTGTTCACTTCATTTTTTCTCAAGAAAAAGAAGAAGAAAAAAAAGAAAAACTATTTAAAAGGTATAATAGAAACCACGTAGGGGTGGTTAAGCTACTCACCCTATTTTTTATTTCATTTATTGAGTTTTATTTTATGTCTTATTGTTATTTTACTTTTAGTTAATTTTTTATTTTTATTTTAAGTTACTATTTTTTTCTCTTTAACATATATGGAGATTTTGAAATGCTTGTAATTAATAGTAAGATGATAAATTTTTTTATGTTAATTTATTTATCTCTTTAACATATATGGAAATCTTGAAAAACTTATAATAATAATGTGATCCATATATTTTTTATTTTATATTAATCTCTCTAACATAAGTAAAATTCTAAAATACATGCATAATAAGGTGATTCATTTTCTTCTTTTTATTTGTCTTTTATTTTATTTATTTACCTTTATTTTTTTTGTCTCGATGATTATTTAGTTTTAGATTACTTTCTTCAGCTTCCTTTATATTGATCTACTTCTCTTTTTCTTCGTCTCCTTTGACATATGTAAATATTTTGAAATGCATGCAAAATAAAGTGATTTACATTTCTCATTTATGTTCTTGTACATATAATTTTATATTTTTTTTCTTCTTTTTTATCGAAACTAGAAAATATGATTGAATTTACAAGATTACGTAATCATTTAAATATGGATAGATTGGGGTGCTTAGCACCTTCCCTAGTCTATAAATAACATACCCGATAAAATTTTAAACTTGTTAGTAGATCAAATAGAGTCATGAATTAGTATATTGTTTATTTTGTTATATTATCAATTTTCAAACTCGATGACCAATGACACCGTTAAAAAGGTTGGTGGTGACTCCAAAAGATTTAGTTTTTTTTGCTCTCGTTGGATTGAGTTTTCTCATAGTCAGCAAATAATATGAACCATGTGGCATATTCTTAGAGATTTTTGACCGAATGGATGTTTTGCCCAACCTCAGATGGACATACAGATCGAAAAGCCTGATTAATGATTTATAAGCATTGGATTGATGTTAATTTCATATGGGTTGCTTTTTAATTGTGGAATTTCAGCATTATTGTTATTTAGGGTAGAAAGATCAAAGGACTAATAAAGCTGATTATTGGTTTTGAGTCTACCTAATAATTGACCAAACATCCATAAGGTTAGCATCCTCTAAGAGTATGCCATTTAACTCATTTGTGTTCGGTCCACAACTTTGCTTATCAGTACTCTTGTGTAGTTACTCGACTCTCATGTGTGTAGGAACTAGTTAATTGTATACACTTACATTAATTTTGCATCTATTTTCAAAATAACTATTTCCTACTCTTTTTTGCTCTTCAAGAACTGAGAACCAAGAACTGCAATGGCTTTGAAAAGTCTCTTTCGCTCGTCAAGAATGAAGAACCATAAACCAAGAACCGCAATGACTTTAAAGAATAAATCAAACTCACTGTAGTTCTTCATTGACCGTAAAATAATATTTTCTTCGTTAAAAGCTTTGAGCCGCCTTTACTATCTTCTAAAAGAGATGATGCCAATTAATGTGTGCATTTTGGACGACAATCAAGTCATAGATATAGGCCACCCACTGGATATAGATCAAAGGATATCACCATGGTTCTCCATACTAATGTCAATATTGCTTTAAGTAAAGAATTCATCGGCTGGATCATATAGTATGGATACAATTACGGAATTGATGATGATTAGGAGATAGATTTGTGGAAGAATGATGTTGGAATGTTAAACATGAGTTACACTATAAGGAGTATTAATTAATTGTTAATTTCTATTTTTTATTATTGTTCTTATTTTTACCAATTTTTTTCTTGATTTGTGTCTGTAAATCATGATTATGATCAACTGTTTAAAGACCACCTTAAATCGATTCAAATCCATAGCACATAGAAAACACGTTATGTGCAATGGAGATCATCAAAGTGTCCATTAATTGTGAAAGAGCCATATCAATGGATGGTTTGACTTATATGAATAGAGTTCCAAGGATTTCAAGACTTCAACCCCATATTGGGCCATATGGTGGCGCTCCAAGTTTTTTCAATTCTTAATTTGTGTCTATAAATTATGATCATTGATCGTATCAAATGCAAGAACATTTTGAAGACTACCTTCCACGGATTCATTATCCATAGTACAGAGAGGACATGTTGCATTTGGGCACCGGAGACCCATATATAGAGCCATTAGTTTGTGGCATTCAAAGTTTTACTATTTGGTGAAAAAATACTTTGAGATTTTAGTGTGAAATGAAACTTGTTGTAAATCAGTAAGAACAATGAAAAGAAAATCAACTCAAACCAAGAAAGCGAAACTTGCAATTGGATTTGACAAGGGGAAAAACATTATCTAGAATATATTTTTTAGCGAAACATCCATAATTATGTAAAAAAACTCTTATTATTTTTCTTTAATGAGTCGAATCAAGTCAATTGACTCAAATAAGTGTCTGAGTCGACTCAATGAATTGCTACTAATTGAAACAGTAGTCCAAGTCTACCCAAAATAAATTCGAGTCAAGTCAACTTAGAACTCGAACGAGTCGTCTCAACGAGTTTTATAACAACATTAAAATTGATTAAAATATTGGTACCACATCCAGTCTTAATGAAATTTGGCGCAATTTATTATTACTACCTATAAAATACTTCCCAGAACTATTGGCAAATAGGTAATGTATTTAAGTTGGTTGAGAGTTAAAAAGTGAAGAATGGTCTAGAAGCTTCTGTGAAAGATGTAGAGAACGAAACCCATGGGGTGCATGTGGAAGGAGTTCATGCATATCCAATTAGACATGACACGATGTAGTTGTTAGATATATTTTTTAAAAATAAAGGATGTTGTCTTATTATCTTTTTATACTTTTTTCGTAAACGATAGTAGAAGTTTTAGTCCCACATAAGAAAATAGAGAGAAAACTTGTTGTCTTTATAAAATAAAAAATCTCACATACAAGTGTAATTGATGGATACATGTGGAGAGAAGTTATTGTGCATTGTGTGAAGCACCATCACACATCTGTGCAAAAGGCAATTGCGCATTATTTTTTGACATACCCCCAAGTTGTCATTGAAATTTGACATATCCCTCACAAATTAAAAAGTAGTTAACTTACCCCCATGACTCCGTCCACTGTCTATTACCGTTATTGACTCAAGTTTGACTAATAATTTTTTAAAAGGAAGAAGATGTCCCTTTCTTCAACCTTAGAACATGTGGTTTTTAGTCAAAACTATCACGCCCCGAATTTTGACTACACAAATCTCGAGGTGTGTGTCGCGTGTCCTGAATCCAATGCAATTCATGATGCATAAGGCAAAACTAGCTTGTCTCTCACATCTAATAAGAGTTATAAAAAGTAGAGTAAATTTTTTTATTTTTAAAACTGCGGAAGTGCGAACTTATTAGAATTACGACTATGTCCGGACTATCAATTTGAAGTGATCAGTGATAAGACAAGATATAAACTATAATTATCATGTGTTATAATGGTATTATACAATAAAGAGGTATATGATATTTAATGATATAATATATGTATGAACGATGAATCTAAACATTCTAACGATAACAACCTACTAACTACACTATCATAATGCAAACCGCTCCACTGCATTTGATTCCCTCTCCACTGTCAATCTAAATGACTCTTCAATTCTTCTTAGTCTTTCAATTCTTTTCTGCAAGACTGTGAGTGAGTGAGCTTTTATGAAAAAACTTATAAGTAAATCCAACTTTTAACATGTTAGGGAATAAAATATTTGATAAATACAAAACAGGCTAATTTCATGAGAACACAAGTAAAATTATTTTAATGCAACTAAACAAGTTTGAAAGTCAATGATACGATAAAATCCATGATAGCAAAATAGAAACATGTACAATAGCAATTAAACCAATTTCATAAAACAAATAAAGTCATTTTCCAAAGTAATGTAAAATGATTATGAGATGCATGCACGGGATGCAAATTTTCAATCATAATAGTAATAGGCCCAAATCGTAACCTCTCATTCCATAATAAGCGTTATTCATGAGTCTACCTATAACATGCAATATAATATCTAATTTTCTCTTATCGCTTATCCAATATCCTCTTTCCAAAGCTTCTTTGGACATACTATGGATACAACTGGTTTTCTTACCGCCCCAGTCAGGATCTCTTTCCAAGTAACCATCCTCATCTAAACCAAGTATCTATATCACAATCTAATCCATCTTTGTAACCAAGTCACCAATATAATATATAGCTCCCAAGTTAATCTGCTGGAGTCTGTCTTGGGACTGATTTCTACCGCGTCATACGATGACGACTACAAGTTTATTAAGGATCCAAAGCTTATCCAGTGCGGTTACCCACCTACACCCGCGTCTAAATGCCCATCGGACAAGCATGTATCTCTAGGGTCCGCATGATCACATAATTAAATGACGATTATCTGCAATCGTCATTTAATCAAACTCAAATCTGCAAAAGCCAAATCGACGATTTATTTATAGTGCAAATACAAGGTCGAACCACAAGAAAGAGTGAGAATAGTAAAATTAACTTGATCAACCAAAAATAATTCTAACAAAAAAAAATAATTTATAACTTATATTTAAGAGAAAGAGTTTTTACCGGTCATCAACAAAGGTTGTCAATTTCTTTAATGACCGAAAAATATTACACTTTATAATCAAAATTAAACTAAAAAAAGAAAAAATTATAAGAAGAACAAAGGAAAGACTAAAAAAAATAAATAAAAAAAAGAGGAAAGAGAGATCCGATGCTAATTGAAGACTGTAGCCCGGAAATATGTGTAGCCGAGAGATATGTTCAGCCGGAGAGCAACCAAGAGAAGAACTCATTCCATCATCCATTGAAGGTCCTTTTATAGGCTGTGATGTATAACATTCTTTCCATCTTTAGTTTATTAAGACTTTCATTTTTTAGAAAAAATATTTTCAAAGATAAAAATAATTATATAAAATATATTTTTCTTTTCTCAATAGAATCACTAACCAAATTATTGTTTTGAAAATTAATAAAATATTCTTTTATTTTTTTAAAACTTCATTTTGAAAATCAGTGAAATATTCTTCTATTTTTCAAAAGGAATTTTTCTTATGATGAGATATTTATTCCTCAAACATTCTATCATTTTTAAATTTTAAAACCAAAACCATCATTTCATTTTTAGAAAGCCATCCTTATGTCTTTTGTAATCTGGACCATTCATATTGTTGTAATACCAACCACATTGGTTCATGCTTAGTCCACCAACTTGGCCCACTGCATTGGCCCAATTTCTGGTCCAACTTCTTGGCCCATCAACATAGTCCACCCTTTTACTCAAATTTGGGCTTTGTACATAAGCTTTTAGGCTTGGACTTATGCTTGCTTTAGTCTTGGGCTCGGGTACCTAATGAAATAAGATTATTAATATAAAGTAATTGATTTATTAAGAGAAATCTAATATACAATTAGTGAAAAGAGAATATCATATTTTTCATGTAAGTTTGAGAATTTATGTAGGATAATTCTAATAATCAACTAAGAAAAATGGGGTAAAAATACATAAAATGATGAATTATCACTACCCACAACATGATACATGTTATAAGGTTAGCCCCACAACTATTTAATGGCCCACCCGCAATCACACACACACACAATCGCCACGCACGCACACACTACCACATACTAACAGAGCTAATCACTCCTCCACATGGCATACTCAAAGAGGACGCTGAGTGTATGACGTTATGGTTACCCTTCAGGTAGACCTGAAACACAACAACCAAAAAAAAAAAAAAAAAAAGAGAACAAGGTGCCGCCTCTTACTACATGGGGGTCCACCTATGAGATTCACACAAGATAAGTGTGCCAAGTGGCACACTCTAGGGAGACACTAACATATGGTTGCTTGACTCAAAACTAATCTTACCCCCTCCCATACCCGTTGTTACAATCTCGAGATTTAAAATGATTTTTTAAAATTTAAACTAACAATACCTAACATACGACTCCTCTGTTTTGGTCGACTTAAGGATACAAAACAGAGGCTACGCCTCATCCAACCGTACATAGGCATGGTGGGTCCTACTAGGAGGGATCCACCTTAGATATAATCCACGTGGATGATAAACTTACGTCCAGTTGGAACTACTATATCAAAATAATGTAAGAAGTCTAAAAAACTCACCGTTGGATTGGGAGCCGACTCCTTGGTTAGATCTCAACTATTGGAGCTTAAGTTTTGATCAAAATCAAAGGTTGCATTTTGCTACTGCTAACGGCCTATGGAGACGTGGTTCAAGGAGCTATTGCACGTGCACTTGAAGTCATTATCATGGGTTGATTTCCACTGTGGAACGCTTGAGCAACGACGACCAAGGTCGGAAGGCTAAGATTAAGGGAGGATGAGGCGCTAGCACAAGAAGTTGATTAGGTGGATGTTCATTGGACCGGGGATAATAGTTGACCATGGCGTTTGTTAGTGTGAAGCGATGATAGCAGCAGGTCTGATGATGGTCGTGAGGACCAGCACTGCGAAGAGCCACACCACCATCATAGGGATGGTTGGTGAGATTAATCAAGGAGGTTTTTGGTGCTGGAGGAGGGGACGTGTTGATGGAAGGGATGGCCATGGTTGAAGAAATTGTTGAGGATGAAGAAGAAAGGTGAGGTGTCGGATGAGGGAGGTGGTTCTCCATTGATCAGATACTTGTATGCTAGCGGCTGGGGTGGTTAGGAGGTGGTGAGAAGAGAGGTCATATCAAGGTTCGAATCCACTAATCAATGATGGAGGGTGGTCCATGGATTTAGTAGCTTGAGCTAAACAGTACGTGGATGGCTAGTGCTACTCCAAGGTGAATAGGATACGTGGATTGATCTAAATAGCAGGCTGGTTGTACGTGGGTTGATGACGTCGTGGAGCAAGGGAATAGGTGTGGTAGTGGTTTACACTATGAAATCAATTACAAACCAATGGTTGCATCAATTGATAGAGAGATTGGGCAGTGGAAAGCTTTGTGTGAATGGTTGCGATATGTGTTGGTAGCCAGATTGTGATATGAAACATCACATTTTATCGGCTTATGAAGCACATGATTAGACATAACTCTTCATGGTTGATTAAGGAGAGTCATATGAGTTTCTAGTTTGAAAATTGGTTGGGTACTTGGCCTATAGTTGATCCAAGATAGGAATATTACGTTTTTTGAGGCAGCATAGAGGAATTTTTTACTAGAGCCTTTGAGGCAAGAAAATGTGGATGATATCACCACTATTTATGAGAGTAGTCTTTTCGCTAATGGTGAGGATGAAGAGGGGCGGATTTGGCTTCCTTCTAGTCATAGCGAATTTACTATCAAGTCAGCTTATAATAGTTAGAGATTGAAAAATCCTCAGTGGTATCTAGCAAAATGGGTATGGCATAAAAATGTGCCTATTAAAATTACAATTTTCATTTGGAAATTAGCTCATGGAGTCATCGTGGTTGATTCGGTGCTTCAGAAGAGTTTTGTTAGGATGGCATCTTGTTGTTACTGATATTCCTCCCTTAATTCTGAGAATCTCAAGCATTTATTCATTAATAGCGATATTGCGAAAGTAGTGCGGAAGCCTTTTGAAGATATTTTTGAAATTAATAGTCGTAGTTGGGATTGAGTCGTTGTTACGTAAATGGTTTAAAGCTACGTCATGTCACTCTCAACTGGGTATTTTACACGTCATTACGCCAGTCGTGATTCTATGAGAGATTTGGTTACAGAGGAACAAACGTAAATATGAGGGTAAAGGTAACAACAGTTCTTACATTATTATTAAAAAGATATGGTGCTGGATTAGTGACATTAACTCCATGTTATCTCCAACTAAACCTAATGATGGACGATTCAATCACATTCTGGTTAAGATACATATGGAGAATTTCTATATAAAAAATAGAGGAATATTGAAAATTGTTTGTTAGAAGAAGTTAAATTTTGGCGAGGTTGTGCTCAATGTAAATGGGGCGTCTTTCGGTAATAACCTCGCTAGTAGGGGTAGCTTCATTAGAGACAAGTTCGGCAACCTTATTATGGCTTTCCACTCTTTTTACGGCAGAGGTATAAATAATCTTGCAGAGTTGATGGCTCTTTTCGATGGGATTTATGTTTGCAAGAAGCTTGGTCTCCACAAAGTTCATATCCAGTCCTACTCTGAGTTAGTGGTGTCTTGTATTACTAGGCCTGTCTCTATTCCACGGCTTCTAAAACCTTGGTGGTGGAAAATTATGGAGATTCTTAAAGAATTTGACTTTTCTATAACTCGTGTCTATAGAGAATCGAATACAACAACGGATTACATGGCCCTTTTGGGGTTTTTTAACAAATCCTACATGGAGATTGGAGAGAACGTCCCCCCTAAGCTTACTGGCCTTCTTCAGTTGGATAAGATTGGTACCCTGCATATTAGAGCTTAGCCTAGTTTGGTTATTGGTTTCTCTTCTTTACTTTACACTCATTTTCAGTTGTATAGATTTTTGAGGGGTCAGGCAACCACGTCCCCTCTGTCTAGGTGTATTTTTCTATTTTTCTTTCAATAAAATTCCCCTCCCCTCGTGGAGGATCCCAAAAAAAAAAATCGATGCACTCATTCGCCACCAAAACACTATCAAGAATCTACCTCCTTGGAACGAAGACATCCTGCTCAGGCGAGACAATGGAGGCAAGAACACTACAAATCCTCAAAACAAGGACCTTGGCTATGATTTTGTAGCTGCTCGCCACGGGGCTAATTTGCCTATATTGAAAGATACACTCCACTCCTTCAGAATAATCGTAAAATATGTACAGTTGGAACCCTAGTCTAGAAAATTGTTATCCTTGAAACCCTTTACTAAATTTATGAAATCCGACCCCATTGTCTCCCAATATAACTCATAGAAAGCCATCTTGAAGCTATCTGGGCTAGGGGCCTTGTCTTCCTTCATGGAGTGCAGAGCTCTAACTGCATCATATTAAAAATATATGCCTTTCCAACAACTCTTTCTGCCCCTCCCCAATCTGCGACAACTCAAGACCATCGACTCTAGCCTAAAAGAATGCCTCTCCCAATACAACTCTGAGTAGAAAGCACTAACTCCACTCATAATCTCATCTTCATCACTAAGCTCCCTACCCCCAATCTTCATAGAATCCAAAGAGTTTACCCTTCTTCTTGCATCTGCCATCCAATGAAAAATTTGGTGTTATTATCCCCCTCTTTTAACCATTTGACTATAGATCTTTGCTTCCATCTAATCTCTTCCAATCTAAGAATAGATTAGAGCTCCTCTCCGAGGCTACATCTTCTACCTCTATCCTCCATACTAGTACCTCCATTTCCTCCTTATCCAAAGATAGAATCTCTTCTAGAATACAGTCCCTCTTACTTTCTACTTTTCCAAACTCAACCTCACTCCAAATCTTAATCTTCCTTTTAAGATCACGTACCCCAACTTCTTCCTGAACACCACACTCGGTCTCCCACCAGCCACTAAATCCCCCACCACTCTTAACTTTCAAAAAAGCCCAACACTTTCAACCACATATTTTCGAACCTAAACGGCCTAGATCTAGAAGTCTCTCTCCCTATTTGGAGAAAGATGGGCGAGTGATCTGATGTCAGCCTTGGCAATATAGACTGCCTAATATCAGGAAACAAATCCTCCCACAAATCAGAGACCAACAATTTATTCTCTCTTGATTGTTAGACCACGTAAATCTTCCTCCGTGAAATGGGAGGTCAACCAGAGAGTTAGATCTTACAAAGTCACCAAAATCCCTCATGCTTCTAGTAATTCTATTACTTCTTCTATCCCCTTTCTTCCTATCAGTGAATCTAGTAATGGTGAAATCATCACTAACACACCAAGGGCCAATCCCACAAGCCCCTAATATCGGACAACACTTCCCACAGCTACCTCCTTTTTCTTATAGAATTGGAGCCGTAAACCCTAGTGAAAATCCAAGTAGCTAGAGCTATTGGCCCGAAGACGACAAAAAATAGAGACTGAGAAGGCTCCCAACAAGCTATCCATCGTTTCCACTACTAGGTCATCCCACAAAACCAAAATACCACCAGACATTGTAGCAGCGCATTGTCCAAAGGTCCAAGGTCCAGAGTCGAGACCATTGATGGTCATCAATATTCCCACCCCATGATCCCAAAGACCACCACACAGAATCCAAAAGACAACCACATAATTTCGAAGAACATCCATTGGTTCAAATGATATTACTCTTATCATTTTCCATTGACAAAACGATCATGCCGCTTATAGTGAAATGCAGGTGGTTATAGGTTATGAGCAGAACTTTGCTGCTGGACGTCCGTCATCAACATTGAGGATGGACCTCGGTATGAGCCACGCGACACTCTCTTAGAAATCGTTGACCATATGAATCTTTGCCAACCCTTCTTATATAGTGATTTCTAAGCGTTGGATTGGAGTCGTTTTCATGGGTAATTTTTAACCGTGAGCATTGTTTGGGGTACAAAGATCCAAAGGTTTGAAATCACTAATAAGGCTGATTTGTAGGTCTACCTAGGGATCGAGTGATCAACCAAACATCCATACGGTCAGTGGTCTCCAAGATTGTGCCCCTAGGCCCATAATGTGGTTGGTTTTCAACGTCCGTCAGCAAAGTTATACTCAGCTAATGAGATCATGCGTTGATTCCGTGGTAAAAATCTAGCCAGCTATACGATATTACCGTCCGATATGCCACTTTCATTTTGTATTGAATGGCTGTGATAATCCCAACAACTTGATATTTTCCATCCACAAAAGCATCTAGGTGGGTTCGGAGTAAAACTTCTGTCACAACGCAAAATATGAGACACGTAGCACACTCTTAGTGGGCACTGACCGTATGGATGTTTGGCCAGTCCCTCGGTGGACATATAAACCAAAAATCAGCCTGATTAGTGATTTAAAACCTTTGGATCTTTGCACCCAAAAACGCTCAATAATGCTCAAATTCCTACCGTTAAAATCAACCCATGGAAATAACTTCAATCGAATCTCTTAGAAATCACTAATCAGGCTGGTTTTTGGTTTATAAGTCCACCGAGGGACTAGCCAAACATCTATACAGTCAGCGTCCACTAAGAGTGTGCCGCGTGGCTCGAATTGTGCGTTGTGACAGTAGCAGTGTGACAGAATTTTTTTTTAGGCTACTCCCAAGTCCCAATCTTAAAAAAAACAGGAGTCCCAATCTTAAATAGAGCTGGATGATATGGTCGCATATCCTCATCATTCTGATTTATAGACGATAGCTTCAATATAGAATCCAAGACTGTAAATCGATTCACTCCCCAATCTCTACTGTGAAAATTGCCCTTCCCTAAAAAGGAGGTATTTTTCCCCTTCACAATACAGTGAAAAGCAAAGAAAACCCAGCAAACAAATTCCCCTCTCTCCTTATATACATACACCACGCTCTCTGCAAAGCAACGAAGGACTTCACGAAGCTCTCTTCGTAGAAACACGACTGTGTGTCTCTCTTCTTCTTCTTCTTCTTCTTCTTCTCTCTCTCTCTATCCGATTTGAAGGCAAGAGAAGAGCAGAGAAGATTCAATGGCAGAGAGAGGAGGAGACGTTCACTTGCCTTCTTCCATCGCTTCCGGCGAACAAACAGTTTGGGCTGACGTTTCGCCTCTGCTTGAAGCAGCTTGCGAAGGTAAAAACTTCTGTTTTATCATCAATTCCAACAATTCACTCGATGTTTTAACTCATCCTCTTCGATGGGGAGACACGCATAGTTCAGATTTCGTGTTGATTGGATGACCCTAACCGTCTGATTTATTGACTTTTTTTTATTATAATTTATTCGTTGATTTTGAGTTTTCTTCTAATTTTTATCATTTGGGGCTCTGATTGGATTAATGGGTCTGAGGGTTACATGTATGGTATGGTACTATGGTGTATCACCTGGAACAATTACTAACAGAAAAGAACAAAGTGTGCTTCATCATGTGCATCTAATCACCGTGAAAACTATGCGATTGTTTGGATTTTTACCTGTTGGACAAATTATGACTCTCCAGTTGATCGAATAAGTCCATAAAACCACTTTTTTCTAGGATTTTTTGAGTTTGGATGTGCTCACTTTGCGCCTTCTAAATTCACAACGCGCACAAAATTTGAGACCAAAACAGCGTTGGCTCAAATTTAGTGGGAAGGTAGGTTTTAATTTAATTTCTCTCTCTTTGGTGTCAACGTTTTTCCTCCATTTCGATATGCATCATTCAAATCTTGTGCCTTCAAAAGGACTCATAGTTGTTTGTATTGGTATCATGTTAGTTATAGTTCCATCTTGAGATCTTCTTGGTCTTACTCTTGATGCAACCTGAACATTGTGGGTGGTTTTTGAAGTTACACAAGGCGTATCAGCATGTTCACTATTTAATTTTATTGGTAGGATTACGCTATTCCTTTCTGATTAGCACTCTCTGGTTTTCCTACTTTCTGAAATAAATGTTATTTGATTGTTATTAGCGTGAGGAATTTATGCAAGTCAATCAATTTATGTTACATTGATTCAAATCATTATGGAGAATCTTATTATTTTTATGCGATTTATGCATTTGGAGTTGTCTTTCTGTTAATAGTTGTGAGATATGAGAAGATGCTAGGATGGTTAGAAGAAAGAATATGTTGCTATATTTCTTGCGTGTTTTGGTCCTTGCAACTGATTTCTCCTCCTTTTGCTCATAGATCTTCGAGATGGTGAGCTCATTCATGGAGAGAATTTCAGTCTCTTTGCTGCTATGTCTGCCTTGGAGGTACTTATTCATTGATGACTTTTGATGTTTTTATATTTAATTTAGTCGAAATACACCACTTTATTTATGCAACATTTTACACGTATGTCAAAGCTTGTGTTCTGGTCTGAAAGGTTTTAAAGCATGCCTGCTTGTTTATGCATTTTTGTATATATTTGTGAGGATGTAAACGTGCATGTATGCGTGAATCTATGTTTTCATTTTGCTGCGTAAGGTTACCCAAATGCTTAAACAATACAAGGTGTAGCTTTCCCTACTCCTTGATGGAGGGAAAATTTAATCCCTACTATAATCGATACCTTGATCCATGGCAATGAAGGGCAATCATTACAATCTATTATTATTTATAGCTTTATTTTTATTAGCTGGGGGTTACAATTCAATTATATATATATATATATATGTATAAACGCTTCGGTGGCGATCTGGACCCTAGGATATTTTTTTCAATCGGCGCTCTTGCTCCCACTCACTCCACGTTCTGGTCATTTGGGTTTTGTCGCTGCCAACTTTACCTTCTTTTGATTAGCTACTTCGTTATATTCAAAAACCTTCTCCACTTTACGCAACCGGTGGATAAAAATCCTCAGCATTTAAATGTTCATGAAACTCAGGTATATATTCCCTATTTCCTTAACTCCACTATTCCAATCTTTTCCAAGAGTGATGATTTGATCATCTGGATAGGTGTGAGCTGGAGCCATTTGCTGATGAAAAGGTTAGCGTAGGATCTTTTTCTTACCACTATTAACCTCAACATTCATCTTCAATCTTTGGGACTCCTTAATGCTGCACTTCTCATGCTTTAGCATGAGCTGATCTAATCTCTGCATGAACTCAGCCATAATCCACTGCAACTGGGAAAATACGCCTTCATTCGCATTCAGAGATTGTTTTCTAGGCAGCATCTCTGAAGCACAACTGGACACCCCAGGACGACTTGCTCTGGTACCGGATAGTGCAAGTAAAACTAATGAAATCAAGAGTTCACTGCAGAAATCAGAAATCCAGCAATAGGGGTGAGGAATGAAAACTCAAAGTAAGTATTATGCTTTTCCGAGTTGAAATAAACAAATTACAACAAAAATATCTGCACACCCCCTTTCTTTTGGTTTAAATACTACCCCTAAAGCATCTCAAAACCTTACTTAAATCCTCATCATTAATCTGTTCTGTAATCTTTTAATCCAAACCATCTAACTTAATAAAAATTTCGTAACTTATTCTCAAAAGACCTTTAAAACTTATAGCAGTCCAGAAATAAGGTTCAACAAATGACTGCATCACTTGTTCAACTTGAAGCATTTTTTCTAAGATTTGTGTAATTTTTTTTTTTATAATTAAGATTTATGTAATTTCATTAGTATCCCCTGCAATAATGTTGCTTACTGTAAGATTTATTTTTGTGTTTTTTTATATTTTTCTAGAGCTATTCTTACCTATTTTACCTGCATTTCTTATTAGATAATGGACCCAAAGATGGATTCGGGTATTGAAAGTTGTGGATATCGTTCTGTTGAGGAAGCCATTGAGAATGGTGCTGCTCCAGTTCCTCTTAGTTTTGATAGGACTGCTGATGTTCAATGCACTATCGATGTCATGGACCACCTTCTAGCATGTGAGGTATTATCAGTAGTATGTTATTATAGTTGTTCTTGTCAATCTTTCAAGAGGTTCTTCAATCTTAAAACCCATCTTACTTGGCAGGCAACATGGCACAAGGGTCATTCACTGGCACAAACTGTCTTTTCTTGCATCTATCTTCTGAGGCTCGAAAGAACATCATCACATGCCCTATTACATTCTTATTGCAGAATCATCCGTGCAACCTGCAACGCTGTCATATCTGTTGTCTCTGATGCACGTACCCATGAGGTAAAGCCTTTAAAAAGGCTTTTTTTTTGCCTCATAATTCATTCCATCTTGATATGGAAAATGGATTAATAACTTGTTTTTGCAATTCTTATAAAGCTTATAAGCAACATTGCAACTAGCTGATATGTCTTGTGGGTTCCTTTGGATCAAATTTACTGGGGCTTTACAGAGTAACACTGTTTCGAGTACTCGATATCTCTTTGACCTAATCATATAGTGCCATTGTTGCAAGTGTTTAGACTTTTTGGGGATTTTCTTTATCGGTTTAATGTTAAATCCCCTCTCTACTTTGGAAGACATTTGTTGGAGGCACCCAATAGAGACTCTCCACACTTCAGATTTCGGATTTATTGTCACAGACAAGGGATCCCTATTTATAATCCAACCATAGCTCTTGAGCCACATAAGAGGTAGATAAATTTTCTTTAAGTGAGAGGTTTACTTTCCTGTTGGGTGTTCAAATAGCATATGATAATTGATTTTGCTACAAATTTTACGTTGAACGAAGTCATATGTTGAGGGGTGAAATAATGTGAAGCATGCGACGCACTTAAAACATGAGAGCTTTTCTTTTTATTTATGTTATACATTCAAGTTATATTTTTTGAAACTTTATATTTTACATTATAATGAAAGGAACACCTTCTATTTAGATCCTTTTGTATATATTTATTTTACCGATCAAAAAAAAAAAAAATTTAGATCCTTTTGTAAAGTTTGAATTGGATAAATAATAAAGAGTTGATGGGAGGAGTTGTTAAATACATAGTCTTTGTAAGAGATGTAGTTTGGATTGTTTTGTTTTGAGAACATCCGCTTGAGGTCCTTTTAGGCTTTATTTTTTGGGGTTTTCTCCTTTTGTTTATAATACTTCATCAATATATATATATATAACGAAGGAATACCTTCTATTTATAACCTTTTGTAAAGTTTGAATTGGATAAATAATAAAGGGTTTATGAATGAACGAAATTTAGAATTATTTTGATGTTCTAGATTTTAGTTTTTCTGTATTTCAGAGTTCGATTATAATGTAAAGTATTATTTTTTGAAGATTTTGTTTTCCGTTGGGATATTCTATGCTCTAGGGATGCTTGTTGTTAGAGTTTCCTTTTGGTTTTCCTTGTTGCTTGCTGGTTGCCTTGTATTTGTCTATTGTAGCCTAGGTCATCTCGACCTTTTTAGCTGACTTGCTTGTATTTTTAGGCTTTTGCCTCTTTAATGATAATTTATACTTATCAAAAAAAAAAAAAACTTTGTCTCTATTATGTTCAATAGTTGGTTCTTAGTGCATTTGGTTTCTTTTTTTTGATAAGTGCAAATTTTATTGAAAGGGCAAAGCCGAAAGAAAACAAGGGTGCATTTGGTTTCTTTCAACCGAACCTAAAATGTATCTTTGCTTTCTCACCACTTTAAAGTATTTCCAAGTACTCATAGGCAGTGTTCAATTGTGAATACAACTTAACTCTTGCTAGGTGACTCATGTAACAAGACAACTCCATTCATAGACTTTTTACTTAAATGAAGAAACTTTATTAGATAAACAAATTAGTGCAAAAGGAATAGGAACTTTATATGCAACAGTACACTTTCTAGCATTATACTTCATAAGTTTCTACTTCCTACTTCATGACCCTAGTACCTTTTAGTTGATCGAGTTTTAACCTTTCAGTCTATCCATTACAGATGGTATAAATCAAATAAGCCTATAGTTTTAGTTCATCCTTTATAAGCTTTGTAACAAGGACAGGTCACCCATTGGATACGTACGGCGGTGTCACCCTTTAATCTAATAATTTTTACGGAATTTTTGACATACCCCCCCCATGTTATCTTAGAAATTTGAAAAAAGCTGACATGTTGTCCACTGTTATTTGACCAATGTTGATTGTTATATTATTTGTTAAAGGACGAAAATGCCCTTGTCTTCAACCTTGGAAAAAGGGTTTGGACCAAAATCCGAATCCCAAATCAAACAGCAATGGTGGATGGCCAGCCACTAGATTCAAATCCTTTGGACGCACATCACCGGTGACCACTCCAGGCATTCTAGTTCTAGATTTGAAGGTCAGGACCCCCCAGTCAATCTGCTACTAGTTTGATATACTATACTGTCACTGGTCTGCAACGGATTCGATTGATAGGCCATACTGTCATGGTTCTTTGTTCTCACTTCCTAGCTTTTTGTATTAGCTAATTATAAGTTGATCACACAAACTTGAATATGGAGGCTAGTGATGCTAGATGTATGATCTTTGCAACTTAATCTCATGATCAACGAGGGTTCTTCACAAATTAAAGAAACGAGAGGAAAATAATGAAGCAAAATTTTTCCATTCATTCATCTACGTTACTAAAAATTGTAAAAACATATATACTAATTAGTCTAAATGTCATATAAGAAACCACTCAAACATTCTAAATAATGAATTCTCATAATTTAACAAAAAAAAAACCCTGTTGAGTAAGGAATGTGAAAACCCTATATGCACTAAAAATGGATTAGAAACTTTAGTGTGTAGAAACTCGCTTCAGAAGGGTCATTCGCAAGTATGGCACAAAACATGTGTATTGTGTCCTTGACACATGTATCCTTTTATATTTTAACAAAGGAGTGTAGATTGCCCTGGTTAAACGTTGTGACATGTTGTTAGGTTATATTAGTTAGAGAAAGTGGCAGCAACAGGACATGAGAAGCAGGTGTGAGTGCTGTTATCCTTGGTCCTGGTGCAAGCTGGTTGAAGGGGTGGTTGTACTCCTAAGATTAGATGGTATTTCTTGGTCTTGGTTATCTGTTGGTTACGTGTAGAGATTTTATTACAGTTTTCTTACTGTGGTGTTCTTCATCAGGAATTGCACTAATGTCACCTTCAAACCTAGAACTAGAATGTCCGGAGTGGTCCGCTAGTGGGTTAGTTGCCGGTGATGGGCAGCCAACCCATTGGAATCTAGTGGCTGGCCGTCCACTCTTTGATTTGGGATTTGGTCCAAACCCTTTTTCCAAGGTTCAAGACAAGGGCATTTTTGTCCTTTAACAAATAATATGATAGCCAACTTGGGTCAACACGGGTCAAATAACAGTCGACCAAGTCATAGGGGGGTATGTCAACTTTTTCAAATTGTGGTGTGTGTGTGGGGGGGGACCAAGTCATAGGGGGGTATGTCAGCTTTTTCAAATTGGGGGGGATATGTCAAAAATTCCCTAATTTTTAATATGAAATTAATTTCTAAACGAGTGTTGGTGTGTCCCATCCTTGAGACAATACTTATTTTAAGTTTCTAAACATAACTATAGTTGTCTGATAGTATTTTCATTTTATAAATCTACTTATATTAATATGTTATTAGGTAGCTCTATGGTTATTAGAAATGTTTTTTTTTTTTTTTTTTTCATGTATTTCTTTTCTTATTTTTATTTAATTTTTTTTTTTTGTTTTAAATATAACTATAATATTATGGAGAGCGCCATTTTAAGGCCATGAACACTGCTCTTCTGGGAAATGGTTGTGTGGTGATATGGGGAGGAAAGGGACAGTTTGTGAAGACGGGTTATTGATTGTAACTTTGGAAGCAGGAATTACTGTGGGACAGCAATGAGCCTTCCACTTCCTATGGCATTCGAGTATGGAAAGGTGTCTCTAATATTTATGGTGTCTTCAAAACGGGCTTATTTCAAAGTTGGGAGGGGTGACTCAGCAAGGTTTTGGGAAGACGTATGGTATAGAGCTTCATCTTTGTAGGACTGCATACCCTTCAATATATGTCATTTCTAACCTTAGAGGTGCTCATGTGAAGGATTGTGCTGCCATGGTTGATGGCTTAGCTGGATAGATCTTGGGTGTGAGGAGAAACCTTAACGTTTGGGAGATTAATGATGTGGCAGCTCTTCTTAGCTCCATTAGAGAGGAGTGGGTTTCAGATGTAGAGGAGGAAGATAAGAGGGTTCGATGATGGGAGCCGAAAATTTTCTTAGTCCATTCATTTCATTATAATGTCATCTTGAGGGACAGATTATCCTCTTTTCAGAGAAAACTCATACGGATGACTCCTATCCCTTTCAAGGATGCCTTTTTCGTGTGGATTGCTATGCTAGACAAGATCTTCGAGAACTAAGTAGAGGTTTGAGTTTTCTAAGTAGATTCACTCTTTGTTCTTCTTTGTATCCATCTATTGTGGGGTAGTTTCCTGCCCCTGTTTTGAATATACAAATGTTTACCTATAAAAAAGAAATGATTATTTCATTTCAGTGCCTCAATTTTGCTTCTATTGCTTGGTTGGATCTTGTTGAGCCTACTTTGACAAGGATCACATCTCCACTACTTCTGAGCCATCTTTCTTCTGTGCATCATTGGTCTCAACTGACCTTGATTGACCTACTAAGTCATCAGATATCTTGGTCAGTGTTCTAATGAGATCGATTTTTATTGTACTAGTTTCCTCATATTGGATTTTCAAATAGTTGTGCATTGTCTTGCTATAATGCATGGAATCATTTGCAATTACAATTGCTGCCTTGTTATAACAATTAATTGTGATACTAGTATTATTATGGGCATTCAAGGTTATTATTACAATCGATTGTCACTGTTGTGCTATCATCATCATCGTCATAAGCCTTATCCCAACTATATTTGGTTGGATGCATGAATCCTATTCTTCCATTCAATTAGGATCATGTCTTCCATCAAGACAAGTGTCTAACACTGTAACATTAGCTAAAGGAAAGAATGGATCGGGATTTATGAAAGGATACAACAACATTTTTACAATGTTGCCGACCTGACATTATACTCCATCTGGCTTGGGACCAAACTCTGCCAGTGTCGAGCTTTAGCGTTGCAATGCCAGTCCAAAACCCAAACAAAGGAGGGTCACATCACATTGGTAGCCGGGAAAAAGTTGTCAAATCCTTACACATGAATACTAGTGTAGAATTGAATGAAAGAACAGAGTTTCATGTTTCTGCCCAAATGGTTGGGATAAGGCAATATTACTAATGATGATGACATCCACTCAGCTTCAATGTTAATTGAGCTGTGCAATCTTGGTTCTTGTTCTTCAAGAAGGTGATCCGTTATCTCCATTCTTGTTTATCGTGGTGGTGAAGGCTTTAGGAAGAATGATTTCCAAAGCTGTGGCCTTAGGGGAACTATAGGAGTTTGAAGTAGCTCATGGGGTTCCTGCCGTTTCTCTCTTCAGTTTGCTGACGATACTCTTATTTTCCTCGGCCTTGATGTATCCCAATTAAGATTTCTTAGAGGCCTCCCTTGTTGCTTTGAAGTTGTTTCGGGTTTATGTGTAAACTTATCCAAGAGTAAGCTGTATAAAGTGGGAGAGGTTGAGAATATCTTGGGCCTGGCAAGCATCCTGAGTTGTCGTATTGATAGATTCCGTCCACTTATTTTGGTATTCCTCTGGGGCAACTTACATATCAAAGTCACTTTGGGAGCTGGTGATTGATAGTTTCGGGAAGAAATTAGCTTTGTAGAAGTCCATATATCTTTCTAGAGGAGGCATATTGGTGTTGATTAAAAGCTCCTTATCGAGTTTACCAATTTATTATGTCCCTGTTCTTGATTCCAAAAAGTGTGTGGCATATTTTGGAAAAGACGATGAGGGACTTCTTGTGGAATAGGAGTATGGTTGACCACAAGATTCATTTGGTGGGAAGAGAGATTTTAAAGGTTTCCGAGGAATTTGATAGAGGAGTTTGGTTTGAGGCTGGATCTGGGAACAAGATCAGATTCTGGGAGGACACCTTGTGTGGAGACAATTCTTTTCGTATGGATTTTCTGGAGCTTTAATCTATTGCCGAGCGGAAGAATTGGTCTATTCAAGATTGCTTTCAGAATGAAGGGGAGGATAAAGGGTGGAATCTAGGTTTCAGGAGAAACCTTAATGATTGGGAAATTGAACCTTTATCTAGGTTGATTTCCAGGTTGTAGGATATCCACCTTCGACCTACAATTCAGGATAAAAGGGTTTGGATATGGACTAAAGGTGCAGGACATTTAACCAATACTCCCCAAAGAGCCGCGACTATTGGTAGCGTGAGATTAAATTTCTTTATCTCATAGGATCTATCTAGGTTCTCGGTCGACACGACCCCTCGTGGGCCCATATCACACAAGCCACCCCACCCTGAGTGTGCCCCATATTATGCAAGCTGCCCCACTCAAGCCCGGTGTGAAAATGCCCCTGCATTAATCACCCCCGGTGAGGAGACTCGAACACGAGACCTCCCGCTCTGATACCATGTTGTAATTTTGGATCGTAACCAGAATAAGAGATTAGGGTTAGAGAGGAGAAGAGAAGAGAATTGGGGGAAGAGGAGAAATCGTGTAGAACTTAGAATAGCCTACACGATTTCACCCAATATATATATTAAGTGAAGTTTTACAATATTACAAGGGCCCCCTGTAGAATATAAGATATTACAAGTAGGTCCCTGACAACAGTTCTTTCTCCGTTTGATCTTTCTACGGGGTGCTTCAAAGTTCAGGTGATTCTTCCTTTCTGGTGTCTTTGGTTTGGAGATCCAAGATCCCCACTAAAGTGGTTTTCTTTGCTTGGGAGGCTTCTCTCGATAAAATTTTAACAGTGGATCATTTGATGTCAAGAGGATTCACCTTGATTGACAACTGCTGGATGTGTAAGAACAACGGGGAATTAGTGGATCATCTTCTATTACATTGTGACACAGCTAGGGATGTTTAGAGCTCATTTCTCTCAGAGTTCGGGATGAGTTGGGTCATGCCTCTCCTATGACCCTTTTGCTTTGTTGAAAATCTAAAGCTTTTTCTGCCCGAGGAAGTGTGTTATGGAGGATGCTCCCTCTTGCAATTAATTGGGGTCTTTGGAAGGAGAGGAATTAGAGAGTTTTTAAGGCAAGCAAGCTGATTTGTACGACATTATTCTCAACATCAAGGGGCTGATGTCTCTTTGGTCTAAGATGTTTCTGGAATACAGGGGTTTGTTCTTCGAGGACTTCATCTTTCGTTGGGGCCTTCTTTGTTCTCGGGATGGTAGTTAGTTGGGTTCTTGCTTATGGTGTGCTTGTTTTTGCCTGAGTCTTTTACAAGTCATCTCGACCTCTTTAGCTGAGGCTTGTTATCTCTTTTTGGCTCTGGCCCTCAATGAAGCTTATACTTATAAAAAAAAAATGTCGTAATACTTCCCAAAAGAAAACGAAACTACTACTGGGTTGACTTTATTTTAGTCACCTCCCGGTGCACATTATAGCCTTCTACCATACAGCTTGGTCCTTCAAACCTTAGTCCATATTATTTGGTGTCCTATTAGTATCTCATAATTTGCTTCACAAAATGCGATGTTATATACCTGAAGGTCCTGGACTATTTGGGAACTTGTCTTCCTTTGTTAAATTGTTTATGGTGTACTGCTATGGAATAGGGAAAAGCCCCATTTTTAATATTTTCTATTTTCTTTTGGTAGCAATGCAATTGATAAGTGGGTTAGAGGGAATTCTCCTCCCTGTTGGTGGTATTATTGTAAATTTCAGGAGAGGGAGTATTTTTCTCTTCTAAGTTTGGTTGATTTCCTACTTCTGTGTAGACTATAGAGGCGTGCTGTTTGATGGATGAAATGGCCAAGTTTGGGATCATATGTAGTTAATTGAGAGCATGCATGGTATGTAGTTAATTGATGGATAGGTTTGTAGGGTTATTTTTTTTGGGTTGACATGGTTTTATATTATTCCCTTTATTAATAATATGTGAAGTCTTTTTTAGAAGAAAAGAAAGTCTCTAAATAACATTCAGCTTTGCTTAATTGAGGCATTGACCAAATAGGCGAGGTACCAACCTATAGATATGATGGGTTACCAGTTGTAACGGTCCCGTGGATGGCTATGAGAGGGACAAAGGGAGAGATATGTTCACAGTGGGGTTAGCATACTGTTATGACATTGCTATTTTTTTATTAGAGAGGTCCATTTGTAATACTCATGTCAAAAAATTGTGTTTTTCCTTCTAAAATTCTAATCCTTAAACTAGATTAAGTCTCTTGATTATGCTTCTTGTTTGTTATTTTCTGTCAAAATTGTGGTAAGAAGTAGGATTTTGAATTCAGAATTTGATCTTACTTGTTTCATTGGTAGGAAGAGGATCTTTTTACCATGGCATATGGTCTACCTTTGAAAGGGGAGGGAGATGAAAAATGCTTATCAATGCTAAATGCAGTGGAAGAAACCATTTCTCGCCAACTGCGAGCTTGTAAAGCCCCATCATCTAAGAAAAGAGTGTCAGAAGGTAGGTATGTTTGCCATCATCAGTTTGTAACAATGCTGTTACGGTTTTCGACAATCTTCAAGTTTATAACCACTGTTTTTGGTTGAAAACGTAACAGTCTATTAGGCTATTTCTAATTAGTTTAATTTAATTTTGATACTTCAAATTACGGTTGAACTAGCAACCACTGTCCTAAGACACATTTTTCTTGATTTTTTTATTTTATTTTAGGCACCACAGCTTATAATGTCCAAGGTTGTGCAAATTGTCACTTGGTCATCTATTCGGACACTCCAAATAATAGGCCATTACTTGGATTCATGGTTTAAAATCTTGATCTCGAGGTACGTCTCAGACAGTTGAAAAAACGAGATATCTCGATCTAGATAGTACGACACAAACCAAGACAATGACAAAACCCCAATGTATCGTTTCAGTCACCCCGAGACCAAGCATCTTGGCAGAGACGTTCTGAGATATGGATTGTCCACAGCATGAAATTTGCTCCATTCGATGTGATACTGACAATGGAGAGGTTTCATTTGGATGGTGAGAGTATGGATGTGAGGCTGCTCATGCACCCATGTGGTCATTGATTCATACCAGCCAAATGTTAGGCCACCCTTGGATTGGACACAACATAAAATTGATATCACTTGGACAAGTAACCATTTGACTAATTTGCCACTTTTTTGGATTGTCGCCCAAATATTTTTTGGCTGTTGAAAAGGAGGCTCTTTCCTGGATGTTTAGAGTCATTTGGGGAATAAGTGGGATTTCGGGCTGCAGTCGATCAAAGGGGCACCATATACGGACGGTCCAAATCCATGACCATGGCGCCACATCAAGTGATCAAGATGAATATGTTTTATCAAACAATTAGAATCTTCCCAAATAGTATGAATCTTGGGATGTAGCCAATCCAATGTTTGGCCTAGCATTTGGACAATCTGGGTCAGCAACCATGTGGCCGTGAGCTTTGTCTTCATGTTTAAGTTATGCATCAAAAGATTCAAAACATCATACTTAGGTTACCTTTGCCCATGCTTCTATTCGTGATAAGAAAAAAATGTATCTTAAGTTCTGGATGAAAATACATGATTACTTGGTAGTTGAGTTGTGATATAATGATCAAACTATGCTTTCACTACCAGACAATTCTTCACCCTCCATTTTCTCTTTCTTCTTCACTACTTGCAACCTTCTCATTAGAAATGGACAAATTACATAGGTGACAACGTGAGACTCCTGTGATTACCTTTGCCCATGCTTTTGTTCTTGATAAAAGAACAGTGTATCTTGAGTTCTGGACGAATAATCGTTATACAAAATTGAGTTATGAAATCATGATCTGACTAGACTTTCACTAACAGACAATACTTCACCCTCCATCTTCTCTTTCTTGTTCACCACTTGCAACCTTCTCGATTATATGGATAAATTACAATTAACCTCCATTTCTTGGGTGACAATTTGAGACCCCCTGCGATTACATAAAAACCTTTTTACTTGTAACCAATGTTGTAAAAAGCATTTGGGGTGCATGCCTCAAGGTAAGGCACACCAAAATGCCTTAAGTCGTCATCCCAAAGGTGCAGGTCCCATGAAGCATACTCCTTATTTCGCCAAAGGTGCATGCTTCAGAATTGAAATGCAGGCCTCTTAAGAAACTGATGTAACATGCTTTTTAAGTCTGCCTTAAGAACATGCTATTTGGGGGAGAATTTCCTTGGAATAGTCAATGGCTTCCTTGAACACATCTCTCTCTCTCTCTCTCTCTCTCTCTCTCTCGATCTCGATCTCGAGAAACATGCAAGATGTCTTTTGGAATAGTCAATGGCTTCCTTGAACGTATGTCTCCAGCACTCACTCACTCTCTCTTTAGACTTCTATGAAATGCTCTCTAATTCTCATTCGATAAACATAAACCATGCAAGATGTCTTTTGGAAGAAAAAAAAATTGAATACTTCTGTGAGACTCT
Source organism: Euptelea pleiosperma (assembly GCA_035048495.1). Classification (NCBI taxonomy): domain Eukaryota; kingdom Viridiplantae; phylum Streptophyta; class Magnoliopsida; order Ranunculales; family Eupteleaceae; genus Euptelea; species Euptelea pleiosperma. Next base: position 21,655,514 of record CM068549.1, read on the forward strand.
GATGTGCATATTTGTATGGTTGGAACATTCTTATTTGTGATCCAGATCCATGGTCTGTTAGATTTTTCATCAATAAAAATAGAAGTGTGAGGCTCTCACCTCACTCATCCCAAGGTCCTCACACCTCGACCTCTTAAAACACAGCTCGTTAGTCCTTGAATGCCTATGGAGGTTGTTTGGGGAAAATATACTACCTCCAATTTTTACCAACTGCTAAATAGCAGTTGGAAACAGTTTTTGTTACTTTTGTAAATCAAAATTATCCATCCAGTCCTTGGTTGCAAATAGTGAGAGCTAGAGTGAGGTGCAGTCAAGCAGCAATATGGGAAAGTTGAGGAGGTGGGAGTGCTTAGGAAAGATCTTTATGGAACAATACAAAAGTTGTCCAATGTAGTAATTGCTTTTAAAGTACCGTAGTATCTAGATTTTGAAATTTTAAACCTACAAATTACACAATTAAGGATGAGTATTTGGGTATAAAATCACAATGCCCCTATGCACTGAAAATCATTTTTGAATATCTTTTAGGTTTTAAAAAAAATTCACGTAAATACTACAAAAAAATATTTCTAATTCTTGGGACCTAATAATGTTAATGTGTTCTACGTATCAAAGAAAGGAAAGTATTAATGTGTTCTTAATAAATAGCAGGCCCGATCAAGACTGCTTATATTGTTATTTATTCTGCAGCTGACTTTGTTTAAGTTGTAAGTTGCACATTTGATGAACTCCCATGCTACTTGTACAACCTTTCATTAAATAATTTCTAGTTAAGCTTCCGAGTGTTCTCTTGATGGCAAGACTGCCTTTTATAATGCAGATATAGAGCCATTACAAACTAATCCCGATTTGGAAGAAGGCTATTGCAAAGCTGCGCTATGCCGCATACGCTTTCGTAAGGTCTTACCCTTTATGTACTCTTTTTTCTTGTTAGTTCTGTTGAAGAGATGGATTCTAGAATATTCACTTTGTTGTAAGCACACATGTATGCATTGAACTGTAAACTGTTATAATGTTAACCAAATCTTCATCGATCGTTATCATCTTTCCTAATTTCGATGGTTCTCCCAAATAATGATGTCCCAAACACTCGCACACACACCAAAAAAAGAAATAAAAAGAAAGAATAATGAAAAAAATCTAAGAAGTTTCTGCCATATATAAAAACCACTCCCACTCACACACCCTAGCTAAGAATGAGCTGAATAAACCACCGAAGAAGGTAAAGGTGAGGGAGGAATTGAAAGTACGTTCAAATGAGTCAAAAACTGCTCCAAATGGGAGTTGTGATCTGCCCTAGAGGTTGCTGGCTGGCGTCCCTCTCGTCGTAAAAAAACGTCTTTTCTTTGTCTTCAAAAGTGACCCTTTTTTCTCCATTTTCTCTTTTGTATTATTTAAAAAAAAGTACCATTCTCTTTTCTTGTGGCCGACAACTTAAACAGAAATCCCTGCAACTTATTATATATATGAAGCGACTCTAATGTCCCCTTATTTAGACCTTCATATTACAACATGACATTAAATGAAATCATTATCATCATCTTAAGCCTTTGCCCAACTATATGGCTTTGGCTAAACGAATCATGTTCGTCCATCTACTTCTGTCTAAAGCCATTTCTTCCTTTAAGACAAGTTTCTTAAAATCTCTTCTCAAATGCCCAATCTGCATCCTTTTGGGTCTTCTCCCTCACACCTTTTTAGAACCTTCAACTTGCACATTCCTCCTCACTGGTGTTGTCATTGGTCTTCTTTGTACATGACCAAACCATCTCGATTAACTCTCCCTTATTTTGTCACCTATTGGGTTATTCTTAAATTTTCATGAATGAGTTCATTTTTGTTTTTGTCTTTCTTAGTCTTTCACTCATCCTTCTCAATATCCTCATCTTGGCTACATTCATTTTATGAACATGTTGTTTCTTGATTGTCCAACATTCTACGCCATATTGCATAGTGTTGTAAATAAGGTTGTAACTAGTAGATGAAAGTTGTAGAGAGAAGAGGGAAAAAGCGTAATGGAGGCGGGAGGTGGAGAAGGAGATTAGGTTAGAGAGAAGTTGTGAGAAGAGGAAATAATGAATTCATTCTCTCTCACACACTGTATATATATATATATATATATATATATATATGATGGGGAGAAACCCTACAAAAGAGTAACACTATGCACGTGACACTATTCACGTGAATAGTGAAAACCCAAAAAGAGCCCCACGTGGGAAGTGGGACGCAGCCCACTTGAGACACTCACGTGGGTGTATTACATAAACTCCAACACATAGCTAGTCTTATTGCTATCAAATTTTCCTTCTAGTTTGATTAGTACGCGTCAACCATGTCACACTCTGGAAGCACATCTCCACTTCAGCCACTCAGCTTTAATATACTGTACTCTTTTCTAAACCCAAAAAAAGTCTCCGCTAGCCGATTTGAAGTTTGGGTCAACAAAGACGGCAAGCCACCATTACACCATTAGTGGCAATTAGGCAGGGTCCACACTCCACAAACTTGACAATGCACACTAATAGTTGCTGAATATTGGCAGGGCAGATTTGTATCAATTCTAGAAAAATTAACAGATCTTGTTATCATGTATGTGTACATTCTTTTGCGAACTCATTATTGTCAGTTTTGTTTTTTTCATTTCAGTCTAGCTTATATAACTCCAGACAATCATCCCAAATAGTTTCATGGTGCTTGTTCCATTAATGTGCTTCTCCATGTTTGAACTCGCTGCAGCCAGCGTTTTTACAGCCACGAACAAATGTAACTCTAAAAGGGCATTTGAAATGAGTAGAACCCTCGATGCCTCATATAGTCATATATCGATTCTCATTGATCTGATAGTTCAAGAAAGTTATTGTTGTAACTTCCTTACTGTCTGATTTGCTTCAACCAAGATAAATCTTTTTCTCAATCCACCACTGGTGTTCTGTGCCAAGTCCTCCACTGGCTCATTTCAGCTTGTTTAGCAGTATACAAGGGCACTGTATCATTGAACTGTGCACTCTTGATTGAGTTGGTGTTTTTACATGGGTTGTCAAATATTAATGTTTTTGCTATTTTATTGTATGCATGTTCATTATGTTGTAAGGGTAGACCACTCAAGTAGGTTTAAGTGCTCTCTAGTTTGCCGATCTAACTGAAGGGTTGTCACTTGTCAGGGGCATTATATATAATCATAATAATTGAATTTACTAGGATTAGTCTAAGATCGATTATGCAATCCCTCGCCCATATCATCTTCATCCTTCTATTGTGCTTCCATAAAACTTAACAATGTATCAGAGTTTTACCTGGCAAGATTGAGATGCATACCAGAAAGAGATCATTGTGTCCATGTGCATCACCTATTCACAAAATTAAATTAATAACAATTATAGCTGTGTTGAAGAGTAACAACAGTTTTCTTCCTCAACTGCTGTAAAAGTTGTGCTCTCAATGTCTTGAATATTCAAAAAATTGATGCTCATAATCTGCATTTGTTTTCCCAAACTTCTTCATCTTTATTTGGGTAGACTTCTGATTTGTATTTACTTTTGCAATGTAACATTCTGTATCAAATGTATAACTCTTGTTCCATAGCATCATGCACTACCAAGTTATTTACTAACTATTTGACATTTACTATTTGTTTTATGAGTACTGCTAGGAGGACCGCCTGGTCTGCTAGGTAACGGACCACCAAATCTGAGTAATGCCACATGTCAAAGGGAAGCAGCTACCTGTATCATGGTTCTCTCAATGACTTATAAAAGTTTATTCTAACGAATTTTAAAATACGATGTAAAAATCCTAAAGCACTAATTATGCCCCCTTCTCTCTCTCTCCCCTCGTCATGCCCCCTTGGGATTGAGAGGAAATTGAACGTCCGGCAATTTTTGGATTGTAAGAACCTAGACTTCCATCTCCATTTCAATTGAGAGATCAGTAATCATGTTATATGCTACAAATATTTCAAAGATCATACATATCATAATAGCCAGCTTTGGTAGAGGCAGTGCTCCTGTTGCTGTTGCCGAGTCATCTGGAGGTGGAGGTGGACCTGCTGTGTTGCTGGATGCATCTGCAGGTTAGGAAAATAAGGAAGAACCTTTTCACAAAAAGAAAGAGAAAAAAACAAAAACAAAGGAAGAACCTGTGGAGAAAGTGATGAAGACATGGGATTCTGATTGTTCGACTAAGAAAGGTTCCTTAATTATGATTGAATTTGCAGATTTAGGTTCCATCGCAGTTAGTGGTACTGGTTTAGGATTTTTTGGTGTGTAGCGGTGTAACCCTAAATACTTTGAAGAAGATTTTGTTTCTGAATATTAATAGTCTAGACAAAATTCAGTTTGAAAAAGAAAAAAAAGAAAAGAGTTATTTGAATCGTATTTGGAGTTGCAGGGTAGAGAGGGATTGTTTTTTTTTTTTTGAGGATTATATTCTAATGTGTTGTTAAGAGCATAAAAATACCTATTAAAATTTCTAAGTCGAGGGAACCGATGAAACAGTCCACTGGTTCCTCTACAGCCAGGTGGCACACTTATGGTGTGGGTCGTCTAGGTAGCCAACTGAGCGGTCCCTGAAATATTTCCCTTGTTTTATGCCAAGTATTTTGACTATCGTTTCCACTGTATTCAGCACTTTTACCATGTTCTCATATCTATGAAGAAATCCCATGGAAGGGGCTTGGAATTGGCAAGGAAACATATAGCCTCCTGCTTATCAGAGCTAGCAAGCATTCACAAATCATTGGAATTCCTTAGGTCTAATGTATTTGGATCTTGTCAAGATGATATTGAAGATAGAACTACGGCTTCTGGTTGTCAACCTGTTGGGTTTGATGCTAGTTTAAACAGTAGATTGTCAGCCCCTACTCCTCCACGTGCAATTAGAATTCTCTGCTGGAAAAAGGTGAGGATTTGGAGAAGTATAACTAATTCTCACTTTTTAATTTACTGTTGTTAATTTTGAAATACTCCTGTTCATCTTCTGCCAGGCTATTGAGTATTTTGAGAAGCTTCTTCATGATCTCGACATGATATGTTCCTTCTCTTTGGATCCATTGTTAGAAGGTATTTTACGCTTTGTGGTTCAATTCCAAAAACTCCAACCTGATTTGGTTGCAAGAGCTCATCTGCAGGTCAGCTCTCTTTCCTCCATTGTGACCCGATTTGCTTGCAGTTATCTTTTACTCTCCGAAATATGACTCTTGTTTATCATATTCTTTTATCACTCTTAACTACTGTTAATACAACCTAATTTATCAGAATAATGGAATATTCTATTTCTAGATTTTTTTTTCTAGATGACTACCATTGCTTCTGTGGAAAAATTATTCCAAAGAGTGTGCATGATATGCTCTCTATCATCTTGTCCTTATTCTCTAAACTTATAATGTTGTCCGTAGTTCTCTTCAAGAGCATTTGATGGATTGCAAAAGCTCCACTTGCATATCCTTCTGGATCCCCTCACTGGATCATAGGGGCATTGGATGTTGGGGGAAAAATAGTGGTAGTTGCTTCTCCTGTGCCTCGCATTACTTTGTGTTTGTCATTGTACCTCTTTAGTGGTTCTTGCTAGCATCGTGACCTGAGTTTATGTTTCTTCACTGCTTAACGTTAATCTGCTTTTCACTAAGTGTTAGTCAACACTAGAGACTTTTATGCAGTAGAAGTTTGACACATTGCATATGGGCTTTCAGGTTCTACTTAATGAGTAATGATTGACTATTTCAATGTTTACCCCAAAACTGTTTCTGTCGGAGACAAATCTTGTTTTCTAATGTATCATTATCTTTTAATATTTACCACTCCGGCTTGGCTTTTGCCTCTTTAATGAATTTATACCTATCAAAAAAATATTTACCGCTTTTACTATTTTCATATTCTGAGTTGGCATGCTGAAATGGATGAACAGCTTCTACTGGTTCAAGATGGGAAGCTTTATGGACGGGATCTTATCTTCGATGTGATCTCTAGAGCTGCAGCATTACCTGAAGTCACAAAGAACCATGAAATTCAGAAGAATGAATTTGTTGTGCAGCTAGGACAGGTGAAGCTCATTATTCTTTCTTAGGTACTTGTTTTGACAGTATTCCCTATTTAGATTTTTTTCATGACAGATTCTCAGATAATCCTAACCATTTGATTTATTCTATACTTTTGGACTATTCGCACATATGGTGGAAGGTCCAGTGAAAACTCTATTATCAGATTGTTATGTTCATCTAATTGGGTCAATTTTTAGCATAAGCATATCTCCTTGATGGGATGCTTCAAATGTTGGGACCATCCCCCAAAAATGTGTACTTGTACAGTAGAAGCAGTTGAGGACTGCTTTGCGTACTCCCAGCCTGACCTGAGCATTTCTCTTTCATTGAGTTGGATCATCTAATTTCTTCCTATGTTGTTGTGTAAAGCAGCTGGTGATCAACTTGCTTAAAATTCTCTGCACAAATATTGCATGGCAAAGACGTAAGCTTGGAAAGATTTTACAAGATTGGAGTGTTACCTCTGTGCAGGTTTGTGTTGTACGCTGAATGTTCCAAATTTCATGCAACCTTTATTGCATTTTTTTGTTATTTATGTTTCACCTAGCATATGGCAAGGTTTAAAATCTCGGTTTTGTTCAGCGTTTTGGTAAACTGATGGAGAGACATTTGAAAAAAATATTTCATTACATCTCAATACTATTAATTACCATGTACATAACTGCTCATAGAATACAGGATAAACAATTGCTATAAATATCCTTATTCTTTGACACAGATGATACTTTCTTGGATTGACCAACCATAGTCCAAAATTTGCACCTCTCAAATATTATGAACCATTGGGTTTGGAAATACAGCTTTTGGATTCTTTGAAATATTTCATTGCAAACAGTCCAGAGAATTTGACTTTGGCATTAAAGTGTCATCTTGCAATATTTTATTCGAAATCCAAACTAAGCAACCAAAATTGACATTAAGGTTATTCTATGTTTTTGCCCTTTTATGAAGATAAAAAGTGTATCTATATTTATACTTTCAATTATATATTTTCAAAAGATTGCAATATTATGTTTTTGCCTTCGCATTTTTTGGTTGCTGTTGTATAGGTTTTTGGGGCCCCTCTCAGCCCCGCTTTAATATATATCTCTTTTACCGATGAAAAAAAGGAAAGATTGGGCATGTTTTATGGAGTAAAATAGACAATCGAGAAATATGTTCATAGAATGAGCATAGTCGGGATGAGGATTTTTAGATAGATGAGTGGAAAGATTGGGAAAGACAGTCATAACTGATGCATCTGAGAGAATCTTGGAGTAGCCCCAATAGTGATAAATAAAAAGGAGAGTCCATAGAGATGGTCTAGGCTGAAAGCTCTAAAAGGGGAAGGGAAAGGCCAAGATATGGCTCTAGATAAAATTGAATAGAACAACAAGATCATGTTGTTGACCTCAAATAGTTTGGATCGTTTCTAATTATAGATAATTGACGAATGTCAATGCTCTGTTGTTGTTGCCAAAATGTTTTGGTATGTTTCACTTTTATGAATTTTTGTTGCCTGGAATGGTCATAACTGTCTTTCTAATTTAGCCAAGAAATGCCAAGATAACCTCAAAGTCAGCCTAAGTAGCTCAACAAATACTACCATATGGCAAAAAGACCATTTTAGCAAAAAAAAATTGTAATTATATAAGCCTTTTGGGTTCTTTTATGCGTCTTCTTGTACGAGTAAGAAATATGCCTTTACCCATAGGCAAAGAAGAGAATAAATATATGTCGTTTACCTCATTTCTTCATCTGGTCGTCTTCTCTCCTCAAGCAGCATGCAGTTGCTTGTGTCTCTTCCTCTCTTGTAGTCCTTGTGTACCTACCCTTGTATGTATACCCTTATATGTTGGTTTGGGACAAAAATGTTCCTTTTTATATAATAGGGAGAGAAATGATTGTACTCGAATACAACTCTCTCTCTCTCTCTCATTACGAGCTTCACAATACGCCTTCTCTATAAAAGTGAGTTTATTCACCTTAACAAAAAAATAAAATAAAAGTGAGGTTACTTTCTTGGAATTGAAGGGAAGCCTGTAATTCATCAACATGGCTGGAGGTCTCTTCAAGCATGTGAGCAAGCCTTTCTAGGTGTTGTTCTGCCTTAAGTCCTCATACCTCTTGTTTCTTCTCCAAAGAACTCTTCTTCTACCACCTCAAAATTATGACACATTTTCCAAGCACTCAATTAAGGGGTCATCGTAAAAGAAATTTTCCAAAGCATGAGAAGTCCTGCTAAATAAGATGCCTAGATATGGATACAGATACAGTCATTGGTATGGGAAACAGGGATACGATTCTTCATTTCTGGAATCTTACGGATATGAGTATCCCATCCTATATTTTGATACCATGCATTGATGTTTAGTTTTTATTAAGCTGTGTATAGTTTATAATATTTACGGCACATCAAATCTAATGAAACATTTTACATTACAAAGTTTATTACAAGAGATTTGTTACAATATATACGTTTGTTGATAAAATAGATAATGAAATTGTTAGAAGTCAAGAATATTAGCAATAGTACAATAGGAATTAAGAAAACTCAATTGTATAAGTATCCACGCAGTATGTGGTACCCATATTGGTATCTTATTGTGTCGATACAGGTATGCTAGGCATGTTGAAGTATCCAAGTATCATCATAAGCTGCTAGGGTAAACAGCATATCAGATGAACACTTCAACCTCCTTGTGAAACCATCAAAATGAAAACCCAAACTGCACAAGATAACAAAAGTGGCCTCTGCATAGTTTATCATTTCTTTGTAGACTATAGCTTGGTCCATTAATTGACAGTGACGTCATCGTGACATCACCATCCACAGTGAAACTAATTTCACAGCAGGTTTGGCTCTTGGAGGTCCAATTGGGCTGCCATGTGGCATCCCCAGTAATTGTAGCTAGATCAGTCCAGAGGTGACTATTCAAAGATCGTCTCGTGGCAATCCAAAAAAAGTCCTCTCAATTCAATAGAAGATAAAATCCTTATTAAATAAGGAACCATCCCTATAAACAAGGGAAAAAGTCATTCTACTCTAGGCTTGCCAAAGATGATGACTTTTTGAACTTCTCATTGGAGAGGATGACACCAATAAAGTAGAACTCTTCTTACTAGAGTTCCTACAAACCAATTACTTCAATCGTTGGCTGAAAGAGAGAAAGTTGTACTCTGGTATAACCTTCTCTCTCCCTTTTCTATAAACATAAGAGAGTACGTACTCAAGGCATATAAGAAAGGAGAAGAAATAAGAACTTGCATGCTTTCCGAGGAGAGAGCACATGAAGAACAGAAGGTAAGAAGTAACATCCCTTTATGAACAAATCTCTGCCAAGCACCACTAAGGGAGGGAGTTGGTATTAGATTCTGAAGGGTAGAGTAGGTTTCAGAGCATGGTGGGCATAGGCATTGGTGTAGGGCGGTGATGCTATCAGAGGGGGTTCAAACCAAGTTAGCAGATATGGAAGCAGAGTGTTCAGGTAGTCATGTGGGACGGAGTGAGCTATCCTAGGGTTCTCTTAAGCTCGTGTGCTTGTGGGATCGCGTAGAGTACTAAAGCATTGCTTGAGCTGACATAGTGCACATGTGGGTTTGATGGTTGGCTTCTACTCTTGGTACATCGCTTTAGTGTCCAGGAGTGCTATTCCTCTCTTGGTTGTCTCACATTAAGGCCCGAGGATGGCACTGTAGCCTTGGAGTCTTCATTGCTTGTAGGGAGCTGGAGTTAGGCTGGCCTTGGCACTGAGTGGGAGGTATTGCACATTGTTTGTGCAGTCAAGAGACAGATGCAACACACATGTAAATGCACCCAAAATGTACCGGACCACCGTAAAAAGGGAAAACAATGTAAACAAGCCCCAAGGGGCTTATACATTTGTAAAAGTCTTCTGAAGGTGCACACATCTATATAATGGATTAACTCCCTTTTATTTTTGCAAGATCTTTGTAATTCTTCTCTTCCTAGTCAAATGCAGTTCTCCCAAGTAAGAATGTAATTAACGGTCTGATGTCAATCAGATCAAAAGTGTGTTCCCACGAAATAGACAACCAGACTTCTTATCAGTCAGATCAGCAATCTGATTTGACCTATCCATCGAATTTGTCCTGTAAAGTAATGTTTTTAGTTTTCTTATCCATTTCCAAGTTATCCTAAGTTTATATGAAGACAAGTACTAGGCAAGTTAGTTTTTACATATCTTAAATACGAATGCATATTTTAAACTCATTATTATTATTTTTATGGGGCTTCTTTTTTATTCCTTTTTCACAGTTCAACTGTGTTTCATTCTATTCAGGGTTATTACCATCTATGACACTCTTAGCGAGATTTAATTGTTTGCATTTTATCTTTAGATTGATGTTAGCTGAGTAATTGTATAGTCTTTAATGGTAATAAAAGAAATGGAAAATGTCACCCGACAACTCACAGTTCATGCATTTGGTTGTCATAACTGGTGTTTCTCAGCTGGAGCTGGCTTTCAAGAGACAGTTTGGAGAGATGTCAAACATTTCAGCCAATGAGGTATGTTGCTCTAAGATCAATATTTCACAATGAAGAAATCTAAGATACGTGCTGGTAGACATTAAAGATGGTACAATGGAGGTGTAACGGTAGACAGAGCACACATGCGAGGTTTGTGGGTGGGACCAAGTGACCAACTATTTTGTCAGTCTCATAAGAGATTTCCTTGTACCTAAACCATCCTGACCGGGTGATTGTAAACATCTAATTTATCTCCTGTTGGGTGGTCAGTCAAAATATAATGAGCACCCTGAAAAAGATCATAAAATGCGGTGATCATGATCATGCTATTGGATTGAATTTCGTGGCGTAGATAGATGGAACCCATCATGTGTCCTAACCCCCTGCATTTGCACCTCATGCACCAGTATGCCATTCATAGACTACCCTTATGGTGTACCCAAGTTTTCTTTTGCATTTTAACACCATACTTTACTCTGCAGAATAGGTCGCCTTGGTAACTTAGCTGTATATTTTACCACAATTAACTGATTCTGCAGAATATATGCATGAAACTGTCAAAACATCTCCTTATTTGGGCAGAGGAACAAACATACTGGATTGCTTCCCGATTCCTCGTGTTGGGATTTGAGCTGGAGCTCTATTCTCCCAGTGAATACTGCATGGTATACTGGTATATGTATGTTGTCTTGATCAAGCTCACAGAGAAAGCACAACTCAAGATGGTGACAAGTAGTGACACTGGTAAGTATGCTGTTCCATGTGTTATTAGTCTGACTTGTTATGTTTATGTATAAGGTCTACACCAGTGATATAGCCTATGATACCCAGATGCCTGTACTAGTGCCTTGTACCAGTGTCGTGTTGTGTCGACACCGGACACGATACCGACATGTATCCCCACGTATCCTTCATAAAATGTTGAAAAAAATTAAAAAAAACGAAAAATTTTGAACTACAAAATTGGATACTTATATCCGTATCCGTGTCCCTGATTTTGGAAAATGTTGAGTCGTATCCCCACTTCCTGTATCCATGTCCGTATCTGGGCATCATAAGATATAGCTGTACCAATGACATGCAAGAGTGTTGGACCTACCAGTGATGGTGGTTGCCACCTCAGGGATCTCCTGTACTAAAGAGGGAAAGAAAAGACCCAATGGGATTATTGTGACCACCTGATCCATCAGTCTTTTTTTTGGGTGAAAGAGATCTATCTCCTAGGAGGGACCAATCAAATACTGGTCCATTTCTCATTAGTCCATGATTTCTGCTCCCTTTTAATGGGGATGTAAGATTTCCCTTGTCTATTTACCCATTATCAAATGCCTGATCTTGGTACAGTTTAGTGTATTCTTTCTCAAGTCTGCATGGGGAAAACATCTTGATAGGAAATATCTTCACTTGGCTTGCATGAGATGTATTATATATCATTGATCTCTGTCGTTGATCAGCTAAACAGAAGGGGAAGAAGAAAAGGGATCTCTCAAAGGATGTCACTAGGGATTCTCAGATCCCACCCTCAATCTTGTTGCTTCAGTGCTATATATGTCTCTCTGAAGGACTCACAATGGTAAATGTGCTTGTTCTACGTGAAGTTCAATTTCTGTAGCTCGTCTTTAAACATTTCAGGAATACTTAAATTGGGATGTGAGGATGAGAATAATATTTCAGTCTTTCCTCCCTGCCTCTGCCGATGCTTGGTCCCCATCATTGATGAATCTCAGAAAGGAGATCCTGTAAGTCAAAAATGGCCTGATTGTATACTTATTTTGCATGGACCATCCACATATTCTTTCCTGTATGTGTCCAGTGTGTATGGCGCAGAGGCAAGGAAAACAGCTTCTTCTCATCCTCCATCCTGACGTGAGGGTTCCCCTTCACACCTGTCACAACTCAATTGATTTGTTAACTACTTCTATCCCTCCAGTTGCTAGCTGCTTTGAAGAACGAACGTAATGTCTTCCAAAGTCCGGGCATTTTTAATTCTGAGCAAGAGGTATATGTACTGTTTTTTTTCGTTCTTCTTCTAAATATTAATTTATACTTCAATATTCTCGTGATGGGTAGGGTAAAAACAGTACAACAGAGCCAAGCGGACTTTTTCAATTGCTTGCTGGCTGCTTGAGCCAAAAGTTAAATGGCCAGGTCATGGCATTTTTTTATGATACAACCAACTTTATTTTATGCATTTCCTTAATCTAACTATTTTTGTTTACGGTATTTAAATACTCTATATAAAGTTCATGACTCAACCAAGCCATTACATCGCCTTCATTGCGTCAAGCTTTTATAGCGTGGTTGAGTTATACAACATCGGTGGTTTTCTCATCAAAGTCGTCTTATTGTCTTCCCAGAGATTCATTCAGCACTTTGAGCTTCTACAGAGAGCTCATGTTCCAGATAACATTTCGTACCAGTTGTACAAGGAATCTACGTTCCATGCCCGCTTCTCTGTGAGTTTTGTGGCATTTAATGCAATTTTTCTTCCTTTCTTGGCCATTGCATATGAATCCTAACCAGGAAATTCTGTGTATTTCTTTTTCATGTCCAGACCCTAGTTAAATACAATTACTTTCGAGATGCTCAGAGGATTGCGAAGGAGCTCAGGAGTAGTTTCTCCAGTGATCCGGATAGACTGGCTGAGCTTCGACAGATAGAACAGGTCGCTGAGCACAACCGGGTCGCCCTCAATGTCATTTGCCATGCTGGGGCCAACGACTCGTCCCTTAAGGTTTCGTTTGAGTTCAGCCACCATCCTTGCTTTGCCATTGCTGTTGTTAAGAGATCTTAAAAATTATCTCAATGGCGTCCAATTTTGAAAGTCTAAATAGGCCTGTCGAGGCATTTGAGTTGTGCCACCTGGCACTTGTAACATTAAAAAAAAAAAATTGGTTGAATTCTTTTTCATTATTAGTTAATTTAAAATTGGAGGTGAATGTGGGGAAAGAGTACAAAGGATAATTTTTGATGTATACTGAAATCATTAGTAAGTAATTATAATTTCCCCACAAAAACAAGGAAATAATAAGTGCAGAATTATTTATTGTAAGTTATTAAATTAAAAATTATTAATTGAAATATATTATTATTAATATTAGAAGGAAATTAAAAGATTTAATTTTTCATGGCAACTGGGTTAAAAGAAATTTTTCAGTCCTTTTTTTTTAATTGTCTTTCATCATAATAACTGAATAAGAATCGAGGGAATTGCTATTTGCAGAGCCTTGTGCTTCCTTCAGAGCTAACATTATCCTGACTACCGTTTCACAAGATACAGGTGGGAGCAAACTCCGACCGTCGATGATTGGGGAGGAGATCAAGGCCCCATCTTACAGAGGAGCTCAAGCACAACTCTCTTTTCTTCAAATCAACTCAAAAACTCTTCTCAACATGAGGGTAGAGCCTTAAAACCTAAGATCAATGCTAGCCATAGCCATTGATCTTCTCCAAAAATATCATAACCAAACACCCTTTATCATCATAATCATCGAACTATGATAGGTGGTAGGCTCAGACTCTTCTGACTCCAGTAGAACACATTGGCTTACATTTCTAGCAGTTGGACATTGGCTGTGGCAACATCTTCTACAGATGGAATCAGAGAGTATTGCATACTTTGCGTGGGCTGGTCTCAGTCTATGGGATGGGTCACTTGCGCCTAAAGCAAATACACTTTAGTAGGCCTTGCTTAAAACATTTTAGGCCCAAACTTCACTTTTTTCAACCGTTTTGCAACAAACCCTTGGGTTATGATTGGAATTCGGCCGGAGATTTGTTCAACAGTGGTGTTGAAGCCTTCAAGTTCGTTCTAAATAGCTGGATACGACGAATCTTCGGCAGTCAAACCACCATTGTTTTCATGGAAAAACAATGGCTGTGTTTTCTCTTACAACCCTCCTTTTTCTCCCTTTTTTTCAACTAAAAGTACTTTTAAGTGGCATTTTAATGACAATTTTGGCACTGATTTTCCAGCCGTGTTTCAGGCTCCTTAAGCCATGCGAGTCAGTTATTGGATGTGCTGCACTAGGGCTACCAAACCGAGTGTTTGATGGCGAGTTTCCAAGTCTTTTCCAGCATTGTTGCTATGCCTGTAGCATGGCACAACCATGGAAAGGATGGGGGAGCAAAGCCTCACCACTGGTTTAATGTCCTTGGACAATTCCAGCCAAATAATCTAACAACACAAACATTGATCAATACTAGCAGTGGTAAGTCAATGTCGGTGAACCCAACGATGACACAATCATTGACAGAGGTTGACGATGGATGAAGCACTCCCCGAAGGATGCACTCAAGATCGACCCTATCAGGTTGATCGCCAAGGCGGTTTCAGAATCAAAACACGCTCTGATATCACTTAATGTGATATAAACTCTCAGTTCACAAGATTCAGGTAGGATCAAGCTTTGACCGCCAATGATAGGGGAGGAAGGCAAGCCCTCAACTCACAAAGGAGAAGTTCAACTCTTCTCTAATCTTCAAAATCAACTCCCATTCCTGACAACATAAGGGCTTTTATAATAAAACCCTAAACTTAATATCAATGCTAGCCATTGATCTTCCCTTAAAAGATCATAACCAAGCATCATTATCATCATCTACCCCTTCTCCCAAATGTTTCGAATGAATCATAGTTCGCCATTTGACTCTGTTTTAAACTATCTTCTGTTAAAGCATAGGTCTTCATAATTTTTCTTAGTACCTCCATTTATCAATTCCGGTCTTCCTTTCGCTCTTTTAAGGCCTTCAACTTACACTAAAGTGCTCATTCTCACTAGTGTCACCGTTGGTCTTGCCCAAACCATTTCAATGGACTTCTCTTATTTTATCTTATTGGGGTTGTTCATAAGTTTCCTCGAATATGCTCAACTCTGATTTTGTCTTTCCTACTTTTTCCGCTCAAACAACTTACCTAAATTACAAAAATGCTCTTACACAAACAAGAAAATATTCAAAACATGACATTTCTATTAGTCGACATCATTTATGCCTTATCCCAAATGTTTGGGGTTCGCAACATGAATTTTATCTTGACATTTGACTTGTTTAGAGCTATGTATTCTATCAAAGCATATATATTTTCATCTTTCTTTACTATTACTATCCATGTCATATTTTGGCCTTCTTCTCTCCGTTTTAAGGCCTTCAACTTGCTCAAAGTGCTCCTTCTCATTAGTATCATCGTTGGTTTTCGATGCACATGCCCAAATCATTTCTGTGTGCCTAAATCATTTCAATGGACTTTTTCTTATTTAATCTCTTCGTCCATAACCAAGACTCTCTCGTCTTCACTCTTAATACATCTAACTCGATCAATGTCTCTAGTTTCCCTTTCGCTTATTTTTACAAGTTTATAAATATCTTTTCACTCTCTCTAGTGCTTAACCTATTATATAAGTCATATACGGCTTTGGTTTTGCCTTTTGCCTAACATACTACTTTCTTCCCTTTATTTTTAACATTTTCAATATTTTTTGAAGTTTTTTCTCATTCGCCAACTCTTATAACATTATATTTTCTTTTTAATTGCTTTCTGGACTTTCTCACTCCATCATAAGTTTCTTTTTGTGAGAGAGTTTTTTTCCTTCAGATTCTTCGAGAACTTCTTTTGCTACTCTTTTAATAAAACTAGTCATTTTTATCCACATCACCGTCGTTTTTGCATCTAATTTTTTTTTCCTCCTCTATCAATTTATTTCTAAAAGACACTACTTATCTCCCTTTTTTTTTTTCATCCTCTAATTTTTTGGCCTTCTATTCCATCTTTTAATGTAAACATCTATAACCATTACTCTATGTTGCATAGTCAAACTATTTCTTAAGATGACTTCACCGTCTTTGAATATCGCAAGATATCTCCTTTTATGAAAAAAAAAAATTTGACTTCTCTTTGATCCATTCTTAAAAGTTATTAGATGTTCATCCTTCTTCCTAAAGTACATATTTGCAAATATTAGATTGTACGGCATGAGAAACTCAAGAATTCTAACCCCCATCTCATTCCTTTCTCCAAACTCTTGTCGTCCATGTACTCTTATATCATCTATTGTCTTTTTCTACATGCTCATTCAAGTATCCTCCTATAAATCTCTCTCTCCATTGTGAGGTTTTTTTTATCCAATTCATCAATCTTTTTCTAAAATTATCTCTTAATATTCTCATCTATCCCTAATAATATGAACTATCTCTTCTTCTAAGACTAATTTAATTGACAACACGCCTATCGTTTACCCTTTAAACACTTACAACATTATTTATCAAGTCTTTTGTTGGAATTTGTAAATATTTTGCATGTCGAAAAATGGCGATTAAAATAATTAATTCATTAAAATGAATCTAGCTTAAAGGTGCGTTATACGCTTCTTGAAAATAGTCGAAGCCTCTTGAAACGTGCAAAGGATGTGGCTACGCTATCTCAATATTCAACTAAGCGTGGACTCATTCTAATCTATAATATTACTTGCATTGTACCCAAGAGATGAGGTACTTAACCTCCTTTAACGAATGCCCAATAATTTTGAAATTTTCAAATAACAAGAGAAAATAAATTGGTGAATTTTCTTTAAGTATTCAACTCAAATGAGTCCAGATTTACTACCTTAATAGAGTTTGTACTCCACACAAAGTAGTACATCCACAATCATCTTCTTCAAAAACAGTTAAGAGCCCATTTGGCAACACGGTGGAAGCAAAAAATAACTTCTAAATTAAGTTGTTGATTTTAAAAGTTACTATCTAAAATCAAAAATATGTTTGGTATTACACTGATTGATAAGTCAAAAGGTCAAAAAGTTATTTTTACATGAATTAAGTCACAAAGTCATTTTCTTACAATTTTATATACATATCATATTAAAAAACTATACCTATTTGATAAAAATGAAGACATCTAATCTTTTCAAATGTGTGGGAATGCTAGACGTTTGGTAATTTCCCTTCCGACCAGGATGAAAGATCACATTGAAGCGGCTAATCCCATGCATATTGTATGTACATTTGGTGACACAAATTGCATAGTATCATAAATAGCTATTCCGGGCATTACCCATCCGCCGAGAGAGTTTATGAACAAATACAGATCCCTGGTATATATCATCCTCTATACTGAGATATACCATGAGACTAATAAGTTGATTCGAGATCTCAATATCAACCTCTTGGCCTAAAAAAAGTAAGCTTTCTCGATGAAGTCGGTTGATTAAGACAAAATTGTATCCCTTAGGAACCCGTACACGGGCCTTTCTCATTATAAAACAAAATGTCAAAATATTACAAGGACAAAAAATGTTGAAGGAGGGATTGAGCCTTTTGTGCCATTTTTACTTTGAGCCTCATTTTGCCTTTTCCTTATACCCTTGTCCTAAGCTACGTTTCATCCTACAAGGAAAGCCGTCTCTAGATCCCTAAAGAAATGAAAACTTTGAGCGAAGGCGCGCATGTGAGGAGGTCCTATTGAATTTTTTTGATTTAGACAATGAATAATGAACAAAAGACTACTCTATCAGGTAGAAACATGAGGGAAATTCCTACAAGGGGCAATTATAGTAAAGAAAGTCTCAATTTCATACAAGGAGTAGTTTTAGAATTCTTTTAGCCTTGCATGCACAAACAAGTAGTGAAAAGAGTTGGCAAAATCGAAGTAGGCTAATCTAAGTATAAAGAAAATGCTAATTAAGATCAACTAAGGCGATTTTGACAAACTTGGGAGAGGTCCAAGGATTCAAATCTTTTTGATAATGGCAATTTGACAGTCGGATCTAGATCAATAGTGGCTCTAATCATCTTTAAATTCATTTACTTTGAGATTAAATCACCACCATTATTTTATCATTTGTTTTCAAAAACTAGAACAAGTTTTTAAAATAGAAGGATTTGCAGCTCTTGGGTAAGAGCCTGAACTGCGACCAATGCTCCCAACTACAAAAGCCTAAACTATGGAGCAATGCCCCGATAAGAGCCTGTACTACGAACAACTC
The DNA here is from genome assembly GCA_035048495.1 of Euptelea pleiosperma. NCBI lineage: Eukaryota > Viridiplantae > Streptophyta > Magnoliopsida > Ranunculales > Eupteleaceae > Euptelea > Euptelea pleiosperma. The sequence continues at coordinate 21,674,001 of CM068549.1, forward strand.
CTGGCCTGCATGAGTCTAAATTGCAAAGGCATGCAAATTTTTTTTTTTTCAAATGCACATGCATCGCATGCTTTATCCATGACCCCGCTCAGTGGTGGAGCCAGTGGGGCGAGGGTGGGCAACTCAACTTTAAATGTTTATAAGGAAATTTTTTATTTTGGGTCGCTCTACAAGCGCCCACCTCTTTTAGCTAGGCACCCACATCCAAGACAATTTTTTTCCAAAAAGCCCCCTCTTTCAGCTTAGCACCTCTCTCTCTCTCTCTCTCTCTCTCTCTCTCTCTCTATAGCCTCTCTCGAGCCCCCACGGTGCTGCACTGTTGTGGGGGCTGTGTAGCCCACGGAAGTGCACACCGTGGGGGCTAAATGCCAAGAGAGAGAGAGAGAGAGAGATACGAAGGAGAAGGGTAGGGTGCACACAACCGAAAATGAAAGGGAATTTGGTCCACGTGAGGTGCCAAGCTGAAAGACGTGGGCGCCCGTAGAGCGACCCTTTATTTTTCCAAAGTACCCTTAAGCTCACTTTAGAAAAGTACCCTTTTGCACACCCTAGAGCTAAATGTGTACAATTTTGCCCACCCTTGAACAAAATCCTGGCTCCACCACTGATCCTGCCAAACTAATATCCATGACCCCACCAAGAGCAGAACCAACGGAACTCGTAAAGGAGGGAGACTAATCAAGAAGCGAAAAGTATGATCTTCATCCAAATCCAAACCTTATAACCTCGACTCGCATAATTCTAGCTTACAAAGGAAACATAGTTTTCGATGAATGGCTTTTTTCATCAACTTCAAGAATATCCGAAGATTAGGAATGCTTAGAAAGAAAAGAAGTCAGCATATGAAGGTTAGAAAAATACTTGAAGAAGATCAGGACTGCTTTGAAGAATCCTATCTCTGCAAAACATATCTATGCATTTGAATAGTTAGCCCTTCAAAATGCCCTTTTAAACCTAGTATAAATTAAAAACACATTTTTCAATGAATATTCAACGGTGGATACAATGTTTGCATACTTCTGAGTCTACAAATGTATCCAGACTTGAACAAAATTTGTACAATGCACCCCCTCCAAACTTTGAAAAAATCACCAACTAAGCTGACTGTAAGAGGTGGGCCAAACCATGGTTCAGTGGGCCCGAAAGAGTGCTTCACGTGCCATTTTGGGATGTGAGGGGAAAATTTTTGCTTCAAATTTTAGAGAAAACAGTCAAATCCAACGGAGAGTAAACCTTCCTGACTGCAGCCAATATGAGCCACGTGGCACATTCTTAAGAAGACACCAACCGTATGGATGTTTGGACCTACAGACCAAAACTAAACCTGATCGGTGATTTCTAAGCGTTGGATTGAAGTTAATTTCATGGGTTGATTTTAACCTTGGGAATTTGAGCATTATTGGGTACAGTCGGTGGCGACACTGACTGCAGGTGTCATCCAAGGTTTACTCAACCCCAACGGAAAAATCTATGATACCGAATTTTGATGCAGAAGTCCCTCAATTTGCCACATAGTAGACTATTTCGGGCCCACTGCCTCCATGAATGCTTGGCCCACATCTTGGTGTACCTACACACAAAAAATCAGTGTGATTAGTGATTCCTAGCCACTGGATTTGAGCACTTTTTCATCATGGGCTGGGAACTAACTCATAGGCCTGTTCATAAAGCCCATGATAAAAAAAGGCTCAAATCCTAGGGCTAGAAATCATCAATCATGCTGATTTTTGGTGTGTAGGTCTATCATAGTGTGGGCCAGACATTCAAGTGGCAAGTGAGCCCGCATGAGTCTATTATGTTGCAATTTTAGGGACTTCTACATCAAAATTTTGATACAGAAGGCTGCATCAAAGAACAGCCCAAATCCAACTGTTCCGTTCTCCTTGTCCGAAATGAAAGAAAGTACAAAAAAAAAAAAGTCAAAACGGAGACAAATCGGGTACGTCTAAATGTTATCGAATGACGTACGTCACATTTTAACAGGTCCACTGAGTAAACAAGTGCGTACGCCAACTGGTCCCCAGCGGGGATGCGGGCCCCAACATCTCCATCCTCGAAAGTGAACCACAACCGAACCACATGATAAACTAAGCAACAAGAACACCAATGCAGGAAAGCTGCATTTACAAATATACCCTTCAATTTTCCTATAATGACAAAAATGTGTCCATCATCCCTCTTTTTTTAATTTTTTTTCTTGACAATTTTGAATTAATTAACCTCAATAAATAAATATAAACAAATAAACGGCCCTTATCAACAAGTCAAGAAACAACGACTCCCGTTTAAGTGACTCATTCTGGTTCAGTCACACATCTTAGAGACCATTGACTATATGGATATTTGGCCCATCCCCAGGTGGACCTACAGATCAAAATTAGCCCGATTAACCCGTGAAAAACACTAAAATCAAACAGATAGAAATCGCCGATCAGGCTGATTTTTGGTCTGCAGCTCCACCTAGGGATGAGTCAAACATCCATAGGGTCAGTAGTCTCAGAGTGTGCCACGTGGCTCATACGGATATTTGTGACCGAAATCCGACTCCAATGAGTCCAGATTCTATAGAATTTTATGACTTCAAATTATTTAGCTTTTTTATTTCTGCCTTTGTCTTTTATTTTTAATTTTTGAAATTTAAAACGCTATGTTAACCGGAAAAATGCTGAAGGGCATGATCGTCTTTTTCGTAAAATAGACTGGAACATCACGTGGTGTAAATGCGACCATAGCTGGCAGTTGTCTACTGGTTGCACGTGGCACCTGGTTGTGAAGATTTGGATTCTTACAAAAAAATGCCCCTGGATCTAGAATATATTACAGTCGAGGAAACTTAAATTATCGAATTAATAAATCATCTTTGTTTACCAGCTAATAATGGGGGTGTTTGGTTGCAAGAGTAGTTATATTCGAGAATGAGTTATTGGGGTGCAGTCTCCAGCCTTTTCTTGGAGAAAAAAATTTCTACCTTTCAGGATAGGTAATGGCCGGGGTTGGTCGGATTTAGGTAGATCCATGTCTGGATCTGACTTGGGTCCATAACACATGATACCGAACCTGAATGATGATTCGCTGCGAAGATCCAAATCTAACATAGATATATACGTTGGATCTGATTTGATCCAAGATCTAATTCTGGTTCGAATCAGTCTAGAGCTATACCCATTTCTTAGATCCGGTTCTTACACCCGGTGGTGGAGCCCACATGGAGATCATGTTGGACAATCCAACCACACAATGAGTTTCTCATACTATTGTCACCCTCCTCACAAAAAATCAGGTCATTTGAACATTCCTAGCCACATTAAAATCGACTTTAATATGAAAAATCCAGACCACCCAACTGGACGGTGGATTTCAGCCACTTACAACCGATTTTGGTAAATGCTTTGTCGGGGAGTGCTACGGGCACAAGCCACCCACTAGTTTCAATATAAGATCCAAAATTGGCTCAGACTTGAGTCGAATGGGGAAATAGGATTTAAGTTGTCGAACCCAAACTTTTGAGATTAGGCATAGATGATGATAATGATCCAAAATTGGCTCAGATGAGGTTACAGAGGATCATATCCAACCCATTTAGTGTGGATCTTATCTAATGGACCCAAACTTGCGAATACAATACAAGATCGGATTGACACCTATATAAAACCCATCTTGAGCCAAACAAGAAAATAGTTGTTATACCGGGAGTCGTGGCAGGGCCGGCTCAACCATAAGGCGAGTAAGGTGGACGCCTTAGGCCCCCAAATAATTGAAGGCCCCAAAATTTTTGAGTTCATATATATCTACCAATGACTACCCGCCATGTGTTTTGGAAAAAAAATGTCTCCTCTCCAAAGATGGCCCATTTAGAGTTTTCACCTTAGGCCCCAACTTGTGTGGAGACGGCCCTAATGAGTGGTTAAGACCATAGTTAGTAAATTCTTAAATTATTCTACAAATTATTAAAAAAAAATGAAATTCGCCCCTTTTTAACATGCTCGAATCATTCTCTAATAATTCGTGAACTTTTTTGAATTGTTCTAAAATTATTCAGTTTTGGAGATGAAAATTCATTTTATAAGACAAAAGTTGTCAATATTTTACTTTTGGGTCGGGCTTCAGTTACCGCCCTAAAATGATAGGCTCCGGTTAGAGGACACAATATGAGCCACATGGCATACTCTTAGAGGACTATGACCTTATGGATGTTTGGCCAATCCCTAGGTGGACCTAAAAACCAAAAATCATCCTGATTAGTGATTTCTAGACGTTGGATCTTTGTACCTCAAATACTGCTCAAATTTCTACACTTGAGATCAACCCATGAAAATAAATCCAATCCAACACCTATGATCATCTCACCATAGAGATCATCCTCACCAAAAATCAGCCATTGATTCATATCCTATGTGGGTCCGCCAAATGGTTGTCCCCCGGATCCCGACCCTCGAGTCAAACAAGAAAATAGTTGTTATGCCACATGAATCAATCTGTGTAGTATGGCTTTGGCACCATAAAGAATTGTCGGCTATTATATTTTTTTGGGTTAGGGTAGAACGTCATCCATATCATGGTTCAAAATAAGGCCATTTAACGGCCGTTAAAATAGTAATGCCCCAAGCCTGTTACGTTAAAAACAGTTTTGACACTTAGAAAATAACGGCGGTTAACGGCCATTATTTTCTAAAAAGTTTGCGGAAAAAAAGTCCGTTATTAATGTTATTTTTCATTAAATTCTGTTATTTTCGTTCAATGCCATTTTTTCCGATTAAATTCGTTAAAATCCATTAAATTCAGTTAAATTCCACTTTTTTTCATTTTTGCCCCATCCATTACAATTCGTTTTAACGGTAACGCCCCCATCTATTACCATTAAAACGGCCTCTTTTAAACCTTGATCCATATGTTCAAGCCATTGATGTTTTGTAAAAAGTAAAAAGATGTAACAAGGTATATCTGAAACTTTTTCAAATGTGGAAGTAAGATTTTTGTTACTCACCCCCGTCATCTGGGCCCACTTACCGCATGGATGTTTATCCCACCCCTTGGTGGATATACAAACTAAAAATTACCTTGATTGGTAATCTCTAGCCATTAGATTTTAGTACTTTTTAAGGCGTGTTTATAACTGCTTAATTCAACCATTTTTTTGAGTAATAAAACCAATGGCTAAAAATCATCAAACAAGCTGACTTTTTGTATGAATATCTAGTAAGGGTGGACTAAACATCCATGCGGTTAGTGGGCCCAGATGGCAGCCGTGAGTAACAAAACTGTGCTTCCACATTTGAAAAAAATCTCATGTATACCTTGTTACATCACAACCCTTTTAGAAATTTACATTGTGTTCATCGAGATTCCAACTGCAATTTTTTAAAGAATATTAATGGTTTATAAATATATGGAACAGGTTTTGAGGACTGATATTTTTACTCGTGCTCTCGACTATGGATTTAACTAATCCAATTGTGATTAACAGTGCCAAGTTGGCAATCACTTTACCAAAACTCAACCACCATTAGATTTTGTGAAATACACGGCTGAAAGCACAAGTAAAAATATGAGTCAGAAAAATTTGTACCTACGGATTCTAGCCCTATATGTATTACCTATATGTATTAGTGTCGTCCTAAATGGATTATTGTGTAATGTGTAAAGCAAGTGGCAAGAGTACTAACCATCTTCTTGTGCATTGCGAGTTTGCTAGACAGGTTTGGTTGTTTTTCCTATCTCACATAGGCATTAAGTGGGTTTCTTCAGAAAAGGTAGAGGCGTCTTGGAATCTTGGCATTAAGTGGATACTATAGAAGTTGGTACCGTTTGCAGTTATCTGGGAGATATGGTTGGAGAGAAATAAGAGAACATTTGAAGATAAAGAGAGTTGATTCCATGAAGTTAGACTAAACATTAAGGTCTTCTTATTTCGGTGGAGGAGCATTAGTCTTGAGACTAGGGGGATCATTTTTAGTGACATGGTCTTTAGAATTGACCAAATTTTGTTTTTGTGTCTTGCTCTTTCTGTAGAATCTTTCTGGATTTCCTCGAGATCTTCTCGATCTCCTCTTCCATTAATATATTTCTGGACTTATCAAAAAAAATGCTCTTAATAAGGTATGAGGAATGCTAACAAGTAATCCCTTAATGAGAAATTTTTGAAGCAGCGGAAGGGGGGATCATGTGCCCAATGATATTGCACCAGGTACACCTGGGGTAAAATGCGCAGTATTAGTGCCCTACACTTACGTGTACCTGGCGCAATATCATTCGCGTATGATCACCACTTCTAAATTTCTGCCTCTTCAAAAATTTTCTCATCCCTTAATGGAGTTGCACAGATACAACCATCTGCGCATTATTTGGGGTCCAAAGATGGGAAAAATTGAAATCATTAATCATGTTGATTTTTGGTACCTAGGTCCACCTAGATATGTCCAAACATCCATACGGTCAGTGGTCCCTAATAATGTGCCACGTGGCTTATAATGTGGTCCGTCATCAAATTCCTCCTAAAATATGTGCTTAGCCAGACCTGGGTCGCAACTTTTAGTAAAGTTACATCGAAATGCGAATTTTAAGCTCAAAAAAGTGTAATCGTGCATGCCCAACTTTTTTTTAGGAAAAATATAGTGCATAGCACACCTTAGTGGAAAAATCTATTATACAGACTTTTGTATCAAAATTTTGATGCCTCTTTCAGGCCCACTGCCCCCTGAATGATTGGCCCATATTTGGTGGACCCACACACAAAAAATCAGTGTGATTAGTGATCCCTAGCCATTGGATTTGAGCACTTTTTCATCATGGGCTTGATTTGATACAAAACTCTGCATCAAAGAACAGCCCACCTTAGTTGTATGAAGAAGAGAGTAAACCTTCAAAGACACTGCAGTCAGCGATACTGCAGCCAATATAAGCCACGTGGCACATTATTAAGATGACACTAACTGTATGGATATTTGGCCAATCATCAGGTGGACCTACAAACCAAAAATCAGCCTGATTAATGATTTCAAACCATTTGATCTTTGTGCCCAAATAATGTTCCATAATGCTCAAATTCCTACGGTTAAAATCAACCCACTATAATAACTTGAATCCAACGCTTAGAAATCACTGATCAGGCTGATTTTTGGTTTGTAGGTCCACCTAGTGATTGGCCAAATATCCATACGGTTAGTGTACTCTTAAGAATGCGCCACCTGGCTCATATTGGCTGCAGTAAACGGCGTCGGTGACGGCATGTGTCCGCTGAGGTTTACTCTGAAGAAGAGGAACAATCATGTCAGGGTAGGTGTGTGGGCAAAATCGTTTACACCTGGGCCTCACCATTGATTAAACGATCTTAACCACTAGATGTGAATACTCGGGGAGATCGTCTCGGTGGGGCCCTCTGAATGGTAGCGAACTTATGACATGGGATTGGTGGAGTAAAACTTCTATCACAACAAAATGTAAGTCACACAATCACAAGCCAATGAGTTCTCAGCACGTACACAAGTGTTTTGCAACGTACCCATTTGCTTCTTTCTTGGAGGTGTACGTGCCGAGAACTCATTGGCTGTGATTGTGTGATTTGCAACTTTGTTGTGACTGAAGTTTTACTCGGATTGGTGGTATATTACCATTATAGCCATAAAAAAATCTATCACAATAATTGATATCTGACCTCCAAGTAGGACCCAACCCAAGTGAATGATGTATCTGAACACCCTTGCATGTGCACCACGTGTCTGTACTCATAAATGCACATAGGAGGAATATTTTTTTTTCAAAATAAGGAATGGTACTTTTGTAATATATATTGAAATCAAGGTTATTTGAATACAGCAATTCAAAATCGGTGTGTTTAACTGTGTTTTAGCTGGCATCTGCCTTAGTTTTTTTTGTGCCGAAACCACTGCGGGACCCTCCTCTCTCTTTTGTTCTAGAAGTAATTTAGTGCTGAGATAATGATAAGGTGGTTCAGTTACAATGTAACATAATATCAAGTCCTCAAGATCAATCTTAATGACATTCCGAAGGAGATCCAATGGCTCGTATTGAGGTAACATAAGATTAGATTACTACCGGCTTCTGCCAACTGGAGGGGTTTAGAGTTGACCATGGTTAAGTTACAGCGCGCGAGAGACAGACCGAGAGAGAAGGAAAATTGAAAAATCGAAGAAAAAAATATTTTACGACGCCGACGACCAACCAAACCAAACTCATTTCTTCAGCTTTTGCGGTCTGGGACCAGACCGACGCCTCTGCTCTTCTCTTCTTCTTCTTCTTCTTCTTCTTCTCTCTCTCTCTTTCTCGATTCAGAATCTCAGATTCAGGTGAGTTTGAGCTTCTCTCTATCTCTTTCTCTCAATTCTTTGATTCTCTTTCGTTTCTTAATTCCAATGACTGTGAATGGAGCCTTTGCAATTCCTCCAAGCAATGCAGAGTAGCTTAGATTTCTTGTTTTTATGTTTTTTAGGTTAGATCTTAGATGGCGACTTCATGTTGTCTCTGCTTTGTTTCTGTTTATTTTCTTGTTGAAATTGTACATATTTTCTTTTGATTTTTTTTTTTTTTTTGTCTATTTTTTGCTCAATTTTCTGTTGATTCAGTGTTTTTTTTTTGCTGTAAATGGTTATTTTGAGAGAGAAAGATTTTTAAAATTTAGTTTTGCTGGTTGAAATTCATGGATTGATTGTCGATCGCAAGGTTTCTAATTGCCTTTCGATTTGTATTAGATGGTGAATCGGAACTGATATCTATGTATTCTTCTCTGATTCGGTTTGTCTCGATTCCGCATGAATTTCTAGGTTTTTACTTTATTTTTAGGTGAAATGTAGTATGGGCAGTCACTGCAGACTTCATACTCTGTAAAGACTGGGTTTTCTTGTCACGTGGGACACTGGCATGGAAAATATGGACGGTTCATCTTATAGAAGAGGATCTGGCTTGGCCACGTTTGCAGCACTCTTGTGCAAAGTCACACCAATACCCTATCATGTATTGCACTTCTCCCCTATGTTTTACAGCCCTTTAATTATTAATTTTTCTAATAGGAAAGACAACGAAAAAACCTTCTTTATTTTGCAACATGATGGAGAGCAATTGGGCTGAAACTAGCTAGATGGAGAGTCGGTGAGCTGGTCCACATGGACTCTGTCTGCCACGTGTGTAGACCCTGTCTTTACAGGGTTGAAGTATGTTGTGTCTGCCCAGAGTATTGCGCATCTTATTTTGTCACAGTTATTAAGAAATTTCCATACTTGTTTTCCCATTACTGATGTGCAAGTACTAAATTTTGGTTCCATGCGTTGTATCAAGCCTGTTTCTTGGATTAGGTGAGTTATAGATTCTGAAATATTAGAATAAATGTAAATTTATTGATGTTGTTCCAATAGAAATTCGAGGTGATTAAGGGCGTGTTTGATTGCACAGAAAATTTTCCCAAGAAAATACATCTTGGAAATGACTTAAATGGCTGATTGATTGCAACTGAGAACACCTATTTCAATCATGCGAGACAATAAAGGCGTATTTTCAGGTGGCAATGAATTCTCACCTATCTGGATGGGAAATGAATTCCGGACTTAGTAGGGAAAATTATCCAGATTTAAATGGCTTGGTAGGGAAAATTATACAGATTTAAAATGGCTATCTACCAATGGACAGTTGTGTTCTCCCAAGGAAAATGCAATTTTCCCACTTGGCAATCAAACATGCCCTAAGTGTCTGATTTCACCAGCCTATCTGCTCAAGTTTTTACTTACTTTTTAATTATGTCTTATTTTCTCTACTCTGAATGGAGATTTGTCAATGGTACTAACATAGCATACTGTTTCTTTGTAGAATTTCATAATTGGGAGAGAGAATGTCTGTAGGGGGTACACAGAAGAGCTTGAGGAAAGCTTTGGGAGCCATCAAGGACTCCACCACAGTTGGATTAGCTAAAGTTAATAGCGATTACAAGGTGGTAGAATTTTGAATTTTTCATGAGGATTCTTTAAAACTTGGATGTTTCTGAACTTTTTGGAGAGTATTGGGTTTTGCAGGAATTGGATATCGCAATTGTTAGGGCCACAAACCACGTCGAGCGCCCAGCGAAAGAAAAACACATACGGGGTGTGTGGGTGCTGCTCTTTTTTTCTCGGTGTTATGTTTGTGTATTAAGTTGGTTTATTGCCTTATAGGTTAACTGGGGTATTGCTGTACCCGATCCCTGTCTTTAGATTGTGAATCAGATATTCTGTTTAGTATTCTTTCTGCTTATATTTTTAATAGCTTGTTGCCTGAAGAAAGAATCAATAACTAATGTCTGATGAGTTTAGCATTTTTTGTTTTCCAGCTATATTTGCTGCTGTTTCAGCTACAAGACCCCGGGCTGATGTCGCTTACTGCATCCATGCTCTTGCCAGGCGTCTTGCCAAGACACATAATTGGGCGGTATGTCAATCATGACAAATAGTGTATTATGCTGAATTAACAAAACTATGATGCCCGGATACTTCAAAATGGGTGCCGTATCCGTGTCGGATACTTCCATTTTTAAGTTTAAATGCCGTATCCACACCATGTCGGGTCCCGTATCCTTGCCGTATCCGGGTAACATAGAACAAAACATAGGGAGCTAGAACTGTTGTGACTTGAACAAAAGAAGAACCAGTGCATCACATCCAAGAGCCACAATATGAAAAGTGTACTGGATTCTATATCAAAAAAAAATCTGTCTTATATCGATAGGAACCCTTTTAATAATAAAATTGTGGTTCTTATGCCTTAGTTTTTTCACTTTCTTCTGTTGATAATGGAAATGTTTGAAAGAATTAAAATACACCGAGAGAAAATGTTGATGGGAGGTTTGTGCATATACTCCTAATGTTGGATTTAGGTAGTTGATTATCATTGAGAAATCATAGATAATGATGTCAAAATATGAGTATTAATGAGCTCAATGTGGCCAGATTTGGACATGGACTCTGGTTTTTTTGTGGTCAGGCAAGCCAAACATATCTACTACATGGTCTAAATGTATGTATCTCTTGAAAAGTGATCATGGTCAATCACTTATTTGAATAATGTTTACACGTGCACATTTGTATGCTTTTGTGTATATTTTCCTATCATCCACAGAAGGTACAGCTGGTTCCATCCATTGCTGGATCATCTCAGCTCCTTGGGTATAGCACCCTTTCTTGGATGACAATTTTGTGCCAATTAGCTTGCTATCATATGTTTACACACCAGGTCATTTTTTCTTATGAGCTGCTACTGCGTCTGTACATCTTGAACATGTGAGCTTCTGGTGGGGGTTTCCAAACTTTTCATCAAGTGTTTCTACACAAAACCTACCCATGTTTAAGTCAATCGGCAGTTGCAGATCTTTCAACTCATTAAGGTCCTTAGCATGCAATTAAGGGAAACGTCCTGTTCTAGAAAGGATTTTGGATGTATATGCTAATTGCTTGATCCAGTTTGTGTTTCCAATGGTTAACCTCTAGTTGTAAGTTGTGACTTGTGACGCACATATCTTGGTCTGAGTTCTTTCTACATTGACAAAAATACAATGTAGCACATACCATTATATAAGTGTGTGAGGCCTGTGCATAACACTAACTATAAATACTACCATAGTAGACAACTGAAATCCTCCATCAAAGTCAGTAAAAAGCTATCAACCTAGCCACAAATACTTGGGAACTAAGGTACAAGGTTATCTACAAATTTCCAAAATAGAGCATGCGTGGATACATAGTTTCTGGAATATTATTGTATCTGTCCAAAGTAGTGATAGTAACATCATTTATTTATTTTAGATGTTTATAAAAGGAAGGAGAGAATGGTTTCCATGTGATTGGTAACACTGTAATGCCATTGAGGTGTTACCATCTTACATAAAGTTGAGGTTTACACTCTCTGCTTAAGATTCGTTTGTCTAATGAGAAGTCTTAAGTCTACAGTGGTGGCTGGAGATGAAGATTGTGATGTTACTCTGATAGAAGAGCTTAAATGGTTGGGTATATACAATTTCCAGAAATATTTTGAGCCACTAGGGCTTCTTATCTCCCCCAGGGTTGCTTATGCATGTTGCTCATTATGGAGCAACTGTTAAAAAGGATATGGTCAGTGATTTCATTGGCAATGACTCAATGAACTGGTCCACTTCGATGACGTGTCCATGACAATCACTCTTGAGAAGATGAGGCCACAAGGCAGTGTTTAGATGAGATATTGGTTCTTTGAGATGAAAGTAGGAGTCTCCTTAGCTACGTAGTCCATAACCATCTCTGTAATTGAGGGGATAGTTGTCTATAGAATATGAAAATAATGGACAGACAAGTGCTGCCTTTAGGCCCCTTAAGGCCTAATAAGCTGGCTTGATCTCAATTGGCAAGAGAACAAAGTCTGTATAAGTGGCTTCTGGTAATTATTTTGCCTCCACAATTTGGTAGTTAACTGTGTTATGGTATATTCCCTTTCCCAATGGTCACGGTATAACATGTCGCTCAACTCATAAAGTACCTTTATTAGTTGCATCATGCTTATTTCTTATATGTAAGTTTTATTCCAGACTGGGTAGGGCTGTGGTTCTTTCTTCTCGATCAGTTTTTACGTAGGATAAATTGGTTACTTATTATAACAAAGAGTACGTGTTTTATCTTAAATATTGGGAACTAATAGTTTTAGCAAGTGGTGCTTTGAGGGTGTTGTATCCACATTTAAGATGTATATTTTGGAATTTGGCTAACTCACTGTTGGTTGATGTTTAGGTTGCTCTAAAAACTTTAATTGTTATACATCGTGCTTTGAGGGAAGTGGACCCCACATTCCGCGAAGAACTCATTAATTATGGCAGGAGCAGAAGCCATATGCTCAACTTGGCACATTTTAAGGATGATTCTAGTTCAAATGGTACTTATTGTTCTGAAAATGCTCTGATTTTTAGAAGGCAAATATGTCTGTTAATGACATTTATTATTTATCTGGTATTCAGCATGGGATTATTCTGCATGGGTCCGCACATACGCTTTATTTTTAGAGGAGAGGCTTGAATGCTTTCGTGTGTTGAAGTATGACGTTGAGACGGATCACCCAGTAAGCATTTTATTGTCATTTTCTATGTGATCTTTTTTTAGCGCCTTTGCAATTTTGCCCTGGCAGAAGCATAATTGTTGTCTTCAACTCAATTTGGCATCTCTTAGTCTTAACAATGCCAAGGTTAAATTGGAAGTTGCAGGCTTTTTTCCAGTTCGCCTTTCATGTTTAGTTCACTTTTCCTTTTATGTTTTCAAATCTGCATTATAATACACCATTTGGAGTATCATCTATTTTTCCTTGTGTTTCTCTCTGGTGGTGTATCTTTTGAGGTTCTAATACAATGATTTGAGTCAAATATAGACATTAATTACTGTTTTTATTCATAAATTTGGGTGTCGTATGCAGAGAACCAAAGATCTGGATACTGCTGAATTGCTTGAACAGTTACCAGCTTTGCAACAGCTTCTTTCTCGTCTTCTTGGTTGCCAGGTACTTTTATTTGCCATTCAAATTTAGGTGGAATTGACATCCAATTTAATGCAGCTTGGTTTTTGTATGCAAAACTATATTGGTCCCACCACATGGCTATCTAGACATTGAATATTTTCTGCATCTCTTGATATATTTTCATATGGGATTATTTGTGTTGTTGGAACTTATATGCAGCCACAAGGAGCAGCAGTTTATAATTTTGTGATTCAGTTGGCAGTTTCGATGGTAAATAAAGTTTTTAACTATTTAATTTACGTTTGCATGATTATTTTAGCTGATATGACTTGCTGATTTCACTGTTGTATTTTGTTTACTTTTTATCGTTTCAAAAGGTTGCTGGAGAAAGCATTAAGATTTATAATGCTATTAGTGATGGTACAGTTAATTTGGTTGACAAGGTATGGTTTTTTTTTTCTTCTGCAAACGAAAAGCTAGCTATTTAGGAGGTCATGTGAAATTTTGCACAATTATTGTGTGGCAGTTCTTTGAGATGCAACGTCACGATGCTGTTAGGGCTCTTGATATATACAGGAGGGCAGGGAAACAGGTGCTTATTTTACTTTTAGTAATTATCCTTATTATTACTGCCTTTATCCTTATATTCCTTACCAGAAAAAGAAATTCTTATTTGCCCCACTAAGTACCAATGTAAGTAGAGAATTTCGACCTTCATGGCATTTTTCATAAGTTATCTCCTAACTTTCAGGCGGAGAGACTGTCAGAATTCTACGAGATATGTAAAAGTCTTGATCTTGGGCGTGGAGAGAAGTTTATCAAGATCGAGCAGGTTTTGGATTTTTCTAGTGATGCCTCCTATGATGCTTTTGTATCTTTGGATAATTGGATGCAATAACAGTTTTCTTTGTTATTTGCCATCAATTCAAGGCTTTTTGAATCATTTTACTTATTAATAATGCAGCCCCCGGCATCATTTTTAACAGCCATGGAAGAGTATGTGAGAGATGCTCCACGAGCTTCATCAGTTCGCAAGGATCAGGTTTGGAAGTTATAATTTCATCTTGAATAGGTAGAAAGTCAATAGAAATGCCATAAATGCGGCGTGTATTTAGCTCACAATCAGGAATGCGAAAGAACATAAGAAATTATTTGACTATCATGAATCCAGATGTACTCTCATGTAATACTTCACTTTGGTTGCCTTCACACCATGTGAAGATTACCATCCATCTAACTTCCTTGTTAGCAGGACGATTTTTTTTTTGTTGCTTATACATATTTGGTGTTTGCTTATCCTAAATTCATAAGTTCTGTGAGGTGCCACCTAGCCTACAAAATTTGATGTTTAGATTCAATATCAACACTCTAGCATCAATTTGCAGCTTATGATGAACCTTTGGGAACTATAATATGCAACTAAGACAATGACAGATAAGTCGGTGTCAGATATGGTAACCCTAGTAAGCATGACAAGCACTTCTGTACAGTTACATTCTAATATTGGAAAAAATGTTAAAACATGCGTTAGAACATCAATAATATATAGAAGTATATTTTAAATATAATACAACCAAAAGCCAAAAAGAATATTACATTTTGTTTTGTCATAGAGGAGCCACTGAGGTTGTCTGATACTGGGGTCCAACAGAAAAGTTCTTTTTTTCTATATTCTTTCAAGAAATGTAGTGTCCTTGTTACATCAGCTTGGAGACATTAGTAATGCACTGAATCACACACAAGGTACTGGGATTAGCTTATACCCACATTATATTACAACTTTTTCAAGAATCCATAAATGAGTGAAGGAAAAGGGTTACCTACACTTGGGCAGTTGCAAACTCTGGAACTAAAGAATAAGTCACTCTACAACTGCCGATGCACTTCCTGAATTATCTTTCAGCATCACTCAGAGGAAATAAAGCACCAGATACACCTCCTTAATTTGAATCTGTTTTGATTTGTCTCTTGATGCCAACTAGGATCAGCTCCCTAGAAGTAATTTAAAGATAACAGTGCCTATGTCATCAAGAAAAAATTATGTAATTTCATGTGATTTGTACATAACCTTTTGAAAAATGAAAATTAATATACCCATTTTGGATAAAGTGAGCACAAGCTGGCGAAATGTTTAAGGTATGAATACTTTAAGAAAGTTGGCATCCATACCTTGCTTCTTGGCTTCTCTTCTGTCAGTTTCTCCATGCACTTTTAGGTAGCAATATCACTGTCATGGGTATGTGAAATTGAAACACTTATCACAGAAACTAGGTACTTGCTTCATTACTTGGCATTCATACATCTTGCTTGATGTATACAATAGTCTCTTACTTAGATGTGCTGGTTTTGATTATGGGTATAGGTGTCACTGTGTCTATTATGGCTCTTCAGAAAATTGAGAAGCGAACCCACATCATGGTTATGTAACATTTACTTCATAAAACCATATAAATCGTTGGAAAATTTGGAAATTAGGCATTGTAGTGGATATTCATTTCTTGGAGAGTTGGTTTGACTCATGGTTCAGAGCGTGGTTCCATCTCAGAAGAGATTTCTCAGCCTCGGAGGTGTATGGAATTATAAATTGGTGGGTTTGTCTCTGTTTGACTCACCATTGTCTCGGTTTGTATCGTACTGTCTTGGTAGAGATGTTTTATTTTTTTCTACTGGCTGTGATGTACCTCAAGATTGAGACTTTAAACCATGGTTTGAGTAGATATTTAGTTTGGTATAATATTTTTAGCAGATAATATCAAGTTCATCGAGAGGTTGTTAGTCACAAACAGACTAATAAATATCCAGTGGGGTAGGGTTTGGTAGGCCCCCTACCAGTTTATTAATAAGAAACAAAAAGGCTGTGTATTTAAGTGCTTGCATGGCTAATTCCTAGCCCCCAAAATTATTTAACTTCAGAATCTTAAAATTGTTATCAGAGAAAAGGTCCAAGTTCTTGAGAAATTTTGCTTTTTTTTTTCCTGTGAGGTGTCTTTATTAGTGTTGATTGCTATAGCAGACAGCTTTCATCCAAAGTATTGCAAATTTTGTCCTTGAACTATGTAGTGTCATTTTCAGAATGCATTCATATTTCTTTTAACTTACATTCTTTAATGCGAACAGAATATGATACTTATGAGTTCTGAAAGGCATAACTTCATTTGGAAATATATCTACAACTAAGAAAGTTTTGGAGGAAGTTTTTATTTTCATTGGGACACCATGAAACTTTTTCTTTAAATGGGCAATGCTTCTCTTTTGATTCTTTCTTTTCATGTAAACAGTTTGGTGATAAAATTGCTGCTCCCAAAGAGATCTTGGCCATAGAGTATAAGAAAATACCAGAAGTGGAGGAGGCACCTCCACCATCCCCACCTCCACCTGAACCAGTTAAAGTGGAAGCTCCCATTTCTGAACCACCTGATCTGTTGGTGATTTCTCAGTCTTTCTGCCTTATTTCAATCAGAATCATGCTTTAAAAATTTGTATTTTAGCTGAAGGCTGAAACCTTTGATCCTCTCTAAGAATATTGGTTACATGGTTATCAGGGTTTGAATGATCCGATTCCAGATGCATCAGAACTAGATGAGAAAAATGCTATGGCTCTCGCCATTGTTCCAGTTGGTAAGCTGTACATTATTTTATTGAGAATTAATGCGAAACCGTAGTTCACTTTGAAATCATTAAAAATGATAATTGATACGAAAATTGGGAATGAATAAGAAATTAAAAATGGAGTAATTATTGTAGGAAAGTTCATTTAACCCGTAGGTTAGGAAAAAGTGAGACGAGAAAATTATCCCACACTTTTAGTAACAACTTGAGTTTGGCCCTTCACTAAAAGGAATAGGATACAGCAAGAGTCGCTTGAGTTTGAGTCAACTTGACAAGTCTGATCTCTCGAGTCTTAACCAAATCAAGTTTCTTGTCACTGGATTTAAAATTGGATCGAATTGAGTTGACTAAAGAAGTTTTTGAGCAGTGATGAAAACAACTCATGATGTCCTTGGTTGTTGCAGCTAATCTGTCAAATGGTACACCCACTGCTGGTGCCAATCTGGAAAATGGAACAACAGGCTGGGAGTTGGCACTTGTAACTGTCCCAAGCTCAAATGAGAGTGCTATGGCTGCGAGCAAACTGGTATTATTCATATTCCTACATCATGTGCCTATCCGATGTTTTGTAGCTCTACATTTTACCATTCAATTATCATACCAGATCTGGATGCAGTGTTGTAGTTCTGGTTAAAAAACTAATAATCCTTGATCTAATTAATGCCATTTTGACTATTGAGACTAAGGTAAGGTTTCCTGTGGGAGCAACAATGTTGTATCCATGCTTGATGATGGATTCTCTTTTTGACAAACACTCAAGTCTGGATGGACCAGAAAAGCCATCCTCCCTGCCTCTGCTGTACCTGTCACACGCTCATTATGGTTGGGCCCAGCATTTGATGGCTCCCACTATAGAGATCTGCTCAAAAGCAACAATTGGATGAGCGTAACCATCAAAACCTTTCTCTATGCAGAATGCCATATTTTTCTTGAATGTGAGATAAAGAGATTGTTAAGATCATTTGATCATCATTCTTTTGTCCCAGTAAATTCCTTGGAGGCACTAATTGAGTGTCTCGCTGCCGTGCATGTTTTCCGGGTGAACGGTAGAGGTAGGAAAGATGGCATCTCCTTGTCCTTCCATCCTGACTTGATGTTCCTTTATTTTGTTTGTTGGCTCGGGTGGAGGAGAGTTCAATGTTTTTCACATTTTATACTAATGCTTTTTAACTTGAAAAAACAGGCTGGTGGGCTGGACAAGCTTACATTGGACAGTTTATATGATGATGCACTGAGACGAACTAACCAGAATGTGAGCTACAACCCATGGGAGCCAGTGCCTATGGCGGGTCCCATGATGCAACAAGTGGCGCACGACCCATTCCTTGCCTCCAACGCAGTGGCAGCACCCCCTTCTGTTCAGATGGCAGCAATGTCCCACCAACAGCAGGCTTTTATGTTGCAACAACAACAGATGATGATGATGGGCCCACAACAGCAACAGCCTTTAAATCCTTTCAGCACTCCCTACGGAGCTGGCCCGTATGGCTCAGGTATGCCTGTTCAAGCCTACAATCCATACACGGGCCTTATTTAGAAACTGGGGAGGGAGAATCGGTTCTTTTCTAAGAACACAAGAAAGGGATGGAAGACAAATGGCGGGGATTTGCGACTGGGGGAGATTGATTGAAAGAATTGGTTTTAGAACAGATGTGTACCATATATCATGTATGTGCAGTAACTAGTGTTGGTTAGGTATTTAGTGAGAGAGGGGGGAGATTTGGATTATTTGATTTTTTTTTGTGGATGGCTCCTAATAATGTTTCTGAGATTCTGTGAAAAATTTGGACCTGCATTTCTGTTATTATGGTCAAGCAGGAATATTGATTCTTGTTTTGCTTATCGCAAACTAGGTTAGAAACGATTTGTAAACGATTTGTGATTCTTGTTTTCATATAAATGTATTAAGGAGATTTAGTGATTGCTCTGTGATTCATGTTTAGATATAAATGTTGTTTCCTTTTACGTCAATACTCTCATTTGAGACACCAAATTCTAAGCTCAAGCAGGAGGAATCTCAATTCTTACCAAACCTTTTGTCCTCTTTGATTGCTTGAAGTGGTATTTCCAATGGCTGGAAATCATGAAACAAGCTGAATTTTGATCTGAATA
Source organism: Euptelea pleiosperma (assembly GCA_035048495.1). Lineage (NCBI taxonomy): Eukaryota > Viridiplantae > Streptophyta > Magnoliopsida > Ranunculales > Eupteleaceae > Euptelea > Euptelea pleiosperma. Next base: position 21,693,168 of record CM068549.1, read on the forward strand.
TCTACCATGTGGTGGTAAAACATCCATGCTATCAGTAGGCCCAGAGGGCAGAGGTGAACAAAAGTCGCTAAAGCTCACGCCTTTTGCGTGAGGTCTACCTTGTTACATCAATACTCCTAGAAGAATATTTTGAGTAGAACTTTGCTGTCCGACCACAATAATAATAGGGTCGGGATCCGTGGACCTAAATTTTTGGACAAATTTTCACTGAAAATCTCGTCTGTGGATCTCACGAACCCAACGGTGGTCGAGCTGGCATTCAGTTTTGCCAAAGCACAACCACCGTTGGATTATTGGAATCCATGCCCCAGAGCTTGGGTGAAAATTTAGTTCCTCGGAACCTGCTCCATAATAATAATATGAGCCATGCAGCACACTCTTAGAGGATGCTGACCCTATGGATGTTCGGTCAATCCTTAGGTGGACCTACAAACCAAAAATCAGCCTGATTAGTGATTTCAAACCTTAGGATCTTTATACCCCAAACAATGGTCAATAATGCTTAAATTCTATGATTAAAAGTCAATCCATGAAAATGACTCCAATCCAACGCTTAGAAATCACTACTTAAGTTTTGGTCTGTCTGTCCATCTAGGCTAAGTTATCAATACAGCCCCTTGCTAACTATTTAATTACTTATTATGCCATTATTTTCATACTTCCAAAACAGTTTCTTAATACAACTTAATTACTTTTTATGTCGTTTCTTCCATATCTTCAAAACAACCCCTTAAATAACTACATCCATTCTATATTGATAATTTCAGATTTTTTGATTTTCTAATTGTTCGCCCCTTCAAACTAATCTTCTAAAAAAGCCCTTACAAGTGCGCCCTTTGGTAATACATTGGATTTATTCTCTAAGAAAGATCTAAACAGTATAAAATCTTGTCTGGTGATGAAGTAGAACTTCATAACTTGCGCCTGTTTATCATGCTGATAACCAAAAAAATTCTCAGAATTGGTATTGAGAACTCTGACTTTTATATAATGAAACATAAAGAACCAAACAAAAAAAAAATATTTTCTGTTATTTTCCACCATTCAACCAAATAGCAAGAATACAGAATCCATGGAGTAGATTTCCAAGAAGTGGCACTTTTTGGAAAACCACTTCCAGCGAACCAAACGCAGCCTAGGAGTGAGACGTGTGTCAAAGGGGATGGTGCGTTAGTTCCAAACTAAAGGGGGGTGGTACTAAATTACCAAAACTTTAATTAGTTAGAGGAAAGGATAAGGGAATCTTCTAATTAGTTGGCAGAGAGATTTGAAAATCTTTTACACAAGGATGAAAAGATAAAATAGGAAGAAAGTTAGTTTAAGTACAGTACATAGTTAGGATTACTAAAATATATTTAAATTTATAAATAAAGGAAAACAACAATTATAAAGCACCAAATTATTTTAAAAGCAAATCATACCTTTTGAATTCTTTTTTATATATACAAACAAATTGACAACTTGATGTCTCTCAATCTATTTAATATTATCGCCAATATCTTAGGAAAGGATTGATAAATCACAAAGTCCAATGCATCAAGATCTTTTTTCTCTGTAGAATGAAGTATAGATAGATAAAATAGCACAAATATTATAATATGAAACCTAAATGTAAGACGTACCATATGCTGGTTAGCATGAAGATAATAGCTCCTAATTAACCTTAAATGATGATTGATACAGCTCTTCTATACCCATTCGCAACTTTGTTAAAGTTATAAACTGCATTTAAGGCTCAATCATTATTTAAACCCTTTGTCCAGTTCAAATAGATTCGTTATTTGTGTCCCAAGTCAATTTCGTCATTAACTACTTTGCGGTCAAGGTTCGACACAAACGTAAACCTCTTCTCTACATCCCACAAAGCAGGATGGTTTTTTATAACATCTGCGAACCTATTAGACAAAACCAATATTTATTATAATTTGATTAATTAAATAAAATAATTTGTTAAAAATAATTTGAATATTACAAAATACTTGCATATTTGATTCCTCCAACAATTCAAAGAAAGAAGTGAGTTCAAATGGTTTATCTTTTACTCCATGTTTCAACATCACCCATTCGATCAACTTCTTTATACCGTCAAAGTCGGTAAACTGGTCCATTTCATGTCCTACAAAAATTAATCAAAAAATATTATATTAATGAAATAAATAATAAACTATTTTAAGTAAATATGATACATACGATTGTGTATTTTAATAAGTTCTAGATTCATAACATTTTCCTTCTTTAAGACAATATTGGAGAGATTTCCAATGTCCCCATGAAATATTTGATCTTTGTGTAACATTGATAAGGCTTCCAAGATGCCCCTACAAAAGAAAAATCATATGTACTAATTAAAATCATCAATTTTTAAAATTTATAAAAAATAAACCTTCAAAAAGTAAATACGTACTTAATAATTAATAACTTGAAATGCATCACCGAGCCTGTATACTCGGCCATCAAAATTGTTAACTTATAATGATCTCCAAAATATATCTTTTGCTTGTAGCCCTTTAACCGTCTGTTAGAGAGTACGATCATCCTACATAAAAAAAATTATAGTTTAGACTACTAAAAAGAAGAATAAAATCATTTAAGGAATAAAATCACATACATACACCTCTTATCTATAAAAGCATTTAAGGTTGACAAAACATGATACAAATTACCCATTAAAGAATAAAATCCAAAGTGTTAAAAATTACTCTAAAGATTGAAAAAAAAAACCTACTAAAACATTTGAGAATAAAGAGATAGATCATCAGAGGGTCATATTATCCATTAAATTCCTGATGTTTCAATGGTCTAAGTTGTATCAAGAACGTAGGGATTTATTTTTTGAGGATTTTGTGTTTAAATGGAGTGGTATCAGATACATGCATTTAGTGTTATGTTTTTGTATCATTTCTCGTCTACCCATAAAAAGTTATTCCTCATTTAACTTAATTTCTTAAGACAAGAGAAGTCTTTGGATGATTTAAAGTTTTTTAAAGGTTTTTAGAAAGTTAAGAAACTATTTTGTAAGAGTTTTTCTAGGTCTAAAGAGAGGACTTGAATGGATGGATTTCTAAAATGAGGGATGTGATATTTATAGGTTAAAAGTAAGGGTTTGAGTAGTTTAGAAATAAAGAAAATGGTAATTTAGCCATTTGAGAGTAAAAAAGTAAAAAAGAGTTTGTCCTATATGGATATGTTAATGAATTTTTTTAATTTATTAGAAAAAAGTTGAATAATCTAGAAAGTTGAAAGTTGTAGAAAATTTATATGTGAAGAATAGACAACAAATGTGTAGGTAAAATAGGAAAGTATGGAAGCTTGGTGAATTTTATGGATAAGCTTGAGTAATATTATCAAAGTGTATCATGATGTATAAACCTTGGTGCATCTACACACATCAAAATCATAAATTAAGAGTTTTGATCAATTATTGATAAAATACTCATTTTAAGTCTAAAATTGATAAGATAAAAATATTTTGAAAGATCTTTTAAAGTACTTTTCAATGGTTGACATCTCATTGACACACAAACTATCAAAAATTGATATCATTTAAGAATTAGTCCAACAAAAGCCTTGACCTTATGATCGAGCCATTAGATTTTAATGTAATCACTTTCTTTTAAAAGATGAATGATTTAGAAATAAATACTTTTGGTTTTGATAAAATCTAACAGTAAAATCAAATATACAAGCAATTTTTGATAATTTATCACCAAAAGTCAAACATTTGATTAAATTTTCATAGCTTATAATGGGGCTTCCTAATGATGATTTTGAGTTCTAGAAGTGTTATCTAAGGGTGATTGATGGTTGTAAATAGGGTTCTATGATTGGGTAAAAAGATCCTAAGGGTTGAGATAAGTTAAAGTAATCTCTCGACTAATAGAAAAGAAAATTAAGACCGTCGATCGTCAAATTAGAAGATCGTGCCAAAATGGGGTGTCTATAGTTATCTTTTATGTTATATAAATCTTCGACTTATAAAAAAAAACACACAAAATTAGAGGGGTTAGAAAATACAGAGATACTAAGAGAGAAATGGGGAGAAACTTACCATAGTTTATTTCACTAGAAAGTTAGAATGTACAACTACCATTGTGCAGTGAATGACATATAAAGAAATGAAGACATCTTTAATTGTATTCAGTTAAATAACAAACACTAAACTGATTCCAATGGCATAGTTGAAGCAAATGGCGGCCCCGACAAAATTGTAGTCTCAACCCCAAAATGCTTTTCAGCATAAATAATGTCTAAATTAGAAAGTGACTCCATCAAATATAATAGAGAAATTCTAAATAACAAAATTTTAAAAACCAGATGAAACAATAGATATAAAAAAAATTATCTTATTTCAAATACACTACCGTGCCTCTTCAACATCACCATGTTTAAATTAGATGACTCTTCAATAAATAAACCCAAGAATTGGAGTTGAAAATGGGGTTTTAAAAAACCCCAAATAAGCAAACACAGAAATTGAGTGAGAAAATCAGATTGTTAAGAGCATCAAATTGAAAATTGCTTAATATCATAAAAAACCTAAGAACTAGAGTGGACTGGGGGTTAGTAAAAACTCAAAAATTAAACTAACAGAGAGCCTAAAATTCATGCTGAAAAAATGGGTTTAATTTCATAAAGAACTTAAGAGCCAAATGTTAAAATATGCATTATGGGAACATAAAAATTAAATTAAAAAAAAGGGGTTGTAACATCACTAAAAACGTAATAAAATAAAACTTTAAACAACAGTGAAAGAAGTTTTAAGAATCTCGAAAATCTGATTCAAAATTAATAGAAATAAGGGTATAGACAGCATCTCCAAATGTTTCTATCACAAGCGTCATAAATGGGAAAATTAAAAATTTCAACAAATTAAAGTGATAGTTTTGAAAGATTATGGAGTGCTTTTGGAAAACTGAAAATTCAAAATGCACAAATTAAAGTGATGGTTTTGAAAGATTATGAGTGCTTTTGGAAATCTGAAAATTCAAAAAGCAGCTGCGATAAGTTTCATATTTTAAAAGTTAGAGGAAAATTTTGAAAATTGTTGCAATTCAAGGGGCACTTTTGAAAACTTTGTAATGATTACAAAGTTTCGTTGGATGATGGTGTTATTAATATTAAAATATTTTTAGAAGACTACAATGCACAAGTGTAATCTTTACTTTTTATAATATCTAATATTAAAATACTTAGATGCCCATTTTATCATAGTAGGGAAATAAAATTACACGATTATTTTTGGAAAAAAATGGTAAAAACTTAAATCATCACATTTAGTGCTCTTTCGTCGACTATTTTTGAAAAAAATGGTAAAAACGTACATCATCACATTCAGTGCTCGTTCGTTATTAGTAGATTTTGTTATCGTATCTTTCTTTATATTTTTTATGTCTGTGTTTTTAGTTTTCTTTATGATTTTTAGTCACTTAAGTTGTTCGGGTGCAACTCTTATACAAATGCTATTTGAGACGAAAATTGTCCATCGCTTCTCCTCGTATCTTTTCTCTTTTCTCAATTTTCTTCTTCTCTTCCTCTAGTTCTATTAATTCTTCAAATTCAACTTGGTATTAGAGCAGTTGATCCCAGATTCACAGAAAGAGTTGTTCAAGACAATAGAGCTTGACCACGTAGCTATGTCCCTGAGGATAGAAGGAGCATCGGAAGGAAACTTTGAAGATCCGCTGCTAATCACAGAAGTTGAGAGGCACGGATTGGAGGGTGGTGGTGGTTGATGCATTAGGGAGAATGATTGACAAAGCAGTGGAGGTTGACATATTTGGAGATTTTTCACTAGCAGCCAAGGGCCTTTGGTGTTCCACCTTCAATTTTCGAATGACATGATTTTTTTCTCCGAGTCTTCCTATAGTCACCAATGGCATCTTAGGTGTATTATGAGATGCTTTGAGCTAGTTTCAAGCTATCATATCAACCTCTCTAAGAGTGAGGTTTTGGTGTGGGGGAGGTTCCAAATCTGAGGAGTCTAGCAGAGAGTTTGGGTTGTAAGGTGGGATGTTTAACCACTTCATATCTAGAGCTTCTATTGGGAACTAGGTACAAGGATAAAGCCATTTGGGACTCTATGGTGGAAAGATATGGGATGACTAGCGACGTGGAAGAATAGATCTCTTTCGAAAGGTGGGAGGATTACTCTCATCAAGAGTACTCTTTCTAGTCTTCCCATTCATTTTCTCTTTCTATTCTCTATTCCAACTAGCGTGGCTCTAGCACTGGAGAAACTTATGAGAGATTTCCTCTGCCATGAAAAGCATGATAAGCATAAGTTTCACCTGGTGGAGTGGGAGAAAATCTGTAAATCCAATGAAGATGGTAGTTTGGGGCATCGTGATTTCAGAGACATGAACGTGCTGTTGTTGGGTAAATGGTTATGAAGGTTTGGGGAGGAAATGGATCATTTTTTGGAGGTGCATGATTGGTGGTTAATTTAGGGTTACTAGGAAAGGTTGGAAGAGCAAAATACTGTTCTGAACTCCTATGCGTGTGGCTTGTGAAAAGGTATTATGAAGGCTCGGGTGAGTTTTGGTAGGGGGTCAAGTTCAAGGTGGGAAAGGGGGATAGAGTTCGCATCTGGGAACTTAGATTTTAAGAGAAACGTCAATGGCTGGGAAATCAATGGCTTAGCTTTACTTCTGTCTCAAGTAAGGGCGGTGCCTTTGCAGTCGTTGGAAGAAGATAAAAGGATTTGGCAATGGGAGCCCAAGGGAGCCTTTTTAGTTACATATTTCTATTTCCAACTCTCAAAGAGAAGCCACGGGACATTTCCGGCTTCCCTTTGGGGGATCTACACCATCCAGAGTATGTTTTTTTGTTTGGACTTATATACTCAACAAGATTCTGACAATGGACCATCTGAATAGTAAATGGATGATGTTGCCAACCAAGTTTGTGTTATGTAAGGCCTAGATGATCCCATAACACATGATCGGTATAGTCCAATGAAGTGCGCTTGAAGTCCAGAAGGGGAGAGAAAGAATACTCTAGCAACTTCTTCTATTTGTTATTTTCTGGGCTATTTGGGAAGAGAGCAACACGCATTTTTGAAAGGAAAGACGTAGAGGGTCCTAAGGTGGTATTGAGAGTCAAAGCCCTCTTGTATTTTTTATCATCCTTGATGCCAAAGTTTAGAGGGTGCTTCTTTGATTCCTATGTTTTTAGATGAGACGAGTTGTTACAAGATCCCATTTTGTAGTGAGATATTTCTAGCACTTTTATAAGGTCTTTTGGGGTTCTCTCAGGTTCTAATATATACTTTTAACTTATGAAACAAAGAGCAGGAGATCTCAAAACCCTAAAGAAGTACTCTTCTCCAGGATTGTCGCCCTCCTGATATTGTGTTCTAGGGCTGTCGGCCCACCCCAAACCCCTTATGGGTCTTTTATAGGATTGTCGCACCCCCTCCCCTGAGATAGGATTCTAGGCTACACCCACCAAATGGAACAGAATACATCTCATCTGAGGCAGGGAGATAAGACATTATCTAGTTATTTCTTTGAGTTACATAATATGTGAGAAGAGTTAAACCATTATCTACCGTCCCACTGGGAGAGTACCAAAGCATATGAGCAGTTTAACAAGCATATTGATACTCATCATATTTCAGTTCTTAGCTGGACTTAATCTAGAATTTGAAATGATTAGAACCCAGATATTGAACAAAGATCCTATTCCTCCTTTGAATACTATGTACTCCTATGTTCCAAGTGAGGAAAGCCGAAAACTAGCTACGGGGCAACAGATTCTTCCTTGTAGTGACAGATCAACTATGGTAGCGACAGACAACAATGGGGATAGACTCCTAGTGGGAAGAAACCTAGTAAATCTACAATCACAAAATTTTAGTGGTCGAGAGAGGCGTAAGTGTGATCAATGTGGGAAATTTAGGTATATACGTGACTGATGATTCGTTCTCCCAAATGACTATCCCTACCGCACCAACACCATTTTCCAAGTTGACATTGATTGTTTGTGATCTCTCATGTCATAGTTATAAGGGCCCACTGCCACCACCACCTTTGACCAATCAAGTACCTCTCTGCCTTTGCCCATCACGTTTTCACATCTCAGCCTACTTCCTGGATCATCGATTCAAGAGCATTTGATAACATGATTGATATGTCGTCGTCTTTTCAATCTTATAGTCATGGTTCCAGGAGAGACAAAGTTCACCTAGCATGTGGTTCCTTATCAATTGTTCCTTATCAATTGTTACTAGATAAGGAACCATCAAAGTCTCTTCCAGTCTTTCTATATCTAATGTTCTACGTGTTTCCCAATCTTACTACTAATCTTGTGTCTGTCAGTAATATTACAAAAACCTGAAGTGTCATCTTTTTCACTTGTTGTCTTTCAAGCCTTAGCAAAGAGGAGGTTGATTGACAGTAGTCATGAAGCGAATGCCTTGTATCTTCTCGGCATTCCGACAGTCCAACATCTTCCATAGGCACACGCGTCAAGTAGTAGTAGGGAGGCCAATAAATCCTGAATAATGTGATGGCATATTCGGCTTAATCATGTTTATTTTTCTTATTTACAGCATTTGTTTCGAAATATATTTCAATCTCAATCATTGTCTGGTCTTTAGTGTGAAATCTATCAATTAACAAAACATTGTTATTCTTTGTTTCCTTCTAGTGAGGGGCCATTCCTCCAGTGTAAAGGTGGCAATTTGGCCCATCGGACCAGGATCGGGCTCGGGCTCGAGCCTAAGTTGGACCGAGCTTCACCCCAAATGTAAAACCCAGGCTCAGCCGGTGACCCGGTCCATAGTCAGGCTGATGGGCTTGGTCCTGGGTCGGGCCATGGGCTTACAATGGGTTGGGTTTCAGGGTTTAAATCGAGCTTGGGTGCGGGATTGGGTATCCAAATACCAACGTATTTTGGCTAAATTTAGCCTTCAGAAGAACATGGGCCTCATGCTCAAATTCTAATACCTCGTCACAAAAATGGGGTTTAAGCCTGGAGGAGGCTTAGGTTTGGGGGTCATTTCGCATTCCTTTTGACCTTCTAACGTGCTTAAGTATCACTGAAAATTAATGGCCTAACCCAAATCTTAAGCATTGTTTTGGACTATTATAAACCTAGGGGCCCAGATTCTTGGATTCCATGAAGGGCTTTAGCTGGTTCCAAAAATCCCATGCCTGGCCCATGAGTATCAATTTAATGTTAGTGACATGTGCTATGCATTTTTTTAATGGTGAGAACAGTTGTCATGCATTGAAATAGGGAAAAGCAAACAAAAGTTGGTTTTATTTACGAAGACGTCCCCTCAGTCTTCTTTCTAGACCATAATCATACATATTGGGCTCAAGGTCGGGCTTTAAGGCCCATCTTGTGGCCCGAGCCCAGCCCATTAAACATATTTCAAGCCAAGCTGCAGGCTCAATTTTGGCACCCAAGCCCGGCCAACTTATCCACGGGCCTTGGCCGATATAAACGGGTTGGACTAAGGCCGGGCCACGAGTCACATTGCCACCCCTGTTCCAACAGTGGGTACGTCCCACTATAATGAAAGTTAATTATTTAATTAAAATGATTATATTTTTGGTGTATCCACTAAAATCCTACTATTATGGCAAGTCGTTACGACTAATGTCTATCAAAGGTGATATATAAATTATATAGGTGTACAATCTTAACCACTACTCCTCGGGTGTACACAATTGTTCTTCTAGAATTATTTATTTACTAGTAAATGCCCCATGCCCACGGCACTCTCCGACAAAAGCGTTTGAAAAAATTGGGTGCCTTCGGCACTCAAACGGTATAACGGATTGGGGCATTACCATTTTTTCTATTATAACGGCTGTTATAACGGATTGTAACGCACAGAAGGAAAAATGGAAAAAAAAATGAGAAAATAACATAAATAACAAAAAATAACGGTGTTAAAATTCAAATTTTGAAGTTCACATTTTAATAAATATATTGAGGTCAAATGAGTGGGAGTGAATAAATAAATGAGGGGGATTAAGTGGCTGAAATCTAACCGTCCACATTAGATTTATGGATTTAATCTCAACCAATCTTAATTTATCTTATGAAGCAGGATAAGATAAGAGAATACAATTGAGTTGTTTTGTTATGTGTGGGTGGCCTGTGCCCGTGACACTCTCCAGCAAAATGTTTGTCAAAATCGGGTGTGAGTGGCTGACATCCGCCCTCTATTTTGAGGATAAGATCTTGGCCCTTCTTTGTGGAGACAACTTCCCTATTTTGTTATATAGATTTGTAGCGACTAAGCCTTTGGTTAAAATTTACAAGTTTATCCTCAAATTATCCAAAACTAGCAAATTTGTCTCCAAATATGTTATGAAGTTAAATTATGCAAGGTTCCTCAATTGGTCTATTCAGGGTGAATTATGTTCATTCTGGTGTTATTTTTAGTGGGTCCCACTACCACAAAATCTGTTATGTTCTTACATGGTCAAGTTCGTTAGTATTTATTTAAGCAGTATCCCTATCCTATTGTTCAAGATGACCAATTATCCAAAAATTGTTACAAGTGTCATTTTGCTTGTGAATGCCCTACGATGGCATGAAATTGAGTTCTGAACTAAGTTCTGATAATTATTCTAAGTGTTAAGCAATCATGATATAATGAATCTATTTTTTAAAATGCCAAAATTATCCTCTATCAACAAAATTGAACTAATATCCTTGAACAAAAGTTTAGGGTATTACAGTAGGGGGTGTCTTTGGAAGAAGTGATACACTATTAGAAAGCATGGATGTTTGGCCTATCCCTAGGTGGACCTACGTAGAAAAACTCATCTTGATGGTGATTTATAAGCATTAGATTGGAGTTGTTTTCATGAGTTGATTTTTAATCGTGGAATTTGAGCATTATTTTTGGGTCAAAGATCCAAAGGTTTAATCATGCTGATTTTTGGAATGTCATATGTGTAGTAATTAAGTGGTCACCAAGGGGTTTATTGAAAATAAGAATGATGGTATAGAATGCAATTAGATATTTATCAAGAGGCATTTAATTAACTTTAGGTAGAGAGGGCATTTAATGAAGAGTAATTTTAGTCGCATCCCCACAAAATGTGAGGGCACTGGACCTATTGAAAGCACCCCGTTATGGTTTCAACCTTTGTGAGGGCACCCTCCCCGTCAAAGCACCCTACTATGATTTCATCTAAGTTATGACACAGGACCGAGATTCAACTACATATGATTTCAGCACATCTGTTGTAAATTATGTGGGTCATGGTGCCAATCATCGTATACGCCCTGCACTACGCATCCTCATGCAAAACCTAATTCTTCTTGCTGCAATCCTCATTGACCTAACTCAACCCTTAGCAATAAAAGAAATGATGAAAGCCACTTTTGAGGCATACCTTATGGTTTTGCTTGGAGGAAGCAACCGGTTCTTTTCCACATCAAATTACAAAATGACTGAGGAGAACTTTGAGAGCCTCAAGCGCATCTTCTATACATTTGAGGTAAAGTGAGAGGCTGGTCTATTGCGAGTGGAGGAGAAGAGGGAAGTAGTGAGAACAGGTTCTACTGATTTAGGGTGTCCACTTGTGGGTTGTGAGTTGTGACCGGCTTTGTGATAGAAGTTGGACTGCACACACACACAGAATCATACCGGGTGAGTAAAAAGTTTTCAAAAGAAAATGCTGTAACCTAATAGGGCATTTTCATAATAAAAAAATAGGTAAAAAAAAAAAAAACAGGGCTTTTGGGTGCCCTCACATTTTGTGGGGTACGACTAAAATTATCCTTTAATGAATTGAGTACGATGGAGGTGAGTGAGAAACTTTTTCATCGTGGCCCTTTTTATCCGGGCATCAAGCCGCGCCTAAAAATGTCATGTGATACGCTCTAAAAGATCATTATTGATGTTTGGCCCATCCTAGGTGGACCTACATACCAAAACTCATCCTAATTAGTAATTTCTATTCATTGGATTAGAGTAAATGGTTTATTTTTAACTACAGATTTGAGCATTATTTGGGATACTCAGATCCAAAGGTTAGAAATCACTAATTTGGCTAATTTTTGTTATGTACGTCCACTTAGGGATGGGACACACATCCATACGATCATTGGCCTCTAATAGTGTACCACGTGGCTCAAACTGATGTCCGTCATCCACGTTGATGATGGATGTATGTCATCAAAGTTCTGCTCTTCAATAATGGTGAAAGCAAAATGTCGAGTACGGTGACGAGGGCATATTTATGGGCATCAAGTCTCGCCTAAAAATGCCACATGGCACACTCTTAGAGATTTATGATCGTATAGATGTTTGAAGCATCCCTAGATGGACCTACAGACCAAAAACCACTCTAATTGGTGTTTTCTAGGCCTTGGATCTCATTACCCCAAAAATAACTTTCGAATCCCACGGTTGAAAATCAACCCATGAAAAAATTCAAATCCAACGGTTAGAAACCACCAATCTGACTGTATTTTATTTGGAGGGCCATCTAGGGATGTTTCAAACATCCTTACAGTTACGAATCTCTAAAGTATGCTACATGGCACTATAGGTGCATCTTGGATGCCAAGATCAAAAGAACGTTAAGATCAAATTTGCAAAATTTTCCACGCATCACGTGGTGTTTATAGGTAAGTGAACGTCTTGTGAAGCCCGTGCGAAGGGCGTGCCCCAACGGAAGTTTTGGCTTTAAAGTAGCATAGGCTATAAAGATAGATAGTGCGGGGATGAATTTGGGATCGCTGTGAGATCTCTCTCAATTCACATATCACAGCAGATATTCACAAATGGTATCAAGCAACATAATAAAAATTATGGCTTTTTTGCTTTACCCCCTTACTTTATTGATGCAATTTGCATCTCACCCAATGTTTTCAAAATATTTGTTCTCACCCTTTGACCATGGTCAACGTCGTTGACCATAGACGGTCTTCGGATGGACATCCCAATATTTTTTAAATGACTATAATGACCTTGGGTGAGACACAAATATTTTAAAAAATATTGGGTGCGATGCAAATTGCATCAATAAAGTAAGGTGGACAAGCAAATGAACTTTTTTTTTTTTGAGGATTTTTTTTTTTTTTTTAGAATTGTGAGCTCAAAACCTTTCTTCATTTACTTTTGGCCCAACTGTAGGTGGACCTACAGACCAAAAATTAACCTGATTGTTACTTTTTAAGCATTAGATTAGAGTTGTTTTCTTGGGTTGATTTTATCCGTACAATTTGAACATTATTTGGGGTACAAAAATCACTAATCAGTCTGATATTTGGTATGCAGCTCCACCTAGCGACGGGCCCAACATCCGTACGGTTAGTGACCTCCAAGAGTGTACCACATGGCTCATATTGTGGTCCCTCGTCATCATTGATGAGGGACATTAGTGTGCTTAACAACCTTTGAAGGTGAGTTCCTTTTATAGTGCACAATCCTCAAAAAAAAAAAGGTTGAGCTCACAATCCTCAAAAAAAAAAAAAAATAAATAAATAATTAAAAAAAAATGATTTTTGCTTGTCCCCCATATTTTATTGATGCAATTTGCATCGCACCCAATGTTTTTAAAATATTTGCGTCTCACCCAAGGTCATTATAGTCATTTAAAAAATATTGGGATGTCCATCCGGAAACCATCTATGGTCAACATGGTCAAAGGGTGAGACGCAAATATTTTGAAAACATTGGGTAAGATGCAAATTGCATCAATTAAGTAAGAGGGTAAAGCAAAAAAGCCCTAAAAATTAAAATAAACGTTCTTGTAAAAAAAAAAAAAAATTGAAGAACAAGTTAAGGGATTCGATACAAAGTGCTGTAGGTGCATGGGAGATAGGGTACCAACATTTGATATCCATAGATAGATAGATATACATAGATTGATTTCTAAGGGTTGGGATCAAGGGACTCGCCTTTTTGCACTCTTCTTTTCACTCGTGCTCTCGGCCGTGTATTTTGAGAATCCAACGGTGGTTGTTGGATTCTCGAAATCCAGGATGGGTCACACATGAACTTTGTTGACGGTCGTCCTGGACCACAGTATGAGCCACGTGGCACATTCGTGGAGATAGCTGACCATATGAAAGTTTGGCCCAACACTAGAGGTAGAAGTAAAACCTTGATGACAGCAGGCTGCCGCTTCACTGACTACGAGTGTTCTCGGCAATTATAGCAAAGGCTTTTTGCCACATACCCAAATGAGCAATTTTTAAGATTTCTTTTTTTATTTTTTAGGGAATCTTTAAAAATCTGCATTATGTATTTTTTTTTAACCTTGGGTTTTAAATTGTTGCCGGAGTGGTGGTTGGCAGGCCATGAGACTCCGGTAGGTGGTCGCCGGTGATGGGCAGGCACCACAGCTGTTCAATTTGGGGTTTGGATTTTGACCCAAACCCTTGTTCAAAAATAGAAGATGGGGTTCAGCCTGATTAGTGATTTCTAGATGTTAGATCTTTGTACCTCAAATTTCCACAATTGCGATCAACTCATGAAAATAAGTCCAATACAACACCTATAAATAACTAATTAGGCTGATTTTTGGTTTGTAGATCCACTTAGGGATTGGCCAAACATCCATATGGTCAGAGTCCTCTAAGAGTGTGCCACATGGCTCATATTGTGTCATGCAACCGGAGCCTGTCATTTTAGGGCGGTAACTGGAGCCTTAGCCATTTTCTATTACAAAAGCAAAAAAAGCAATTTGTGCTGAGCAAGGTTTAAAGGGGACCGGACTGGGGCGTTTCCATTTTTTCTGTTATAACGGCCGTTATAACGAAAAAAAATGCTCAGGGGTAAAAATGAAAAAAATGGTGTTGAAATTCAAATTTTGAATTTTAAAATTTGAATTTCAAAAAACGGAAAATAACAGAAAAACCGAAAATAACCATTTTTTCATTTTTCCAGAAAATAATTGCTGTTATTTTCGTTATAATGGCCATTATTTTTTGGGCGTTTTAACGGTCCATAACGTAACGGGGGAGGTCCGAATCCGTTATAACGGCCGTTATTTTCCTTATAACGGCCGTTTTTTAAACCTTGGTGCCGAGAACTCTATGTTTGTCGGCTTTGCTGACAGCCCGCTGTCATCAAATTTTTACTCGAATGAGTACCTCCCGACAAAAAAAATAGCCTAATTAGTGATTTCTAAGCGCTGGATTGGACGTTTTCATAGATAAATTTTTAGCCGTTGAACTCGGAACATTATTTGGGGTAAGATCCAAAGGCTTGAAATCCTTAATCAGGCTGATTTTTGGAATATAAGAACACCTAGGGATGGGTCAAACATCCATACGGTCAGTGGTCTCTAAAGTCTGCCACGTAGTTCATACTGTGATCCGACGTTCATGACGAACATCCGTCAGCAAGGTTATAGTCACATCCATACAATCAGTGCTGCCACGTGGTTCATATGGACGTTCGTGACCGAAACCGGACTCCTTTCCAACAACACCCGTCCTTTAGGCTATGAATTTCCTCACAGCTCGGTAACTAGAAAAACACTTCACAACTAACACAAGTAAACCCAAAAAGATCAATAGACAGAAACTTGAACAAAAAGAGAAAAAGAAATCTGACGAGAGTGTTTATGTTTTCTTCTTCGTCCTCTCTCTCTCTCTCTCTCAATCTCAAACCTCCTACTCCTGAAAAAACCCAATAATGTATTGGCCCACAGTTTCTCTCCCAAATCCCTTTAAATCCCTACAAGAGAATGAAGAAAAACCCTCAGAAGAAGAAGAACAACAACAACAAGAGAGCCCCTCTCATGGCGGAAGAGGAGGAGTAAAAGAGGACTTATCCGAGCTCGGAAAAACCATCGGTCGCCAGTTATGGGGGGTCGCCTCTTTCCTTGCTCCTCCGCCTGTCACTGTCGCCTCCAATTCCGTCGATTCCACCGATCCCTCGTCGCAGACTATTCTCGGCATTCGCAACGATTTCGCCGAGATCGGAGGTAGCTTCAAGTCTGGACTGTCTCTTCTCTCCACCACCAAAGCTGTTAATGAAATTTCTAGATTAGCCACGAATCTGTTGCAGTTACCCAAAGAAGATGGAGATGAATTGACAGATGGTGTCGTTGGAGTTACAGAGGAGGTTTTGGAATTCGTGCGAGTGATGTCGATTCGACCGGAATGTTGGACGGATTTTCCGTTGTCATTGGATAATAGTGGTAATCTAATTTTATCGTCTCTTTTTTTTTCTTTCTTTCTTTTAACTTCAGATGGAATTCGATTAGGCTTTTCAATTCGACTGTTTCTATGGTACCTTTTCTAGAGTTAGGGTTGTAATTGATGCGCCATTGTTGGTTTTTGGATGCTAACATTTAGCTTTATAATCTGCTTGTCTGCTATTGATGGTTTATTGAAACCTGTAAACCAAACACCATTTTTGGTTTCACGGTATCCATCTGAGGAATGAATGTGTCCAATGAGGAAGACAAGTTATAGGCTTAAAAGGGTCCTGTGAGCTTCATATGACGAAGTTTAGTCATACAAAGTTACAAACATCAAAGCTTGAAACTTTATAATTGACAAGGACACCAGAGTGAGTGGTGCTCTGGTGTACACTAATTATGAGTTGACTCCAAAAGAAAAAGAAAAATAGAGTCTTGGAGCAAAATCTGTGATTTACGTCCCAGTTCAAGGATTTGACATCTTAAAGTTCTTCCTGGTACAGAATTTGTGCGGTCTGAAAAGGGAATTATGATGAATTGCATAAAATATGCTCTCAACCTTCTTAGAAAATGGTATGTTGGACACAACACCATGCTCCTTCTCAGTTGTGCAATACAACAAACTAACTAAACAAGTTGATGACTTTCCAAAGCATGGAATATATAACAGCGCCATTGGGAATACTTGTTTATCTTACCATTTCTTGGCTTGACATGGAATTATGAATTTATAGCGCATACCGTAGGCTCTATAAACTGATAAGGAAGTGCACCTACTGGAGCTTGTTTTCTCTAGACCTGAAAGGAAGTGGTGATTGTATAAATTTAATCCAGAACCTTAAACCACATATCATTATGGCTTAAATCTTGGTCATGGTGTGCAACTCAACCAGCACCAAATGCAAGACGCGGTGCCTGCATCTCAGCCGATTCACTGCATGGTCTGTTGTGGTATCCCCTTTATACTTAGATGAGACACCATGGTGCCCTTGTCACACTGAAGAACAAAGATTTTATTCTTGGACGAGTGTAGGTAAGTGTTCTCGCTCCATACTGGATGAGTGTGGGTAAAGAAGTTAGTCTGTGGGAGTATGATTCATCTTGGCACTTGAAATGTAGGGACTTTAACAAGTAAGAGCTTAGAGTTAGTAGACAATGAAAAGAAGGGGAGTTATCATAGTTTGTTTATAAGAGACAAAGTGGAAAGGGTCAAAAGCCAAGGAAATAGATGGCTGCAAACTAGTGTAATCCTTAAATTTGGAGAATATATGGATTTGGAGAAAAATGAAATGGGAAGTGCAACCCTTGAATTTGTGATGGCATATGACCTTGTAATAGCAAACTATACTTTCAAAAGAGAGATGAACATTTAGTTGCATTTAAGAATTAAACAAATAGGAGCTAGATATATTTTCCTCTACTTATATGAAATTGTAAGGTTTTTCCAAGAGAGAGTTTGACTACGCAACATAGGCTAGTAGTTTTAGATGTACGCATCAAGAGATAGAAGAGAGAGTTAAAATAAAAGATTGCCCAAGATTAATGTGGTAGAATTTAAAAGGGGAAAAAGTGGTGCATTTTATAAATTAATGGATAAAGAAAGAAATATGGAACGTAGAAGCAAAGACTATGGCGATGTGGGATATAACGACTAAATGAATTAAAAGAGTAGCGAAAGAGTTCCTTGGGGAATCTAAGGAGAAAAGTCATATAGAAGGAAGTTTATTGGTGGATTTTTCTTTTATGAATTAACATAGTGGTGGAATGATGAGGTTCAAAAGGCCATTAAAGAAAAAAGGATTTATTACAAGGCTTGATGATAAGTACCTCAACCAATACTCTTTAAAAGACTAATCTGTCAAGGAGCGGGAAATATAATTACTTAATCAAGGCACGTAACAAACCACCACGCTTCCGAGCCGACGTCCTCGTTGACCCACTTTATGGCGAGCCCCCTGGCCTTCTTTCCAGGTAACGGGTACCCCTCTCTTTTTTTTCCACAAGTCACCCCTTCCGAGACTGATCACGATGGCTACTATGGCGGGCCCTCCATATCCCATACTATGGTGAGCTCCTTTTTTTATTATTAACCTCCATAGACCATATTATGGTGGGCCCTCCATAACCCATACTATGGCATGCCCATGGTTTTTTTTTTAACATAGTTGCCTTCCTGTTACTCGAACTTGTGACATGGTGTTGACTCTGATACCATCGATAAGCACCTCGACCAATACTCTTTAAAAGACTGATCTGCCAAGAAGCGGGAAATCTAATTTCTTAATCAAGGCACGTAGCACTTGACAACTAACTAGAAATAATAAAAACTTAACAAGATATAAAAATGCTAAAAAGGAAGTAAAAAAGGTAGTAAGTGTGGCTAAACATAAGGCGTATGATAGTATTACAATAAATTAGGGACAAGAGAGGGTGAGAAATATGTCTAGAAGCTTGCATGAACAAGGGAGTTTATGAAGATTTCATTAGCTTTACATGTAAATACCTCTTTGAACTTGCAATGTCCATTCCAATGTTCAATAATTAGGAGTGATGGGACTATAAACTCAAAAACTCTGGAAAACTAGAATTGGAAAACTATGAAATCGAAAGGGACAAGTTATGGGATGGGAGCTCCATGGCTTCTCCGATCTGGTAAGCTGCTTAAGTTCTATGGTTGACTTGGCTGGTTGGCACTTCCCTAACTGTGGGTAATTGTTATAATGTTAGCCCACTTAGGTTGGTTGCTGCAATTTTTTTCATATCGGTGGCACATCAATAAGAAATTATTCCCACGACAAGCTCCAATTCCATTTTAAATATGGAAAATTTCCAAGGAACCCAAATTAAACAATCTTATACACTCCCTACTATGTCTTATTTTGTCCAATAGAAATATGATAGAACATGTCTTCTGTATTAGGCATCATTTTGGAACTACTAACAATTTTTGACATTTAATACTACATTTATTTGCTTTTAAATCTTGGCATATTTTCTTGCAGATTTTCATATTTCTGATGTTCAAAGAGAGCATGCTTCAAATGTTGAACATTTGACTCCAAGTTTGGCTGCTCTTCGGGCTAAGCTTTGCCCTGATCACATGAATGAGGGACACTTTTGGATGATATATTTTATTCTGTTGCATCCAAGGCTGAATGAGCATGAATCAAAGCTTCTATCAACTCCACAGGCAAGACTTCTCTGTTTACATCATTTATATGCCTCTTGATTGGCATGTATACTCTAGTTAAAATAGTGGAAATTACACCCAGGCGCACTTCAATAGATGAAACATTTGCCGGAATATATATGTGTAGATTGATACGTAGATAGATATAGTTTTTTATAGTTTTATGTCTTACATAAATATTTTTTGTCCGTGCTATATTGTATATATCGTAGACGAAACCAGGAAAACATATCAGTCGACTGTCGTAGTTCTCCATTCAGGAATAAAAACAAGCAAGAACTTGACAGCCTTAAAACGGAAAAGAAAAGTCAGTACATTAAGAAGTCTTAGATATGATTTTTTGTATGTTTCCCATTTAAGAGGGTGGGTTGGCCATGCTTACAGTATAACTTGAAGGGACATTTTTTATGCATTTAAAAAGAATGGGTATAATGGTGTGTTGCTATTTTATACCATTCACATGGGAGAAGTTTAAGATGACAGTGTATAGTTTGTAAACCAACATATGTATATATGTATGGTTATGTGTGTATGTGAACAGTCATCCTAGAGTTCCTCGCTATCTACATGCCATAAATTAGAAACCAACACTATTGTGCCTGTCTGTTTTAAAAGCATCCAAGTTTTTCTTCTAAAAACTGTTCTGCCAGGTTTCTTGACTTGGTGTTGATAATTCCCATCTAAAAATTGGGCATTGAATGTCCAAGAGAAGGAAAAAAGCTAGGGGTTATGAAACTTGTCTCTAGGCTTTTGTTTTGGATGAAATCCCAGCAAAACACTTATGGTATTGCTAGTGGTCCCACAGCCCATCACATTCTCAGAAATATTCTCACATGACATACAAAGCCTAGTAGCAGAGCAACTTACAGGAGATTAAAGGTCAAAATAGGAGTCACCACCACAATGTGATTGAGCACTGATTTTCAAAGGAAAATGAATAAAGTTTTTGAAGTCAAAAATAAAGAAAGCAAGTGACTTCGTTACCAATCCTATAATACAACATCAAATTAGCAAGGATGTTCCATTGTGAGCACAGGAAGGTATTAGGCACACAGGCTCACCCATTGTAGACAGTTACCTACTCATTTATTCGTCTTTCGTCCTCCCTAGTTACTGGAAAAAAGAAGAATAAGAGATGACCAGAACAACACAAGCAAGCATGCAGTTACATAATTTACATTCAATTTCAAACAGTATGGATCTTGATGGTATGTGGTGTATAAGTCGACACTCAACACCAGAAAACCATCTTCATCAATCCAACCAAAACTTAGGAAAACATAAAAAGCAAAAAGACAAACAACTAAAATGTATCCCAATCCAAATAGGTATCCTTGATCCAAACAAAGCCGAAACACAGGGAGTTGACCTCAACTTCAAATGATGTGGTACGCTAGTAATTAGCATCATCTTTAGGTATCCTTGATCAAAACATAAAAGAAAACTAGGAAAGAAACCCCTACTCATTGTACAAGACAACCCTAAATGGTAGCTAAACCCATCATTAGCTCCATTTTTGGGCATCCTATATCGAAATAACAACAAAACGAAAGATGAGGTCCTTATCATTGAATATAAATGATCTCCACCTTAGATGATTATCAAATCATGCATTGGCTTAGGCATCCTAGATTAATTATGGCTAAAAAAAGGAGAAAACACTGGGAAAAGAAAGCTATAGAAAACCTCTTAGCTAAAATGAAATTTTGACATTACAATGGCTTAGGAGGTAAGAAAAAAGAGCACAACAAGCAAGAAAATAAAATATGTCTTAGGAACCTCACCTCCTTTTTTCTGCAAATGTTGCAGTTTCTCAGAATTATTAGGGAAGGGAGAGACTCCTAACCTATGCTCACGAAATAAAAGAAAATGGATGAAATTGGGAGGGTTAAAGAAAGGAGTATTATAAGAAAGGGCAGATTGAAAAGGAAGGGAACTGTAGAAAAGAGATACTTAGAGGAAATAGTTAAAACAAAAGAGAAAAAAGAAAGGGAGAGGTAACTTGAGTTACCTCAATGTAAGTATGTAACCTTAAGTTCTCTAAGTTTTCTTCTTGTTTCCTCTTTTTCGCTTGAGAGTAGGTAGAGTTTCCTCTTTTGGTCTCCAATCTTCAATTGAGTGGAGCGGACGCTAGGGTTTGCGTGTTTTTGGGGAATTTGGACAGGTATATAGAATGTTTTCTGGGACTAGAGAGGTGGTTTCACTATTTCCAATGAAGGCTTAGGAGGGCCTTTCTCAATTTTGGAGAGGGTATCTATAGAGAAGAAATGTGTAGGACTATTTAGGGGTAAAAAGTAGGGTGAATGGTCATTTAGGTAGCAAGCTTGGTAATAAATACAGGGCAGTTTGGGCAGCCTTCATGGTTGATTTTGGCATGACATGGGTCTTTCCCCTTACATTGATGCAGCTCACCCACAATTGGAATACTTATTCCTTCCCTCGTAGAGGCCGCATATTATGGCGTTTGCTTCCTTTCGCGATATGCTGGGGCCTATGGAAGGAGCGCAACCCTAGGGTGTTCAAGGATAGGGAGACCTCGGTGGAGGATATTATCCTGAACATCAAGGGCCTTTTTTGTGGTCCAAACTTTTCAAGGACTGCTAGGGTCTATTTTTTTAGGACTTCATCTTCTGGTGGGATGTCATTTGTAAGAGAGATCTAGCTTAACTTTCTTCTTTTCTTTTTGCTTTTGTCGCTGATGTTGGCGTCTTTGCCTTAGATAGGTCATCTCGACCTTTTAGGCCTTTTGTAATTCTCTCTTCCTTTTCAATACATTCCAACTTATCAAAAAAAAAAAGCTTGGTAATAAGTAGTTTCTTGTAAATGATAGGAAATAGGATCTTCTCAAAGGAAAAGGGGAGAACTTGTGAGAGTAGATTATGAATTTGTGTTACATCCAACCGAACTCTCTCATTGTGTAATGAGTTGATCGACTTTGATGCTCCAAGCCTTTATATTCTAAGGACCTTCTACTTCCCTAAATAGCCTTAGTGTATGTTGTTTGCAGATAATGTAGTGTTGGCTAATAAAAGTAAAGAGGGAATAAATGTAAAACTAGAACTACGGAGTGATACTAGGATGCCTTAGTCCTTAGGGTTGCAAATGAGCTGGACAACTGATGGGCTTTAAGTAAAATAATAGACAACATTGGAGTTGGACCGGGCTTAATCTCTTCATGGGCCCACTCTGTGCTTTCTAGGGTGTCAAGCTAGGTTGAGCCTCGGCCATCATATTCTCCTTTACCTGAGTCTGACAAAAGATTTTGGGCCAAGATAGGTCCAGGTTAGACTGCTTAGATCTAGGGCTTGTTTGGGCCCTAGCCCGGCCCACCCCAACTTGGCCCGGTTGCAACCCTAGAATTGCAACTTTAGTGAGGGTGCACAAAGGGATGAGATGTGAGATAATATCTTAGCTACAGGAACTTTCTAGTGCCGATCCCGCTTTGGAATCTCCTTCGTGCTCCCGCATCCTAAAATAATTCAACTAAAGTTAAGTTTAAAACGGCTACTTCCCACCCTTGCACTTGAGTTGTCTCTTGCACCTATTCCAACTTTTTGCAACTAAGATTAAGATTGATGGGCGAAAAAAATACCAAGCAAATATATTTCATTATATGAGTTCGATTATTAATGCAACGGGAGAGATTGAAGAGGATGTTGCCCATAGAATTTGAGCTGGGTGGCTAAAGTGAAGATGCGCTTTTGGACTGTTATTTGAGTGACACCTATGTTAATCAAAGTACAGGAAAATTGTACAAAACATAATAAGACCTTTTATGGTTTGTGGAGCAGAATGTTTAGTAATCAATAGACGACATGTCCATATAACGAGTGTGATAGGGATGAAGATATGATGGATGCATTTGAAAGACTAGGAAAGACAAAATTAGAAATGAGCACATCGAGGGAATACAGGAGTAGCTCCAATAAGAGATGTAATAAAGGATAGTTGATTAGTTGGTTTGGTTATGTACAAGAAGACCAATTACTGCACCAGTGAGGAAGAGCGCTTTGGTATCGATTGAAGGCTCTAAAGGAGCGAGGGGAAAGCCGGAAATACAGTAGATAGTAAGATCTGAAAACTCATCTTTAAGGACCATAACAGAAGATATAGCTGTAAATAGAATTGAATGGTGAAATAAGATTCCAAATAGTTGGAATAAGGAATTGTAAATAATAATGATGATGATTTATTGTTCTCAGTTTCTTGTTTTTTGTCCCAATAACTCAGAAGTTTCTCAGGAGAAGAAAGTTGTCCAAAGTATGTAATGAATGGTGTGAAAAAAGAATTAATTTGGAATTCTAAAGAAACATTTTCAACACATATTCAGTTATCGTCTCATTTTATAGTTCCTTCTGCAATGTCCATGAATGTCTCTGTAGAATTTTCTAAATAAATGATTCCTTGGTAAGAGTTTCAACTTCTTTTCAGATTGTGGAAGCAAGAGATGTACTGTTGCAGAAGCTTCAAAACAGAATGAGTACAGAGTTGCAGATCTCAAAGGCTGATGACTTGATCATTGAGGTGAGCAGTAAGGGTAGTGACATTGGAGAAGAGTGCAACCCAGTTCAAGAAAAGGAAGTTGTGGCTCAGACAGTAAATGCAGCACATCAGGTAAATGTTGACGAGCAGGAGAATGTTGACCAGTGGTTAGAAGAGGAAGATGTTGAGACGGGCAATTCTGTTGATACCCGGAGACAGCTTGGAAACGAGGAAGATGTCTCATTCAGTGATCTGGAGGATGATGACAATGATGCCGCAAGTAGGCAAGTGGGGTCGAGCCCAGTACAGAATGATCGGGTTTCTTCATCCAATGGCTCTAGTGGATGGGATCACCTAAGTGAAAATTCTGACACGGGGGCTGGCAGAAAAAAGGCAGTCCAACCAACTTCCCGCGAGAAAGACTCAGAAGGTGAGGAGTCAAATGACTGGCTTACTGTTGATGATTTTGATTCAGACAATGTGGGTACTGCTTAAGTTTCTAAGTTTCTGTGAAGTTACCTGTGCTCTTCTTATGGGTTCTGCACTTTTGGCTTTCAACCCTCAAAATAAGCTTGTGTTTAGATTAATAATCAATCCAGATGTGTTTACATGATCAATCACCCATCATTACTGTGCTGTATTTGGTTACTGTAAATCATTTCTGCTGTATTAGTTTATTCTTGTATATATTGATTATATTTTGCTGTAAGTTGTTATGCATCATTTGTGCGTTAAATTTTTTGTTGATCACTAGTCGAGATAAATTTACACGATCAACTATATGTAATCACAAATATTATTTTGAGTGCAGACTTTCTTTTAAGCCGCCAGCTCTGACCTCTCTATTTGCTCCCTTTTGTTAGTTTACATTATGTCTTCTTGAAACATGAGGAACGAGCTCTCCATCTCTGAATCTATTGATTGGTTATCTGATCTAACTGGCTAAACATGCATGTATGCAAAATGTTAACCTACATGAGTTTCTGCTTCATCTGTTTCTTTTTCTTTTAGGATATCTGGCTGACAATTTGGATTTGGTATGTGTAATTGCGAGGAGCAAATGCGATTGATCAAAAGTTTAGATTCTAACCTTAGATTAAATGTGATTGATCATAAATGACCTTACAAACTCCAGGCTTTTTCAGCATGATATGGATCTTGTATTGGGTATGTTGCCAGCTCAAGGATTTAAGGATCTATTGTGCTTTGTCACATGGAAGAACTTTCTTTGAAGCATATTGAACCTCCTGAACTGGGATTACTAACTAGAACACAGGTAAACAGTAGATACTCATAAGGGTACCCAAATATGTGATGCCTTTTAGGGACCAGTGAAGATATAGTTACCAAGTCAAGACACATTGTCAATAATTAATTTACAAGTAGAGCCTAGTTACACTTTGACCAATGGGTCATCCCTAGCCATGGCAGTTTGCCACAACTTTTCTGCATACACAACATGTTTACAGCCCAAGCCAACTCTCTCATGTCATGGGTAAGATTTACAAGTCTCAGTTTTCCTAAACTCGCAACGGGGTCAAGCTGAAAGAGTCCCATTCGACATCTTATAACTTGAATGAGGGTGAGTGATAAACCTTCAATCCTTATGAAAGCATTTAAGCTTTTCCTTTGTTAGAATCTCTCAACCTGATGAGACTCGATAAAGACTTCCAATATGGTTGTCTGTGTTTGATGCAGGATTAGTTCTGACCGGACAGGCCTACGTACTAGGTCGCTTAATTTTTCTATTTGGCTGAGCCTGGTGTGTTGCCTAGCGGAGTCCCGCTCAACCTGTTTTTACACCATTGTGGGCAGTCTGTGTTAGAATCTCTCAACCTGATGAGACTCGATAAAGCCTTCCAATATGGTTGTCTGTGTTTGATGCAGGATTAGTTCTGACCGGACAGGCCTACGTTCTAGATCGCTTAATTTTTCTATTTGGCTGAGCCTGGTGTGTTGCCTAGCGGAGTCCCGCTCAACCTGTTTTTGCACCATTGTGGGCAGTCTGTGTTCCCATGTCCAAACTTGTTTGCCTCTAAATACATTGCATACCTTTGCTCTAGGCAGGTTAGAGCAAGTAAGAGTTTGTGTCCAAATTTTTGAAGTCCCTAGATGACCTAGAACACCAGACGATCTGGACTGATAGCTTTGCAAAAACAAACTGTAACTAACATTTCTTTGTGAAGAAGCAATTAACAGTCCTAAAAATCGATAAAGAATTTACAATGGCCACATCAAACATCTTTCTAATCGTTGTTTTTAGATGTTTATCAGATAGTTAAGATTATTCTAATTTTCTGATTTCATTATTTACAAGGCTATCATAATGAATGCAACCACAGACTGAGTTTATTTATACACAAGACAGATGACAAAACACATGTCAATCAGCTACATGCGTACATCTCGATGTATCTGATACTCCCCTTTCACTTAAAAGGAACCTCTTATGTGAGCTTGCCCTGGGTGACTTGTTCTTCACTTCTAGAGCAATCGGGAACAACCTCCATGTCGACTTCAACAAAGATATCTGGCTTGAGCCTTTCACAACCAGTTGGCTCTCGCCGCAAGTGTTCAACGGCAACCATGTTCAAAATATATTTAAGCTATAAAACTAGTGATTAGTGGTAAAGAATAGAAAGGCTGATTAAATGAAGGTTAAGTTTTATATAGAAGGTAAGGGTCATATGCACCGGAAATGCATAATCTCCATGAGAACTTATGGAAGCAGAGAGAAGCAAGACTGAATACCCCTTATTACACCTCTTGATCGACACCACCATCTTCCTTACCAACTATTGACACAAGCAATGATGAGCTCACAGATTTCGATGGCCCATCGAAGTCCCAATCAGCTAGCTGCTAGCATGAGCTGGGACAACCAACACTCCGCATTGTTCGATATGCCATCGCTTCCTCGGGAAGGACACCTCAGGTAACACCACAACGTGTAGCTCAAGGTTTCGGCAGCAATGATTTTCCAGTGGAGGTCTTTGTTGTAAATTAGGTTGTAACCAGTAGATGAAGGTTGTGGATAGAAGAGAAAAAAAAGTGTAATGGAGGCGGAAGGTGGAGAAGGAGATTAGGGTTAAAGAGAGAAGTTGTGGGAAGAGGAGATTCTCTCACACTCACTGTATATATATATATATATATATATGGAGAGAAACCCTACAAAGGAGAACACTATTCACGTAGCACTATTCACGCAACACTATCACGTGAATAGTGAAAATCCAAAAAAGGCCCCACGTGGGAAGTGGGACACAGCCCACTTGAGACACCCACATGGGTGTATTACATAAACTCCAACACTCCCCCTCAAGCTGGTGCGAAGATATCCATCATGCCCAGCTTGCCAGTCAAGATATGAAGAATAGACTTTTTCACCCCCTTTGTGAGTATGTCGGCAACCTGTTCCTGTGTTCTCACATACGGAGTACAAATCAATTTTTGTTGAAGTTTCTCTTTGATGAAGTGACGATCAACTTCAATATGCTTGGTCCTATCGTGCTGGACTGGGTTGTGAGCAATGCTGATGCCAGCTTTGTTGTCACAGTAGAGGCTCATCAGCTCTGTCACCTGGAGTCCCAGTTCCTCAAGCATGGTCCTCAACCAAAGGAGTTCGCACACACCATGTACCATAGAGCGAAATTCTGCCTCTGCACTGGATCGAGCTACAACTGGCTGTTTCTTGTTTCGCCAAGAGACAAGATTTTCTCCAACAAGGGTACAGCATCCTGACGTAGACCGACGATCAGTAACGGAACCTGCCCAATTTGCGTCAGTATATGTTTCTACTCTAAAGTGTCCATGTCGCTCGAACAGTATTCCACGACCTGGAGAGCCCTTGAGGTACCAAAGAATTCGGTGAACTGCCTCAAGATGTGATGACCGTGGTGCATGCATAAACTGACTGATAACACTAACGGCGTAAGCAATATCCGGACGGGTGTGTGCCAAGTAGATCAGCCTGCCAATCAATCGTTGAAACATAGGGACATCCTCAAGGGTGTCACCCTCCTCAGAATTCAGCCGATGGTTCTGATCAATTGGAGTCTCTGCTGGTCGAGCTCCTAAATACCCAGTCTCATCCAGAAGGTCCAATACATACTTCCGTTGAGAGATGAAGATGCCCTTCTGAGACCGAGCAACTTCAATTCCCAAGAAGTATTTCAGTGGCCCCAAATCATTTCTCTTAAACTCCGAGGACAAGAATGTCTTCAGCTGCTTTATCTCTTTAGGATCATTCCCAGTGATGACAATGTCATCAACATAGACGATCAGTGCCGTGGTACTAGTCTGCTGGTGCTTCACAAACAACGTGTGATCGGCCTGACTCTGCTTGTAGCCCACTCGTCTGATCGCATTGCTAAACCGCTCGAACCATGCCCTTGGAGATTGCTTTAGCCCATACAGGGCTTTCCTTAACTTGCACACCTTATCGTCACTTCCAGCAAGTGTCAACCCAGGTGGTAGTTTCATGTACACCTCTTCTGTCAAATCTCCATGCAGAAAGACATTCTTCACATCTAGTTAATGCAATGGCCAGGACAGGTTGGCAGCTAAGGATAGAAAAACTTTGACTGAGTTCATCTTAGCCACAGGTGCAAAAGTCTCCTGATAGTCTATCCCATATGTCTGAGTGAATCCCTTGGCTACAAGTCGTGCCTTGTATCGTTCGACTGACCCGTCAACTTTATGTTTCACTGTAAAGACCCATTTGCACCCCACAGGTTTCTTTCCTCTGGGTAGTTGAACAAGTTCCCATGTTTTGTTCTTCTCAAGAGCCTGCATTTCATCCATCATAGCTTCTTTCCACTTTGGGTGACTAAGTGCGTCTGCAACACTGGAAGGCAAAGAAACAGAGGAGGCAATACTGACAAAATTCTGATATAACGGAGACAAAGACTGATACGAGACAAAATGTGAGATAGGGTGTTCCGTTCACGTACACCCTTCCGAAGTGCAATAGGGAGGTCAATATCAGTGCTCATATGATCGTCAGAAGTAGGAGATGCATGTGGCTCAAGAACAGAAATAGGAACTGAGGCAGGGACAGAAGCAATACCTGGAACTGGATCCGAGGGGAGACTTGCAGATGTAGGCGCAGGGACAGTGGCTTGTCCTTTCTTCTTGGTTCTGAAATATACACGCACATCAGTTGCAGTAGTGGAAGTGCCATTGTCACTAGACTGAGGTCTCGGCATAGGAATAGAGACAGGCAGAGGGCTGGGGATACTCTCTTCTGCAACATCATGCTCCCCCTAAAGAGAGGTCTACTCACCAAAGAAAGGGATGGACTCAGCGAATGTGACATCCATAAAGATGAAGCGACGACGGGTAGCAGGATGATAACATTTGTACCCTTTTTTATTAGAGGGGTACCCCAAGAAGATGCACTTTAAGGCCCGCGGATCTAACTTGTCCCTCGAAGAACGATGAATATGGACATAACAAACACACCCAAAGACCTTTGGAGGAACAACGAAAGCCGGGCGGTCAGGAACCAGGAGAGATAGGGGAGTCTGAAATCCGAGAACCCGAGAGGGCATACGATTGATGAGGTATGCAGCAAGTAAGACAAACTCATACCAATAGTGTTTCGGAACCTGCATGCCTAACCGGAGAGCACGCTCAACTTCAAGAAGGTGACGTTTTTTTCTCTCAGCAGTCCCATTATGTTGAGGTGTCGAAGGGCACGAGGTCTGATGAACAATGCCATGTGAAGCAAAGTAAGATTTTAGACCCCCATCGAGATATTCCCCCCCATTGTCAGAGCGAAGAATCTTAAGAGTGGTATGGAATTGAGTGGTAACCATCTTATGGAACTCTTGGAAAATGGAGAATACAGCATCTTTGGTTCGCATAAGGTACAACCACTAGAGTCATCTACAAAGATAACAAAGTATCGATATCCCAACAAAGAAGTCACAGGCACGGGGCCCCACACATCAGAATGCACAATAGAAAAAAGAGTAGTACTTTTATTCTCACTAATGAGAAAAACAGAATGACAATGTTTGGCCAATTCACATGTTTCACAATGAAACGGAACTGCAGAAACAGAAGAGAAAGCAGGAAAGACACGCTTTAAGACTAACATGGGTACATGACTTAGTCGGTTATGCTAAAGCATTAACTGGTCTTTATTGACTCTACTACTAGTACTGATGCTAGACTGGTGTGCAGATGCAGAAATCGAAGAATTTAGGATGTATAAGCCACCGTCCTCACGTCCACTGCCAATCGTCCGCCTCGACTCCAGATCCTGAAACACACAGTAAGAAGGAAAAAACGTTACACTGCAGTTAAGACTTTTGGTAAGACTACTGACGGATAGTAAATTAGCGGTGAATTGCGGAACATGCAAAACTGAAGACAAAGAGAGAGCTAGTGTGGCATGAACATCCCCTTTTTCAGAGATAGAGGAATAGGTGCCATCAGCTATCCGAACTTTGTCACGACCAGAGCAAATACCATAACTAGAGAAAATGGAGGACATACCAGTCATGTGATCAGACGCCCCTGAATCAATGATCCAAGAAGGGCTGGAAGGTACAGTAGAGGCGGAAAAAGCAGTCCTAGTACCTGTGTGAGCAAATGCAGACATGGAAGTGGAGGCCTGGCCATTGAGTTGGGCCATCATGCGGCGAAGTCGCTCAAGATCTGCAGGAGAGAACGAGTCTGTGTCCCCAGAGGAGGTAGACACTGGTGGTGCGATGTCCTGTGTGACTTAGTGCGCTGAGGGAGGTCCTTGATTTGCTGATTGACGCTGACGGGAAGTCGAGGCCTGTCTTGGGGGACGTCCATGGAGCTTCCAGCAAGTGGCCTGGATATGACCCATGTGACCGCAGTGATCACACTTGGGTCTGGGTCGGTCTCCAGACTCCTTTGGACTGGATGTCTGGCCCTTCTAATTGGTAGCAGCCAGGGCAGAGCGGTCCTGAGTATCACTCCCACTGCAGAGTTGCATGGCAGAGCGGCAGCTGTCCTCCCCCTGAATGTAACCATAGACCTGTGCTAGAGAGGTAGGAGCAGGATCCCTACTAAGGATCTGAACACGAGCTCCCTCAAAGCTCGGATGAAGGCCGGAGAGAAACTGGAAGATTCGGGAACGTTCAACTATCGCCTTGAAGGACTTGACGTCATCTGCGCACTTGGGGGAGTAACTCTGGTAGTGATCGATATCCTCCCATTTGCTTCGAATGGAAGCATAATATGTACCAAGTTTCATCTCCCCCTGACGAAGACAAGATATCTCTTGTTCTAGTTCATAGAGCTTGGCGAAATTGCCCACCTGGGAGTATGTCTGAGATACGGCATCCCAAACATCTTTGGCCGTTGGTAAGAACATAAATCCTTTGCTGATCTGGGTTTACATCGATTGAAGAAGCCAGGACATGACAGTCAGGTTCTCCATAACCCAAATCCGATGAGATTTGTCCTTCGGATCTGGTTCTTTAGTAACACATGTCAGATACTCATTGTAGCCACGGCCCCCAATGTACATGAGAGTAGAAGTCTTCCATTCTAGGAAGTTGGTGCCATCGAGCTTCACAGTGGTGCTGCAGAGCTGAGGGTTGTGATCTCCATGAGAGCCATGAGTCACAGGACGATCCTCAGAGGAAGAGCTAGAAATCACAGATGTGGCATCGGGGGAACTCATTGGAGCAGGACCACCAAAAATAGCAGGTAGTGTACCGGAGGCTCCCAGAAAACTGAAGCGAGGTCTAGAGGATCCCTAAAGGCCCAATGAGTGGTGCACCTAGGACAGGAGGGCCCAGAGAGGTCTGATTTTGAAAGAAAATCAAAACCCAAAAAATAGCGGGGGATCCGGGGTGATTTTTGGAAACTAGGGTTTCGACGGTTAGAATTCGTCGAATCAAGTTTCGAACTGTTCCACAAGCAATACTGAAAAGGGCGGCAAGGTCAGAGGGGCCTGCTGTTGCACGAATATCACAAAAAACCAAAACCCAAAAATCCTCGAAAAACGTGTTGGCCAAAAAAACGCTGGAGAAGCTTGAGAAGAAGATAAATTGGATCTCTGATGCGGCTAAGGAGAAAAACTAACCAGGAAATAAGAGCCTTTGGTGTTTTGCCTCAAGATTAATCCCCGGATAGCGCAGGAATGATCTCTGCGATTTCTTCAAAAGTTCTCATCGGCTCCAAATGCTTACATAACCGTCTTAGATCGGAATGGAGTCTCTAGGGGACAAAGACACATGCTCTAGAGCTACCATGCTCTGATACCATGTTGTAAATTAGGTTGTAACCAGTAGATAAAGGTTGTGGATAGAAGAGGGAAAAAAGTGTAATGGAGGCGGAAGGTGGAGAAGGAGATTAGGGTTAAAGAGAGAAGTTGTGAGAAGATGAGAGAATGAATTGTTAATTCATTCTCCCACACTCACTATATATATATATATATATATATATATATATATATGATGGGGAGAAACCCTACAAAGGAGAACACTATTCACGTGTTACTATTCACGTGAGTAGTGAAAACCCAAAAAAGGCCCCACGTGGGAAGTGGGACACAGCCCACTTAAGACACCCACGTGGGTGTATTACATAAACTCCAACAGTCTTCACTTCACCAGTCTTGGCGCTCCCTCTATGCAACAATGGCCTGCATGTGTCATACGAAAGCATGGTTATAGCGTCAATAAAAGCTAGGGATAAACCACTGATGATCACAACAGAGCTTCATGCTTCCTCACTCAGTTACTGTTCATGAGGCTCAAATGCAGGTGGCAGGACCGATCAAGCACCCTAAAAATCATACTGAGTAGGCGATGTCTTAGGTGTGACCCATTAATTGACCTGCTGGATACAGTTATTGACTTTGGTCCGTAGGTTTGTCACTGTGCTATGTTTACCTAAGAGTTAACCCATCAAACGGGATGATCCATATAGAGCATCAAGTATTTTTTTTATTTTTGATAAGTTAAAGCAAAAAATTATTAAAGATCTAGATCGAGGTGATCTTGAAAATACGCAAGGCTGCTGAACTTGCCAAAACAAAACAGCTCTGTAGGGCTCTACCTTATCCGCGAAGAGTATACCACTCATTTCGGGGAAGATGCTCCCCCAAAGGTAAATGAGAGCCTTGATACTTAATAGTGTCGTGTATGGAGCTTTCTTCCCTCTAAAGACTTTTCTATTTCTTTCCCCCCAAATGTCCCACATAACCCCGAACAGTACTAGCCTCTATAAAACTTTCCCACTCGGAGAGGTAGAAATCTGTGGCCTGCATAGCCTAGAAGAGGCCCACCTGTGCAAAGAAGTAAAACCAAATCTGATAAGCAAAATCACAATGCATTAGCAAATGGTATGAATTCTCACCGTTAGACTTACACAGCACAAAAATCCACCAGAATCCATTTCTTTGCTATTAGATTCTCACAAGTGAGTAGTTTATTCAAAGAGGCAACTCAAGCCTAAAAAAAAAAACCTCAAAGGTACTTTAGGCTTCCAGATGGTGGGGACATGTTTAAGGGGTAGAGGTCGAAGAAGGGTGCATGGAATTGTAAAAAGAACGAACCGAGAAGCGCCCTGATTTTGAGTGCACCCATAAAAGAGAATCCTCCGTAGCTGTGACCAGGTAAAGACTCGAGCCTTCCATCAAAATATCTACTTGCTCACTTTCCCAAACAAACAAATGTCGTCTGAACTATAAAGCCCATGGGCCAGTCGGCAAGCCCCATTCTAGAAGGACCTGATGAACTGTCCCTTATCATGAGAAAGATAATACAAGCGTGGGAAAAAAGGCATAAAACTAGTGTCCCTTACCCAATTGTCCTCTCAAAATCTGATCCAACTGCCATCACTTAACACCAGCCTAGTACCATCAAAAAACTGATTGTTAACCTTGAGAATACCTCTTCAAACCCCGCACTCGTAAGTACACGTAATATACTTAGCCGCCCAACCCCGTAGTTCCTCCCCATACTTGCCTCCAATCACTCTGCACCGCAGACTTTCCTTCTCCCTACTGAACCGCCACAGCAGCTTGCATAGCAGCACCATGTTCATTTGAATGACCTTCCTGAACCCAAGACCACCAACATTTGTAGGCTGACAGACTTTATATAGTATTGAATATTACAGACCTTAACTACAGTCTCTAGACATTTACATGAGGCACACAGCAGGGTCAACTTATTGGAGGACTGCAAAGGCGTGGTCACAATAATCAAGACCACCCGTTGAGATGGGGTCCACATTACTTTTGGAATAACTCATTTTGGTACATGTGGGCCCCACCTCAACATGTGGTGTTCAGCAGTCGCATTCAGATGAAATTTTTTCCCAGGATATGACTAGGGGTGTACATTCGGGTAGCCAGACCCACCCGCGCCTGGTTTTTAGGTTTTTCTCGGCTTTCGGGCAAGCTCGGGCTGGACAGAAGCTGAGGAACCCACAGAGGTTCTACCCAAAAGTCAAAAAACCAAGCTCGGGTTCAGGTTTTGGGCTTGAGTTTGGGCCGGGGTTCAGAATTTCGGGTTTCGGGCTAGCCTGAAATTAGGGCTCAGGCAGGATTTTATACGAAAAATAGAGCCAGGCATGGACCCGAATGCACAACCCCTAGATACGATACGACAGCATCTTTCTCTGGATATAATACAAGTTGAAAAAGAAAAAGGATTTGATTTTTTCAGTGAACTTTTTTACTTACGTTCGTGACTTCATTAAACACAAGTAGAACTTTGCTGACCAACCTAAGATAAGCCACATGGCATATTCTTAGAGATTTCTGACGGGATGGATGTTTGGCCCAACCCTTGATGGACATACAGACCAAAAATTAGGCTGATTAGTGATTTCTAAGCGTTGGATGGGAGTCGTTTTCATGGGTTGGTTTTTAACTGTGGAATTTGAGCATTATTGACCATTATTTGGGGTGCAAAGATCCAAAGGTTTGAAATCACTAATTAGCTGAGTTTGTGCAAATTTATCTCGCTAAACAACACAAAATCGAGATGATTCGTAAGGATAAATATTATTTGGGAAAAGGGTTAAGAGTTCAATGATAAGGTAATTTTATTTTGTTTAAGTGGCAATCATATGTTTAGGGTGATTTTTACCTTCTCCGCGCGATCCTCTATGATTGGTCCTAATGAAGAGTATACGAGATTCAGTCCTGCAATTATCACCCATCTTTGGAGAAGAAGTGGGCAAGTGCTCAGGGCCGGCTTTACCTTAAGGCTATTAAGGCAGTCGCCTAAGTCCCCTTGGTGAGAGAAGGCCCCCAGCCCAGGTCCCATTAACCACATGGATTTTTTGCCCACCCCTTATTGGATATACGAACCAAAAATCAACCTGATTGATTAACTCTAGCCATAGATTTTAGTACTATTTAGGACATGATTCTAGTCGTTGGATTCAAGCATGTTTTTTGGTAGTAAAACCAATTGCTTGAAATCATCAATCAAAGCTGATTTTTAGTGTGTTTATCCACCAATAGGTGGGATGAACATCCACACAGCCATTGGACCCAAAAATGATCTATGTAGGGCCACGAGAGTCCGCCGCATCGACTGCACCGGGAGTCCTCTGTATCTATTTTTTTTTTCAGTAGTTTTGTATTTTTTTTAATTAATACCGTATATATTAATATATTAAATATGAAAAAGGCCTTATATAGATTTTTCGCCTTAGGCCTCAACTTGTATCGGGACGGCCCTGAGGACACTCCAACATGACAGTCGGCAAGGAAGGAATCATAGAGAAATATAATTTGAATTTGATGTCGGGTTAGAGGGTTTAGGATTCGATCATTTTACCTTTGTCTCTCGACCTCTATATATAGGTTGAGAGGATGGAGATACCTGCTTTTTTAAGGATCTCTTTCTTGATATGGAAGATCTTGCTTCTTGTTCGTATAGATATCTTCTTTCTTGGACTTCTTGCTCGATCATGGATATTATTCCTATTAACCTTGATCCTTAAGTGTTAAATTTCTTGATTTGTCATTTATCTAAGTTG
This sequence comes from Euptelea pleiosperma, assembly GCA_035048495.1. NCBI lineage: Eukaryota > Viridiplantae > Streptophyta > Magnoliopsida > Ranunculales > Eupteleaceae > Euptelea > Euptelea pleiosperma. The sequence goes on from CM068549.1 coordinate 21,728,964, forward strand.
CATAAACTGTCTTATTAGGCATGGTTACTGCCTAACTGGATGCTTGCCTTGCCAGCATAGTCCAACTGGCAGGAGACTTGCCTTAAAAATTTATTGGGCCTAATTTTTAGATGACGTCCGTTTCTTTTAGTGGGATCCGTACGTGACATGGTCTTCGCACGAGTGGGCCAATAGATCATAGAGACAGGTCTCCTGCTGGGGAGACTGTCAGATATGATATCTATGATATGGTCTGGAGTCCATGTGGTGCCCAACTGGTGGCACATTTAAATTGGTTTTGCACGAATATTTTATTATATTTGAATTTATATTTTAGAAGAACAAGCGTGCAACACCAATTAAAATGCACTACCAGTAGGGCATCTGTGGTAATTGTTCTGTTGCTTGTACAAGGATGCAGTATGAGCAAAGGAGGCTTCGACTCTTCATGCGAGAAGATACAAAATGGGGTACAAAATTTCGGACCAGTACTGCTGAGACCAGGCATGTAAAGGATCGGGACCCAACATTCAATGGGTTCCAACTGACCCACAAAGTGAGTTGAGATGGTGTTTAAGAGTTTGGAGGAGGTCAATCTAGTAGATGTTCCAGTAGTGGAACATGCAGAAAAGTCAGTAGGGAAGAGCAAAGAGGTGGTAGGAGAGGTGGAAATGGAATGATGAAGCAATTTGACAGGTAGTGATTAGAGGTAGTGGGGTCTATGGGTCTTCATGTCTTTAAACATACTTTCATGGAACGTGAGAGGGCTTGGTTGCAAAACAAAGAGAGCAGCCGTTAAGAAAATCATCTTGCTGCACAAACCCCTAATTGTAACCATTCAAGAAACTAAATTGATGGATATCGATGAAGGGGTGATAAGGCAACTTTGGAGGAGTCAACAAGTAGGTTGGTGCTTCGCCCCATCTTTAGGAGCCTCGGGGGGAATATTGATCATGTGGGACTTGAATGTTACAGAAGCATTAGACAATCTCATCGGAGCTTTCTCAGTATGAATTTTGGGTAGAACAAAGGGGATCCAGGGTGAATGGACCTTCTCGGGGGTGTACGGACCAGTCAACCAAGGGGACAAACAACAATTTTGGCAAGAACTAGATGACATCAGAGGCATGTGGAATGGGCCATGGTGCTTGGGAGGAGACTTTAATGAGCTAGCTTCAGTCTTAGATAAGAGGGGAGGAGCCCCTAGATCTCGAGGTATGAGACAATTCAATTCGTTCATGGATAGAAATGTTTTGGAGGATTTGCCTTTGGTCGGTAATTCCTTCACTTGGACCAACAGTCAAGTCAATCCTACACTTAGTAGACTTGATAGATTTTTGGTGGTAGAGATTGGGCCGAGATATTCCCCCGAATCGTACAAAAAGGATTGCCTAGGATCACGTCCGATCACACACCAATCCTTCTGGTTTGTGGAGATTATCCTAGGAGAGTTACCCCATTTCGTTTCGAGAACATGTGGTTGAAAGTGGAAGGATTCAAAGAGAAGGTGAGAAGTTGGTGGGAGTCATTTGAAATTGGAGGAAGTGCAGGGTTTGTGATCATGAACAAACTAAAAGCTCTCAAAGGAAAATTGAAAGAGTGGAATAAAAATGAATTGGGAAAGGTGAACGAGAAGATGAGAGACATTTTAGAAAAGATTAAAGGATTGGATGTCAAGGAGGAACTAGGAACAATGGAGATGGAGGAGTTTGGGATGAGGGAGGAACTTAAAAAAGAATTTCAAAAATGGGCCCTATTGGACGAAATTTGCTGGAAACAAAAGTCCAAGGTGAGGTGGCTAAAGGAGGGAGATAACAATACAAAATTCTTTCATCAAGTGGCCAACTCTAGGAGGAGGAATAACCATATTGATTCCATTAAAATCAAGGAAGCAACATTGGTAGAGGAGGAGGAGATTAGGGAAGGTATTGGCTCATTCTATAAAGAGTTATATAGGGATAGACCTTGGGAGAGACCAATTTTAGATGGCCTGGCCTTTAGTTCTATCAGTGAGGAGTCGAAAGTAGGACTTGAGAGGATATTCAGTGAGGAGGAGGTTAGGAGAGCCGTGTTCGAGATGTCGGGGGATAAGGCTCGGGCCCGGATGGGTTCACGATGGCTTTTTTTCAAGATTGTTAGGACATTGTTAAGCCAGAATTGATGAAAGTTTTTTATGAACTCCACTCAAGGAATTTTTTGGACTACGGGAGTAATCAAACCTTCATTGTCTTGATCCCGAAGATTAAAGGGGCAGAAAATATATCAGATTTTAGGCCCATTAGTCTTCTCGGGAGTGTCTACAAGATCATCGCTAAGGTGCTAGCTACTAGACTAAAAGCGGTGATGGGAGAGATCATTTCTGGAGAACAAGGAGCCTTTGTGAAGGGAAGACAAATTTTAGATGGGGTTCTAATTGCAAATGAATGTATAGAATCTAGACGTCGGAGAGGATTGTCAGGAGTGGTTTGCAAGATAGATATGGAAAAAGCCTATGATCACACTAGTTGGGCTTTTCTTGATTATCTACTGGGGAGGATGGGGTTTGGGGACAAATGGCGTGAATGGATGAAAAAATGCATCAGATCACCTCGATTTTCTGTGCTAGTCAATGGCTCTCCCTCAGGTTTCTTTGAGAGTTCTAGAGGCCTCAGACAGGGCGATCCACTGTCTCCTTTTCTGTTTATCATGGTGACAGAAGCACTTGGTAGAATGATTTCGAGAGGTGTCGAATTGGGGAGGCTATCAGGCTTTCAAGTAGGATCGAGAGGGGTGTCTATCTCACATTTACAGTTTGCTGATGACACTTTGATGTTCTTATCAGGAGAATTGGAACAAGTGAGATTCTTGAATCACTTATTGTGTTGCTTTGAAGTCTGTTCGGGTCTCAAGATCAATTTTAATAAAAGCAAATTCATGAGCATAGGAGAGACCAATGACTTGGAGACGCTGGCTAGGATCTTAGGGTGTGGGTGTTCTATCGGCTCATTACCCTTGACTTACTTGGGTCTCCCCTTGGGAGCGCCGTACAGAGCTAAATCAGTTTGGGATCCAGTAGTGGAGAGGGTACGTAGAAGGTTGGCAAGCTGGAAAGGGAAATACCTCTCAAAAGGGGGCAAAATAGTGCTCATTAAAAGTTCGTTGTTTAGTCTTCCCGTCTATTATCTCTCATTGTTCTTGATTCCAGTGTCTATGGCGAAGAAAATAGAAAGACTCATGAGGAATTTTTTGTGGCATGATTCGGAGGACTCCTTTCGATACCACCTAGTGAGTTGGGCTCATGCATGTCTTCCTAGGTCAGAGGGTGGGTTAGGTTTCAGAAAGATACGCATCATGAACATGGCTCTATTGGGGAAGTGGATATGGAGATTTGGTAGAGAAAGAAATAGCTTGTGGCGTAGAGTGATAGCCAACACATATGGGGAGGAGTTGGGGGGATGGGTATCAAAGGCTACCAGACACGCATACGGATGTGGAGTTTGGAGAGGCATTCTGAAGTTAAAAGATAAGGTCTTGGGAGGCTCTAGATTGACCATAGGGGATGGTACTAGAATTAGATTCTGGGAGGACACATGGGTAGGGGACCTTTGTCTTAAGGAGACTTTTCCTAGGGTGTTCCATCTCTCAAAGAAAAAAGGGCAAACGGTGAATCATTTTTGGACTGGCTCTTCGACAGAAGTAAGCTGGGACTTAGATCTCAGAAGGAACCCTTTTGAGTGGGAGAAAGAACAAATTGACTTACTATTAAACTGCTTGAAATTTTACCTTGTCACTAATACGGCAGAGGATCACCTGGTCTGGACTCATACCAACTCAGGCACATTCTCGGTTCGATCATTTTATGCAATGTTGGCAGCTCCTTCATCACCATCCTCCTTCTCACCACACATACCATCGTCATCTCCTTCCCACCTTTTCACTTGTATTTGGAAGCCGATCGTTCCTTTGAAAATCCGTTTTTTTGCATGGGTTGCTTCATTGAATAAGATTCTTACTGTTGAGAATTTAATCACAAGAAAATGGATTTTAGTGGACTATTGTGTTATGTGCAAGGCAAGCGGGGAGAACACTAACCACCTTCTTGTACACTGTGAATTTGCTAGACAAGTTTGGATGTTCTTTCTAGGCCATAAGAACATGAGATGGGTGTTCCCGGAGACCATAGGGGCAGTCTTGGAGGGTTGGCCACGGATCCCTATGTCGGCAAAGGGTAAGGTGCTTTGGAGGATGCTACCACTAGCGATTATATGGAGGTTATGGATTGAAAGAAATAAGAGAACATTCCTTGGTAAGGAGAGTTCTTTTCAGGAGGTCATTCTTAGCATCAAGGCGTTCCTTTTTGGTTGGGGTAGCACCTCTCAAGAATTGAGAGGCTTGTTCTTCAGTGATTTGGTCTTTAGGATGGATGAGGTGTTATGTTGACTTGTTTTTTTTTTTTTTTTTTTTTTGACACTTCATATGTTCCCTTGAGATCTTCTCGATCTCCTTTTCTTAATACATGTTTGACTTATCAAAAAAAAAAAAAAAGAACCGACATTTTGGGTCTAGGTACTCAAGACCATGGTTGAATAAACGCCTGTTCTAACGAAAATAACAGCCATTACAACGGATTCGAACCTCCCCCATTAAGTTGATCACTTTTAACGCCCAGAAAATAACCGGCCGCTATTTTTGTTATAACGGCCAATTTTTTTTTTTCTTTTTTGATAATAACATCTCAGCCTGGCAAGGCCGGGCCCAATCCACCCTTTTGAGGCACAGCCCGACAAGCCTAGCCCAACAATGAGCCGCCATTTTACATTGTTTTCAATAAATAAAAAATTGCCCGGGCTAAAGCCGGGCTTTGGCCCAGACCGAGACCAAGACCAAGTCCTACAGGCCTAGGGCCGGATCCAAGCCTATGCTCTTGAGCCAGGCCCATCCCGACACTAGCTGCAGGCACTGTTCACCCTTTGTTTCCATTATTTTCTGCTATAAACAGGCCAAATTGCCAGGCCTAATATCGGTCATTATAACGAAAATAACGACTGTTCACTCATTGTTTCCGTTATTTTCTACTATAAATTTTATTGAAATTTTGAATATCAAATTTTGAATTTTAGCGCCGTTATTTTCCGTTTTTTGGATCAAGCCTTACCTACCCCAAAAGGCCCCAAAAGGAAAAAATAAAGAAAAATTTAAAGCGGCGTATTTCCTTATGCTTGCATCTAGAACCTTCACTCGGTTATAATCAACTGTCTGAATCCTCACCTAAACCAGATCAGCCATCTACAAACTAATACAAAGCAATCAGAATCATATGGGACATGCACATTGCAATCAACAAAAAGAGTGTTGAATCCTCTGCATACAAGGAAAAAATACAAAGAACAAGAGAGAGAACAAGAGACAAGGGAATGAAACTTGGGAGTCTCCCTCAACAAATTTTTATTTGGTCAGGTATTCACTTTCAAAGAAAAATCCGGCAGGAAAACCTGCAATTCTTCTTTTCCTCCAAAAACCATTAAAATTCATAAAACAAGGTAAAGGACCGAGCCGATGACCAGTAACATTTCCAAAAACTTTTTAAGTACGCTTTTTTAACAAACGAGAAGCAGACAAGTGTGGCATTTGTAGCTGCTAATTCCCTTGGATTTTTTGCTTTTCTGGGTTTGGTTATTACAACACTAACCTTCCCTCCTATGCTCTTTGAGTTCTATGTATTTCCTTTTCTATTATTTATTGACAGATGATCCGACGGCTCTGCCAGTTCAAATGCCAAGATATGACTTGAAAACAAAAAAAAAAAAAAAGAAATATAACAAAAGACCTTCATATTAAATTTTTACTGAGCTCTACTGGTAAAACAGAAGGCCAGCAAGAAGAATGAGGAGCATCGTCACTTACATCGAATTACAGGAGCCTCTGGTCCTGGATTTAAGTAGGGTTGAACCAGGGTCTCACTGCACCATTCACGTGCCCATTGCTGTGGACGCCGACACCATTTGGGACAAGTGAAGGGGGCATCCCAACTGCCATGGGGGGTTGGGTTGTGGGGTACAACCCATGGGAATGGGGGAGGTTGTGGGGGCTCATGAGAGGGCTGCTGCTGGCACTTCCTTTTCTTTGTTGGAGTGCATGGACCTGCCTGAGACCTTCCTCATGTATACGCGACAGCGTGTCTAGCTCCTCCATCGAGAGGGCTTCCAAGCCAGCACCATAGAGGGGGGCATGGCGCGACATCTCTTCCTGAATTGAACCCTCGAGATTTTGGATATATTGCTGAAAGGAAAAGAATGCAATATTTAGTCCAACATTGTAGTATTCTGCGCAGTGAAAAATAAATAAATAAACTTATAAGGGAGCAAATTGAGGGAGAATTAAATGGTATTCAATTCCTCAACACTGCCTTAATAAATAATATGATGCTTAATTGCGCAAACAAGTAGATGATGATAGAACAATATAAACAGGAAAAAAAAAAAACCAATCAAACTGCAAGGTCCAAAGTGAATGTGAGGAGCTATGGCATCCACACCAACTATTTGCTTTCATTTAAGGTTTATATGAATGACTGGACCTAAGAACACCTGTTAGCCCCACCGAGAAAGACTAGATAACCAAGACTCATAATCAAGCCATTAAAATCAATAATTGTTATCTATGACAGCTACAAATATATGTTGTTCACATGCTTATTTGATCCAACTAATCCAATCAAGGGACCCCAAAAAAGAGATCTGCAGGACCAAAAATCAACCAAGATCAGCTGACCCAAACCATTTAATCAATGCATCCCTTGAGGCAGTAGGATCGCTTTTGGTACAGAATCATCTGAGGTCCACTGATGGAGAATGGTGCTGACCCCTCTACCTGTAACACGTGTATGGCTGAAGCTCCTTTTTTTGGTGTAGAGAAGATAGCCTACCAAACCATTTAATATGTTACTCCAACTGTATCACTGCCATGCAATTGTTTATATAGTTAGCATCAACTGATTTTGGCAGACCCCTCTGCATGTAATAGATGTGTGGTCCGAGCAGGTTTTTCGAACATAGAAAGTCTAGGTAATGTCAATGCAGCAGAACCCCTTGCATGTGCCCACATGTATGGTAGAGACCCACTAGGACCTTACTTCTAACACTGCATAAAACAACCATCCCTTTATTTCCCTTCATCTCTGTAAAGTAAATTAGGGCTTTGAGACGGGGAAAGGAAGGAGTAGAATAGCGAGAGAGAGAGAGAGGAGCAAGTTGAACTAGTGTATTGAACTGACACTAGTCGACCCTCACAATTATTATATTAATGCAGTAATAAAGGTAAAAGTACAAAAATACACGTGTTACATTGACACTCCCCTCAAGCTGGAGCATATATATCATATACACCCAGCTTAGAACATAAGAAATCACTCCTTGGGCGACTCAATGCCTTGGTAATACATCAGTTAGATGTTCTGACTTCACATACACCGTACAAATGTCACCATTTTCAACTTTTTCTCTGATGAAGTGGCAATCGACTTCAATATGCTTGATCCTCTCATGAAAAATAGGATTAAAAACAATATGGATAGCTGCTTGATTATCACAAAACAGAGTAAGAAGGAGATCAACTACAAATCCTATCTCTTGGAGAAGATTCCCCAACCGTGTCAACTCACAAGTAGTATGAGTCATAACCCGATACTCAGCTTCTACACTAGATCAAACCACCACATTTTGTTTCTTACTCTACACGACATAAGGTCCCACCAAAGTAATGTGCAATAACCTGTGGTAGATCTATTAGATGATGAGCCAGCCCAAACAACATCTGCATAGCCTCAACACGTACATGACCATGCGATCCATCGAGTCTTCTGATCGCATAACAAGGTTCCCCTTGTCTTGCATCACTTCCATACAATGGCTTTAATTACTTTGATAATTTTGTGGATGACTTCTCCCGAATGACATGGGTTTATTTAATGAAAGATAGATCCTGGTTGAAAAGAATTTGAATGCAGACAAATTGATCTAGGACTTTAGATAGTAAGGAATCACTCCCTTCGCTTCACACCAAACCCCTTTCACAGGAGCAGTATCAAAAGGACTTCCATCAATCATAATCTTCGAAATAATTGGAGTAGTTGTTGATCTTCGGCGGAAGAATCACTCTGCCTTGCAAGGCATCTCACCATGCAACTTCTTTTGCAAATCGCTTGAAAAAAAATGAATTTCTCCATACTCTTCCAAATATACTTGGACGTACACCTCTTTCTTTTCTTTTCTCTAAACAAATAATATCTCTCAATTCATTGTCCAAAATCAAATATTATAACCCTATTTATAAAATTCTAACCTTCCTTATCCTAATCAAACTAAAAGACTTTCTAAAAATATCTGAAATTGATTACAACTCAAATAAAAAAAGATAACATTCCTAATTAAAATAAAATTAATTTTGATCCGATGTTAGATGTGGACTACCAAGTAGAATGCTCCCGCATCAAACCTTCCTAGTTGAAAAGAATTCGACCTCGAGGTTTTAGCATGGGTTAATAATAGTCACAAGCTTGAAAAGAAAATGTTAAATTTGATGCAGGACAAGGGGAACTCTGTTCTGCGATTGGAAGACTCGATGGAATCACTCCATCGAGTTTTGAAGGAATCGCTCCTTAGGAAAAATCGCCCTTCCTTCCCAGGCATCTCACCAAAAATTTTTGGAATCACTCAAAAAGAAAAATATCTCTTCATTCATTCTCCCTTAAATCAAATATTGCAACCCTATTTATAAAATTCTAACTTTCCTAATCCTAATCAAAGTAAAGACTTTCTAAAAATATCTGAAACTGATTATAACTCGAATAAAAAAATAACAATCCTAATTAAAATAAAATTAATTGATCCAGTGTAACTACAAACTATCAAGTAGAATGCTCCCGCATCAAGCCCTCCTAGTTGAAAAGAATTTGACCTTGAATTCGGATGCAGACAAGTTGATATGGACCTTTAGAAAGTTAGGAATCACTCCCTTGGCTTCACACCATACCCTTTTCACAGGAGCAATATCAAAAGGTCTTCCATCAATCATCATCTTCAAAATACTTGGAGTAGTTGTTGATCTTCGACAGAAGAATCACTCTTCCTTGCAGTTGCAAGACATCTCACCATGCAACTTTTTTGGAAATAGCTCCCAACAAAAAAAAATCGAATTTCTCTGTACTCTTCCAAATATTCTCAAACTTGAACCTCTTCTTTTTTTAATTGGATCATCATACTGTGGAAGCAGTTTTCTCTTGGGAACCATCCTCATTGCTAAACTTGTCCTCATATATCCATGTCTTTTTCTCCGCAACCTTGTAACCTAATCTTCACTCTCTCCTTGATCAATACTATCCCGCTCCTCAAAAACCTAGGAAACACATTCAAGTTTTTTTGGACCGGGTCATGGGTCGGGTTATGGTTGGTTGGGTTTGGGTTTGGACCTAGGTATGGGTTTGGACCTTTTCTATGGGTTGGTCCTATAGGGCTTAAAGCTTGGGCTTGGGTAATGGGTTTTAATGAGCTGGTGTGTGGGCTTGGTGAACTTAACTCACTTAAGCCCACTTAAAGAATTAAGATTGGATTCGATTGAAGAGATGGAGGAAAGGTTAAAGAATTAGGGTTTGAGAATCCCGACTCAAAATCTCAAGATTGGGGGCACGACTTACAGGGGAAGAAGGCTCAACGGCTTACCAAAGATCGGTGGGGCTCTAGCGGTGGAATTCGGCCACATCGACAGTGGTGAGGAGATCTTCAATGGTGGCAGTGGTTTTGAACGAGAAACCCTATTTTTCTTTATTTTTGTCTCTTTCTTCTTCATCTTCCCGTGAACAGTACCGTGAAATAGATTGATGGCAGCGATGGTTGATGCGTCAACATATTGATAGCGACGGTAGGACTTTTCGACTCTAATACCAAATTTGATGCAAGACAAGGGAAGCCCCAACTGCAATTGGATGACTCGATGGAATCACTCCATCCAATTTAAAAGAATTGCTCCTTCGAGAAGAATCGATCTTCCCTCCCAAGCATCTCACCCTAAAATTTTGGAATCACTCCAAATTAGATAATATCTCTTCATTCATTCCTCTCTAAAATCAAGGATTACTATCCTATTTATTAATTTCTAATTTTCCTAATCCTAATCAAACTAACACTTTTCAAAAGTATCTAAAACCAATTACAACTCAAATAAAAAATACTAATCCCAATTAAAAGAAATATCGGGTGTAGCTGCGGGCTATCAAGTAGAATGCTCCCGCGTCAAAAAGTATCTTGGTCAAGCCCCAAACATCAGAATAAAACAATTAAAAAGGACAAGATACACGACTATCAAGCCTAGATGGAAAAAAGACACAACGATGCTTACAAAGTTGACACGACTCAATCCAAAGATAGTAATTGACTCAAAGTAAGAACTAAAATATTTAAAACTATGTAGCGACAGATGACTGAGGCGACAATGCCACTGGTGCGGAGAAAGTGTAGTCTGAAGAGTAGAATTCTGAGGACCACCACAACCATAAACATAGTAAAGACCACCATCTTCATGCCCTCCACCAATCATCTTCGTTTGTAGATCCTAAAAGACAAAAATAGAAGGTAACAGAACAATTAAGAGATTTTGTGAGTACCTGCAGACATCAAGTTAAAAGGGAAATTTATGGACATATAAGACAGAAGATAATGAAAGAGGAAATGAGGATGTGTAGTACCAATGCCAGACACTTTAGATAAATTGACATCTACAAGAGTAACGCACTGAGTGAAGTTAGATGGACGAAGGGACGAAAACACACCTGGGTTGCCAGCCATATGGTCTGAGTCACTAGCATCAATAATCCATGGTGAACTAGTAGAAACAATACAAGATAGACCTAATTGAACCAAGGTGGCAGTAGAGCTGGAAGAAGCAACGGACTGTTGATTTGAGGAAGCAACGGACTGCTAGGCTTTAATCAACTTGGCATATTCCTCATGGGAAATAGAATTAACAAACATGGCAGGCAATGGAAAGGCTATATAATCCAGACTCCAGAGTATTAGCCTCAATAACTACAAGATAAGCCTAATTGACCCATGCCGATTTCCCATAAAGATTCCAGCACGCATCGGAGGTGTGACCATCACCACCACAAAGTACAATCACGAATACCCACATCCTCAATTGCAGTCTCTCTCAAGTCTCAACTAGCTCCACGACTTCTACCATCTGTCCGACCACTATCACTGGTAAAGGTTGTTGACAACCACTTCACTCTAAAAGCTTAAGTTGTTAGAGGGAGGTGTAACAATGTATATAAAAGGGTCCAACAGAGGCGAAGTGTTGGCCACACAACGAAACAACACACTCTAACAACACCCACCCACCCCAACACTTTGCAGAGGACTCGAACCCACAACCTATTGGGAACTCCTGCTCTAATACCATGTTGACAACCACTTTAAAAGCTTAAGCTATTAGAGGGAAGCTTAACAATGTATCAAAGGGTCCAACAGAGAGGGAGTGTTGGCCACATAGCTAAATAACACACACCAACAACACCCCCTCAGCACTTTGCCAAGGACTCAAATCTACGATCTACTGGGACCTCCCGTTTTGATATCATGTTCACAATCACTTTACTCTAAAAGCTTAAGTTGGAGTGTCGTTTGGTTGTGTGGCCAACACTGCTTCTCTGTTGAACCCGTGGACCCTTTGATATATATTGGTACACCTCCCTCTTATAGCTTAAGCTTTTAGAGTAAAGTGGTTGTCAACATGGTAGCAAAGCGTGAGGTCCCAGTAGGTCGCAAGTTCGAGTCCTCAGCAAATTGTTGAGGGGGTGTTGTTTGAGTGTGTTGTTTGGCTGTGGACAACACTCCGTCTTTGTTGGAACCTTTAATATACATTGTTACGCCTCCCTCTAACAGCTTAAGCTTTTAGAGTAAAATGGTTGTCAACATGGTATCAAAGCGAGATTTCCCAGTAGATCGAATCCTCAGCAAAGTGCTGAGGGGGTGTTGTTGGAATGTGTTATTTGGTTGTGTGGCTAGCACTCCGCCTTTGTTGGACCCGTGGACCCATGGACCCTTTGATATACATTGTTGTGGCTCCCTCTAATAGCTTAAGCTTTTATAATAAAGTGGTTGTCAACAAAGGTGCCTCTCTCCAAGACAGGAAAATTATCCGAAACTGCAAGAGTGGTATAATCAGTTGTTGTGGTACTGATGCTAAAGAGGGAGACCCAATGAAGGCGAAAGTGAACTTTTGCCAATGATGGGAGCTCTTCAATATAACGGATTTGAGTTCACACATGCTCAAATTCAGCCTTTAGGCCAAAAGGAAACTTCATTACTCGATACTCATCTCATTGTCTTTGTTGGATCTCCGGATCAATAGTAATAGGCTGATATACGTTCGGTTCAATTATTCCCTGCATGCAGGCATAATATTCACCAAGACTTTTATCACTGTTGCAGATTAAAAATTCTTGAAACAGTTGATACACTCGTGTAAAATTCTTCTCACCAAAATACCTACCCCGAACTGTTTCTCATATTTCTTTTGTTGTCCAAAAACATCACATTTACACTTATTTGTGGATCCAAACTATTCCACAACCAAATCATGTAGAGTAGGCGCTTTCTCAAGTTCACTCATCATAATTACTATTCTGTAGTCAAATAATTATCCCTTTAGTTGTGAGGAAAAACAAATTTTATACCAAGGTACATAATTACTCCCATTGATTCTAATAGAAGTCATCTGAGACATAAGTATCTCAGAAGAAGACATTAGACTAGGCTTAGATTCCATCACCAGCCACTAGGTCACAAAAACCTATACTCGGTCCAGAAAGCTTGTGATTCTCCCTGAATATCTGCAATATACTTTGGAGAACCCAAGATAGAAATATGAACACTTGCGATTTTTTCTAGAGAGCACGAGAGAGAAATCTAAACACCTACGATTTGCTCTAGAGAACCCTGAAGAGAAATTGATACTTGAGACTTACAGTGGACCTCGAGAAACATGTCACAACGACCTCAAAATACATGTCATAATCAACCTCAAGGAACATGTTACGACCTCGAGAACGTGTCACGACAACCTTGGGAAAGTGCAACGACAAATTACATGAACGTGTGATTTGACTTGGAAACAAAATAGACTATGTTGTAACAACTTCTCATCTGTGACATGCACACACACATAGAAGCCAAGGTTGTCGTCAGGGACCTACTTGTAATATCTTATATTCTATAGGGGGCCCTTGTAATATTGAAAAACTTCACTTAATATATATATTGGGTGAAATCGTGTAGGCTATTCTAAGCTCTACACGATTTATCCTCTTCCCCCAATTCTCTTCTCCTCTCCTCTCTTCCATCTCTAACCCTAATCTCTTATCCTGGTTACGATCCCAGATTACAACATGGTATCAGAGCATGGTTATGTAACCATGGTTCAATCCTAGAGGTCTGAAGAACCCTAGGGATTGTGAAATTCGATGCGAAGGGCTTTCCAAAGAAGAAGATCATCTTCCATAGATAGCCGTAGGCTTTAGAAGAGTCTGAAACCCTAGCCGCCCACTCCAAAAGGTTGGAGAAGTTCTCCTAGGCCTAGCCGCCCACTCCAGAAGGCTGGAGAAGAGCCACCAAGCCTAGCCGCCCCTTCCGAAAGGTCAGAGAAGACCCTCTGGACCTAGCCGTAGGTCTCAGAGGAGCCCAGAACCTCTCCCTAGTGCTACCGCACCTATCCAGGAACCTCTTTAGGTCTCCGGAACCATTCACAAGTTTCCCGCGGGTGGTTTTTTCTCCAATAGAAAACCTATAAAGAAGTTGTTCCAAAAAAGGTCTTTGTCTTCGATGTGTGTTGCTTGGCTATTCGTCCACTCAGAAGGGATATCGGTGTTTCCATCCCTCTACCCGTCGTCGGTTTGTTTCTCTAGATGTTACCTTCTTTGAGAGTCTTCCTTTCTTCTCAGTTGATCGGACTTCTCTTCAAGGGGAGCTTGGGAGTATTGACGAGAGTCTAATACCTCCACAGGGGGAGATTCCTCAACCAATACCCCTTGATTTGCCTGATGAGTCTCCTGTACCCTTGTCCTCATCTCCTACTGACACTGTGCCACAGGATCCGCAGCTGAAGACATATGCCAAACGACGTCAAAAAGAGAAACAGTCCACCATCCAAGCTCACTGCCAAGAAATCTAACTCGATCCAGGTAATCGTGTCATCAATGATCCTCATGATGATATTTCTGTTGCTCCTTCTACTATCCTTCCCATAGACATTGATGTACCTATTGCTCATCGGAAGGGTGTTCGGAACTGTGTTACCAAGCACCCTATCTCTCACTTTGTTTCCTATCAACAGCTCTCACCATCCTACAGGGCATTTGCTACTTCCCTATCCAATGTCACTCTGCCATCCGGTGTCTCAGATGCCCTCAGACAGCTCTAGAAAAGAATGGTACTTGGGATTTCGTTCCATTGCCTAGAGGAAAGAATCCCGTGGGGTGTAAGTGGGTTTATACAGTGAAATACAAAGCAGATAGAAGCATCAACAGGTACAAGGCCCGTCTCGTTGCAAAATGGTACACAAACTTATGGGATTGACTACCAGGAAACGTTTGCTCCTGTGGCCAAGATGAACTCAGTTCGAGTTCTGTTATCTCTCGCGGCAAATTTTTCTTGGCCCCTCCACCAGTTGGATGTCAAGAATGCATTCCTCCATGATGATCTAGAGAAGAGGTCTACATGATAGGTCCTCCGGGGTTCAGTCCGACTAGAAGTAAGGAACTTGTGTGCAGACTAAAGAAAGCCTTGTATGGGCTTAAACAGTCACCCAAGGCTTGGTTCGAGAGGTTCAGTTCCACAGTCAAGAAGATTGGCTACTCGCAGAGTCAGGCGGACCACACTCACTTCATTAAGAGAAGTCAAGGTCGTCTTACTGCTCTTATTGTGTATGTGGATGATATCGTGGTCACGGGAGATGACCCAGATGAGGTTTGCAGATTGAAAAAATACCTCGGCACATAGTTCGAAATCAAGGATCTGGGAACCTTAAGATACTTTCTGGGCATTGAGGTTGCTAGGTCAAAGCAGGGTGTGTTCATCTCACAAAGAAAGTATGTACTTGATCTCCTTTGAAAGTCAGGAAACTTGGGAGCTAAACCAACCGATACGCCTATAGAGCAGCAACATCGGCTGAATCCTGTTGATGGGGATCCCATTGCTGATACAGGCCAATTCCAGAGACTTGTTGGACGTCTCATCTACCTTTCACTGACACGACCAGATATTGCATACGCAGTCAGTGTCATCAATCAGTTCATGCATGCGCCTCGCTCTCCACATCTTGAGGCAGCACACCGAGTGTTACACTATCTTAAGGGGGCTCCAAGGAATGGTCTCCTGTTTAGTAAGAATGGACACCTGCGAGTTGAAGCTTATACAAACGCTGACTAGGCAGGTTCAGTCACTGACAGACGTTCCACATCAGGGTACTGCACGTATGTGGGAGGTAATCTGGTGTCTTGGCGCAGCAAGAAGCAACCAGTTGTCGCCCACTCCAGTGCCGAAGCAGAGTATCATTCTATGGCTCATGGTGTATGTGAGCTTCTATGGTTGAAGACTATGCTCAGTGAGCTCGGATATCCTATCAAAGGGTCTATGCAACTATATTGTGACAATAAAGCAGCCATCAGCATTGCTCATAATCCAGTTCAACACAACAGGACAAAGCACATTGAGGTAGACCGTCACGTCATCAAAGAGAAGCTTGGTCAAGGACTTATTTGCACACCGTATGTCCATACTGCTGATCAAGTTGCAGATGTATTAATTAAAGGTGTTAGTAAAGGGATCTTAGAGCACCTGTTATCCAAGTTAGGCATGATAGATATCTTCGCACCAGCTTGAGGGGGAGTGTTGTCAGGGACCTACTTGTAATATCTTATATTCTACAGGGGGCCCTTGTAATATTGTAAAACTTCACTTAATATATATATTGGGTGAAATCGTGTAGGCTATTCTAAGCTCTACACGATTTCTCCTCTTCCCCCAATTCTCTTCTCCTCTCCTCTCTTCCATCTCTAACCCTAATCTATTATCCTGGTTACGATCCAAGATTACAAACAAAGGTTATTCTTTCAATTTTGCATGAATGACCTCCTGCACATCCAGACACAGTATAGGTAGTACTTAGTAGAAACCACCACAAAAGGGAAAGAAAACTTTGGAACCGCCTAGGTTTCACGACCAAACCCTAGGTTATTATTTCTCACCACAAAAGAAAGAAAAATAGAAGAGAAGGAAGAAAATAAGAAACCTTAGTTAATGGATCATATGCTCTGATACCATATAAAGTAAATTTGGATTTTCAGATGGGAAGAGGAGGAAGAAGAATAGAGAAAGAAGAGGAAGTCAAACTGTTGTATTGAACTTACACTAGTCAACCCTCACAATTATTATATATACTATTGTTGTAATAAAGGTAAAATTACATAACTACTCGTGCTCATTAACAATCTCAAAACATGCCGATTCAAACTATACATGAACCTATTTCCTTCCAAACCAGGGAAACTAGACCCTATGATACTCCATCTCACCTCCCACACTAATCACTGTCCAAAATAATAGCAGACACAACGACAGACTTCAACATTTTGAATATTGTGCTGGATAAATGTGTCACAAAGGGCACATGCTTAAAAGGAGCAACATCCATGGTCACTGTCCAAGGCTGACTAACAGTCTTTTCAACAAACAATTGATGAAGTGCAAGACAGGGGACACATACTCAAAGGCTTCCCATAATCATCTCCATACCTAACAAGGATTCATCGTGCATATATACAAACAATTTAACATGTATATATATTTATATATACCAACACTCTGCTTGAACCTTTCTCAAACATAAAATGCATGAGTCAAGTCGTTCGCCAGCCACGAACGAGTAATAGGTGACTTTCAACATTCAGTACATCTTTACAAGGATTATGATTCCAAACTGTCTGACTATACTAGATATAAGTAATTGTACAAAGCCAATTTATCACATTGAAGCTCATGGCTACTGGTTAGCTACAAAATCATACTAGAAGGAAAATAAAATGACCATAAAGATAGAACAAAAATACATCAGATTTAAATCTAAACAATTGATTGAACTGCACAAAAGTTTCATGAGATAACTATAAAAAAGGGTCTCATGAGATATAAGAAGGAAGTGAAAACCTGGCAGGCATGCAATTTCGCTTCCATCCCATCAATGTATGCTTCACATCGAGCAACCTGTTCTTCCTTTTCCCGCTTTTCGCCTTCAGTTTGTCCAACCGTTTGTTTCAACCGTCGGACTTCATCCTCAAGTGACTGCCGGAGTTCGTCTCGAGTCACAGTTTCGGTAGCATAACGTTTTAATTCTTCATCAAATCTTTTTCGTGCAGCTTCTGCACTCTTCAACCTTTCAGCAAGAGCGTTTTTCTCCTTCACTACTCTCTTCAGCATTCAAAGAATAAATTCAGTAATGTCATTTACATAGCTCCCATCATCAAATCCATGTGTACATGTGTGTAATAAAACATGCAGTTCAATAATAACATGTTTGATATAAAATGCCAGCCAATAGGTACCTAAAGTGCTGACTATAAATCTACATGCAGAACATTCAATATTAAGCTAATCAGCAGGATGCCACTTCCATGGAAACAATGACAGAGACTAAGCACAATGTCAAGCATTTCACTATTCGAAAGGCTATAAACCATAGCTATTGAAAACCAGCCTCTACAAGTTACAAACTGAGGAATGATAATCAATAATCATTAAAAAGAAAAACTTCTGAGTACAGTTTCTTATGGGAGCATAACTTGAGCCAAAGAACTATAAATAAATCATTGTAATAAAAAATGGTCAGTAAGTGATTTCCAAGGGTGAGGCAAGGCGAGTGGGTGTTTATTTGCAAAGGTCTGTGCAAGAGTAATAGCAACCCTAGCATCTAACTTGCACATCTCCCTCTATGCCAAAGGTTCTTACTCTATATTATCTTTCTCCAACACTCCCATCTACCCTCCCAAAATCCCCAACACCACATACCAAATGATCAACAAGTTCTCCTATTTGCATCCTCCGTCAATATAATGGAGGTTTTCCCATCTCAATAGATGAAGGCCATGCAATCATGCCCCTCTTTTCTCCTCCATAGAAAGTCATTTTGTAGCTATTTTCAACTTGTTATAAATGACCCCACAGATCTGAAAAAAAGAGATAAAGTAGCAAGAATGCTAAAAGTGATAGCTCTGACTGGCATGATTCTTTGATAAACCAATAAACTACATTAAGGTGCTTCCCTCAATAACAGCCGTAAGCGGCTAAGAAGTATATCAAGCACAGGTCTTGACATTACAGCATCCTTTACGTATTAAAATATGATACCTAGGCAACAGATGTGGACAATTTTACTTCTATTTCCATCATACAATAAACATTCAAAAACCAACAAACCCTTAATAAAAGATACCAAAATAAAACAGGAAAAAGAAGAGGGATAAGCACACACAAAGGAAACAACCCTTACTAATATTACTAAAAAAACATTGATCTTCCAGCACAAGTCCTTAAGCTATGGGTCTTTCCCTGTTCCAGAACCATGAATCCTATGGTTAAGAATGGTTGAGATATTAAGAAAACTCGACAAGTCTCTTCTAGAGTGCAACTAAAAAAGAACAATCAGTTCAAACCTGAATAAAAGTAAGTCATACACAGGGAATTTGTGGTCTTTTGTGTTTTCTAAACTAGTTATGTGTTCAATGAAATGAGCGTGGCTTTTACAGAAACTATAATGAAAGAAACAGGAAAGTTCTAAGAATAAAATTTGGGCACACCAGACAATATGGACTTGATTAAGTTGAAATATAAACCCTAGAAGTGTGAGAGAATAGGAGTAATAGAAAATAACAACATGCCCAGCCTGCCAATAAGAGAATCAAAAACAACTCGGCTGACTGCCTTAGTGAGAACATCAGCCAATCGTTGAGGGGTTGGTGGAGAACATCCTAACTCCTGAAGTAACAAACGAAACCAAAGCACCTCACATATACCATGGGCCATCGCTAGGAACTAAACTTTAGCACTTGAACGAGCAACAACAGACTGCTTCTTGTTTCATCAAATGACTAGGTTACCACCCACCATCATGCAATAACCAGAAGTAAAACGTCTATCATGAATGAATCCGGCCCATCGGCCTCAGTCCAGGCCTCCACACGCATATGGCCATGTCCTCTGAAAAGGAGACCCTTCCCTAGGCATCCATCCAGATAGCGAAGAACTCGTACAGCGGAGCATGCATGAACTGACTTATGACACTGCATACGCAATGTCCGATCTCGTGAGAGACAAGTAGATCAGTTTCCCACTAAGCGCTAAAATCGACGTACATCCATCAAAGGCTCGCATAACTGTCACTCAATCTGTAATTAAACTCCATAGGAGTGTCAACTGGTTTTGTTCCAAGTTCACCTGCCCCCTAAAGTAAGTCTAACACATACTTGCGTTGAGAGATAAATATACCTTGCTTGGACCTTGCGACCTCAATGCCCAAAAAATACTTGAGATAGCCGAGATCCTTGACTTCACCCATTAACTAAGGATGATCTTCAATTTCTGGACCTCTGTAGTTGCCAATAATAACCATATCATCGTTCATCAACATAGACAATGAGAATTGCAGTGTTGGTCCCACAATGTTTGATAAACAACGAGTGGTCAATCTGGCACTATCTATAGCTTGCCGACAAAGGACATGTATGGTAGTCTTTTGTTTGATGAGAACAGGAAGGGCAATTGACTACAACTTTTTTCATTGAGCATATCGGGAATATACTCTTGGATCAAAGGGCAATCATTTAGTAGTGGGTCGATCCACAAAAAGCGAGGGATTCATTCCAAAGGGAGGTTCACCTAGCACATAACCGCTCTAGTGATCCTAGGAAGTTCTTCCGGAACGGCCTCCATACCGGGTTGTTCATCCAACAACCGTCAAAGGTAATCTTGGATTACCTCATCAGAAGGAATCTCCAAAATAGGACAATCCGGCAGCTCCTAGGCGAAAAGTGCCAAAGAACTTCCAGACTAGGCATGTCAATGGATAGTCGAAAATTCGAATCCGTATTCGAAAAATCAGATATTATCCGAAATTTTCGGATATCGGATTCGAATTCGGATGTCTTTGTTATTCGAATTAATTTCAGATACAAATTCGGATATTGGGACATTGACTTCATTAATATCCGATTCGATAATTAAAGATAGGGGCGTTTTGGTCTTCTCACACGGTAGGTATAAAACAAAGGGACCTATGGGATCCCAAACCCTAATCTCATCTCATTCGACTCCTCTCCTCTCCACAACCCTTCTTCTTCAAGTGAGGGTCTCTGCAAGTCTCGTTCGACTCCTCTCCTCTCCTCTCTAGGGCTGTCAACGATACCATTCGAATCAAATACAAACGTATCCGAATTCGACTCCGAAAAAAATATGGTGTATCCGAATCCAATTCGAAATCCGGTGGATATTCGGGATCAATATTCGAATTCAATAAGGTTATCGGATATTCGAATAATATTTGATTCGACAAAAAATACCAAAAAAAAAAATTCCAACCTCTCAGTCGGTCTGTGTCATCGTCCCACAAGCCCACAAACAGAGTAGATCTAGAAACACTAAGAATCCCTCTTGCATATTCGTCTATGTAGCAACCTCATGTGATTGTCCTCCAATATGCTTCGTAATACTCTAACAAAGAGTATCCAAATCAAACATCTTTGGAATTGAAACCAGACACAAGGAATTAAATTTAAAAGATAGGAACTTGGAGATTGCTTGGAGCTTGGTACGAGAATGGCTGAGAACTCCAACTGGAGTTGCAGGACCATCAAGAGTGGTTGATCTTGAATCAGAGGTGAACAATAGAGAGAGAGATACCGTCGTGGAGAAAGGCATAACGGCACTTCAGAGGTGTCGTGGGAGGACCGCGAAGGTGCCGTTTGTGAGTTGAAAATACGCCTGTACTACTGATTCCCAAATCTGTTATGCAGTCTATAAAAAACGATACCCTCTGCTAATCTGAGGCTACATCGAATGCAAAAGTAGAGACATGACCAAGGAATATTCAGCATCCCATTGGTCATATTGAGGATCTGTAATGCTAGGTTATCTCTCATTCCCGTTCAGATAACCCGCCTTCCGTCTCCCGTGAATGGCCAACTTCGCAAACTAGGCCCATTCCAGGTAGTTCGTACCATCAAGTTTGATTGTTGTAATCTAGAGATTTGGATTCTCATCTCTGACATGAGATGTTCCAAATCTACTATTTGTAGCAGTAGATGATTGTCTTGAAGTTTCTTCTGACATGACTTCGGTAATCTTCTACTCTTTAGAAAAATCCAAAATACACTAAATCACTTGAAAAAAAAATACTCGGAGAGAGATGACATTCAACTGGCAGCTTTCCACTATATCACGAAGACGAACTCTACTGATTTTTCCATGGGAAAGGGCTGTTACAGCCATGAGATGGGCTGTGACAGCAAAATGGAGCGATGAACCAAACTTGGAGAGAACCAAAACTACCCTAGGATTTATAGGGGGTGCGGCACCCTAAGGGAGAAAACCCATGGTGTTTTGGAAGATGTGGCACACTCAAAAAAAAACCTCTACCTGATACCCAATCTGAGAAAAAAAAAAAGGAGAAAAAACGTGTAGATCTTCCCGCTTTGATACCAAGTTGAAATATAAACCCTAGGAAGTGTGAAAATAAGAGTAGAAGGGAAGAATAGGAGAGAAAATAGTGGGGTGCGATTTCCCCTTCTTCGCTATTTATATCTTTGTGCAATAATACATGTGGGCCCAATAAAAACACGATAAAATGGAAAATAACAACCAAGAACACTAAAATAAAGAAATAAAAATAGAGGAAAAATATGCTAACAGATTACAAGTTTATATCTATCAGTGACAAACCAGATAGAAATATGCAAAACAAGTATGTCAGAGATTTTTAGTGAAAATAGCAGTTGCTCAGGGTACATACAAGATCAATTTTCTTCTTCTCGAAGTACAATTCTCAGAAGACAATATGTATTCAGTGCCTCTTTTAATCTTAGAACAGCAGAGAATTACCTTCAGTTCATCACGTTTCCGCGACTTCAACTGTGAAAGCTGTGTTTCTGCATCATGAAGACGATCCTGAAGACCTTTTTTCTCAGAGCAGAGCTTTGCAATTTCGTCATCTCGTTCAGAGCGAAGCCATTCATGCTGACTCTCAACTTCTTGTATTTGTTCAGAAAGCTCCTTCTTTTCCCGAGAGAAGCGGTCATTTTCTGCCCTCATGTCGGACTGCCATTTTTATGAAAAATGTCAACTCTAATACCTCCATAGAAATCAGCAACATATGAGGTATTTCATTAGCTATAACAGAAGTTCTGATAAGAGATTAAGTACCTTAAGACGGTTGGTAGTCGCCTCAGATTCACTCAGCCTTTGTAACAACATATCCTTTTCTCTAACCATATTAGAAAGTTCGGCTTGCCTTTCTTCACGAGCACGATTATTCTCATCTTCACTAGCACTTAACTGATACCAAAGAGCTGCACGATCAACATTGGCAAGTTCAGCAACCTCCCGCATCATGCTCAGAACTGGTCTGGAAATCCCTTTTTCCTCACGAACCAAGAATACCAAAATATCCAAATCTAAATCCACTTCATGACAATTATCCGTGGAGCTGGTGGCACGATCAACTAGTCCTTTCAACATTCTCCCACGATAACCCTCATCAGTGTACATTCTAAATAAAATAGCATATAGCATCCTCACAAACCCCTGCACTCGAGGATCTCTAGAGAGGGCCATTGTTTCGGCAAGACCAAGAACTGGAGTAAAATCGTCTTCTTGAACTGGCAATGAATCATTTATTTCCCCCCCTACTAGTGAACCTTCATGCTGAGAATTGTCAGCAACCGATCTAGAGTTAAAACTCAATCTTTGAGCATGGCGTCTTTCCAATACAATGGCAACTGATTGATCCAAAATGGCTCCTTGAGAAACTGCACTCTCCAAAGCTTGGGAAGCTTCAACCGCAAGGCAAGGTATGGATAACATCTCTATCAGGATATAAGTATCAGAAAAATGACGACCTGCACGCATAACCTGCTCATCTACTGCATGCAAATTTTCAGCAGTTAGTCCCTTTTCATCGTACAAAAAAAGCCCACAAGGTGCTGTTAAGCAACTGTCACCAAGCTCATAATCGGAATCAATATCTCTTAATATAGCTTCAGCAACATCTACCCAAGTATTCACAGTTTTTCTTAAAACATCCAGGACACAAGGTGACACCTCAGCACCCAAACTTTTTAGCCTAGCACGAACAGCTCTGACCTGCAATGGAAGAACAAAAAGAAATTCATATATAGAAAGGAAAAACACACCACATACTAGCTCACAACAGACTTCACAGAAAGAAGATCCAATATAAAATTCAAAGGTGTCTGCATGCATACTGCTTGAGGAAGATGCTGGCACTGGGATGCAGCTTTGAATATAAAACTCAAGGCTGCTGCAAGCGGTTCATCATTTGAATCTGTCAAGAGTTCGAAAGCTTGGAATAAGACACGTTCCCACATTTTGCTACCAAACTCCAATTGGCTAAGAGCACCAAAAACCTGAGGAACAAAGAAACTTGTAATTAAGCTGAACATGCAGCAATGGACTACAATTACCAAAAAATTATGCAGAAAAAGGAATTCAAAATCGAAGGCAATGCTCCCTTAATATCCAAACTATGTAATAAAAGCACATGCCAATGAAGCAATTATAGAAAATACCAAATTAAGAAATATATCTTACAGGCAGTCGCAGTGCAGGTTCCGCATCTGGCATTTGAAGTCGATCTAGAAGTGCACAAGCAGCAAGCGGATGCTCTGAATGATCGACCAATTTGGGCACAAGAGCAACTAGATCGGGTTGCAGATGTTTAGGAGCTTTATCAAGTACAAGGGCAATCTTTTGTGCAGACTGAGGCCTTCGCTTTGGCTCTGGACAACCTTGCGGAACAGCGCCATCTAGGGTTCTCAGTGAATTCACAATCAATCCCAAGAGCTCCTCAGACTGCTCTGGCCATTTAGTCTAAAGATATAGTTTATTCAACCAGTTAATACATTGCAAACAAGCTTGGAAATCCAGCTACTTACCAAATTAAACTACTTGTACCTTGGGAGCTCGAATGAAACCATTGTCTACAGAAAGCCCTCCGGCGGATGTTTCTGGAGGAGAAATAGGCTGTCCAGGAAGAGCCTTTTCCGGTATATCAGTTCTATTCACGTCGGAGCTTTGTACGGCATACGCATTGGTACTTTCATCTACACCAGAGTCCAATCTCCCATATACAGGAGACTCAGGTTCTGTTGCTCCATTTTCCAAACCGGAATCTGATGGACTAAGGGCTCCATTGCTATCAGGAGAAGGTTTTGAGATTGTACCAGAAGAGTCATCAGTACTTCTTCCTTCTGAGGGTTGGCAGCACTCAACCATTATATCTAAAAGTAAATCAATGATTGCCTGCTGCAAAACTTTAACCCCCATCAACAAATTCATCACACTGGGGGAAGATTCATCAGTCTTCGTGACCTCCTTCTTCCCATCATTACTACCAGAGAGCTTGGTTGGCAGAAGCATGCGCTTTACTTTAGCAGGGTCATCAAGATAAACACGAAGCCCAGTCAGAAAACCAGCTATTGCACCAGCATCCATAAGAAGCTTTTCCCTTAACGTGACCTGAGGCTGTAAAGGATTATCTCCATATGTAAGGTGAAACCCTGCTCTGGCAAGAAGGTTTCTAAAGATGTCTTCTTCATCTCCACTTATTCCTTCACTGTCTTCCGAATCAATAAGTTCATCTGGGTCTGTCGACAAAGCATCTTGATCATCCTCAGAAGCCAAAACCTGACAAAAACAAAACCAGACGTTAAGCATGTTATATGTACCAACTACCCAACAAAAATAGGAACAATAACCACACACAAATTCTCATTTGAAATTGGTAGATACAATTGTAAAAAGCATAATCACAAAAAGTTAAAATCAGATTACGTAAAGTTTCAAACCTCAACAACTTAAAGCTAGAGCAATGTGACATTAAGTTTCAAAGTATGTGAGTACATAAAAGATACCGAATATGGGTAGATACATCAACACAAATTCCATGAAACTTTACATCCTATGATGTTTTTGAGGAATATCTAATCTAGCAAAACTGTAATCATTAAAATTAGCAGAAAGAATGGATTAACATATCAAACTTTAGAGTATAAATTTGCACAAAATGATGGATAACTTGTGCAATCTCGAATACACCAGCAAATTGGTTTATGATAGTAACAGACTGTTCACAAAAAAATAGTAGATTCTGCGGCAAATATGAAAAAGATTCTTTGGTAATCATAACTTTTTTTTATAAATAGGTATATTTCATTCAAACAGGGACGAATCCCACAGAGAAACAAAAAGAAGGCAGATTCCTCCCTATAAATAGAGGGCTAGGTATCCCCTAAAAGATATAAAGACCTGATCTTATGAATGTTGAAATGGGAAATATCAACCACGTAATAATGATAAGAAGTGTATGATTTAGGATTGAATAAAAGTGGAGGCTTCCAACAAACCAATGAAATGGGTAGGCTCCTCTATGGATCCAAGTACACCATCATACACTTGAAACTTTTATCATCTCCATAAGGTCAATGTCACCCAAACTAATTTGGATCAAGCGGGTAAAAGGGGCAGGAGGATAAACATGACACTTGAGGAACAAAAGAAAAAGATGGGAACCAGTATACTCAGCACTACAAGAAAACCTCTTTACCGTACTTTATTAAAAATTCATGCATATTCATATATAGTGTCCTAAGATGTGTTCAATGGCACAAGTTGACAAACCAATTGTGGCTCATATACAATCACTTCTGAAAGTTTATGAAGAAAAAAAATGTAATTTATCAGCAATGAAAGGTGAGAATGCCTAGCTTCTGAGATTTCCACAGTGGACAAGAAGCAAACCACTCTTATTAACAAACAAATGGCAAAAAGGAGAGGGTTTCATAACAATCAAAATGATGCAGATCCCAAATGAGAAGGCATAAAGCATTCACAATCTTTTTTTGGTCAATAAAAATGATTTTATTGAGAAAAAATATATAACCAAATACAGAACAGAAAAGGCAATGGAGGAGAATGAGACAGCCAATGCACCAAGGTAATCAATCTAGGATGAAGCACTAGAGCAGAAGGATAGCAGCTCCAAACAACAACCCGGATGTGAGATTCCCTCAATAGCTAGATACTTCCTTGTTAGCCTTGAGGTAGAGGTGGTAAAACAAAATATTAAGGGACATGCACAAAATTAATAATCCCCTCCAGTGTGTCCATTAATCTCCACAAAAACTGTTCACCACTACTCACACATCTAATGATATTTGATCCTCTTCCACCATCAATGGATAGTAATAAATTTCAACATATTCAACAAAATATACCAAAATAATTCCATTTCCACAGGGACCAGAAGGAATATTATTTGAATAATTTCAGGTAATAATTTTCAACATATTTCTGCAAAATATATCAAGTAGTTCCATTTCCACAGGGACCGGAAGGAAACATTATTTGAATATTTTCATTTCCAAAAAATAATATTTTCTAAATTTTCATTTTATAACATATATAATTATGAGTAATCTTGGGAAATTAATAAATTAGTAGTAATAAGACATGTATGGAGATTCATAGAGCTGTTTTTTTGCATTTTCTACTTAGCTTACATGATTATGAACATTTACAATGTATAAGTAACTATCAGGCACTGCTACCTAGACATGTAGCACAGGTACAATGAGTCGAAGTGTACAGTATGGGATGCTCCAAAATTTGAACACAAGGACACTACATATAATTTACTAATTATTATAATATAATGACAACATAAGAAAAATATATAGAAGTTAAGAAAATCAAAATAATTAGTTTAGGAAAAGTTATCGATTTCAAAAAGCACAAAAACAAAAAGGAAATATATCTCTTTTAAAAAGCCCATTGCATGACATTAAATGTATCAAAAGACACTTCATTATCATACTAACACATGTCACATTTTGTTCACATCAGCAATTCAGCATCGTTGTACATGTCTAGGAAGTGCCGTGTCAAGTGTCCAAGTGTCACTCAAATGATGGCAAGTGTCCAGTTAACAGTCTTAGATACCTGTGTCAACATGTATTAAAAGCTATTTGATCTTACTTTTTCTTACTCTTAATGATTGTTTGTTAGCTTATTATGATTTATGAGTGTTTTATGATTTCATTGTTTCCCAAAAATGAGTGCTTCCTATGTTTTACCAGATTTCCACAATATTTTCATGATTCTGAAACTTTTACAATATTTCCACGACATTTTCCCATGTCCCAGCTGACGAAACATACATCATATTCAAAATTTAAAATCTTGCTTTCTGAGGTTGCTTTCTTACTTTAGAAAACAATACTTGACAAATTCTCATAGTGAGCCATTTGATTAGTAAGAGGAAGATTATACCCAATATGTACTCTCTTAGCAAATCAGAGAATCCATCAATCATGCTTTCCATTGTAGTATCACAAACATAATACGGGGGGAATTATGCATCTTCAGCATTAGTTGGATTATCTCTAAATGGTGATGGAGCTTCTCTAAGGTTCAAAAAACTGACACTTTGAACTTGAGGTCAGATGTTATGGAGATCCTCCCATTTCCCATTTGTTGGAATGCAATATTTCATGGATTCTAAATGAGAAAGTACCTGTGTCGAATCAAATTCCTACACCCCACAGATTCTGGTGTGGCACTTTCTAATTTCCTTTTTTTTTTCTCTTTCCTTGCAAGATATTAATTAACATTCACCATAGGTTATGCGTTCCACATTTTCCAATTGAAGTTTTCTATGCAGCAAATATAACATTATGTATGTAAAGCCTGTAAGTGATTGATACAAATCATAAGATATCCCATCCCGTTATTCATTATTATCTTTATTATTATTATGTAAAAAGCAATAACTTTGTTTTACTTTTTTTTAGTATACTATCGAATCCACAAATCCTATTTTTGAAGGTTAGCTGAATCCGAAACTCCATACCCGTGTCGGACCCTGGCATCCATACCTGTATCAATGCAACGTACCTGAGCGATATGGGAAGAAGGAACCGTCGAATATTTGAAGACAACACTGGATCATTTGGGTCAACTATAGAGGAAATCAAGGCATTGATGTATTCTTGGTTGTCCTTTTCTCACTTCTCAAGGAGTTTAAGGGACTTCATTTTGAATACTTCATCTTTAGATGGGATGTGGTATTTTTTATTTCCCCTACCATTGTAGGTATGCTGGAGTAAGTTTAGTTAGTGTATTATTGGAGGTGCTTCTCTCACAAGCCCTCCTTTCTTTTGCTCTCTGTATTTTCAGGTTTTATCCCCTTCAATAAAATATCCAGCTATCTATCAAACAAAAAGAAGAGGCAACCTGTAAACTATCTCATAATCCTAAAATCCCCACCACTCATCTGTCTTGTAATTGTTTAATCTAAAACATCTAACTGAAAAGAAAAGCAGTGAAATACTAAAATATCCTTACTTACTAGTGACTTCAATTATTCCCAAAACACCTTTAAATTTCAAATAAAAAGCAGTCCAAAAATAAGGTCCATCAAAGCATATTACTACACAACTGCATCGCATTCCATCACCCTAGTAAATGGGATGAATTCCTTCTTATCCATCCTAAGGGATGGATTCTCAAGGATTTAGTCTCTATAGTCAAGGCACAAGGCACACCTAAAGCACTTTAGAAGGGTCAAGGCGAGGCACGCTTAGTAAGGCGCGCGCCTCAAACCAGGCACTAGGCGCACACCTCACTAAAATACATGTTTTTTTGTAAAAATTATGTACTTTTGCGAGATACAATTGATTATATCTCATTGAAAGAATTGATAAAAGCAATGAATAGCTACTTGGGAAGATGGAAACAGAAGGTGGAGAAGCAGAAGATGAATTTGTGTTTGAGGGTGATAGTTTGACATAGGGTGTTGTTGCGATAGTTGTTGGAGCTGGTGAATCAACATCAAATACTAAATCACAATCAAGGTCAAGGGTAGAAGCAAGGGCTTCAGTAAAGGAGTCGGAAGAGGAAGAGGCCAATTTGGAGGAAAAAGAAGAAGAAGAATATATTGAGGAGGCTAACACATCCAATGATGATGGGGATGAAGCTAATGATTATATTTTAGATAATGACGATATTAACTAGAACTAATTGTGGGCTATTTGAGATTTTGGACATTTGCTAACTTTCATGTTTTATGGCTTTTTGATTACTTTTTTGTATTTAGATAATGATAATGTTAATTAGAACTGCTTTTGGGTTACTTGAGATTTTACATATTTGGCATAATGATTACCAATTTTATTTTATGATGTTATTTTTCTTAATTTTTTATATTCTTACATTTATTATTATAATCTTTAATATTGCGCCTCACTTTATTCAGGCGCGTGCTTTGCCTTGCGCCTCAAGCGCCAGGGGTCCTAGCGCCTTGCGCCCTTAACTACTTTGGATTTAGTCCCAAAATGGCAATATTTCTAGAAAATCCCCTATTTTTTAGATAATCCAATACTGGATGAAATCCTCCATCGTGTCGTGCATGTCGTAATCAAGGAAAAGCATACGGGATAATAAAAAAAACATATGTAGGAACGTGTAAAATTGGTACCAAAAAAAATTGATCATCCAAAACATTCATTTGAAAGAAAACTAGTAATGGAGATGAGCGGTATGTCAAGGCATGCAACTTGTGTTTAGATACAAAGCATTTCTAGGAAGTAATAATACAACATCTCCTCACCACATCAAATGCATTCCCAAAAAGTAATGATTCCCTCTCCACGCCTTTTGTGGTGTTAATTTACTTTATATCTCTACCCTCATATCTAATTCCTTTTCTAAATTCCTTCACCAGAAATGGCACTTATATTTTTTTTTTTTTGATAGGTAAGAAATGGCACTTATATCCTTGACCTCCATTCCTAGGCACCTCCATTGTTTGAACCTCCCTCCTTTAAGTCATATTTCTCCTACTTTAGACCGCTTTTTACCAAACAAAGAAAGAAAAAAACCTCACTACAGCCTTCCATCATTTACTAACAGAGCTCTAATATTACTCTCTTCAACATGTCCAGCCTTCTAAAAACCAAACTTATCATGCAATTTCACCTAGGGAAATTTCCAAGCCCCATCCCTCCCAGTCCACATGAATTGAAAATGAAGGTTTAATGAGTGTGATATTGTCTCAAAAGGATAGGGAAGATCTCTTCCATGGTGCAAGCTTTCCCTCACTATTCAATCACCGGATCTTGCAAAGTTTTGGATGGTTTTGGCAAAAACATAAAGGGTTAACCCAATACGGAGATACTCCTTATGACCAAAAAAGTTCATCGGGTTGTCCACAAGACTATCCTCCATACTCCCGTAACAACTTGAAACCAAGTTAACATGTTGACTACTGTCATTAAAATCCTACAATTTAAGATCAATCTTAAAATTCAAAACAATCTTAACACAAACGATTTGAATCCCTTCAAATACTACGATTAGCCATGTGAATCAAATAATTCGAGTAAGATTCACAATTTGAATCTTATGTATGAATCAATTTAAATAAATATCCCAGGATTTTTATGTGAATCTTACTACTAAAGTACGATTCGTAAAAACAAGGAACACGTTTTTTAAGTGAAAACAATAACCCCTACGTTTGTACTCTTTAGTTTTTCTTTATTACGTAAACACTACACAAAAGAAAATAAGTGGGGTGTTAAAACGTGTTTCTAATTAAAAAAATTTAAAACGTGTTTCTTTCTATGCATTTCTATATAAACATAGATCATTTTAACATAATGCTGTTTTTTACTTTTATTTTTCCTCTTGGATATTTCAATTTCAAAAAAGCCCTTAAAGATTTTAAAAGAGTTAGCAAAACCCTTAATAAAGAACTCCTCAGTGGCCGAGGTTAGGGATAGAAAGATGAACGAGAATTTTTGTACAAGTATTTTACAAATAAGGGCATGATCTATAGTCTATTATCTTTTTCTTTGCTCCTTTTCAAGGTCTTAAGTTGATTATACTATAAAATACAAAGCCTTGACTAATACTCTACAAAAACTATTCTTACAATAATAGTAGGAAACAATTTTATGGTAGTGTTTTCAGTTGAAACACAATCTAACACAAATGAAAAGAAATGCACATCGCAATTTGAAATATTTCTTATCAAAAAAAAATATTTTGAAAGAATGAGAATTGAGATGGTTGATGAGAAATGAAAACTTGTTTCATTTGACAATTCATGGTCTTGACTTTCCTTTTATGAAAAGATCTTTTATTTGTATAACTATAAGTTTAGAACTGTGTATTTATAGTGCATGTTAAGATTACAAGATAAAATATATTGTCATAATCTCTAAGTGTTTATATAAAACCTTACCATTATATGATGGGTTTGTCAATATACTTCTGAACTTTTTTTTTTGATAAGTTTGGTTTGATATTCAAAAGGGGTAAAAGCCCAGCAAACGAAATACACATAAGATCTCAAGACGAGATACCCCCTAATCCAGAAACAAAGAAACCATCACACTGGGGAAGTCCTTAACAGAATGTCTTCCCATCTAAAAACAAAAGCATCGAAAAAACGTCCTTGGAACTCCGGATGCGTTGAGGTCCACAAAAACATATAGGCTTCAATTCTCAAAATGACTCCTAGGATATCATCTTCTACCCCTTCAAAGATGTGTCTGTTCCTTTCTTTCCAAATGGCCCACATGACTGCAAAAGGAAGGATGCGCCAAAGGAGCTTCCCTCTACCAGAAAACACTTCCATGATCGTTCAAAAAAAATAATGGGTAATATAATAGTTAGGCATATTATGTATGTTTTATTTATTTTTAAAATATTATTCATATTTTTTAACTCATAAAGAAAACCTTTATGAATCTTTTTTTCGACCTACGAGGATATCCAGGCCTCTTTGAGCACCCGACAAAACCTTTATGAGTCTTACCACCCAACAATATAAATTCCGATTTGATTTGAATCCTACTCTTTACAATTTTACAACCCGATTCCATTTTGTGATGTTGACCCAATTCCACCACATGGAATCTAACAATCAACCTCAGGTGAAGCACTTGAGTAGGGGAAGCATTACAAGAAACAAACTAAAAATGACAAAACTATAGATAAGAAGTTTAAAAGCCCCAATTATTTACTCTAAACCCAACAAAACCCCACCCACCCTCATCATGACTTGTAGTATTTGAGATAACAACGATGAGAAAACGAGATACGTATACCAATGCTTCAACCGCTCAAATAATCAAATCACAATCAAAGCCTCATGGATAACCATTTAGAAGAATATCAAACCACCCTGCGATGCAAGCATTAGTCTATCTACTCATTTGTACCTACCCCCCCGTCCCCTCTCTTAAATATAGGTTAGCATCAATTATCAATGCATCGTTTAGCATCTAAGATGAAGTAGTGGGTGTGGGTTCCATATTTTTTAGGCTACATGATGATCGACACGTGGCATTAGCGTGCATCCGTACAGAGAGTTCATCAGGAGGACAGTGTATGATATATACTACGTAATCGACAGCCGACAACCGGGATTTCATGTTCCCGTCTACCCACAGCAAATGGGGCCCGACACCTAGCCCTACCAAGGGATCTCTCAGGTCAACCTATCAACCAGTATCATTTATTTTTCAGTAAAGGTCAGATATCATCCAGCTCTCATGACAACCTATCAGCCAGCGTCATCTATTTCTCAGCAAGACCTCTCGGTTAGATATCATCCAGCTCTTAATCAGGCATCGTCCACCTCTCAACAGGATAACCCAGCCAGACGGTGTCCTCCACTCAGCAAGATCTTTCCGCCAAATGGTGTCCACCTCTCAGCCAGATGGTGTCCACTCAACAGGATCTCTCAGTCAAACATCATCTACCTCTCAGCAAGATCTCTCAACCAGACAATGATCTCCTCTCAACTAGATCTTTCAGCAAGATCTCCCATCCAAATATCATCCATCTCACGAGATGGTTACCCCGATTAGTTCTCAAGGCAGACTTGTTATGTTCTTTAAACAAGTTAGCAGCTAGCTAGCAGGATCTAGCATTTGGATGTATCTGAGTCCTTAATAGGACCCAAAACGTCATGAGTGCCAGCTGAAAAATATTTGTGTGCTAACTAAATGCCAACTGACGAATATTCGCAAAACTCAATTGAATGACAGCTGGCGGAGAATCAAATGCTACTCATCAAGTGGCCCTAAAGCCAATCTAATGGGAGAGGAACATGTGGGTTTAATCCTAACAAAACGAACAAGCACGCGGGTTCAATCCTAACAGAACGAACAAGCACGTGGGCGGAAACTCAAACAGAATCGTACCTCAAGTGGAAGGAAAGCTATAAAAGAGAACGGAGATCTCTGAAACAAGGGTTGGCCACCAAACACCAGAAACAAAGCAAGACGAAAGCTTTCTTTCTTCCTTCTCTAGTTTTACTAGATCTAGATTTGGTAGGATAGTCCCTCTTCTTGGAAGCCGGATTCAGAGAACACTCAGATCCCGTGAATTGAACTATTTGCGCTATAGTAAATCCATTGACTTGAGCGTCGGAGTGTATTGCAGGTAAACCCATCCCAGCGTGGAGATCGGGATCTTTGACGAAGATCAGTGGTCAAGATCGCATGATAAAGCTTCATCGGTAGATTTCGCTTCGCATTCATCAATCTTGATACAACAGTTAATTCCTCGGGGATTGTGTGGGTAAGATTCACGATTTTTCCACCACGGTGGGGATCATGATTGAGATACAAAATACTATTCAAAAATGTAATTCATCGAGAATCCGAAGATTATTCGAGTTTGACAAGTTTCAATAGGCAAGTACATTTAATCTTTTACAAAGCAACTAAGACCTTTATGTTGGGCAAGCCCTTTTCTGCCTTTTGGCAACTACCTATGGCTCTGAGATGCCCAGAAACAGGAAACAGGGATACAACTCTTCATTTACTGAAATCCACAACGCGGATACGGATACAGGTATCTCATCCAATACGTTCATACCAAGCTTTAAATTTTAGCTTTTCAAGCTAATTATCTTTATTTAATATTCACATGATGCGAAATATATTGAAAATTAAAAATTCCAAAGTTTCTTATAATAAAATTTGTATAATACATTATTTATATCTTCCTATTGATATAAGGAATAAGGAATCTATTATGAATTAAGAAAATACACAATAGCACAACAAAAATTGAGAAATTGGTGGCATAGAAGTATCCATGCAATATCTAGTACCAATTTCAGTATTGACATGATATGATACAGGTACGACAGTCATGTTGAAGTATCTGGGTGTCATAGCAAGCTGGGCATTTCAGGCTCGTCGTGAGCTTGAGTCAAGCCTAAGCTAAAGCCCTAGATCTGCCTAAAGCTTGTCTTGTATCTTGTTAACATTCATATGAGCAACTATCATTCAAGATCTTGTTCTGGATACATTGGCAGGTGTGCAGCTAGAAACTAGATTGTTTATTCTAACACGCTTTCCGGTATATTGGTTTTTTTGCTCCGTTTGTATATCATTGTTCTTGTGGAGGTATTATTCACTTGCTGTTAAGTAGCAGATCTTAGTAATTTGTTAGCTGGTGCTTTCGTTATACTTGTAGGATTTCTGGTTCAGCTAAGGTCAAATTTTCCACTTTTTCTAGAAAATCCATTGACTTATTACATACTTTTTAAACTTGCCGAAGTTCATTGAACTGCCTGTATTATTTGATTTTATTCATTTTTATGCTTATTATTTGTATAAATCAAGATAAAATCTTCGTGAATCATAACTCTATGTGCCGGTGGTTTCTAAAATGCCCAAATACCGATATGTATACGGACACTAACACGAGAAATGGGGATATGGCTCTTCATTTTGCAATACAGGTAACCCATCCAATATGTCTGTACCATGCTCTAGTTTTTTTTTTGAGCTAAGTATCAATGTTCCAGTAAATACATCATGCAAAATGTACTGAAATTTCTAGTATTGCGCGATTTTTGTTAGACAAAACAAACGAATAAATTGTTAATATCTAAAAAAGTAACCAATGGTAAGATAGGAAATAAGAAAAATGTAAGGTAGAAGTACCCATGCAGTAGTTGGTACCAGTGTCGGTATTGTATCGCGTGGATACGGGTACGCTGAGCATGTTGAAGTATCCAAGTATCATAGCTATGGCTAAAAGTTGGATAGAAACCAAACGCTAATGGGGTTCATGCACACGACCAAGGCTTTAGAAGTCAATAGTATTATCACTAGAGTAAAGATTGGATTGGCATTCTATCGATACAATAACTTCTGAAAGTCCAAGACTGCAAGGAACAAAGTACTAATTGATTACACATTCTAAATCACATGAAATACACAGACAAATTGATTATACCATGAAAAAAAAGGAGGCAATAGATTAAATAATGGAAATCAGCACATGTATACTCACCTCTAGGTCTGAAAATTCAAACCAAGGGCAGCAATCGATGATCTCACACACAAAAACAACAGTGTCACGTACAAGAAATCCTGCATCTGCTTCCAGCATATCAGAAACCTTCATGAATTGGAGAACAGAATTGTTCCACGTCTTTGTACAGATAGATGACTCCTTCCACACGGTTTTGGCAGGATTCTTTTGGTTCACCACAGCCATCCTATATCTGACCCAAAAGTTCTTATCTGGATCACTCCCAACTGATTGATCACTCTCTAGGTATATGCATATGGTGTCAAAGGATTCATACACACCTGCAATACAATCAGAGAACATGAAAACAGCTACTTGGATATAAGTTAAAAATCAAATAAATGAAGTCAAGCTAATGAATGCAACTGCATCTTAGTGAAGAATAGGCGTAAAGCAACAACAACCACTCACCAATCCGAAGCTCACAACCACCAGCTTGGAAAAATTTGCTAAAAATCTTCCGGGTTTCCATTATTTCCTTGAAGGATAAGAAATTCTCCACCTTCCATGTAAACGACCCTCGTTTGCCAACCCTTTCAATTTGGGAACCTGCATTGCTCGATTCCATATCCTGATCAGAAAAATCCTGCATTATAGATGTCTCCTTCAAGATAAGAACCTCCGCGGAGAACACAACAGTATCCTGAATGAGAAACCCAGAGTCCTGATCGAAGAGACTAGTAAGCGTCACAAACTCGCGCCAGCCCCAGTCCTTTGCGGCTTTGGAATAGCGGTTCTGCGACTCCTTCGTGACAGACTTGTCCTCCATCCTCTGGTTCACAACTGACAATCGATGACTCACAAAACAACTCCAGTCACTGGCGGTGTTTCGGGAATCTGTAACTTCAAGAAACACCGAAAGGTGGCATGGTGGCTGGGACTGCCCTGATGCCATCAATTATAAGTAGACATTCCATCAGCTCTCTTTCCATATTGTCAAAATCAAAGCAACTAAATCCATTTTTAAATTACTTTTACTAAATGAGGTTTGAGCCTATGATCCGCATCTACAATTCTGTAGGTAACTATTGATCAGAGAGACTAATAAATATCCTGACTAATTCACTAACCGAAGCTGTCTACAGTTTAAAGTAGTAACTAATTAACTCCATTACATTCAGATATAGAGATAAACAAAGTAAGTTATAAGTGTGGCGTAATTCTACCTCTGGGATAAACAATGAGGCGGCAATCCCGGTTACCAATCTGAAATCTCCTGCTCTTAACACAAAGACCCGTAATCTTCCTCTTCTTCAAAAGATCCTTCAACCTCGTGAAATTCTCAATCCTCCAAGTGAACTTCCCAAGATGCCCATCAGACTTCCGCCCCCCACCTCCGCTCCTTCCTCCAAGCAACCCCCCATTCTTCGAGAAGCTGCTTGACTCCTTAATCACATGGAATGACGCACTGAACACTGCAGTATCATCAACCAGAAACCCTGTTTCCGGCCCAATAAAATCCGACATCTTCATATAATCATTCCACCCAAGACTAGTATTATCCCCACTCTTATTATCAGCGGCAAATCGCCCGTATGAGTCCCGGTGCATGTGGTTCAACCCTGGTTTCTGATTCAACACCGACATTCGAAACAAACACCAGCAACTCCGGTCAGGGACACCAGACTTCTCAGTGTCCTTACTCTCCAAACACATGGACAAGTACTCGACACCATTAACTGAACTCTGGTAAACACTAATTCGTAAATTACATTCTCCGGCGGGGAAAACCGGGCTCATAATTTTCTGGGTTTTGATCATTTCCTTAAACAAACTAAAGTTATGAACCTTCCAAGTGAATTTCCCACTAAGAACATCGGAAACCGGGGCGACAACAACCGATGACAATGACGAAGACGAAGAAGAAGATTGTAATTCATTGTTATCCCGAGAAAACGAAACGGATTCGTTTAAAACAAGAATATCGGCAGTGATGAGAACGGAGTCGGTGTTGGAGAGGAAACCTGATTTGGAATCGAGAATTGTGGAAGAAGGGGTGAAGTCGCACCAGCCGTGGGATTTTTTCTTGCTAGAGAAGCGGTGCCAAGAGTCTCTCTGGATGGACTTTGAATCGTCCAGGTTATTAACGATGGAGAGGCGATAGCTGGCGAAGCAGTCCCATTTGGACGATGATGAGCCGCGAGGATCCATGATTTGTAGGTAGATGGAGAAGTAGCCAGGCAGGGCTTGGGAGTCACCTTTAGGGTAGACGAGTAGGCGGCAGTCATATCCTCCGACCTCGAAATAGCGGCTCCACAGTGCTCTAGCTTTCACCTTGGGGAAATTGTGGACCGTCCATCTGCAAACCGCCGAATGATCACCGCGGCGTTCGATGGATACCGATTCTTGCCCGCCTCCTTCCCTAGACCCCACCGGCTCTTCTGCAGGTGATACCGATATGGATGCTGATGATGATGATGATGAAGACTTCTCCGCCGTCGCTGATGATGAAGATACAGCGCGAGACTGTTGTGGGGGGTCGGAGAAGGACGTGATGGACGATGATGCGGAGGATGACGAAGCTGCTTCGGATAGGCTCGGCTTCATGGTAAAGGAGAGAGAGAGAGAGAGAGTGTCTTTGGTTTCGGTGACGTTTTCTGTGTTCTCTCTCTATCGCTGTTCTGATATTTCTGGGTTTAAGAACAGAAAAGAGGCATTTCTGGGATTGGAGAGAGAGAGAAGAGTTTGTGTTGCGAGAGAAGAGAGGTTTTGTGTGGTGAGAGGGTAAATTGGGGATTTGGACAGTGGTGCGCAAAATAGTTAAGGCGAACCTTCGCTCCCACCTGTGTGAGCAAAGCCGATCACACACCACAATATGAGCCATGTGGCACACTCTCAGAGCACAATGACCGTATGGATGTTTGGCCAGTCCCTCGTTAGACCTGAAAACCAAAAATCAGCCTGATTAGTTATGTTAGACCTTTGGATCTAGTACCCCAAATAATGGTCAATAATGCTCTAAATTCTACGGTTAATAACAACCCATGCAAATGACTCCAATGCAACGCTTAGAAATCACTGATCAAGCTAAGTTTTTGTTTACAAGTCCACCGAGGGACTAGCCAAACATCCATACGGTCATCGTCCTCTAAGAGTGTGCCCCGTGGCACATATTATGACGTGTGATCGGCTTTGCTGACACACGGTGAGAGCGAAGGTATTCTCATGGTTAAGCTACGCACTCTTTTGTATTGTGTTCTTTGGTTGTGATGACATGGTATATATGAGGCCCATTCTCTTACGTAAGACCCACGTCCTGACCGATGATTTGTGGACCTTGTTGGGTTTTGATGTTCCGATTTTGGAGTAAACGTGTAATCAGATGCGCGGATAAACAACGGATCACACAGACACACGTACGATTAAGGGCCCATCTATGGTTTTTTCATGATAGCCACATGCATATCGTACACGCATCATGATGTATCGAGCGAGAGAGAG
This sequence comes from Euptelea pleiosperma, assembly GCA_035048495.1. Classification (NCBI taxonomy): domain Eukaryota; kingdom Viridiplantae; phylum Streptophyta; class Magnoliopsida; order Ranunculales; family Eupteleaceae; genus Euptelea; species Euptelea pleiosperma. Next base: position 21,768,101 of record CM068549.1, read on the forward strand.
AAGAGAGGTGGGGTTGGTTGTTGGCATATTAGACTATTTGGACGGTCTACAATCTCTCAAGACAAGTGTTGGATGTTTAAGGGTGTTGGGACCCACTAACCAATTGATGGGCCCCGTCTTTGTGTCAAAAATGAACCTGATGGAATGGCCCAGTTTATGCAGACTTGGACATTTTTGGCTGCCAGAGGACAGGATAGATCAAGCCATTGGACCCACCAATCCACGAATCCAAATCTCCAATTTAAAGAACATTACTGATCAAGTAACCATTAAACCATGTCCCTATTATTGATCACATTTTCTTGGACTGTCAAGACAAAATGAACGTGAGGAAGATTTCTCATATGTTAAATTGGTTGAGAGAGGGCTGCAGCTTTGGTGCGCCCGACTTGGGGTTGAGCTTGGCTTGAGTCGCCTGACCATTGTGAACACACACACATACATATACATATATATAGGGCTGGGATAAAATGACTCATGCTATTCTTACTAATACAATGACTAATTGATGTGGGGCCCACATGTAGATGAGTTAAGGGCTGATCTTTTGTGAGAATGATCTCCTCACCAAGGGTATCATCATCACCAAAAATCAGCTCCATCCAACATTTGTAGCCTTTGTGAAAAGTGGATTGCAAATTGAAAAATTTTGGACAATCTATTTTCACCGTTAAATTTAAGTTCATATTTGATAGGGTTAGAGGTTTTAAAAATTACTGATTTTTGGCGAGGATGATCTCCATGGTATGGAGATCTTAACTCATCTTCATGTGGGCCCCACATCCATTCGTTAGTGAGGATAGCATCAGTCATTTTATCCCCGGGACTGAGTAAGACTTCTATCACAGTAGATTGCAAATCACACAATCACAAGCTGGGCACGTACACCTCAAAGCAAAAGCACATGGGTACGTTGCAAAAAGCACTTGAGTAAGTGCCAAGAACTCATTGGCTTTTGATTGTGTGATTTGCAAGCTGTTGTGATAGAAGTTTTACTCAGCCAATATACATACTAGGGGAACGCCACGTGCACCTTACACATGGCACACTCGTAGAGATCATTGACTGTATCGATGTTGGGCCATCCCTAGGTGGACCTATATGCAAAAAATCAGCCCGATTAGTGGTTTTTAAGGATTTGATTGAAGTCATTTCATGGGTTGATTTTTAACCATAGATTTCAAGAATTATTTGGGGTACTCAGATCCAAAGGTTTGAAATCACTAATCATCCTGATATTTGGTATATATGTCCACTTAGGGATGGAACAAAAATCCAAAAGGTCAGTGGTCTCTAAGAGTGTGCGACGTGTCTTATACTATTGTCCCTCATAATCAGGGACGTGGGTGTGCCAGACAACCTGAACTATAAAGGGGCGTGGGAAGTAATTATGTGGTCCGAAGGGTTGTTCTGTTTTTTATTTTACTTTTGTGTGGGCGTGCCCCAACCCCGGTTCTTGTATGTATGTATATATATATATATATATATGGGGGTCATGATCGGAGGACGACAATTTTCACAACAATTTTGGCGTACCCAAGTGGAAGATGAATCAACGACTGGTTTTTAGCGAGGATAATCTCCTCACCATATAGATCACTCCCACACAAAATTAGCCCATTCTGAAATTTCCAACCCCATCAAGTGTAGTCTTCAAGTTAACGATAAAAATAGACGATCCGTAATTCTTCAATTTCTAAACCAGTCTATGGATGTCATAATGATTTGAATTTGTGAGGATGATCTCCTTACCATAAAGACCATCTTTGCCAAAAATTATCCAATTACAAAACTTATAATTTATATATTGGCCCGCACCAATTTTTTGTTGTAAAAAATGTTGTCTCCCGACCCTGACACATGTATATATATACACACACACACACATGATCCAATTCTTAGAGAAAACATTCGATGGCCCTAGAGGACTTCAAACTTTGAAGTTTTCCCACCCAAAATGTTTGACACGCACCCAATCCGTTAACCCAACCCGTGTTAAGCCCTTGGTTAGTGTTTAACAGGGGTACTTGTTAGACATTTTGGGAGGGGGATCAACCGGTGAATTTTTTCCCCAATTCTTACACCCCATAGTTGGCCCACGTATAGATCATGTTAGACAAGCCAACTACATTGTGAGTTTTCCATCGTGGATTGCTTACTCAAAACTAAAGAGGCCTAATGCTTTAATTCACCAATAATAATCCTAATTTAACTGATTGTGGTGGGATCCACGTACGTAACCTAGACACGTTTTATAAATCTTTCTAATCACATTGCCCTTTTTGAGAATAATTGATAATATATAAAAGTACATTGTATTGTCATTAAGTGAGTATAATTGACATCAATTAATTAATGAATAAATTACTAATTATCGTGTATAATATATTTAACGGAGGAATGGAATAATGGTACACCCTTTAATACGTTATAATTATCGTTTATAGTAATTAACAATTAAAGGAGATGATTTTAACTATTAAATAATTAATTTATCTAAATTTGATTATTTTTAATGATTATTTATTTATGTATGCTTAGTTACATGTTGATTGGATTATAGTTGTTAGGTGGGTCTTTATAGCCAATTTAGATACATTTTGAGTCTAATAATGACCTATAAATGAAGCCCAATTGATATTTATGGGCCTTAACCCATTTTTAGCCTATAATTAACCTAAAATATGATTTTTTAAGGATTATTTTATAAGGTGTAGAAAATCACTTTTAAATAAGAAAACTTTTAAGATTCCCTCGGCATTGACACCTAGTGATTTAAAATAGCTAATTAGGAAAGCTTTAGTAATTACTTATTTCACGGGAGATTGAGAGAATATCTCCACAAAAATCTTAGATTTGGCAAAACATGTAGATTGTTGGAGGGTTTCTAAAAAACCCTTAACTTTTATAAGCAAAAAACATGGATGAGTGTAGGGCCCACTCCCAAAATCCTAGGCACCACATTTAGTATTTGAATAAGCCTTAAAGAGATCCAAAAATCCCATAAACGTCCCCTCGTCAGCCCTAAGTTTATTCCCAACTTCTACTACATTCATCTCTCTTTAATTACTATTTAGAGAACCTTGAAGAATATCTTGATTTTCCTCAAGTGGAACAGTATTGTTAACACACCTATAATTTTTTCTACCTTACAGTTCATTTTATACATGTATACAGTTATGTTCAATACTTTACTCATTCTATAGTTGATCAATAGTATTGTGGTTGTTGGATCTTCGGTGAATTATAGTGAATATTGAAAAAAGGTTCAATACATAGAATTATGAAAGTGTGGGTTAGTCTCAATTGGACTAGTCCCGTTTCAAAGCAAGAAATGCCTAGAGTGTCACACCCCACAATTCGTACATTATAATATCTCTATTCATGCACGAGTTGGAAACAAATTACAATATATCGCGAGAATAACAAAATAACTTATAATGCCATATCAAAATAAAAACCAACTCAACTAAATAATATAGGGTAATTTAGTACTACCCCCTCATTTTACAAAAGTAATTGGTAGTACCCCCCTGCTTTTTTAAATTGGTCGATCACCCCCCTTGACTAATTTGGGGCATCATTTTCTAATTGTGCAACACACGATTCTATTATTTACATTTCCAAATGTCCAAAATACCCTTAAATTGATTACTCTCAAAATACATTTTTATCTCCACCCCTCAACAAACAGCATTACTATCCGTAGAAGATGAAAGCCCTTTTTCAGATTACAGGCGCGATTCGTAGAAGATGACAAAGATCCACTTGCAACTCTTCGAGATGACTGACCGTATGGATGGTTAGCTCATCGGTAGGTCGACCTACGTAGAAGAAATCAGCCTGATTGGTGAGTTCTATCCATTTGGAATCGAGTCTTTTCATGGGTGAATTTCAAACGTGAGATTTGAGCATTATTTTTAGTACTTATATCCAAGGGTTATAAATCTCCAATCAGGCTGATTTCTATTCTGTAGATGCATCTAGAGATGAGATAAACATCCGTTAGGTATAGAGCATAAAAACTCGTCTTCTCCGTTTAATGTAGTTCTTCCAACGAAAAGTGCAATCATGTTCTTGCAAGAATCACAAAAAACACTCAATGATTCTTTCTAATAAACTCTTAAAAATGAAAACCTCAATTCTTTCAGTTGAATCCTTGAAGAAGAAGAACCCACCTGTTATATTCTTCCAAGGATCACCAAATAAGATGGCTGGTTTGTAATTTATTCTTGTACGGGTTAATAAAATCCTAGATTCTTTTGGACGAACCAAATGAAATTTGCGCAAAAGGTAGGTTTAGAAGAACAAGCATCTTTTCGATCCTTCATGCCATAGGAGAAGATGGTTTGAATTCTGCTCTTCCCCCACCATTGGACGTGCGCAGCAATTTTAAATCTTCACCGTTGATTACAATCTTATCAACGGATCAGGTTGGTTGTCAATTTTATGGTTTTGGTTCATGTAGGTTTCGGGTGTGAAGAGTCAAGAGAATATTTTAGGGTATTTAATAAAACAAATGGTACTCTAGACATTTTCAAATTTAATTTAACGGGATATGTTAAAATGATGCCCCGACTTTAGTCAAGGGGGGTATTGGGCCAGTTTCAAAACGCAGGGGGGTACTACCAATTACTTTTTCAAAATAGGGGGGTAGTACTAAATTACCCAATAATATATGAACATAATGCAACCGAGTCCAACTAACACAAATGCGAAAATAACAAAATTGAGTTTAAATAATAACTCAAAATAATCTAAATAACGACGACTCGCGAACACTCGTGATGCCATTAAAAGAATGCACAAACTACTAATCCCAAACTTCTAACTACTATTACCCGATAGATTTAGGTCATCATCAGATCTATCAGCCACGTCCTACAAAAAGATGCTTACATAAGGGTATGTCCATCAGACTCGCAAGCTAGATACTCGTTAATTATGTACATGTGACATACTATTGTGTGTGTATAATATAAATCAACAATTAATAAGATCAGTACTCATAGTCGTAATAATATCTCTATGTCATTTTATAATCCAAACATGATAGTGTCCATGCGTTCATTTCATTTTGTAGCCAAACTAATCATACGTACGGATAAAATGAAACGCATTTGTGGTGGGCTGATCTGGTCTTGCCGTCGGATGAGGTGGATAAACACACCATATACAAAATGTATATTGAGATGCACATATTAAGCATTAGAGAAATAAAGCAAATAAAATAAGAGAGAGAAATGAGACAAAGGAAAAGATAACCCGTTTATGAGGTTCGTCGCTGGAGTTCCGACGACTATGTCCATGGCCTCCTTTGAGGCAATTCCACTATAATTCTGTGTTACAATCATTTCTTGGTGTTCCGTTCTCCATATAGTGCTTTGTTAGGTTGTTATAATCTATTCATAGATAATCGATTGCGAGCTCTTGTGTGGATAAAAGAAAATGTAGTCTAATTCCTCTCACAACCTGAAGAGGAGTACGTTTAACTCAAAATATTAATGGTAATACGTCGCAAATTGGGTGTTCCCTAAGTATATTCTTTAAAATTTAATATCTCATATTAGTACAAATAAAATGTATACAATCATTAAATAAAATAATATTATTCTATTGATCTATCAATTATTATTCACTACATGATGACCCAACATACCAGTATTTGAAAAGTCAACTCGAAAGTCTATCTAGTTGAATTAACTCGAAGACTCGAACTGGACCCGAAATAACTCGATTGAGTTTGAGTTAATAGTGAGTTTTAAAATTTTATAAAATAACGCACTTAATTCATAGTTTTTAAGAAACTCATAAGTGTGTTTTTTTTTATTCAAAAAACTCATTTCGTTAAAGTCATTACATAATGTGTTGACTTTTTTGTATATAGGTTATGGAATATTGATATTGTCAACTAGTTAAAGTATAAATGTAAATAGATGTAGTAATTTGATTGTTGTACATTGTATATGAATGTAATTAGTACATAAGATGAACTAGAATTTTTCTCTAATATTACTAAATATTTTAAAAAATTCTATTTTTGTATTTTTAAATTTATTAATTATATAGTTAGATAATTAATTAATTATCTAATTAATTATAATTTGATAATTGAACAAGTATAGTTAATTTCTATTAATTAACATTTAGGTCTGCTAACAAAATATTATATTATCAATTAGGTGATATATGTATAACATTTATTTTTTCTTTTGATAATAGAACTTTTAGACAAATATGTAATATATTTTTTTTTGCTAAATAATGTTTGTGTTAAATGTTAGGTGACATATGTAAAAATTAATTTTCTTTTAATAACACATGTAACACTTTTTTATAGCCATGTAACAAATTTTTGCTAAACCACACGTGTGGGATATAATAGCTGACCAACGAGTTGTATATTCTCATAAAGAACACTTGAACTGCACGCAAGAATTATTGAAGATTGGTTGATCGAGGTTCCCCTATGTTTTTAAAATAGACGTTACTGATCTTCAAAAGCAACGACTTAAAAGACCAATGGCTTGATGTACAATATTCTTGATCGATGATAATGGGATTTTTGAGGTCGATCATGACGATATGCTCGAATGTTAAATTAGTCGCCTTGCGTGTTAGTGATACAGGCAATAGCTTGACTCTAACACCGTTATGAGTGCCAACCATTGTGCAATTCTTCATATCCAACCTCACCATGTCTTTTTCATTTGGATACTTGCCTATGCTGCCCACACTTCCATGACTCGGTCCACAATGGACCTTAGGGATGACAATGTTGGTGGTGCCCAGTCCAATGGATATGTAATAATCACCTACACCAATTATTGCAGAAGTGATATTTATATTAGTTGAGTCATTGATGTGGATGCAGTTAGTGTTTGGGCTATCCCCAGAGCTATGATTTTGATACCATGGATGTGAATGTTTTAACTGGTAGAGATGCTAACATGGAAGCCCTTGTTATTCAACAGACCGATATCACCGATCGTCGCATTCGAGACTTTGATGAATTACACATTACATGGATAATTCTTACAATGTCATGTGTTGTGACAACCACCATGTCTCCAGCTTAATTCTCCCTAACTGTCCAATAGTTCGATACCAGTTCCCGTGAGATCCATACTGCATAGGCCACGAAATGTGATCCAAGTAGGGGTAGGGAAAGCATCAAGGTTCGTTGGAGCCTTCAATGTTCCATTTCTCTCAATCTTTGAAGATTTTTTGTTGTAGAAGGTTCATTGAATGCGATCGGACCAACAAAGAATGTCTCTTTAGGGATCAAGAAGGTATAGCCACTACTCCATACTTAGTAACGTTGAAAACTCGTCTTGCTGATGTGGAACTTGCATTCAGCGAATCAACTTCTAGAGTTGCATTATTTGGCGAATCAGTAACTTCTGGAGTTGCATTTGGTGAATCAGGTTATGAGGCTAGTTCTGGGGCTAGAACATCATGTAGATCCGAAAATGAAAATGTGGCATTAACAATGCAAATAATCAAACCTAGTTGATAAAGAGCTACAAAATATTTGATATTTGCTGAACACCATCTTTTCTCTTCTTTGTATAGGGAGGTTGCAATTGAACCCAAAACCTCTTTGGGGATTAATAATGCCACTACCTAAAGGCATGAAAAGGACCCGCGGGTGCGAGGTCGATTGCCGTTAGAGACCAAAAATGTCACGGGATCGAACTGGGGGCCCCGTTGGGTGTGATGTCGATCATGGTATAAAGGCTAAAGTTTGCCCTTTCTTGACAAGATATCTTTTTCGGGAGGAATGACGGCTTGAGGTCTGGTAAAGGTTATAACAATTAGTATTAGAGCCAAGGTCACGGGAAGTGCATTCTTGAGGGGAGGATTGTTGGAGGTCAACAATTCCGCTCCCTAAAGGCATGATAAGGACCCGTGAGTTCGAGGTCAATCATCGTTAGAGCCAAAAAAGGTCACGAGATCGAATCACGAGACCCGGATGGTGTGATGTCGATCATGGTATAAAGGCTAAAGTTTGCCCTCTCCTAACAAGATATCTTTTCGGGAGGAATGGCAGCTCGATGACTGGTAAATGTCCTAAAATTTAGATGTACACATACTGGGCATATTAAACTTGCGTTGGTTTATTGTAAGAGCTTATCTAAATTTCCCATTGCTTCCACAAAATAATTTAACTAGATATAACTTAATAAAGTTAAAAGTGTATTATCAAATAAACTTTTAAAATATTATATACCAATGATAGATACATTATACATACTTTATTTATTATTTTCCTTGTATGTCCAATGATGACTCTAACTTTTTAATGCCCTCATCCAAGTCTTTTTTTATTTCCTCTTGTCTTGACGTATTGCCATATTAGAATGAGGGGTTCAAGAAGTGCGTTGATTTATACCATGCAAAAATATATCACTAGTTAAGAAAAAATAATAAATCTAACTTGCATACGCATAATCTAAATAATCAACAATTTACATTCTGTACATAGAAGATGATGTAGCTGGACATTATATTTTCTACCAATGACATCCCAATATTTCTTATAATGTTTGCATGCAACTTTGAATAGACATCTTTGATTTATCCATTGCCTCATATATAAAGGCTAAAGTTTGTTTTTTGTCTTGGTAAACCAACTGCAACACCTTCATAAGAGGCTCGAATACAGAGCATGTTTCTTCTGCCTTTATCTAAAACTCATATGTCAACATATAGTCAAACACTGTATCTGCAACTTCTCTCTTCTTCCTATTTCTTCCAAATCCCACTATCAATAACTTTCATTTATCTAATAGAAATGTCTGCGCAAAGCGACTTTATGGCGCAAGTAGGGGTGTCAATTTTGTTTAATCGGAACCGAATCGGAATCGGAACTGAAAACAACGATTCTGGTTCCACATTTTTGGAACCGATTAAAAAGTAACCGGAACCGAACCAATAATAATGGCTCCGGTTCTGGGTATCCTAATATGGAACCGAAACAGATAAGAACCAGTACCAATAAATAAATATAGTGTAAAAATTCTCATATTCTCAAGATTTGGCCCAATATACCTGGAATCGGAACCGACATAAATACATAATCGGTTTCGATTTCGGATTCATCACTTTGAGAACTGGAATCGATAAGAACCAGAACCGATTGTTCCGATTCTGGCCACCTTAGGAACCGAATCGGAACAAACCCGTTGATACCTCTAGGCGCAAGAGACTTTGTAGGGCGATGTATTCAGCAGGGAACTGTGTAATCCTAGGTCTCGACAAATCCCTACATTCAATGAACTACTTCATCAGGTTGACGGCCTTTCCACTGTTATAAATGAAGTCCATGATCTTCCTTGCCTTTTCAATTGTTGAAGATATTGACGTTGTCTTCCCAATCTCCTCCACAATTTGCAGTGTGTAGCCCATGAGGCCCTAAACAAGTGTTTTCTATTAGCCATCAACTTCCCTGCAAGCTTGAATGATGCTTCATTATTAGTGACAATTTGCACCACATTCTGTTTACCGACCTTCCCCACTACCTCATCCATCAACTCCAACATGTACTTAGAAGTCTTTTTCTTTTTAGTGTATCGACCGACTTGTGGAAAATTATATCTCGATCGAAGTAGACCATGAAATTAACAATGGACTTCTTCGTCTTTGATGTACTAAAAAAAATTGAGCAAATGTGACGGACTAGCTTACTTTCCATGACGATTCTAAACCGCGGCCAACAGGTGTCAGAGTATAGCTGCTAGGGAAGACCAAAAGCAGTCGCTATTAAATTTTATTTATTTATGTTTTGGCAAAACTCATCCTCGTCGGTTATAAACCGTGGGGGACCATTTTACCCCCATGTTTTATAATTGACGATGAAGAGTTGTGTAACACCCCGAATTCGGACCACACGAATCTCTAGGTGTTAGCTATGTGTCCTGAATCCAAGACACACAAAGCATACTCACTCTTACATTTAACCCAAACTATAAATTTCAGGGGATTTTTTTTTAAATACTGAAACACAGATCTATTCAACATTATACAATAGAGATATTGTGTGAAGTTAATGATATATATTTCTAAACAAAAAATCTAAATATAAATACATACTCAATCATGAGTTCACAACCTGAAATCTGCTTCATTGCAACTAGACTTCACTTCAAAATAAACATGAATAAGTCTATATGTTCTTCTCTGCAAGAGAATTGGGGGGTGTGAACTTTTTTGAAAAGCTCGCAAATAACCAAGTATCCTTAAAACAATCATCATAGATACAAAATGATATAACAACAAAATACATTTCATTTTGAAAGAAACAAAAGTGCAAGAACGAAAATTCAAGCTAAACAATTTTATTTAGCAATAAATGATAGAATTTAAAACGTACTAATAAAATTAGAAATCAAATAGCATTTAAACATTATATCAATAACATCTATATCTCACCCATCACCAACTATAACAATACAAGGCAGTTAGTCTATTCATCTTAGAGTGAAGAGGTCACGACTAGTATCAGCCCTAGTATAGCAATCATTTCTTTCGTCCCAATACTTAACCAGTGGAACCCCACCGTTGATGTCCTGATTTACGGTCGGACGGATATTTGTCGTTGTGTGTGAGGAGCACACTATAAGCCTGTGAATTTAGGCTATGGAGAAGACCTTTGACCACAACATTGAATACACATGTCAAAAGATCAACGATGGTCAATCGTTCGATGTCTGCAGACATTTTAAGGAGCCTTAAAATTATCTAGGGATCGGCGAACCGTACCCCTCACGTCTATCGCCTCATTGAGACATACAATATAAACCTCTATCAGATATAGACTTCCAAGACGTCCACTACAAATATGATAATCTAGAAAAAAGAACTAAAACTTTTGAATATGAATAATGAGAATATTCTAAAAGACAGACCCATTCTACCTAAGAGAATAAGATCATTATTCGTATCTTAAAGAAATTCGTTGTTTCCGAAAAATAGCATCGAATCACTCATATAGTAGTTCAACTGATCCTTTTCCAGATCATCTAGTGATATATTATATAATATAAATAATAATTAATGATTTTTAATCAAAATAACTTTGTCTCTTTCTGAAAAATATTTGCATATAAATATGTGTGCTGAATTCTCCAGTCACATCTTATATGTTCCGTCGTCTTGGGACCAGCCTCCCTTATACGGATTATTACACGTTGAAGCTCATGTGACACTTATCATCCAAAACATATCGGGCAGTCTATCACCATCACCCGATCTATCTCTAATCAAGTTCTAAGTCCCGGACGATCTATTACCATCACCCGTTAACTAAGTTCTAAGTCTCGAGCGACTATCACCATCACTCGCTAAATTGGGGACTTCACGCACCACATACTTCAATCAACTGGGAACTCCCGTCCTATATTCACTCACAATCTATATCAAACCACGAACAATCACTCTTTTCTTTTATTAAATAAAATAAAGAGAGTTTATTCGATAAAAATCTCCCAAAATACTTTTGATTTTCAAAAATTCCCCTTCCAAAAAGTTGATAGAGAGAATTTTAAGTTCTAAAATATAATTAAGTTTTCTAACTTAATTCATAAATTCATCAATCCAGTTATACAAGAATATGTATAAATTTGTAAAATTTCAAAATAAATATGAGACGATTATTAAGAGGATAAGAAGCCACCCACCTGCAACGCTAATCCAAAGGATCTATTAATGACTATAAGTATAGCTTGCTCTTTCTGTTGATTCAGTTACAGCTTCAATGACTCAAAGGTTATGTAATACTTTAAATCCCGGTTTATGATCCTCTTTTTGTGTAACTTTCTCTATTTTCACCATTGATGACAAAAATACAGATAAAAGAAGAAATTTAATTAAGTTAGAAGATTAAACCCTAAGTTTATTATAAATTCATTTTAAATGATCAAAGCCTAACTCTTCGACTAAAATGAAATCCTAAAGTGAATCACAGTTCGACTAATCCGACTCAATTCGATAAATCAGGGTTTGATAACCTTATCCAAAACTTCTATAAAGCTCTAGTATCATTATTATCATGTTGTATAGTAAACTTAAATGGTTTCTTCTTCTTTTATTTTATTTTATTTTATTATTATATTATTTTTTAATCGGGTTGGGTCAATTCAAATTAGGTTTGGGTCATATATAGTTAAGTAAACTAATACAGTCTATCTAGGTTATATTTGTTCAAGAAAGGTCAACACAAGTCAAATAAGAGTTATTTTATATCAATAAGAATCAAGGATCAATCTAACTAGACTAGGTCCACCGTGGTCATACTAATCAATGTGGATTAATAAGGTCAACCTGGTCAAAATAACTTAATTTCCATCCAAACACCCAATTTTATAAATTTGAATAAATTGACATTTGCTTAAAAAAATCATAAAAAATAAACATAAATTAGAAAATTACAAATTTATATATTTTGGAAACTAGAAAAATAATGGGTTCTAAGAAAAATATAGGAAAAATAAATACATATACTTATCTTTATAGAAATGTAACTGAAATGTGATTTATTGTTTTACGAAAATACAAGATTTTATGTATGACCTATATTCCAATAAATTTTTAACATGCTAAATAGGCTTAAGACCTTATGAAATTTCTCCTAAAAGTACATTTAGGTCTTATGAATCATTTGGAACAAGTTTCGTAATTTTTTGACATTGTTAGAATATTTGGTGAATATTTTTCTTCAGCTATGCAGAAAAAAATGGGATTTGTATTTTATAATTTAAAGACTTAATTCTTATTTATTTATATATTTAATATATATATATATTAATATTATTTTTTTTTTTTAGTTGGCCCAGCTCCATGGGCCCTTAATGTCTTTGCTGATGCTTATGGGCTTAAGTGTAAGCCCAACCCACTTTTTTTATTTTTAAACCTCACCTAGCTTATGGTGAGGTCGTCTTCTTCATGGAGGACCTTACCAAAACTACCACGAGGTCCTTGATGCAAACGGCCATTGATGTCCATGGATGAGCTTCATATCGGTCCCAAAAATATCAAAAATTCTCTTAAAATTTTCATTAAACCGTCACCTTTAAACTTTATTTATTTTGTTTAAGTTTAATGGGCATTTTGCTCATGAAAAATCATTCAAAACATGTTTAAAATTCGGACAAAACAGTCCGAGAAAATCAATTCGTGTGTTCTCAAATGAACACCTCAAGGTCTGAATTTTTTATATGACATTCCTCTCATAATGAGGATTAAGATGGGGTATTAATCCCCCATTTCTATTCTACCTCTTGGGAGAAAATCTCAAATTAGTAAAAGAGGGTTTCACTATTAAAATATATAAAATTGTTTTCCATTTTCATTTTATTTTTCATTCTCAAAATTTCAGCCCAAAAATTCAAACTTAAATCCCCAAATAAGTTAACATCTATAGCAAACCAGAAATCTAATGAAAATATATTCAAAGATTGAATTACTTACAGCTAAAATGAGATATTAGATTAGAAAATTATATCAACAAATAATTGAACAAAAATATAAAAATTTAGTAGAAAAATGGGTAGGAAAATCAGATAATTTCTAAAAAAAATTCAATCATTAATACTGAAATTACATGCTAAAATAGTTAAACCACCTACCTTCAGTTGATCAATCTTTCCTCAATTTTGTGTTTCCCTTTCTCTGTTTATACGAAGCTTTAATTTTTTTTTTTTTAGAATTAAATTGTTTTTAAACTATGGATGGCAAATTGGTAATTTCCATGGTAAGAGATACAAGTGTCTCTTGCATGGACCGAATTTAACAAGTGTTAACTTGAATACCGTTAAGGTGTTGCACATGACAATATAATATCATGAAATTGGCTATTTAGTGTGTACACGGTAGTATATAAAATAAAAATATTTTGGTTAAAAAGTGGATTTACATCAGTCGATCATATGATTGAGACTCTAACGACCTTCATTTTGAGCGTGCCTATAGTCTATGTTCATGATTTGTAATACTCTTTCCAGCTATACAGTTGGATATTTCAAAATATTATTCGAGTAAAATATTAACTTTTTGACCCATTTCTTGTGCATTTTTTCCAAATTCTGTAAATTTTATAAAAAATTCAAAATTTAGCATGCTTAGAGTCTAAATCGCGTTACTCGATGCTTCTGAGTCTAATGGTGAAGTCAATTTTCTTGTCAGGCATCTCTATGAGATTTTCAATTTTGTGACCAATAATACCCTATCTATTATGTTTTGTCCAATTTGACTAGAGAACGATTTTTGACCCATGAGATCTACCTTGACTACCTCGGGTCATTACAAGTTGTGCCCTAAAAAAAAGAGTCTGTCTAGAGCTACACCCATTTCCTACATCTAGTTCTTACACCCCGTTGTATGGCACACATGGAGATGATGTTGGACAATACAACCGCACAATGAGTTTTTCGTACTATAGTTACCCTCCTCGCAAAAAATGGGAAAATTGGACAATATTCCTAATGTCACGAAAAATTGTCTTTAATTTGAAAAATCCATATCATTCATGCGAGGGCCACATCGTCTCTCACAGAATGAACCCTGTCTCACCAGGTCATAGCATCGCCCTTCAACATAAAGGTGGCCAACTCCACCAATAGTCCTTAGGGCATCTCATAGCCCGAAAAATCCTCTCTGCATCTCGCAACCATCCTTCGGCTTCCATTGGCTCAGGAAAGCCTCTGAACTCCGGCGTTCGCAGTCGTTGGAACTCTCGCAGACTATCATCCGGGCGAGCACGAGTCGATTCTGGACGTACCTCTTGAACATGTCGGTTCAAGGCAGCAGTGATATGACCCAAAGCCGCTTAAACGCCAGCTAAATGAGTCTCTGCACTTGCTTCTAGAGTAGGCATACATGCGGCATTCCTACCTCTTCTTCTTCTCATTGCCTTTATATCAAAAGGACAAGTTAGGGACATACACAATAAATAATTTTAAAAATAACAATGAATCGTATTATGATGTTCTTTATCTTGTTAGTTCTTAGTTCAAAAAATTATTTATGATCTTTAATCAATTAATATGCGATTGGATGAAAATATATTATTCTATTTGGCTAAGTTATTATGTTTTCGATGACTGGTAACCTAAAGCTCTGACACCAAGCTATCACGCCCTCAAATCCAATATCTGGTCATGTCGACCTTTCTCGTATCTTGATGCGCGATCTGATCATACAAACGAGCAGTTAAACAAAACTGGTATCACGATGCAGCGGAAATACACCGAATAATTTTTTTTTCATTTTGTTTAAATAATTCATAAGATGAAACGTACTTCATTGACATATTAATAATATCAGAAGATCTCTTACCTTAATCAAACCGTAATATGTTCATCAAAAAGAAAATATTGTATATATATCGTACTTCCAAATAAATGTTACTAAACGGTTAAAACACCTACATAACTCATGTATCCTCTATAAGATATAAGAATTAAACAAAATATAACATCGTTTCTAGTACAAGTCTATCAATAGAAATGCTGGAAGTATTAGACCAACTTCCCCTTATCCCTTCATAAAAATAAAATATTATAAAATGATAAGCTAGGACCCAATAAATATATTTCTCATGCGTAAAACCACTTAAATCAACGACTTTTGTTTATTTAAAAATAATACGATTTGCAAATAAGTTTCAAATGTAATATGATAAAACTTAATTATCTATCAAGTACTTACGTATAACTTCGAATACAAGGATGACCTTTCACATAACAGTCAACCTTTCTCTTATCAGAATACCCACAACCATTTCTATGTAGTCAAACTATCAATTCTGATGTATTCGGTACCAACAATCCATCGGTTCTAGTGTACAATGTCAACACTTTTAACCTATAAATAGACTCCCTAATGTGCACACTAGTTATTTCATTAGGTATCCTCTATCCGAATTTTCTAATTTTCTTTTAGGTATAAATACCTGAAAGGTCTCATAAATGAAACAAAGCATCTTCTTTATGAGATTGGAACCCCAAGGGATCTTAAAAAATAAGACAACGCCTGATTCTTTAGGGGACTAGAACCCCAAGAGGTCTCAAAGCAATAAGACAATGCCTGATTTTAACTAATCTGATAATTTACATTCTCGATCACGTGTTTGTTGATGTCTTTAATTGTATTTACATGTATAAAATATAAATGTTTGTATAAACATCTTTATATACATAATATTCATATTCTAGCATTTTGAAACAAAAAATAAGAGCCTTTAAGCCCTCTTAATATTCTAGAAAGTAAATACACATAATTTGAGCATAAATTCATTTAACTAAATAATATTACGCATGATCCCAACTATCATAATTTCATGTTTGTAAGAGTACAAGAAATCATCAATGCATTTACATATTTTATGTGAAAAATATAAAATATGAATTTTTCTTTACTAAAATTAACATATAACAGGAAAAAAAATCTTCAGACATTTTTCCAAAAATAATATAATTTTTTAGAATTTTTCTACAATATTCCATGAATTTTCTACTATTTCCAAAATAAATAATATTTATAAATAAATAAATAAATACATAAAATAAATAGCTATGTACTTACCCGTAAATACGCTAGAATCATGAATCCTTGAACCTCGTACAATGCAAATCTTAAGGTAATGCATATCTCGAGATAGTGGGTCCTATAAAAAAAACTTTTCAAAAGACCTCATGAATATTTTCAGGAATTCCTAAGAATTTTCTAAAATTTCTTCTAGTTTAAGGGTTTTTTAATAAATATTCTTACATCGGGGGTTAGAATGCAAATACCCAAAACTTATATATTTAGTTTAGGGTATCACCTCTATTTATAGAGGTTCAAAATCAAAAAAATTGCACTCATTTCCAATGTGGGACTATAATTTTGAACATTGTCTTTTTTTTTTAAAATTTTATATTTTTGATATCAAACCAAAGCATATAAAAATTTAAAATATTGCCAAGAACTAAATACAATAACTTTTGACTCGCAAGTCCGATTTTGACAAACTTGATACAAATATAAAGTTATCGTTGAGACCTTTACAATGACATACATATAATGTTTAAAGTATTATAATACTATTAGAAATAAGGTCATTACACTTGCCGTCTTTGTAGATCCACCCTCTAATAGATTCATTTGGGAGTACCTTTTTTTTTAAGTTAGTCTTTTTTGGTAAGTGTAAACTTCATAAATAAGGCAAAAGCCAAAACAGTAAAAACAATCAACTAAAATGGTCGACAACTATACGAAAGGTTGGCGTTCAACTTGTAATGTTTTCTTTTATGCTAATTGCGACAACTATACATAAATAAAGAATAAAGAACACCGAGGGATCGAGTTTTGCCACAATTTTTAGATTTTCTAATCAAATTCAAGCAAATAGTAATTTAATTCTCATTCTTAGTATTAATTATCAGAAAAAGGGTTGGATCACTAATCAAACTTGATTATTCCTTTGGTACTGTTAGTATTGTTGTTTTTATGATAATCAACAGCACGCGTTACATGTTCAGATTCACCATTGATTACCATTGATCCCGCATTGGATAAATATCTTTGAGTTCTAGTTACCGTGATGCTTCATGGATGGTTCTGATACTAACTGCTGACCTCTAAGATCTCCTAGATATGTAGCTTGTACACAACAGAGACAAAATCTACCCCTACTCTTACACGGTGTCTATTTCTTTCTTGGTTGTATTTGATTATTACTTTTCTTTTACTTTTACTTTCTGTTCAAGTGCTTTGCTAAATTGAATGGTACTTTGTCACAACCATGGGTTTTGACACCAAAATACTTCACCAACTTATCAATATGCGTGTTACCATTGGGTAAATCTGTTATTAGTGAGTTCTTACACTAATATTTGACTTGATAACTCACTAAAAATCTGATATCTTCCCAGGAGGTCCCCTTAGAAAGAAGCCTTTACGAATATGGTAATTTAAGGAGTAGTATTCTAATACAAGGTGTCCATATGAAGTCAATAGTATGGTCCTACTTGTAATTTCATTAGAAAAATTGTACACGTGCAAGCATGGCTTCTTTTTGGCAAGTAGTTCATCTCTAACACGAGGATAACAGACCCAAATAACAAAGAATACTGATCCCATACTGTACTGTTCAAAGTGGAGTAAACTGCAAGTCTTGATCGACAACATTTCAAAAAGAATAAATGGGCTGCTCGGTTAGGTTCCACTAGAATATGGATGTGGTTTACTGCACTTGTCTATGTATATATTATTTATGAAGTGTTACTATAGTATAGCTTGTAAGTTTTGAACCTTAGGGCCCGTTTGGCAAACCAGTGGAAGCAAAAAGTAACTTTTAAATTAAGTTGTTGAATTTAAAAGTTGCCATCTGGAAACAAAAGTTTGTTTGGTGAAACACCGACTTACAAGTAAAAAAGTAAAAAAATTAGTTTGGCATGAATTACGTCAAAAAGTTATTTTCTTATAATTTTGTATATATATATATATATATATATATATTCTAATAAACTATTAATAAAGATCATAAACCAATATCACATATGTTGTTTTTTAAAAAAAAATTAATTATAAATGGTCAGTATAAACGACGCACCAAGTGAGTCATTTTATGGGTAATTATTTTTTCAAAAAAGAGATGGTCTATTGACCTACTCCTCAACAAACCATCCATGCTTTTTCTCCTTCATAAGATGTTTTATATCTACACTTCATAATGTGAAATTTACAAGGGTAAAACTGACATTTGGAAAGATTCACTTAAAATTAGATGCGTCGGTTCCACAAATTTTTTTTGACTTTTGCTTCGACCGGAAGTAAGAAGCAAAAAAATTTTGCTTCCACAAAAATCAAGTTTTTGGCTTTTGAGAAGCAATTCCAAAATGGATACCAAAACAAACTTTTTCAACTTTTTTGCTTTTGGAAGCAAAAAAGTAACTTATTTCGGAGTTGCCAAACGAGCCCTTAGACCTTAGGTTTATAACTTCTTAAAATTTTGTCTTTTCTTATCTATGGATTAGCATTCATTCTCCTATGCATCATGCAATAGGATCCTGTTCTTATGAAAAATACTTCTAATCTGGAATTCGAATAGAACTATCAATTAGAATGCACCAAAAATCAATTCATGCGAGATACCACATGTACTATAATATTATATCTTTAAATAGAATATTCTCATTATGCCTTGCACGACAGATGGCAGCACCTGATTGGATCGCACATCACGTCAACCTTTTCTCCCCCATTATAGTTGGCAGCCCCCAGACGTCCAACAAAATTGATATGGCTAGGCTGGACCATAGGCATACTCTTAGCATTAATCCAGTGATGGAGAAATATAGAGATCTCAAGGTCACTTTATAATACATCTGTTAGCTATGTTTATAAAGAAACTTCAAGACATCACATGCCCATTGGCCAAATATGTGTTCAGTGTTGTTCATGTTTACAGAGAAACTTCAAGACAGCACATGCAAATGGTTTTGTTAGAAATCAACCCAGCAAATGACAATAATCATTTGATCAAATTCTTGTTTTCTTAGGAGGGGTCCATCCAATCAAATTGCATAAGAGCTTTATTTTCCTTGAAGCAAATGTTTCTACTAAATATAAGATTTGGATTGCATTAGGTTCAGGTTTGTAGGGCATGTCATATTTTCTTTGTTCAGTTTAGAAAAAATAAAAAGGAATGGATTTGTAGGCACTGTATGGTTACCCTTAAAAAGGTTTTTAGGCCAGTAATTGCATATTTGCTCTCTGTACATTTCAATGAGAATTTCTTCGAGAAAAGAGTATAAAAAACCAAATCGAACAATTATGATCGTTTGATTGGAAGTCTATTTATTTTTTAGAGATTTCGTCGTTTTTTTACCATCCAAAGAATGTGATGGATTGGATGGTATGATCTTCTGAACAGGTTAATTTTCAGCCCAGGTAATTTCTTGGTAGAACCCATCTAATGGCAAGTCTCAACCTGCTTGCATGCTTGGTAGTTGTCATATGTACAAGAAGGATAGTTTCTTTTTGTCCTCCCTTATTAGATCGCTCGATCAAATAATTTTTTTTTTTTTTTTTTACTTTTTTCATTTTCCCTGTTTTATTTTGAATTTTGCTGTATACGTGCTTTTCTCTACATACACCACTCAATGCTCTAAAAAATAGGGAAACCCCCAACACCCTACACAATTATTGAGCTCATTGGGTCACATGACTCTTAGATCATCATATGACATATGCAAGTTTTGTACCATAGAGTTTTCTTTGAATTGGATTCTCTATTTATTCGATCGTTCTCTGAATACCCAGGTCCTTTGCTGAATGCTGATTAGATTCGCTTGGCATTCAAGTGAATAAGGTTAGGAGTGAAGTTCTAAATTCCAAACTAACTATTTTACTAGTTTAAATAAAATAGTTGATGACAAGAAGGTTTTAAGGAAGATCCTTAAGGAGAGGGTTATGAGTGCCCAACGAGGGCCAAATGTCCTAGTGTCCCCTGTTATAGACTATAGACTAATATAAAGATATTGATTGCTACTAATGTGCCATATGTTTTTTATTTGCTTGTTATATCTTCTACTCTTCTTCATCTTAACTCTTATGGTAACTATTTCCCTATTAAATATTAGTTTTATTGATGTTGCAATTTAATAATATAAACATCTAATCTATCTAACTGGTTTTAGGTTTTGTTATATATTTATATTTCAGTATCTCTTTTGTTCTCATATATCACATGCTTTTCATCCCACTTCTATTCAAGGTTTTGTCTTCACTCTTTGTTAGTTATGTATCTGATCTTTTCAAGAGAGCTAAGATTAGCTCTGGATTGGTGATATTCGCTTAAAAGTTCTTATTTTAAGCCATTATCCTTTAGCGTTATCACACTCTCCTATGTTAAACTTCGCTATTTATCCACTTTTCTATGTCAATCTCTTTCATTGCGTAGAACACACTTTTTTGGACGAAATGGTATATTTGCATGCATTAAACGCATTTCTGAAAGTCTAGATATGAAGCCGTTTTGATTAAGTCTCATTACGCGCTTCTCGTTATTACAAGAAACCCGATCGGGCGATTTTCGAGACTTGCAGGCCCAGGATCAACTATTGAAGCCTTCTATCAAAGCTTAAAGAGCCAACAGGCTATGACTAGAAGATACAGGCCAAGTACGGGTCAAGTCAAACGATCGTAGAGCCAGATAAAGAACCAAGAGAGAGGAAAAGCTAAAGAACAATAGATGGGCCAAAGTGATTAAAAGCCGTACCAAATGACATAAAATGACGGCATACATGATTGGTGAAGCCGACTGAAGATTACATTGAAGATCAGGGTTCATGACCCTCCGCCAGCTCTTTTGCCTTTATTTTGTATCATTTTCTTTCTCCTCTCTCTTCCCTCTTTCTAACTGCCACATCTCACCATCCAATCATCCATCTAACCATTAGATCATCATATTCCACCATCTGATCCTCAGATCGACCACTCTGATTCTTAGATCGATGATCCTAACCCCTATCTTCATCATCTAACCTCTGATCTCCTATCCTCTAGCTCTATCCCATCTCCCATAGCCTTTCCACCGTTAGATCTTCCATCGGACCGTTAGATCATCCTTCGGACCGTTCGATCTCTCTAGATCTAACGGTTCGCCAATCTCAAGTTTGACCCAATCATCATCCCTCTATCTTCACTAATCTAATCATGTGGCCCCAAGGCCTTCAATGGCGGCCCACAATGCCAATGGCCAAACGGCCCACTCACACAAAGCCTATGGCCAAGTGGCCGACAAGCCTCCAAAACTCAAATCCATGGCCCATGGCCCATGGCCTTCACCTCCAAGGCCCATGACCTTTAGGGCCCAAACCTATTTTCTCCCCTTGTCCATTACCCATAGGATATGGGAGAAATGGTCTCTCTTGACCGTATCCCATCACACACCATTTCCCCCATCCTATCCTAGCCCCTTAATCTACACCCTTGATCTCACTTTGGCCAACTCATCTTGAAAGCCCATGGTTTCATTAACATCAATCCCATGCCTCGTCACCATCATTCCAAGGTTTTCCCTAAAACACATCAAACGGCTACAAAGAAAGGGAGACCAATTCCTTCTTTCACACTTTGAATCGGGTTGGCATACAAAAACACGTGGAGAAGAATCCACGTCATAGCAAGGATGGAGTCTCCAACGGCCTCCACATTTCTCTCATTTTCTTCTCACATGCCTCTTGGACTCTCTCTAATACGACGTCTCTCCCATTTGAATCTAAAAATCCCCTCCGCCTTTGCTACAACTTCTGGCAGTGCTCCTGCCTTCTCCCTCCATTTCTCCCTCTAGAACCTGCTAGTGCTTCTTCGGGCTCTTCCCTTGTTGCTGCAGCCATTGGCTGGGTCCCTCCTTCTTCTTCACCGTTCGATCCAGCCACCTACCTTTCCACATCTCTTCTCCACCCTCCTCTACGTGTTGCACTAGCGTCCTCCATTAATGTTGCAGGGCAAGCTTTAACTCCGGCACCCTTCCACGGGTTGCTCCATCACGCTGTGCACCAACACCAGCCCGAAGGACCAACAAATCTGTTGTGCAAAAACAGACCTTGCTGGTCTTCATCCAATGTCTCAAGCTCTCCTCCCTGCTATCCCAGCAAGCAACCACCATGCACAACAAGGCTTGCTGTGCACCATCCCAACGCCCCAGCTGCTAATTCCGGTCAGTTTCCTCCATGGAACGGAGGAAACCGACCACCACCTTCCACCTTTCCTCCCCTTTCACCAACTGAGAAGAGTTGCAGATCTGCAACTCTTCTAAACCAGCACCTCACGGGCTTCACACCATGGCCAGTCGGGGTTGCTACCATCCTTAGGACTTGCAACTCTGGCTAGCTTTCAGGCGCATATCCTTCTCCCTCCGGCCAACATCTCTACTGATTTTTCCCTCTCCAAGCATTCATGCCAGATCTGCACCACAGCTGCTTGCAGCCACCATGAAAACCGACCACCTCACCTGCTAGTGAATTTGTGCCGGTCAGCACCTCCATTTTGAGTCGG
Organism: Euptelea pleiosperma; assembly: GCA_035048495.1. NCBI lineage: Eukaryota > Viridiplantae > Streptophyta > Magnoliopsida > Ranunculales > Eupteleaceae > Euptelea > Euptelea pleiosperma. The sequence continues at coordinate 21,791,147 of CM068549.1, forward strand.
ACTGCAACTCCGGTGGCTCACTGTTACACCGCCTCATGATCCATCTATTGAAGGCCTGATATACCTCCTCTCCAAGGCGTGTTGCAGACTTGCAACAGTCGCTCCTTCCATCTCCTTGCTGGCTGGACCTATAACTCTGGCCAGCTTCCAAGAGCTCTCTCCTTCAACGGTTTGCACACCTACAACCGTGTTCCACCATGCAGCATCAGCAAGCACACAACTCCTCTCTCTTTTCCCCAAATCTGGGTGTAATCCACGGTACCTATTGGAAGCATCACCGTCTGGATCCACCACTGCTGGATCAATGCAACACCTCCTGGCAGTTGTAGGCGTACCTGCAACTCCACAAGCTATCACCAGTTTGCCGCCGTCATCCCTCCAGACGTGCCTCTTCTCCAGTGGGCATGCCAGATCGTGGGTAGTACACGCACATCGGTCTTCTTCTCCTCCTTCTCTCCCAATCCATCACCGGGAAGCACTTGGAGCCACTACCAGCTCATGGGCTCTTACACAACCTTTCAATGCTGCCCATGTGCGCCCCACAACCACCTTCTTCCATGGCCAAAAGCTTCGCCACTACTGCCCGTGATCTTCTCCTCTTGGGCTACAAACGCCTGCAACCTCCTGGGTATCCCTCCGACAGCACATCTCTTGTGCTTGCTGGACATACCAGTTACCTTGCCGGTCTCCTCCACAAGTTGGTGGTAAATCTCCTCCCTCACACCGGCAATATGCTCACCAACTTGGCCCATCTTTGGCCGAACCACATGCTGGCCAGCACCACACCTTGCAAACTCCGAAAGTGCACCATATGCACCATCTCCTTGCACGCGACCATACAACCACTACGGCCATCCACTTGGCTGAATCTCACCATCTTCATGGTCATGCATCATCCATCATGCATGACTGATCACCATCATTGGCAATCTCCTCCATCACGTTGCCCATATAACCTCCGGTAAGTCTCAAGAGGTACTTTCTCTCTCTAGGATTTCTCCTCTCTCTAGAAATCCTAGTTTCTCTCTCTACATTTCATTTTCTCTCTCTCTTTCTCTAACGGACATGGAAGGGACGTCTCATCCCTAAACCTGTGTCCAAACCCTCACTTTCTCTCTCTAGAGTTAGTAACTTTCTCTCTCTACCTAGTTTCTCTCACTTTCTCTCTCTAGACGACATGGAAGGGACGTGACATCCCTAATCCCATGTTCTCTCTCTAGAGTGAGATTTCTCTCTCTAAGTCTATTTTCTCTCTCTAGATCCTCTCACTACATTCTCAGGCCGATCGCCTATTCACTTGGCCGACTCCTTTCGGCGAGTGAAAATGTGAGCTTTTTAGGGCACATTATAGTACATTAGCCAATTCACATCTACCTTGTCGGCCAGTAAGATCCGATGTGGATTCCATGATTGAGCAGCATTCCATGAAATTTGGACGATCCTCTTCTTGATCGGTAGCGCCCTTAGCTCCAAAGGTCATGGGATGCTTCTCTGTCAAAACCCTTCTCCACGATTGAAGCATTCATCAGAGTCTTGGACGATCCTCTTCTTGATCGGTAGCGCCCTTAGCTCTGAGATTTCAATGGACGTTTCTTTCCCTTACCCCTTCTCTCGATTGAGCAGCATTCCATGAAATTTGGACGGTCCTCTTCTTGATCGGTAGCGCCCTTAGCTCCAAAGGTCATGTAATGCTTCTCTGTCAAAACCCTTATCTTGATTGAAGCATTCATCGAAGTCTTGAACGATCATCTTCTTGATCGGTAGCGCCCTTAGCTCTGAGATTTCAATGGACGTTTCTTTCCCTTACCTCTTCATCTCTCATCCCTTTACATGCTTTCTTACATGCTTTCTTTATTTTTGTTATTTTGATTTATGTACGCACTCTTTGATGATTAATGAAGTTGTTTTTGATATTTTGGTGTTCTGAATCTCAAATGAATGTTGTTTTTAAATCGACTCGCCATTCTCATCTCTTCCACCATTCTCATTTCTCTTTGTATATTATTTGTCAGTTTTAATTCCTCATTGTGCTAACTCACACCGAGTGTGGATCGACATCCGACACGTACTGCTATACAAGTTATATTTTTGCAGATAATCGTATTTTACAAATATTGTTGAAGTTATGGTTTCCGAATTGACGACACGGAAAATCCTTCTTTCAAATGGCGTCGTTGCCGCTCGGTGTATAGGAACGCATAAAGGAATAAAGACAACGAGAATCCTTCTTTCAATTGGCAGCATTCCAATTTATGTTGTGGTGCAAGTGTTGTAAATTCTACTTGTTTGCATTGATTTCCTCACTTCATTGTGGTTGCACCTCAAATATATTATTGGGAGTTCATTCATCTTTATCTTTGTCTACAAATTTAATAATTTGTTGTTCAGTCTCACTTGCTACTTTCTTCATTAATTCTTCAATACTGTTATGATATATTTATCTAATTTAGTTCCACTTTTATAAACTTTACTTATCTCTTAGGGTTTTAACTTTAAAACCCTCATTTCGTCGGGTATATGACCCTTTTTCAGTTTCTATAAGTTTTAAACCCTTCACTCTCGCCTCTTTGTCTCTACTCTCTCCTTCAACAACAAAAGTTGAGAGCAAGAAAAAAATAAAAAATAAAAACTCACCGACGAGGAACACGGCGGCTAGGCGAGTCGGCAAAGTGAGGCACATGTACTCCTCCTCTCTCTCTCTCTCTCTGCTGTTAGCTCTTCCTCCCTCTCCCCTACTTTTATGCCTTTTTGGTTGTTGTTTTTCTGTTATTTTAAAAGGATTTGTTATGCACATATTTAATTTATTTTTCGAAAAAAATTGATATGGTAAAGTTGGAATTATTTGATCCAAATTCTCAGTTGAACCACTAAATTTCAAATTCAATACTTGGAATTGATCAAACTATGCTAAGTTTGTTGCTGCAACCTCCAAAAGTCTTTTGTTAATGATGGGGGCTCGGGCTTGGGTTGGATTGTACGGTTTGGGCTCAAGCCTATTTTTTAAAAGTTTGATTGAACTCGGGTTGGGCTCTGGCTAAGTCTTAGTGGCAGAGCCAGGGTGGGCGGGGGGCGACTGCCCACCCTAACTTTGAAAGTAAGAGAGAAAAAAAATGTAAAAAACCAAAAATTTCCTTTTAAAAGTTGTACAATGCCCACCCTAGAACAAAATCTGACCGCGCACGATGACCACCCGCAATATTAGCCACGTGGCACACTTTTTAGAGGACGCTCAGAGTATTGATGTTTGGCCAATCCCTACGTGAGCCTACAAACCAAATTAGCATGATTGGTGATTTCAAACCTTTGGATCCTTGTACCCAAATAATGGTGAATAATGCTCAAATTCCTACGAAAAAAATCAACCTATGGAAATGAATCCAATACTATGCTTAGAAATCACTGATGAGGCTGATTTTTGTTTTGTAGGCCCATCTTTGGATTGGACAAACATCCATACGATCAGCGTCCTCTAAAAGTGTGCCACATGGCTCCTACCGTAGGTGGTCATTGTGGGCGGTCAACGAGGGTGCTTTCATAATTTGTGGGGTGCAAATAAAATTTCCCCCAACCTTAAAACTTCGAAAATTTTAAAAATTCCAAAAATACCCTTTTAAACCTAGTAGAATGCCCGAACAACCTGACCCAATCCGAGCCCGATCTTGTAATACTTATCTCTTCTCCTTCCTTTCGCAAACCCTAATAGCTCCGCTCCGCCCCCTCTCCTCTTCTTTCTCTCTCTCTCTCTTGGCCCCTCCCCTCTCTCCCCTCCTCTTTCGAGTGGGGAAGATTCATATTCTACCTTTGATCCATCCAAGTTCTACCTCCACCCTCGCTCGAAGTATATGCAATCATCTTGCTAATTTTTGCCTCTATTCAGGCCCTCAGAGTTTTTCCAGTACGATTTTCTCATCTCAACCGATCCATGCATTTTTTTTCAGTTGTTTTTATTAAAACATAGTGTGCTTTTAACCATGATTATTTTTCTTGAATCGGGTCTTTGTTTTTGCCTGTTGTGTCTTGAGCAGGCGAAAGGGCTGATTGATAACCATGGCGACTTTTGCAAAACCAGAGAATGCGTTGAAGCGTGCTGAAGGTTAGTGACTTCATTAATGGCTTTCCCAATTTCACATTTCGCATCTTTGTATGGCTCAGGTGTGCTTGGAATGATGGTGTTTACTATAAAGTGAGGTTTTTTGTTTTTCTATTGTAGCTTATGACATGCATTTCCTTAGGTTTTTAGTTTGTTATTATTACTATGTAACAAGGACACTCCGTTTTCGAAGAATTTTCCGTGTCGGTCACCATGCCGCATTCATGTGTTGGACACATGACGACACACCTTCATCAATAAAAACAATCCATAGTTGCATGTCTATCCTGGAATTATAGTCATTTGGAATTGTTACTCATTTTCCTTGGTGCATGGATGCAGAGTTGATCAATGTTGGACAGAAGCAAGCAGCCTTGCAAGCACTTCACGATCTGATCACGTCAAAGAGGTATCGAGCTTGGCAGAAGACGCTTGAACGGATAATGTTTAAGTATGTGGAGCTCTGTGTGGACATGCGGAGGGGTAGGTTTGCCAAGGATGGTCTGATTCAGTACCGTATCGTATGCCAGCAAGTGAATGTTAGTTCGTTGGAGGAGGTGATCAAACACTTTCTGCACCTGTCTACCGAGAGAGCTGAGCAAGCTAAAAGCCAGGCACAGGCCTTAGAGGATGCTCTGGATGTTGATGACTTGGAAGCAGATAAAAGACCCGAAGACTTAATGCTAAGTTATGTTAGTGGGGAGAAGGGAAAAGAGAGGTCCGATCGTGAACTTGTAACACCATGGTTCAAATTTCTCTGGGAAACCTACAGAACAGTGCTTGAAATTCTACGTAACAACTCTAAGTTAGAAGCTCTTTACGCAGTAAGTCATTTGGTCTTTTCATCCGTTTATTTGTTAATGTTGATTCTATGGAGTTGCACTTTTGACTTCTTACATCGGCCTTAGGTTTTGAATTAGAGTCTCTAATTTGGTTCAGCTGCCCACTAAGTTTTGGAGGTTCCAAATTTTGTAACCTTGTATCTATCTATTTGTTGCTTGGCTCTAAAATTCAAGAACATGGTTTTAAAATTCGACAAAACTCTGTGAAATTAGCAGAATTAATTTCGAATTTTGAATGACCGAATTAAAGTGTACATGTGTTACAAAATTTACAAAATTTGCCGAATTAATTTGTTTAATTTGAGTAAACAGCCAATTGCTAACCAATTCATCTGGGCTCAGAAAAGAATGAATATGTGGGATATTATGTTAATTTGCCTGGTCGTGATCCTTGTGAACAAGTCTACTCTGCCAGCATGAATTGTAATATTGTCACAAGCATTTATCATATGAGAAGGATATGACTTACTCAACTTTCTTTTAATGTGTAGATGACAGCACACCGGGCCTTCCAGTTCTGTAAGCAATACAAACGAACAACAGAGTTTCGTAGGCTATGTGAAATCATCAGAAATCATCTGGCAAATCTCAACAAATATAGAGACCAGAGAGACAGACCTGACCTGTCATCTCCGGAAAGCTTGCAGTTGTATCTTGATACAAGATTTGATCAGCTTAAAATTGCAACTGAGCTCGAACTCTGGCAGGTTTGTATGTTTGTGTGCACGTGTGTGTGTGCATGTGTGTATATCGCATGAATCTATTTGACTCGTCTGAGCCTCATTAGTGTTTTATCTGATGTTGTGTAGGAAGCTTTCCGTTCTGTCGAAGATATTCATGGCTTGATGTGCATGGTTAAAAAAACCCCTAAGCCATCCCTGATGGTTGTATATTATGCCAAGTTAACAGAGATATTTTGGGTCTCAGACAGTCATCTTTATCATGCGTATGCGTGGTTCAAACTTTTCACACTCCAGAAAAGTTATAATAAGAACTTAACCCAGAAGGATTTGCAATTGATAGCATCATCTGTTGTGTTAGCTGCACTTTCAGTGACCCCTTATGATCACATGCATGGTGCATCTCATTTAGAGCTTGAAAATGAGAAAGAGCGCAGTTTGAGAATGGCTAGCCTTATAGGGTTTAGTCTTGACCCTAAACGCGATAGCAGGGAATTGGTAATGTGATTTGTAATTGGTTTATTTTTTGGTACTTGTTATGTAGTTCAGTTGACTCATCCTGACAAAAGAAATTTTTTTCCAGCTTTCGCGGTCATCGCTTCTCTCAGAATTGGTAAGATTTGGATTGTCATTTTTTATCTTTTTATATATTGGGATTGTCCCTTGTTTTTCATGTCGGATTTTGAAATTGTCAACTTAATTTTTGATCAAGAATAGCGTACGAATGGCTGGATGTGCATGCAATTTGATTAAACATGAAGGTGTGGGATGAGGCTCTTCAATGGCCTAAGTGAGGCTTAAGCATCAAGGCATGGGGCGTAAGCCTCATGAGCACTCCTTTTTAAATGACGCTGAAATTAAAAAATAAACAAAATATAGGATGAAGTCAATAAAAAAGAGAAATTTAGGAAAAAATTAAGAAAACACATTGATCTATTTAATGTGGGGAAAGAGATGTTTTTGTTATTGTCATTTGACCCAAAATAGCTAATTTTAATCAACTAAGGGCTAGGGGGTACAAACATAAATAGGAAATAAGTTGAACTTTTTAAGCTACGGCAACCTCAAATCGCCATTACCGGTGTATGCACGTGAGGTGCATGCGTCTGGTATGAGGTCTTATAAAAGGTGTAAAAGGAGTGGGACACACAACTTTTTAAAGTGGTGGATGAACTGTATACCTCACAAGCTTTTACGCTTTTTAATTGGGCCTGAAGACGTTTTGGGGAGGTTGTAAGCCTCAAGCAGCTTTTAAAACACTGTACATGAAACACAAGAAGAATTTTGTTTTTTGGTTGATGTAGGTATATTTAGTTCAGACCATATTTTTCCAGATGTAATCGGTTTTATACTTTGGATTTGCGTAAATACTTCTAGGAGGAATGCTAGCGGCATGAGTTATCTGACGGTTTTACAGCTGACACGATCTTTATTGAGCCATGCCAGCACTTAATAGTGTTTAGGTAAATAAAATCACAATCCATTTTCCCCATATAATTTTCCAAAACACCCTCTGATGTTGACACGGCCCAATAAAGTGGTTGTGTGTTGCTAGCACTCGTCTTCTAGATCTCTGAGGTGAAGATGCATTGTTCAACCTGAATTGATAATTAACAGGCCCCAGTTTTCATGTACAAGGGGTATTATATATCCACCTCCAAAAGCTTAATGTTCTAGCATCCGGTTGCATATTTGGTTTTTACTTTTAGAAACTTGGTGCCTCATTTTAACTCTTTGTTGAATTTGAATCTATCAGTTTTGTCCCAATCTTCAAAACAATAATTATGTACAGATTCACAAAGCCTGGTCAACTTTGCCATGTCACCGGACTCTATTTGCATATGTTACATCTAATTACCACCGGCTATTTTGGATATGAATAAATTATCTTATTTCCATAATATTTTGAATAGGATACATTATGATTATCCTTCTCAACATTGGTTAATCTGTCTATTGCCTACAGGTCTCCAAAGGTGTAATGACCTGTGTATCTCAGGAAGTAAAAGATCTTTACAACCTTTTAGAACATGAGTTTCATCCTTTGGATCTTGCTTCAAAAGTTCAGCCTTTGTTAACCAAGATTTCCAAGGTTGGGGGAAAGCTTTCTTCAGCTTCTTCTGTTGCAGAAGTGCAACTATTGCAGTATGTTCCTGCCCTGGAAAAGCTTGCTACCTTGAGATTGCTACAGCAGGTCTGCATGATTATGTTTGGCTTCATTTCTATTTTTTTTTTTTCATTTTTCTTCTTTTTAGTTTTGTAGGTCGGTATAAAATCTGGAAAGCTGTTTGTGCTTTTTGTTAAGCTATTTTCTGCTTTTTCCAGGTTTCTCAGGTGTATCAAACAATGAAGATTGAGGTGCTATCTAGGGTGATCCCATTTTTTGATTTCTCGGTTGTGGAAAAGATTTCTGTTGATGCCATTAAATCTAATTTCATTGCCATGAAAGTTGACCATCTGAAGGGTGCGGTTCTCTTTGGTAGTTTGGTAAGTTCAAAGGGGCATCTTTGTGTACTCATTTATTTGAGGTATATGTGCACATGCATGTTATAGCATCTGAGAAACATTTCATATGTGCAAAATGAACGAGCTTTAGTTGTTGGCCCCCACCTTGACGATTGGAAAACAAAATCATATATAAACTTGCTTTGTGATGGGAAAAATTCTAGAGTACACACAAGTCTTGGGCATAAGAATGCTTTCCATATCTGTGCTAGAGAGACCTTTATAATGTGTATGCACCCATACGGTAGGAATTGGAATTTTCAGATCATTGGTAGTAACCTGTTGAGTTGATCTATTAAGCCAGATTAAAATTCTTGGCGTTATAATATAAGTTAAAAAAATTAATGCCCCTGGGACCTGTAAGATCGACTGCGGGATACTCTTATGGAAGTCATTAACACTTGATTGGGTTGAGGGAAAAAAAATACTAGGAGATTTGATTTGCCATGAAAAGTTTTTTATTTTTGGTTTTGGGTTGGGAATGGCAAGTCAATCTGAAGGAAAATCCATGTAGGATAATCGGCTGACTGCAAGCAATAAAAAACATTGATTGAACTAATAACACATGCCATTGATCTTTTGTCACGATAGTATTTTTCAAGAGTTTTTTGCCTCTCTTTATTGTTACCAAATTACCCCTGGAGTTTTAGATTGTAATTTTGAGGTCAGGTAAAGTTCTGGAATGGTGTCCATGTCTACATTAACTAGATTAAGAGTCCATGTCCTACATTTTCTTCACATTGTCAATACTTTTTGCTGGCTGTCTGGTTCAAAGTTTTAGGTATTGACCTTTTGAATTGTATATTAATTTTGATTCAGTACTGATTCTGGTTCCTCCATTTCTGACTTGATAAGTTTGGGTGCATCTCTGGTTGACGTGTCCAACTGGTTTGTGTTGCCCATTCTGTGTCGTGATCAGATTTTGTCTCAGACACTTTTTTTTTTGGGTAAGGCGTGTTTTCGGTTGTGCAGCGGGACAGTATGTCCAAATGCGAGTGACTAAACTTTAGACTTTACTAATAATGCTAATTGAATTTTACTGGGTCCAACTAAGGTTTTCCTGAATAAGCGTTGCTTAGCATTTAGATCTTATATGCTCAAACTCACATGCATGTAAAATGACTAACACTATTGCAATTACTCATTTCACTAGCATATTTTTTCTTCTTCAGGATCTTGAATCAGACAGGCTTCGGGATCACCTGACCATTCTTGCTGAATCTCTGAATAAAGCAAGGGCCCTGATTTATCCTCCAGCAAAGAAGGCATCAAAACTTGGTGAGACTCTGCCTGGTTTAGCAGAGATTGTGGATAAGGAACACAAGAGGCTTCTTGCCCGGAAATCAATAATTGAGAAACGCAAGGAAGAACAAGAACGACAAATGTTGGAAATGGTAACTCGTTTTAATTGCTATCTGAACAGATAGGCTGCACTGCTGCTGCCTGATGATGATTGACAAATAACATATTCTTTTTTAATCTTTCTGAAGGAACGTGAGGAAGAGTCAAAGAGGCTAAAACTGCAGAAAATAACTGAGGAGGCAGAACAGAAGAGACTTGCCTCGGAGTATTCTCGCAGGGAGGAGCAGAGGATCCGAAGAGAAATAGAGGAGAGAGAACTTGAAGAAGCCCAGGCTTTACTTCATGAAGCCGAGAAGCGTAGTAAAAAGAAGGGGAAGAAGCCGGTCATAGAAGGAGTAAGTATAATTTCAATGCTATCCTTATGTTTAGAAAGTTCTGTATTTCTTCAGAAGGTCCAATTATTATTATTTTTTGGTTAAGTTTTGTGAAATTTATATCTGTGCAGGATAAAGTCACCAAGCAGTCCTTAATCGAGTTGGCTTTGAGTGAGCAACTCAGAGAGAGGCAGGAAATGGAGAAGAAATTGCAGAAACTTGCTAAAACAATGGATTATATGGAAAGAGCAAAAAGTGAAGAGCAGACACCCTTGATTGAGGCTGCATTTCAACAGCGGTTGGTGGAAGAAAAGGTTATCCATGAACGTGAGCAGCAGGTATTTTTTGAATCCTTCCTGATTGAACTCATTGCTTAATGCACACTATTGTCCATAATAGTGAAAAGCAGAATAGAAAAAGTATGTTTTTTTCTTGAATTGTTTAGTTTGATATTATACCGGTATTTTGTCCCTTCAAATCAAGCCTTTCTGCTCTATTCCTTAACCAACTTAGACACCCCTTCCTTTTTGTCACCAATGTCATCTTATCAATTTTTTAATATCTTTGTTTTCTTTCACTTCAAATTTTTTGGATTTTCTTTTAAAATGCCTATACCATTTTTCGCTGCTATTAATCTGCTAACTGGTATTTTTCATGCTACTCTGCAGCTGGAGATTGATTCGAGCAGGCATCACCATGCCGGAGACCTTCAGGAGAAGAATAGGCTGGCCCGAATGTTGGACAATAAGGTCAGTTTGTCCTTCCTCTTTGATCCACTATTGGATTGAGACCCGACAGTGGTCCAATGAACGATCTGGTGAAAATCATTGCTTAGTCTGTCGTCTTGGTAGGTATGCAAATTGGTGGTGGAATCGAAGTTAGGGTCCATGTAGTATTTGGTCAGTGTCCTGGCCAAAATCCCTGTCATAAATTTTAGTTGTAATTTACGTCAAAGTTGTAGGGGTTCCCTTAGTTGTAGTTTGTTTGGCAAAGAGTGAATCTTTGTTTTGGTGATATTAGGAATTGGGTCTTGTCTCTTATGCTAAAGGAGAAGTGTGAAGTACAATCATTTCTTCCCAAAAGCAAGAGTTATCATGTGCAGTTCGTTCTCTTTTTTGCGTTGCTAGGTGGTGACATGACCCACCATCTCTCCAAATGTGATTTTTTGGGGATTTTTGCAGGTGGTGTGGACCCAGGCAGGACAATGTTGGGCATAGATTGTAGAATGGACATGAATTACTATCCAATAATATTGTTAATACTATCTAGACCACTTGCAGTGATCATCTTTTTGTTATTTCAGATAATATTCCAGAATAGAATTGTCAGCCAGCGAGAAGCTGAAATTAGCAGATTGAAGAAAGAGAGAGAGGAACAGAACAGCCAACTTCGTCGGGTCCGGAGGCAAGAGATAGAGGTTAAGAGGAAGATGATATTCTATCTGAGGTTAGAGGAGGAGAGGCAAAAGAAGTTGCAGGAAGAGGAAGAAGCTCGGAAGCGTGAGGGTATAATCTTCTTTTATTTCAAACCTTAGGGGGGGTTTGGATCTCCATTTTTAGACTTCGAAAAGCCTTTTTTCCCGCAAAAAAGACTTTTTCAGAAATATAGATTGTTTCAATGACCATTTTAAAAAAAAGTATTTATTCATTAAAGTATATTTTTAAGCCAAAATTTAAAATTTTGCTAGCTCAATGAACATAATAAACAAAGAAATCCTACTCTTACCCCTCCCCATCTATTACTCTCATCAATTATAGTTGTGGGACCCACCAAGAGAAGATAAAGACATTTTGCATTAATGATGATCCAAACGACATTTTTTTAAGAAAAACACATTTTCAAAAATATATTTTCAGAGAAGTCACTTTTTAAATTAATATTTTTTGAAAAATGGTGAACCAAACTCCCCCTTAATTTATTTATTTTTGATAGGCATTTATATCAGTTTTTGTGTGCAACAAATATATCTTTTACCTTATTTTTAAAGGTAAATTGCAAGAGAACTTTAAACGAGGTTCAGCTTCCTGTTGGGTAGCCACAAAGAATAGTTTGGTTTTAAATGTATTGTTTTTATATCTGGTGCACTTATCTTGAATTTACAGAGGCTGAAAGGCGGCGGAGGGAAGAAGCCGAGCGTAAGGCAAAGTTTGATGAGATTGCTGAAAAGCAGAGGCAAAGAGAGAGAGAAGTAGAAGAGAGGGCAAGGAAGGAGAGAGAGGCCCAGTTGGGAAGATCATATGAGCCACCTCCAAGGCCTGCTGTTGAACCTCCTGCTGGGGGCCGGCCAACTGAGCCTGTAGTTGCTGCTGCACCTGCAGCTGCACCAACCCCTGGAAGATATGTGCCCAGGTTTCGGCGGGACAGGACTGAAGGTTCTGGAGCGGCTCCAGCTCCAGAACCTGATCGATGGGGCAGACAGGATGATCGCCCACCCCAAACTGGTGACAGGTGGCGCAGTGATGATCGTAGGTCATCATTTTCTGGGAGTGGCGCCTCGAGATCATCCACATGGTCATCTAGGGGTTAACAGACACCTTTTTCTAATTTTATTTCTGCTAAAGTCACCGGTGGCAAAATAAAGTACTATATAAAGGATTTTGGTGTCTTATGCATTTTGTGGTTGGTAGTTGCGTGTTTGGCTTCTGTTATGTTTTTGGACTTCTAAATAGAGAGAGGAGTTTCTGAGAATTAATTTTGAGGAATTTATGTCCCAATTCTTTCGTGACTCTTTTTAAGTGTTTTTTTTTTTGCTGCAGCAGGTGTTATCGCGGCGTTGTGGGTTGAATTAAAACAAGCTACGTGCATAGCAAATCATAGTTAACTCAGGTCTGCTGTGGCACTTTTTATTTGACCCACAATGCCACAATGAGGGAGTGACTTCCGCAAAAAGATAGGCTGCAGCAATGTCAGATCAGATTATAACCTCTTCTTATGGTGTTAAGATCCCTCATTATTTAGTTATTTGTTATTTCGGAGTCTAGTTTATGGTTTTGCTTATTTCAAAAAATGTAAGGATATTGAGATTTTTTTTTTAATCAAATTTTTTTAAGAGTTTAGGAGGAATGACTCCCCATGAAATGAGTCAAATTCGATCGAATCGAAGATTGCACAACTTTCTAGACAAATTTACTGATATTTTTGGTAAACCTCAAGGGCGACCCCCACTTCTTTTGGGCAATGTCTCATGAATGCTTAAAAAGAAAGGATGGATCTTTATGTCTAGCAATGCGTCAACTGCTCCCCTCCCTCTGAATCCCTTTTTGTCGTAATGAACTCCTTTCCAGAAATGATTTAGTGATGGAAGTCCATCGTCAACGTTAATAACAGACCACAGTATGTGCAATATGGCACTATATTAGAGGCCACTGACTATATGGTTGCTTGGACCATCCCTAGGTAGACATACATGATAAAAACGGCATGGTTAATGATTTCTGACTTTTGGATCTGATTATGCCAAATAATACTCGAAACCGACACTTAAAAATAAACAATAAAAAAATGCTCTAATACAATGGATAGAAATTACAAATCAATAGGGATAGGTCAAACATCCGTACGGTTAGTAGTCTCTGAGAGTGTGCCACGTGACTCATAATATAGCCCCTCATCAACGTAGTTGTTAAAAAAAGTTAATGAAATGTACCGTACATACTCCCATAGAAGCCCCCCCTCCCTTTTCCCTCTCTTATTGTCATTATCATCATTAACAATTTCTTATCCTAAGGTCAAGTTCGACCTAAGATGCCATTATCAGCATTAATCCTAAGTCACAGCTTGAATGTGCGGACCTACAAAATGCGTGCCTTCAGCCAATGACATGCTACCAAACACACCCCCATTTTTTTTCTCTCATATTGTCATTATCATCATTAACAATGTCTTACACCGCCACCCATTGGATTTGAGCATTTTAATGGGGTGATTTCTAGCTGTTGATTTAAAGCATTACTCACTTGAAAAGTTGGGCCACTTCTTAGGTTGAGCATCTTATTTTTAGACTTGCCACATGGCCCATCCAAGAGGTGATATCCATCATTGTGCTTTTTCCTAGCAGTATGAGCCACGTGGCATACTTTTAGAGACCAGTGACTATGAATTTAGCAATTCCTAGCTGTACCTACAGACCAAAATCAACCTGATTGGTGATTTCTATCTGCCCCAACCGATCAGATCATTCTCCTTCTCTATTCTCTAACTTTTGGAAATATATGGCCCCCTTGATAATCCATTTTTTCGCTTGGGTTGGAATCCTTAATAAGATCCTTACTGCCGAAAACTTGATCGTTAAGAAGTGGATTTTAGTGGATTATTGTGTAATGTGTAAGACTAGTGGAGAGAACACTAACCATCTTTTTGTGTATTGTGGGTTTGGCAGACTGGTATGGTCGTTCTTTCTAGATCACATGGGTGTTCGTTGGGCTGTCCCGGAATCTATAGGAGCTGTTTTGGATAGTTGGCCTCGAATCCCTCTGTCATCCAGAGGCAAACTATCACGGGAGATAATACCACTAGCAATTATGTGGGGTATATGGTTAGAAAGGAACATGAGAACTTTTGATGGCAAGGTCAGTTCCTTTCAAGAGGTCATGCTATGCATTAAAACTCTTCTTTTTAGTTGGAGTAGTGTATCTGAGGAGATGCGAGGAACCTTCTTTAGCGATTTTGTGTTTAGGTTCAACTTGATTTTGTGTTGAGGATTCCTTTACCCCTTTCTTGTAATTCTTTGAGATCTTCTCAATCTCCCGTTTATATCATCTTTGACTTGTAAAAAAAAATGGTTGAATCCCGCGGCTAAAACCAGCCTTGAAGAGGACTTAAATCCAACACGTAGAAATTGTCAATCGAGATGATTTTTGGCATGTAGGTCCATCTAGAGATGGGCCAAACTTTCATATGGTTAGCAATCTCTAAATATGTGCCACGTGGCTCATACAAGCCTTCATGAAGTGGACTAAACACAATGGTAAAGTTTGGAATTGTTAATAGCTTGCATCAATTGAGTGATTACATAACCCAATCAAAGCTATTATATGAAGGAGTAAGACTTGCCTGACCACCCACAATATAAGCCACGTGGCAATTTATTAGAGGACACCGACTGTATAGATGTTTGACCAATCCGTAAGTGGACCTACAACTCAAAAATCAACCCGATTAGTGATTTCTAAGCGTCAGTTGAAGTCATGAATTTCGTTGGTTGATTTTAACCGTAGGAATTTGAGCATTATTTACCATTAGTTTTTAGATCCAAACGTTTGAAATCACTAATCAGGCTGATTTTTGATTTGTAGGTCCACTTACAGATTGGTCAAACATCTATACGGTCAATGTTCTCTAGTAAATTGCCACGTGGCTTATATTGTGGGTGATCAGACAAGTCTTACTCTATATAAAGCATCACAAGAGTTTAATAATAGAAAGAAATCTTAATCAAATCAAATATAATCCTTGATATTTGACAAGGCAGAAAATATGTGACCAGATACATCAATAGTGATATAATGCATCTCATACAATTTATTACAATGTTATTCTCTTATATACACGTATCTCTCTTTACAAATGCCTCTGTAGAATATTCTTTTGGGCCCACTGAGAAATGAATGTATGGCCTATCGGCCCTATCCACATGATTAGTAAATTCTAGCCATGAATTTGAGTTATTTTATCAGGGCTACATGAACGGAGAGTAAAACTTTGATGACAGGGCCCTATCATCGAGGACCCTAACCGTATGGATGTTTGGCCAATCCTTAGGTGGACCTACAAACCAAAAAGCAGTCGATTAGTGATTTCTAGGCGTTGGATTGGAATTATTTTCATGGGTTGATTTTGACCCTATGAATTTGAGCATTATCGACAATTATGTGAGGTACAAAGATCCAAAGGTTTGAAATCACTAATCAAGCTGATTTTTGGTTTTTAGGTCTACCTAGGGATTGGAAAAACATCCATACGGTCAGAATTCTCTGAGTGAGCCACGTGGCTCATATTGCCCCCTTTCACCGGCTCTCATCAAGGTTTAACTCATGAACGGGCATATGGACGGGTTTGAAGCCCATGATGAAAAAATGCTGAAATAAAAAATATATGGATCACCACAAGATTTTGTTGTGTACGTGAGGGGTCAAACATTAGTTGGGTCAGTGGGTCCCAAAGAGTGCCACATGGTATTTGAAAGGGGAGAAGTATCAAACTTCTGAAACGGTCATCTGTATCAAAGTTTTCTGTCCTAAATGGGGAAAGTGTCTACGTGTGTCACATTCTCAGTATTTACAGATCCCAAGGACAGCTCTCTTCTAAAATCCAACTTTGCTTACTATGTCCGTCATCAAAGTTGATGCCGGATCACAGTATGAAACACGTGGCATACTCTTCGAGATCACTCACCGTCGGATGTTTGGCCCAACCCTAGGTGAACCTACGTACCAAAAATTATTTTGATTAGTGATTTCTAAGCTTGGATTGGAGTCGTTTTCATCGGTTGATTTCTAACCGTGGAATTTGAGAATTAATTGATGCTCAAAGATCCAAAGGTTTGAAATCACTAAACAGGCTGAGTTTTTGGTTAGTAGGTCCACCTAGGGATGGGACAAACATACGTACAATCACTGGTCTCTAAGAGTCTGCCACGTGGGACATTCTGTGGTCCGTCGGCAAATTTCTACTCAAAATCCAGCGAAGCTTTTTAAAGCCGTAAACAGTTGAAAATAATAATAATAAAAAAGGTCTCCATCCTCCCTGTCTTCCCCAAATGGGAAATAGCTACGAATAAAACATTCTGTTGCCCAATCTTTCGCTAAATTTAGCAGAATTCCGCTAAAACCAGCATCAGATCGAAACCCTAATTTCTTTCCAGGTTTCGATTTTTTCGAGATGAATCCATACGAATCAGACAGATAACAAGGACGAACTCGCTCGATCATTCATACAAAACCCTTCTTGAAGAATTCTTTTTATATTTGTCATCGATTTTTTCTTTTTCAGATAGAGATGGCGATCTTGTACGCACTGGTGGCGAGAGGATCTGTAGTTTTGGCGGAATTCAGCGTGACATCGACGAACGCGAGCGCCATCGCTCGGCAGATACTGGAGAAGATCCCAGGCAACAATGACAGCCATGTCTCTTACTCTCAGGATCGGTACATCTTTCATGTCAAGAGGACCGATGGCCTCACCGTTCTCTGCATGGCCGACGACAGTGCAGGAAGTGAGGCTTCCCCTTTCTGAGTATTTGCTTCATTTTCTGTTATGTTTTATTGTTTATTCTCTGCTATCCAGGTAAAGAAAACATTTTTTTCTTGGTTAGTTCTGTGAATTAGGGAGTGAGTCAATGGAATAAGAACTAAGTGAAAGTTAAGTTTGAACTAGGGATTAACAGGAAGGTTTACTGGGACATGATTGAATTGGTGAACAGTGATCAGTTTGTAGAATCCTATAAAGCTGATAACAATATGTGAAGGGGTTGTAATCGATGGAAATCAGGTCCGGGATAAGCTAGTTCCTGTGAGTAAACAGGAGAAGTAATATTTATGGCTTGAATGGGGGTAATTAGGGTTGGAACAACAGCGAAGCGAGCCGTGCTAGCCAGCTAGTTGGCTTTGCTATTAAGGCATAGCATTCTACGGACTCTTCCACCATGTCCAGAAATGGTATGCCAACACGGTTTATCCTTAGCGAACCCAACCGATGTTTTTGGATGGCAATAACCGCGTTTGCTGTTAAAAGTCAACCGGTGTTCTCCCTGGGCAGGTAACACCCTAATCGTATTACCATGCTCTTCAGAGTATATTGGGCACTTGCAAGTATATGGCTGTCTGTTATGTTCACCTGCTTGAACCGTCCAAAGGGAAGTTGGACAAGAAGGCGGTCAAATGCGTGTTCGTTGGATAAGCCACTGAGAGGAAAGGATGGAGGTGTATTGAGCCTTTGACAAGAAGGGTGTACGAGTCCTGTGACGTCGTGTTCGACGAAGGAACCAGTTGGGGTGGGTTCACAGCATTAGTTAAGGTAAGGATCACTTGTATTTGTACGTGGAATCCAGGGACTTCCAAAGACCAAACGATTCAATCCCAAAATCTTTCTGGCGGAACCTGATAAGGATGGATTAAGAATCTAAAAAGGTCTGCTAGAATAGGATATTCGAAGGATTCAAAAAGGTTTGCAAATATGGTTAGGGTTAAGGTTTATGATACTAGACCAGCAGGCTAAGAAAGGTTTCCTTGGTTGATAATAACAACAGAGAATAAAATAAAGAAGATAGAATATAGTGAAATAGAGAAGAGAGACGATGAAATGGAGATGAATCAAAAGGATCTTTACCACTTGAAGAGCATAAGAGTGATGGAGTCGCACCATCAAGTAGAGGAATCGCTTCTCCTATTGGGACACCGCACCACAATACTACAGCAATGCTATCGTGAAAAAATAACTGACTTTTTATCTTGTTAAAGAACAGAGAAGTACATGGGTATTTAACTATTTATAGATGTCTGGACAGAAAATGTTCTCTTAGTTGCACTCAAAAACTCTCCTTAAAAGTAAAATAGAAACTCTTCTAGGACTCTAGAAGCTGAACTTTTCAAATCAAATGTGACACACTTTCCAATTATCAACATACTACAGTTAGACTAATTAGAAACTCAACTTTAAAACTACCTAAGACTCAATTTAGAAACTATTGAAAGCTATGTAAAAAGGGCACTCTATTTTCTAAGAATTCCCCATGTTGACCGTATTGTACTCATGCACAGGACACTGCTGACATACTTTATCCAAACAAATCTCGCTTCATTCAAGTATTTTATGTTCAGCTATTACTTATAGAATCCATCTAGACCTACACCCATTTCTTACATCCAATTCTTACACCCGGTGGTGTGGTTCATGTAGAGATCATGTTAGATAATCCATCCGCAGGGTGAGTTGTCAATATTGTGGAGACTATTCTTAGAAAAAAATCAGTCCATTTTGATATTCCTGACCTAATGAAAAAGTGATTTGAATTTAGAACTGGACCATCCAATTTTAACGTTAATTTAGGTCAACTTTTCATAAGGTTAGTGATGTTAGAATTGATTGATTTTTGTTAATGATGATCAACGTGACGAGAACAACGCACTGAGCGGTTGGAGTGTCCAACATGATGTCCATGTGGGCTCCACCGCCGGATGTAAGAAGTGGATGTAGCTCAAGACAAACTCTTACTTATATATAGTTTATATTATTTACATAAACTAATCCAAATACATTCTTTCTATAATTACACTTAACATGGAATAAAATTATTTTTAAAAATATACCTCAACATATGAGAGGTAGACCGAAAATGACAATTATGGAGGCAGTAAGAAATGATCTAAAGACATGTGGTTTAAATATTCATAAAAATAAAAATAAAAATAAAAACATTTGGTTTAATAGAAGACATAGCTCTAAAAAGTGTCGAATGGTGAAATAGGATTCATATTGCCGACCCTAAGCAGTTGGGATAAGGCATAGATGATGATGATGATATCTCAACTATGGAATAAATGTACGGGTCATGCGTTGACACTCTGTATCAGTGTAGGACACCGTCACATGTGTCCGTGTTTTTGTTACGTAGATTAAAATATATTAAATAAGAATTTGACATTTAGAATCATGACTCAAAAAGGAAACCTAGTAACCTAAACTTCTAGAAATGAAACCCAAAGGAAGCTTGTGCTGTTGAATCATTCTTAATGGCTGGATGAATGGGGTCTCAAAAGTCAAAACCCCATATTGAGAAGGTTTTTTTCAGTCAAAACCCACTTGAGAGTGGACTGTTGGGGACTGTTGGACCTAATTGTGGGTCTCCAGTTGGACCTGATGTTTGACTGGTGACATCGTGGTGATTGGAGGATAATCCAATATTTGGAATATTTATTTGAAGATGGAACTTGTGATTCATGGTCCTCCTCTCATTTCTTTACATGTCCACGAACCAAACTATTTCTTCTGTTTAGAGTTGCCACTACTTCACCAACCTGCTGTCCACACGCTTTATTGGTTATGTTTGGAACTTCTGTAGTTCTATAGGAGCTCTTCCATATTCATGACATAAGGAAGTAGAAGTATGACTTGAATTCATGTTACCACAGCTCTGCTGTTGAAGAAAGGCACTTGTTATACACTCTGGAATTGTATTCACTGAGTACTGTATCATATGCTGTTTGTAATTTTCTTGTGATTGACTCTGAGGTGTGCATTGTAGTTTCACTGCTGCTTCCAGATGATGACATGTAATGTAGATCTTATAATTTTTCTTGAATCTTTTTGTGCAGGGAGAATCCCTTTTGCATTTCTCGAAGATATTCATGGAAGATTTGTGAAGACTTATGGTCGTGCTGTTCATACAGCTCTTGCTTATGCCATGAATGATGAATTTTCAAGGATCCTGAGCCAACAAATGGATTATTATTCTAATGACCCTAATGCAGATAGGATAAATCGATTGAAAGGTGAAATGAGTCAGGTGAGTCTTGAATCCTTATCACAATTTATACATTCTAATGAGTATTTTCTTTCCATGTCCAGTTGTTTGGGCTTTTGGAAGAGCTTTTAATCCTTTTTGGCTTCTTGTGTTTGTTTAATTGTTCCGGTCCATATTGGTTCCTTGTGAAAACTCATGTTTTTTTTCGTAAACCCATTCATTCATGTATAGAGAGGCAGACCCAACATCCCTAGAGCATAGAGATGCCAACCGGGGGGGGGGTGGGGGTGGGGGTGTATCAACAGACATATTACAATCTCTAAACACAAATGAAAAGGAAACATCCCGCACCAACTCAGCCAAAGCCAAAATATCCACACCAATGGCACTAGAATGCATCCCCAAAAGAGCTTTTGCACGCCATCTGTTCTATCAAAAACTGGCATTGGATTCAACCATCGAGATCCGAATGTAGGATTCAATGGATTGGAGCATGTTCAGCGGATTACACCTGGACATGGAGAAGACCCACTCATTCCTGGCGATCCAAATACGCCACAATAAAGTGCAGCAATACGCTGCCCTGAAGCGATCCGAGTCGACCTTACTATCACAGAGCTAGAGAAGACTAAGGATCCAAGTAGATGCCTCTGAAGCGTTCATGGAATAAGGCCTGAGAGATAGTTGGGAAGCGTACCAAATCCTAGTGGCATCAGGGCATTGGAGGAGGGCATAAAAGTTGTCTTCACCAGGGTGATCGCATCTAGGACCAATTGGGCTGACGTCCGGGATTATGGAGTGCAATATAGCCTTGGTAGGAAGGATTCCCCGAATAAGCTTCCAAAAGGGGCACCGAGATTTTCCAAATGACTTTCCACGGATTGAAGAGGGAAGTGGAAAAGAGGTTAGGCAGAGATGAGGATGATGGGAGGAAGTTGTAAGCCGATCTAGAGGAGAACTTACCTTTGCTGTCTAAAGCCCAAAACCACCTTTCCTCGAAAGGATGGTCACTCAGATTGATAGAGAGGATAGTTGTCGATTCGGCAGGGGAGAACATCTCATGGACCAGGTTGACATTCCATGATCTGCCCGGGAGGATCAAGTCCTCAACTGAGTGAAGATGGCAGTCCAGAGGCCGAATGGCGGTAAACAGATGGTTTGGCTTGCTGAATATCCATGGGTCAGACTAAATATTGGTGAGCTTATCATCCCCAATTTGCTTAACAAAACTAGTCTTGAAAGTATCTCTGGTTTTGATGAGGTTGCGCCAAACCCAAGAATCTCCCCGCTTGAGACTAGCCTCCAAGATGGAACACTTAGGAAAATGCTTGCCCTTAAGAATACGCTCAAAGAGGGATTAAGGGTCCGTGAGCGCTTTCCGGACGTTCTTAGCTAGGAGGGCAACATTGGCTTAATGGAATTTCCTAAAGCCTAGCTCCCAGCTGCCTTAGGAGCATAAATATATCCCGATTGGGCTAAGTCAAGAGATTTCTTTTTTGCCCTCCATTCCACCAGAATTGATTGACCAAAGAGTCGATGTTGGCACAAAAATACTTGAGGAACAAAAATGAGGACATAAGATACACCGGGATTGTAGAATCATCCGCCTTGATGCAGGTGGATTTGGCCGCAAGAGAAAGAAAACAGGCCTTCCAACCAGAAATAGCTTGTTGGATATGATCCAAAGAGTGTTGAAAGCTTTTTTCTTGGATCTGCCAATAAATAATGGGGTTCCCAAATATTTCTCTGAGAGCTTCAAGTTTTTTGTGTTGACGATAAAAGATAGGCCTCTCTTTTGTCTCTAATGAAGGTTAGGGCTACACATGAGGCTTGATTTCTCAAAATTAATTTGTTGGACAGATCCCTCACAGAGGTTAGCTCTGCAAAAGATGAAGCAGTCATCGGCGAATAAGAGATGGGAAATGGGAGGGCTGGATTTGGCAATCTCGATTCTATGGATGCGTTTGACGTTTCCACTTTGTCCAACATGTTGTAGAGCACCTCGGTACAGGGGATGAAGAGAAAAGGGTACAAGGGGTCGCCTTGCCTACGGCCTCTAGAGGAATGGAAAAAGCCGGAGGGGGATCCATTGAGCATAACAGAAAGGATGGGGATGAGATGCATTGATGTATCCAGTTCATCCGTGTATCATAGAAACCGAGAGCTTTCAAATCCTTGCAAACAAAAGTCCATTCAATACGGTCGTATGCTTTGGCCATATTGAGCTTGATGGCCATCAACCCTTGTTTACCTTTTTTTTTTGATATAATGGAGAATCGCCTGGGCTAAAATGGTATTGTTTGACATGTGGCGGCCAGAAATGAAGGCAGCCTGATTTGGAGACACCAATTTCCCCATGATACTCTTAAGTCTAGAGGTTAGGATCTTGGAAATAATTTTGTGGACACCGTTACAAAGGCCAATGCGTATGAATTGAGAAATGGATTCAAGGGCTTTTGTTTTTGGGATCAGTGCAATATTGGTATGATTGATTTGCCTAAGGGAGCACCCAGATTGAAAGACTTCAGACACCATTTTGAACAGGTTCAATTTAACATTATCCCAAATTTTAAAGAAAAATCCCATAAACCTGTCAGGTCTCCATGATCTATTGATTATTTCTTATTTATATCTTTAATAATCAAGCAATATAGAATGTAAAAAGCATAATTTTACTCCCAACTATCCTGTCATTTGGCCACGCGGTGGTATGATTGGATACATACATTTACTTGGATCATCTGTTTGTATTAGAATTGTAATTTTGAATATGTAATGGTTGAATGATTTGATAGGTGCGGAATGTCATGATAGAGAATATTGACAAAGTTCTAGACAGGGGAGATCGCTTGGAGTTACTGGTTGATAAAACTGCTAATATGCAAGAAAATACATTTCGCTTCAGAAAGCAAGCTCGCCGTTTCAGGAGCACCGTATGGTGGAGAAATGTCAAGCTAACGTATGTTCTCTCAATCCAAACACACTTATGCATATGTATGTATGTATGTATGTAATTATGTATGTATGAGAAATACTTGCACTGGGACAGGATGGGAAGAAGCCGGTCTAGTTTCCTGTGCCAACTATCCGGCACATGTTGGGTTGTGTGGGTTTGGCATTGACCATTTGATGGGTCCAACGAAGGAGTTCTTCTATGTCAAAATTAAAATAGTTCAATGCCATTGTCTATGCTGCCAATTTATGCAGTTAAGAAATCTCTTTGCAACTATTAATAAAAAAAAGTAATTCCTTGCAACTTGCATGCCTGACATTGTCTTCGTTTGTGAAATAAGTAGCAGATCTTGTTTAGTGTAGAAGTAATATTAGGTTTGGGGAAAGATAGGTATTGCAGTGAGCCCACCATTTCCCTGGAGCTTGTTGAATTCTCAATTAGATCACCTTCACTTTCATGTTGTTTCTTATTCATTTCCTCGAGTGTGAAGATTTGATTGCTATTTCCTATGCTAAACTCGGTGAGAAGGTTAGGTGAGCTTCTGCTGTGAAATCATTG
This sequence comes from Euptelea pleiosperma, assembly GCA_035048495.1. Lineage (NCBI taxonomy): Eukaryota > Viridiplantae > Streptophyta > Magnoliopsida > Ranunculales > Eupteleaceae > Euptelea > Euptelea pleiosperma. The sequence goes on from CM068549.1 coordinate 21,814,910, forward strand.
CATCTCTAGCTTTGTTAATCTCTAATCGAAATGATTCAAGCAACCAAGATCCTTCATACCAAAATTTCTTAGCCATATCTCTCAGTATCTATGGTGCTTACTCGTTCTTTTAGTCACTATGTAATTCTCATAAAGTAATATATTGACCATCCCATCTCTTTTTCCAAAGAGAGAATGGTGATTCAGGATCCTTGTACCAACTTAACCAATCAACATCTTTTATTATGCTTTGTCTTGGTGTATTCGTAGTACTCATTTCATCCTCAAACAAAAATATATTGACCTCCCTTCTCTCTCTTTTATGAAGAGAGAATGTGGTGATCCACACTTCGGATGGAGTCTTCTCGAATATTTTCTTAATTTTATTCCTGAGCTATAATCCTGCTTTGTTATGTGAATGACTTCTCCATCAGGTTCATGTTTGACCTTTTGTATCCAGCTGCAACCAACTGCACTTTTTTTTTCCTCCATAATTCCTCTTCTTAACCGTGGAATGCACCTTAGAGATTATGAAGAAGTCATGATTCATGAGGTTAAGTGTAAAATCAGCAAACCATAAAAATGGTCTATATACACGTAGTGAAAATGCAAGGGGCAGGACCCACTATTTGATGGATAAAGAATCAAACTGATTGGATGATCTTAACCAATCTAATCTACCACGTTCTTTTGGATTGTCAAAAAGAATAGGGCGACAGTCCTGAAAAATATGGAGAGAGGATCTAGATGGTTTTTGACCCTACGAGATCTTGTAGTTGGTGCTGCCTCCCTTTCTTATGCCATTTACAGAGTCAAGTGACCTATAGACTGTAACAGTGGCCTGTATGACTGGGATTAGATCTCGCTTTCAGTCGCTAGTGTGTTGTTCTTCAACCTAATTTAGCATTACCTGCACGAGAACAGTAGAGAGATGAGTGGAATGGAGCTTTTACCTTTGGGCTTGTGATATTACATGTTGAATCAAAAGCTTACTGGTCAACAATTTGCATCTTGCAGGGTTGCAGTGATATGCCTCCTCTTGATCATCATTTATGTCGTGCTCGCGTTTGTTTGTCATGGGATCGCGCTGCCTTCCTGCGTGAAGTGAATTCAATGTCACATGTCGATTAATATTTGATTGCTTTTGGGTGAATGTGGGGTTTATTTATTTGAAGTTCCTGTGTTTGACTTTCAAGTTCTCCTTGGTGTAATCTGACGTATTTGGGTGGTGATCTTCCATTGAAGGATTGAATTCCTTGTATTTTTGTTGAGAGGTCCATGGCTTGGAATAGCTTACAGGTATTAGGAGACTTTTATTTTTATTTTTATGATTTATTTATTTATTATTACTGAGTTGGCTTACTGAATGGGTGTATTGGTAGATTATTTTTCGATCCGTGCAGATTTTTGGCAGTGTTTCATCACCAAGATGGCTCCTCAATTGGATGGTCTGGATTGATTATCGAAACAGCTTTGTTAATACAGACATCTTGTTTGTCTAATCTATCATCTGCGTTAATTCTGTGTACTCGTGCAGTTTATATTGATAAACTGAACTAAGTTTTGGAATCAGGCACAAGTTTCGGTTTCGAATAATTTTTTTTTTTTGCCCTTTTCTACTCTAAAATTTAAGGCCTGTTTGGTACTGAAGTTTACTCACGCACGCCAAAATATTTCTTCGTCAAAGTGAAACCAAGTTTTATTTGAGTTCACTAGTGTGAGCTTTTTTGTTCAAGAGAGTGATACAAACACTTGGGGGGGGGGGAGAAGCGGACGAGTTCTAAATTTCTGAAACTGTCCCTATTTTGCTACCTCTTCTGCAATGTGCTTCTGCTTGAAGTGGTATGCAGGTCTGACGTTAGCTGCTGATCCATATCTCGAGGAAATTCAATATGATCTCTTGGTCCAGACTCCAGACAGCTTATAGTCCTTGGGATTCACACTAACACGAATCCCAAAGAGCATAAATGGTCAGGACCCTAGGGAGGACATTGTCCAATGATGGAATCAATTTTCCTTTTAACATATTCAATGGCTGCCACAGTAGGGAAAAGTAATATAGGGCTTGATGTACAGGCCACTGTCCATTGTGGCCAATCTAGAGGGTCATACATAGATGAGGGAATTTTTGCACCCAATGATATTACGCCAGGCACACCATGGTTAACCTGGTGCAATATCATTGCTCCTACACTTAGGTGTACTTGGCCCAATACACCATGGTTAACCTGGCGCAATATCATTGGTGCATGGTCGCTGCTTCTAAATTTCCGCCCCTTCAAAAATTCTCTCTAGATAGATGATCTGGCTATGTCATCCCTCCACATGGCGAGCAAAACCACCTGTGTATTGAAGATATTTTGAGTGCCACTCCAGAAAAATCACTCAAACATTCTCGATGGCCAGTCATTCTGTACCATGTGAAGGCTGATGTGGCCGATCCAATAGTACAGAAAAAATGCACCACATTGGAACTTTTTTCTGGCCCACTGACCCAATGAATGATTGGCCTACCCCTTGTTGGGCCCACACACAAAAAGTCAGCCTGATTGGTGATCTTTAGCTTTTCGATCTGAGAGCCCAAATAATTACATGAATCCAACAGTTAAAAATCACCTCATGAAAAATGCTTTACTTCAAATGGCTATAGATCACCAATCAGGCTGATTTTTGGTGTGTAGGTTCATCATGGGGCCCGAAACAGTGTGCCACGTGGTGCATTTTAATGCACCCCACAGCGCCACAGGAAAAAAGTTGTCACAGGCTAACATTTTCGGCTTTTAAGGGCCACACTCAATTTTGGTGGCAATCCTCTACTCTCTTTATATCCGTTTGAATCCACAAACACAGTCTCAAACCAACCAACGAACTTAAAAACAAGGTGTTGGTGTGCGTTGGTTCAAATTCCAGTCGAAACAATGGCTTGGACTCTGCTCTCTTCCTCTCTCAAGCTCCTCCCAAGCTCAACAATGGCGGACAAAAGCTCCACGAAGAACAACAGCAAGGTTTTAACAAGGAGAAGAGTAGCAGTCGTGGCTTCTGCTTCTTCAGAAAATAACAAAAATGGCAGAGGGAGAGAAGAAGATAAACCTGCTTTCAATCCCTTTGGTTTCGTCACTGATAATCCGTCCAGCAGAGGAGCTATTCAGCTTCCCGAGAGTCCTGCTGAGGACGGAAACGTCGGTCAGATGCTATATGTAAGAGAATTCACCATTCAATTTACAGAATTACGGAATTCACTTTACAATTCGATCAGTTTGTATGGTGTTTTCATGATTTTCGATGTAAATTGGAATTGCGATTTCGATTGATTTGTGATAGGACTTGTTGTATAGCGATCTCGATGTATCACACTAATATGAACACCCCACATGTAGGACTTAAAGTCAATTTTGCTAGAGACATAGAGTGGTTAGGTAGATGGGTCGTCTTAATCTGTGATCTGATGAAGAGAAAAATGGGATGGTACATATTCAATTCATGAGTCATCTATGTTCCTAACAGTCTTGGCAGATTGTAATCACTTCACCTTCGATATGGTGTTGTTTTAACCTTATATGATCAACAACAGTATTTTTTCGCCTCAACATCTTTATTGAGGTCAAGGCATTTGGGGCTGTCGTGACGACAATATTAACCTGCTTAAATCTTGACAGCAACCCGATATAGCTCAACCTTGTGATATAACAATTCCTATGATGCAAAAAATCAGTTTAATTTCCCACTGTGGGGGTTATGTGTGTGATCTGTGGGAGCACCAAATCAACAATTCTCGAGCATCATTGACATTGCTTGATATGTCTTTCAGTTCACCAGAATTCATCTTGGATTTATAACATTTATAAACTTTATGATCTATTTTCTTCTAGAGGTTTCCATGATTTGTATGGGCAATATTACATGTTATATATTGCATGCATAGTGATTTTCATTCTTTAGTATATTTAGCTTTCAAACATGCACACCGTAACTAATAATGTCATGCTTAGTCACAGATATCTTAAGAATTGATATCAGCGGTTCATTAAGGGTATAAGACAGAGTGAATTCCTCGGGGAGAATTTAGAAGAAGTTTTACTTTTAGGTCATCAAGATCATGCGTTTCCACTGTACCTTTGAAGTGCTGAAACTTGATGGTTCTCTATCAGTCCTCCATTATAAAAATTTCCTATTGCCGATGGTTATTTAGCATTCAGTTGTTGTGAATATATGTCAGACCATGTAGTGTGATGATTCTTAGATAAAGCTTTAATTGCTCCTGTGCTCAATATTGACTACCATTATAGCTTATGTAATTTTCAAATTCAGAGGATAGAAGACAAGGGCAAGGACTATGGCTCTTACATCAAATCTGGGAAATTTAGATGGTTTGTGAGAGAAACAGGTAGAAATTCTGCTTAATGTTTTATAGCTTTTTGAGCATAAAATGTTTATGATAGTTCAAGACTGGTTGTGCAGGATCCTCTGGAAGTCGGCGCGGTACCGTTGTTTTCCTTCACGGGGCTCCAACACAATCTTATAGTTATCGTGTAGTTATGGCTCAGGTTTGGTTGTTGGTTCTTCTTTTGGATTTCATAAGATAGATCTACTTTACATACATTACCACTAGTGGAAGGTATGAAACGGTAAGGTATGAAACGGTTGTATACACTACAACTAGCGGAAGGCCAGAGAGAGAGAGAGATGGGGCCAGTCAGGTCAGTCTAATGCGGTTGTTCTGGTATCTGTTTGGGAACTGTGTGGGGCTCACTTTTTGGGCCCCACTATATCAGATTTTGCCCTTGAAACAGAGCCATTGAAAAGAGGTTACAACGTAAAACAAATATATCCATCCCTGAACTGGGCTAGGCCCTGAAAACATGAGCTTACGAAATAGGCCCTATTATGTGTAGGGGGTCAACTGTATTGAGAAAGTGGGTGCGGTTTTGAGGCAGTTGAGAGCATCTTTGGAAAAAAGGTGGCAAAATGTGAATAACTTTCTTGCTTTTATAATAGTAAAGATGTCCAAAGATGTTTTACCCTTTATTGTTATTGATAAGTTAAAGATAGTTGAGGGTATCTAATGGAAAAAATGGCAAAGTACTTTTTACCCTTTATGGTTGCCTTTACAACACTAAAGATATTGTGATTTACCTTCAATATTTATCCATAACCATTTTTCTCTTCTCATTGCATAAATAAAATTCCAATAAATACTTCAATTATTCTTGATCAAAAGCTTAGCGCAAGGATATTGAGACATTATGACCTTCTGGTCTATCCAATTGAATCAACGAGCACTTGGGTTGCAACTTCAATCTTGCTAGTAAAATTGCAAGGAGATTTCTATCTTGTTCTATCTCACTTGTCATCTCATTGCCATTGATTTTCTTACCTCAAAGTGATTATATTTTATCTAATCATATCTGAAACTGATTTTTTTTTGACATTTCGAGATCTCTCAAGTTACATGTTTAACATTGACACGTGTTCGTATCTAAGTACATACTGTTGTAGGATAGGGTAACGTGGAAGCTCTGAATTTTAGAATTGATTATAATCCAGCAAGAAATTTTTCCTCTTGTGTGAATTGTAGGAATTCTATGATGAAGATTTAGGGTAGGGAACAATAAGGAGTTGATGTTTAAGAAGTGAGACAGGGATTAGATGGGTTTTGAAGTCCAAAAGGATGTAACTAGACATCGAATTAGGGCTCTAAATATATGAAAAAAAAATGGTTGTTGGACTGATTTTAGCGACTTAAGGGTTCAAAAAAGGTTGGAAATGGAGTTTCTATGAAAATAAATCAGCCCCACCCAGGGATGGATTTAGCACCACCAAAGCAAGGAATCATTCCTCATACAACAGCTTTCATAGTAAGTAAAATAACTTCAAAACACATATCATTCAACTCTTTCTAAATTGGAGTACATGGGTATTTATAGATTGTTGGACAACAACCGTATTTTTCCCTAATCTTATTCTAGTTCTACCTAATTGGGAACTCTTGTAAAAGACCTAGTACTTGAATTTCAAGCCTTACCCTATTCAAATCACACTCTCTTTTTTACATTAGAATCCTACTGTGAAACAACTGGTGACAATAAAAGCATTCTTACTTATTAAAATTATTAAGGGTCTATTTGGATCATGCGGAAATGGCCCTCAGAAAACATTCGTGCACACAAAAGATGTTGTCCACACGTTTGGCTGTGCATTTGCAGGCGAGAATTTTTCTGTGAGTCCACCAATTTGCCTGCCGGCGCTGGTAAATAAAATCTCAACCCCCTCCTAGCAAAATATTTTTCCACCATTTTAAGCTTTGGTGGGCAAATCTTATTTCCTTGTTTGGAAAATGAGATTGCGGCACCAACATGAGCCCACACGCTGACTGTATCAAATGGAAGAAAAATCGAGTGCGATCCAAACATGCATAAATATTGTCGCTCAGAAATGTTTTAGCACATTGTCATTTGCGCACAACAATATTTTCCGTTATAAATTTTTTTTCTCGGTTGCCACATGTACCTATTTGAGTATAGTAAAACGCGATTTACCAAAAATAGGAAAGTCAAAATTTACTAAAATAGTTCAAATGAGATTCTATAGTAAAAATGCTTACTATAAATTGTAAATATTTTTAAACCTTTCAATGCATGTGATCTGCTGCTCTTTGGGTTCAGCATAATATGCTGCTCCTTTTTGTATTAATAGCTGCTTCACATACTGAAAACATCCCATTAACTTTCACATTGAACTATATCCCATTAACTTTTGTATATATTCTTCTTTCCTTTTATATGGAAACTACTCAACTAGTATACTGTTTGTTAGAAAAAAAATTATTGTGTTTATTCTTGAAGTTTTACTTTTATGCATAATGATTATAGCTGCCTTACCTGTCGTTGTGTAATTGATGCTGTTGCTGTTCTGTGAAAATTTCTGGTCTTGATTAGATGGCAGATGCTGGCTTTCATTGTTTTGCCCCTGATTGGATAGGATTTGGTTTCAGTGATAAGCCCCAGCCAGGATATGGATTTAACTACACAGGTTTGTGAAGTTTTCAGATGGTAAATCTTATTTTAATACCACTTATTGATATTTCCATGATACTACACATCCAATATTCTGAAATTATAACATTTCTAATGTTACAGAAGAGGAGTTCCATGTGGAATTTGATAAAATACTCGAAGTGCTGGGTATCGAATCTCCATTTTTTCTAGTAGTTCAGGTTTGATCAATTTTGACAAAGAATGAAGATTTATTGATAATGTTCATGATGAATGTGTATGTGAGCCATAGCCATATATAGACCAAGTTAGGTTATAATTATCACATTTAGAAAAGCATTTTATATCTTTATTAGATTAAAATACCGGTAGTAAAAATTTCATAGAATCTTGCTCTATCATTCAACAATTCTCTCTGATAAGTACTAATGTACTACATCTACGTAATTAAAATGTAACTTATACATTCTCCTTGTAGGGATTTCTTGTAGGTTCATATGGATTAACCTGGGCCATGAAAAACTCAAGCAAGGTCTCGAAGCTTGCGATTCTTAACAGTCCATTGACAGTTGCATCTCCCATTCCTGGATTATTTCAAAAGCTCAGGTTCAGTAATCATTTATTCTACAGTTTCTCTCATGGAATCATGTGTTCAGTATTATTTGAATTAGATGTAATGTTTATGATGTGTGATACAGTAACTGGATTACGAACTGCACATGGTCAAAGCTCTTTGATTGATAGATCATTTGATCTTGTGGTCATATGTGATTTTGGAGAGTGTTAGAACCAGTCACATATAAGGGAATTATAATCGATGTTTCTGTTTTATTATTTCTTTATTTTATATAAAGAAACACCCCAGAGAGAGGGAAGGGGGCGAATGACCCCTACCAGAAGCCAGTTCTATAAAGAAAGACAATAGAACGATATGCCTAGGGACTAAAACTCCCCAATATGGTACGGATGCATTTTACTGGTTTTGGAAGCAGGATACGACTCTTCAATTTCCAAATTTAGGACACGATACGGTTACGGGTTTCCCATCCAATGTTGATTCCATGCTTTAATTTTAAGCTACTTAAAGCTTAGTATTGTTTTACAGTATTTACATCATTCCAAATTTAATGATGCTTCTAATTTAGCAAAGTTTATTTTTTTACAGTAAACATACTATTTATATATTTCTATTGACAAAATACAGAAGGCAATTGTTACAAATTAAGAAACAACCAATAGTACAATACAAAATGCGTAAATTATAATGTAGAAGTTTCCTTTGAAATATCCAATACCAGTATCAGTATTGTATCATGTCAATACGGGTATGCCGGGCATGTTGAAGTATCTGGGTGTCATTGGTTAGGCATGTCTTCAGAGGTGAGGAGCCAAAACTTAGTCTGAGAATCACAGCTAAGATTCGCTAAAGCATCTATTGTAGGCACAAGAGTGGGGTGCTTTAAGAGTAACGAGGCCCCTATAGAGATCCTTCGATCAATACCAAGATAGCTTTTTGTTATTATTCAAAGATTCAATTAGTTTTTGGAGTCGCTTCAATGATCAGATTATGGATTTTAAGAAACTCACACATAATTGAATACCATGAACCATTACTCGAATTTCAACAACAAAATTCATGGTAATACCTGAATTTCAACCATTACTCGAGGCAAGAGTGTAGCTCTGGCCTCGATCATCCTAAACATTAAGGGGATGCTGTTCTTATGGTTCAAAGTGTTTCCAGAATGTAAAGGCTCATTCTTCGAAGATTTCATTTTTCGTTTGGATTTCCTTTGCTCTAGGGATGCTTGTTAGTTGGCTTTCCCCTTGAGCCTTTGTTTTTGTTTCTGTTCTTTGTTTCTCTCGGTTTCTGTAGGTCATCTCAACCTCGCTCGCCTTACTTTTTTAGCCTTTAATAAAGTTTACTTATAAAAATAAAATAAACATATGGTAACACCTTAGAAAAGAATGCTGTAATAAATTTACCTTGCCTCTCTCGTAGCACCACCACCGCTACTGATACCTGGGTTGAGCATTCAGGTCAAAGACAACTTGTTGAAGTCGAATTCACGTAGTTAAAGTGATTTGTTTCGTTTTGATGAGTATAGTAGTTTGAACAGTATCCAGGATCAATTTATCCATAAAAAGAGCATTGGCAACTGAGATTCATCATATGAGAACAATCTTTGATCCAATTTTTCTTGCATTTGATACGATCAATATGAGAAAAACGATCCTCAAATTTTCTGCTGTTACATTCAAGCCAAATCTCCCAACCTATGTAGCAAGGACATTCCATTTTCTAAGAATTTTCCATGTCGAACCACTTGCTGTATTCATATGTCGGACATATGGCGACACATCTTTTCAGACAAATCTCAATATATTAAAAAAATTGTTTTCAGCTATTATTTGTGTCTGAATTATGTCATTTTAATGTAATCTATACATTCTTTCTATACTGCATACATGGATTAAAGTATTTAAAATATATATCTTTCAGCATAAAGAATGAACTGTACGGACTTGTCAACATATTGGGTTTGTGGGGTCAACATGTCTGACACTCGTATCCATGTCGAACACCAACACACGTGTCTGTATCTTTGTTACATAGCTCCCAACAAATAATTTTGATAAGGTATTGATGATGGCATCCCCACGTGCTTTCTGGCTGTCTACTTCGAGCCATCTAATGAGTTTGTCCTGAACAGCTTCATGATGAATATCTTGGTTATTAGAAATATGTCCAAACTGGATCCCAAGACTGTGATTGAGATCTTCATGCACAAAGAGATGATCAAGGTGGTCTTCTACTTGGTGAGAGCTACAGCAGATGCATTTGTCAGGAAGCTGAATACCCAGCTTTTGAACTGCTTTGTCCATTGGTATGCCACCTTGAGACAATTTGCAACAAAGGAAGCTTATTTTAGTAAGGGATGGATGGGTTCCAGATATGATTAGCCCACTCCTTTTGTCTGGAAACAAAAGGTCTCCTTAACCGACTTTATAGAAAATTTACTCTTGTGATCTTTTCTCTGTACAATTCTATCGGAAATGTCTGAATTTCTGATCCCGTCAACGGTTTATGGAGAAAGAAATTAATCAACTAGATGCAGGTTCCAAGACCCATTAGCATTCAGAGTGTCACTGATAGCCAGATAGATGAGGGTAGTGACATCTCTTCTTCAATAAGGGGATAGTCATAAGTGACAGCCATCTCTCTTTCTTGAGCCACCTGGTTTTTTAAAAGCATTCCAAGCAGAATTATTAAAAAAAAGGTATGGGGATCTTCCAATCAAGCTTCATACAAAAGGGTTTTGAGATACTGTATATTGGAATTTTCTAATGCTGAGACCTCCTTCGTTTTTAGGCAAGCAAGCAAAATCCAAAGAGATCCAATGATGTTTCTGATTATCCTCACTTCCATTCAAAAAGAAGTTGGACTGAATTCTTTTGATTTGCAATTTGGGACCCTTTAGGTATTGGAGTACCAGCCAGAATATGGATTGGGATTGATGAACGAACATGCTGTGTGAGGAAACCTGGCCAATAGATGAAAATAGCTTCTTTTTTTTTGATAAGTAACTGTAATTGTATTAGAGGGCCAGAACCCTGAAAGCAATATAAGAACAGAATAGAAGAAGAAAAAACCTATTCTGAAATGGGGGCAGCAGCCCGAAGCTTTGCCTAGTTCACTACTGTTTTCCTTTATTATGTTAGGTTCTCCTTATTTTCTTTTCGTCTGTAAGATCAGTGAATGAATATAGCAGTTTTACAGGTGTTTCTCCTATGCAAGTGCTACAATTTGAATGATCTAGGTAGGAGAGGAGCAAATAATAAAACTTGGATTCTACCTGCTAGACCTAGTCGCAGGTTGACAATCTGGTTTATGAGCCCCAACTGTTTCTGTAAGGCATGGGGTGATAGAGGTGGGGAAATTGACTGGTATCAGTCACCAGAAATTGCCCTATTCATGTTATTATCATAGTAACCACTTGAGTCTCGTTTGAGGCTTTTCATGTTCATGTCCATCTCTGTGTCCATGTCCATATCCATCCATGTTCTTTTGGAATATCTAAAGATTGTACATTTAAGTATGCCATTGATGTAGTCGTAAATTAGTCAACGAGTTTGAGATTTTTCGAATGTAATCAGATTTTGACATATGGGTGCATGGTTTGAAGGAGCCCTTTGTGGGGATTGGGAGAGTTAATCAGATGTTACTTATTCTAGTTCTCTTGAGGTTTGATTTTCTTATGGACTTCTCTTTTCTTCTTTTCAGAATTCCACTTTATGGTGAATTTACATGCCAGAATGCTATTATGGCTGAGCGCTTTATTGAAGCAGGTAGCGCGTATGTATCCACAAATAGATCTCCTTGCAGAAGTTATGTTTTAGTGAATCTCCCAATATAGGCAATCTAACATTATCTGCCCTTATTGATGATTAATTATGGGTTTCTTTTACAAATTATCTGATGAAAAGGAAAAGAAACCATCTTTTTAAAATAGAAAGTTGTGGAGTTCTGAATCATATTGTATTCAATCTGGACAACTGAATCAGGAATTCTATCTCATTTACTTGTTGATCATGATTTAATATAAAATGGTGAAAATCATCACAATGTTCATGTCATTAGTGGCGATCACCTATAGAAAATCAGATAAGACGTTCTTTGGTTAGGAAGACAGAGAAGAGTTACATATATAATCTTCAAATGGACTATGTTATAGTTCTAGCTCTAGTAGGTTCTTAACATTACAAACCATGTTAACTTGGAGGGAGCTGAGAGGAATGTCTCACTACAAAGTCGAATATTTCATGATTAAGAGCAGGATGCATCAAGTAACTGTTTTCCTATAGTTTTTTTTTTTTTTTTCTCATTTTATTTTATTTTTTCCTGTTTTTATTTTTATTTTTTATTATTATTAAATTTAAGCCATCTCTAGTTTTTTTTGTTGAAGACATCTTCTTTTATTGTTGAAAAGAACATTTCTAAAGGACCTAGGGTCCTTGTTCAAGTCCTGTAAACAGATCACACAAAAATCCCATGAGGCAACAAAGTGGAAACATAGAAGCCAAAGAGGGTGAAACTTTATTTTGTGGTTCCATTTATTAGCAGATTTATATGAAGCTCAATCCTCAAACAGCAATTACACCGTTAAGCAGCTCCTATTAAAAAATTTCTGTAACTTGAGTAGGAGCTGAAAATGTATACACACACACATAGGGTTAGGATAAAGTTACTCATGCTTTTGTGAATCATAAAATGACATGTGGTTATGGGGCCCACATGCAAATGAGTTAAGGGCCGATTTTTGGTGAGCACTATCCCCTCACAAAATATCAGCCTATTCTGACATTTATAGCCTCATGAAAAGTGGATTGCAAGTTGAAAAATTCTGGACCCTTCATTTTCACGATTAACTTTAAGCCCACATTTGATAGGGTTAAAAGTTTCAAAAAGATCTGGTTTTTTGTGAGGATAATCCCTACGACGAGGAGATCATCTGACCAAAAATCATGTCTTAGCTCATTTCCGTGTGGGCCCCACGACTTTGTCATTTTCTGAGTCAAATATAGGTTAGGATAAAATGACACTCAGTTTTGTGACACACAAAATGACACATGGTCATAGGGTCCAAATGGAGATGGGTCAAGGGCTGATTTTTGGTGAGGGTTATCTCCTCACCATAGATATCATCCTCACCAAACTCAGCCCATTTCGACATTTGTAACCTTATGAAAAGTAGATTGTTGAAAAATTTTGGACCATCCATTTTCACCGCTTACTTTAAATCCACATTTGATATGTTAGAAGTTTCAGAAAGGACTGATTGTTTGTGAGGATGATTCTATAGTGAGGAGATCATCCTTGCCAAGAACCAACCCTTAACTCATCTCCATGTGGGCATCACGACCATGTGTCATATGTGTTAAAAAGCATGTGTGGTGTAGGACATATAACCAATACTCCCCAAAAGCTGCGACTGTTGGTAGCATGAGATTAAATTCCTTTATCTTATAGGATCTATCTAGGTTCTCGGTCGACACGACCCCTCGTGGGCCCATATCACATAGGCTACCCCACCCCGAGTGTGCCCCATTTTACGCAGGCTGCCCCACTCAAGCCCGGTGTGAAAATGCCCCTGCATTAATCACCCCCGGTGAGGAGACTCGAACACGAGACCTCCCGCTCTGATACCACTTTGATACAGGACATTTAACCAATACTCCCTAAAAGCCGTGACTGTTGGTAGCGTGAGATTAAATTCATTTATCTCATAGGACCTATCTAGGTTCTCGGTCGACACGACCCCTCGTGGGCCCATATTACATAGGCCACCCCACCCTGAGTGTGCCCCATTTTACGCAGACTGCCCCACTCGAGCCCGGTGTGAAAATGCCCCTGCATCAATGTGTCAACCTATCCTAACCCTATATATATAGAGTTCAACTTGCCACGATGGGAACACTTCACCTTTCTCAGATGTTATGGTCAGAACAACATCCATCACCATGGCCCATCCCTTAATTAGCTTTGAAATCAGAACTCTCAGCCTCTCAGCTAAAACAATGGTAGGTTGCTGCATCACAAACCAATGATACTCTTTCTAATGTAGGAGAGCATAAATAGTGTTAAGTGATGAAGTGTTTCTCTATCTCTAAAATTTGTATAGGGATGTATTCACACTCAGACTTAAACCCAGACAAGAGCCCAAACATTAGTGTTTCTTTGATCTGCTTCTGTTAAGCTTCGGCAGCTTATGCAAAATGGGAGGTCAACTGATACTTTCTCAATTCTTCACCCATTCCTCGTAGGAAAAGCAATACTCATTTGCCGACTTGTCTTTTTGGAAGTAAGTTGTGCTTTCTTGATGCAAGTGGAAGATTCTCACAACAATGTTTTGTTGGGAGTGAAACTTGTTGATTGCATCCTGCGCTCCCTTTACATTTCCAGAAACTAGATTCAAACTTGATTGATAAAAACCTTGGGAGAAGTTAGTCACAACTTTTTATCAAATTTGAGGATCTTAATAGTTAATACTAGGTTCAAGGCTTGTTACCAAAAAATTTGAAACACCAATTGTCCGTGTGGGAAAATTTCTCTTCATTGCATGATCCTCGATATCTGGTCTTGAAGTGAAGAGACGGGACCTCGGCTCCTCTGCTGATTGGAAGTCGAATGCGGGGGGGGGGGGGGGGGAACCTGCAAAAAACACTCCGATGCTCAAGTAAGAGGATGAGAAGATGTGGTTTACAAGTATAGTTGATGAATTGGAATTCGATGAACCATACCTTTGCCAATGACCCTTTATTTATAGGTTGTGAGAGAGGTATGCTTTTAGAAGGATTGGCACTCCAATGAAGACTTACTATTCGTTGACTTGGAGTCAAGCAAAGTCTCTATTCCTGTTACGTAAGGTAAGGGTATCTTTGGGAGGCGTTAGGATTAGGAGACTTCCTATTCTTATCCTCAATGGGCTAGGGAAGTCTCCATTGTTGTTATGCCACCCAGAGGAAGTCCAACTTTAGAGAAGTTGGACTCTCTCCAGACCTCTTAGTCTTGGCCAATTAGAAGGTTGCCTTTTGTTTGGGTGCACCTTTATGCTGACTCAGCAAGATTCTTGCCACGCTGGCTTGACCGTAGCTTGCAGGGAATCTTATTGGGAAAAGAATTAAAATATTGTGTTAATTGAGTTTCTAATCACTTAAGTAAGGGGCCAAGTATCACGTGCCATCCCACACGTGTGTCCTTCAATGCTTGTAGTGACACGTGTATGACTGGGATGAAATGGTAAGATATGGTATCCACAGTCTGGAATAAAACTTTCTTGGCAAAGTCGTTCTCAAGTTGCTAATAAAGCATAACAAATGCTATTAGAGAAACAAATGCCATCAAGAGCCATTTTATTTGCATCTGATGAGATTCAGCTATCATTGTTCATGGATATCACTGTTAATATTCATTAGTTTCCTTTTTAAATTGCTTCTGAGTTCAACATTGACTTTATGTCAGCTGTGTAATCATCACACTTCCAAACATAGAGGTTATATTTGATTTGGTGGTTTATATGACTCATGGCATAATAATTCACGGTAATGATTTGCATCCAATCCGGGCTTACGGTTATTGATGCACAGTTTGATGCGGAAATGTTAATTTGCTCATTAACTGACTTTTTCCCCTGAAATAAAGTGTAATTTCATGATGCAACTTGAAAATTCTCAAAGAAAATTAAATGTCCTTGTAAGAAAGGAAAGTCAAACTTGATATGATCGATAAGTGTACAACTCGTTAACTATACCCAAGGAAATATATACTTGTAAATTGTAATGCCAAAACATGTTTTTGATTTACTTATAAAAAAAAAACATGTTTTTGATTTCTTTTCAGATTTCAGACAAATTCTATGTGAAACTGGTTTACTACGAATCGGAGGACCTTAAAACTAGATTTTAGTCTTAAAGCCAAATAAATTGTGTCAATAACCTTAAAAGAAGAAAAGGCACTGGTTTTTTAGGAAATCTGAGGATCTTCGTATGAACTTCAAGGCTTAGTACCAAAAATTCGGAAAACATACAGTATGCAATGAAAATTTCTTTGCAGCAATTATTTTTAAGTTGCTAATCATATATAAAGATGCACACATGCTACTGGAGAAAACACATGCTATCAGGCGTCATTCATTCGCATCTAATGAGATTCAGTCATCATCATTCATGTCTGCTATTGTCAATATTCACAGTTTCCATTTTAAATTCTTTTCTGAGTCAATATTGACTTTGAGTCAGCTAAGTAATGGTCACACTTACTAGAAACATAGAGACGAAAATTTTGATCTTGTGCTTCATATGAATCAGGACATTTTCAATTTTGTGTTTTCAGCTACATAGATGCTTGTGATGCATATTCTTCATGATACTTCGCAAACTGCACTGTAGCTAATAATCAGTCCTTTCGTGTTGTGCTTCTCTTTCTGAACACCTACTGTCTGGCAGTTACGTGTTGAAGGTGGAGAAGGCTGATGTGTATCGCTTACCATACTTAGCAAGCAGTGGACCTGGATTTGGTTTGCATTTTATCTCTGTTGTTTTAACAACAATAGTTTTTCACAACTCTTCATCATTTAGACGCACAGGATATGGAAATGTAGTAGATTAACATACATAATTTTTTGTTTTTCAGTATATTCAGAATGTAAAAGAACTTGGGTTTTCTTTCACTGATTTTTCATTCCCTAAAATAGTCCTTCATCACTTGGGGGAGGCAATTGTGAATCATGTACATGTACTAGCTCCTGGTTTTAAATATGGATATCGACATGCCTATTGGCCACTGTTAATATGATATAGTACACCACAACGGGGGTTGTTGCTCATTGAAAGGACCGAAAAAACTGAAAAAGTACAGTATATCAGTTGATACCCATCAATATGTAGTCAATACACAACGATATGTTGAAATGACCAGAATATTTAACAACCATATTTCTTACTTGAGCCTTTTAGCTTTTTCATGATACTTCCATTATGGTACCAAGTTTAGTACCGGTTCGCATTATTTTGTTATTAAATGATTGTCTAGTGTTTGGTATTTATATAGGCCATGGATCTTAATGCACGCATTTTAAAAAACTGACAAAATTTTGAATGGGTATAACTTACTCCCTTAGTTTCAGGAAACTTTTACCCTATTGCCGTTCCCGCTCCCCCTACTGCTTCGAAATCTTAATCCCACTCCCGCTTCCAAAATTAATTCAACTAAAATTTGTTTGCAACAGCCACTTCCTCATTCTCAAACTCGAGTCCTCTCTCGCACCTGCTTCCACTTTGTGCAACTAAGCTTACTCCTCAAGTTGACAGTAAATAGATCAATTATGGAAAATAATAAAAGGTGGATACAAAGTGAGTTTCATGACCTTTTTGTATCTATAATTGCACTTACAATTGCATTTTATCTTTTTTTTTCGTTGTTGTGTATTTGCAGCTTTGCTTGAAGCTGCAAGAAAGGCTAACTTCAAAGATATATCAAGTCGAATAGCTACTGGATTTTCGTCAGGAAGGTATAGCATTTTAGTAAAGTTGAAGGGGGAAAAGGTGTTTCTGGATTTTCACTAAATATGTTGATACTTCTATAAGAGACATGATGTAATGTAAATGTGCTGAGGGTTGGAGTAAGCAATGTTAGGTGTTTAAAGGCTGATTTTAGTTACAGCGTGTTGTAGAAGTAATTGTACACTGTATACGGTGGGCTGCTAGAATATTGATGAATTGATCATGCCAGAAGGGAGTTGATGTAATCAGGCCATGGGGTCCCTCATCTCGGGTCTAGATTAGACCAAAGCCAAACGGTGAAGAGAAGACTTGGGGTATTTTTGGGGTATTATGCAATTATCATGGAAATGGGTGGTTAGGATTAGTTTAGGTGATCCAATGGCTTGGATTAACCATGGGGATAGGGGTTTAATATTCCCTATTTAAGAGAGAAGGAGGCATTTGGATTGTTATCTCTTTGGGAAGTTGAGAGTTGAGCTAATCTTCTCTTTGGGTTGAGATATTCTTCCCTCATGTGGAGAATGGGTTGAGTTTATCTCCCCTTCTTCCCCTACCTTTGATCCTCTCCGGTTGGGAGATGCTAAACCTAGGAGCCATGTGTTGAGGAGTCCACCTGCGACCATCAGCAGTTGAGGAGTCCCGCCCAATGCTGCGCCCAAACCCGACCATTTTGCTTTGATTATTTGTATGAGAATTTCCTTATATCAACCGTGGAGCGGATCAAAGTGAAATTTTGGGACTTCTCAAATTTCAAGTTAACAATAAATTCTTTAAATTAAATTCAATTTTTTACAGTTTCTTGTTAGAAATAGAGTTCAGAGTGTAAATGCATTAGATCTATGGATCAATGATGCATTTACACTGGATTATGCAGACATCTAAGAAATTTTAGGGTGAATTTTTTTGAAATTTGGGAAAAACTCCAATTGCCTTATTTTCACCCTAAACATGTGGTGTATGAATGAATTATATGTTGTATAACTTGTTCTGATCTACAACTTGGTCAGATTATTTTGTTTTCTTAAAAATTTTTGTTTTATTTTGTGACCCTTCCTATGTGTAATGTAAGTTCTATTTTGACATACTGTACATAATGTGACATGATTTGATGGTTAGAATCATTTTCATGTATAATCATAGCTGTCAGGCTCTCAAATACTTGCATTTGCATGTTACAAAAAGCTATGGGCATTCATCTCCACAAGCGATATGATTATTTATTATGGTTTGATGGGTTATGAATGTGTTTTATGCTTGTTTTATCCTTTCCTATAGTTTCAACAAAAGTTCCTCAATATTTCCATCGTTTTGATAATATTTCCATTTTTTCTGTGAAAACTGAATTATTTCCGCTCTGGTCAAAATATTTCCATTTCTAGGCTGGTCGCAATATATCTCAAAATCGAAATTTAATACCTTGTTATATACTGTAATGTATATGTATGTTTTGTTTTGACGACATAGACCACCTTCAACATTCAAGTGGACGGAGTCACAGTAATTTTATGATGCTCAGTTTCATTTCCAAAGTCTAACTTATACTATTTTGTATATTTTTGCTAATTTAAGGTAAAACTGTTCCTAGTTGAAATATATTGGGATTCTACATGCACTTAACCGAGTATTTCTTTTCCTGAATTTGAGTTATGACCAACTGAATTCTGGATTTAGATGGGATACACCAATACTACTTGCCTGGGGAATATCAGACAAATATTTGCCTCAATCAGAAGCAGAGGAGTTTCAAAAAGGAAACCCAAGTACTGTCAAGCTTAAGTTGATAGAAGGTGCTGGCCATATGCCACAGGAGGATTGGTAACTAAGATTTTAGACTGTATTTGTTTCTTTTCACTTAGTATCCATATTTGTTTTTCTGAAGTATTCCAATAAACCATGTACACAGGCCTGAGAAAGTGGTTGATGCTTTGAGATTTTTTTTTTAACTACATGCTTGAAGGGCCTTGACCACTGTCTTCTGAAGGTTGGGCTTTGTACAGAATGGTATTCGGTAAAATGAAAACACAGGTTTGTAGCTTTTGATTTCTCATTTCAAATGTTCTTTATGATTTTAATTGAGTAGAGATATCAGTTTCTACATATTATCCAAACATAAAAGTATTGTTATTGCCCGGGCATGTACCGAATACATTTCAGATGGTATAATGTGATCGTCTGAGGAATACCTCTTTCAGGATGGACATGTCAGAGGAGTTGAGGATTCACCACTTCTGAGACAAAATTTATCTGATTTCTGGACAGAATGAAAATAGGATCAAATACTCATAAGAAGTCTAGAGCTTCTTCCCATCCTCCCATCCTGACACTAGCAATCTTCAAATCTTTATGCTTGAAAAATGAAATTAGTTGAGAAAGATTAGAATAAATAATATCTGCAATAGAAATAGTAACTACAATCTTTAAAACATACATACATATGTGGGAGTGTAAAATGGATATGGGTTATGTGGAATGTGGAGTGCTAGCATAATGCGCTACAGCTCACGCTCCCACTTGATTGATAGTTGTCAACCTCATGTTATATTCAACAAGAGCTGTAGGACATGAGATAGCGTGTGATGCATTCCTCTCTGGATGATGCCAGTTATGCAATATCTTTTACATCCTACATGTTGAAAAATTCAATATTTAATGTGTTCAATGATATTTTGAGCTTGATTATGATTTTTCACACACAAGGACTTCCTGCAGCTTAAGAAAACAGAAATGTATCTTAGTTCTTTGTTTTTGAATATCATGCAGATTGCAAAGGGTACGAGATAAGGAGCAATCTAACTGCCACAACAGCTCTTGCATTAGTTTCGTCCTTCATAAATGAACGAGTCTTTTTTCTTAGACTTCATGTCATCTTCGGGAGTTCTTTGGCGAACATTTGAATCGGCCTATGAAAGATATGTATTAAGTCCTTTCAAATAGAAAGAAAATGTTGGCGAATTTCCTTGTCCTGTTTTTTTACATTTGAATATAACTGCCCATGTTTTAATATTTTTATTAAAAATATTTCCCATTATTTATAAAAACAATCTAAAGGGTATTCATTTGCTAGATCCTATAGACTGTTCACCATCTTCATACCTAGACATGTGATGCACTTGTGGCTATGTAAGACCCTGCCATTTAATGAGACCTGTCTAGAGTTTCTCTTATGTCAAAAACCAATCTAATTGCATGACTGGCCATCCAATCCAGGAGAAAAGATTCTTTGGCCAGGGGGGACTTCAAAGTTTGTAGTCTCCCCACCCAAAATGTCTGACACGTACACGAATCCCTTAACCCAATCCGTGTTGAGCACTTGGTTAGTGGTTAACAAGGGTTACTTGTCAGAGATTTTGGGCCCGGGACTTCAAAGTTTGAAGTCTCCCCACCCAAAACGTCCGACAGGTACTTGAATCCCTTAACACAACCCGTGTTAAGCCCTTGGTTAGTGGTTAACAAGGGGTACTTGTCAGAGATTTTGGGCCGGGAGACTTCAAACCCAAAATGTCTGACACGTACCTGAATCCCTTAACCCAACCCGCATTAAGCCCTTGGTTGGTGGTTAACAAGGGGTACTTGTAAGACATTTTGGGAGGGGGACTACAAACTTGGGTTAGCGAATTTTCCCCCCTGATCCATGACATTGTTTTGAATGGTTAAGAAAATATACTGAAAGCTTGTGTGGCCTGCCACAGAGACTGGTTATAAAACCACATAGAGCAAGTTTCATCCATGTAGCGGAGGGTGCCCTTGAGTAGAAATGCCCTATATCCTGCTGGTAAAGCCCGCCTTGTTCAGCAGATAGGGAGGTGCTACTCAAATTTCCCTGAGTGCTGATTGACATATTTAACTTTGTAGGGCTGGCAATGATTTGGATCGACATGGAGATCCGATCCGATAGTCTTCTTGCTTATAAATCTACTTATATTTTTTTGTTTTTGGTTATTGGATGGTTCCATGGCAATTGGAAATATTTTGCTTTGACTGTAAACTAAAAAGTGAAAACTGTAACCTCAAGGGTTGAGTGCTGATGGCCAGGACTCCGCTCCAGAAAGCGCGAGAGGTTCTGAATTCAACACTCCTTGGGGCCACCCCATGGAAGTGTAACAATAAGTGGCTCACTCCACATCAAACACTGAACACTTGGCGTGTGTGGAGGGATGACTAGCGTGTCCCGGGGGACTAGTCAGGTGCTTTAAGAGGCCCGGAGACCCTTGGTTTCAAAAAATAAATAAAAGTGAAACTGTTAGAGAAGTACAACTAATATCTTTTTCAATATTCTTATGAGTGCTTTGTTCCAATCAATAGAGCAGCAAGATGATGGATGATCGGATTAGTACATTGCCGGATGACATTCTTCATTACATCATATCGTATTTGACAATGAGAGATGCAGCAAGTACCAGCATCCTTTCAAGAAGATGGAGATATCTTTGGAGAACATCTGTCCCAAGCCTCGACTTTGATGTTTTGAATATGATCGGAGACTGCTATCCCTTTAAGACAACTACGGAAGGTGGTTCTAAGGTGCCACGAAAGGAAAGGTGTGAATTTGTAAGATGGGTTGATCAGATTTTGGAGCCTCACCAGGGTCCAAGGATAGATGCATTATGTATTGGGCGAAGAGTTCGCTTGTCATATTGATCGATGGATTGAAATTGCAATAGCTAAAGGAGTTCAAGATCTTGAGCTTGATCTTCATTTTTTCAAATTATTTATGTCCCACCCAAAAGTCCCATATAATCAGCTCTACAATTTTCCTCACTGGATTTTTGCTCGAGGAGGATCCTGCTTGAAGCATTTGTCTTTAAAGTCTTGTGTCTTGAGCCTTCCGGCCATTAGATTCCAGCTGTTTCAACTCCCTTTTGTCCCTCACTTTTGAAAATGTAGTTCTGACTGAAGAACATGTGGAAAATATCTTAACCAACTGTTTATCTCTTGAATATAGAGGAGACAAAATAAGATTCTCATTCAAAAACGTTCCGCGGGCGGCTTGAAAGGTTATGTATTAGAACAAGTGACCAACAATTACAGGGGTTAACTTTTGCTCTTGGTGAACTGTCAAGCTATCTTCCTAAGCTTAAGACTATTAATGTACACACCACTTGTAATAAAGGTATGTGGAACTATTTACTCTTTGAAACCATCGAAACATTTCGATTTCGCCCGGCCATGGACGAAACCGAAACGAAACCAGTGACTTTGAACCATAGTAGTCTGTGCATCCAACACCACCTACAGTATATACCTCATCTGGGATCCCTGGGGAAGATGATCAAGTCAGCCCTTGCGAACAGCTTGATATATGCACTATCTCCCTTCAACCCTTTGAGCGAAATGCAGCAAAAGGAAGGAAATTCCATGGACGTCAGACCCCATCAGCTCAATGCCACAGAATGTGATTGTGACAGACAAGTGTTTGTCCATATCGATTATGGTTTCTGATTGTGTTTATTTTTGTTAATGAAAATTTGAAGTTCATTTGTTTGTTGCAGCTGCATCGGAGGCCGGTAAAAAGGAAAATCTTCCCTACTAAGAACCTCAAGAAAAAACTTATAGATGTAAGGCAGAAGGCATCCAAGCGCCCTCATAATCATCTCAAGGAAGTCGAGATGTATGGGTTTCAAGGGTATCAGAATGAAATTGAGTTTGCAGTATATTTGCTCAACAATGCAATTGCACTGGAGAAGATGAAAATTGACCCGGAACTGCTAATCTATCATGGTAATGCTGAATGGGTGCTTTTGAAAGATGATTGGTGGTTTGAAGCCAGACAAAACAGAGTTCGCAGATTGCTCCGCAGAGAAGTCCCCTCCACTACTGAGCTAGTGATCTTGTGATCGACCTTATATAAGAACCTTCTTTTTAATTTATCAACAGTCTAATGATCCTGTGAGACCCTATAAGAACCTTCTTTTTTATCAGAACTGTTGAGCCCCATTACATTTTTTGTCTCTCGGCTGTTATTTTGGCAAAACAACGAATCTTTGATGATAATTCGTTGATGATGGACGTTCAAGGACGTCCATATATGAGCCACGTCGGACACACTTAGTGACTACTGATAGGTGGACCTATGGACCAGAAATCAGCTTGATTGGTGATTTTTAACCGTTGGATTTTATTCTTTTTCATGGGTTGATTTTAACATGTGGCACACTCTTGGAGACTGCTGATTGTATGTATTTATGTTTGGTCCATCTCTAGGCGGACCTACAAACCAAAAATCACCCTGATTAATGCTTTCGAACTGTCTGATTAAAGTATTTTTCATGGGATTACATTTACCCGTGGGATTCAAGCATTATCTGAGGTACTAAGATCCAAAGGTTAGAAATCGCAGATCAAGCTGATTTGAGGTATTTAGGTCCACTTAGGGATGGGCCAAACATCCATATGGTCAATAGTCTTTGAAAATGTGCCATATGGCTCATACTGTGGTCCATCCCTCATTAAAGATTTATGGGTTGTTATAACTTATATGTTCACCAGTTCGTTGGACAACACTACAATTATCCAGGTTAGTATTCCATCCTATGTTTGAAAACTCGCGAGTCGACTTGGCATACAAACTCGGATTTTCCGGTTTTGCCGGGTTGACTTGGACACTCGAACGCGTCGACTCAAATCGCGGCCTAGTTGACTCGAAACTCAATGTTTTTTTAAATTTTAAAGCGTTTTTATATATTTTATAAATTTTCAAAGGTTTTTTAAGAAATATTATATTTATATACTAAAATATTTATTAATTAATTTACTGACTCGACGAGTCGACTCCCGAATCATTGAGGTGACTCGACCCGATGGACTTCTGAGTTCCGAGTTTTAAAACATTGATGCTATCTTCACCAATTATACTGAAGCAAACACCTGACGAGTTTAAGCACGAGTCCTCGGTTCGTCTGGTTGCATGACAGTCTACCTAACAATCATAATATTATTTGATCAATCGATTCTAGTCAAACCATCAACCTCCCGAGGAACTCCACCTCCAATAGGGGCTATATGGGTATTAAGATATCTTCACGATTCTTAAGTTAACACAATTTTCAAAGAAATTTTTTGAGAGGGCATGTTAGCTTGACAGTATCATCGACACACTATATCATTATTTATTTCTACTTTGGGATAATCTCTTACCAGAGGAAACCTTCTATTGGTGAGACTTCTATTTTAAGAGATGAGACTTCTATTTTAATAGAAGGGGAGAGAAGCATTGTAATAGAACAATTATTTTAGTAGATTGCCCGTCACTCTAAATCATAGATGTAATCACTCGAATCTGGCGATGAACCAGATAAAAAAATAGTTCTCTATCTTTCTTTTTTCTTTCTTCTTTTTTGTTTTTCTCTTATGATTGCTTTATCTTATTATTTGTGGTATGCAAATCCTGAGGAAAACCGACGAACGCAGCAACGAATACCAGATTTGCAAACCCAAAAAATTGGGTTGGGTTACGTTGACTCGTGCTTTTTGTGGCTCATAAAATAACTCATGCACGTGGGGCCCACCTATAGACGAGTTAAGAGCTGGTTTTTGGTGATGATATTCTAAAAATCAGATCATTCCAACATTTGTAGCCTTATGAAAATTGGATTCCAAATTGAAAAAAATTGAATGGTACATTTTTTCTCCATTTGATTTAGGTCCATATTTGTTCGGCCGAAATTTAAAACCTTGATGTGGACTTCAACGTACCAGTGAAAATGGACAATCCAAAATTATTTAAAACCTTGACGTGGACTTCAACTTACAAGTGAAAATAGACGATCCAAAATTTTGCAACTTGCATTCCACTTTTCACAAAATCTGTGGGAAGATTTGCTGATTTTTGAGCCACAAGGCTTCAAATGTCTGAATTTGCTGATTTTTGGAGGGAAGATCTTCTTAGTGAGAAAATTTTCCTCACCACTATTTCCTTTTCCGCGTGTCCCATGTGCATGCCCATATTGCAGGATAAAACTTTGATGACAGGGCAGCAGATCACGGCACGTGTATTTTGTACGGACCGGTCACTTCGGCCTCTCCACACACGTACTCGGATGAGTACTTGAGTGCTTTTTGCTAAAACACGAGTAAAACTTCTGTCACAATGGGATTGCAAATCACACAAAACACAGCCAATGAGTTCTCGGCACGTACACCTAAAAAGCAAAATCACATGGGTACGTTGCAAAGCATTGTGTACGTGCCGAAAACTCATTGGCTGTGTTTTGTGTGATTTACAATTTCGTGTGATGGAAGTTTTACTCCTAAAACACTCACCCGTGTACGTTTGCGGTGAGGCCGGGGTGGTCCAACCGTACAAAATCCAGGTGCCGTAATCTGCTGCCCTGTCATCTCCTTCGATGACAGGGCCCCGTCATCGAAGTTTTACTCCCATATTGCACTATAGATTAATTTTCCACCCCAGGTTAAATCAGGAAAAGATCTCAAAATCTGTGGTTGTACTTGATCTGGCACAAATGTCAAAGCTAAAGCAACACCGGATCAAAACCCCTCTCGAAATTCGGGGACAAAGAGGGAGATTCAGAGCCATTTATTTCAAAGAGAGAATCCTAGCCGTCAGATTTAAATAGAAAATGACCGTCCATTTTTTTTTTCTTCTGTGGAGGCATCACACGCGACAGAAATTAATTAATGGGTCTTCCGTCTTATTCATTGAAGAATTCCATGGTAAATCGAAGAACAGATATTTCCGTCTCGCGATAAATTGCATTTTTCACGAGACGACAAAGAGAATCCGAAATATTATTATTTAATCTTTTTTTTCTTTTGAAAAAAAAGGCATAATATCTAAAACGATGTTTGGTTGCTGGCATTGCTCTGTCCTTGATAGAGCAAATTTGGGATCAGAATTATCCAGCATCTGGCTTGCACAATTATGGGGCTGTGAAATATATTTACCATGGTTTTAAAAACGGCCGTTTAAATGGTTTTAACAGCCGTTTAAACGGTAACATCCCAAGCCCGTTTAACATGTTTTAACGTTTTTGAATTTAACGGCCGTTAAAATCGTTTAAACAGCCGTTAAATTCTGAAAAATTTTGTGAAAAAATGACCGTTTAATCCGTTTAATTTCCGTTAAAATCTGTTAAATTCTTTTTTTTTTTTTTTTTTAATTTTTAAATTTCAAAATTTGAATTTCAGCACCATTTTTTTCTATTTTTTTCCGTTAAAATCATTAAAATCCTTTTAATTATATTTTTATTTTCCATTTTTGCCACTCGCCGTTTCAATCTGTTTTAACGGTAACGCCACCCGTTGTTTAACCGCTGAAACAGCCTCCTTTAAACCTTGATATTTACCCTCCAAAATGCGCATTTTATGTTTTTCCACAATCATCAATCAAGCTGATTTTTGATTTGTCTTTTATTGGTGGGCCCCACTACTATAATTGATGAGAGTGATAGATGGGGATGGGTGGGACCGTGGGAGTATATAGGGTTTTTTTTAAGTCTTTTTTGACTTGAAAAAAAACACTTTTTAGGTATATTTTAAGATTACACAAAAAAAAAAAAGTATCTTTTATTAAAAACAAATTTGGCTCAGAAAATATATTTTCATGGAATAAGTACTTTAAAAAAGGACCATTCAAACAATCTGTTAATTTGAAAAAGTCTTTTGTGAAAAATAAAAGACTTTTCGGGTCCAAAAATGTCGATGCAAACTGACCCTTAATTTTAGCACTAAAAGCTTAAAGAGCTTAATTTAAGTGCTAAAAGCTTAAGTACTTAATTTTTGTAAATTAAGATGGCTGCGTAAAGGTCCTTATAAGGGTATAAAATCGGCCGGGTTAGATACTCAAAACTAATGCCCAAGCCCAGCCAGCATAACGGGTTGGGCTGCGGGTGGGCGGGTAACATTTACACCCCTAGGTCCTTATGTCTGAAAATTATGACAAGGACATAATGAGTATTTTAAAATATTTATTAGGATATTTTTATAATTAATTTAATGAAAATGCTTTGATATAAATGTATATTGGGTATTTTGAGAGAATCTTCAAACCTTTTAAAAATTTCATCACTTACTGCATTCAACGAAAAATGTCTCACCGCATAACTGAGTAGGGAGAACAACTAAAAAAGGTCCCTCTTGAGTCAAACCCATTTGGTAAGATGATCGATGTAGCAAGGAAAACTCAATGTATGTATGAAGGTGCCAGCTTGCTCAGTTGGTAAAGTTTGTGGGTGATGATCTCATAGACCTGGATTCAAAACCTGTCTTTACCGAGTTACTGATCTCTTTAAAAGTAAGCTTACCTATAAAAAAAAAAGAAAAACTCAATGTATGGTTGGATTGTCCAACATAATCTCTATGTGGGCCCAATCACCGGGTGTAAGAATTGGATGTAAGAAATAGGTATTCTAGACAAACTCTGAAAATCATTGAATCTCAATAATACTGAATTTCTAGTGGTTACCGGATGGTTTGGATCATCATTAATGCAAAGTGTCTTTATATTCTCTTAGTGGGCCCACCACTATAATGTCTTTATTTTTTTGGAAGGGGACTTCTAACAAAAACTGTTTCTTTGTTTTTTTTATGTTCATTGAGTTAGCAAAATTTAAAAAGTCCTTTTTTTTTTACTTGAAAACAGCTTTCAGCTATTTTTTTTATAAAAATACTTGTTGGCTTAAAAAAATATATTTTTATAGAATAAATACATCTGTGTTGGAAAAAGCATTTTTGGGAACCTATTGAACAAAAATATGAGACCATTGGATTCAAAAGATCTGCAGTTTACGTGGCAATAACTATTTTACCCTTTGCAGTTGTTGACTTGTAAACTGTGGATCTCTTGAATCGAACGGTCAATGGCCCCAACAGCACATATTTTTGTCTGGCTATTCATGGGGTAGTACGACTCTATTATAGATAGAAACTAGGGGTGTCAATTTTACCCGTTTAACCGGAACCAAATAGGAATTGAAACAGATAACACCGGTTCCAATTCCATATCTTTTGGGAACCGATTAAAAGAGAACCGGAATTGGAACCGAACCAAAAGTAATAGTTTCGGTTCTGGGTAGTTTAATATGGAACCGAAACCGATAGAAACCGGAACTGAACCGATAAGAACCATAATCGATATATGAATATAGTGTTAAAACTCTCATGTTATCAAGATTGGACCCAATATACCCGGAACTGGAACCGGACCAATAGTAACTACATAATCCGTTCCGGTTCCGAATCCATCTTTTTGACCCGTAACAAATATTGGACAAATCTAGTCTGCAATTGTTTACATACTTAGAAGTATGCAAACATTATATCCACCATTGAATGCTCCTTGAAAAACGTGTTTTTAATTTATAAAATATTTTATTTTTGAAAACATTAAATAACTCATTTTTTCAAGGGAAATCCAACAGTATTGACAATGTTTACATACTTTTAAGTCTGTAAACAGTTGCAGACTAGATTTGTCCACAAATATTAATGCTGTTGTACTGCAATACCAATCAGGAATCAACATGTGGTTCCGTACAACCGTGTGTGTGGGAAAATTTGAGCATTATTTGGGTCACGCAAATCCAAAGGTTATAAATCACTAATCAGGTTGATTTTGGGTATGTAGTTCCACCTAAGAATGGACCAAACATCCATACGGTCAGTGGTCTCTAAGAGTGTGCCTCATGGCACATAATGTGTTCTAGCATCAACGTTGATGGCGGACGGACGTCCGTCAACAAACTTCTGCTCGTGTTTTGATTAGTAAACTCATCTGATCAGATCGTGAATAAGATGGAAAATGCAGCCGTACATGATTTTGATCAGTGAACTGAGAAATTAACCATTCTTGATGAAAATCACCAATTAAAATGACTTTTGATGTGTAGATCCATCAAGAGATGGATCAAACATCCATAAGGTCAGTGGACCCTAAATAGAGCTCCACGGGTGACATCAAACTCGGGCTCTAATAAACCATTATTAGTAACCCCATCTCAGATCGTACATGCTTTTATCAATAACCCTGTCTCGTTGGCGTGTCCCCCTTTCACAGGGCGACTTATGATATGTCTAGTGTCGCTCTCTCAGATACTGATGCCGTAACGATTCAGTTCTGAAGAATAAGCAGGTTATACGGCGACGCGGCTCCATACCCGGTACAAAAATTATTGTATGGGGCTGAAAGAAGATTTTGACAGATGATTTTGTAAGCATGGGTTCAAGGCTTTTTAGTCACTAGTTTGTGCCTTGAGGTATGTGTCTTTGTCAATCTCACCTTTCAAAAATACCACGTGGCATACTTTTTCGGGCACCGACAATTGGATGTTTGACCCATGGTTTTAAAAACGACTATTTAAACAGTTTTAACGGCCGTTTAAACGGTAACGCCCCAAGCCAGTTTCCGTTAAAACCGCTTAAACACGTTTTATCATTTTTGAATAAAATGGCCGTTTTATTTTATTTTATTTTAACGGCCGTTAAAATCGTTTAAACAGCCGTTTAATTCTGAAAAAAATTGTTAAAAAATGGCCGTTATATCCGTTTAATTTCCGTTAAAATCCATTTTTTTTTAAAATTTTCAAATTTCAAAATTTGAATTTCAGTGCCATTTTTTCCGTCTTTTTCCGTTAAAATCATTAAAATCCGTTTAATTCCTTTAAATTCCATTTTTTCTCCTTTTTGCCACTGGCTGTTTCAATCCATTTTAATGGCCGTTTAAACCGTAACGCCCCCAGTCTGTTTAACCATTAAAACGGCCTCCTTTAAACCTTGGTTTGACCCATCCCTTGGTGGATATAGATTATAGAGGAAATCCCATGATTGGTGATTTTTATTCGTTGGATTTAAGTACCACAAAAATTCTAAAATCTAGCGGCTTGAAATCACCCATGAAAATGTATGAATCCTATAGCCAAAATCACCAATCATGCTAATTTGCAGGTCCATCAAGGGGTGTCCCAAATATCTATAGGATAGGGGGCCCAAAGAGTTTTCCACATGACATTTTTTTAAGGGTAATGCCCATTGGATTTCATAATTTTTCTCAAAGGTAGAGGTGGTTATAATCGGACGGTGAAGATTTCATACCTAACCTTTATTATTGTAAATCAGTGACACATGTTGAATATACATGTGTTGGATGAGAATTACATTAGTGTTAATTACCATTTTAAGATTTTATAAATAGACAACCATCCACTCAATTTTGAAAATTAAAGAATGTGGGGATTCTTGCACCACGCAGCAGCTTGTCGTTGGCGTCTAAAAAATGCAACATTAATGGAGAATCAATTTATTTGAAATGACTAGAATGATATTTACGTCATTTTAAATAATTAGGGTAGTTTGGTCTTTAAATTATGTTGTTAGGGAAATTTTAGTCGCACCCCATGAATTGTGAAGGCCCCCTATGACAGCTGTCATCACTTTTTTCACTTATTTGGGCACTGACGACCACCGTTGGATTCTGAGTTAATTAGCATTGAACTGAGTAAAGGAACCCAAGACTCTCAAAAGTATGGAAGCAATCAATGTTGTAAAACTCGGAACTCAGACTCGACTGTCGAGTCACCTTGATGATTCGGGAGCTGACTCAGCAAGTCATTAAATTAATTATTAAATATTTAAATATATACAGATAATATTTAAAAAACTTTAAAAAATCATAAAATTTATAAAAAATGTTAAAAATTTTTAGAAATTATAAAAAAAAACATTGGGTTTCGAGTCGACTCGGCAGAGTTTCCACGTCAACCTACCAAGGCTTGCCAATCTGATCAGTTTGTTCGACTCGGAGAGTTGATGGAAGCAATTGCAAAAGAGTAAAGGCTTCCTAAGAATGAACATATGTGGTGCGGCGTACCTTCTCTGAAGTAGACTTCTGCGCCTACTATTTTGCGAAGATTGGGACTAAGATAGGCCGGTTTCTGATCTCAGAAACCTTCTTTATGTGGATATTTTGGGACGTGCTGATCTCAGATTTCTCCCTCTTGGTTCTACTACAAGAAAATAGGGTACTAGCGGTGGCTGCGTGCGGCAGCAGGTAAATGTTACGGAAACCGCTGGTAAAGCCTTTAGCGGCGGCCACCACTAAAAATCAATTTTCTAGTAAAATTTTAGATTAAAAAAACAATTAGATTGTGTAAATTCTCGTGAGACGAGAAAAAAATGGTAGAGCGAAGAGGAAGAGTGAAGGGGGTGGGCCCGACCGATCACATCAAAGTGAGGAAAAGCAGAATCACGGATCCACAAAATTCCAAGCCATCCAGCCCAAAGATAACAGAAAAATCCAGTCACGGACGGACAAGACCGAGACGCACACCTTCCCCTCTCCACACCTCTACAAGTCCTACTACCCACATTGACACCCACCTCACATGCACGCCTTGCTGTATTGTTTATCCAAACACCCCCCCTCAGCTTCCATTATTCTCACTCTCCTCTCCCTTTCTCTCATCCTCTTAGTACCATTTCCAATCTTATGTGGGCCGGGTTCTTTCGATCTTTCTTATTTCTTTTTATTATCTTCACCTCCCCCCATTCCCCCCTATAATTTGTCACAACATATACATGCCTTTGTGCAATATTACTAGGTGGTGCATGTACATACGCTTGTACATGCATGCATGCATACATACATACACGTGTTTAAGTCTTAGTACCCCTCTAATTAAAAACAAGCATATGGGTAATTCTTACATGTCTTTTTTTCTTTTGAAACCGTGGGTATACGGGCCTATATATTAGAGCACTCGACTAGTCCCCCGAGGCACGATAGCTAGTCACCCCTTCCACACGTGCCGGAGTGTCCTGGGAGAGTTGGACTAAGCCATTTATTACCCTACTATTTCCATATAGGATGCTTTATATGGAAAATATGAGGATTGAGAGCTCACATACATGAAATGACATAGTAGAATAATGGAAAAAAAGAGCAACACAACATGAAATCAATCCAATTGAATGACCATAACTAGCCAATCTATCAATTTTTATCCAAGTTAAGAAAGAATATGCATGGCGATATACATGGCGAACAATTAACCACAAAAAGACACGATTATCAATCAGATGAATTACAATATAATGATCCAATGGATGTTGAACAACCGCAAAAAGACAAGATTATCGATCAGATGAATTACGATATATATATAAACATCCAACGGAACTTGTCGACAAGTACATTCACCTCCATGATGCATTAGTACGACGTATAATGTTGTGCGGGTATAGACCATAGTTCCAGTCTATAAAACTAGCCATACATCATATCCATCATACACAATTTTATTACCATGCATAGATTTACCCATGCATCCAAAATATATCTTACACATATAACAAGAAGCAAGAAGATAATATTGATAATAACAACAATAATAAGAGAAATAAGAAAGAGATGGATTCATGTATTTGTAAGGTATTTGCCAACTTGCAAGATTTGGCAGCTGCCTTCATAGACTTGCCATGTTCACGTGATCTGTTTCTAGGGTTTGTTTTTACACTCCTCACTCTCTATAAATGACCTAAACGTCTACTCCCATACAGTACCCCCAATCCTCACAGCCATGGATTCCTCCAAGATCTCAGCTCTCCTTCTAATTTGCATGCTCTTCGTCTCCTCAGTCACCCCCATCCTTGGCTGTGGTTACTGTTCCAAGCCCCCTCACAAGCCCAAGGACCCCAAAGGAAAGCCTCCTAAGGGTCCTATCACTCTCCCTCCCATTGTTAAGCCTCCGATCACCCTCCCACCTATCGTAAAACCACCCGTAACACTTCCTCCAGTGACGCTCCCTCCTATCGTGAAACCACCCGTAACACTTCCTCCCGTGACACTCCCTCCTATCGTGAAACCACCTGTGACTCTCCCTCCTGGTATTCTCCCTCCCGGGGTACTTCCACCTGTGACTCTCCCTCCTGGTATTCTCCCTCCCGGGGTACTTCCACCTGTGACTCTCCCTCCTGGTATTCTCCCTCCCGGGGTACTTCCACCTGTTGTTACTCCACCGGTGACACTACCTCCGGTGACAGGAAATCCACCCAAGGAAAATCCTTGCCCATCACCTCCAGCGAAGGAGACATGCCCAATTGACACTCTCAAGCTCGGCGCATGTGTCGATCTGCTCGGTGGGCTAGTGCACATTGGTCTTGGAGACCCAGCGGTTAACGAGTGCTGCCCTGTGCTTCAAGGGCTCGTCGAACTTGAAGCTGCAGTCTGCTTGTGCACCACTCTCAAGCTCAAGCTCCTCAACCTCAATATTTTCGTCCCAATTGCACTTCAACTTCTTGTTACCTGTGGGAAGACACCTCCTCCTGGCTACACCTGCTCGCTTTAGATCTAAGTTAAGTACGCAATATCTATAAATCTAACACTAAAGTTTCAAATTAAATTAATGTAATGGTCAATCAATTGCACTGCTAGTTTGCTCTTAATCTTAGCTTGCTTAATTATGTTTGAAATGATTAGCGGATAATTTTTTTAAAAAAAAAATTTTGTATTGTTTATCAACACATGCACGTTATATATGCGTACCTGCTATATTGAAACGGCGATCATGTCGCCAATGATCGCGCCACATATACCCATGGTTTAGGCTTTGGTTTTAAAAAGTAACCATGGGTATATGCGGCGCGGTGCGCAATCATTCGCGCATTATCGCCACTTCAAAAATTATATTATATGTTTACAGGATCTCCAAAAACAACCTTTTTTTGACAACCAAATTTCCACACCGCTTCTCGGGTTTGGTTTCGGAGAATCCAACTGTGATTGATAATGCTGAGTTGGCATTCGCTTTTGGCAAAGCAAAACCACCGCTGGATATTCTTGAAATCCACGCCGGAGAAGAGTTGTGGAACATTTTTGGAATCCACGCCTGAGAAGAATTGTAGAACTTTGGTTGACAAAAAAGTTGTGCACGGATCACTAACCCTTCTTGGATGGATCTTCAAACGTTAATGAAGTCGGAGTTGGAACAGTTTGGGTCGCCCCAGACAATGTATAGATTGAAAAATCCATCTGATTTGAGTTACATGTTTCGAACAATGAAGCTGAATATGAGACAATGAACATAGCTCAGAGCTCAGCACCCAAGTATGTACTATTTATCGTACAAGTACTACCCCCCCATGTGTCGAATCCATGCACCTTTGTACCCATAGCTAGCTACAAGATGCCACAGGGCCCAATTTTGCAGGACATCTATGTACTTCAAAAAAACAAAAAATTAAAGGTGTTAACTCAATTTAAACTCTATTGAGGTTACTTTATTTTAATCATGGTTTAACATGGGTTAGAGCTTATTTATTAGATACGTGTTCTACAATGAAGAGGGGGTCTCCTAGTAAGAATATGCACCATTTGTACAACGTAATGGAGTATGACACACAAGGCGATTATAACGGCGTTATTATTAACGGGTTATAATGGAAATTATTATTAAAAGTTAAGAGCTTAATATAAATTACTTTGATTTGATTAGGTGGTATTTGCTGATTAGATTTTATGATGTTTGTGGTTGCAGGTCATTAGATTGATAGATGAATGGATGAGATCGACATGAGAGGATGTCGACACCACTCATGTTTTTCTTTCTTTTTCTCCTGATTGATGCAACTGTTGTTGTTTGGCTTTATTGTACACAATTGTTTTTATGCGATTGTTGCATGTGTGGTTTGTCTTTCCCAAGCAAAGATGCTTTATTTTTATTTTTATTTTTATTTTTATTTTTATTTTTTTGTAATATTTAATTTTCTTGGATTCTCGTTGGGTACATGGTGGTTGGTTCCAAGGTTTAAGAGGGGCTGTCATAACGGTATAACGGACTTGAAGCGTTACCATTTTTCCATTATAACGGTGGTTATAACAGATTGTAACACACACATGGCATGGCATGGGCAAAAACAAAAAAAATTGGAAAAAATAATGGAAAATTACGGCGCATTTCAAATTTGAATATTAAATTTTCAATAAAATTTATAATTGAAATAACAGTTGTTTTTTTTACAATATTTTTTCAAAAAATAACGGTCGTTATTTTTGTTATAACGGCCGTATTTTAAACCATGGTTGGTTCTGTGATAAAGCTTTATGTCCTGTGCTTTAATGTGTAAACGAGGAAAAAAAATCCGCTGTGACGTGGGTGACTGGGTGGCTCCAAAGGGAATGTTTGTCTCTATCAACCTGACCTACTAATAATAGAGTAAACCTTCGCTCACAGCCCACAATATGAGCCATGTGGCACTCTTAGAGGGCGTTGACTGTATTGATGTTTGGCCAGTCCTTTGATGGACCTGCAAACCAAAAATTAGCATGATTAGTGATTTACAACCTTTGGATCTTTGCTCCCAAAAAAAACATGCTCAATAATGCTCAAATTCCTACTGTTAAAATTAACCCATGAAAATAACTTCAATCCTTAGAAATCACTGATCAGGTTTATTTTTGGTTTGTAATTCCACATAGTGATTGGCTAAACATCCATACGGTCAGAGTCCACTAAAAGTGTCACGTAGCTCGTATTGTGGGCTGTGATCGGCTTCGCTCACAGCATGGGAAGGTTTGACGAGTGAGAAAAGTAATAGGTTAAAGACGGTGAGAAAAGTAAATCGAAGCCTAATAAATGGAGGTGTCGTTCCTCCATTTACTCTTCGCTTCTTGAGTTGGGAAATTTTCAACGCGCTTTGACGAGTCACCCCAACTTACACTTGAAGGACTTTGATGGTGACACGAGAGTGAATTGAAATTTCCAAGAATTTGATAGAGGAGGAGTTCAGAAAGGGTCGCCTCCACGGGCACCAACGTCTTTCAGCTGGCACCCCCACTTGGACCAAAATGGGCCCAACCCTTCCTCCTTCGTTTGGGCACCCACACATCTCTTCTCTCTCTCTACTGTAATTTTCATTCTCTCTCTCTCTCTCTCTCTCTCTCTCTCTCTCGGCCATAGGGACTATGTAGCCCACGGCTTGAGCGAGAGAGAGAGTGAGAGAAGGAGAGTAAGAGGAGAGATAGGGAGAGCAGTGAGGGATGGGAGAGGAAAGAGTTACAGTAGAGAGAGAGAGAGATGAGACAAAGAGATGGGGTCGGTGCCCACACTGGAGAGGGGTATTTTGGTCCAAGTGGCGTGACCGTAGAGCGACCCGAAACTTTCGAAAGAGATTTGAGCCATATGGAGAGAGAGAGACTTCTGACACGGCGAGGCACAATACGTGCCACCTGGCACAATCTTAGTGGACGCTTATCGTATGGATGTTGGACAAGCTTTGAGTCACTTCACTTTCCATTCAGAGGTTACTGTAACAAGTACAAATAAGAGAGAGATTGTGGTAACACTAACAACTAACCAGTACAGATAAGTGAGAGATAGAGGGATAAAACTTTGATGACTGGCCGTGTCATTGAAGGAGATGACAGGGCAGCAGATCTCGTCATGTGTAATTTGTACGGACTAGTCACCTCGGCCTCACCACACACGTACCCAGGAGAGTATTTGAGTGTTTTTTGCCAAAACATTCACCTGTGTATGTGTGCGGAGGCCGAGGTGGTCCAACCGTACAAAATCCAGGTGCCGTCCCCTGTCATCTCCTTCGATGACATGGCCTGTCATCGAAGTTTTACTCAGAGATAGAGTAAACTTTACCGCCTTAAATGACCGCTTACAATATGAGCCCCGTAGCATACTTTTGTGATTTCTAAGCGTTGGATTGGAGTCATTTTCATGGGTTGATTTTTACCTTGTGAATTGAGCATTATGGGTCATTATTTGGATACAAGGATCCAAAGGTTTGAAATTACTACTCGGGTTGCTTTTTGGGGGTTGGCCAAACATCTATATGGTTTGCATCATCTAAAATATGCCACCTGGTTCATATTGTGGGCGGTCGTCGGGGGCAGTTATCTAGGGCAGTCAGCGAATTTTTAGTAGAGAGAGAGGGCGAGGGAACACACCTCACCTTTCATGAGTAAAGCTTCCATGACCATAGACTGTCATGGAAGCCGCTAACCGCCAAAATATGAGCCATGTGGCATATTCTTAGAGTATACTAACCGTATGGATGTTTGGTGGCCAATCCCTAGACGGACCTACAGACAAAAAATCAACCTGATTGTGATTTCTAAGCGTTGGATTGGAGTCATTTTCATGGGTTGAATTTAAATGTAGGAATTTGAGCATTATTGACAATTATTTGGAGGACAAATATCCGAAGGTTTGAAATCACTAATCTGGATGCTTTTTGGTTTGTAGGTCACTTAGGGATTGGTCAAACATCCATACGGTCATTGTCCTCTGAGTGTGTGACATGTGGCTCATATTGTGGAGCTTACCCATCCAATGTAGTGCTAGTGGTCAGACAATTGAATGATCAAAATCAATTCACCCATTCCATCAGCTATTTTCTCCAAAAATATATAGCTAGCATTCTTCATTATTTTTCTCAAATTATTGTTTCAGCTAGTGGAAGTAGAAACCATGGTTTAAAAAAACAGCATTTAAACGGGTTTTAACGGCCGTAAAAACAGTAAGGCCCCAAGCCCATTACGTTAAAAATCGTTTTTACACTTTGAAAAAAACATACGTCAGTTTTTTCATTTTAATGGCCGTTAAAATTGTTTTAACAGCCGTTAAATTATGGAAAATTTTGTGAAAAAATTGACGTTAGATCCGTTAAATTCCATTAAAGTCAATTTTTTTTTTTTTTTGAATTTACAATTTCAGCCCCATTTTTTCTGCTAAAATTGTTAAAATCCGTTAAATTTCATTTTTTTCATTTTTGCCCCTGGCCGTTTCAATCCCTTTTGATGGTTTTAACGGTAACGGTAACGCCTCAGTCCGTTCCACCCTTAAAACGGCCACCTTTAAACGTTGGTAGAAACTAGGAAGTAAGGCACATTGTTTTGGGAGGTAACCATAGGGATCCAGTCCTTTATCTTCTGTCCTACTTTTTTTTGCCAAAAGAGAATTATAGGGTATAGGACATGGCCTAGTGTGGGTGGGACCCCTTAAGCTTTGGCACACGAGCCTTGTTTGTCCCTTCTCCCACAAAAACATGTGATGTTTGTTGATGGGGTGACTGCTGTTTGGAATCTATGGATTTCATAGATTTCTGTATTATTCTCTCAGGATATATTAAATTAATTAATATTTTAATATAAGGTTTAAAAGGTATAACGGACTGGGGACGTTACCGTTTTTTTCCGTTATAACGAAAATAACGCTCAGGGGCAAAAATGGAAAATGTCAGAAATAACGGAAAAAATGGCTGGTGGAGTTCAAATTTTGAAATTTGAAATTCATATTTTCAAAAAATAGAAAATAACGGGAAAAAAATGAAAAAATAACGGAAAATAATAAAAATAACGGCCGTTTTTCCTCAAAAATTTCCAGAATATAGCGGTCCTTATTTTTGTTATAACGGAAAATAACGGCCGTTATTTTCTGGGCGTTTTAACTGTACATAACGTAACGGGGGAGATCCGAATCCATTATAACGGCCGTTTTTTAAACCATGATTTAATATAAGAGAAGAATAGTGAAACCAACAAAGATCAGTCAGAATTGTACATCCCAACACTTGAAACCAAACTATATAACGAACCAGTTCAGTTGTCGCCCCCTCTAATAGGCTTCATATTAGATGGCTGAGATGTTATCCGCAATTGGGACAGTAGATCTCAGCCACTGACACCCTATTTGGGCAAATGCTTTGTGGGGGAGTGCCATTGGCACGGGCCACCCACTAGTAATAATATATAAGTGCTACTTATATACCATATTATTAAGTGGAAATTAATAGGGATGGCATCCAAACCCATATTCTACGGGTTTGGTTCTCAATTATAATCCATATTAAACGGGTAGGGTAGATCTAGGGACCTGACCTATGTCAGATTTGGTTTAGGTTGGAAGATGTATTTAGGTGTAGAATCTGGGTCGGATCTAATATGGGCCTTGGATTCAATCGAATCCTTACTTTGACAAGAGATCTGTCGGAGAAAATACACGGTACCTTGTGGAGTCTCACCATACAGTAGGTTGGTAGAAATTTTCAGACCTACAGAAGAACGACAGAAGAGAATTTAAGTACGTTGTGTAGTATGTACAACCAGATGAATCCTTGTACAATATACGAGTAAGATCATCATAAAATTGAGGATACGACATAACTGGATCAGTAAATCAGGTATAAAAAGAGGCAAGGCATCGCCTGCTTTGTTGACTTCTCCATACTGATCTTGAAGTGCACTTGCAAAACAACCAGTGTTTCACCATGTTCTCAATAAAAAACCTCCTATCAATTTGTGTCTTTGAGGAACCATCCGTGTTAATCAACCACACGAGGTATACACCTGCAAGCTTTAGGAATTTTGGGGAAAAAACTTATTTCGATATTCCAACTGTTAAAGAATTCACGGTTAGCCAGTGTCAGCAACTGTCTTTGTGCACTGGGAATTTAAGTTGGACTGATGCTTTCATTTTTGCAATGGTATAATCTCTGGTTAAAGGCATTTACTGGTTCTCCTATGGAAAAAAATAAAAAAACTATTTTTATGTTTCTGAAGCTTTAGAGAGAGAGAGAGAGAGAGAGAGAGAGAGAGAGAGAGAGAGAGAGAGAGAGACTTGAAAGTGGGGGAGAAATTCAGCAAAATAAATTAGTGGGGTGTTTTCACAATTTTTGGGGATCAAATAGAATTTCCCATACTATCAAGGCAAATGCCTAAGTAGGCCATTTTTGCCCCTCATTTCATCAAGCCCCATGGGCAAATGTGACTTTGTCAACTTTACCATTCTCCTTTCTACACCCCTCCAAGGGAGCGCTTCGGAACGAGAAGTAAAAGCACTTCTACTTGTAGAAGTTACTAGTTGATTTTTTACCTCCAAAAAAGTCATAGAAATTAAAAGCGTCAGGAGACCTTTTAATTTTTGAAAAGTAATTTCTCTCTCGAGTTAAAAGCTAAAAAATTTAGTTTCAGTTTTAAGTTAGTTTTTAACTTTTCAAAAGTTAAAATATGAAACACGTCCGAACTAGCTTTTTTTACTTTTTGGCTTATAAAAGTCAGTAAGTTACTTTTTTTGTGTTACCAAACGCCCCCTAAACTAAGGGTCGCTCTACGGACGTCCACGCCATTCGGCCGGGCACCCACAATAGACCAAAATGCCCCCCTTTCAATTTGGGCACCCCACCCCTTGTCCATCGTCTCTCTCTCTCTCTCTCTCTTTCTCTCTTTGCTTTTAGCTCCCACGACGCTGAACTGCCATTGGGACTATGTAGCCCATGACCAGGAGAGAGAGAGAGAGAGAGAGAGAGAGAGAGAGAGAGAAAGTTGCAGGAGAGAGAGAGAGAGAAAACGAAGGAGAAGGGGTGGGGTGCCCAAATGGAAGGAAAGGCATTTTCGACCATTGTGGGTGCCCAGCCGAATGGCGTGCGTGCCCGTAGAGCGACCCCCAAAACTACTTTTGGACTGAAACCTTCCTCTTTTGCCCTTTTTCATAAGGACACTACAATCATGCATATGCTTTCCACCATATTGACTTAAGAAAGTTCACAAGGGACAAGTCTTTGGAGGGAGTGTCCTAATACATCATAAAAATGACTTTCCTGAGGACGTTTGGACGAAGTTCAAAAATAATAGTTTTGTAATCATAACAAAATCCCTGCTTATCAAGATGGTCAGAACAGTTTGTGAATTATAAAGTCAATTTTAATTGAGGTATATGGGTTTTGAACCCAAGACCTCATTGAGACTTTTATTAACTAATCTAATAATATAATAGAGTTATATGAGACTAGTGGAGTAATAAACATAATAAAAATAAAGCATAAATCAAAGACAACAACACAACACCAGGGTCGTCTCAACCATAAGGCCAGTAAGGCAGTCGCCCTAGGCCCCATGTGAGAGAAGGCCCCCAGCCCAGGTGAGCAAAGACCCCAGTCCACTAACCGCATGGATGTTTAGCCCACCCCTTGTTGGACATACAAACCAAATATTAACTTGATTGGTCATCTCTAGCCATAGATTTTAGTACCTTTTAGGATTTGATTCTAGCCATTGGATTCAAGCATACTTTTGAGTAGTAAATCCAATGGCTATAAATCATTAATCAAGCTGATTTTTAGTGTGATTATCCAGCAATATGCTGGTTTAACATCCACACAGTCATTAGGTGGAAAAAATTATCTATGTAGGGCCTTGAGAGTCCTCTGCATGGACTGCAACGGAAGTCTTATTCATCTAAAATTTTTCAAATAGCTTTTGATTATCATGAATAGTTGGTACATAAGATTTTCGTTAACAATTTTAATTAATACCATATAATAATGGGTCAGGATCGTTGGACAACCATTTTGGCAGACCCACATAGAAGATGAATCAATGGCTGATTTTTGGTGAGATGATCTCCTCACCATATAGATCACCCCCAAAAAAAAATCAGCCCATTTCGAAATTTCTAACCCCATCAAATGTGGTTTTCAAGTTATATGGTAAAAGTAAACGGTCCATAATTATTCAACTTCTAAACCAGTCTACGAATATTGAAATAATTTGATTTTTTGTGAGGATGATCTCCTCACCATAGAGATCATCCTCACCAAAACTCAGCCGTTGATTCATCTTCTAAGTGGGTCCGCCAAATGGTTGTCCCCCGATCCCGATCCTGATCCCGATTCTATATTAAATATTAAAAGGCCTCATATGGAGTTTTTGCCTTAGGCCTCAACTTGCATCGAGACGGCCCTGCACAACACATATGTGGTTCGTTGCCGGTCTCTTGCTGGCGACTACGTCCATGGGAGGCCGGCAATGGCAAATCTTTCATTCTCAAATCTCTTCTTCCACATTATAAAGCAACTCCTTTCTCATACATTCAGCCTATCTCTCTTTCCCCTTTCCAGCCCAGCCCCCATATTTTCATCTCCCGAAGAGAATCCCCCTCTTTTTGTAAATTCTTAAATTTTATGCTCTCCCCTCTACCACGTGTCAACCCAAGAGGGTGTCTAGGTGTTTGGGGAGTGTCTAATACTAGGCGATGTATCGATCATGATACATACAAATTTACCATTTTTATGTTTCTACAATAAGCCCCCTCTCAGAGGTGGAGCTTGATCCAAAGCAATAGTCCTCCTCTGAG
Organism: Euptelea pleiosperma; assembly: GCA_035048495.1. Taxonomy (NCBI): domain Eukaryota; kingdom Viridiplantae; phylum Streptophyta; class Magnoliopsida; order Ranunculales; family Eupteleaceae; genus Euptelea; species Euptelea pleiosperma. The sequence goes on from CM068549.1 coordinate 21,857,034, forward strand.
CAAATAAGTCATATTTAAAAAATTCCCAGATCTCCTTCATCTTCACATGTGCTCTTGCATACCTAAGAATAAATATTTCAAAAATAAATAATTATATAATTATTGAGAATGATGCTATATCTGAGAGTGATAGTCAATAATAATACCATAACTGATGCCTCAGAATAATACCGAGAACAATGCCATGCTCGAAAATGATATCCAAAAATAATACTTCAAAAGCTCAATATCTGATAACAATGTCATGTACGTCCGAGAGCGATAGCAGAGAATAATACGGCGATAGCTCCATATCTGAAAATAATGCTCAATATCTGAGAGCAATAACCAAGAATAATAACACGATAGCTCCATATCTGATAATAATACTGATCGAGAATAATACCAGCCAAGGACAATAATCGAGAATAAAATTGAACGAGAACAATAATCGAGAATAATACTGGCCGAGAATAATATTGGCCGAGAACAATAGATGTTCATTTTGGATGGTTGAAACTAATTCCGTTCATTTTTGGATGGCCGAAGCCGATCCCGTTCATGTTTGCATGGCCGAAGCCGATCCCGTTCATTTTTAGATGGCCAAGGTCGATCCCGTTCATATTGAGATGGCCGAAACTGATCCCGTTCATGTTTGGATGACCGAAGCCGATCCCGTTCATATTGGGATGGCCGAAGCCAATCCCGTTCATTTGCATACTTGTGTCAGCTGGCTGAGCCTAATCTTTAATAGAGTTCCATACATTTATTCATTCGTTATAGGCACGTAATTTCAGGAGACCAGCTCAGTCGAGATCGGAATCAATTAATAAACTTCCATCGCCTGGAGATCGTGTCGAGATCTAGGTTGTCATTTCTCTATCCATTCTCTTAACCTGTTTTTTCACATAAAAAGCTAGAAACAAAATACAAATTTAATTTTCAATCAAAGTCTCATAGTTTTAAGGGAGCTCGGGTTTCACTATTCTTCCTGTCACCTCTTCTCTAACAAGCCCGCAAGTCTGATGGTCGGGCTTAAAAAATTGTTTCTCATTGAATCATGCTTGGGTGGGCTTATTACATGGCTCACCCGCATGGTCTCAATATACATGACCCACCTGCATGGTCTCAATAGTGATTATATTAAAATATTCGACTTAATATGAACATTAATAAAGTTGCTTCACAACTTTAAACAACATTATGCATAAACATAAATTATGATCAATTCATATAACTTTTATACTTCATTTCTTTTCTTCGTAGAATCTTTTTCATGATCTTTAAAAATACGTGCATGCCCTGATGTCAATGTTCTTGTCAAACATAAACATGCAAATACAATGATCATGTCAAATGTGGCCTTGCAAATACAATGTTCATATCAAATATGAGCTTGCAAATACAATGTTGGGTCTGAATTCCTCCTTTGAATCAATTACGTTGTGTGGGCCGATATCATGGCCCACAAAATTAGTCTCATAATCATTATAGATCCTAAGGCCGGCCTCATGAAATGAATTGGGCCAATCCAGCCCCAAATCTAATAGTTGAGTCCATGAGTCAATACTACATCAGATCCAATTATTTATTGGATTAGCCTACATTTGAGTGGCCCGGTTCTTTGGCCCACCAAACTTATCTTTCTCATGGGTCGGTTTGGGCCCTTAAATTTTAGTTGATCTATGCAGGGACGGAGCTAGGATTTTGTTCGGGGGGGGAGGTCAGCAAGTGTTTTTATTTTTTTGAAACCGTGGGTATCCGGGCCTCTTAGAGCACCCGACTAGCCCCCCCAGGGCATGATAGTCACCCCTTCCACACATGCGGGAGTGTACTGGAAGAGTTAATGTGGACAGAACCACTTATTACCCTCTACTCTTACCGGGGGTGGCCCCAAAGAGAGTTGAACTCAGAACCTCCTACTTTTTGGAGTGGAGTCCTGCACTCAACCCTTGAGGTTTCAAGTGTTTTGATTAAAGTAAGATTTGTTAAATATGGTTTGAGTTTAATAAAGCAAGTTAAACAAAGGTCTTATTCATATATAAACTTTAGTTTTCACTAAACCCATCTACTTAAGGGTTAAGTATAATTTGTTCAATTAATTTCTAAGTATTGTTTTAGTTTATGGTGTCATTAATTGAACACATCTTGATTTTTAACCTATAATTTGTGTATACAAAGGTTACTAATTACTCCATTTAATTCATAGGCCATGAGATGTAAAAATATAAAAAGAATGTTTAACATGGTTGTACGATACATACGACCTTATCATATACTTGTATACATCATACGTGTACATATTCATCAATAATTAACGTCATAAGTTAAAATTTGTAAACGAAAATTAAATCCACTTATATTATTTAAATGTTAAACAACCCCTGTGGGACTCAAAACAGTCAGTAAAAATGCGTGGGCACCGATTTACAATTCCTGAGACAGAAAGAGAAAACCACCTTGCCCACCAAAATAAATAAATAAAAACCAAAAAGAAAAATAATCCTCAAAATCAAGTGTTATTAAACAAATCTGATACAAAAGCACGTGGACTAGAGCAAATCGTTGACTTGGCAAGAATAAGCTTATCCACTCATTCTGTAGATCATGCACGTTAGAGACTATTAGGTTATCACGGATTGAGTTATCCTGTAACCAAACACCAACTTTGTGCCAAGACGAACAAGTTTATGGCCATCGAGTCTGTTGGTTGTCCGTGATGTCAGAAAGATAGTGTATTACTGTCACCATCTTCACCTACACCAACCCCAACCAACATTCACGTCCATCCTTAAAAAATAAAAATTATAAGGAAAATTTTCAAAACGAACCTAAGTTTAAGGTTATTTTTCAAAAAGAACCATATTTTTTGAAATTTGTCAAAACAAACTTAGGACGCTGAACCGTTTGGCGTATTCTCACAGACCTTTAAAATGGCTGAATTGCCCTCTTCAAACGATACGCCAAACGGTTTGGCGTATGTTGTTATAAGCCGTCGTACAATATGGCGTATCATTTTGTGAACCGCCAAGCCGTTTGGAGGTTTACAAAATGATACGCCATACTGTTAGGCGTTTATTTTTTACCGTGTTAACTTGAAACCCACGTTTCATGATGGTAGAAATTTCAGAATATGTGATCTAATGGTGAGGAGATCATCCTCACCAAAAATAGCCAATGATTTATCTTCCACATGGGTACACCAAAGTTGTGTATGAAAAAAGGTCAAATTGCTGTCAGACGCTATACTATTTGGCGACAGTTATTAACAGTTGCCATACTGTTTGGTTTGGCGACTGTTAATAGCCGACACTGAACGGTTTGGCAACCGTTAATAACCGTCGCCAAACGGTATGGCATTTGACAGCAATTTGACCTTTTTCAAGTGACAAGACAAGGGCAAATCTGCCATTAAAATATTTTTTGAGCATACGCCAAACGGTTTGGCGTCATAGGTTTGTTTTGATAAATTTCAAAAAATACGGTTCTTTTTGAAAAATACCCTTAAACTTGGGTTCCTTTCAAAAAAAGGGTAATTCTATTTGCACCCCAAAAATTCCTTAAGCACCCAATTTTGATGATTTTGGCCGAAAATGGCCTTGACCAAAAAAAAAAAACACCCTAAGCACCCCACCCCACTCTTCGTCTCTCCCTCCCTCTCCCTCTCCACCTCTCACCATCCTCTCTCCCTCTCCACCTCTGTCTCTCTCTCACCTTGAAACAAACCCAAAACGAAGAAAAAAAAAAAAAAGAGGAAGAAGGAGGAGGAGGATGACGCCGTCGCCGTTGCCGTCACCACTACCAGCACCACAGGTACGTCTCTCTCTCCTTCTCCACCTCTCTCTCTCTCTCTCTCTCTCTCTCTCCACGGCACTAACTGCCGTGGGGACTGTATAGCCCACGACCAGCCCAACCGTGGCTTCTATGTCACCACCACCACAGGTACGTGTCTCTCTCTCTCTCTCTCTCTCTCTCTCTCTCTCTCTCTCTCTCTCTCTCTCTCTCTCTCTCTCTCTCTCTCCACGGCAATTGGTGCCGTGGGGACTGTGTAGCCCACGGCCAGCCCAACGGTGGCTTCTATGGTAGCCACGGCTAGGCTGGCCGTGGGCTACACAGTCCCCTCGGCACCAATTGCCGGGGAGAGAGAGAGAGAGAGAGAGAGAGAGAGAGAGAGAGAGAGAGAGACACGTACCTATGGTGGTGGTGACGGCGACAACCTCCTCCTCCTCCTTCTTCTTCTTCTTCTTCAACAACCAGGTAGGGTGGGGTGGGGTGGGTGCTTGGGTTTTTTTTTTTTTTGTCTAAGGGTATTTTCACCCCAAAAGCACCCAAATGGGGTGCTTATGGAATTTGTGGGGTTCAAATAGAACTACCCTCAAAAAAATTTCCGAAAATTATATAAAGGAAATACCTCCACATGCAAAAACCTAGTTTTCTGAAGAATACATTTACGTCCCCTAAACATGCACAACTTGTTTACAAAAAAAAAACATGCTGGAGTGACTTGGTGTTTAGGTTCGATCTGATTTTGTGCTGATGATTGTCTCTCTCTCTTTTTGTAGTTTCTGAGATCCTCTCGATCTCCTATATATATATACGATCTTGACTTCTCAAAAAAAAAAAACATGCACAACTTCGGCGGGTTGAATCGAGTATGGAGTTAACCCGAGTCCAACCAATCTTCTAATTTGTGAACCCAACCCGAAATAAGGCCTAGAATTTTCAGCCCGAGCCCAACCCGATTGGGTTAGTCAGTTTGGTAAATTGCTCAATTTTTTTTTATTTATTATTAGATTTTTTGCATTACCCCCTTACTTTATTGATGCAATTTGCATCTCACCCAATGTTTTCAAAATATTTGCGTCCCACCCTTTGACCATGGTCAACGTCGTTGACCATAGACGGTCTCCAGATGGACATCCCAATATTTTTAAATGGCTATAATGACTTCGAGTGAGATGCAAATATTTTAAAAACATTGGGTGCGATGCAAATTGCGTCAATAAAGGAAGTGGGACAAGCAAAAAATCCCTTTTTTTAAGGATTTTTTGAGGATTGTGAGCTCAAAACCTTTCTTCATTTACTTTTGGCCCAACCGTATGTGGACATACAGACCAAAAATTAATCTGATTGTTAATTTTTAAGCATTGGATTAGAGTCATTTTTCTGGGTTGATTTTATCCATGGAATTTGAGCATTATTTGGGGTACAAAGATACATGGTTTGAAATCACTAATCAGGCTGGTATTTGGTATGTAGCTCCACCTAGCGATGGGCCCAACATCCGTACAGTTAGTGACCTCTAAGAGTGTGCCACGTGGCTCATATTGTGGTCACTTGTCATCATTGATAAGGGACACTAGCGTGCTTAACAACCTGTGAAGGTGAGTTCCTTTATAGTTCACACCTAAAAATAAAAAGGTTATGAGCTCACAATCCTTAAAAAAAAAATAAAAAAAAACCTAAAAAAAAAAAATGATTTTTTGCTTATCCCCCTTACTTTATTGATGCAATTTGCATCGCACCCAATGTTTTTAAAATATTTGCATCTCACCCAAGGTCATAATAGTCATTTAAAAATATTGGGAAGTCCATCCGGAGACCGTCTATGGTCAACGACGTTGACCAAGGTCGAAGGGTGATACGCAATTATTTTGAAAACATTGGGCGAGATGTAAACTGCATCATTAAAGTCAGGGGGGTAAAGCAAAAAAGGCCCTTTATTATTTCTAGGTAAGGTTGGTAACTTTTTATATTATTTTAAATATAAAAATACACCTAAGAAAGTTTTATTCATCATCTTTACAGACATAAACCACACTAAAAATGGGCTAGGAAACATAAAACATTAATAAAATATATACATTTATATTTGCAGTGGTGTATTGTTGGGTTTGGGTTGGGTTGCCCCCAGTCTCAACCCGAATCCAACCCGATTTTGATCGGGTTGTCAAAATCCAAACCCGAGCCCAACCCGAGTACTGAAGGGGCCAACCCAACCTGAGCCCAATGTCGGGTTGAGCTTGCCCAAGTTACATCTCTAGTTTTGGTTCCTTACCAAAATTGATTGTCCGGAACTTGGAATAATCAGAGTGATTCCTATTAGGGGTGTCAACGGGTCAGTTCCGGTTCGGCTCCTAAGGTATCCGGAACCGGAACTAATGGTTCCAGTTCTTATTGGTTCCGATTCTCAGGTGAAGCACTTGAGTTAGAGATATAAACTAACAATGACAAAACTATAGATAAGAAGTTTAAAGCCCCAACTATTTACTCTAAATCCAACAAAACCCCACCCACCCTCATCATAACTCATAGTATTCGAGATCACAGCGATAAGAAAACGAGATACATATACCAATGCTTCAACTGCTCAAATAGTCAAATCACAATCAAAGCCTCGTGGAGAACTATTTAGAAGAATATCAAACCACCCTGTGATGCAAGCATCAGTTCTACTCATATGTCCCCACCCCCCTTAAATATAGCTTAGCATTAATTATCAATGCATTGTCTAGCATCCAAGTTGAAGTAGTGAGGATCATGATTGAGATACAAAATACTATTCTAAAATGTAAGTCAACAAGAATCTATTTAAGTTCGACAAGTTTCAATAGGCAAGTACATTTAATCTTTTACAAAGCAACTAAGACCTTTATGCTGGGCAAGCCCTTTTCTACCTTTTGGTAGCTACATATGGCTCTGAGATTGCATGTTCATAGCTATGATTCTTAAGACGCAAGCGGAGGATATTGTAGATTTTAGGCCTATAAGTCTAGTTAGATATAAAGATTGGAGGTGATTTTAAAAATTTTAGCAATTAAAAATAATATAAGTTTGTAATAGATGAGAAGTAGAGATAAAACTTTAAATGTCTTAAATACTCTTAGATACATATAAATAAAGTGTATAATTATACACGCATTTTTGAAAAAAAATGACAAAAACATGGGTCATCACAATCCATTCTCTTTCATATAAGTAGTAGAGATTGTTAAAATGATATCAAATGAAATAATGAAGGAATATATATACTCAATAATAGGGTTGTAAAAGGCATGTGACACAAATATGGTGGTTGTGAGTAAGGTTTAAATTGTATGCAGGTAAGATGCAAATAGGATGTAGGTGATGAAAAATATAATGAATTTCATCTTAACATTTATTTTCATTAATAGAAGTTGTACGTACATTTTCCATTTGCTTTTATATACACAAGACAAAAGATGTCTTCATAAGCCTCAATTCATTGTAAATGTCTATCTGTACTTTGGGAAAAGTATGATAAAGTATTAGATCCACTTCATCAATACGATATAAAGAATTCTACATAATTAAAAATAAATAAACGTTAGAATAAAGTGAAAATAAAATAAAATTAAAATAACATTATCATATTCAAAAAATAAAATTTAACACATAGCTCCTTTTCGTTTGCATGTACATAACAATTTCTCAAAAATCGTAAGTGACTTGATAGAAGATGCTGCGAATACTTGTGAGAGTTGTATTGGTAGACTTTCCAAAGCATCGAATGAAAACTTGATTTAACATTTCAAAGATAATTGCGTGGTCCGAGTATAATCAAAATTTCTTCATTCAAAGTCTTCCGGTTGACCTCGAGTACAAACGAACATCTTTTCGTTGTATCCCAAAGGGCGGGATGTTTATGTATAATCTGACTGTACCTCTTATACAAAACCAAAGATTAGAAAAATAGCAAAACATAATAAATACAATACTAAATTGATAAATGGTTAAACTTTTTATAAATTTAATATTATTAAATTCTTACTTTTCCCAGTGATCCAAGGTTGACAAAAACTTTTTCACTTCATACGGTTTATGTGATATCCTATGCGTCTATATGACTTTTTCAATTCATATTTTTAAACCGACAAAGTCGGTAGCATAGCTATGTCTAGAATCTACAACAATAAATAGCAAACGTTAGAATAATTAAATAATAAAAATTTAACAAATGTGATTAAAATGTATACCTCTTTTCTTGTTTTTCAACTTTGGGAACTTATATTTCCCCACTTAGAAAACAATATTATCAAAGTTTTCTACTTCCCCATGAATTCTTTTCTTTTTCTGCAACTTTAGTATAGTTTTCAAGATGCCCCTACAAATGAAAAATAACAGAAGTATTAATAAAACTAACTAAAAACATCAATATAAGAAAATGTTCCGCAAAAAAAAAAAAATACTTACTTTATTATAATTTGGAATGTAACTCCAAATCAGAAAACATTTCCACTAATATTGTTCAATTGAGACGTTTTCCAAAAAGTCTGTCTCTATTCAGGGCCATCTAACAAATCATAAAGAGTATAAGTACCATAAATAAATAAAAAAATAAAAATTAGTTTAGACTAAGAAATATTAATAAACAAAATAAAAAAAAATATTTTTCATAAAAAAGTATTATCTATAAAGGAATTTAAAGTAGACAAAACATGAAGGTAATTTAAAGAAAAACATAATGATAACAAGATGGTCCATATGAAAGAAACAAATACACAATACTTCCTTAGTGTCTAATTGCCTGTGTAATCTTTGTTTATTTTAGTTGTCTTCATTTTACTCAAGTTTGTATCTTCTTCAATTTAAATATGTAAGGTGCCTGAAATTCATAATTTTACCTATTTTAGCTAATGGTTACAGATCCTACACATAGATATCTAAGGCTTGCTATTGACTCCAACGTAACAATGCTGGAGTTGTACATGAACAAATATTGTTCTGCTATATCACGTTCAAATGTGATTATAATTTATGAATTAAAATTATGTTAAACGAGATAAAATCTCTTCACTAATTTTATTAGCTAATATTTGTTAGATTAACCAGTTGACTTCTAAAGATATTTGGAGAGCTAAGAAATTATTTTACAAGAATTTTTTAATCTTAAAGAGAGGGCTTGAAGGGATGAATTTCTACAAAAGATGAATGTGGTATTTATATGTGAAAAGTTAAGGTTTGGGGTAATTTAGGAATAGAGAAAATGGTAATTTAGTCATTTGAAGGTAAAAAAGTAAAATGGAGTTTGTTATATATAGATATGTTAAGGAATTTTTTAATTTGTTAAGAAAAAGTTGGGTAATCTAGAAAGTTAAAAAAATGTAGAAAATTTATGTTTGAAGAATAAACAAAAAATGTGTGGATAAAATGAGAAAATATGAGAGTTTGGTGAGTTGGATGGATAAGCTTGATTAATATCATTAAAATGTGTCATGATGTATGAACCTTGATATATTTACACACATCAAGACCATACATCAAGAATTTTTTATTAATCATTGATAAAATACTCATTTTAAGTTTAAAATTGACAAAATAAAAATATTTTGAAAGATCATTCAAAGTACTTTTCAAATGTTGACATCTCATTATCACACAAGTTGTCAAAAATTGAGATCATTTAAGAATTAGCCAAATAAAAGCCTTGATCTTATGATCGAGTCTTTAGATTTTAGTGAAATCGTTTTTCTTTTAAAATATGAATATTTAGAAATAAATACTTTTGATTTTGATCGAATCCAATAATAAAATCAAATATATAGTAATTTTTGACCATTTATCAACAAAAGTCAAACCTTTAATTTAATTCTCATAACTTAAGATGGGGCTTTTTAATTATGATTTTGAGTTCTAAAAATGTTACCTAAAGGTAGTTAATGGTTCTAAATATAATTCTACGATTGGTTAAGAATATCCGAAGGGTTGAGATGAGGTAAGTAATTCATCGACTAATAAAGAAGAAGCTAAAGACCATCGATCATCAAATTAGAAGATCGTGTCAAAATGGGGTGTCTACAAGTAGTTAGTTGGGTTAGTGGATGAGACCTCGTGAAAGTTATTATGTTATAGAAAAGACATCTTTGGAAAAGAGCTTTCAAGAAACCCCATTTGTTATAGAAAAGACATATTTGGAAAAGAGATTTCAAGAAACCCCACTTGAAAAATCTTAATCCTCTCCCTTCATTTCAAAAATTCACAACAGAAAAGAAAAGGAAAAAAAAAGTCAATAGGATGTATTGCATGTGTTTCTTGGAACAATTAAAAAACCATTGAGAGATGCAAGATATTACACTCTTATATTCAAATTTCGAAGATAACATGGGGGGGGGGGGGGGGGGGGGGGGGGGGGGGGGGGGGGGGGATAAAATGCAAACATTGTGAAAGAAAGAAGAGACCAACCAATCTTCTCTAGCTTGATGACGTTGAAGAAAACATGAAAACTTACCAAATTTCAACCATATATTCAGTGCCCAATCCTTGAAATATTCAGGCCAGAAAGTCCCTAATCATCCCATTACCAAACCCTCAAACATTTAGGCCAAGCAAAGCCGGCATAGCCAAATAAGAGTTCAAACAAAAGGGGAGCAGTAAATGAACCTGAAACCGTCGACGAACCATCGATGGCGAGATCGACGGCATTGGGGAGATGCCGGGAATCCGAAAATAACTAGAATGGAAGAGAAACCTTCTCATAGTCGACAGTCTCACAGTGAAAGAAAGAAGAGACCAATCAATCTTCTCTAGCTTGATGATGCTGAAGAAAACACGGAATCTTACCAGATTTCAACCACATATTCAGTGTCCAAACATTGAAAGGCCAAAAAATTCCTAATCATCCCATTACCAAACCCTCAAACCTTTAGGCCAAGCAAAGTTGGCATAACCAAATAAGAGTTCAAACAAACGGGGAGCAGTAAATGAAAGTGAAATCGTCGACCAACCACTGATGGCGAGATCAACCCAGTTGGGGAGATGCCAGGAATCCGAAAATAACGAGAATGGAAGATAAACCTTCTCACAGACGACGGTCTCACAGTGGAAGAGATGGAGGAGGGAGGACAAAACCGACGCATTAGGAGAAGGGTACCCTTGGGAGAAAGGGACCCCCATTTTTGACCTCCATCTTGGCGTACCCACATAGAAGATGAATCAATGGCTGATTTTTGGTGAGGTTGATCTTTATGGTGAGGAGATCATCCTCACAAAATTCAAATCATTATGATATTCATAGACTGGTTTAGAATGGGCTGATTTTTTTGTTAGGGTGATCTATATGGTGAGGTTTTCATCCCCACCAAAAATCAACCATTGATTCATCTTCTACGTGGGTATGCCAAGATGGGGGTAAAAAATGGGGGTCCCTTGAGCCCGATCCCACTTAAAATTAGAAGACGCCGGCTCCGCAAATTTTTTTTTCTTTCACTACCACAGAGCAAAAAAAGAATTCTTGGTTTGGGTATTTTGTTAAGGGTCGGACTCCAGGGACCCCCATTTTTTACCCCCACTTTAGCATACCCACATAGAGGATGAATCAATGGCTGATTTTTGGTGAGGATGATCTCCTCACCATATAGATCACCCCTACACAAAATCAGCCCATTCTGGAATTTCTAATCCCGTGAAATGTGGTTTTCAAGTTACACGGTAAAAATCGACAGTTCATAATTCTTCAACTTCTAAACCAGTTTATGAATATCAGAATGATTTGAATTTTTGTGAGGATCATCTCCTCAACATAGAGATCATCCTCGCCAAAAATCAGCCATTAATTCATCTTCTATCTGGGTACGCCAAACTGGGGGTCAAAAATGTCTGACCTATTGGTTAAAGGTGATAAGAAAAGACCAAAAGGTCCCTACGACAAAGGCTACTTATCTTGGCTTCACTGGGTAGGCCATTGACCATTGGATTCAAGTGATAGTCCACGAGGCAACAACTGCAAAGAGTTAAAATACTTGTTGGCTTGTGGACCGTTGATCTCTTGAAATCAATGGTCAAAGGACTCAACCGCACATATTTTTGCCCAGTAATCCTCCTTAACTCAAACTAGTGGGCCGTGAGCCAATCTGTAAATTGAGGCAAGTCAGAGTACAAGTAGAAAGTAAATTAGTTTATAAGGGCTATATTGTAATTAGAGTAATGAAAATGACACCACTATGCACCATGTACATTTTCCATGGCCCTGACCATATGAGGTACAAAGATCCAAAGGTTTGAAATCACTAATCAGGCTGATTTTTGGTTTGTAGGTCCACCTAAGGATTGGAAAAAGTCCTCTAAGAGTGTGCCACAAGGTTCATAATGTGCGTTGTCATCAAAGTTCTACTAAAAAATAATCACATATATTACATAATTGTTGGATGGATTATAAAAAAAAAAAAAATTGTCAGATGAATGTTTAGTTTGGGTGCCCTCACAATTCAAGGGGTCCGATTAAAATTTCCCATTAAAAAATTTAAAAAATTTATATTCCTAATATGACCTTCAAATTCCTTAAATTGACAAACATTGTTTCTTTCATTTTTTTTTTGAAAATTTTAATTTATAAGGATGCTTTTGTCATTTAACATTTTCATATTTCAACTCAATTGTAAAAGCATTTATTAAATCCCCACATGTCACATGAACTTTGACCATGGAAAAAATTAGAAGAGGCGGATGGACCCATAGTGTGAGCCATGTGGCACACTATTAGATGCTACTGATCCCTAAATGGACTGATGTAACAAAAATCGGCTTGACTAGTGATTTCTAACCTTTGAATTTGAGTACCCCAAATACTGCTAGAAATCCATGGTCACAAATAAACTATGAAAAAGACTAATCCAGACGGGGGATTAGATATAGGGTCAGGATCGGGGGACAACATTTTCATACAACATTTTTTACAACAAAAACTTGGTTCAGCCTAATATATAACTTAGAAGTTTTGGAATTGGATGATTTTTTGGCGAGGATGGTCTCTTTGGTGAGGAGATCATCCTCACAAAAATTCAAATCATTCTAATAGTCGTAGACTGGTTTACAAGTTGAAGAATTATGGACCTTCTATTTTTATCGTTAACTTGAAAACCACATTTGATGGGGTTAGAAATCTCAGAATGTGCTGATTTTTTTGTAGGGGTGATCTATATGGTGAGGATGATGTCTTCCGAGGGGAGCGCTAAGGAAATGGATCACCTTCGCCCATGGATATATCAGCCATTTTTGGATTGCTAAATGTTGAAAATCTTTTCATCGAAAGACCATATACGAACATGGAATTCAAACAGGAACCACTGTGGCCATATCAAAGAATTTTGAAGGCAAGAGATGCAGATCCCAAAGGTCCAGTGTCGGAACAAGCCAAAATTTACTATCGTATGATTACACCTTCATACATATTTGCTGTACCAATCAGAGAGACTTGGATTGGTGGGTTTGGTAAGAAGGTGCAATAATCGTGGAGTATAAGCCACACCGAGTGGTGAGACAATTCGAAATCGGTCAAGATATATCATATCCTCTACCTCCTCATAACAATGATCTCTTAACAGCTCAAAGCTATTTCTTCAGCGAAGTTTCGGAGAAACATTAATGGTGAAAGAAATGACACATGACACCCTTGGCGAATGTACGTTGGCCTATCAAATGCACATATATCACTGCTTGCTCAATTATCAACCAAAAGAAATCCAAGAAATGGGACAAGCACTACATCAGAGAATGTCCAAAACTCCCAAAGTAGTTAAAGAAGCGTTCGAGTCAGCAAGAGAAGAAGGCTCAAATAGCATTAGCGATAATGACTAAGGGGGAGACACAACAAGCCGAAGAAAGTAGTACCATTCGCTTACATCCAAAGAGATCTACAAGGCCAGTGAATCTTGATCCTTGGGCAATCACGAAATAGGCCCGAACTTGGGTTCAATCCTCATGTCAAACCATAGAGTTGGCAGGACCAGACCGAGTGACCAAAGTTGCAAGTGAATTAATTAGTTCCCCAAAAAGCCCCAGTTCCAGTGAGGATAGGAAGAAAAATCTCAGTGGTGCCAGCAAACAAACTAAGAAAAAAACCCCCAGTCCCCGTGGGGAACATAGGAAAGATAAAACAAGAGTTCTACCAAAAAGGACAGCCAGTAAAAGAAGAGATGATGAGGGTATGCCATCTGTTCAATTTATTTTAAGAATGTCTGGGTCTGTGGTTGTGACTTGTGACTGAAGAAGTTATGAGAGACGAGGTTCCATTGGTACAGAACCAACTTCAAGACCAAAAAAGTTGGTGTCTAGGAGGCAGGTAGTACCAGAAGTGACAGTGATTGCAGTTTGCTCATGCGATGAATCTGATTCTACCACGGGAAATCCTCTTGATATGGGTTGAGGCTATCTATATGAAGAAATACAACCTCAAATAGCAAGTAATTCTCTTTCTAAATTGTCATAACAAGATAAATGATTTTCTTCTGTAATGATGTTGCTTAACCATATTATGATCTGGTGTAGGTACAACCATGACCGAGCAGGAATTGGTGATTCCACAAAAAGAAATCACAAGCGGATACACTCCCAATAGAAACAACAACTGCACCAATTCAAGAGCTTGGGATAGCCAATATCACCATTGAGACCTCTCCATTGTGCTCTCTAGAAAAGGATAATCCAAGTCCGGAGAAAGAAACAACCCCCATATCTGATCCTGAAGTGCAAAGAGAAGAGATTGAGGCAGTAGTAAAATCTCAAATGTCTCTAGTAAGGATAACTGCCAAATTCTCCGATGAAGTAAATTTGGATCGCACAGTGATAGAGGAAGTAACGCAAGTACTGGCAAATGTGGCGATACCACCCAGTGTCCAAGCACAAAGATCTGGTAATTTCTGCTCATAAAAAAATTGGTAGATTTATACATTATAACATCATTGGAATCGATATGAACTCATGGTAAGAAATAGGTCAAAAGATCCTAAATTTAGTGTAAGGTTAATAACGTATTTTACCGATTCCAAGAGCCAAAATCTAAATACGTTTGACAATCAGATTATCATATTTAGAATTTGCAAAGAGATATTTTTAGAAAAGGGATATCAATGTCCTGAGATTACCATTTTGAAGAGGGGTGTATGTCACATCTAAGAGAGAAAGGAAAGGTAAACTATAATCAAAGAAAAGAAGTGACAGATTCTTCAAACAGTGTCAAAATCTCGAGTTCTGTGTGATGAAAAGATAAAAATCTGGATAAAAAAATATAGTAATATGCAAGATGTATGTATAACATGTACTCATGAATGATATGATGCGGATACTAATCCTCTATAGTATGCATGTGTATTAGGAGAGGCGAAAATAGATAGGACAATGGGCTCAGTGGAACTAGCAATATCAGATATTCCATTTATGGATGTACGATCACCTCCTCAAGAAGAATTTTTTGATGAAATGATGGGAGAATCATGTATGTATGAACAAACTAAATTATGAATATGTATGTATGAATGACACATTCCAAAATGATGATGATGCCATGATGCAGAAAATGCAAGGAGTACGGAACTAGATTTTGTGAACCAAGCCATGAAAGAAGCTCTGACAGGTGATTATGCCCAAGTAGCTCCAGAAAACATAGAGCAAGTTCCAGCAGCACAAGTAATCGGCTCTATCCTACAAGACTCGCCTCGGTGTCACGAGTCACAATTAGTGCTTCACAATCTTTTCCATCAATAATAATAGGATATCGCAGAGCGGATAAGTCATGTAGCAGGGAAAAGATTCTCTATATGATTGGTAGCTCCCGATCTTGAAGAAGGAGAAATTCCATCCTATAGAGACCGTATGTACCATTTTATAACAGAGACAAGCTCAGTCCCGGAGATGACGAGAAGATATGCAGCCATAGCTAGTGAAGCCTCACATCCTGTGGTAGATCATCTGAGAAGATTAAAGGAGTTGGTGAATGCAGGTTTACTGCACGATGATTTGCTCCATGAAGGTTATAATGCGGCCAGATTCGAAGAACAACCTGATCCCAAAGTGCCGGAGGGACGAGAGGATTTAACTATGGCTTATGCAATGTTGCCTTTCTTCTATAATTTGATTCATCCCACTCCTCATAAACGTGGCGATGATATGGGGAATATGATTAGGATACAAGTCTCCATCCTTATGTATGCTCATCTATATCAACAAGTCATCAATGTGGGAACAAGATATATATTCATGAATTAAACAAGATGAAGGGAGCAATATGGGATTGCGAGGATGCTGGTTTTGAAGTCGGACTCCTAAAACCAATTGTTGATATCTTCTTTGACTTCCGAAAGGCAGAACATAATTATCTTGGAATGACCATGGGGAAGGAAGAGGAAGATAATGAAATATCAGAAGTCCAACTCCTGATCATGGATTCTCAAGAGATTGTAGAAAAAAGGAACGAATCACAATCAACTTGGTTAGGGAATTTGAATGCTTATACTGCCAGTGGTGAGAAAATAAGACAACTTGAAGAGGAATTGGCTCAGGTTCGAGAAGAATATCGTAAGCATCATGACTTGGTACAGATTTCCCTCCAGAAAGTAAATCAAGACAACGAACATGAAGCTAAATTGAAGAGAAAGAATCTGAAAAACGACTGCGAGAACATGTTGTTACCGAGTTGGCCAAAGAGCTTCAAAAGCTAGAACCTCAAATCAGAGAGCATAGGAACTTGATCAAGCAATTCCTGAGAGAGGCTGGCTACTAAGTTGTATATCTTTCATGTTTTCTCATCTTGTCTTTGCTTTTGTAAAGGTTTCGATCAGCATGGATTACTCTACATGAAAGAAAAAATTGAATATGTCTAGTCTCTATTTTTTTTCGTGGGAGACTGAAAAGAGTGTTAATATCAATGGATGAAAGAATTCAATATTTCATATTTCCTTGCACATTTATTATCTTTTAAATGAGTAAGAAACACATTTCAAAGCATAAGCCGTCTTCCGTCAAAACCTTTGTAGGGTCACGAGTATATGCTACCTAGCCATCATACCAAAAATTGAAAGCATCCCAAGGCATAAGTCACCTCCTGTTGAAACCCTTGTGAGGCCACGGGCATGTGCTACCTAGCCATTATACTAAAAAAATAGAACATCTCGTAAGAAAGTATAAAAGTAAAAACATCCCATAAGAAAGTGTATCCCGTAATATAGTGTAAAAAGAACAATATCCCAGGACTAGGCCACCTACCATCGGAACCCTTGTGAGGCCACAGGTACATGTCACCTAGTCATTATACTAAAAAATAGAACATCTCATAAGAAAGTGTAAAAGTAAAAACATCCCATAAGAAAGTGTATCCCATAATATAGTGTGAAAAGAACAATATCCCGAGACTAGGCCACCTCCCATCAGAACCCTTGTGAGGCCACAGGTGCATGTCACCTAGTCATTATACTAAGAAACAGAACATCTCATAAGAAAGTGTAAAAGTAAAAAACATCTCATAAGAAGTTATCTCGTAATATAGTGTGAAAAGAACAATATCTTGGGACTAGGCCACCTCCCATCAGAACCCTTGTGAGGTTACAGGCACACGGCACCTAGTCATTATATTAAAAGACAAAAAAGAATCAACATACCACGAATAAAATATATATACTAGTAAATTTGTCAAATAAACATATTAATATCCAAATAAACAATTGATTTAACAGTAAAATCTCTTAAGTCATTTTCCATTAATAGAAGTATTCACTTGAATTCCACCAGAAGTAGCAATACGATAATATCCTTGTTCAAATGCCTGCGTAACCACATAAAGCTCTTCTTCATAATTCAGGGCGAATTTAGTGTGAAAAGAATTCATGCGAATATGATCAGCTACCTTCATTACAATATCCCCCTTCTTGAATGGTCTTGGCTTGGCTTTTTTATCATAAGTTCTGGCCATCTGATTAGCATAAGCATTCAAGTTTGCTTGGCTTTAAATCGTTGCTCATCCAAGGCATTCAAATCAAAATGTCGTAATTCAGCATAATCAACCTCTCGATTATCCAAGGCACAGGTTGATGACATCTGCGGTGAAGGGACTTTGATTAATACTGGAGATACAACTTCTGTACCATAAACTAATGAGAATGGGGTTTCGCCTATCGACGTCCGAGCCGAAGCTCTGTATGCCCAAAGTGCATTCACTAATTTTTTATCCCAATCTCTTTGACTAATTTTAACTGTTTTGCGCAAAAGCTTTAGTAATACTTTGTTGATAGCTTCAACTTGACCATTCCCTTGAGGATAATAAGTTGTGGATTCTGAATGAAAAATGGCATAACGTTCCAGAAGTTCATCCATTTCCCCTCTAAATTGTGTGCCATGATCAGAAACAATTCTTTGAGGAATTCCAAATCTTACAATGATATTTCCAAGAATAAATTCTGCAACAACCAAAGCAGTAGCTCGTCGTAAAGGAATTGCTTCAACCCATTTACTAAATATTATGTTGCCACTAGTATCCAAATATAATTTGAAGGAGGAGGAGTAACTTTGCCAATAAGATCAATTCCCCAGGTTTGAAAAGGCCAATATGATTTAATAGGATGCAAGTAATTAGGAGATAGCTAGTCGGTTTAGATTAGAATGAAACCGACAGATTCGACACTTTTTAACATAGTTATCGCAATCTTTATGAAGATTTGGCCAATAATAACCCAAATGGACTAGTTTAAAACTCAACCTTGATTTTCTATGATGCTCCTCCCCACAATCACCTTCGTGAACTTCCTTAATTAACAATTCCCCTTCCTTCTTAGTAACACAAAGCTGTGGAGCCCTGTTAAAATTCCATCTATACAATTTATCTGCTAGTACTTCATATAACTATGCTTGCCTTTTGATATTACGGGCCTCATTTTTATCATTAGGAAGATGACCTTCTTTTATATAAATCATAATAGGCCAGTACCATTCCTCTTCTGATTGATTTCCTTCAATAAACTGAGTCTAAAAAAACTTTCTTCCCAGTCATTAACTGAAAATGAAGTAATTTCCTCCTATAACCTTAACTTCATTAGAAGAGGAATGGTACTGGCCTAATGAATCAACATGAGTATTTTCAATGCGTCGCATGTGCTTGATTCGAATATGATCAAACATACTAAAGAGTCGGTGAACTTTTCTTTGATAAGGTTTCAAATGATCCTCTTTTACTTTAAAAAGTTTAGTTACTTGTGCTACAACCAACATTGAATCACCCAACACATGTAAGTCTTTGATTCCTGCTAAAACTATCATCTCTAAACCAATCATCAGTGCCTCATATTTTGCCATGTTATTAGTACATTCGAAAGTGAATTTAAAAGAGAACGAAGCTAAGACTCCCTCGGGAGACATGAAGACGATACCAGCTCCACCATCTCCATTAGTCACAAATTGTCCTGTGCGCGTGATCCCTTTTCTCTTGGGTGACCCATCAAAGTACATGAGCTAACTGTTACTTCTTTCTTCGGCAACAAATACTTCTTCATCAGGAAAATCATCAGTCAAAAGTTCTTGTGACAGCATCGATTTTCTACTAATAAATCAGCTATGTCTTGTCCCTTAATTGCCCTTTGAGTTTTGCAAGTTTCACTACTTAATATTAAAGATCATCTAGCTAATCTTCCTGACAATGTCAGCTGATTGAGTAAATACTTGATCAAATCATTTCTAGTCATTAAAATAATAGGATGCGCAAAATGGTAATGACGAAGCTTTGTAGTTGCATATACCAATGCCAAACAGATACGCTCGATCATGGAATAACGACTCTCTGCCGGTACCAACACTTTACTCAAATAGTAAATATGTTTTTCTTTACTCTCTTCATCTTCCTGTGCTAACAATACCCCCATTGCATTGTCCAAAGAAGAAAGATAGATAATCAACGGCCACCCAAGAATGAGAGCCATTAAGGTAGGTGGTTTCAGTAGTTCTTCTTTAATATCAACAAATGCTTTCTCACAATCTGGTGGCCAATCAAATTCAACTCCCTTCTTTAATAACTTGGTTAAAGGACCAACTTTAGCAGATAGGTTAGGAATGAACCTCCTAATATAAGATACACGACCTAACACACTTTTGATTTGCTTCAATGTTTTCGGTCTAGACATATCTTGAATGGCATGAAGCTTGGCTGGATCGATTTCAATTCCCCGATGACGTATTATAAAACCAAGAAATTTCTCTGAGTTGACTCCAAAGGGACACTTGAGTGCAGTCATATTTAGATTTGCTTGTCAACATTGGTCAAATACTTTCTTCAAGATACCCCAATGGCTTTCCCGAGTTGGAGATCAAATAACAAGGTCATCAACGTAATCTTCAACTTCATCATGCATCATATCACCAAAGATAATAGTCATAGCCCTTTGATAAGTAGCTCCTGCATTTTTCAAACCGAACGGCATGACCAAGTAACAAAAACTTGCAACTGGTGTGTAAAAACTGGTTTTTAGGATATCATCCTCATGCATAAAGCTAAACATTTGGTATGAAGATGTGTTGTCAATTAATATATCCATATTAGGAAGAGGGAAATAATCTTTCGGGCAATTCTTATTCAAATCACAAAAATCTACACAAACTCAGATCTGACCATTCTTCTTCTTAACGGGTACCACATTAGCTAATCATTCGGACCACTGTATAGGTTTGATGAAGCTTGCATCAATCAATTTCTATATTTCTTGCTTTATTTGAATCTCCAATTCTAGCATGAATTTCCTTTGTGCTTGTTTGACAGGCATAGCATATGGGAATACTCCCAATTGATGTGTAGCAATCTCACTTGGTAGTCCTGGCATTATTCATAACTCCATGCAAACATATCTCAATATTCGAACAATAATTCCACCAATTCTTTTTCTTCATTTTCATTCAAAGCAGCCACTCCCAAGTTGATTTCTTTAAGAATTTCCTCTACTACTATAACACCCTCTTCGAAATATTTTGGGGCAAGTCCTAGATGTTCTTCATCAAAAAATTCATTTGATTCGATTGCATATACTTCGACAGACGCTATCTCTTCATCATATTGCCAGAATAAAGAACTCATCAATTCCATTGTAGTTAAGAATATTCAATTTCTGGTATGTCTAACGTCAGATATCTTATTCTTATGATAGAAAAGAATGAACAATTTTAATTAACAAGTGTATCCAAATCAGATTGCAACTATGTACTTAAAAATAAAGAAAACAAAAGATCATAGTAAAAAGCAAAACAATCCAGAATAAACCAAACATGATATGTATTCATCAATAAGGAGTGGTACAAGGAATTTAGAAAATAATATGTGAGCTATTCTCAAAATGTGTAACAACCTATATGAATGATAGGAAAATAATGCTCATGAAATGGTTCTCTTATTGTCGGACAAGAACTGACATATGAAATCATTGTTCCAACCAAACTAATGATTCCCACCCAAGGTGTCGGCTACTTTGCATCCCCCCATCTCTTTACAGTTGTACTTCATAATTCCTAGATCCCAAAACGGAGTAAATCAGCAGGAATAAAACAAATCCCTTCTTGACTCTCAACTTTCTTAGAGTTGATTGCTATATTTTGTTCCTCCTCTTCTCGACTGTTTTTGTTTTGCCGAATATGTTGGGAGCATAATCGCTGATATGCCTCCCTGGTAAATTTTCTTTTTGAAGGTAGGCATGCCAGATTCTACCACAAATATCTCTCTTAAAGAAGTTGTGGATTCTTCATCTGACATACTACATGATGCTGATATGGGAGGATAAAATTGTGCATCGACATAATGTGATTCATATTCCACAAAAAGCTTGGTGAAAGCTGATAGTGGCCTCTGCCCATTTTTACTCAAATATTTGAAACATTGGCGGAAGGAAGAAGGTACCCCTTTATAGAAATGAATCCAAGGTCGCCCTAATAAGATGTGATAGGACGGAGTAGTTTCAAGAACATCAAACTCATGGTTATCATCAACCTAGTCAAGTTTAACCGTAGAGAAATAGTTCCCAAAGATTTCTGAACCAAACGTCCCACTCCATGAATATAGACCGTTCAGCTCGTGTTAATGTGGGTATGAGGAATATCCAGGACCTCTAATATTCCGAGAGGCACAACATTAACCGAGGATCCGATATCAATAAGGGCTCGCCTTACTAATACCTCACCCACTCTTATCTGAATGTAAAGGGGTCGATTATGGCATGGACCTTCACACATTTCATCTTTATCCATAAATGTGATCATCGAGATAACTTCTGTATTGCCAAAACAAGGTGACTAGCTTTCAATGCTAAGAACTTCATCGGATTTTCTATGAGACATGACTTCCACTTTTGCTTGTATGTCTTTTAATAAGGCTTCTTCATGTCTCAGATTTGCAGTCATTACATAATCTACAAAGAAAATCTCTTGCTCTCCTCGATCCAAGGCTGCCTCAGCTATGGCCATCTCAAGTGCTAACCTTGTGCCTGGAGAAAATCTTAGCACCTCGAATATGGATAACATCGCTGGAATCTTCTTAAGGTGAGCCACTATGTCATATAGGGCTCTACTCTTAGTCTTCCCTCTCAACAATTCACTGGATTGGGTTTAAGTTTACCCAACTGTTCTCTATGCCTCTGATTTTTATCTTCTTCTTCCTTTGAACTTGCAATAACTAGGGGGAAAATCTCATCCCTTCTAACTACCCCAATTCGTTCTGTAATCTCCTCTTCTTCTATGTCAGATAAATGGGATGTCACGGGAGAAACCTTCTTGGCAGACTGGGTCTATATAACCAATGCTTCTCCGGATTCTCTTTTGTCATTTTGATTGCCCTCCTCTATCTCTAAAATGGGAGTGACTGAAGAATAAGAACCATG
This sequence comes from Euptelea pleiosperma, assembly GCA_035048495.1. Lineage (NCBI taxonomy): Eukaryota > Viridiplantae > Streptophyta > Magnoliopsida > Ranunculales > Eupteleaceae > Euptelea > Euptelea pleiosperma. The sequence goes on from CM068549.1 coordinate 21,879,641, forward strand.
GCTGATCATTTGAACATTAGTCGACAGCCTCTGATTCCCATTATTCAGTGTTACTCTACCATTGTTCGGTGGTCCACCCCTAGGTTCCCCTTAAAGTGCTCTTGCTGCAATTTTCTCTTGTATAATGTCGTGTAATTTAAAACAACTCCTAGTATGATGACTAGGGCTGCGGCAGAAATCACACCAACGGTCCTCTACTGTGAGGTTAGCAGGCTTGTATGTGTAATTTGAACGAGGGATAATAATCTGTCTTGATTGCAGTAATCTTTTGAAGATTTCTTCTGTCTTGCGCCAATCAAAACTCAAATCCGTTCGAAATGGTTGAAACGCTGGGTGATTCCTTGATAATCTTTGATCTTGTCTGAAAGGATCATTGACTTCTGCATTAAACATAAATTGATTCGGTATTTTGAAACTCTGATCAAATTCAATGAAACCAACGGTAGAGTGAATATCGGATAGCGAGCTTGGACCATTAATTGATGTTGTTGTCTTATAGGGAAGATCCTGATTAGGAGAAGAATAGATGAATACCTGGTTTAATCTTTGAGAACAAACTCACTATTTTATTCAAGATAGATGTAAAAGATCGAGAATTCTAAAGTATACACTCTCTAGGAAATTTAATAGAGTAAGGACGCTTCTCAAAGAAAAAAGACTGATCATTTTCCCTCTTAATAGCTCTCTATTTATAAAGTTTTCTAAAGGGAATGGGTAATATTTACAATACTACCCTTTTCACTGAAAATAGGCCTGTCATGCGGGATTTTGGTCGCTTTTTCACTTACGATGGGTTCAATTAATACAATTAACCCTCAATTAATGAATCAAAACTATATCTTCATTCATATTAACATTTGAATTGACGAAAATCCCTATCCAACTGCTCGCAAATTGTAATGTTGCCCGAACTGCCAAAATTCTGTAAATCGCTCCCGCTTAAGTTCCAAAAATCACCGGAATCATCCAAATTGTGCATAGTTGGAAAATATAAGGCCATACGCCAGCATGGAATTGTATTTGGTAATGGCGTATGCCTTCAGACCTATCAAATCTTGTACAAATCTAAAAAAATCAAGACTTTGACTAGAAAAGTCAAATTTCTAAACTTTGACCATATCTCCCGAGTGGCTCCATAGAAATGAGAAGTAAGTCCATACGTCCGCATCATTTTTTATTTAATGCGGGCGTGTGCCTTAGGATCTGAAAAGTCTGTTCATCTACGTGGAGATTTGACGGTTGATGCTTCTCGACTGTCCGATTTAGCTTGATCATGATGATCCAAAGCTCAAAAGTAGAATGTGAAACCATATGCCCACATCATTTTCAATTTAATGTGGGCCTATACCCTAAGATCTGAAAAATCATTTCATCTTGATGGAGATTTGACAATGGATGCTTCTCGGCCGTCTGATGTAGCTTGATCATGATGATCCAAAACTCAAAAATGGGAAGTGAGATCACATGCCTGCATCATTTTTTATTTCATGCGGGCGTATGCCTTAAGATTCCAAAAATGTGTTCATCTTCATGGAGATTTGACCATTGATGCTTTTCGGCCATCGATTTAGCTTGATCATGATGATCCAAAGTTCAAAAAGTGAGACCATATGCCCGCATCATTTTTGATTTCATGCATGCAAATGTCTTAAGATTACAAAATTGTGTTCATCTTCATGGAGATCTGACAGTTGATGCTTCTCAGTTGTCCGATGTAGCTTGATCATGATGTTTCAAAGCTCAAAAATGGGAAGTGAGACCATACTGTGTTTATCTTCATGGAGATCTGACCATTGATGCCTCTCAACCGTCTGATTTAGCTTGATCACGATGATCCAAAGCTCAAAAATGGGAAGTGAGACCATACGCCCGCATCATTTTTTATTTCATGCGGGGGTATGCCTTAAGATTGCAAAAATGTGTTCATTTTCATGGAGATCTGACCGTTGATGCCTCTCGACCGTCTGATGTAGCTTGACCATGATGATCCAAAGCTCGAAGATGGGAAGTGAGACCATACGCCCGCATCATTTTTTGATTTCATGCGGGCGTATGCTTAAGATTACAAAAATGTGTTCATCTTCATAGAGATTCTGAAAAGTCAATTCTCTTTGACTGTTCCCATAGTTGACTAAATGTGTTCATCTTCAAGATTACAAAAATGTTTAATTTTCAATCTTAGCCACATTTCTCCTATTATAGTTACCACACCGAAATTCCATTAGAATTCAGACATATTACTGACAAGGATATGTATCAATCATAGGGCCAACGAACCCTTACACAAGCAAAGACACATCATCAACAAAATCAAACAGTTCACAAATCCCTCTAGTTTGTAGAAACCCGTTACCTAACTTCTAAGCGATGATTCATACTTATATATTATATGTATAACAATCAAGGTGTCGTGTTTCAATTAGGGTTCATACATGTAAATACACATTTAAGTGTTTAAGAGTTCTGGTTCATACTATACACAATATGTGCATATATACAATACACAAATCAAAGTTTTGAGTTTGAGTGTAACTTATGGCTCAATGTTAACACCTACGAACTTGGGTAAAACCCTAAAGATCTGACACCTAAGCTTAAATACAGTTCAGATGCAACGACTGTAGTAGCTGCCTAACAATGGCATGGGTACTGTGTATCCTCACTATTTATTTAATAATATACTAGATGTTAGATTCTCAGTAAATAAATTTGCACATATCATAAGTATATACACAATATTAGAGTTCCGCGAGCAACCTAGAGTTTAGATGTCTAAGTTTGACAAGAAATCTTAAAGTTCAATTTCTAAGTTTTGCATAAAACTCTAGAGTTCAAATGTCTCTATACAAGTGACCCTAAGTTCTCGTGTATAAGGTTATGAATTCTTAGAAACTAAAGCCAATGCTTTGATACTACTCTGACGCGACCCAAACCCGGGACTCATGACCCAACCCAAAAAAGTATGGATTGAATCATGTATCAAAGGCTGAGGCACAAGGTGCAGATTAAAATAGTAAACATATGTCTAAGTTACCACACGAGTCAAATGAATCAATCTCTATATAATTTTCATTAATGTAAATTTGAAGTCGATTCGCAATTACGGCCCTGCTTGGTATCCAATAAATATTTGCTTCTACTTCAAACAGTTGTTGTTGCTTGGTATTAACCCGTAAAATCTGTTGCAAATACTTTCCACCGCTTGGGTGGAGGGTGCAATGCAAATATTTTCATATTTTCCAAGTCTTTGATAAATCCAAAATAGGAGATTGAGATTACCTACAGACAAGGTCAATGGAATTGGATGACCACAACCAATCAAACAACATAACAAATGGATGAGAATCATGAGATAGTCCAGGCAAGTTGCTTTTGGGCAGGACCCAATGATCGGTTGGTCTGAATAAACTTTGCTGACCGCCCACAATTTGAGTTAGGTGGAATAATTTAGAGCAAGGTTTAAAGGAGGCCGTTTTAACAGTAAATTGGACTGGGGGCATTACCATTAAAACCATTAAAACGGATTGTAACGAACAGGGGCCAAAATGGAAATTTAACAGATTTTAATGGGAAAAACAGAAAAATGGTGTTGAAATTCAAAATTTGAAAAATAAAAAATCAGCCTGATTATTGATTTCATAAAATTGTTGATCTTTGTACCCCAAATAATGGTCAAAAATGCTAAAATTCCTACAGTAAAATCAACCCATGAAAATTAACCCTAGAAATCACTAATCATGTTGATTTTTGGTTCGTAGGTCCACCTAGGGATTGGCCAAACATCCATATGGTCAGTGTCCTCTAAGAGTGCCACGTGGCTCATATTGTGGGCTGCCATCGGTCTCTATGACAGTCCGTTGTCATCAAAGCTTTACTCTTTGGGTCCTTTGTACCCCCAAATACTCCAATCTAACACTTAGAACTCACTAATCAGGTTGAATTTTGGTTTGTAGGCCAACTTAGGGATTGGCTAAACATCCATACAGTTAGTGTCCTATAAAAAATTGCCACGTGGGTCATATTGTGGACACAGGTGGGGATGCATGTCTTCTTTCTTTTTATTTTTTCTTATTCGAAACCTAAAATTAGGGCTGGGCACATATAACATTTTTGTCCATGGTTGAATGAAATATTACTTGTCAAATCTAGAATCTAGTGACTTTATTTTCTTGGGTCGGGCTCCGTTGACAAGCCTAAAAATGACAGGATGCTGTACAGGACACAATAGGGGGGCCACGCGGACACTCTTAGAGGACTCTGACCGTATGGATGTTTGGCCAATCCCTAGGTGGACTTACAAACGAAAAATCAGTATGATTAGTGATTTATAGGATTTGGATTGGACTTATTTTCATGGATTGATCTCAACTGTAGAATTTCAGCAGTATTTGAGGTACAAAGATCCAGCACCTATAAATTATTAATCAGGCTGATTTTTGGTTTGTAGGTCCACAAGGGATTGGACAAACATCCATACGGTCAGAGTCCTCTAAGAGTGTGCCACATGGCTCATATTGTGTCCTGTACAGAATCCAGTCATTTTTAGGGCTGTCAATGGAGCCCGACCCTATTTTCTTCTATCTCTTTTGTTTTTACTCCTCGAACGGCAAATGTTGCAGTTCATACTATAGCCGGTCAGGCTAGTTCTTTTTTATCCCTCGATTGTGTGGACTTCTGATCTTCCCCCATGGTTTGCATCGATAATTTTCCAAGAGGGTGACTTTGATCATGGGTAGAAAGATTGTCTTTTGTTTGGTGTTTTGTCTTATTGTTTTACTTGGTCGCTGCATGTGTGTCATGACTCATGAGTCAGCAATAGGGTCAAGCCCATTGGGCTCTCGACCAGCCAAATGGGTTAAACCTCTCTTGAAGTTTTTACTGAAATTGATTTAGGGGGCGTTTGGCAACACAAAAATAAGAAACTTCCTTCACTTTTATAAGCCAAAAACTTAAAAAGTGGTGGCGTTTGGATCATCAGTAATGCAAATCTCTCCTATGGGAAAAAGAAAAATTATGGGCGTGGTAAAAATGACTCCCAAACAGGCCCTTTAGTAAATAAAATCTTTTCCTAGAACCCCATTCACGCACTAGGGATGTTAAAAGTACGCTAGTGCAGATGGAGAATTTATTTCATCAGATGGACGGCAATCATGTGACAAGTACAGAGCTCATTGAGCCCAATTTCATTTGGTTTTAGAACTGCCAGGAATGAACACAAGAAGTCCTCCCCCAGGAGACCAGCAGGAAACAATAAATCCACCTTGAAATTAGATGTTTCATGCAACTCGGATGACAAGAGGAGCTGCTGCCAAAAGCCGTAAATGAAAAGACGACCACAACAACAAGAAGAAGAAGAAGAAGCAAGGCATTTGAATGGAAATAGACTTTTGCATTTACTTTCCAGAATGAATGAACTTTTCCGTACCTTTTTTGAAGAGAGCTCATAATCTCTCTCTTCATTGTGAACGGATTAGCCACTAAACACTGTAATCTGAGTCAGAACTACATCTTGAATCTGAAAGGTGGGCATCTGCGCTAACCAAAACAATTGAGCCATGCCACCAAACCCTAAATATGAAAAAAGCTTATTCTACGACACATCATCGTATATATGTTACAGATACTCTTAAAAAATTCCAGGTCTACCTGCTAACTTGCATGGAGGGGTGGTGAGCTGGACACTTGATCAATTAATGCAACTAATACAACCATCAAGAAGAGCTGTTCAATGTTACACCAGTAGATAGGAATCTAACACGGTTGCACTGTTTCAACTTGACGAGAGCATCTTGTGACTTCCCGAGCATGAGATCCACATAAACTGAGGTGAGAATGGCTTGTGAATTGTTAGGTATTGTGGATAGAGCTTCCGTTGCAAACCGGTGAGCCTGCTCGAGATCCCCTTGCATTGCGGACATGGCGGCAAGATTTACGTAGAGGGTCCCGCGGGCCTCTTCTGGCTTAAGGAACGTAATACCTTGAGACTCTTCCGTTGGCAGGCTCTTCGTACCCACTGAACCACCGTTTAACTCCTCACCATCTCCACCCTTCTCAACATTCCACTTCTCTCCGTCTTCTTCACTGTATGGCAACTCAACAGTGTTCCTGTACGACATGTAGACCAACAAATGCTCAGCAGCTTCTTTTGGCCGGTTCAGGCGGCAAAGGGCTTCAGCTGCATACACATGACCTAGAAATATGTATATTCTGGAACATTCTGGAAACCTCAAAAGAGACTTGGCAGCCGATAATGCTTTCAAAGGATTTTCCAAATTCAACTCTACATAGGCCAGGTCAGCCAGAACAGCTTGTTCGATCATGTGGTTCTCTCTTCTGCAAATATCCTCGTACACAGAGACTGAGCTCTGTAAGGTGGCATTTGGGCTCACTCCCTTGGGATCTTTCACATCTCCATTAGCACTAAGCTGAGCAGAAACTACTGTCACATTCGATCCCCTGGAATCCCCACCTGATAAGTTCTTGTGGTTTGAATTCTTAATGAATGCTGCTTCGTTTGACTCATCCTCTTCCAAGGCAGAAGGCAAACTAACCTTTGAAGACTTCAACTCAAAACCACTCAATAGATGCAGGGCATTGAGGAGACATTGGCGAGCAAATAGTATTGAGAGCTTGTTTTGGCCATCGTTTCCAAATAACCCGTCATCTTGTTCCGCGGAATCCAAATGTCTATTTCTTGACGTCCCATCTTCCACAACTAGTTGCCTCCATTTCCCCCTACCAACAACATGAGCTCTAACTTCATCAGTAGGAGCCCCAGATGATTTCAGAAGCCCCTTTTCTAGTGCCAATAAACAGCATTCGGCGATTCGTAACCAGAGCAGAGGCCGATTGTAAAAAATCGAACTGGCCTTCTGGAAACACTGAGCAGCCACTATTGGTTTCCCACAAGCCAAGTATTGGAAACCACAATTGTAAATGATCAGGAGGGATTTATCCTGTAAGAAAGTTGAGAGCTTCAGAGGCTTCTCCGATCGAAGCGACAAGCTACTTCTCAGTGCCTTGGAAAATAATACATTTGAAGTGTGGTGTTTCCTGAGCTGATGATAGATGCACCCAAGATTGTTGTTGAATATACTTGGCATCCCTGATTCCGTCCGATTACTTGACGTCATCAAGAGCTTTATGGCTTTACGGTGATTACCTCGAGCATACTCTAGCTGGGACTTCAAGAGCAATGCCGTGGAAGAATCTCTACCACGAGCCATGTTCACAGCTAGCTTAACTTCACGCTTAGCTGCCTTTAGGTTCCTAGTGAGAAGCAGAAGTCGGACCTTGTATAGATGCAGCTTCAGCTTCAGATCAACAGCAGGTGCAGGTCGATCAGCTGATGTTCTCGATAGATCATTTGAGGATGCGATGCCTGCAGCCCTTGCTAAGTTCTGCCCACCAATGTCTAGTTTTGACAGCAGGTTTTCAAGTGCCTCATCTGATAAGGTTCTAGGCAGAGGATTCTCTAACACATTTGTACTGGCAGTGGAATCTGAATTAGATGTGTCCAGGGTAGTCGAATTGCTTGGTGCGGAGGAAGCTTTTAATGGTGGGTTTGAAGACTGATGCTGTGCAATGCTTCCATTGTCACCTTGACCGATCATATACCCAACAACGAAAGCTTTTTCCAGATACTGAATTACATCCTGAACATCAGAGCATCACAAATCACAATAGAAACCACTATGATTCTGGTAAATGAATCAAGGACAAAGCAAATAAGAAGAAAACATGATATATCACAACACAGTCATTTTGTCAACAAAAGGATGAGACATTTGTGAAATTTACAAACATGAAAAATGGAAAGGATCATCTTCAGCAGCGGCTGAAATTGGGGAACCTACCCCTCCTGTTATTGATAAAGCTCACACCTATGTTTCTAAAACCACACATTAGGAAACCTTCCCTCCTGTTTTTAAAGCGAAAGGCAAAACAAGGACTCCGAAAGCAATAGTTCACCAATATCAGGTTCCTTGCACCGAACAACCCAGTACTTAATCAGGGTGAGATATGCTAATGCAGCTGTTTTTCTTTTCCACTAGAAAACAATGAATACATATTCATTTGTTTATACATTTACATACCCGTAAAAACTTGTAATTATCAATATCAGGTACCTTATACAGTTATACCTGATGCAGTTCTTATAAGTGATTTTGGGTATAGCGGTTGTCATCTCTGTTATATTACTGAAAACCATGAAAACTTGGAATGTCTTTGGTCAAGAAAGAATAAAAAAAATCTGTATACAGGGGAATCTTTCTCTAGCTTCTCTATTGTTTAATATAGTTACTCTATATAAATAAATAAAAAAAGGATAAAAACAAAAAACAAAAAAAACCAAAGGATCTAGCTGATTTTTCTCTGAAGCTCAATGAACTAAAACTTCTACAAGAAAATCCTATCAATACATTGAACACTTGGAAGTTGTCACTGAATTACCATGAATTACTAGAAAGTTAGAGATGTTTCTTTAAAAAAAGTTAGTGATGTTCCATTTTTCTGCTATCAGAGAGACATTTCTCATGCTGATCAAATTTCGACTTTCAAACTTACACTGATCTAATGAGGGCTATTTTACTTGAAAAGAAATGTGCACTACAACATTAGTATAGTTCATAGGATAAGCAGACTGTCAATTGAGATGGTTTGGGACCTTTGGGCATGTGCCATAAAGAACGATGGCACCAGTGAGAAAGAGCATTGTGGTGCAAGTTGAAGGCCTAAAAAGGGAGAGAGGAAGGTCGAAAATGACATGGACAGAAACAGTAAGAAAAGATCTAAGAACATATGGTTTGACAAAAGACATAGCTCTAAACAGAGTTGAATAACTCAGTAGGATTCATGTTGCCGACCCTAAACATTTGGATAAGGCTTTGGTGATGATGATAAAACAAGCAGACTCAGAGGAAATTACAAATTATCAGTTTCTAAATACTTTTCAACGGAAGAGCCAAGTTACTAGTAACTGAAGGTGTAAATCCACTGTACACCTAATTTTCCCATAAATGCTACAATGAAATCTAACACATCCAACTTCTAACTAGTAATATGTATCAAACAAGGCAAAATAAAGTTTTACACATATATATATAGAGCGAGAGAGAGAGAGAGAAATTCTGATGTAAAATTTCTTGACCATAAACTGATCTCTTTTTAATGCTTTCAGTCATTCCCGAGCTTCAAAGCTTCAAATTTGAAGATTTTTTGTGTCGGTGGGGTCGTCTGATTTTCTAATTTGTCGCTTCTCCTTTTTGCTTTTTTGACCGCCTGTGCCTGCTTTTGTCTAGCGCCTTGCTCTTATCCTGGCTGCTACTGTATAGTTTTGGGGGCCCTCTCAGCCCCATTTTAATCTACCTCTTTTACCAATCAAAAAAATATATATTTGATTCTCAAAGATAGAATACCCATGTCTTAGTCCCACAAATTTTTTATTTTTTTTTGTAATTTTAGTCCCACAAAATTAAAGAACCTTATATAACCCTTTTTTCATCATTAAAGCATCTTTTCATGGAAACTCCCTCGTAGCATATAAACAATTATTTCAATAGAAGCAATCACATTGCTGAAAGTTGGAACTTACTGCAGCTCTCGTCGCATCATGGGAGGCTAATGCAACATCCAGTAATAGAAGGCATATGTGAAGAGCTGTTGCCTGTGTAACGATCAGACAAGAATTAGAATAGCATTACAAACTCCAACACAAAACAGAAGTTGCGAATCATAATTATGATACCTCGTCTATTGGTTCTATATTTTGATATAATGGTTCCAGAACTGACAATGCATATGCATATTCGTGAAGATGGAATAAGACAACTGCCTGTACATCCCCAATTGAAGTATTAAGTAAATCAACCCAGTAACAGATAAAACATTCTAAAAGTCTTCTGAAAACATAATCAATACAAAAGCTTTACCAACCAATTGTGCAGAGGTCAAGAGAACGTACAATGTTTAACGTTGCAACTGAAGTGTCAAATTCATCTGTGTAAGGACTACTGGTACTATTTGCAGCAGAAAACTGATGTGGCATAGTACTACTCCCTTTAGATCCTGAAATAGCACTATTCCCAAGATTGTTACCAACCTCCACCTGTTCTCCAGCTGCACGAGCAAGGTCTTCGCTTCTCTTCTAAATCATCATAAAGGAGTTGATAATGAATAAAAATTTATATATTATACATATGAATGTGTGTGTGTGTGTTCAAGTTTTTCCCCTACTAATAGTGCATTGGGCTGTGTCTAACACCCAAAAGCAACAATTTTTCAGAACAGAGTTGAATTCTTGTTACATGGATGATAGTAATTTACAAAAGAGAATGATTATGCAACAAAAAAATGTTACAACTAGGAAAATAGAGAAAAGAACTTCTTTAGAACACTTAAAAAAATTCCAATCACAAACATGATCCATAGTTTCAAACTTAACAATCGAATCCCCAATTCCACTTTTTTTAGTACTACACATTACAGTTGCTTATCAATAAAATAAATAAATAAACAAAATCCAATTCTCAATTACATAACAAATCCATGTCTCTGAAGTCTAAACTAAGTAACTGAATCCAATTACACAAATAATTCATATTTTCCATTTACATAAATTATCTATTTAGTTCCATATTTTCCGGTTACGTAAGTAATCAAGATTTCTCCATAAATAACAATCTTCGCCAATTTCATATAATTTAATTGTTTATTCCAAATTAACCTTGTATATTCCTATGAACTAAGTTGCATGGATTCTTTTAAACAGGTGAGGTACCCATGTAGGACAACTGTCAATGCTATCGCATCTAGGCAGCACATACGTCATCCTGAGATCATATATCTAAGCAAGGAAATAAATTTCACGAAATTATTGAAATATTTCGCGACATATTTCCATTTTCTAGGTTACCGACAGGAAAGAATACTTGCGTCGAAATAATGTTAAATTTCCTGAAATATTTCCATTCATGTCGAAATATTTCGCGTGAACAGTAAATTTCGATCAATTGACAGTGTAAATATGTATTATTTCGGTCGAAATGTTTCAAAATGTATGGAAACATTTCAATCGTAGGTAGGAAACATCTCATTTGAGCTCAAAACCGCTATAAATCTCATATTTGATCCATTTAACCCATTTCCATACATTTTGTTTACACAAAAGATCAATCCATTGTAGATTTTTTGGTTCGTGGATTGATCGTGAGGACGAATCAAATCCCATTTGGGAGTTTTTTAAAATTCGAAATATACGTAATGATAAAATTCTTGCTACAAATAAATAGGTTAGGTGTAAATTTATTAAATTTATGAATCTATGATGCATTTACACTAGATTTGTACATGAATTGAAGATTGTTTAGGGTGAAAATTTGGAATTTGGGAAAAACCCCAATTTCATTGGTTTTTACCCTAAACATCCATGATTGTGCATAAATTGATTATATGTTGCATAACTTAGCCCGTTCTATAAGTTGGTTGGGTAAAAAAAAATTAGCCCTACATTTTTCCTATTTTTTTTTTCAAATAAAAAATTAATAATGTTAAGAAATTAATATAAGTGAATAAGATTTGTTAATATATTACTTTATTATTTTTTTTATAATTAGTAATTAAATAATAGTTATATAATTAAATTAAACCTTGACTAATTAAAGATACTTGCCGCAACATATTACAGACCATTATGGTCAATCATTTCCACACTACATATGGTTGTATATTATGGTTTGAAAGCTTACAAGTGTTTTTTATGCTTGTTTCATAATTTTCAAACTTTCCACAAACATTTCCACAATATTTCCACCATTTCTGCATTATTTCCATCATTTCCATGAAGAATGTATTATTTCCACACTGGTTGAAATATTTCGTATTTCCATTTTTAGACTGGTCGAAATAAACCTCGAAACCGAAATTTATTTCCTTGTATCTAAGAGATCACGAATTAAAAGATCTGCCCAAATCTCAACATAAGAATGTGACGCAAATATTAATTAGCATTTACAATAGATTATGACTTCATCCCTTATTAAAATTATATGGTAGCAAATATAACATTACATATTGTAGGAGCAAAAAAATGCTATCGCATATAGGCCACACACGTCATCCTAAGATCATATCCAAGAGATCTTGAATTAAAGGACCTATCCAAATCACAGCGTAAGAATGTGACACAGACTTGGCAATCCAACATATTCCTTATAAGACTATACTTGGTCGGTGATGCATAAGCATTCAAGCTACGATGTACGCGCAATACACCGCATCAGGCCTTTCAACAAAAGAGGTAGGTAGGCCTACAGTAAGAGAAAGAAGATAAGTGATACAAAGAGACTCCACCCTAATATAAAAGAGGCTTAATGATATTTATTATTTATTATAAATCACATTTTTGTTGTTTATAATAAAATCTTGTTTTTACGATTTTTAGTTAATCGTGTTTTACTATATTTAAATAGGTGCAAGAGGTTCTAGAAGATAGTCAAAGAAGAGTTTGAGTTACTTTAGGGTTGCTTATCTGTTTTTAGTTTGTATAGGAATTGATTTGATTAATAAAATTTTGAGTTTACTTTAGAGTTGGAGAGTGTTCTCTCTTTAGTTGAGCCTTCGCAAAGGTTTTAGCCGACCGATGTGGGCCCGTCGACACGTGCAGTTTCATCGCCCGGTCTACATTAGCTTTTGGTATCAAAACAAGTTCGTTGCTCCTGGTATCATTTGGATTGCCAAATTCGAACTACCATTGCATTATTTATTTTCATAATGAGAAATTACCTAGTAATTTGCACAATTCATCACCATCACCGTTGCCTCGTCTTCCATACACCATCATCTGATCATCGTATGCCATCATCCATTGTCGTTGCAATTTTACCGTTGTGATTGCCATTACCATGCATCATTGTCTCCCTTTGATCATCGTTGGTTGTACTCCCACATCAGGAAAAAAAATAATTACGGACAAGATGTCAAGTGGAAAATAGTCACTCAACTCCAAATTGATCCATCCAATTGCAACGATTCTATTTCTAAAGATGGAGCAAAGAAAATTATACATTGGGAAGCGCCTTTCCAGTTATGTTTGGAGGAATATATTTATGTTTTAATATGGGACCAAGTTTCGATAATATATACGTTGTGAGTGAAACCCATGACACAATGTCATATTCTTTTGGGGAAATCATGGTTGAGAAGACTTCCTCCAAGAATTTCTCATGTCGAAGAGCAAGTTGAAAATGAAGATAAAGTGCAGATTCAAAAGGCAAATCTGTTGATCTGCCACCAAGCCTTAACAAGAAAGAGTGTTTGGAACACTTGCCAGTTGCCGAGGATAAACCTAACCATCATGAATCCATCTTCTATAAGCATCAGATCATGCATCAGACAATGAAAAAGTGATAGAGAATCATTGACTTCACAGATCGAGCCTGAACTACAACTGTTGAAATCCAAGAAAAACAAAGGGAAAATTCTGATAAAGAAAACATCACAATTTGCCTAAACTCAAGGTCATGTCCTTTCGAACCCGAGGGGTTCGATGTGGGAACATCCAGGCGATGATGTTAGCACGCTACATCGAATCAAACCTCTCAACAAAAGAAATGGTAGGGCTAGCAATGGATCGGATCGACCTGGAGATCTGATAAGATCTTATAAAAAAAAATCGGGTCCAGATCATTATTTTTGTTATCGGATCGGTCCTGGATCAAGAATTGTCGATCCAATCTCTTATCGGATCGGTACTGGATCAACCATGTTCCGATTCGATACCAACCCGATATATATTCTAAATATGTAACATTTATATTATATAGATATTTATTTAAAGTAATTTTTGTTTATAAAGGTCAAGTAGACAGCTAATATTTTTCCCGAGGTTTGGTAATTATAATTTAAATTGATTCTTAAATATCCATTATTTTCTTTTTACCTATTCTAACCTTTTTCGTCCTTTAGACTTCCGTTTCTCTTCTCTGTCCACTTCTTCAGTTCTTCTTCTTCTCCTCTTAGTTGGCTTCTTCTTTAGCTCTTCTTCTTCTTCAATTTTTTTTTGTCTTTTTGTTGCTTTGGATCATTGGAGGAGACTGAGTGGAGGCTGGAAGCCGATAATAGTGATTACAGTATGTACTCCATCCCTTCGTATAGTTCATCTTGTTTACAATATGCAAATCCTATGTCTACTGCCGAAAGTCCTGAATGTCGGTGATGAGCATGTACACTTATATGGCTGCCTTTGTGCTGAATAGGGAACCTTCTATTCTTCTTCGCCGAACAAACTAGAATAATGGTTTCTTCCAATCTCTATATGACTGAGAATTTCTTGGAATGTATTGGTTATATGGTGAATGGGTCCTCACCATAACTAGTGTTGAAGAAGATCAAAAACCTTCAAAAATTCTTGGATTGTATCTTCCTTGATTTAGTTTATTTGTGTTGGGTGTTAGAGTTACCGTATGTTTTTTATCCTATCGGATCAGACCGGATCGGTTCCGAAACTGATTTTTATTATTTCGATCGGGTCCGGATCGATCGCATTTCTTATCGGATCAGTACCAATCTGACTCAAACCCGATCCATTGCCAATCCTGAGAGATTGGCCTATAGGAGGAAAAAGAACATGAGTGCAAAAAGGAGGCTCCTCTTATGAAAGAGGCTTAATGATATTTACTATTTATCGTTAACTCACGTTTTTTGCTATTTATAGCAAAATCCCAATTTTACTCTTTTGCAAACCATGTTTTACTATATTTAGATAGGTACAAGAGATTTCAGAAGATATTTGAAGAAGAGTTTGAATTAATTTAGGATTTCTATTTGTTTTTTAGTTTGTTTAGGAGTTGATTTGATTACTGAGATTGAGTTTAAAGTTGGGAGTGTTCTTTCTTTTGTTGAGCCTTCACATAGGGTTTTAGCCAAGGTTTAAAATTTCGGTTTTGCATGCCATTTCGGTCAAAATTTCGTGTGAAACTTTGGCAAATTTTGAAATTGATGAAAATTTCGATATTTCGACCAAAAGTTCGCTAAATGGTCATAATTTCATGAAAAAACCGAAATGCAGTATGGAATTTCGAATTTTCAAAATTTTGAAATTTTGAAAAATTCAATGAAATTTTGTTTTTTATGGGTTTCGATTTCGAAGTAGGCCGAACCGAAATTTCGAATATTTCGTTGAAATTTAAAACCTTGGTTTTAGCCGACCAACGTAGAAGCATCGAGACTTGTGTAAGATATGTCGTTCTACATCAATCGGCCCATTTATATGACTTCTCAGAAAAATAGTTCAAGAATCATCCCAATCCAACTTTGATAGTTTGGAATGCCGAGTCTTATGTTTCACTCTATCACTTACCAATTTATCTTTTCAGGAATACAAAATACGTAACAATCTGGACCAACAAGTTGGTAACATCTCAACACGACATAATGATTAACACCGGCCTCGGCCAACATTACAGTACAACTCGTTGTTCTACATCCACAACTTGGACCACCCTTGAAGGCATACCAAGAACAAACATGGCGAATAGATATACTCACCCAAGAATACCAAAAGCTTCGGCCGAAACTGAAACATTTCAGGCATGCCAAAACAAAAACATTTCCACGCTATTTTCTACCTTACTCTCGTCGTTTTAGAGCCCAACTTGCACCAAAGTGCTTATATCCAATATCGATTTGCACCTTGTGTAGTAAAAAACTGAGAAAGATCAAAGATTGGGGACTGTGTTGACTCCCTAGAACATATTCATGCTACTGAATCAGGGACAATTTGAAACCCAAAACATCTTGTCTAACATATACTTGCTACAGGTCGAATGTTATATCAACCCAACTTCTCATATTATCAGCAGGAAGCATATATCAACCATCCCACAATAAACACAGAGCATACAACCATGGTTTTAAAATTCGACAAAATTCGGCGAAATTAGCCGAATTAATTCCGAATTTTGACTGACTGAATTAAAGTGTACATGTATTAAAAAATTTACAAAAATTCACCGAATTAATTCGAAGTAAACAGTAAAAATTCAGCTAATTTCTCGAAGTTTAGCCTTTTTAGTACAAAAATTGTATAAATTCGTCGAATTAATTCGTTTAATTCGAAGTAAACAGTTAACTTAGAGAAGTTTGGAGAATTTTTAGCAAAACGTTGGTAAAACACATTGATTTTTAAGGATATGATAAAACAAACATGATAAAACACTTTAACTTATTATATCATAAAAACAACCATTTAGAGCAACCTAAGCAAGATTAATATCATTTCACTCATTTTGACAAAAAATATTTAAACTTCTCTAAGTTAGTGAATTTTTACAGAAATTCTCTAAATCGAATTGAACTTCCCCGAATTAATTCCGAATTTTAACTGACCGAATTTTAAGGCGAAGTCGAAGTTTAGAACCTTGCATACAACTGTCGGATATTTTATGGATGAGTACACAAACAACTTTGCTAAATAGGTAAGCCTTTTGACCAATTAATGTTGGTTACACTCCGATATGATTGGGTTTCTCCCTTTTTACAGGGCTACATTAGAAGCCGAGATGCAGAGGACTAATCACTCGACCAGACTAACGTGAAGATACACATCATCCTAGTTTGCATTGGGGGTGACAAATCAAACCAGGGTAAATATCGCATCGACTATCACATCGACCCTCGAATAACTCATCCCAACAATATCCATTTCATCATCTTTCAGCATATCTTGGCCACAAACTCTGCCTCCCTCAAGGATATAATAGCTACACTTTCAGCCTTCTTCAAATACATACTCCGGGTAGTAGTACAACTTCTTTGTATTACATATTCGACCAGTTCTCGAGTCTCTTTGTGCTACATATTTGACTAGTTCTTGGGCTTCTTCTACAGTACAAATCTGACTGGTTCTCAGGCCTTTCATGGCATCCGACTTCTTGCCCTTTTACGCAGTACAACTTGACCACGTCCTCGGCCCTCTACGCATTTATACACATCACGACCTCGGGTCTCTCCGCAATGCATATTTGACATAATCTGAAGTGCATAACATTTACATTTTCTCAAATATCCCACAACGACGTGGCACCTAACATACCATCCAAGCAAGTAGACTGAAGTCAGACTCTTGACTATGCTCAAAGGACCAAATAGGTCGGCTAAACAGGCCATACCGAGCAATGTTGTCAGAACCGAATCGGATCATAAAAGCGTAAGGAGTAAGATTCAAATTGAATCAGGGTTCAAATCGTTGGGTCATAAGTTTCATATTCCTTATGAGTTAAAAAAAAATATGAAATAATATCCAAAACAATTAAAAAAGAAATTATAATATGCCTAACTACTCCATAGTCAATCACATAATGAAAAGCTTTGTACTACAGATAACAAAAAAAAATATTACTAGACAATAAGAAAAATAAAAACCACGTATCATTCATTCACCATCAAATTAAACAAGTTTCCATCTCTCATCAACAATCTCAATTCTCAATCTTTCAAATTGTGTGCGCGGAAATGCATTTCTAGTCATCTGTGTTAAGTTGTGTTTCATGTATAAAACACTACCATGAAACTACTTCCTACAATAATTATTGCAAGAATTTTTTATTGTAGAATTTTAGGTTTATGCTTCTTCTTTGAATGTGCAATAAACTTAATACTTGAAAGGAGCATACATAGAGAGAATAGACTGAAAATGGTCTCCTTATCTATCTATTGAATACTTGTACAAAGAATCTCATTCATTTTCTTGTCCCTAACCCTAACCACTTAGGAGTTCTTTATTAAGATCTCTGTTGACTTCACTATTAAGTTGAAATGTTAAAGGAAAACAATAAAACCAAAAAACTAAAAATGACCCGTGGTTGATGGTGGAACAATGTCATAATGATCTTATTTGTGTATAGAAAGAAATAGCAAGAAACGTGTGATAAAATTGTTTAATTAGGAAAAAAACATATTGATTTTCTTTTTTGAAGTGTTTAACATATAAGAAAAAACAAAAGTACAAATATGTCACTGTTTTCACCCGAAATGCGCCTCGTGAAATTATTCAAAATGTAAACTTGCAAAAATCGTACGCAATATTGTCAAAATCGATCGGATCATAAAATCGTAAGGGGTAGAATTCAAATCAAATAGGGGTTCAAATCCTTTGATCGTAAGATTCATAAAGATTTGTCCCATGAGTTAAAAATATAAAATCATATCCGAGAAATTGAAAACAATATATAATATGCCGAACTACTCCATAACCCATCATAAAATGACAAGATTTTGTTCGAACACTTACAACAACGATAAAACATTTTACTTAACAACCCCAATGTGCACTATAGACACTGTTCTAAACTCGTAGTTAAATAAACAAAGATCTTTTCATAAAAACTAAAACCAAAACTGCCGTTACATCATTGTCATAGTATATAGTATATACCATTGAGGCAAGTATAAAGCCCTCGGGCAACAATAGCATGTCGAGCCTAACACCTGAACTTTTTCACATGGCAAATACTAGTCTTTAAATGGTCAGCTCTGCAAAGTGCCCACAACCACCCGAGAGGGGGCAAATTGTGATTTGTGAGAGCAAAAAATTGTTACCATGTATGAACGGTACACTTGTTATCCCGAGATAATATACTAGAGATCTCGAATTACAAGACCTACCTAGTTCTCAACATAAGAAAGAGGCGTAAACTTGGCATACTGACCAGTGCCTCGTAGAATATACTTGTCCGAACTATTTACTCAACTTCTTGGGCACAACTTCTTGACTTCTTAGGGGGCGTTTGGCAACACAAAAATAAGTAACTTATTGACTTTTATAAGCCAAAAAGTTAAAAAGTTAGTTTGGATGTGTTTCATATTTTAACTTTTGAAAAGTTAAAAATTAACTTAAAACTGAAGCTAAAATCTTTAGCTTTTGACTTCTAAGAGAAATAACTTCTCAAAAATTAGAATCCCTCCCGACATTTGAATTTCTCTAACTTTTTTGGAGGTAAAAAATCAACTTATAACTTCTACTACAAGTAGAAGTGCTCTTACTTCTCGTTCCCAAACGCCCCCTTAGACACATACGGTTTGACTTCTCAGACGCAGATTTTAGCAAAATTCTTGGACATAAACGAGAACATTCCCAACCTGACTTTGATAACTGGGAGTGCTGGCTTCTACACTTCACTCCATAGTATCTTAAAACGATATACTGACTTACACTTCGCACTTATACTTTGTTTGACCACCACTAATCATATGATGTTATGTATCCTTGTTCAAGTGATCAATGTCCACTTTATCCTGGTAAGATAAATCTCATTTTTTCTTAAAAAATATTTGGTAAAACTTATACAAGTTATCAAAAAGTTGCAAATTTTCGTTATGTATCCTTGTGAGAAAGCTTTTAGTATGAATCTATGTAACAAGGACACTCTGTTTTCTACGAACTTGTCGTGTCGGACACCTTGCCGTATTCACGTGTCGGCCACATGCCGACACACCTTTTCAAGCAAATCTCAATTTATTCTAAAATGTTGTTTTCAACTATTATTTGTACATGATTTATGTGATTTTAATGTATATCAGCTTATTCTAAATACATTCTTTCTATATTGCATGCTTAACATGGACTAAAGTATTTAAAAAATATACCTTTCAGCATAAAGAACGAATTGTACGGACGTGTCGACGTATTGGGTTCGTGGGAGGTGGCGTGTCGGATACCGACACACGTGTCCGTGTCCTTGTTACATAGGTATGAATCTTTTATCCTATAATCTATTAAGCAACTTACTTTGATCCTTGTGGGAAGTACCATAATGTGTTCTTTCTTTCTTTCTTGTATTTTTTCAATATAATATTCAACTACTTATTTTGTATATGTTTTTCAATAAGTAATTATTGGCAATTGCAGCACCAATGAAATGGAGCACTTTGGTGTAGGTCGAAGGTTCTAAAAGGACAAGAGGTAGGCAGCAAATGACATGGATTGAGGTGGTAAGAATAGCCTTGACAGAAGATATAACACTAGATAGAGCTGAATGGTGAAATGCGATTCATGTTTGCCTACCCAAATAGTGGGGATTAAGCATAGATGATGATAATGATGAAGTACTTCTTTGCAAGTTCTATTACTCATTAGGAGTTTTTGAATGTACTTATAATACATTAGAACCTCAAATTATCCAACTAATACTTTCACTTTTAAGAAAAATTTTACAAGTATTTTTCTCTTCTTGTCCTTTTAATCCATTTTGTGAGAGTAGATCACTCCAGTGCAAGTTGAAGGCTATGAGAGGACGAGGGTAAGGGAAAACAGACATGGAGTTGGCGAGAAGAATATCTGAATAAGCCGACTTTAACAGAAAATATGGCCCTTGTGGACTGAGGGTACAAGATTCGGGCAGCCGACCTTGACTAGTTGGGATAAGACTATGACAATGATTTCCCTTTTTGGTAATTTCTGCATAGAATAAATGTTTGATTAATAATAAATGTTTTTATCTTGCGATTAATAAACAAATCAACCCATCTAATCAAAAAAGAAACCGTCTTCCTTTCATCCAAATCACTAACAAATAACTCTGGTCCTGTCAAATGCAGATGAGAACTATGATACCCTGATACTTGTACATGGCCATCGTATCCGTGTCGACACGACACGACACCGATACTCCACGGATACGTATCCCCACGTATCCTTCATAAAAAGTTGAAAAAATTAGAAAAAATGAAAATTTTGAACTGAAAAATAGGATACTCGTATCCATATCCGTGTCCTTGATTTTGGAAAATGTCGAATTGTATCCCTGCTTCCTGTATCCGGACCCGTATCTAGGCATCATAGGATGAGAAGGTACCTTCAGCATATGCATATCTAAATAATCATATAGTACCCTTAATACTTTTGAAAAAGATATAGATCTGCCATTCCTAGAGTCAAGAACAATGAGTAGTGGTCAATTTAGAAAAGCATCTAAGAGGTTTTCCTAAAATGTTTTAGATGCCACAAGTATCCTACCAAACAAATGAAAGAAAAGAAAGGTCTAGATACGAAACCAACTCTCAAGAATTGAGGTTCCATGGGATGTGAAACGTCTTAATGTGGCTTCAAGAAAGAATGCAATATATAAAGGAACTAAATTTAAAGTTCAACATCTTGCAGGAGAGCAAGACTGGACTTACTTCTAAGAAGAAAATGATTCAACAATATATGTATATGTTCACCCAATCAAATGCAGCCAACAATAAAATGGATCTCTATGACCAAATAGTATGCTAGATCGACACAGTACAAACCACCAGTTCCAAAGTTGTGAAATACCTTAGACTTATTAAGCTCTTCAAGCAGCTTCTTTGGATCAGAACAACCATCACGAAAGTACTCAGCAACAGCAATATTATGAAGAACCTGCAATAAATATATTCTTAAGACAATCAAAACGCGATATTTTGAAGAGACGTATAGGGGTGGGAACATGAGCCCTTACGCATGCATACAAACACAGATTCCAAGGACAATAAGCATTGTAAACAACCTAAAATGTCACAGCCAAAGCCATGCATCAAATTAAGTGCTGGTTGTTATTATTTCTTCATTTTGTTCATACCTTGTATATAGTTTAGATAACAAAGTTTCTATGATTCCTTTATGGTTGTAGACTACAAAAGCTGCAGTTTAAATGAATTAACTCTAGTGCTCTCAAATGCAAAACATATTCATTCTATTAAAGACATCTATATTGCACGTAGGGTTCATAAGATCCTTGGAATTGCTAAAATTGTACCACAAAAGACACGTTTTTGTTGCACCAAGTTGGATGTGCTGAGGACCTATGTGCATTTCATTTGACGGCAATGATTTCATTTTCTCGAGCATTTTTAATATCTCCTTGTGTTTAGTGGAGTCTCAATTAGTCACCCAACCCATTCAAGTATGCCTTTTGAGTGTGGAGCTCCACCCCTTTTGAGTGGCCCAACCCCAATGTAGGCTCTTCGTTGATATGGACCTTTGTATTTTTCACTTTTTTGTATATCATACTTATGATAATAAATAGGACATTGTAATACATGTTGCTCTACATGCCAAAACCAGTTGATATAGCATGACAAAACATATCAATTCCAATAGAAGTGGTGTAAGACTATAATATCACAAATAGATTGGTAACTCAATAATATTCTGCAATAGACAAGATGGTACAATTATAATACATAACATACATTACATATTCCAATACTAATATTATATTCAAAAGTGAATCAAGTAGAAGCTATGTAGATTTTTTTCTTCTTTGAAAAAAAGGGGTGCAACATGCAAAGGCTATAATATTATCCTAGGAGAGAGTTTGACTACATATATGCTAGTAATTTTGGACGTTTGCACTAAGAGATAGAAAAAGTGTGAGAAAATAAAAGGAAAAAAGATAGCCAAGAATAAGGTGGTGGAAATCTAAAAGGGAAAAGGCAGTGTCTTTTATGCTGCGTTTTGGTTTGTAGGAAGTGGGAAGAAAAGAAAACCACTTCCCAGTGTTTGGTCCAATAGAAAATAGTCCAGACCAGAAATGGGTTTTCCCAATGATGCGAAAATAAGCTTCTACGCTCCACCCACTCATCGTCTTCAACCTTAAACTCCACCCACCTACACACACATACACCCCTTTGGCGACGTCGTTACCTCTACTAACCAAACAGTAAGAAAAAGGATTCCAGGAAGTAAGTTTCTTGTAGTGGCACTTCTAGGAAAACCTACTTCCAACCCTAGTTGCCAAGTTCGCGAATAATTGATTTTACAAGTATAACCGAATAAAACGGGCGAATATTTCAATAGTTCGGAATTATTCGCGAATAAATGAGATCCAGCGATTAAATCGCGTTTTAGACGTATGTGCGTTTAATTTGGCCCAAATATTCGGCTACAATAGAAGAAAAAAAAAAGCCAATCTTCGTCCCCACTCCCCCCCTACCCCATTCCTCAATCCTCCACCCCACTCCCCACCTCAAGGTCCCCCACTCCTTGCCTTCACTCTCCCTCCCCCTCCCCCCAATTATTTCCGGCAGCAATACCTTGACGCAAACTGTCGGAGTCTGCACCATACCTAAGGCCCAAGCCTTTCCTTCACTCTCCTGAGCGTGGATTCGCTTTTTTTCGACTTTCTATATGAATTGGTTGCCAACCTCTCGCTGAAGAACGTAACCTACAGTCATCTTCGAAGCTCTAGAACGAGATTTTCTCTGCAATATCGTCTGTTGTGTTTGTCATTGTATCTTCGAATCAATACAATATGTGTTGCTCAGCGGGTAGAAAAAAATATAATAATAATGTGTTGCTCAAGGAGAAGTGGGGTCTCATCTCATAAAGAAACTTTGTAATCTAGTATGCCACCAAAGTAAAAAATTTGTCTACCTCATTTTTTTCTGGTTATATGATGACCTTTATTTTCTTTTATCTTATCAGATGATTGATGCCATGGAACACCATACACTAAAACTCAGTGCTACTCATAATCTGTGGCCATGTCTATCAATCTCAACCGTCAATGTCCGTTAAATCATTTAAGACCATTTTGATCAGCACTAATTTGAGGTAGAACCAATTTTGAGAGATGGCCCACCATTTGGATGATCAAATTAATGGGCAGAAATTGAGTGCCATGGATTGTGAGGTGTGGGCCCATGTTGAATATCTAACATGCAAATCGTAGGTGTACTTTGTCGTACATAAGATGGGACCAAAACTTTAAATTATTGTGAGATCTATTGTAGACTTTGGTGTTTGTTTTGGGTGAGGTCTGGATTCCAAATTTTGAGTGTTTATTATAAGTTCAAGTTGCATACACCAACTCAGTTAACCCTTACCCGTACACCACACTTTGAATACGTCACCACCAATGCGTCAGTCTAGACCGTTCATCCTATGGCCCACCTTTCAACTGAGTTATGACCATTAAGTTACCAAATTGATGACAATTTGATGATCTACACCCTCAGATGTATGGATGTTTTTTTTACAAACATTTGGCCAAACTTTTTATATTTATATCTTGCATTGATGGGTATGTAAGATCATGTCCATATACAATCATCTTACACACCTTTATATTTTGTTCATGAATTTTTAACATCGAATTTTTTGATCATAGCCGAATAAAACACGAATGAATGCATTTGCGAACTTTTGCCGCTCCTCGAATTTTTGACCAACTTTTTACCCACGGATTTTTAGTCCATAACCGAATAATACTCGAACTTTTCCCGTCTCGAACTTTTGCCGTATCCGAACTTGACAACTAGGCTTCCAACACAACAAATCAAAAGATAAAGAAAATGGAACTTATAGCAAGAACTATGACGGCTTGGGATGAAATAGCCATCTATATTAAATAAGTGTGAAAAATGTTCTCTTGGGAGATCCAAAAGGAAAAGGCATTCATAGAAAGAAAAATAGTAATAAAGTTATAAGATTCTAAAGAAACAAATAAAGGGTCTTCGTACAACAACTGACAATGAACTAAAGGACGAGTGTTGTGGCGGGGAACCAGTTAGCCATCTTCTTTTGCATTGTGATGTGGCGAGACTCGAGAGCAGTTTGAACTTCATTTTTGGTAGGCTTGATGGCTTGGATGATGCCGAGTTCATTGATAGATCTTATCTCTAGTTGACATACGTTTGCCTCTCTACTCGACGACGAGTGCTATGACGATTTCTTCTCTTTGCGATTTGTTGGGGTCTTTGGAAGTAGAGAAACCAGAGAGTCTTAAAGGCAAGGCAGAAGAAGTGGCTACTATTATCCTCTATATCAAGGGTTTGACATATTTGTGGTCCGAGGTTTCTAAAGAGTGTAGGGGTCTTTTCTTTTAAAACTTTGTGTTCTGTTGGGATCTTCTATGCTCTAAACAAGGTGGCTAGGTCGAGTAGTATTTTCATTTTTGTTTTGTTGTCCGCGTCCTTTGTACGTCATTTCGACCTCTTATGTTGTTTGTAAGTTTGCAGTTCTTTGAAGACTTTTTGTTCTGTTGGGATCTTGTATGCTCTAAAGAAGGTGGTTAGGTCAAGTTGTATTTTCATTTTTGTTTTATTGTCTACGTCCTTTGTAGGTCATCTCGACCTCTTAGGTTGTTTGTATGTTTGTGGTGTTTGCCTTCTAATAAATTCTATATTCATCAAAAAAAGTAAAGAAAACTTCGAAAAATATATAAATAATAAAAAAAATACATAAAGGAAGTAATAAGTGAAATAAAATATAAGGTGTATGATGACTAATACAATAGATTGGCTACAAGAGAGGGTGAGGAAGATATCTACGAACTTCCAAGAATAAGAGAGAAAAGGCAAACCTAAATTAAGTTAGATGCATTAAGAACGATGACTAGAGAATCTTAGCACAAAACATGGAGATTAAGGTGGAGGCCCTTTTCTAGAAATTACTAAATGAAGACTACATGGGGGATTAGGACTAAAAGGAGACACTAATCCAAGAGAGGTCAGAGGGCATATAAACTTCTATAGAATTAGGTAATAGAAATGCAAACGTTGGCAAGGATGAAGATATGAAAGCTTTAGATCCAGATAGTATTCGGATAATGGTTGGAAGTGCATGGGAGAAAATGGATCGTCCTAACTAACACAGTTGTTCCAAAAGATTTTTGAGATTAAGAGAATGGTAAGTGGAGGAGAAGTGTTCTGGCGCTTATTTACAACGAGGGAGATGTACAAAATTGCACCAACTATCGTGGGATCAAACTTATGAGCCACACTATAAAACTTTGGGAGAGAGCAATGAAACATAGATTAATACAAGAAACAAAGATATTGAATAATCATTAAGGTTTCATGCAAAAGATTTCAACCATCAACGTTAGCTTCTTACTCGACAACTAAATGATAAATTTCAAAAAGATAGGTAGAATCTCTGTGGGGTCTTTATTGACTTAGAAAGAAGATATGATAGTCCATAGATAATTAATTTGGTGAGTATAAGGAAAAAAGAGTCCCAATTAGATATATTGATGTCATTAAGGACATGCACATGAGATAAAGGTAACTACTGTGAAAGAAATTGGTGGTGAGACCAATGAATTCCCATCTAATGTGGGATTGCACTATGGGTCGGCCTTGAGTCCTATCTTTTTGCACTAATTATGGACAAATCAACTATTCATATACAAAAGGAGGTTGCTTGGTGTATGTTATTTGTAGATAATGTAGGTTGGTTGATGAAACTAAGGAGGAAGTAAATGCAAAACTACACTACAGAGTGATGATACCTTAAACACCATGGTTTTAAAATAAGTTGGACCAAGATAGAGAATATGTAGTAAAACTTTAGTAAATACGCACAAAGAGAGGCATCAATTAAGATTATGATTTTTAAACTCAGTCTCGAGGGTTGACTAGTCTTGGGCTATGAGTCAACTCGGTCTTAGACTCTTAGATTTGACTCTCCTGATATAATGTAAAAATAAAGACGAGAATGTCTCGGGTCACTATTTAGAGTTATATCTTCTGTCAAGGCATGCGTCTTCAAATCTTTTTGTAATAGCTAAAACAAAGTCATTTTCGGCATTCATCTCTCCCTCTTTTAGATCCTTTAATTTACACAAAAAGCGCTCCTTCTCACTAGTGTTGTTGGTCTTTATTGTACATGCCCAAACCATCTCAATCAACTTTCCCTTATTTTATCTCATATTAGGACTTTCCTTTATGAACTTTAATTCTGTACAATAGTATACTCGATCCCAAAAGGTGTTAATAGACATTTCCTGCACCTGAATTGTGAGAGACACTAGGATTCGCCTCACAATCATCAGGGTTTAAAAGTTGCCCACGAAGTGCATAAACCATGTCATGGCATATGAACAGGCCCAAACCTTCACTATTTATTTGACAATGATGACACGATGAACAAGTGCATTTGAGATGAGATTCCTAGTCTATTGACTGGTCTTTCTCTGCCATTAACATCAATGGCATGTCTAGATAAGGGGTTGAGATAACAAAAATACCCAAATATATGTCAACACCTGGTGGATTGAGGGCAATCCTCTTTTACTAAATCTGAGGCTGCCCCAAATTCTTAGGCCAGAAAGGCGGGAAAGTAGAATAGGTGGAATCCACCCTCAACCCCCGATGCAACCAAGCACAAAACTAAGGTTTTTTTGTGGGCTAGGTCTGACTAAGCTGTCGGAATGTATCCATCCAAGACCCAAGTGAAGTATCTGACACAAGAATTAGCAGTTATAAACTCATAATTGCATTGATTAATCTACTTACATATGAGAAATTTTTCTTTCTTCTATCCAAATAAACTAGGCCATTTGTCAGGGATTGAGCCCATAGTTCAGTTGATTGGCACTCTGTACCTCAACCATGAGGTCAAAGGTTCAATCCCAGATACCACCCAACCATTTGTTGATCCGCTTAATAAATATCTTTTTTTCTTTAATCTTTTGCACAGTTTCTTTAATTAAAACCTTGAACCAGACAACCTAACACCTATATGTTTTGTTATACTTGCAGACTTGGAAACAGCTTATTTAACCAAAGCCTATTATTCCAGGGAACCCTGTGAAGCTACTGTTAACAGAAAATTCTCTCCATGTGCTTAATTTGCCTATGACAGGGTCTAAAAAAATTATCAGAAGCAATTACGCAACAGAGTTAATATTTTTTAGGGAACAGAGAACTGTGAGGTGTATTGCGTAGTTATTTTAGTCGTACTTGATTCAAAAATCAAATTTAGAACTAATTACGAGTCAATTCAATCAGGAAAACAATCCAAAAGTATAAATTCGGTTCTATCGGGAACAACTAGAAGTTTGGAAGAAAAAACTAAAAGAAAGCAACAAAATCAGATGCATCTGCGAATAAAAGACCCGCTATCAGAATGCGATCAGGCCAAATTGACGCAAACAGAAAAAGATGAGTCATTTCAGGTTACAGAAAAACCAGAAAGATTAAAACTACAGAAACTTCAACCTCACCTTTGGATCATCCAATTTCTTCAGCAACAGCTGATTCAACAAATCGGTACATTCAGCGAACCTCCGCGACTGAAACAGAAAAGCAGCATCCTTAGCGAGCCCAGCCGCGACAGATGAAATCCCGTCTTCGTCCCCCGAAGAACCATCTCTACTTGCAGGCGCTAATGAAGATGAATCTCGCGAATCCATTCTCAGATCGAACAAACTCAGATCGAAAAAAACCCTAGAAACCAATAAACTCTAAAGTATCGCAGTTCCAATGGCGTCAGACTCTCTTCGGATTCAGTTCGAAGTATTTGAGGGTTTTCTCTTCCATCTCAAAGTGAAAAAATCGAAGCAGATTGTGTTACGAAGCCTTAGGGTTTCGAAGCCATTAACGACGAAGTCTTCGAGTCGGTTCGTCTCAGATGGCTCAGATTGCAGAGTGAACAAGAGGGAGGTATCGAGTAAGAGATGAAGAGATACGGATGAGAGAGAAAAGGGGCGATAGATAGAGAGAGAGAGAGAGGTTCTTTTACGCCTTTTTCTTCCTGTTCGATTTCGGTCTGGGTTTGAGTTGTATCGTTGAGTGAGAAATGAATACAAATGGGCTTTATTTAGTTAAGTGTTCACTGAGGTCTGTCACTTTAAAGAAACGGCTTGCGCCACTGTGGGCCGGGTTCAACCTTTTGGAATCATGATCCGGACCCATTTACATCAATGGAGCAGAGCAGCTTCCCTATGAAGGTGTTTGGTAACAAAGTTTAAGTTCTGCAACACTAATTTCAACAGGAGCAGAAACTGCAAGAGTACCTTGATTCGACATGAATCATGGTCTTTGACAGGCGCAATGTAAACTCTGTCACCAAACACCACCCTTTGTGTTTGTAAGTCTAGTGTCCTCTATATAACAAGTGACAATGGTTGTCTCCCCACTTATACCTCCTCTTATAGGCTTCAATAAAAAAGGACCGTGATCTTATCCTCCAACTGGACGGTGGATCTCAGCTACTCACACCAGATTTTGGGAAATGCTTTGTCAGGGAGTGTTATGGGCACGGGCCAACCACTAGTTAGAATATCTATATAACAAGTGACACTGGTTGTCTCCCCATTTATACCCCTTTTATAGGTTTCAATAAAGAAGGGGCGAGATCTTGTCCTCCAACTGGACCATGGATCTCAGCCACTCACTAGTTAGCATATAAGCTAAGATGGTTTTTGGTCTGTTAGCCCACCTAGGGATGGGCCAAACATCCATACGGTCAGTGGTCTCTATGGTCCATCATCAACGTTGATGACCAATGTCCGTCATCACAGATTTACTAAAAAATTAGCTCCCAGTAAGGGAGAATAATAAAAAAGCTGATGGGCTCTAATTGCCCATTTCTATAATGGGTAATTCCGTCAATTAAAAATGCCATCAGTTGTTATTGACATTGTCGATTGACTCGCTTGTCACTTTGCCCACCCTTAAACATACTGCGATGAATTATTGTAATGTCCGATCTCGGAGAATTGATCGAACGCAAAGTTTGCTCATGTATGCAGTTGTGCTGATGGTAGGCTTGGAATTCATAATATCTCAGGGTCACTGATGCTATTCTTGATGTGCCAAGGCACCTCCATTTTTCCTTGGATTGCATCAATTACTAGTTTTTGAATCTCCCTCCAACCAAACTTTTGCCAGGTTCAGAGTTGTAGCTTCTCAACATTCTGCAATCGTAAATGAAGCTTTCCCAATGTAACATGGAAACCAAGTCTTGAATTCTAGGAGCACACTCACTTTTTTTCCAATGAATTTTGACCTCAGTAGCATTTATACGGGTTATTCATGATTGAGCCAAATGAGTGGCTGATTTGGCTATTAAGCAACCTGATTTTGCCAAATAAAAACCCCCATATCTACATTCAGGTTCAAAATATCAGGAGGGAGTAGTTGTAAACAAGGTTTAAAAAACGGCCGTTATAATGAAATTAACGGCCGTTATAACAGATTCGGACCTACCCCGTTACGTTATGGACTGTTAAAACGCCCAGAAATAACAGCCGTTATAACGAAAATAACGACCGTTATTTTCAGGAAAATTTTGTGAAAAAAAACGGCCGTTATTTTCGTTTTTTTCCGTTATATTCCGTTATTTTCCATTTTTGAAATTCAAAATTTGAATTTCATTTTTCCATTTTTTTTCTGTTATTTCCGTTTTTTCCCATTTTTTCCATTTTTGCCCCTGAGCGCTTTTTTCCGTTATAACGGAAAAAACGGTAATGTCCCCAGTCCGTTATACCATTATAATGGTCCCCTTTAAACCTTGGTTGTAAACAAGGTTTGAAAGGGGCTTTATAACGGTATAATGGACTTGGGGGTGTACCATTTTTTCCGTTATAATGAATTGTAACGCTCAGGGCCAAAAATGGAAAATAATGGAAAAATAACGGAAAATAACAGAAACAATGGCGCTGAAAATTTCAAAAATGAAAATAACTAAAATAATGGCTGTTTTTTTCATAAAATTTCCCAGAAAATAAAGGCCGTTATAACGGAAAAATAACAGAAAATAACTGCCGTTATAACAAAAATAACGGCCCTTATTTTTAAAGCGTTTTAACACTAGATAACTTAACGGGGGAGGTCCGAATCTGTTATAACGGCCATTTTTTAAACCATGGTTGTAAACAAGATTTAAAAGTGGCCGGTATAACGCTATAACGGACTGGGGGCGTACCTTTTTTTTTTTGTTATAATGAATTGTATGCCCAAGGGCAAAAATAGAAAATAACGGCCATTTTTTTTCCACAAATTTTTCCAAAAAATAACTGTCGTTATTTTCATTATAACAGAAAATAAATAACGACCGTTATTTTTTGGGCGTTTTAACGGTACATAACGTAACGGAGGATGTCCGAATCTGTTATAACAGCCGGTATTTTCGTTATAACGGCCGACTTTTAAACCATGGTTGTAAAAAAAGGCTTCTAAGCTTATTGATATCCCACTTTCCATTTTCTATCTCCATCCATTTGTCCAACTAAGGGTCAGATCTACACTGATAGCCATAACCAGGGCAGGCTTAACCTTTAGGTGGTTGAGAGAACAGTCTAAGGTCCCCCAATTCCTAGTTTTCTACTTTTTAAGCCATTTTTTCCCTCTCGAATCTTAAACAATACTAAAAAAATACATTAGACAAATGCCCCCAAATCCCATGTTTGTTCTTTTTTTTTCTCTTAATTCTTAAAGTATGCCTTGAGTTGCAATAATTTTAGGCCCTCCACTTTCACTATCTCTCCAACGTTTTTAAAAGTCCCTAAAAGTATTAACATAATTTATTTGGCCACATATGGGTAAAATTGTCTTCTAATTTCATAAAGTATATTTAGTGAATAGAGAAACACGGAGTGCTCCGTATTCTTCTCTTCTTATTGAATGAAATTCAATTTTTTAGGAAAGTATTCTTCGTTGAAAATCTTTAGAAACTAATAACTTTCAATTCTTAAGTTCATTCGTAATGAGAATGGATCCATTAGAAAGCTCTCGTCGAGATCTTTTCAATGATATGTTACACTAATTATTTTATTAAATAATATTTATATTTATATTAATTTAAAATTTTCGTATAATATCTTTAGAAAAAAGATTTTATGCTTAATATGTGATCTAAGAAAGTAATAATTGGGGGTGTCAATTTTACCCATTTAACCAGAACCGAACCGAAAATAATGGTTCCGATTCTAGGTAGTCTAATATGGAACTGAAACCGATAGGAACTGGAACCAAACTGATAAGAACCGAAACCAATATATAAATATAGTGTAAAAATTCTCATATTATCAAGATTGGACCCAATATACCAGGAACTGGAACCAACAGAAATACATAATTAGTTCCGGTTCCAGATCCATCACTTTGAGAATCGGAATCGTTAAGGACCCAAATCAATAAGAACCAGAACCGTTTGTTCCGGTTCTGACCACGTTAGGAACCAAACCAGAACCGACCCGTTGACACCCCTAGTAACAATGTTGTTTTAAGTTGCCCACTCACCCTTGCTAATAAAAGAAGTTATATATTTACCATTTCAATAAATTTATCATTATTACAAATACAAATTTTATTTAAACATCATATGCATTGCGTTCTAAATTTGGAGACTTTGACTGACTTTTTTTGTTTTCTAAATTATTTTAAATTGTATATTTTTTAAATAAAATAAGCCACAATTAATGTTTTTGCCTTAGGCCTCAACTTGTAATGAGACGACCCTGCTAGTGACCACGTTGTGGATTTTCTTTAATAAGGTTTGGTTTGTTATATGTATGTAGCTCCTGACTATATGCACCATTTGGTTCATACCCAGATATTAACACCTATTGGGTGGATTTTCAAGCCTTCCTTACATCGATATACTAATCTTGTCCCACTATACCAAATAGCATAGACTATTCAAAGTTGGACAATGGAAAATTCTTTTATATAGTTGTTTTTAGTGTTAGTTACATGTTTGGAAAAGGTAAAAAAAACACCATACAGGTGTTTTGGAATTACAATTGACTCTTCTCTAATCATATTATTTTTACCATATTGAGACCTTGCCATATTTGGGGCTTTCTCTTAGGGCGTGTTTGATTGCCAAGTGCGAAAATTGCATTTTCCTTGGGAAAACACAATTGTCCATTGTTAGATAGCCATTTTAAATCTAGATAATTTTCCCTACTAGGCCTGGAATTCATTTCCCATCCAGAAAGGTGAGAAGTCATTTTCACCTGAAAATACTTCTTTATTTTCTCACATGATTTAAATATGTGTTCTCAGTTGCAATCAATTAGCCATTCAAGGCATTTCCCAGATGTATTTTCTTGAGAAAATTTTGTGCAATCAAACACGCCCTTAAGGTTGTTTAGAATTATAGAGATGGTGTCACGTTGGACCTGGGTTCAAAAGAGGGGAATCCCTATGTACATGTTTGTTTCCACCAACCTCAAAACATCACACAGGTTCTATTGAGAGCCCTTTTGCATGTGTTGTGAATTTTTTTTTAAATAGATCGATGATTTGTTAAAGTTGATATTTTGAACTAAGCTATTATAGTATGTTTGCTCCTTAAGGCTTTTAAATGCAGGTATCGCTATCAATAGATCTAGTTCGGATCGGATTTGGGACGATCCAGGGCAATTCTGATAGTGGTCCACACGAGATTCAATAAGTTGTCGGAAGTTATCGGATCATACCAGGGTGACCTGGCATCTAATTGATCTATCAATAAACCTATTAAATTTGATTTTAAAAACTAAATATTTTTATAAAAATAATCTTATCTAATGAATATAATTCATATTAAGGTACGTAATTATAAAATCCACTCACAATATGAATCCACTTGCATATATGTACTGAAATCTGAGTAAGGCGGCAACAAGCGACAATAATATGTAGAACGATAAGTAGAAAAAAATTATCAATAAAGACGATCGAGGTTCTTGTTAAGCATGATGTCCTTAAGGTGAAAACATCGCCGTATAAGTGTTGTCAACTTCTCAGGGCATATACCTCCCAGGATTCAACAATCAACTCTTCCAATACCCAGCACAGTGCGAATAAACGAACTCACTTGTAATACTCTAACAAAACATTGCAAAAATTGGAGAAGAAAATCTCAGAGAGAATATTAAGGCGAGAAGAGAAGTTTTGGTTGCATGTAAAAACCAGAAGAGAAACTCTAATTAAATAAGAAGTTCTCCACGAACGCATCCTATTCATGGGGCACGTTACCCAAGAACAAGTGTGTGGGGAGATACACAATGATAAGTAAGGAACGATAAATAAAATGGTAACTAAAAATGAGTCCAAGATGGACTAAAAATCCGTTGCATAAGAAGATAAGAATGGATAACCAGATCTCATAACCCACAACCTACCCCGGCTTGGCGCGCACATGCGTGCATGTGTTTTTGGTTGTGCATAGTTGTGTCTAATGGTCACAACAATGGAAGACCCAAGGGCTCCAGCCTTTAGGTTCTACTCTCTTCCTTATATACTTGAGCAGCCTCGCTCTCCTAAGCAACGTGGGACAAAAAATACACACGGACTTGAATCCAAGAGTAGAGACAAGCTTAGCTTTTCCCTACAAAACATTCAATCCGAAAGTTCAAACTATTTTGAGGTACAAAAGCAAAAAAATAAAAAAATTCTTGGACCATTCCTAAGCAAAAGGTTTTAAGATCAAACCTCTTTAGAGATTTTTTTTCAAAATACTCTCTTTTTTATAAAAACACTCTATTTTATTATCAAACGTGCCTCTAAATTGACATAAATCTTGTCCTTGCGATGTTCAAAATAAGCTTTCAACCGAGGCTCCATGCTAGAGGGGTCCATCGTCATAATTATATCCTTTTTCTCTTTCTACTCTCTATCATTCATCTCCTCTATCCCTTTTACTTTTCTTTCTTCTATTAGGGACTTCTTTTCTTCAGTGTCACATGTTTGTTTATTGAATTTTTTCATCAAATAATAAAAACGAAAGCTTGAAGTATCCACTGCCTTGTTCTTCTTATGCGATTCTTTTTTGGCCTCCTTCCGATATGCCTTTTAGTTCTTGAGGAGTCCATGCCTATGTTCTAAAACTCGGAACTCGGACTCGACTCGGAAGTCCATTGGGTCGAGTCACCTCAATGACTTGGGAATCGACTCGACGAGTCATTAAATTGATTATTATTTATTTAAATATATAAAAATAATATTTATTAAGAAAAACTTTGAAAATAGGGAAAAAATACAAAAAACATTTAGAAAATCAGAAAAAAAAAAAAAAAGAGTTTTGGCTGGACTCGGCCTTTAAACGGGTGACTCGGCTGAATTTTGAGTCAACTTGGACGAGTTTTCGAGTCAACTCACTGGGCTATGCAAATCCGAGTTTGTAAGCCGAGTCGACTCGAAATACGATCGAGTCGAGTCCACTTGGCGAGTTTTAAAACATAGGTCCATGCTACATCTCATTGGATCTTGGTCGGAGTTGAAACAAATGGATGTGTCGGGAATTTGGGAGGAAGGATAGGAATGGGGGTCGTTATGAGAATCTTTGGCTTCATGGGGAGCACATGATCTTGCCACATGTTATGTTGCAAGATTGCCCAACAATGATCCGTATAAAAAGTTTTTTCCCCGATCTCAAAATACAATAGTTTTGCTTAAAGAACTTATAAATGTGATACATAAAAAATTAGTTATTAAGAAGAAAAGTAAAATTTTTACATTTTTCATTTCAGTGTTTTCGCTTTGTTTCCTATTTTCTATCTATGCGAGGCACCTACGAAATTTACTGCAACTCCTTATGATTATGTCCCAACGATATTTGATAGAAGATTGTGTTCGTATAGTTTGATTGTAGGTGTTGTTGATGTAATTTTGGAATACCAATTTAAAAAAATAATTGACGTTTTTGCTTGTCCCCCGTACTTTATTGATGCAATTTGCATCTCACCCAATGTTTCTAAAATATTAGTGTCTTACCCTTTGACCATGGTCAACGTCATTGACCATAGACGTACATTAATGGTCTCCGTATGGACATCCCAATATTTTTTACATGACTATAATGACCTTGGGTGAGACGCAAATATTTTAAAAACATTGGGTACGTGCGATGCAAATTGCATCAATAAAGTAAGGGGGACAAGCAAAATATCATTTTTCATAAGATTTTTTTTCTTTTTTTGGGGATCGTCAGTTCAAAACCTTTCTTCATTTACTTTGGAATTGCAAATTTGATGGTTGATTAGCAAAATTGGAACCTGGAGTACTATACATATTTCGAGATAAAATCTCGGAACATGGCACTTACCTTCACAGGTTGTTAAGCACGCTGATGTCCCTCATCAATGATGACGAGGGACCATAATATAAGCCACGTGGCACACTCTTAGAGGTCACTAACCATATGGATGTTGGGCCCATCGCTAGGTGGAGCTGCATACCAAATATCAGCCTTATTAATATAATTTCAAACCATTGGATCTTTGTACCCCAAGTAATGCTCAAATTCTACTGATAAAATCAACCCAGAAAATTTGCAATCAAACTAATTTTTGGTCTGTAGGTCCACTTACAATTGGGCCACATATCCATAAGATCAGTGGTCTCTAAGAGTGTGCCACGGGGCTCATACTGCGGTCAGTCATCAACATCGATGAGTCCCCTATAATCACTCAAGTGCAATCAGATCTTAACCATTAAATTTGTAGTTCCGAAGTAAATGAAGAAAGGTTTTGAGCTGACAATCCTCAAAAAGAAAAGATTTTTTGCTTGTCTTTACTTTATTGATGTAATTTGTATCACACCCAATGTTTATTAAAATATTTGCGTCTCACCCAAGGTCATTATAGTCATTTAAAAAATATTGGGATTTCCATCCGGAGACCATTAATGGGTGTCCATGATCAATAGGTCAAAGGGTGAGATGCAAATATTTTATAAACATTGGAGAAATGCAAATTGCATAAAAAAAGTAAGGGGACAAGTAAAATTTAAAGCCCCAAAATAATTTGTATTTGCGAGTTACTGACAATCGGATCTTGTGCGAAACTCAATTAAGCGTTGCAAATTATCAATTTTGAGTTGTCGTGAATGACTTTCCCCGCTTTGTTGATTATTGAGTATTTTTTACTTTGTTTGGAAAAAATAAGCATAGAAAAAAACTCACAATAACAATAAATTATTCAAAATGCTAGATAATTAAGTATAATAGAAAAAATGGGTAGGTAATGAGATATTAATATGCATTTTTCGTGAAGGCAAATAGTAAAATAAAATCCATACAATTATTTGGGAGGGTAAAATTGTCAAAAGTTGAAATAGAGCCGCGGGACAGTCTTTGGTATAGAATTATAGCCGTTGTCAAAAGTTTTTTGATGGGTCAAACCCCCAAAAACTGTAAGGGTCGGGATCGGGGGACAGACTTTCAAACAGAGCTTTTCACCTAAACTGTGGAGACGTGGATCTGACAAAATCAAATGGCCCTCTTTATCTTCCTTTTCAACTAAAGCAGCCGAGCCGATTGGAGCTAACCGAGCGTAGTTTGAAAAATTAGGGACGGGAATTAAATGCACTGTCCATGTGGCACGTCAACAGTGGTGTTCTCCTGCACAACGCCTCCCATCACGTCTCCTCCTCTTCTACGAAAACTGGACCTGAAACTCCTCTTTGTTACTCCACTTCCCCTCCTCTACTTATCTTTTACAACTATTTCAAACCCTACCTCTTTTTCTTTTCATCTTCTCTCTCATGGTTGTTGTAAGGCATGGAGGAAAAAGAGATGTTCTTTCTCTCAGTGCTGCTGTAACACTTCGTGGGCTTTGGGTTGGTAGATTTTCGGGTTTAACATTATGCCTATCAAAGATTCAACCATGCCAACGTTTTTTCGCTGGGAAAGTTGATTTCTATGAAATTTTAGGCTCTTATGTGAAATTAATGGAGTGGTAGATATGCTCTTACTTAATCTAACAATGTAAACTAACCGTTAAAGGTGGTGACCTATTTTGAAGAGGTGTTTATGTGAATTTAATGGAAATTCCACGAGTGTTTTTTTTCGAATTTTTATTTAGTTGTGCTCATGAAAAGCTAAGATGTTTCTTTCTTAAAACCACTTGTACAGAACTTGAAGGTTGAACGCAAAGATGATGCGTTGGATTATTTGTAAGATTGCAGCTGATGATTATAAAGTGCTCAAACGATATCTCA
This sequence comes from Euptelea pleiosperma, assembly GCA_035048495.1. NCBI lineage: Eukaryota > Viridiplantae > Streptophyta > Magnoliopsida > Ranunculales > Eupteleaceae > Euptelea > Euptelea pleiosperma. Next base: position 21,917,324 of record CM068549.1, read on the forward strand.
AGAGATGGAAGAAAGAAGAGAAGATAGAAAAGAGAGAAGAAGAATTGCAGACCAGGGAAGCTTCAAAAGAGGAGTAAAACTTCTGTCACAACGAACCTTCAAGAGAGGAGTAAAACTTCTTTCACAACGTTGAGATAGAAGCTTATGTCGCAATGCACAATACGAGCCACGTGGCACACGTTTAGTGGACGCTGACCTTATGGATGTTGGCCAGTCCCTTGATGGACTTGCAAACCAACAATCAACCTGATTAGTGACTTGCAACCTTTGGATCTTTGCACCCAAATAACGCTCAATAATGCTCTAGTTCATACAGTTAAAATCAACCCATGAATAACGCTCAATAATGGTGTATTGGTCTGGGTCTTAACATTTGGTATCAGAGCCAACCCCACCTCCAGGGTTCGAGGGAGAGGCAACTATGGTAAAAAAAAAAGGAGCTCACTATAGTATGGGATATGGAGGGCCTGCCATAGTGGCCTACCGTGATCAGTCTCGGAAGGGGCGACCTAGGGAAAGGGCTACCTGGGGGCTCGCTCAAAGAATGAGAAAATAGGGGTACCGGAAAAAATGCCGGGGGCCCGCTCACAAAAAAGGTGAGAAAATAGGGGTACCTGAGTGAAAGCCACCTTACAATGGGCCACCATGGACGTTGGCCTTGAAGGGTGGTGGAATGTTACGATCTTAGGTTAAGACCTTAGCTTTCCATTCCACTATCACCTAGGTGCTTTTGGTGTATTGGTTTGGGTCTTAACAGTCTTAATGTCATAAACAAAAACTACAATATAAAAGTCTCTTTGGATTGTCGTATTTGTGCACGTTAGGATCCTAAAGGTTAAGACTTAAGCTTTCTACACCTCTTATCACCTAGGTGCTTTTGGTGTATTGGTTTGGGTCTTAATATTTGGTATCAGAGCCAACCCCACGTCACGGGTTCAAGTCACGGGAAGGGCGACCTGAGGAAAGGGATACCCAGGGGCTCGCTAAAAAAAACAGAGAAAATAGGGGTACCAGAAAAAATGCCCGAGGCTCGCTCACAAAAAGTGAGAAAATAGGGGTATCAGAGTGAAAGCCGCCTCAGAGTGGGCCATCCTGGACATCGGCCTTGGAAGTCAACAGATTGATTACCAGTATATGTAGGCCTGACCTAATTATTAATATAAGAATAGGGTTCAATAAATGGACCCAAGTCTGATTTAATCAATCAGGTCTATCGGGTATAGTGTCCGGGTATTGAATAGAAAACTTGCATTCAGGGTACTGTCAGCTGATCCAATTGTAAATTGGGTTCATGAGGATGATTCCAAACCTAAATAATTGCATTAGGGTCTGTCAGGCAATTGGATAATTGGGTACCTATCTTATTAAAAAAAGAAAGATACTTGGGTACCTATTGACACTCCCAATATCTTCATGTGAGATTAAAATGGTTTGATGCTCCCAAGCCCGTTACGTTAAGAACCGTTTTGATGCTTAGAAAATGATGGCTGTTATTTTCTGAAAAAAAAAATTGTGAAAAAATGGTCGTTATTTCCGTTAAAACCCTTTTTTTTTTTATTCATTTTTTTCATATTTTTCTATTTTTACCCATGCCCGTTACAATTCGTTTTAACGGTAACGCCTCCAATCCGTTGTACCGTTATAATGGCCTCTTTTAAACCTTGATCCTCTCTGCACAAGTTTTTATCCATTCCCATTGCTAGATACATTATTGTTTGCTTTTCTTCTAACAATTTAAAACTAAATCCTTTTATGTTCATTGCCTCTTACCCAGCTTCTATACTTTTCTATCACTTTCTGATATAACTTGACATCGCTAATCATTACTCTTAACTGTAATTGAATTTGCAATTATACCTAACTGTTACCAGTGCAGTTAAAGCATTAGGTGAAGGCGAGTGATAGTTTTCCTCAGGCACTTCAGCACTAGGTGACTAAAATTCAATTTTATATTAAATTAATAGTAATTATAGAAACACAAATAACACACAAAATTTTATTATTTCCTAAGTTCAGAAAATTAAAATTGTTGGCTTCAAATAATAATAATAATAAAAGAATTGCATGATTGTACACAATAGTTAACAGCAGGTTCTCTTACACCACAACTGTTCGCATGCACAAGGAAGAAGAAGAACCCATGTTTGCACACAGAGTAGTAGTGAATCAGCTGCTATTATTGCAAACTAGAAGAATAAGTATCCTGTTGCTCCCACTAAAACCAGTACTCTCAATTCCTACCTACTCTGCCTTCTCGCCGAAGAAGACAAAAGAGAGAATAGCAAAGAGCAAAGGTAGGGTTTTCTCTTCAAAGAGAAAGAAAACGTCTATCTCCTAAAATTTATTAGTATATTATATACACACACACACACACACACATTGCATGTTGCTTTCACATCCGTTGGATTTACTGTGCATACCATATTTTGAATCTTCTACACAACTTTCTCCATATTTTGAAAACTTATGCACTTATTGCATAATTTGCATGAATTAGTCTCTAATCATTGTTTCTCAATTTCCTTGTCCACTTATTTGATGGTCATCTATAACATCTCATCCTTGCTATTGTCTTAAACTACGAAGGGATACAAATGCCTCAATCCTGCTACTTGTTTAAACTATCATGCTTTTGAATGGATCTTCTCGGTTATGCCCACCCAACGACAGTAATGTACAGATATCAAATAATTTCTTTTGAAAATATAGCATTGTCTAATTTGAAATTATGTCTCAAGGTTGAAGCTATTTATGGAAAGAGATTGAACTTTGTTTTATTCGGTAGATGTGGAGTATATGGTGCCGTGTTTCTTTTACATGGCAGTGAGGGCTATTGGTGGGTACCATTATCTTCCAAATTGAGAAATTAGGAGATATGAAGCAGAGAGGGACTTGAGGATTTGAATAAGAGATATGAGAATTAGCACTCCTTGATGACAAAGAATTGATTGTGGAGGATTAATAACAGTTATACAATAAATTAGAGCTCTCATTTGTTTTAGTGAGGTTTCTTAATTGGGGGGGCCTGGTTTGTTGTTTTCCATTGTTGGGGTTTGCTAGTGAAGGTCATCTCGACCTCACGTGCTGATTTTTGTATCCTTTCTTAGTTTTTGAATAAAGCTTACACTTATAAAAAAAAAGAAAAAGAAAAATTAGAGCTCTCAACATGTCTATGATACGACATGTTGAGGTAAATTGGAAAACTCAATTCAGCTAGAAACCCCACAAGTTGAGGTAAATTGGAAACTCAACTTATAAAAAAAATGGAAACTCAAATTGATTCGACTCAATTGAATCTTGAAGTGGTTATTTTAGATGGCCAACCCTCGTCTTGTGATTGATTATACCAAAAAAGGACTCTCCTCCAATTTAGTAATGGTAATTTGAGGATCGAAATCTAGCTCCACTCGTATTGTGATTGATTAATACTACAAAAGAGTTTCCTTCAACTATTGTAATGCTATTTTGATTTGACTGATGTGAAGATAGTATAAAGGTAGATTAAGTATAAGAATTAAACTCAATAAGAGGATTGAAATCTAGCTCCTCTGCTTCCTTTCTTGTATGGTTGTTAATTACGAGCCATCAGCTTCCTTTCTTGTGTGGTGTTAAGCTTTGTGTAGGTCACCTCGACCTCACAAGCTGAGCGCTTGTTTTCCTTGGCTTTGCCTTTTATAATATTCACACTTATCAAAAAAAATTTAGCTCCTCTTCTCACAAAAGTTGCACATGGAGTAGGATCTTTGGTCTGTTTTATAGCTTAATAGTACTTAATTTTTTGAGTTTCTTTTTTGACTTCTGTGATTTTTATTTATACTTTTCCCCGTCAAATTTAGATTTTTTTTTTTTTCATTTTAAACTTCGTTTTCACATAGAAGTCAGCGAAATGAACTATTGCACTTGTTGTCTATATTGATGACATATTGGTGACAACAGATGATGCTGCAAGAATTCAAGCTTGAAAAGAATTCTTACAGACACATTTTCATACTAGAGACCTAGGAAAGCTTTTATATTTCTTAGGCATTGAAGTTGCAAGGCCCAGCAGTTGCATCTGTTTATCTCGGCAGAAGTACATGTTGAATATTCTGGAAGAAATAGATTTGTTGGGGTCGAAACCCGTTGACACACTGATGTGTCCGAATACTAAATTGGTAGTTGATCAAGGAGATTTATTTGATGATCCAAGAAGATATCGGCGATTAGTTGAAAAGCTGAACTACTTGAATACTACTAGACCATACATCTCGTTTGTTGTAAGCGTAGTCAGTCAGTTTTTGCAATCACCTCAGGTTACTCATTGGGATGCTATGCTTTAGGTGATCCAATATTTGTAGAGTGCACCTTGTCGAGGTTTATTATATAAATCTCATGGGCATCTTCAAGTTGTTGGGTACAAAAATGTTGATTGAGCTGAATCACCGTCTGATAGAAGGTCCACCACAAGATACTGTACTTTCCTTGGTGGAAACTTAGTATCATGGAAGAGTAAGAAGCAGTCAGTAGTAGCTTGATCAAGTGCTTAGGCCGAATATAGGGTAATGGCCCATATTACACGTGAGTTGACATGGTTGAAGCATCTTCTTCAAGAGTTGGGAATTCATGTGGAGCTTCTAATGTGATTTCATTGTGATAATCAGGCGGCTATTTATATAGCTTCCAAATTCCAATGCTTTTTTCCATGAGCGTGCAAAACATATTGAGGTAGATTGTCACTTTGTAAGAGACAAGATTGTATGTGGTGATGTCTCTACTCCATATATAAAATCTACAGACCAGCTTGCAAATGTGTTCACCAAAGCAGTCTTCAAGACATGTATAGATTTTAATAGTTCAAAGTTGGAGCTTCATGATGTTTATGCTCCAACTTGAGCGTGAGTGTTAGTTATTCTATGTAAGGACGTGGGGGCATTATTGTCCTTTCATATCCAATTTTAATATAAATAAGAGTGTGAGGGCCAACTAGGGTAATCATCTAGTTCGGCCACTCTTTTCTCAGTCCCAACGACTCTCTCCTCTATTATCTCTCTTTTCTTCTTCCTTTACAAACCCTAAACCTATTAACACATGACAACCATCTTCTGTTTATAGGTTAGTGTTTCACAACTCTCCTTCATCAACAAAAAATCTTCTCTACCGTCGTCACCACCGCCAAACACCTACCGCCCACATCAGTGTTACTCTCACCATTGCTGCACAAGCCGAACGATTGCCCTTATTGTTTGCTATTATTTTCAATTACTGAACTTGTTGTCGTCACCGCTGCTGTAATTAATTCACTCCATACAATCTGTAGTCCTCTGAAACATGCCATCTTAAAACCAATCTCAGCCATTGGCAGAGATCCCTTTGTCATCATCACTTGCAGCCGCACACGTAGTTATCTCTGAGTTGCTTGTGGCTGCCGCTCCACCACCGTGGTTATCGTTTAGACTGAACTGTCATTTCTCCAGTCACCACTGATTTTCCATGTCGCCACCCAACATCAACAACATGGTTGTTGTCCACACATCTCCTTCATATTTTCCTTTCTACGAGGCGTTTCCCATGAGGAAACCCTCCTTCCCTATTTTTCTCTCGCGTATGTATCGTGCAAAAAAGTTTTGCCTATGGTCCAAGCCCGTGAGGCAAGATGCCCACACCCAGTTCCTCGTTCAAGATAAGCCCAACTTATGTTGGATCAAGTCCACAATTGGCAGATCCCAAAATACAAGAAAAAATACTTGACTTTCAAAGCCCAAGCCCGTGAGGTCCAAACAGGCCTAGATCTTTCTGCTTGAGGACTCATAGAGTCCAAGCCCGTGAAGCACAAAGATGCTCACTCAATCTCAGCTTCAAAGAGGCCTATATCCTTCTTCCCACTTCTTCTCTTAGCCCAAAAGAGGCCTAATGGCAATGCCACTCCCCCTTCTAGATTATTGGCAAGCGACACATTTGGCAATTTATGGTGACATTCAGCTCTCCAGTAACATTCTCCTCAAGCGATCTCTCTTTGGTGACTATAAATTTTAGCAAATTCCCAATGATTGTTGATCCCCATGAGCTCAAGGGGGAGTATTAAAGAAAACTATTGTGATAAGTTGTATGAGATGCACTAGATCATCATTGGTGTATCTCATCTCACATTCTCCTAGTTGTCAAGATTAGGATAATATTATTTAGATTCGGATTTCTATAAATTAGTAGGATATAGAGTACACTGATTACGATTTATTTCTATCTTTAAATCTTGTTATTTTTATATAAATCCTTGATTAGGATCAATGTGATCATCTCGTTTATCAATAAATCTCATTTTCTTATCAATAACATAGGGGTATTTCTGTACTTTTACCTTTATTACAACATTAGTATATATAATAACTGTGAGGGTCGACTAGTTAAAGTTCAAGACACTAGTTCGACTCTCTCTCTCTCTCTCTCTCTCTCTCTCTCTCTCTCTCTCTCTCTCTCCTTTTCTCGTATCAAACCCTAACTTACGCTACGAACATATTTTGTCCAAATTTTATTATTGTGTTTAATGATTATTGTTGTTGATCCTAAATGTCTGAACATCTTTTTCAGGATTGGTAAGTCAATGACCACATTGTACAGCTGCCAGGATTTCAATAAAAATTACACCTAGAACTAGACTGTCATCAAAATTTACTAAACTACAAAGGAAAAAGACTAATGTTTATAATGTAATAGTGTTTGATTGTGGTTTGTGAAGATGGGAAGTTGGACAGAGGTTTATGAAAGATTAACCTTTTTTGAAGGTGCTAGCTTGCTAAGTTGGTAAAGTTTGTGAGTGTTGATACCATGGTTTTAAAAACGGCCGTTTAAACGGTAACGCCCCAAGCCCGTTTCAGTTAAAACCATTTAAATGCGTTTTATTGGTTTTGAAAAAAATGGCCATTTTTTTTTGTTTTAACGGCTGTTAAAATTGTTTAAACGCCGTTAAAATAGTTTAAACAGCCGCCCTTAGGAGTAGGAGTGAACCTTCCACACCATCTATATCCCCAGTTATTGCTTTGCACCTTCCAATATTGAGACTGTCGATTATCAGCATACCGTTTCGTGGAGGAATCAGCATCTTCTATGTCCTCTGATGAGGGACTAACAAGATTAGGACACGAGCTAAAAGAAAAGCTAGTGCTGCCCAGGAAGATATTGCAGATGAGGTAAAAGGGGATGGATATTCTTTATTGGTAAGCTCTTAAGAGATGGACTCTGAGTACTCCAATCCATAAATTTCATTATTATCCCATTCCTTTCTGGATCCAGGTCCATTGTTTGCATCTAGAAAGGATCGGATGGGAGGAAGGAATCCTTATCGGAGAAGAAATCGGCATGGTTGTTAATGTTCATGCTGATGATAGTCCTATTGGACCGTTTGTCAGGATCTTGGTGATGAGCAGTGGTGGAGTCACTTGGGTGTGCTCCCCAAGGTCGTGAGATCGAGTCTCCAAAGGGAAGTAAACCCCGTGATTTTACCCGAAACACCATTTTGTGGTGGCTGGGCGTAAATAGGAGGCTTTTGGCACTGTTAATGACAAGAAAAAAACGTTGTTACCGCTGACCCCTAATAATTGGGATAAGGCGCTGTTAATGATATTACGGTGGACCCTAATTATTGGGCATAAGGCTGTTAATGAAGTTGTCGTCGACCCAATGATTGAGATAAGGCACTGTTAATAATACCAAGGTTTAAAAAATGGCCCTTATAACGAAAATGACGGCCATTATTTTCCGTTATTACGAAAAATTTTCTGGAAAATTTTGTGAAAAAAAAGCCCGTCATTTTTGTTTTTTTATTCCCCGTTATTTTTCATTTTTGAAATTTTGAAATTCAAATTTTAAGCCCCAATTTTTCCCGTTTTTGCCCCTAGCGTTTTTTTTCGTTGTAACGGAAAAAAGCAGTAATGCCGCCAGTCCGTTATACCGTTATAACGGTCCCCTTTAAACCTTGAATAATACTACGGCCATCCCACCCTAATAATTGGGATAAGGCGATGCTAAGGATATTATGGTTGACCCCAATGATTGAGATAGGGCTCCTTTAATGATGGTGGCGATGATTTTTCAAATAAGAGAAACTTAGGTGGGGTTGAACAGTTGGTTAGTCTCATAGTTACCAAGACATGGAATGACAAAATTTTGACCATGAATATATCTATCTATTCTATTTGTTAAAGAGCGAAGGCCCTTCTTGCGTTCATCCAAAATGCCCTTGAATACCCCTTTTTTCTTCATTTGTTTCCTTCGAATTATTCATTTAGGAGGGGCTCTTTGGTCTCTTTGGTGTGACGTCACGCCTGCAAGCACACGTCATGCACTTACCTCTGCAGCTCATTCAATGCTCTTCTCTTATTAAAAAAAATATATATTTATTCTTAATATAGCCCTCATATTCTTTAAACTAACAAACATTGTTTCTTTTATTTTCTGAAAATTTTTAATTTATAGGGGTGCTTTGATCATTCGATATTTTTACATTTCAATTCAACTGTGAAAGCATATTTTGAACCATCATCGATGTGGCACCTGAACTATCCCTAGAAAAAAATTAGATAATGGTGTTTATTATCAAAGTTGACGACGGACCCTTAATGTGAACCACGTGGCACACTATTAGAGGCTACTAACCGTATAGATGTTTGGCCCATCCTTAGATGGAATTACGTAACAAAAATTAGCCTGATTAGTGATTTCTAACCTTTGAATCTAAGTACCCCAAATAAATATACCATGATAAAGACTACAATCCAACAGAGAGAAATTACTAATCAAGATGAATTCTGGTGCGTAGCTCAAACTAGGGATGGACCAAACATCTATATGGTCGATGGTCTCTAAGAGTGTGCCACACGTAAGGTGCACATGCATGCACGGGGAATCCCCCTGGTACTATTGAGGCCATTGTCCAATTGGACCATTTTTACCCCTCATTTTATCAAGCCCTATGGGCAAATGTGACTTTTTCAACTTTATCATTTCTCTTTTGAATCGGGCCTTGAGTTGCCACAATTTTTAGATTCGCCCATGAAATTCTCTTTTAATTACCACGCAATGTCCTAGAAGGAGGTGAATAGTAATTCACTTTAAAATGTTTGTTTTAAGAGATACTTACTTTTTAATGAATTCGATAGAATGATAAATCATTGTAGAAGAATTCGCCACAGAAACACTCTGCCAATGAAGATGATTGTAGGAAGCAATACCCTTCGTAATCTCTTCAAACAATTAGAGCAGCCTTCACAATAGATGAACCAGATTTACTCATATGAAGTTCTCTTAAACAATCTAGAGTATTCACAAAGGATGTACAAATTTGCACAGATGAAGCTCTCTCCAATTCTAAATCTCTAGACTCAAGAGATGTTAATCAAAGAATGAGAGTCAAGAGATATTTCGATTGGTTCATTCTTATAAGGGGAGAGATCTCTTATTTATAAGCAAGCCTCCCATCAATAAAACTTAACCGAATATAGCCGTTTGAAGAGCCAAAGTGCGCTTATAATCGCAGAAGAGATTGACTCAAAACGAGATCCGAAATGGCGGGGTCGACCGCACTTTTTGGCTGGTCGACCAAACCTTTTAGTCGGTCGCCCGCTTAGGTCAAGAATAGTTTTTCTCGAACCCGAGAGTTTGGGTCGGCTACACCTTTTTGGCCAGTCGACTGGACATCCGGTCGCCCACTCAAAAAGGTCGGTCGGCCGGACCTCTTAGTCCAGCACCGAGCAATACTATTTTTTGAGTATTTTTTCTTTTTCACACACACATGATACTTAATTATCACTGAACTATCTAGGGTAAATCTTGATCCGCTGGCAACGAACGGTGTACCCTTAGATTTACGTAAGTAATCGTAACACGAGATTCTTTATAGATGAACGTTCATTGAGTGAGAACGTACTTTGATTTTTTAAATCTTCATGCTTGAGCTTGACTTTGTCTTCAGTTGAGTTTGATCACTTGACTTCGTCTTCAGTTGATCTTGAACACTTTGGTTGATTTTCTTCAGTTTTAATTCTTCTTTGATTTGTTTTGTCGAAGTCCACTTGATCTTGGACACTTCAGTTTTCAACGGATTCGTAACACAACGATATATATTTCTAAAGAACTATATATTTCTGAGATTGACAACCGAGACTTTTCAACCCTTTTAAACTAATCTTCCAAAACTACCTTTGGGCCGAAACTTTCCTCTTCTACTTTTCTTCCATAAAGGTCGTATAATCATGCATTCGTAACCCATGATGCGATATATATGGACTAGGTATTATTGCATGTTTCCCTTAAGTCTAGTAATATAAGCAACTCTCGTGGTTTTCAGTAATCTTCTAATTTCAATTTAAAAATATTTTTATAGACACGGAAAAAGGCATTATCTATTATAGACTCTTTTAAAACCCGACCTAACGAATCGGTCCCCAAACTGGGTCGGGTTGGCATTGTCATTGACCTGAAAATTTGAATCTTAGTTATAATATTTAAAATATTCGGTAAAACCTCGACAGGGCGATCTTTTGGTCAACTGGTTGAACTGGCCATTCCACTGGGGCAATGACCGGTCAAACGTCGATTACGAATAAAAGCAAAAGGATTCGTGATTGTTTTTCAAAAATATAAAATTACATAGTTGTTTTGTATCGTTGAATACTAGTAGGTGGCCCGTGCCCACGGCACTCTCCGACAAAGAGCTTGCCAAAGTCGGGTGTGAGTGGCTTAGATCCACCATCTATTTGGGGTGATAAGATCTCGGCCATCCTTTGTGAAGCCGATAAGAGGGGGGATAAGTGACTTCTCTGTTTTGTTATATAGATTTCGTTTTATTATTAAAAGGGAGAGGAGCATTTGACGCACGCTTGTGTTGTGTAAGTTAGCTAAACAATTAAAAGAACTGTTAATTTTATAACGGAAAAATAATTTCCGTTATAATAAAAATAATGGACGTTATTTTTTTAGCATTTCAACGGTACATAACGTAATGGGGGAGGTCCGAATCCGTTACAACCGCCGTTATTTTCGTTATAACGACCGTTTTTTAAACCATGGAATAGATTATTATTATTAATTTTGAGTGGTTTAGAAACACCATGATTTAAACGTTTTTTCAATGAAGTTTTGTTCTTCTAAAGAAAAAAAAGGCGTGTTTAAAATGGAGATTTGCTAGCTATAGTCGTTCTTGATCCCTTATGTGTCCACGTGTCCAATATTTAAAATTATTTTATGGTCCGAGTGAACAAATTGAACGCATCTGGCGTCAATTGGTCAAGTTTCTTCCATAAGAGGCCTACAAGGTGGGACCTACCAAGTGGCCTGTCCCACCAGACTCGGTATTTTCCTCCCTTGAAAATTTCGTTTCAAAAGTGGCTTCTTGGTTGATAAGGAATAGCTTTGACTGAGATGCCTGGACCATCTGGGGTAAGATAGATTCATCTGGTCCAAGGTTTAAAACGGGCCGTTATAACGGTATAATAGACTGGGGGCATTACAGTTTCTCCGTCATAATGGCCGTTATAACGAGTTGTAACGCTCAGGGGCAAAAATGGAAAATAACGGAATTTATAAAGAAACAAGGTGCTGGAATTCATATTTCGAAATTTGAATTTTATATTTTCAAAGACGGAAATAACGGGAAAAAAAATACAAAAAATTAACGGAATCAATGCCCTTTTTTCACAAATTTTTTCTAGAAAATAACGGAAAAAACAGCCTTTATTTTCTGGGCGTTTTAATGGTACATAATGTAACGGGGGAGGTCCGAATCCATTGTAACAGCCGTTATTTTCGTTATAACGGTGTCACTGTCTCACACTTACGCGATTTCTACTCGCGACAAGATTTGGTACTTGGATACGTAGTCAAAAATGGAAATCAAGGAGTAAATCTTACCTGACCAACGTTAGTTAGGTAGCTTACCAGACTACCAACAATATAAGCCACGTGGCAATTTCTTAGAGGATACTCTCAGGTGGACCTACAAACTCAAAATCAACCTGATCAGTGATTTGTAAGTGCTAGTCGAAGTCATGATTTTAACCATAGGAAAAGCATTATTTGCCATTATTTGAGTATAAAGATCCAAAGGTTTAAAATCAATAATCAGGCTGATTTTTGGTTTGTAGGTCCAGTTACAGACTGGACAAACATGCATATAGTCAGCATCCTCTAAGAATGTACCACGTGGCTCATATTATGGGTGGTCTAGGCTTCCCTGACCGTCAAGGTCAGGCAAGTTTTATCGGAACCAAGTAGTCTACCTATCACGTGGATGAGTAAAACTTTGATGACAGGGCCCTGTCATCAAGGCCGATGACCACATGGATATTTATCACATCCCTAGCTGGACCTACAAACCAAAAAAATCAGGCCGATTAGTGATTTCTAGCTTAGTCGGTTGGAATTGTTTTCATTGGTTGATCTTAACCGTGGGAATTTGAGCGTTATTGACCATTATTTGAGTTACAAAGATCTAAATGTTTGAAATCACTAATCAATCTTATTTTTGGTTTGTAGGTCTACCTAGGGATTGGAAAAACATCCATACGGTCAGAGTCCTCTAAGAGTGTGCCACGTTGCTCTATTGCACCGTGTCATCGGCCTTGATGACAGGGCCAGTTTTACTCCGCGCAGAGAACACATGTCGACAACTTTTAAAAGTGAATCTCAAAAGACCGAAAAGAGAGATTCTCGTGTACGATATCTGCTTTATGGTGATCCAGTGGAGAGTAAAACTTCTATCACAGCGTTCTGACAGATGCTTCTCTCACAATGCAAATCACAGGACACGTGGCACACTGTTAATGGACACATACCGTATGGATGTTTGACAAGTCCCTCGGTAGACCTATGAACTAAAAAACAGCGAGATTAGTGATCTACAACCTTTGGATATTTGCACCCAATTAATGCTCAATAATACTCAAAATCGTACCGTTAAAATGAACCCATGAAAATAACTTCAATCGAATCTTTTAGAAATCACTAATATGGATGATTTTTGGTTTATAGGTCCACCGAGGGACGTGTCAAACATCCATACGGTATTTATCCACTAATAATGTGACACGTGTCCTGTGAGTTGCATTGGGACAGAAGCATTTGTCAGAACGATGTGATAGAAGTTTTACTCTGTCCAGTGGATCGTGGAGTCGTGCACCCACAAGACACCGGAAAACATTTTTTGGGGAGACAGTTTTCCGTATACACGTGTCCACAAAAAGTCCATTACTACCAACTGGATATCATTTCAGACAGGTATCCACTTCTGAAACGGTCAATTCGTTAGATCTGCATCGAACGGTTAAGATCATCCATCAGGAGTAGAACGTATGTCAGTCAGCAACGTTGATGATGGACAACACTATCAGACACGTGGAAGACTTTTAGAGATCACTGACAGCATGAATGCTTGGTCCATCCCTAGGTGGTCTCACATACCAAAAATTAGCATGATTAGTGATTTCAAGCCTTTGGATATATATACCCTAAAAAATGCTCCAATTTCAAGGTTAAAATCACGACTCCAATCCAACGCTTAGAAATTATTAATCATGATATTTTTTGGTCTGTAGGTCTAGCTTGGGTTTGGCTAAACATCGTTATGGTCAATAATCTCAAAGTGTCCCACGTTTCTCATACTGTGGTCCCGATGAGGAAAATCCATAAGCAACGTTCTACTACTACAGGAAAATTGAGCTTTAGCGACGAAATTTTAGCGGCAGCCAAGAAAAACCGCCGCTATGGGTAAGATTTAGCGACGGTTTAGCTAGCCAAGAAAAATCGCTGCTAAAAGGTCAATTTAGTGACGGTTTAACTAGCCCGCCGCTAAAAGTGGGTATTAGCGATGGCCAATGACCGCCGCTAAAACTAATTTGTCTGCCGGTAATAATTGTTTTCCCCACGACTTTACCTGTCGTTTTGGGAGACACTTTTAGCGACGGTCATTTTGCAGGTGGCCGCGACTAAAGGCTTTAGTGGCGATTTTTTAACTTTTAACGGTGGCCATTGACCGCCGTTGATACTCTATTTTCCTGTAGTGCTACTCGTCCAACAGATGCTCATTTACAGTGAATCCTTGAAGACAGACCTCAGTATGAACTATGTGGCACAGTCTTAGAGACCGTATGGATGTTTGGAAAGTGGCCCTACTAACCAAAAATCAGCCTGATTTGTAATCATGGTTCAAAGTCCCGGGTATTCATTCTATCTAAACCAGGCTCTGTCTCACCCGAGATCACTGTTTGACAAAGGATTTTCACTTCATCTTGGGCTAGATGGGCCGATCCTGTTCTAGATGATCAGGAAGCCCACCGATCCAGCGTCCGATAGAACGTGGCGCACTCTAAGAAACCACTGACCATATGGATGTTTTGGAGGGAGTAAAGCTTACCTGACCACCCATAATCTGAGCCATGTGGTACATTCTGAAAGGATACTAACTGTTTGGATGTTTGGCCAATCCCTAAGTGGACCTACAAACCAAAAATCAGCCTGATTAGTTATTTCAAACCTTTGGATCTTGTACCCAACTAATGGTAAGTAATGCTCAAATTCCTACGGTTAAAATCAACCCATGAAATTACTTCAACTAATGCTTAGAAATTGATCAGGTTGATTTTGGGCTTATAGGTCCACCTAGGAATTGGCCAAACATCTATTCAGTCAAAGTCCTCTAAGAAATTTCCACGTGGCTTATATTGTGGGTGGTCAGGTAAGATTTACTCTTTGGAAGGTGGCCCTACAAACCAAAAATCAGCGTGACTTGTAATTTCAAACCGTTGGTTTGGAGTCTTTTTCATGGGTTTATTTTAACAGTGGAATTTCAGCATAATTTGGTATGTAGGTCCAATTAGGTTGCTGACCGTGGATGTGCAGTGAAGCCGCTGACCGCCCATAAAATGAGCAAGGTGGCACATTTTTATAGGAGACTGATCGCATGGATGTTTGGCCAATCCCAAGGTGGACCTACAAACCAAAAATTTCTAAGCGTTGGATTGGCGTCATTTTCATGGGTTGATTTCACTCTTGGGAATTTGAGCATTATTGACCATCATTTGGGGTACAAGGATCCAAACGTTCGAAATCATTAATCTGACTGATTTTTGGTTTGTAGGTCCACCTAGGGATTGGCCAAACATCTGTATGGTCGGCCAAGTTTTACTCGCCAAACATCCATATGATCGGTGGATTCTAAGAATGTGCCTCGTGGCTCATATTCTGGTCCATCCCTGTTACACTCTTAAGATCACTGGATATTTGGCCCATCTCTAGGTGGACTGACAGACCAAAATTAGTGATTTCTAACCGTTGGGTTGGAATATTTTTTATAAGTTAATTTTAACCTTAAGAACCGAGCATTATTTGGGGTACTCGGATCTTAAAGTATAGAAATCACTAATCAGGCTGATTTTGGTTTGTAGGTCCACCAAGGGATGGGCCAAATATCCATCGATCAGTGGTCTCTACAAGATTGTGCCACGTGGCTAATATGTGGTCCGTCATCAACTCACTGAGAACTTGGTGGCATTTTAGTTATTTTTTGTAAAAGAAAGGGCAGTTATTTGTTTTCGTTAAAAAGTCCTGACAAAGTAGCTTGTAGCTGTAGGCAAGAACCGTGAAGCTGGAAAAGAAAAGAGAATCAAAGTGAGCATTTTTGTCGTCACGCAAACTGTCGAAACGTGGGCGGATTTGGTTTCGGTTGGTTAGGCGAAATCCAGATGAGACAGTGTAGCAACGTTTCCTGTGAGTTTCTAAGCATAGTGATGCTAACCACCGTCTGATCCCCATCAGACAACCCTACAACAATCTCACAAATAAATTTTGAATAACCTACCATCAGACTGATCAACGGATTCAACCATTTGATCTAGAACTTTGTGGGGTCACTTTGATGTGTACAATTAAGAGTTGGGCCCACTATGATTGGCTAAGGATTTGCCACGCGTATGATTTGTAGTATAGGCTTATTAATGAACCTAGAGCTCAGCCTGATAAACTACAAAACCAAAATTCGGTGTAAACTTTCTACATACATGGGCCTACAATAATGCACGTAGCAGTTGTTTCCCCACAGAGATCACATGCGTGTTTCTGGCCCCACATACTGATTACTCCTTAATTGAACGGCCCCCATATCCCGAAGGTTACACATGGCTCTCCTAATAATTGATCAAGACTTTTTGGGTTGGCACAGTCAGTGCAAAGAATGGTCATGATTCAACGGGCGTAGGTCCCACAATCTATTTTTATACAAACTAACTGCTAAGCAGCATGTGCATTGCGTAGGGAATTTTTTTAGAGGCAAAATAAGACAGCTTCAATTCAAAGAGCAGCTACCAAAATTGGAACAGTTAGTGGGTTGGTTCCGGATTCGGGGCGTGACAGAATATTCCAAGAATCGAAACCTATTATGATGGTTTCAGTCAAGCTTTAAAAGGAGCCGCTATACCGGTACAACAGACTGGGGGTGTTACCATTTTTTCCGTTGTAACGGTCGGGTCCGGGGGATACCCATTTTTTACCCCATTTTTGACACCCATTTTGGCGTGCCCACATAGAAGATGAATCAATGATGGGATGATCTCCTCACCATATAGATCACCCCAACAAAAAATCAGCCCATTTTGAAATTTCTAACCCCATCAAATGTTGTTTTCAAGTTGCACGGTAAAAATCCACGGTCCATAATTCTTCAGCTTCTAAACCAGTCTATGAATATCAGAATGATTCGAATTTTTGTGAGGGTGATGTCCTCACGGTAGAGATCATCCTCACCAAAAATAAGCCACATTGATTCACCTTCTATGTGGGTACACCAAAATGGGTGTAAAAAATGGGGGTACCCCGAGCCCGACCTGTTAGTAAAATACCCAAAGCAAAATTGTCGAATTGGAAAAGTCTGAAAACTGCCCATGTCATTTTGACTAAGTTAATGGAAACGAGGGCAATAGTGGAAACTGGAAATACCAGGCAATTGCCTCTAGAAGTAGAGAATCAGGAGTAAAACTTTTGCGACAAGGCACAATATGAGTCAGGTGGCACACTTTTAGAGGACTATGACCGTATGGATGTTTGGCCAATCCCTAGGTGGACCAACAAACCAAAAGTCAGCTTGATTAGTGATTTCAAACCTTTGGATTTTTGTACCTCAAATAATGGTCAATAGTGCTCAAATTCCCATGGTTAAAATCAACCCATGAAAATGATTCCAATCCAACGCCTAGAAATCACTAATCGGGCTGATTCTGGGTTTGTAGGTCCACTAGGGATTGGATAAACATCCATACGGTCAGAGTCCTCTAAGAGTGTGCCACGTGGTTCACATTGCGCCATGTCATCAGAGTTTTACTCGAGAATCAGAGACTAGAAGATAATTTTGGCACGTTTTTAATATTTCAATGGCGGTGATTCTTTATGACCAAGCAAATTGAAACTTACTTGTTACGTAGCTATTAATAAATTATATCGTAGCCGTCCGATGATGCTAATCCTCACAAGAAATAAACGTAGCTGAGCTGGCGCCATGTACGCAGATCTGGCGCATGCTACAGGACGTAATGGGTCAAAGTGCGCACTGCGCACGCCTTCTGTGAAGGCGGGAGACAGGGATACGTCACTGTTTGTCGTCAATTTTAATTTAATTTATCCGGTGCAGAGTTTCAGGATTAGTTGGGTAACACGTGTATCCAACGTGGCAATCTGATCTTCCGTCAAAGTTAACGGCAGTTTTGTTGGCTATTTCGTGACGTTAGTTAAAAGTTGAACGACTCTTCGTAACAAAAACGGAAGCAGGAGGACAAGAAGGGCAAACAAGAGAGAGAAGAAACAGAGACAGAGAAAGAGAGAGAGAGAACGATGAACGGTGGGTTGTGTTACAGTTCCTCTTCGATCTATATAAATTGGATCCCTAGAATGCAGTTTCTCTCATTCAATCCATCGTTCTATTCCTCTGTCTCTGTTTCAAAATTACCCACAAAGATCTCTCGCTCTGGTATTCTCCCTCTCTCCATATTTCTCTCTCTCTCTCTCTCTCTCTCTCTGTTCTTTCTCTGTTCTCTTCTTGGGGTTTGGTTATTGACGGGTTGGGTTTTTGTTTTCATGTTCTGGATTTTGCAGATACTCTTCAAATCGATTTCTGCCATTGCAGGCTAGCAAGGTAGCTAGATACCTTGTTCTGGGTTTTGGTCTGTGATTTGATCTCTAGATGTGTTGAAAACTGAAAAATCTGATCTGGGTTTGTTTTGGTTTTTTTTTTTTTTTTTGTTTTGCAGAGAAGTGGGTTAGGGACGGTTTTCGTAGAAAAGGAAGAAAAGAAGGAGAAGAAGAAGAAAGAGAAAGAGATGACAATCACACCGGCGGTTAGGATAGCCGACCGGAAACTCGTTGTTAAGGACCGTACGATCCTTGCCGGTGTTTCGGACAACGTGATCTCGACCTCCGCTGCAACTTCCGGTCCGGTTGAAGGTATCTTCGTCGGTGCTGAGTTTCAAGAGAGCAAGAGTCGGCATGTAGTCTCTCTCGGCGCTCTCAGGTACTCACATTAATAAAGTCAAAATCTTGAACGAATTCGAAAAAGGAGTTTTTTTTTTTTTGCTGAATTTCCATTAATGGGTCTTTGTTTTTCTGCAGAGATGTTCGGTTTCTGTCGTGTTTTCGGTTCAAATTATGGTGGATGGCCCAGAAGATGGGCGATCAAGGCCGAGACATTCCTCTCGAGACTCAATTCCTTCTACTCGAAACCAAAGACGGGTCCCACCTCGAATCAGATGGTGGCAGCGAAGACAATCAGATTGTATACACTGTTTTCCTCCCTCTGATCGAAGGACCATTCAGAGCCTGTCTCCAAGGGAATCCTCAAGATGAGCTCCAGCTCTGCTTCGAAAGTGGAGACACTGAAACTAAAGCCTCCACCTTCACCCATTCCCTCTTCATCAGCACCGGCACTGATCCTTTTGCTACCATCACCGACGCAATCAGAGCCGTTAAACTACATCTCAAAACTTTCCGTCAACGACACGAGAAGAAACTCCCTGGTATCGTTGACTACTTCGGCTGGTGTACATGGGACGCGTTCTACCAAGAAGTAACCCAAGAGGGGGTTCAAGCAGGACTAGAGAGTCTCGCTGCCGGTGGGACCCCGTCGAAGTTCGTGATCATCGATGATGGATGGCAATCCGTCGGTGGAGACCCACAAGAAGAAAATCAGGAGGAAAAGAAACAGGAGCCGTTGCTTAGGTTGACGGGCCTTAAAGAGAACTCAAAGTTTAAAAAGAAGGAAGATTCGACGGTGGGGATTAAAAGCATAGTGAGTGTAGCGAAGGAGAAGTTCGGGTTAAAGTATGTGTACGTGTGGCATGCGATCACTGGGTACTGGGGTGGGGTCCGCCCAGGCGTGGAGGGGATGGAGGAATATGGGTCGAAGATGCAGTATCCAACGGTATCACCAGGGGTGGTGTCGAACGAGCCTGGATGGAAGACCGATGCACTGGCGGTGCAGGGATTGGGGCTGGTGAACCCGAAAAGTGTGTACAAGTTTTACAACGCGTTGCACGAGTACTTGTCATCTGCTGGGGTGGATGGAGTGAAGGTGGACGTGCAGTGTATTTTAGAGACGCTTGGCGCAGGTTTAGGAGGGAGGGTTGATCTCACTAGGCAGTATCATCACGCCCTTGATGCATCCGTGGCCAGGAACTTTCCTGATAATGGTTGCATCGCCAGCATGAGCCATAATACTGATGCACTCTACTGGTAAACTCTCTCTCTCTCTCTCTCTCTCTCTCTCTCTCTCAGTCGTTGATCAATTGTTGGTACGATTTGTTTCTGATGTTTTGCGTTTTACCGAATTCTGTGAAACAGCTCAAAGCAGACGGCTGTGGTGAGAGCATCAGACGATTTCTACCCACGTGATCCTATATCACACACCATTCACATAGCATCAGTGGCTTACAACAGCGTCTTCCTCGGAGAATTCATGCAACCTGACTGGGATATGTTCCACTCCTTCCATCCGGCTGCCGAATACCATGCCTCCGCTAGAGCGATCAGCGGTGGGCCTGTCTACGTTAGGTAAAAATCCTCCACCCATAGGAGTATAAATGGGCTGGCCCATTATAGATTTCAGTTCTGATTTGGAATTAAAATAACTGGTCTGAGTCAAGGCCCAGGCCCATGTACTACTATTGATGTGGTAGGTCCTACATTGTCATTCCAAATGAATCAACTAATGTTTGATGCTTACAGTGATGCGCCTGGGAAGCACAACTTCGAGGTACTGAAGAAGCTGGTCTTGCCGGACGGTTCGATCCTCCGAGCCCGATTACCTGGCCGACCCACTCGCGACTGTCTATTCTCGGACCCTGCTCGCGATGGTGTCAGGTAACATTTGTGCATAGATGAAGGTGTCTTTTAATTACGCTTGACGAAGATCATATTCGTTGTCTTAACAAATTTTGTTTTGATCTCAGCTTACTAAAGATATGGAACATGAACAAGTATACCGGAGTCCTCGGTGTGTACAATTGCCAGGGCGCTGCATGGAGCACTGTAGAGAGGAAGAATATGTTCCACCAGACCCCAACTGAGGCCCTTACGGGTGTCGTTAGGGGCCGTGATGTCCACCTCATTGCTGAGGCTGCGACGGACTCCGACTGGAACGGTGACTGTGTTGTCTACCGCAACCGGGGTGGTGAGCTTTTCACCCTGCCCTACAATGCGGCTGTGCCCGTCTCCCTGAAGGTTCTTGAACATGACATCCTCACCATGTCTCCAATCAAGGTGTTGGCACCGGGGTTCAGATTTGCACCATTGGGTCTGATCAATATGTACAATGCCGGTGGAGCAATTGAAGGTCTTATATATGAAGTAAATGGTGGTGCCGCCTTGTCAGAATTGGGCAATGGGTATGAAGGGGAAGTGAATGGGATTGCTGCACAGCCGGTGGAGAATCGGAGCTCGGAAGTTGTGGGGACAGTTCGGATGGAAGTGAAGGGTTGTGGTTGCTTCGGTGCGTACTCATCGGCTAAGCCCAAGCGGTGCACCGTAGGCTCGGCCATCGTCGATTTCACTTATGATTCTTCATGTGGACTTTTGGCTTTGAATTTGGATCAGCTGCCTGAGGGGGGTCAAAAAGTCCATGTTGTTGAGGTTGAGTTATAAGATCTGCTTATTAAGAAGATTGGAGAAGGAAAGGTGGGGGGATTTTGATGGGATTGCCATGAAAGAGATCTACCCTTTTTCTTGTATTTTTTCCCCATTTTTTGGGTTGATGATGTAAAACTCTTGATCTTTCCATTCCATAAATCAATTAAGATTGAACCATTTGATCTCTTCTTGTGCAAACACTCTTGAGAAAATGCCTGTAGATGATTTTGGTGGAACATGTCCATCCAATGCAAGACTCCAACCACTGATTGAACTGTTGGGATGCTGTGGGGGCACAGGGAGCATTATCTGACTCCTCTTGGGAGCCGGACTCGGGGCCTTGGATTCCGACAAATGGCATTCACTCTTTTCATTAAGTGAATGCCAGCTCATCGCTATCAACTACCGAAAACCATAGCCCCGAGTCCGAACCCCCGAGAGGGGTCAGAAAAGGGGTCCTCGGAGCCTTAGCATAAAAGTATTGGGTAGATCATAGATGCAACGCCATAGAAGACGACAAAAACTACCATCAAAAGCCACAACAACTACAATTGTTTACGTGCGCGCAAAGCTTTTGCGTATGCTTGGTGGCGTAACATCCAACAAATATTTGCATTGGATCCAATCATTTTTTTGCCAAAAAAAGTGGTCTAATGTTTGCAGCAAGGCTGAAAATAAGCAAATGACTCTCTCACCCCCCTTGGTCACCCTTGACCGCTCTCCCCGTCCCATCCATATGAATATTTTCCCAACAAATGTTTATCATTGCAAACATTTGATTATCTAATATTTCCTACAAACATTTTCCTGCAAACTACAGACAGGAATCAGGATACCAAGCAGGGCCACAAAAGCTTTCTAATACATCACAGTAATCCATGGAGTAATATGCATTCAAAGGACAAAGAATCCCATCCGATATCTACAAACAGGTGCTCTTCCACAAAATATGGAAACACAGAGAATTACTCCCTACGATATCAAAACCAAAACAACCCATCAGTCAGGTTCATTGAAATCCAACATCTGTCAGGTTCAACCAAGGCAGACAAGGCTCTGGGTTACAGTTCTCAACTCTGAGATCGTGGGTCCTTCCTTCTCTCACTACTTTGAGACAATAGGTGTTCCAGCTCCTTGTCAAACTCTTCTTCTTCTTCTTCCTCCTCACTGGGATAGCACACAACTTGCTTTCCTTCTTCACTTGTACGCTGGTTAAATCCAGTCTGTTGATGGAACACTTCCTTTTGGGCATTCCAATCCCCCACTATCTTCTCCACTGCATCTCCAATCAATTTTTTATTTTCTGCTATGTGCTTTATGCTTTCGATATCCACCACCTTACCAGCCTCTTTAAAAAGAAAGAGAAACAAAAAACTGTTAAGCTCAAAAACAAGGAAGCACTTATTTAAGGCTAACCTATGCAATTTGGACAGGGATGCATTGTGACAATGTCTAGACAATCAATTGGCCCCACTTCATAGATCTCCCTAACAGATTTTGAGCCACGAGGGAAAA
The DNA here is from genome assembly GCA_035048495.1 of Euptelea pleiosperma. Lineage (NCBI taxonomy): Eukaryota > Viridiplantae > Streptophyta > Magnoliopsida > Ranunculales > Eupteleaceae > Euptelea > Euptelea pleiosperma. The sequence continues at coordinate 21,939,968 of CM068549.1, forward strand.
ATTTCTTGGTTATCAAATCAATTCGCCCCATGTACAACGAGGAGAACACATGGTTCTCGTTATCACCATTATGTCAATGTTGAATACAGTATTTCACTCACCGCAATGATCAATAATATATATTCCGCTGTAAATATGTCACTGAACAACCATAAGAGAACTAGGTTCTCATGGTCCACGCGTGCAAGATGAGTTCATGAATAACAGTGAAAAAGATGTACAGAGTAGAATAGATTGAATGAAAAATATATAAATTCAAACAAACAAAATGAAAAGCCATTTATACTTTCAGATATGCACCAAACCTTCAGTGTTGGAGAAACCTTCTTCTCTCTTGGAAAAACTATTGTTTATTCAACTTAACTCATTACAATCTCAACCGTCTCCAAAACCTATTTACAAAGACAGTAATCTTAATCTTAAAAAAATTGATATAATTATCCATCCTTGTCTGAGATAGAAACTCTCTAATCAGCTTAGTTTAATTAAAAAAATCTCCCCTAAAAGTAGTCACTCCAATTAAGACACTAAATGCAACCAACTTCCTAAAGTAAAACAAATCAAATTAAAATTTGTCACACCATTAAAATCTTTACAAATTGAAGATGTGGAGGGAGTGGAATAGAGGAATTTGATTGCTAATATGCCACTGGAGGTTCACTTGCTTACTTTCTAGGGTCACCAGGAGAGGTCAGTTGAAGGTTGCATTGGATTCCAGGACGGAGAAGCAGAGTTTGCTAGTTAGCTTTCCTTCATAACAGGGGTTTCGTAACCAGATTATTGTCCATCACTAATCAAGGTATCAGAACCCAAGCATTTGATTCTTTCTCCAACTTTTGGACCAAGCCAAGGGGTCACTGTCCTGCCCCAATGCAGCTAGAAATGGTTGTATCCTTATGAGTGCTGATGTGGCAGTGGATCCATGAGCATACACATGGTACATCGAGAACAATTGTTTTATCATGGGTCTTCTGTATTATCGCCATTAGAAGATGAATCTGTTGCCTCCATCACTAGTTGCCCACTTGATCCCTCCGGTGCTGTGTAAGAAGCTATCACTCTAACGCTCAACGCTGACTCTTTGCCCATCATGCCAAGCTGCCATTGCAATTTGGAAAACTTCATGAAAGGCAACCCATTTATGAATATGCCGGTCATTTACTCATCAGTATTTATTGGGACTCGCAGCACCTTCTCTCTGAGTCTGATGAAGTGGTGATGCTCTTCAATGTGTTCCATTCGAGTAGGGCTGGCAATGGATCGGGTTCGAGTCGGATTGGTACTGATTTGGTACCGATCCAATAAGAGTTCCAATCGATCCGGACCCGATCTGATCTGATCCGATCCGATGTGCTATACATGTACAAAAAAAAATATACGAAAAAAAACAACATATTAGAAAATCACCGATTGATTCTCGTTTGAAGCATCCATTTCTCAATCGACGGTCCAATTCTTAGAACATGACTGATTGATTCGATGATTCTTAATCGACCTAAATCTACACAATCTGGACCATCCAATTGTATTTTCCTCTTCTGGGATGGCTACACCTTAGCAGCATCAGATATCAAGGCCATGTGTATGTATGTTATCACACCGGGCACCTCAGCCGCACACATCTCGGATACGTGCTTCAAATATATGTTATGGTGTTGTGCACCATAAGGTTCATGATCATGACTTTCACCCTAAAGAGTAAAGATGCAAAGAGAGAAGAAGAAGACTCCAATGATCCAACACCGTCCTCCACAGTCCACACATCAAAAAGAGTAAAGAAACAAAGAGAGAAGAAAAAGTAGTAGAAGATGAACAAACCCTAGAATAGAAAAGGAATTAATGATATTTAAGAATTAATTAAATTCTACCAAAACCTAGGGAAAGATTTAAAGAAATGTTTTGGTTTAAAGAGGAAACTAAAAATATTTTGAAATCTACATTTAATTAGACCATAATTTTAGGAAATAGTGATCGTAGCTGTCAACTTGCCAATTAAATGAAAAAAAACGTTCCTTAAATATATATCCATTATAATATATAGTATATATATATCGGGTCCATAACGTCCGATACCGATCCGATAACCAAAAATAAGGATCCGGACCCGGTTTTTTCGGATCGGATCGGATCTCCGGGTTGATCCGGTCCATTGCCAGCCCTACATTCGAGTGCAGACGCTAGAATTTTTACTAATTGAATTGTGCTTTTGTTGTTGCATTATAGCCCAATGAATAGGAACTGTGTGCAGCAATTGCATAAGCCACTCACATTTTGTGCAGAAATTGCAGTTGCACTGTTTTCAACTTTAGGAGTTGACACTAACACCATTGGCCACGTCTTGCTACACCAAGAAATCACTCAGTCCTAAGTTGAACATGCATTTGGAAGTGTAATTATGAGTCGCTCAAAGTCCCACGCAATCCACATCATAAAATCCAATTACCTCTTCTAAGACTCCCTTCTCATAAAGAATCCTGAAATTTGTCATGCCCTTCACATACCATACGATCTGTCGAACTCGTTCAAAATGTGGCCTCCTTGGAGTCTATGAACCTGCTAACACCTCAAACCACGTAAGCAAGGTCTGGCAATATCGGAGTTGAGTACATCAACTCCCGACCAACTGCCCATAAAATTCCATCATTTAAGAGCTCTCCCACATCACTTCTCAACTTCTTATTCATTTCGGCTGGATTGAGATTGGCTTGCAGCCCTCCACCAGAATTTACCTAGCGAGTTTGTAGCGTACTTCTGGCACAAAAGCTCTCCCTTATCATACTAATTTACTAAACCAATAAACTTCAACTTGAACCTTGCTGCAAGACTTCTATTTATTAGTGTAACTTCATGGCAACTAGCACCACAATAACTTTCCGTCCTTTGGCTTCACGAACAAGCTAGAGTTTAGTGGTGATTCCAGGATCTCCAAGATCTTACCATGTCAGGCTCATGGTCCCTATTGCAACCCACAGAGTGCTTTAAACAACTTGCAAACATCATCATGTCTTTGTTCTTCTCAACTATGTGGTTGCTCCATGAATACGTCTTTATCAATTTCTCTATGCTCCAACTGCCAGACCTACTTGATGCAAAGGTGATCAGCACATGTATAATAGGAATCTTTGAGACTGGACTGAGGGTTTCATTAAGTTAATCCCACACTGCTGGCTAAAACCCTAAAACCATGTGCCACCAAATGGTTCACCGTTTTGGCCAATCATCTCTTCACCTTACACCCACTTGTAAGTTGTAAGTCATTGGCTTTACTCCCGCAAGACACGGGACCAATTTGAATATTTCATTTATTATCAAGGCACTGATCTCGGACATCGCAGTTTCCCATTCATTGATCCCTTGAGCAGCCTCCCTCAAGACACGGGACCAATTGGAACAGTGATCTCAGACATCCCACTCATTGATCCCTTGAGCAGCTTGTACAAAAGTTGGTTCCCCCTTCATGACCTCCGGGTAAGCTTTGTTTGCTTTTTTGGGGAGTTTCCTTACACGCAAAGACCTTTATTCAATTCAACTCATTATATTATCAACCGTGTAACACTTACCAATAAAGAGAGTCATCTTAACTATTAAAACTAGGGAAATAAATTTCACGAAATTATCGAAATATTTCGCGAAAGATTTCCATTTTCTAGGTTATCGACAGGAAAGAATACTTACGTCGAAATAATGTTAAATTTCCCGAAATATTTCGCGTGAACAGTAAATTTTGATCAATTGACAGTGTAAATATGTATTATTTCGGTCAAAATGTTTCGACATGTATGGAAACATTTCAATCGTAGGTAGGAACATCTTATTGAGCTCAAAACCGCTATAAATCTCATATTTGATCCATTTAACCCCTTTCCATACATTTTGTTTATACAAAAGATCATTCCATTGTAGATTTTTTGGTTCATGGATTTTTTGGTTCATGAAAACATTGGGAGTTTTTTCAAATTCAAAATATATATAAGGATAAAATTTCTTGCTACAAATAAATAGGTTAGGTGTAAATTCATTAATTTATGAATCTATGATGCATTTATACTAGATTTGTGCACGGATTGAAGATCGTTTATGGTGAAAATTTAGAATTTGGGAAAAACTCCAATTTCATTGATTTTTACCCTAAACATTCATGATTGTGCATAAATTGATTATATGTTGCATAACTTAGGCCATTCTACAAGTTGGTTGGGTTAAAAAAAATTAACCCTAAATTTTTTTTTTCAAATAAAACGTTCAAAAAATTAAATAAATATTATAAGTTAATAGTAAGTAGGTTTTCTAAAATTACATATAATGTTAAGAAATTAATGTAAGTGAATAAGGATTTGTTAATATATTACTTTATGACTTTTTTATAATTAGCAATTAAATTAAACCTTGACTAATTAAAGATACTTGCCGCGAACATTTCCCAAACTTTCCCAAACTTTCCACAATATTTCTATCATTTTCACATTATTTCCATCATTTCCACAAAAAATGTATTATTTCCACACTGGAAGATTTTTAGACTGGTCGAAATAAACCTTGAAACCGAAATTTATTTCCTTGATTAAAACTAATCTAATTAGCAACCTACTCTAACATAGAAACCCTCTAATTTATTTATTTTTGATAAGTACATAGAAACCCCTCTAATCAACCTAGCTTAATTAATAAAAATTATCCCAGAACTAATCATTCTTATGAGTGCTGATGTGACATTGGGTCACACGTGCATTTGCACATGGTACATCAAGAACCACCATTTTATAGTGGATCTTCTTTACGATCACCATAGAAATTACATCAATTGCCTCCATCACTACGAAACCACTCTGGCATTGTGTAAGAGTGGGTGATGACTAACACTATCATTGTGACGGAAATCATCGAATCACTTCAACTTTAGAGTAGGAGATCTTCAAGGTGGGAACCAAAAAATAAATGTCTCAGATTAACGAGGATGAGAACAAAGTAGCAGCATGAAAGTCGAATTAGAAATAATTAAATCAGGTAATTCTGCAACTGCCATGTGTCATCATTATTTAAGTGCTAAACCAGGGCAAAAAAGGATGATGATGGAGGTACCTTTGATGGCTAGTTCCTTTGCTTTTGCATATTCTGTTGACATCTTCTTTAGCACTTTCAGGTCAAGTTCCATACCCTGACAACATACGTGATTTTGGGAATTCAATTATGCTTGAAATGCAGAACACTATAGGGTAAAGCCAAAAATCTATTTTGAAGAAATATCATGTGAAAATCTAAGGTACATATTGCATTACTTGAGTAGCCAGTAAAATCCTTCTAACAATGGCATAAGAGTTCATGTGGTGTGCATATCACGTGGTGGATCCACCATTGCATAGGTCCCACACTCCTAAATTGAAGATTTCCCATGCCAAAAATCAACCTATTGGATGATTGCATCTATCTGATCTATTGCACACCTTTGAACAGTCAGAAAAAACAAAACAAAACAGAAGTGTGTACAAAAATGTGAATAGATTAGACCGTTGGAATCATCCTACTAATTTTTGTCATTAGACTTCTACCAGGTTGGACCCATCAAATGGGGATCCCAACCTCCTACATGTCCTCCACCTATTGGTACCTTGGAATTACTTTTCAAATTCTTCATCGTAATATGTTATGACTTACCAAGTCCATGTGCAGAAAGCGCTCAATCGGAGTATTTGCCAATAACCTGCATGGTCAAATAGGGAAAAATAAGAAGCAACAGAACTTCCAGTCTTACACAAGTCACATGATTAATACATTAAACACAAATGGAACGGACAAAAACATATAAGTTGGAAATATACTTCTCATATGCCACTTGCATGTGGGCATTCTGTAGATTCATGATTTCATTAACCCTCTCAGTTACAGAGCTCTCATTTATGTCAACAAATCCAAATAAAAATATGTTTCTTTCTAGCATCTTTTTGACCAAAGCAGGTACTACTCTTATATTCTCTTTTTTTGCGTCAACAACAAGATCTTTCAGTCTTTTCAACTCTCCTGTTGGAAATAAAAAGGTGAAAAGAATAAAGGAAAACAGAGAAAAGGAAGTTAGTAACATGTGAGGCCCTATCTGTCTTACATTTCTAGATTCATGCTGATCATTTCACTATTGTTCAATGCAATTCAGTAGTACTATATTCAGTAACGTTATCTTTCAAGTAAGATCATGATTGAGTTGTATTGTAGTAATCATGTACAAGGGAGGTCGATTGGGATAGGAACTAAGGTTGTCTCATGATTTCTTTCTTCCCATAAGTAGGGTTGCACCACGGAAGAGAGGCAACAAAGAAAATTGCTTAGGTCCTATCTCACCTTTTACTTATTCCCCCTCCATTCTTGGAGTTTAGAGTATCGGGAAATCTCTATTAAAAAGGTGCCACAAATGCAAGCACATGTAAGCGAGGGAAGAGCTTCAACCCAAAGTTTTTACAAGTATTAACGGTTTGATTTGGAAAAAAATTCCAAGTTAACGAATAATAAGTCTCACACATCCAAATGACTTATAGTTATACATAAGGGTCTGGTTTCTGTATCGTTATTTTCAATTACAATGTTGTAAGGAACCAACAGTTGACCTTTTCTTTTCTATTTTCTTCTCTCTGGAACTCCTATCAGAAACTAAATAAATAAGAAAACAACATCTACAAACAGAAATATTTACACCCCTTGTGAATAGTCCCAAGAATGTCAAACAGAAGAAAAGTACTGGAATAGGTTTTGCATCATGTATGTTGTGGTTCAGTAGTAAGAGTCCAAGGTAATATCTTTATTTTCTTGAATCAGTTTCCAAGTTGTCCTTATTTTACTTTTTACTATCACATGACAGATTTGCACTTATAAGAAATAACCGCATCATAACATTCTAAAGTTTCTTGATTTTGAAATCCATCAATGCCATTTAGGAATGTTAACCACATGCATATTGGCGTCATATGAGAATGTCATTATAATTTTCAGTAAGATAATTTGAAGTAAAGAGACGTGGAGTAGATCTTCTGCTTTCTGAAGTAGGTTTCAAATCATTAAAATTTATGAGAATTAATAAGTACCCTATATTCTTCTTTTTTTGATAAGTAATAAGCAGCCTATATTCATCAACATGGAGCCATTATTTGTATTGATAATGGTCTATTTAAGCAAGCAAGTTTCAGGGAAAAAGGTGAGATCATACCAAGAGACAAATAAATCTTAAAAGGAGCCTTGAATGGCTGAGTCTCATAAAGACAATAAAGGCAATAGAGCCCACCCAATCTTTGTGATAGAGAATCTGTAGAAAGCATGTGACCTGTATACAACATTTTGCCTTGTATTAATAAAACATTAAAGATTTGGGTGGATGGGAGCCCTCCACCCTTGACCTCACAACAATGGCCCATCCTTAAAAACTTAAGATAAATAATGTCTCTATTCGTTACCTCAGATTAAATAGTTTCTCTTGGATGGCGAGCACAACAGCAGAGCTAGATTATCATGCAAAACATATATTTACTTCTTCTTTTCTTTTTCTCATTATTATTTTTTTGGTGGGTAATCTGGAATCGAACTCATGATCTCATAATTGTGGTGAAGAAAGTCAACGAATTGAGCTACAGGCTCGAGCCCAACTTTATTTCTTTTTGAGTGCTCTGTCCCAAGTGTAAAAACAGACATGGTCATTTCCCATACTAGGCCATGTAGACAACTCCCAATACACATCCTAACACGTAAAGCAGTGTTGCCCTTGATTTTGATGATTTTATTTTCTGAACAAAGGGATTTAAAAGAGCATAGTATGTTCAATATACCATACACTACTTTATTAAGTTGTTAAACACCACTATAGTTGTTTAATAGTCTTCCGTCTTACAAATCTATATATATTTATTAAGTTATCAGATAGCTTTATGGTGTATAGAAATGTTTTATTTTACTTTTCATATATTTCTTTCCTCATTTTTTATTTGAATAACCTTTTGAAAGTGCTATGTCATAATACCTCATATCATTACACGTGTCTGTGTCATTGCCACATAGCCAGTTCCTAAGTATAAGACAGATCAACTATAGGAAGTGTTGGCAAATCGAAGAAGTGGTTAAATTTCTCTAAAGCAGGAACAAGAAGTATCTAATCTCATCTGGGCAACAAGGACACACCAGGAGTCGAGACAAAGCAATAACATCTCCTACACTAAGGAACTATTAGAAGAAATGAATATGAGATGGTATGGGCAAATGCCTCATACTGCACAATCTTATTGATTTTAAATATATAACCATATACGAAAATGTTATACAACCAACAAGATTATTTATCTCCTATTGTAAGGAAGATGCATAAAACACGCTAAAAAAAGAGAGAAACGAGAAAGTACAAAATAACAGGTCCAATCTTGGACATGAAGAAGAGATATACCAGAAATAGAATCCATAGATGAACATTAAAACAATTCATCAAGCAAATCATAGCAAGTGTTTCCACTACAGAGACGAGGAACATGATTTTGAAAGGAGAAGACAAGTTTCTGCAATAGTGGGTGGGTCTATGTTCTCTCATTTTTTTTTTTAAATCAATAATCAATGCTAGGTCATCTAACCTATTGGGGCCGTAACAGGATCATGACATAGCCAAAGTTTAAAATAAATTGTGCACGGCAATTAACTTGGCAACTGAGTTACATGTTTTCTTAAAAAATATATCAAGACTCAAGTTAAACCTATATCAGAATTTCAACAGTAGCTTCCTTGACTACTTCAAATACCAACTCAGGACTCTTCTGTTTTAGTATATTGAGTTGGCAAAGCCAAATTTTGGAATCTATCCCTGATCAAGATTCAAGTTTGAACAAGCCAAGCTCGAGCACCCAACACACGAACCATGTATTGGAAATAAGGGAAAAACCTTAGGGAAAGAATTTTACTGACTGAATAATCAAATCAATTGTGCAATCTGCGTGTACAATCCATCTTCAATGAGTTGATCAGATTTTCTCTAAGAGGATGGAAATACTTGTTCATGATCTTTGACAAACCCACAAATCCAAACAACTTAGGGTTTCGACAATAATAAAGGCTTCTAATACCATGTTGATGAGAAATCTTAGGAAATAAAGTTTATCTTTCTTGAGGCAGATCCCATGATGTGAATAAACCCAAGATCAAGACTCGCATTGGACAAGTAGCAAGGGGCAGCCCTCGTGTGAGAAAACTCCCAGGATCTAATCTTGTGATGTGGCACCAGTGTAATAGGTTTCGATATGCTTGAATGGACTTATCATACCAATAATAAGAATGGAATTATCATGCCAATAGGAAGAATGAAAAGTAAGAAATTCAAGCAGCTTAGGGGTTTTCAATACTGTCATAGCCTCAAAGGCTCTAATGCCATGGCAATGAATAAACTTGGGGAAATTACTGCACATACTGACAATCAATTAGATAAATAAGAACATACCAATTGAATGGGCATATAGTGCTTGCATGAAGAAGGCCACATTGGTAGTAGGTCTAGCCTCATAAATAAAGGAGAACTTCCGAGACAGCCATATTCCTCTCATATCAGCCAAAGTTGTTGATTTACACTGTGAGAGTCCCAATAACAGATATAAGCACCATGAAGAAGAAAGAAAGAAAACATTGAAAGCAGATTAGTACCTCAGAGAACTCATGTATAAGCTCATCAATGTCCAGCTTGAACGGAGTGAGATCCATTGCATCGTCAAATCTCTTCAAGCTAATTAGAGACAAGTATTGGTATCTCCATAGATACAATATTTGCTTAGCAAATAGAAAGTTGTAGCTGCAAAGTATTAGGAACGTGAAAAACAAAAAAAATGTAAGATATGATTGATGATTAAAAAATGACATTTTGAGATCAACGTGAACCCTAAAGAGGATTCTAGTGTTCCATTTCTTCTATATTCCCAACAAGGCAGTAGAAATCAAAATTCAACATAAACATTTACGGGTGGATTGAATCCCCACATTTTAATGCATTTTTGTTCTCTCGCGAAAGACCTACTTGGACGTTTTGCGTTTAATGCTTTATGCACAAAATGCAGAGAGTAAATAAGCCATGAAAACCTATTTTTCTCAATTTAGCACATGAGCTCGGATGAATACACCTACATCATCGACATCCTCTCTCTCTCTCTCGTTTTCGACGATGGGGAATCAATATTTTAAGATTGGCATAGAGATTGACTTAAAGAACGTAAAAGTATGGAGGAAATCCCTTAAAAATCAAGCAAAAAATGCTGTAGCAGATTTCAAAACTAAAACGCATTGAAATCAATTATGGAAACAAATAGACAGCAACTCACTGGTAAAGATTCTAGAGTCCAAGAACCAAATTCCAGATCCATTTCACTAGTAATAATTTATGATTTTTTTACTCAGACGAGACAGATGTGATCCCGTTATAACGGTACCGCTATGAGACCATTATAATGTTATAACAGGTCATTTAAAACCTTGTTTAAAACAACTAAAAAAAATGGCAAAGTGACTCTTATTAGCGCTTTTTGTCTGGACGTAGTCAAAGTAGGTCATCTCGACCTTCTTAACTAATCCTTCTGTAATTATTCAGCCTAGGCCTTTTTAATGATAATTTATACTTATCAAAAAAAAAAAAAACTCAAAAATGGACTATAAAAATATCCCTAGAACTTTGATGGAAAAGGGGGGAAACCAGCTTGTAAGTGGGTTTAATCTCCTTCAATTCTGCTCTAAAAATGGTGTGACATTTTCAATCTCAAATTTGTACCATAAAAAGGTTTTTAATCAGTCCAAAATCCGACTTTAACAAGGGATGGACTTTAACAAGGTTTTTAAACACTCCTAAAACCAGAACTAAATCCAGACAGAGAGAGAGAGAGTACCAGGAGATGGGGGAAGCAGGGACGGATGAAGGCGACCCACAGACTACGGACAGAGACCCGCAACTGCAGTGGCTGATAAATTATTCATGAATCTTAGCGAATTCCTAACTATGAATTTGTACTAGCGGAAGGCACGACTCTGACACTTCGATCAACTTTGCTCCTACCTCAATGTTTTTAAATAAGTTCCGGTCATCGAACCGGTAAATGGCCTGTCTAAGCCAAGACAAGCTGGTTAAATATGGTTACAAGCAGTGTTTTTAACCAGGACCTTTCATCGAACCAGTAACGGTGCTAGACCGGGTCAACCATCCGGGTCCGGTTGACTTGACATAGAGTCAAGTAGCTAGAGTGCATTGTACCAAGAATTTCCTATAGCATACAGATATAAAGAAAAAAAAAAACTTAATTCGATTGTTTAAAAGTTTCTCCAACAGAATTATAATCACAAACCATAATTTTTCAAACACTAAGTGTATGACGAAGAAAAAAAAATGGAGAGAGAGAGAGCACGAGATCCATGACTCTTGAAAGCGGGCTGAAGGGTGAAAATCGGATTGCAAAGATGAAGAGGTGAAGGGGCAAGAGGAGCGTGCCTTGTCCTTGGTTGATGAAGGCGGGGCCGAAAGGTAAACCTCCTTCTCTATGGCTTCATCTCAACGGTATCTCGGACCCTTAAGAGGAAACAAAACAAAATTGAAAAAAGCTTCAGACGGGGAAACCTGAGAAAAACAAAAAAATTGAGAAGATTAGAACAGAAGTTTCATACTTGGGGCTGGGAATGGCCGGGGTTGAAGAAAGAGCTTGATTTTCTCCTCGAACTCCAAGCTCTATCGTTGATACTCAGAAGACTCAGAACACCCAGTTCCCGCGTTTTAACCGTTTTAAGTCTTTTACCGAACCCTAAACCTCAATGTTTTGAAAAGGGGAGATTTTAAACATTTGTCCGACTCAGGCGGTTCAACAGCCGGGTCCAACGGTTCATTGGTTCAACCACACAAGTTAATTGGTTTGCAGAAAAGACCGTTTTTTAACAATTGTTGGAGTCAATATCCACCGGCCCGGTCAAGGGCGGTTAAACCAGCCAGTCTAGTCCGGGTTTAAAAACACTGGCTATAGGTGGGTTGGGTGTAAGATCTGGTTGTTGGTCCATTCAAGATCTATTCAACGCTCCTGATTCATAGGTGGGTCCATGTATTAAAGCCTGTTCTCCTTGGGTGGGGAAATAGTCTACTTTTATTCTTTTGGTTCATAAAATAAAATTAATCGAAATATAAGAAAAAATAAATGGAGATGAAAAAGAAGTTGGTCTGGGCCGGGTGTGAAAACACCAGCTCTTATATTACATCTCCCAAAATGCCACGTGATACACTCTTTCCGGCCAACTGACCCGATAATGTTTAGCTCTTAGTCTAATTGGTGATTCTAGCCATTCAATTTGAACGCCCAAAAGAAAAAAAAAATTCTCGAATCCAATGGTTAGAAATCACCCCCCGAAAACGTTCGAATCCAACAGCTAAAAATCACCAATCATCTTATCTTTGGTGTTTAGGTGGCCTTAATGTACGTCTCAAGTCTCAACATGTTAAGACCCAAACCAATATACCAAAAGCACCTAGGGGATAGAGGTGCTGAAAGTTGAAGTCTTAACCTTTAGGATTGTAGCATTCCACCACGCTTCCAAGGCCAATGTCCACGGTGGCTCACTCTGAGGTGGCTTTCACTCCGATACTCCTATTTTCTCACTTTTTGTGAGTGAGCCCCAGGCATTTTTCTCGTGATTTGAACCCATGATGTGGGGTTGGCTCTGATACCAAATGTTAAGACCCAAACCAATTGACCAAAAACACCTAGGTGATAGAGGTGCAGAAAGTTTAAGTCTTAACTTTTAGGATTGTAACAACATTTTTGCCTCATACGCACCTAACTGTTGGAGGTATGTGCTTCACTGGGCATGCATTTTTTCAGGCAGACCTCAAGGTGTTCTGCTTAGGCCTGGTCTCAAGAGGCATGCTTGGCTATCTTGTGGGAGTAGAAGTGAGGGCCACAATGGAGGTGGCTGCTGTGGTGGTGGATAGCAATGGTGAGAGTTAGTGATGGTAGCAGTAGCCAGATGGATGATGGTGGCACCAGCAGAGTCCTCCAATGGTAATATACCTGTTTGCAAGTTTCTTAAGTTTGACTAGTAATTTAACCAGTATTTTGAGGACAGGCATTCGAAACAGGCTAGACTTGATCCTGGTTAAATCAAGATTCAGTACAACGGGAAAAGAAAAGAAAAGAACATAATCATGAATAACATTGAGATTCGCCTCAAAACGAGAATTCTGAAATAATTAAAAAACTGTCGTATCACATAGAATACTCCTAACAAATTAAAACCGGCATAGACGTAGCCTAACACTACAAGATGGAAGTAGAATTGATCTAAAATTCCATTTTCACAATCGCATTTGAAAGCTCTGTTGATGCATACGGAAGCCAATCCTTAGCGCAGATAAGGGCCTCCACTGTCTCAGGTCGCAGGGAACTCCGGTAATGATCAAGCTTGTTGCCTCCAGTGTTAAACACAGACTCAGGACCAACCGTGGACACAGGGATCGACAAAATATCACGAGCCATCTTGGAGAGTGTCGGGTACTTGAGGTTGTTCAGCTTCCACCAACCCAAGATGTCTAACTCAGGCAACCGAGGCAACAGAGACTCTTCCAGATATTGATCTAACTCTGACTTCGTCTGTTGGCTACTCGACATTTCAGATATGAAGACTTCGAAATCCAAAAGTCCATCACCACTAGAGAGAAGAGGTCCTCCTGGGGGGCATACCTGGGGTGGCTCTGTCTTGGGATCACCTGCACTTCCCACTTCCACAGAAGCTGCTGTCAGCATAAGGGGTTGCGTGATGTATTCAGAAAAGAGTTCATGAAGACCTTCATCTACAATCTTGACGTATGTGCTAGCATCTTCACCGTAGATCTTCGAGAAGCTGAACTCCACGAGTTTCATCTTAAACCGGGGATCCATAACTACCGCACTACCTAAGACCAGGCTGCAGTGCTTCCAATATATATCAAACTTTTCTTTTAGTGGCTTTGTAAGGTTACTAACAAATGTATCCTGGTTTATGGCCGCATGGGTCAGCTCTAACTGGATTTTCCACACTTCGTGGAAGTATACATTTGCCGTTGGGAATGTTGTACCCAATAAGATATTAGCCGCATCATACAGAAGCTTCAAGTAAGTGCAGAGAGTTTCAACCTGCTTCCACTCGTCCATGGATGGGGCTAACTTGTAGTCTGGATCAGCTGTATCCAAGCAAGAAAACACTTCCTTGAACTCCATGGCTGCCACCAGCATGAGATATGTTGTGTTCCATTTTGTCTGGTCATCGAGTGACAGACTCTTTGTGCTAGGAACTTGAAGTTGTTGTTTGAGCTCGACAAATTTCTCTTCATGAGCCTCCGATGTCTTCACATACTTAACACTTTCACGGACTTTGTCGATGGTTTCGTGCATGGTGCCCAACGCATCTTGTGCAACACTGCTTAAAACATGGGCATAGCAATGCTCAATTAGTAGCTGACCATTTAGTATAAATGGGTTCTTGACGGAGAGGTAACCTTTGAGACTTTCAGTTTCATTGTTGTTTGAGACGCCCTTATCTAAAGTTAGGGAAAATAATTTGCTCTCCAAACCCCAATCACCAAGGCAAATTCCAACAGCATGACTACAGGCATCTCCACTCTTATATTTCGATTAATTTTATTTTATGAACCAAAAGAATAAAAGTAGACTATTTCCCCACCCAAGGAGAACAGGCTTTAATACATTGACCCACCTATGAATCAGGAGCGTTGAATAGATCTTGAATGGACCAACAACCAGATCTTACACCCAACCCACCTATAGCCAGTGTTTTTAAACCCGGACTAGACTGGCTGGTTTAACCGCCCTTGACCGGGCCGGTGGATATTGACACCAACAATTGTTAAAAAACGGTCTTTTCTGCAAACCAATTAACTTGTGTGGTTGAACCAATGAACCGTTGGACCCAAGTTGTTGAACCGCCTGAGTCGGACAAATGTTTAAAATCCCCCCTTTTCAAAACATTGAGGTTTAGGGTTCGGTAAAAGACTTAAAACGGTTAAAACGCGGGAACTGGGTGTTCTGAGTCTTCTGAGTATCAACGATGGAGCTTGGAGTTCGAGGAGAAAATCAAGCTCCTTCTTCAACCCCAGCCATTCCCAGCCCCAGGTATGAAACTTCTGTTCTAATCTTCTCAATTTTTTTGTTTTTCTCGGGTTTCCCCGTCTGAAGCTTTTTTCAATTTTGTTTTGTTTCCTCTTAAGGGTCCGAGATACCGTTGAGATGAAGCCATAGAGAAGGAGGTTTACCTTTCGGCCCCGCCTTCATCAACCAAGGACAAGGCACGCTCCTCTTGCCCCTTCACCTCTTCATCTTTGCAATCCCGTTTTTGCCCCTGACCGGTTTTCTGGGGTGTGGGGGCCCAACTTATAGAGGTGGGTGCCCGTATAGCGACAATTCCACATTTAAATGCTTCTTGTAAAACCTTGTGTATGAACATAAGCATTAACCCCATTGAAATAATCATCATCTGCTACGATTGTTCTGTGCTTATCTTCGATAAGAAACTTAATGAACTGGTGGTATGTAATGGTACCACCTTATGTTTATGCATCCACAGTCCTCCTTGAAGGAATTGTACGATTTTTCAACATCTATCACCAAGAAACGAATTATGTCCTCGATTTCATCAAAGGTGGTCTTAAAGCTAACAATTCTCAATGGATTTTGTTCATTTAATTTTGATTAAAACCCTAGATGATAAGGCTGCTTCACTTGAACTTTGCTACTCTGATCTCTAGTTGCCCCTTAGATCATGACCCTCGATAGTTGTGATTCGTCTATTTGACCGGGGATGAACAACATACAATTGTTAACTTCATCATTTTCTTGACAATATATGTTTGGTCATTGATATAGTCATGCAAGAGCTGGAAGTACTTGGCTGTTGTGTTGCTAAGGAACCTAATTACTCGTTGCCTCACTCTCAATATCATTAACAAAATTTCATCGGGGTCTATAAGTGGGTAGAGTAAGGATTGCCTCGGAGACAGTCAACAATGTCATTCTTCTTGAGATCAGCAAGGATGTTCTATTTGACTTCTCCCCCATGCATTATATTGATATGCTCTCCCTTAATGTCGAATATGGTTTGATGGTCCCAGATTTTTCCTTGATTATCAAGGCAAAAGCCTTAGAAGAAGATTGTCTCCCAAGCGAAGATTCATCTACTGAATTTCTATGATCTCTGTTTGAGTATCGACTGGTACAATGGCCAATGCCGACTCATCTGAGATTTGGACTATATTCGAAGAGACTTCATAGATTTCATCCGAATCTCGAGAGAATGAAGTTTCATATTTTTGAAATGTGAGAGGATACCCGATGGGAAACTGGTTCTTAACGGTTCCGGTACCACCTGTTTGAGAACCAGAACTAGAACCAGAACCGACCTAAGTTATAGGTTCCAGTTCCGGTACTAGTAGGAACCGACACGTTGACAGGCCTAAGCATGAATACTAGGAACTATGCACATGAACTTTTTTTGCTTCTGTAATCCTATGCATATGAACTTTAATAAGACCTAATATGGCCCTACAAATTGGGAAAAAAGATTTGTTGAGGCCATACGATGGAACAAAAATGTGATTACCAAACCACCCATAGAAAGTAAAAATATTCAAAATAAAAAATAGAAGAGAAGCAGGGGCATTTATGAAACAAAAAAGTCGGTCGCCACAAACAGGTGGGTCTCGTTCGTTATAAAGTAGGAGAGATGGGTACTCTTATGGAATAGTTATAGCCTATAAGGAAGAGATATTGGCACCTGTGTTTTTACCTTGTACGCCCACTTTCTCTCTACACCCACTTGAATTTGAAATTTATGACAACCCAAAAAAAAAAAAAACGTGGTGAACCGAAACCCGGCACTACAATACCACCATTGTTGGAATTTTTTACTAAAAACAAAATTTTTGTCATCGGTTCTACCATGATTTTAAAAACGGCCGTTTAAACGGTTTTAACAGCTGTTTAAACAGTAACGCCCCAAGCCCGTTTCTGTTAAAACCGTTTAAACACGTTTTATCGGTTTTGAAAAAAACGGCCATTTTTTTGTTTGAACGGCCATTAAAATCATTTAAACGGCTGTTAAAATCGTTTAAATAGGCGTTTAATTTAGAAAAATTTTGTAAAAAAAAACGGCCGTTAGAACCGTTTAACTCCATTAAAATCCGTTAAATTCTGTTTTTTTTTTAAATCTTCAAATTTCAAAATTTGAATTTCAGCGCCACTTTTTCCGTTTTTTTTCGTTAAAATCGTTAAAATCCGTTTAATTTGAATGTCTGACTTTTTAAAGGGACCGTGTCAAACACCCCGTATCTGTGTTGAAGACCAACACACGTGTCCATGTCATTGTTACACAGGTAGCAATTGACCATCCAATAAATTGGATCATTGGGATCATCCCATTTGTGCAGCTTTTTGGTTATGGCTAGTTAAAGAGCTGGCAGTCTATTGGAAGTTAGATGGAGTTGTGGATAATTATGGATTTTCCAGTGTACTGGATTAAAAAATAATGACTCAAGAAGAGGTGCCATGCTAAGCACCCATTAGAAGGTTTCAACTGCATATGGTCAAGACTCAAAACAAACCAAAACAGCCAACAGTTAATCCCTAAGAAACAGAACAAATGTAATGCAAAAGATAAGCCATACACTTGATTTTATTGTTAGGTTTAACATCACTAATATGACAATCAGAACTCTTACTACTGTCGCCAGGACTCGCCATAAACCATAGGAAAGCATGCAAGTGGATGAAGCAGAGGAAGGTGGGGGAGCTAGGAAACAATGTATGAATGGTATCGCACACTCAAGATATATCTAGCGAATAGCTGCTAACTAGCGAAATCTACTAAAAAAGATTGCATGCATGCCGCAGGCTCAGCATTACACGTAGAGGTTTCAATAAGCACTTACAAAGCTGGCAAAACCGAAAAAAGAAAGAGGAACTATAGGATATAAGCAGTTCCCCTATAGAGATGAGAGTCCCATATCACTATGTCACTACAATGGACATATCAGAAAAATTCCCAAATCCAAAAATTAAGAATGCATCTCTACGGTACATTGTGGGCAACATTCTATATGTTCCAAGAAAGTGAGGAGGAAGTTACTAAATCAAAATGAAGAGCTTCTACTTCTGATAACGAAATCTTTAGGATCAATAAGAAATCTGTCAAGCAAAGTACTTATTTGACAGATGCAACAAAGGTATCTTGGGTTGGTGGGTGAATGTTGATGTTATTAAGGATCTGCACAAGCTTGAATTATCATGTACTTCATATAAATATGACAGTGGTTTGGTCAAGTCAGGACCAACTCATGCATTGTGTTGGTTGAACCTTGGTTGGAGAGCAAATGCAAATTGCAGTAGGGTTTATATGACGTTCTATGAACTAAAGGCAGTTATTTTTTTCACACTAATCTTTAGAACTCAAAGAACTTAGAAGGGTTATGCATCAAATTTTCCAATTTATTCACATAAAGAAGAACATCAAACAAAATCTAAGCAAATATAAAAAAGAAAAAAGAAAAAAAGAAGTAAAATCATAAAAAATTCATGCCATTCTTTATCAATTACTTCAAAAAACACACCACCCATGTCACTAAAGTCAACTAATATGTAACAAAGACACGGATACATGTGTTGGTGTGGAAGTTTTGGACACACTGACCCCTACAAAGTACAAACCCGATATGCCAACACGTCCCTACAGTTTATTCCATATGTTGAGAGATATAAGATGGTATGCATTAAATCATATAAACATTTTATAAATAATAGCTGAGAACAAAATATATGAATAAATTAAGATTTGATGAAAATCGTGTCGGCATGTCTGATACGCAAATATGACACGGGTGTTCGACACAGGAAATTCTTGGAAAATGGAGTGTCCTTGTTATAGCTAACAGTCAAACACTATAGCCTGTGGACCACCTCCATTGCGCCCTCCCTAGGCATAATCATCACTCAGTCTACGTGACTACCTAAACTAAGTACTTGACAACATTGATCTGAACTAATAAACGTTACCACAAGTAGAAGTGTACGGGTTGGGTAATGGGTACCCGTAGATCCAGGTTCAACCCAATTAAAAGGTGGGTCAAGAAGATGGACCTGAACCTAACCAAATTGATTGGGCCTGTTGGTTATATGCACATGAGATCAGGGTAATAGAGAAAATTGTACGCCATACCATGATCTAAGCTGATAATTAATTAGATCGAAAAGAATTGGCCTGAGCTAAATAATTGGGCTTGGATGAGTCGGGTAATCGGGTACCCATTAACACCCTAAACAGGTGATACCATGGTCTGTGATATGATCGGGTTGATATCTTCAGTGTATGATAAGATAAAACTGCTCATGGACTCTGTAGGTGAAGCCCAGATCACCTTCGACTGGGCTCAGGTTTGAGCTTGGACCATCATTCTTATGGGTTCAACTGAGGTAGAGTCCATTCATCAAAAGCACATCGCTAATCAGGCTTGGGCTTCAATATGCTAGATTGCAGTACATCCCACTGATAAAGCCCATTTATGAGCTTGATCGGAATCAAGCCCATTAACAAAACCCATATCGACCAATAACATTGACGAAAAAGCTCATCTAGGGACTAAGGTTAGATCACCGATCCCCAACAGTTTAAACGGTTATCCTGTAATTTGAGTTAGCAAGATCCAATTTCTGCAAATTGACTGAAGTTTGAAGCAATCCAACAAACAAACAGAACAACGATAAAGTCCAAACAACAAACGGAAGAAACCGAGACAAAAAAAAAATCAGATCTTGAGAGGAATAAGATACTGCAACTCGAAAGATCCAGAGATCTTCTTTCTGAACATCAAAACCAACATTGAATCACAAACTTAAGCTCTGAAAATCGAGAGAGAGAGAGAGAGGAGTTAGGGTTCTCACCAGTGTCTACGTTACAGATCTGAGCTCGTTCGATTCAGAATTTCAGAGGTCCCAACACTTGCAGAAGGTCTAGGGTTTCGATGAGAGAGAGAGAGAGAGAGAGAGAGAAGGTTAGGTGATGGGCATAGGGAGGAGGGTAATGGGCTTTGGACCTGAAAAAACCCTAAGAGGCCTCTCTATAGATAAGGAAGGAAGGAAAAGAAAAAACTTAATTGGATATGGACTTGAGGTCCATTCCAGTCCTTTATGGACCTAACACCCAAACCTAAATGCATTACAGCTTGTTTATATATCTGGAGTTCTGGACCGTCTAATAAGTGAGGGGCCCACTTATTGAGCATCAAAAAATTAGCCCATAAAGATCCTTTTTATTTTGGTTATATCCAGAGCCCATTTTGCTTCCTCCACTCCCGTGAAGATGAAATATATGCTAAGAAAATTTAATTTTTCTTTTCTGGGCAGCCCATAAAGATTCCATGGTGCATATAGCTTGCACAAACAAGCCCTTGGTCAATATGGCAATTCCCATTATTTTTAATTTTTCTTCTTACAAAAAAAAAATATGGATACTGTGGGAGATAAATATCAGATCTCGCTCACACGATCCCGATGAACTAGAATTGTAGATCAATATGAATCAGACAGTCCATAATCTGCTGGATGTTGCTGAGGTTGTATAGGCTACTGAACATCTATAATGAACAGAGAGACCTTTTTCGATAATGGAGTTGAATCTCTAGTAAAGCCTAATTTGGCTGCTGAGAGCTTGTTGGAGTTTGCTGAAGTCGAACTTGCCACCGACAATCTTCTTCACTTGAAGATCCGTCCTGGGTGGTGTACTTGCTAAAGACACTCTGACGCTTAAGTCAATGAGTGTGCGTAAATGACCGACCACTTGTAAGAGAAGTCGGAGAAGAAAAAGAAAAATAGGGATCAAACATGAGGAAGGATGGATCCTGTTTCCTTTGGATAGTTTGGAAGAACACTGTTTCTACTTATAGACTTCTTTTTTGCGTAGGGGAATCTCTCCTAGCTCAAGAAAGATTCTTCATCCTCCACTTTTCGTTAGGTCTGTTAGGTTTATTCTTTCGATGTATGCCTACTGTCAAGATCTAGCGAGTGATCGATTATAATGGCAGACGACCTTATACGGTCGGCTACCCGTTTAGAAGGCACATAGATAGCATTTGCAACTACCAAGTCAAAAAGAAGAGTCAAAGATTCAAACCAGTTTGGTTTGAATTTTCCCTTGGTTTGTCATGTGACGACATAAGAATTCTTACCATTAGGACTATATCTCCTTTCGTGAATGAATGGATCCTTGTGCATTTGTTGTAAGCTTCATCACTCTAACATGGTAGATCTTCAGACATTGTTGAGCTTGTAGGCGTCTTTCAGCTACCATTTTGAACTTGACAAAATGTAATTTAGTATTTTCTTCCATTGTAATAGCTTCTTGGATTGCTACCTGTGAAGGATGGGACTTGTATTTCGAGTGGAAGCACATCCTCTCCCCGAAGCATGAACAAATGTGGAGTAGCTCATTGGGCCGTTCGATATGTGGTTCAATAAGTCCGCGGAGCTTCTAACAAGCGTTCATGCCAGTCTTTTTTATTCTTCAAGACCATCTTCTTGAGTATCTTGCAGAGGGTTTTATTGAAAATTAAACCGTTTGCAACTACATAATGCCTCGACAAGTGATCTCACTTTATGTTGTATTTCCCTAACAATTTTGGCACCACCCCTTAAATTTTTGAAGTATTTGGCATTTTTTGATATGATCTTTTTCTAGTACACCATATTGGTATATGATTTAGGTGTGCGCAAGAAATTAGATATAGTAGGTCCCTTTAAATCTTGAAGAGCAATAAACTCGGCCCACTTAGAGAAATTATCTATAGCGACCAATATGTATAGGTGCTTCTGTTATGGATGAAATGTGGGTCAGTCATGTTGGGAGGGGGTGCCCGATGCTTTTTTTTTTAATTTTTATTACCTTATTTGTAATGTTTAGTTTAGGGGTTATTTCGTATTTTTTTGGAGAAGCGAAGGTGTTGTATGTAATTTTTGAGAGGGGTTTGGGGGATATATTTATAATTTTTGAGAAATGGGGTGTTGGAGAATTTTATAAATAGAAGGTAAAGTGAGAGAGAGAGAGAGAGAGAGAGAGAGAGAGAGAGAGAGAGAGAGAGAGAGAGAGAGAGAGAGATGGGCTTTTGGGAGGTATTCTTCCTAATTGTTTAGGGTTTTGAGAGAAGGGAGAGAACTTGTAAAGAGAGAGAAGACTTGGGGAGCTCTCCTTCTAGATGAGAAACTTGACTTCGTTCATCCATGTCGGATATGGATAAAAGGTCTAAGGTATCGGATAATTTGCTTGGTTAGTGTGCGTATTTCTTGTAATTCGAATCCTTCTTAATGTTCTTGGTCTTCGTGAGGGTCTGACTATTCATCTTCTAAATTAGGCCAAGGATTTTCTAAGTCCAACTCATGTATTCTCGAAGATGTTTGGATCTTTGAGAAATCTAATAATTGAGTTTATCACAAGTACCGAGTCATCCTCAGAGTTCTCTATGCTAATCAACTCTATCGAATTCTTCGAGAAACCTTCTCTTTACTTTTTTGGTAGTTGTCATTCTTTTTCGTTAGAAATTTTGGATATCTTCTAAATTGTTAAGATTGAGCTTCGAATATGTCCTTCATTTGTTTCTAGTCAGGTAAATCCCATTTAGGGAGGTCTTTGCGTACCAATCGAGGGGACCGAGTTCTAGTGAGAGAAAATGGCTTTAGGCAAAGAGTTGATATTTTAGCTGTCTTCCCACTCTTCTAAGCTGGTCCTTTTCCTTTGATTGGGATAGTCTTCTTTGATTGAGTATTCCTTAGGGTCGCTCTACGGGCACCCACGTCTTTCAACTGGGCACCCACGAGGACCAAAATTCTCATCCTCCAATTTGGGCACCCCACCCCTTCTCCTTCATCTCCTCTCTCTCTCTCTCTCTCCTTATTTTTCTCCATTTCTCCCCCTCTCTCACCCTGGGCCTTTAGTCCCCACGGTGCTGAATTACCATTTAGGATAAAGGCCTAGAGAGAGAGAGAAAAAAACTAGGGAGAGAATGAAAGGCCCATAGAGAGAAGGGAGAGAGAGAGATAGAGAAATAGGGAGAGAGAGTTATATTAGAGAGAGAGAGGCGACGAAGAAGGGGTGGGTGCCCAAACAGAAGGAGGGCTTATTTTTAGTTTTTTTTTTTTTCTGGGGTGTGGGGGCCCAACTTATAGAGGTGGGTGCCCGTAGAGCGACAATTCCACATTTAAATGCTTCTTGTAAAACCTTGTGTATGAACATAAGCATTAACCCCATTGAAATAATCATCATCTGCTACGATTGTTCTGTGCTTATCTTCGATAAGAAACTTAATGAACTGGTGGTATGTAATGGTACCACCTTATGTTTATGCATCCACAGTCCTCCTTGAAGGAATTGTACGATTTTTCAACATCTATCACCAAGAAACAAATTATGTCCTCGATTTCATCAAAGGTGGTCTTAAAGCTAACAATTCTCAATGGATTTTGTTCATTTAATTTTGATTAAAACCCTAGATGATAAGGCTGCTTCACTTGAACTTTGTTACTCTGATCTCTAGTTGCCCCTTAGATCATGACCCTCGATAGTTGTGATTCGTCTATTTGACCGGGGATGAACAACATACAATTGTTACTTCATCATTTTCTTGACAATATATGTTTGGTCATTGATATAGTCATGCAAGAGCTGGAAGTACTTGGCTGTTGTGTTGCTAAGGAACCTAATTACTCGTTGCCTCACTCTCAATATCATTAACAAAATTTCATCGGGGTCTATAAGTGGGTAGAGTAAGGATTGCCTCGGAGACAGTCAACAATGTCATTCTTCTTGAGATCAGCAAGGATGTTCTATTTGACTTCTCCCCCATGCATTATATTGATATGCTCTCCCTTAATGTCGAACATGGTTTGATGGTCCCAGATTTTTCCTTGTTTATCGAGGCAAAAGCCTTAGAAGAAGATTGTCTCCCAAGCGAAGATTCATCTACTGAATTTCTATGATCTCTGTTTGAGTATCGACTGGTACAATGGCCAATGCCGACTCATCTGAGATTTGGACTATATTCGAAGAGACTTCATAGATTTCATCCGAATCTCGAGAGAATGAAGTCTCATATTTTTGAAATGTGAGAGGATACTCGATGGGAAACTGGTTCTTAACGGTTCCGGTACCACCTATTTGAGAACCAGAACTAGAACCAGAACCGACCTAAGTTATAGGTTCCAGTTCCGGTACTAGTAGGAACCGACACGTTGACAGGCCTAAGCATGAATACTAGGAACTATGCACATGAACTTTTTTTGCTTCTGTAATCCTATGCATATGAACTTTAATAAGACCTAATATGGCCCTACAAATTGGGAAAAAAGATTTGTTGAGGCCATACGATGGAACAAAAATGTGATTACCAAACCACCCATAGAAAGTAAAAATATTCAAAATAAAAAATAGAAGAGAAGCAGGGGCATTTATGAAACAAAAAAGTCGGTCGCCACAAACAGGTGGGTCTCGTTCGTTATAAAGTAGGAGAGATGGGTACTCTTATGGAATAGTTATAGCCTATAACGAAGAGATATTGGCACCTGTGTTTTTACCTTGTACGCCCACTTTCTCTCTACACCCACTTGAATTTGAAATTTATGACAACCAAAAAAAAAAAAAAACATGGTGAACCGAAACCCGGCACTACAATACCACCATTGTTAGAATTTTTTACTAAAAACAAAATTTTTGTCATCGGTTCTACCATGATTTTAAAAACGGCCGTTTAAACGGTTTTAACAGCTGTTTAAACAGTAACGCCCCAAGCCCGTTTCTGTTAAAACCGTTTAAACACGTTTTATCGGTTTTGAAAAAAACGGCCATTTTTTTGTTTGAACGGCCATTAAAATCATTTAAACGGCTGTTAAAATCGTTTAAATAGGCGTTTAATTTAGAAAAATTTTGTAAAAAAAAACGGCCGTTAGAACCGTTTAATTCCATTAAAATCCGTTAAATTCTGTTTTTTTTTTAAATCTTCAAATTTCAAAATTTGAATTTCAGCGCCACTTTTTCCGTTTTTTTTCGTTAAAATCGTTAAAATCCGTTTAATTTCATTTTTTCCCATTCTTCAAAAAATGACATTTTGAGATCAACGTGAACCCTAAAGAGGATTCTAGTGTTCCATTTCTTCTATATTCCCAACAAGGCAGTAGAAATCAAAATTCAACATAAACATTTACGGGTGGATTGAATCCCCACATTTTAATGCATTTTTGTTCTCTCGTGAAA
The DNA here is from genome assembly GCA_035048495.1 of Euptelea pleiosperma. NCBI lineage: Eukaryota > Viridiplantae > Streptophyta > Magnoliopsida > Ranunculales > Eupteleaceae > Euptelea > Euptelea pleiosperma. The sequence goes on from CM068549.1 coordinate 21,965,264, forward strand.
GACCTACTTGGACGTTTTGCGTTTAATGCTTTATGCACAAAATGTAGAGAGTAAATAAGCCAGGAAACGCTATTTTTCTCAATTTAGCACATGAGCTCGGATGAATACACCTACATCATCGACTCTCTCTCTCTCTCTCTCTCTCTCTCTCTCTCTCTCATACACAAGCAGACAAACACACAACCTCAACCCCCCCTCTCTCTCTCTCTCTCTCTCTCTCTCTCGTTTTCGACGATGGGGAATCAATATTTTAAGATTGGCTTAAAGATTGACTTAAAGAACGTAAAAGGATGGAGGAAATCCCTTAAAAATCAAGCAAAAAATGCTGTAGCAGATTTCAAAACTAAAACGCATTGAAATCAATTATGGAAACAAATAGACAGCAACTCACTGGTAAAGAATCTAGAGTCCAAGAACCAAATTCCAGATCCATTTCACTAGTAATAATTTATGATTTTTTTACTCAGACGAGACAGATGTGATCCCGTTATGACGGTACCGCTATGAGACCATTATAATGTTATAACAGGTCATTTAAAACCTTGTTTAAAACAACTAAAAAAAATGGCAAAGTGACTCTTATTAGCGCTTTTTGTCTGGACGTAGTCAAAGTAGGTCATCTCGACCTTCTTAACTAATCCTTCTGTAATTATTCAGCCTAGGCCTTTTTAATGATAATTTATACTTATCAAAAAAAAAAAAAAAAAACTCAAAAATGGACTATAAAAATATCCCTAGAACTTTGATGGAAAAGGGGGGAAACCAGCTTGTAAGTGGGTTTAATCTCCTTCAATTCTGATCTAAAAATGGTGTGACATTTTCAATCTCAAATTTGTACCATAAAAAGGTTTTTAATCAGTCCAAAATCCGACTTTAACAAGGTTTTTAAACACTCCTAAAACCAGAACTAAATCCAGACAGAGAGAGAGAGTACCAGGAGATGGGGGAAGCAGGGACGGATGAAGGCGACCCACAGACTACGGACAGAGACCCGCAACTGCAGTGGCTGATAAATTATTCATGAATTTTAGCGAATTCCTAACTATGAATTTGTACTAGCGGAAGGCACGACTCTGACACTTCGATCAACTTTGCTCCTACCTCAAATGTTTTTAAATCAGTTCCAGTCATCGAACCGGTAAATGGCCTGTCTGAGCCAAGACAAGCCGGTTAAATATGGTTACAAGCAGTGTTTTTAACCAGGACCTTTCATCAAACCAGTAACGGTGCTGGACCGGGTCAACCATCCGGGTCCGGTTGACGTGACATAGAGTCAAGTAGCTAGAGTGCATTGTAACAAGAATTTCCTATAGCATACAGAAATAAAGAAAAAAAAAAAAACTTAATTTGATTGTTTAAAAGTTTCTCCAACAGAATTATAATCACAAACCATAATTTTTCAAACACTAAGTGTATGACGAAGAAAAAAAAATGGAGAGAGAGAGAGCACGAGATCCATGACTCTTGAAAGCGGGCTGAAGGGTGAAAATCGGATTGCAAAGATGAAGAGGTGAAGGGGCAAGAGGAGCGTGCCTTGTCCTTGGTTGATGAAGGCGGGGCCGAAAGGTAAACCTCCTTTTCTATGGCTTCATCTCAACGGCATCTCGGACCCTTAAGAGGAAACAAAACAAAATTGAAAAAAGCTTCAGACGGGGAAATCTGAGAAAAACAAAAAAATTGAGAAGATTAGAACAGAAGTTTCATACCTGGGGCTGGGAATGGCCGGGGTTGAAGAAGGAGCTTGATTTTCTCCTCGAACTGCAAGCTCCATCGTTGATACTCAGAAGACTCAGAACACCCAGTTCCCGCGTTTTAACCGTTTTAAGTCTTTTACCGAACCCTAAACCTCAATGTTTTGAAAAGGGGGGATTTTAAACATTTGTCCGACTCAGGCGGTTCAACAGCCGGGTCCAATGGTTCATTGGTTCAACCACACAAGTTAATTGGTTTGCAGAAAAGACCATTTTTTAACAATTGTTGGAGTCAATATCCACCGGCCCGGTCAAGGGCGGTTAAACCAGCCAGTCTAGTCCGGGTTTAAAAACACTGGCTATAGGTGGGTTGGGTGTAAGATCTGGTTGTTGGTCCATTCAAGATCTATTCAACGCTCCTGATTCATAGGTGGGTCCATGTATTAAAGCCTGTTCTCCTTGGGTGGGGAAATAGTCTACTTTTATTCTTTTGGTTCATAAAATAAAATTAATCGAAATATAAGAAAAAATAAATGGAGATGAAAAAGAAGTTGGTCTGGGCCGGGTGTGAAAACACCAGCTCTTATATTACATCTCCCAAAATGCCACGTGATACACTCTTTCCAGCCAACTGACCCGATAATGTTTAGCTCTTAATCTAATTGGTGATTCTAGCCATTCAATTTGAACGCCCAAAAGAAAAAAAAAATTCTCGAATCCAATGGTTAGAAATCACCCCCCGAAAACGTTCGAATCCAACAGCTAAAAATCACCAATCATCTTATCTTTGGTGTTTAGGTGGCCTTAATGTACGTCTCAAGTCTCAACATGTTAAGACCCAAACCAATATACCAAAAGCACCTAGGGGATAGAGGTGCTGAAAGTTGAAGTCTTAACCTTTAGGATTGTAGCATTCCACCACGCTTCCAAGGCCAATGTCCACGGTGGCTCACTCTGAGGCGGCTTTCACTCCGATACTCCTATTTTCTCACTTTTTGTGAGTGAGCCCCAGGCATTTTTCTTGTGATTTGAACCCATGATGTGGGGTTGGCTCTGATACCAAATGTTAAGACCCAAACCAATTGACCAAAAGCACCTAGGTGATAGAGGTGCAGAAAGTTTAAGTCTTAACTTTTAGGATTGTAACAACATTTTTGCCTCATACGCACCTAACTGTTGGAGGTATGTGCTTCACTGGGCATGCATTTTTCCAGGCAGACCTCAAGGTGTTCTACTTAGGCCTGGTCTCAAGAGGCATGCTTGGCTATCTTGTGGGAGTAGAAGTGAGGGCCACAATGGAGGTGGCTGCTGTGGTGGTGGATAGCAATGGTGAGAGTTAGTGATGGTAGCAGTAGCCAGATGGATGATGGTGGCACCAGCAGAGTCCTCCAATGGTAATATACCTGTTTGCAAGTTTCTTAAGTTTGACTAGTAATTTAACCAGTATTTTGAGGACAGGCATTCGAAACAGGCTAGACTTGATCCTGGTTAAATCAAGATTCAGTACAACGGGAAAAGAAAAGAAAAGAACATAATCATGAATAACATTGAGATTCGCCTCAAAACGAGAATTCTGAAATAATTAAAAAACTGTCGTATCACATAGAATACTCCTAACAAATTAAAACCGGCATAGACGTAGCCTAACACTACAAGATGGAAGTAGAACTGATCTAAAATTCCATTTTCACAATCGCATTTGAAGGCTCTGTTGATGCATACGGAAGCCAATCCTTAGCGCAGATAAGGGCCTCCACTGTCTCAGGTCGTAGGGAACTCCGGTAATGATCAAGCTTGTTGCCTCCAGTGTTAAACACAGACTCAGGACCAACCGTGGACACAGGGATCGACAAAATATCACGAGCCATCTTGGAGAGTGTCGGGTACTTGAGGTTGTTCAGCTTCCACCAACCCAAGATGTCAAACTCAGGCAACCGAGGCAACAGAGACTCTTCCAGATATTGATCTAACTCTGACTTCGTCTGTTGGCTACTCGACATTTCAGATATGAAGACTTCGAAATCCAAAAGTCCATCACCACTAGAGAGAAGAGGTCCTCCTGGGGGGCATACCTGGGGTGGCTCTGTCTTGGGATCACCTGCACTTCCCACTTCCACAGAAGCTGCTGTCAGCATAAGGGGTTGCGTGATGTATTCAGAAAAGAGTTCATGAAGACCTTCATCTACAATCTTGACGTATGTGCTAGCATCTTCACCGTAGATCTTCGAGAAGCTGAACTCCACGAGTTTCATCTTAAACCGGGGATCCATAACTACCGCACTCCCTAAGACCAGGCTGCAGTGCTTCCAATATATATCAAACTTTTCTTTTAGTGGCTTTGTAAGGTTACTAACAAATGTATCCTGGTTTATGGCCGCATGGGTCAGCTCTAACTGGATTTTCCACACTTCGTGGAAGTATACATTTGCCGTTGGGAATGTTGTACCCAATAAGATATTAGCCGCATCATACAGAAGCTTCAAGTAAGTGCAGAGAGTTTCAACCTGCTTCCACTCGTCCATGGATGGGGCTAACTTGTAGTCTGGATCAGCTGTATCCAAGCAAGAAAACACTTCCTTGAACTCGATGGCTGCCACCAGCATGAGATATGTTGTGTTCCATTTTGTCTGGTCATCGAGTGACAGACTCTTTGTGCTAGGAACTTGAAGTTGTTGTTTGAGCTCGACAAATTTCTCTTCATGAGCCTCCGATGTCTTCACATACTTAACACTTTCACGGACTTTGTCGATGGTTTCGTGCATGGTGCCCAACGCATCTTGTGCAACACTGCTTAAAACATGGGCATAGCAATGCTCAATTAGTAGCTGACCATTTAGTATAAATGGGTTCTTGACGGAGAGGTAACCTTTGAGACTTTCAGTTTCATTGTTGTTTGAGACGCCCTTATCCAAAGTTAGGGAAAATAATTTGCTCTCCAAACCCCAATCACCAAGGCAAATTCCAACAGCATGACTATAGGCATCTCCACTGTGGGGAGATGGTACCATCACAACATTAAGAATCCGTTTATGCAACTTCCAGCCACTGTCGATGAAGTGACCTGTTAGGAACACGTACCCTAGGGTTTGACTAGACGTCCACAAGTCCAAAGCAAGGTTGATCCGTCCAGGAATTCCCCCCAGAACCCTTACAAGGTCTTGCTTCTCCCTCAAGTAAATTGCCACGCAATCCCCTTGAACGGTGTTGAAGTTCATCAAATTGAACTGAGGTTGGAGATTCTGGACAAAAGATATGAAAGCGGGATGTTCTACCATGTGTAGTGGATACTCGTGCATGATGATCATCTTAGCAATCTCTTGGCGGCAACAATCCTGATCAAATGAGTTGCTTGGAGAGAAAATACTCCCTCTGTAGCGTCTTCTTGGTGGATCAGTAGCACTCCCAGTCCTGGAGGATGGGGTATACGGGGTTAGTTGATTCTTCTCTTCTTTACGGCGGTTTACCAGGCAGGTCCCCAAGGCAATATGCCGTTTGAGGTGGCTTGTACCAGCGAGCTTCGAACCAGTACTGTATGCAAAGGTTTTGTTACAACGCTTACAGCAAGCCCTGGTACATCCAGCACCCACAGGTTCCACGGTGAAGTGCTCCCAGACTATGGACTTCTTCCTCCTACGCTTGTTAGGCTGTGTTTCTGGACTCCCAGGCTCATTGTTCTCACCAATGCTTGCCATCTTCAACAGAAAGATGAATTCTTGCTTTAGGAAGACGTGGAAAGGACCATTAAAAAATAATATAGTTTTAGCAGTGAACTACTGGAAATATACAATACTAAGAAATTTCAACATTTCACTACAGAATAAGTATTAAATTATTCATAACTGTAAAATAAACATCCATGAGCTTCATGCATCAATGCACAGACCAACATCAATGCTGGAGTTAAAGAAAAACTTGATCCATTGTGTGGGCTATTTTTGTAGATACAGTAACCATTAGTAACTGATGATACACACACACTTTTTTTTTTATTGATATGATACACATACACCCCAGCTAATAGGCTGCTTGAACAGGTAAAATGTCACTCCAAAAGTCTTGTCGGATCCACCTTCCAGATCCGTAGGCCACCTCACCAATCTTAACTGCCCAGTAGAATGACCAACCACTTGGGTTGCACACACACAAAATATCATATTAGTATTATGGTCCTAATCATCTGATGGATTGCATTCCCAAAAGATGCCATATTGTAGCAATTTATGTAACAAGCACCTGGCATTTTTTAGAGCTTTTTTGCCGTGTCAGACAGGACACATGCTGACACACATCAAGATATTAAGGCAATGCCACCCTTTATTTTAATGCTATTAAATAAGCAATTTTTAAAAGAGGGATTTGCGTTCCACTATGTAACAAGGACACTCCATTTTCTAAGAATTTGCCGTGTCAGACACATGCTGACACCTTTTCAAACAAATGTTAATTTATAATTTATTCAAATATTTTGTTTTCAGCCATCATTTATATATGGTTCAAGTGATTTTAATGTATATCCAATTAATCTAAATAAATTTCTCCTATATTGTATACTTAACATAGACTAAAGTATTTAAAAGATATATCATTCAACATAAGGATGAATCATACGGACGCGTTGGCGTGTTGGTGTCAGGCATCAACACGTCCGTGTTTTTGTTACACAGGTGTTCCATCTTCAATACAGTACTTTATTTAGTTGCTAAACACAGCTGTAGCAGTTTGATAGTCTTCCCTCTTATAAATCTCCTTATATACATTATGTTATTGGATAGCTACAAATAGAGGTGTCAACAGGTCGGTTCCAGTTCATGTACCAGAGGTCCTTGAACCAGAACCTATTACATAGGTCAATTCCGCTTTCTATCAGTTCCGGTTCTCAAATAAGTGGAACCATAACCGATAGGAACTGGTTAATTGTCGGGTACCCATTGAGTATCGTTATTATATATGTTAAAAGAAATTATATAAATTTTATACCAATGTTTAGAAAAACTTGATATTTTAGCACTACTACATATGTCAGTTTCAGGTCCTATTTGTTTCGATTCCGGCTCGGTCCAGGTACGAGTGTGTTAAGAACCGGAACCTTTCAGTTCCTATCAATTCCGGGTCTTTTTGGTTCTGGTTTTGAAATAGCTAGTCCCAGAACCGGAATAATCGGTTCTGGTTCCTATCGGGTATCGATTCCGCAGGTACAAATTGACAACTCTAGCTCAATGGCGTATAAAAATATTTTATTTTACTTTTCATATATTTCTTTCCTTATTTTTATTAAAAAAAATATTTTAAATATACCTAAAATATTGTATTATATGTATGAACGCGTAAGTATGTCTGACTTTTTAAAGGGACCGTGTCAAACACCCCGTATCTGTGTTGAAGACCAACACACGTGTCCGTGTCATTGTTACATAGGTAGCAATTGACCATCCAATAAATTGGATCATTGGGATCATCCCATTTGTGCAGCTTTTTGGTTATGGCTAGTTAAAGAGCTGGCAGTCTATTGGAAGTTAGATGGAGTTGTGGATAATTATGGATTTTCCAGTGTACTGGATTAAAAAATAATGACTCAAGAAGAGGTGCCATGCTAAGCACCCATTAGAAGGTTTCAACTGCATATGGTCAAGACTCAAAACAAACCAAAACAGCCAACAGTTAATCCCTAAGAAACAGAACAAATGTAATGCAAAAGATAAGCCATACACTTGATTTTATTGTTAGGTTTAACATCATTAATATGACAATCAGAACTCTTACTACTGTCGCCAGGACTCGCCATAAACCATAGGAAAGCATGCAAGTGGATGAAGCAGAGGAAGGTGGGGGAGCTAGGAAACAATGTATGAATGGTATCGCACACTCAAGATATATCTAGCGAATAGCTGCTAACTAGCGAAATCTACTAAAAAAGATTGCATGCATGCCGCAGGCTCAGCATTACACGTAGAGGTTTCAATAAGCACTTACAAAGCTGGCAAAACCGAAAAAAGAAAGAGGAACTATAGGATATAAGCAGTTCCCCTATAGAGATGAGAGTCCCATATCACTATGTCACTACAATGGACATATCAGAAAAATTCCCAAATCCAAAAATTAAGAATGCATCTCTACGGTACATTGTGGGCAACATTCTATATGTTCCAAGAAAGTGAGGAGGAAGTTACTAAATCAAAATGAAGAGCTTCTACTTCTGATAACGAAATCTTTAGGATCAATAAGAAATCTGTCAAGCAAAGTACTTATTTGACAGATGCAACAAAGGTATCTTGGGTTGGTGGGTGAATGTTGATGTTATTAAGGATCTGCACAAGCTTGAATTATCATGTACTTCATATAAATATGACAGTGGTTTGGTCAAGTCAGGACCAACTCATGCATTGTGTTGGTTGAACCTTGGTTGGAGAGCAAATGCAAATTGCAGTAGGGTTTATATGACGTTCTATGAACTAAAGGCAGTTATTTTTTTCACACTAATCTTTAGAACTCAAAGAACTTAGAAGGGTTATTCATCAAATTTTCCAATTTATTCACATAAAGAAGAACATCAAACAAAATCTAAGCAAATATAAAAAAGAAAAAAGAAAAAAAGAAGTAAAATCATAAAAAATTCATGCCATTCTTTATCAATTACTTCAAAAAACACACCACCCATGTCACTAAAGTCAACTAATATGTAACAAAGACACGGATACATGTGTTGGTGTGGAAGTTTTGGACACACTGACCCCTACAAAGTACAAACCCGATATGCCAACACGTCCCTACAGTTTATTCCATATGTCGAGAGATATAAGATGGTATGCATTAAATCATATAAACATTTTATAAATAATAGCTGAGAACAAAATATATGAATAAATTAAGATTTGATGAAAATCGTGTCGGCATGTCTGATACGCAAATATGACACGGGTGTTCGACACAGGAAATTCTTGGAAAATGGAGTGTCCTTGTTATAGCTAACAGTCAAACACTATAGCCGGTGGACCACCTCCATTGCGCCCTCCCTAGGCATAATCATCACTCAGTCTACGTGACTACCTAAACTAAGTACTTGACAACATTGATCTGAACTAATAAACGTTACCACAAGTAGAAGTGTACGGGTTGGGTAATGGGTACCCGTAGATCCAGGTTCAACCCAATTAAAAGGTGGGTCAAGAAGATGGACCTGAACCTAACCAAATTGATTGGGCCTGTTGGTTATATGCACATGAGATCAGGGTAATAGAGAAAATTGTACGCCATACCATGATCTAAGCTGATAATTAATTAGATCGAAAAGAATTGGCCTGAGCTAAATAATTGGGTTTGGATGAGTCGGGTAATCGGGTACCCATTAACACCCTAAACAGGTGATACCATGGTCTGTGATATGATCGGGTTGATATCTTCAGTGTATGATAAGATAAAACTGCTCATGGACTCTGTAGGTGAAGCCCAGATCACCTTCGACTGGGCTCAGGTTTGAGCTTGGACCATCATTCTTATGGGTTCAACTGAGGTAGAGTCCATTCATCAAAAGCACATCGCTAATCAGGCTTGGGCTTCAATATGCTAGATTGCAGTACATCCCACTGATAAAGCCCATTTATGAGCTTGATCGGAATCAAGCCCATTAACAAAACCCATATCGACCAATAACATTGACGAAAAAGCTCATCTAGGGACTAAGGTTAGATCACCGATCCCCAACAGTTTAAACGGTTATCCTGTAATTTGAGTTAGCAAGATCCAATTTCTGCAAATTGACTGAAGTTTGAAGCAATCCAACAAACAAACAGAACAACGATAAAGTCCAAACAACAAACGCAAGAAACCGAGACAAAAAAAAAATCAGATCTTGAGAGGAATAAGATACTGCAACTCGAAAGATCCAGAGATCTTCTTTCTGAACATCAAAACCAACATTGAATCACAAACTTAAGCTCTGAAAATCGAGAGAGAGAGAGAGAGAGAGAGAGAGAGAGGAGTTAGGGTTCTCACCAGTGTCTACGTTACAGATCTGAGCTCGTTCGATTCAGAATTTCAGAGGTCCCAACACTTGCAGAAGGTCTAGGGTTTCGATGAGAGAGAGAGAGAGAGAGAGAGAGAAGGTTAGGTGATGGGCATAGGGAGGAGGGTAATGGGCTTTGGACCTGAAAAAACCCTAAGAGGCCTCTCTATAGATAAGGAAGGAAGGAAAAGAAAAAACTTAATTGGATATGGACTTGAGGTCCATTCCAGTCCTTTATGGACCTAACACCCAAACCTAAATGCATTACAGCTTGTTTATATATCTGGAGTTCTGGACCGTCTAATAAGTGAGGGGCCCACTTATTGAGCATCAAAAAATTAGCCCATAAAGATCCTTTTTATTTTGGTTATATCCAGAGCCCATTTTGCTTCATCCACTCCCGTGAAGATGAAATATATGCTAAGAAAATTTAATTTTTCTTTTTCTGGGCAGCCCATAAAGATTCCATGGTGCATTTAGCTTGCACCAAACAAGCCCTTGGTCAATATGGCAATTCCCATTATTTTTAATTTTTCTTCTTACAAAAAAAAAATATGGATACTGTGGGAGATAAATATCAGATCTCGCTCACACGATCCCCGATGAACTAGAATTGTAGATCAATATGAATCAGACAGTCCATAATCTGCTGGATGTCGCTGAGGTTGTATAGGCTACTGAACATCTATAATGAACAGAGAGACCTTTTTCGATCATGGAGTTGAATCTCTAGTAAAGCCTAATTTGGCTGCTGAGAGCTTGTTGGAGTTTGCTGAAGTCGCACTTGCCACCGACAATCTTCTTCACTTGAAGATCCGTCCTGGGTGGTGTACTTGGTAAAGACACTCTGACGCTTAAGTCAATGAGTGTGCGTAAATGACCGACCACTTGTAAGAGAAGTCGGAGAAGAAAAAGAAAAATAGGGATCAAACATGAGGAAGGATGGATCCTGTTTCCTTTGGATAGTTTGGAAGAACACTGTTTCTACTTATAGACTTCTTTTTTGCGTAGGGGAATCTCTCCTAGCTCAAGAAAGATTCTTCATCCTCCACTTTTCGTTAGGTCTGTTAGGTTTATTCTTTCGATGTATGCCTACTGTCAAGATCAGCAGTCTTTCCTATGTCGATTGAGTTCGTCCGTCTAGCGAGTGATCGATTATAATGGCAGACGACCTTATACGGTCGGCTACCCGTTTAGAAGGCACATAGATAGCATTTGCAACTACCAAGTCAAAAAGAAGAGTCAAAGATTCAAACCAGTTTGGTTTGAATTTTCCCTTGGTTTGTCATGTGACGACATAAGAATTCTTACCATTAGGACTATATCTCCTTTCGTGAATGAATGGATCCTTGTGCATTTGTTGTAAGCTTCATCACTCTAACATGGTAGATCTTCAGACATTGTTGAGCTTGTAGGCGTCTTTCAGCTACCATTTTGAACTTGACAAAATGTAATTTAGTATTTTCTTCCATTGTAATAGCTTCTTGGATTGCTACCTATGAAGGATGGGACTTGTATTTCGAGTGGAAGCACATCCTCTCCCCGAAGCATGAACAAGTGTGGAGTAGCTCATTGGGCCGTTCGATATGTGGTTCAATAAGTCCGCGGAGCTTCTAACAAGCGTTCATGCCAGTCTTTTTTATTCTTCAAGACCATCTTCTTGAGTATCTTGCAGAGGGTTTTATTGAAAATTAAACCGTTTGCAACTACATAATGCCTCGACAAGTGCTCTCACTTTATGTTGTATTTCCCTAACAATTTTGGCACCACCACCCCTTAAATTTTTGAAGTATTTGGCATTGTTTGATATGATCTTTTTCTAGTACACCATATTGGTATATGATTTAGGTGTGCGCAAGAAATTAGATATAGTAGGTCCCTTTAAATCTTGAAGAGCAATAAACTCGGCCCACTTAGAGAAATTATCTATAGCGACCAATATGTATAGGTGCTTCTGTTATGGATGAAATGTGGCTCAGTCATGTTGGGAGGGGGTGCCCGATGCTTTTTTTTTTAATTTTTATTACCTTATTTGTAATGTTTAGTTTAGGGGTTATTTCGTATTTTTTTGGAGAAGCGAGGGTGTTGTATGTAATTTTTGAGGGGGGTTGGGGGCATATATTTATAATTTTTGAGAAATGGGGTATTGGAGAATTTTATAAATAGAAGGTAAAGTGAGAGAGAGAGAGAGAGAGAGAGAGAGAGAGAGAGAGAGAGAGAGAGAGAGAGAGAGAGAGAGAGATGGGCTTTTGGGAGGTATTCTTCCTAATTGTTTAGGGTTTTGAGAGAAGGGAGAGAAGACTTGGGGAGCTCTCCTTCTAGATGAGAAACTTGACTTCGTTCATCCATGTCGGATATGGATAAAAGGTCTAAGGTATCGGATAATTTGCTTGGTTAGTGTGCGTATTTCTTGTAATTCGAATCCTTCTTAATGTTCTTGGTCTTCGTGAGGGTCTGACTATTAATCTTCTAAATTAGGCCAAGGATTTTCTAAGTCCAACTATGTACTCTCGAAGATGTTTGGATCTTCGAGAAATCTAATAATTGAGTTTATCACAAGTACCGAGTCATCCTCAGAGTTCTCTATGCTAATCAACTCTATCGAATTCTTCGAGAAACCTTCTCTTTACTTTTTTTGTAGTTGTCATTCTTTTTCGTTAGAAATTTTGGTTATCTTCTAAATTGTTAAGATTGAGCTTCGAATATGTCCTTCATTCGTTTCTAGTCAGGTAAATCCCATTCAAGGAGGTCTTTGCGTACCAATCAAGGGGACCGAGTTCTAGTGAGAGAGAAAATGGCTTTAGGCAAAGAGTTGAGTTTTTAGCTGTCTTCCCACTCTTCTAAGCTGGTCCTTTTCCTTTGGTTGGGTCCGTTGGGATAGTCTTCTTTGATTGAGTATTCCTTAGGGTTGCTCTACGGGCACCCACGTCTTTCAATGGATTTTGTTCATTTAATTTTGATTAAAACCCTAGATGATAAGGTTGCTTCACTTGAACTTTGCTACTCTGATCTCTAGTTGCCCCTTAGATCATGACCCTCGATAGTTGTGATTCGTCTATTTGACCGGGGATGAACAACATACAATTGTTAACTTCATCATTTTCTTGACAATATATGTTTGGTCATTGATATAGTCATGCAAGAGCTGGAAGTACTTGGCTGTTGTGTTGCTAAGGAACCTAATTACTCGTTGCCTCACTCTCAATATCATTAACAAAATTTCATCGGGGTCTATAAGTGGGTAGAGTAAGGATTGCCTCGGAGACAGTCAACAATGTCATTCTTCTTGAGATCAGCAAGGATGTTCTATTTGACTTCTCCCCCATGCATTATATTGATATGCTGTCCCTTAATGTCGAACATGGTTTGATGGTCCCAGATTTTTCCTTGTTTATCGAGGCAAAAGCCTTAGAAGAAGATTGTCTCCCAAGCGAAGATTCATCTACTGAATTTCTATGATCTCTGTTTGAGTATCGACTGGTACAATGGCCAATGCCGACTCATCTGAGATTTGGACTATATTGGAAGAGACTTCATAGATTTCATCCGAATCTCGAGAGAATGAAGTCTCATATTTTTGAAATGTGAGAGGATACCCGATGGGAAACTGGTTCTTAACGGTTCCGGTACCACCTGTTTGAGAACCAGAACCAAAACCAACCTAAGTTATAGGTTCCGATTCCGGTACTAGTAGGAACCGAATCGGAACCGACACGTTGATAGGCCCAAGCATGAATATTAGGAACTATGCACATGAACTTTTTTTGCTTCTGTAATCCTATGCATATGAACTTTAATAAGACCTAATATGGCCCAACAAATTGGGAAAAAAGATTTGTTGAGGCCATACATGGAACAAAAATGTGATTACCAAACCACCCATAGAAAGTAAAAATATTCAAAGTAAAAAATAGAAGAGAAGCAGGGGTATTTATGAAACAAAAAAGTTGGTTGCCACAAACGGGTGGGTCTCGTTCGTTATGAAGTAGTAGAGATGGGTACTCTTATGGAATAGTTATAGCCTATAAGGAAGAGATATTGGCACCTGTGTTTTTACCTTGTACGCCCCTTTCTCTCTAAGCCCACTTGAATTTGAAATTTATGACAACCCAAAAAACAAAAAAAACGTGGTGAACCGAAACCCGGCACTACACAACCACCATTGTTGGAATTTTTTACTAAAAACAAAATTTTTGTCATCGGTTCTACCATGGTTTTAAAAACGGCTGTTTAAACAGTAACGCCCCAAGCCCGTTTCCGTTAAAACCGTTTAAACACATTTTATCGGTTTTGAAAAAAATGGCCGTTTTTTTGTTTTAACGGCCGTTAAAATCATTTAAACGGCCGTTAAAATTGTTTAAACAGCTGTTTAATTTAGAAAAATTTTGTAAAAAAAAATGGCTGTTAGAACCGTTCAATTCTGTTAAATTCCGTTAAATTCTGTTTTTTTTTCTTTTAAATTTTCAAATTTCAAAATTTGATTTTCAGCGCCACTTTTTCCGTTTTTTTCCGTTAAGATCGTGAAAACCGTTAAAATCGTTTAATTCCGTTTAACCTTTAAAACGGCCTCCTTTAAACCTTGGGTTCTACAACTTTTAATTTAGTCTATTATTCTAACCACCACCACCACCGCACGAGTAAAACTTCTCTCACAATGGGATTGCAAATCACACAAACACAGCCAATGAGTTCTCGGCACGTACACCTAAAAAACAAAAGCACATGTCACACGATCAGAGGGCGCTGACCGTATGGATGTTTGACCAGTCCCTCGGTGGACCTACAAACCAAAAATCAGCCTAATTAGTGATTTACAACCTTTGGATTTTTGCACCCAAATAACGCTCAATAATGCTTAAATTCCTACCGTTAAAATCAACCCATGAAAATAACTTCAATGGAATCGGTTAGAAATCACGAATCAGGCTGATTTTTTGTGTGCCGTTCCACCGAGTGACTGGCCAAACATCCAGACAGTCATCGTCCTCTAATAGTATGACACGTGGCTCGTATTGAGTGCTGTGACCGGCTTCCGTCGCAACATCTTGTGACACAAGATTTCCCTCTTCTTCTATTTCAGCTGCAAACCCTAGCGTTCCATTCTTTCCTACCTCGGCAGGCGGTGTCGATCTGTGCTCACAGAAGAGGAAGATGGGGAAGAGGCCGGCGACCCACATCGAGAGTGATAAGCGACCCAAGTCCAAGTTTACAACCACCACCATCCCCATTGAAGAGGAGAAGAAATTTGTGTACTTGTGTCACTTCTTCGATTTCAGCAAACCTGATTCTTTGGCTTGGTACGCCATTGACCTAAGCTTGCCTCCACCCGAACCATTTACAAATCTCACTCGAGTTTGTGAGGTGCCTTCTGATACCCCCAGGAAATTCGGTTGTCTCGCCTTTGACAAAAAAATATCTTGTTGGGGGTCACTATATTGGGACCCCAGATGAAGATGAAGATGACGATGAAGATGAAATATGTGTCATTGACGCGAGCACGGTCTTGTGTTTGATACTCGCTTCCCTCTCCGTGGTTGGCAGAAGAATGGCTTTCCGCTCTCGCCCAGAAACTTTCCTTCACCGGTAGGTTTAGATGGCAAGATTTATATCTTCGGATGTACTCCCTTCTTTCCCTATCCGTGGGCCGAAGTCTTCGATCCAAAGTCAAAATCATCCATGTCCTTGACCAACCCTCCACCTTTTGTCAACTTTCATGGTCATGTACATGGGCATGTAGTTGTCGGGAAGAAGATTTATTTAATTATGTCTCCTGGAGTGCTAGGACTTTCTTACGACGTGAGAGAAAACTCATGGAATATAGAATGTGAGAATTTCTCCGAATGTATGCCGCCCAAGGGGAGAGCTGCCGCTGTAAATGAAGTTATCTATTATTTTCATTTGGGGAAGTTATATGCGCTGGATACATCCAAGGATGAATGGGTCAAAGAACAAATCGACGGTTTGGAGGAGGAGACTAAGTCGATATATCCTCATTGTGATTGGCAAGTATTTCTGTTCCATCTAGGGAATGGAAAGTTGTGTATGGTTTGGCCTGTCAACACATGGGATAGATACAAACAACATATCCATTGCATAAAATTTCAAATTGGAACTAACAACAATTCAGGAAGCGGCTTGTGTGCCGTTGTCGAATATTCTGCAACTTTTACTGTTGATTGCCATCGCATTTATGATTGCGTGGCACTGTAAGTTTCTTTGATTTCTCTCTTTCTTTTAAATATTCTTATGTTTTTACTGCAGTATAGCATTTGAGAAATCAATCATAACAGTTCTAAAATAGGACATGGATTATATAGAACTTTCTCTCTTATAGTAGGACTTTGATTAATAGCTTATGATATACACACACACACACACACACACACACATAATGAGGCATGTGTTTATTATCAAATATGACATCAGCTAGTCAGCAGAGTCCATAAATACATTGTGATGTCCATACACATTAATATTAGTACTGTAGAGGATTAGCTCCTCTCGAGCGCGTATAGGTTTTTGGCTTTTTAATAAGAAAACTCTTTAATATTATCCCTATTTTTAGTTTTGAACTTGTTTCAGAATGTTTATTTATGAAAGAGTGGCTTACTCCATTTCATTGAAGCAACATCATTCTATCACTCCTATTTTTGTGGAGAGGATCTGCAATTTGTGTGGATGTAGGCATCGAAGAGAGAAGGTGATGGGACTGTGGAAGTTTGCTCATCTATGAAGCGTATAAGGAGATATACTAATCATAGAGTGAGTAGAGAGCACTTAAACATAGGTAGGATTGGGTTACAAAAGTGAAAGAAGCCTTGGTTAGGATGAAAATAGGAAAGGCTTTGAGCCCAAATGGTATACCAATAGAGGTATAGAAGTACTGGATGATTTGAGAAGTACTGTGGTGCATGTTTACAAAAACAGGGGAATTTACAAAATTTCACCATCATGGGATGAAACTTATGACCCACACGCGGAAGAGGAAAAGAAACAATGGTATTGGAGAATCCAATTCAGCCATCGAGGCCATCTTCTTAAACAATTATTGGTGTTTTTTTAAAGAAAAGAGAATAATCTTAACATGATATTTATTGACTTAGAAAAAGCATATGAGAGTCCTTAGAGAGTTAATTCAGTGGTCAAAGGAAAACAAATGAGTCCGTAGCAAGTATATTGACATTAAAGACGTGTGCTAGAGCTGTTACTTCTGTAAGAACAATTGGTGGTGAGACAAGTGAGTCTTTAGTTATAGTGGTTTACATTAGTGGTCTATATCTTTTTATGCTAGTGATGGCTGGAATAATTGCTCATATTCATGTATGATGTTTTTTGGTATATGTTATTTGCGGATGATGTAGTATTGGTTGATGAGATTAGAGAGGGATTTAATACGAAACTAAAACTATTGAGGGATACCCTTAGGAATCAAAACTTTTAAAGTAAGCATGAATAAGACAAAATGTAAGCAATGATACTTTAGTGAGGACACTAATGGGGATGAGATATTAGATAAGATTGATAGGTAAGAAATTTCATTAAGTGAACATTTTCGTTATCTACGTTCGATTATCCATAAAGGTATAGAGATTGAAGAACAGCAATGACAACTAATAACTTCAAGGCTTGAGTAAATCGCGACCAACTGAGTACATTGACTTGTTGGAGATAATCCAAAAGTGATAAGAGGATGGATTTAGTTAATGAGGTACATGGCTGTTAGTTACAAACAAAAGGCAAATAAATTCTTGTTTATCAAGGGTAATCAACAGTGATAACATAATAGGTGCAACTTCTTTTGGACAAAAGAGGAACTGGACCACCAAACATTAATAATTTAGAATGCACAATATTAACTCGCGTAGATGAAATCATGAAACAAAGGTACTCTTACTAAATGGAAGGGCAAGTGTTTTGTTGACTTGCAGCCCATACAATAATTAGTGAAGCTACCGTGTGGAAGAGAATCTCTACGAACTAGAGGAGATCGTGTATTGCAATTGAGAACTAGATACATGAGAAAGTGTGAAATGCCATAGTGAAAAAAAGAGATCTAATGGATGCAGTAGAGGTTTTAGAGTAGAGAAGGGTGGCAATTATGGTTTCATCTCTCAGACGATCTTGAGATGATCCAAAGTTGGATCCCTCGAGTCAACTCGGGGTCATCCAGGACCGGGACATGGTAACTTGAGCTTAGCTTGGCCCGATTCGTTTGTCTTGTTCATGTTAACTCGACTGAGTCAAACTATGAATTTTGTAGATCTTATAAACCAATGTGTGCCCAACAAACACCGAGGAAACCTTAAGTGCCATGGTGTACTTGGTGAATTTGACAAATACAAGATGTTGAATGACATTGGTAATGACAGGACGGGGTTCCAATCAAATCAGGTATGTTTCCTCTTCTTTTGTTTTGGACTGGGTTTCAGTTGTAACGTAGGCCACAGAAATTCCTCAAACAGTCCTCAAATGTATAAACACATTTCATGCATATATCTTAAACAATGATGAATATTTCTCAAACTGTCCATAGGGTTGTTGGAGAACTAATAAAAAATAGAAGTAATCAACAATAGAAAAAGACAGCAAGAAGAATTTGTAAATATAAGTACAACTAGGGGTACCTTGTGGAGTCTCCACACCGTAGGGAGCTAGAAATATAGTACAGAAGAACTGCAACAACACTGTACAATAGCATAAAGAGTAGTAAAACATAGCTCACAAGTGAATAGTCATTTGTTACACAAAAGATTGCGGTTTATCTTCTTGATCTGAAAGTGGTCTTCCCTTCTATTTCACCAAAATATTATGATAGCTCCCATGTCAAGTAATCATCAAGCACATTCTCAATTTCTTCTTGAATCTTCTTCAGTATTTTGACTACCTGATGTATCAGTTTCTCCAATTCCTCAACTATAGCCGTTTGGTGCTAGTTTCATCTATTATAGACAAGCTCTCATGAATTTGACTTTGAACATAAAACCTCCTATTTCTTGATATAATAGATTTAACTTATGTTTGACTTTAATACAGGTAAGAAGGTCCCATACTTATCAGAATAGATTTGAAGGACAGATCATTTAAAGTCAGGGTATGGTAAATTAAGCATGTGGATTGGGATCAAACAATGTTAGGCGTGTCCTGCAATTCTGTGACTGCAGCTTCAGTTATTTTGGATCTTGAATACTTTATATATTTGATATTATTCGCTAAATATGTGACAATCTTACACCACTAATAGATTGAATCCATAAGAGACTACATCTATTTATGTACAATTATGTAGAGATTTTAGAATATTTTACTTTTTAACTTTAAGTAGCGGTGCAGTTCAGGTGGGTTGAGTCAGGTTGAGAGGGTTAAGCCAAGCGCAACCTGATGCTCAGAGTGCTCAAACCTGTGCTCGAGCTTGGGCTTGGGTTGACTCAGGTTTGAGAGTTGGAAGGCAACAAGAGATGGAACAATGTTGCTTGTACCAATGTGTGGGAATAGCATCCTACACATACTACTAAATTCTGCAAAATCTGATTCCTATGCTTTTGTATGAAATGGGTACAATCTCTTTCCTTTTACACTAACAAAAGTAAAAAAGTAATCTCCAATCTAATTTCAACTTCCAAATGACGGTTAGTAAAACCTTAATGTCAATTTCTACAACTCCAATAAACTTGGTGTGTATGATGATAGTGAGAGTAGTAAAGCTCCTTTATGATGGATAAGATGAGATTTGGATACAACTTAAATCTTTATGGTTCATGGATTGGCTAAAGGCTTTTACAAGTCCAGTCTCATTTTAAGTGGTTAATTTTCATGCTAAGCTTTATTTTCCTTTAATCGATATTGTGAATAAGATTTAATTATACCGGGCTTCTATATTTGGACTTTCACGCGTTTTCTCCTCTAATTAAGATTTGAAATGATGGCAAGTGTGTTGGTAGATGAGAGATATTTGATGGAATTATTATTTCGATATGTTGGCAGGTAGGAGAAAATCTTTAATTACGTACGTTGCCTTTAAGGTGTAAAGGCAAACTTATTAGATTAGAATAAGAGCTATTTGAAGCAGGAGGCCTTTGATGGGTAGCCTTCATCTAATTCTAAGTTCACGATCTCGAACAAGACTGATCTAAGATTTTGGTCTTGAGTGCATTCTTGGCTTGTTTGAGGGTCTAGACCTAAAATAGCCATTTGGCTTGTTTGAGGGTTTGAATATCGGATAGTGCCTACCTGAGGATTTATACTTGGGATCAGTTTCTGGCTTGTCTGAGAGTCTTGTCAGTTGATGTGATGAGGTGGGTGATGAAATTCCACCAGTTTTAATTAAGAGTTGGGTCTGCTCAATTAAGGTTCATTAATTAGCAGTCATCCATGCAATGCGAATAAGTTTTTGCGAAAGCAAATAGACAAACGATATTTTGATTCACCCAATTGCACAGTATCACACTCAAGGCGAGGAGAGGGACTTACATTCTCGTGGGCCACGCCACGGGGTCGTATCCATGGAATAGGGAGGGGTATCCTAATGGGCTTGGGCCCGACTCCACCTCTTTGAGCTTTCGCTTCCTACCCACACTTGAATCGTACGCTACATAAAGGTTAGATCGCACGGTCTAGGTACTGGGATTTAATTAGAATGTTACCCGCCTTTAAGGTTTCAAACAACATGAACTAGATTAAGGCGGGTTATTTCATTAATTTTCAATTTAAGGTTTTAATTCAGATTTAGAAATTCTCGAATTAATATTCGGTAATTACTAAGTTCGAATTATTCCTATTTTAGAACCCTTCCAAACGAATTGGATTTAAAAAAATTTCAAAATTGAAATTCTGCTAAATTTGGGTTATTTTCATTTTCAAGATTTTCAATTTTAGAGAATCTCTAAAGATAGAAAGTCTTTAAAACTAGAATCTTCTAAACTTGAAAACCCTAATTTTGCAAAATTTCCAAATTTTAGAAACTTTCCAAAATACTTAAAATTCCCGATTTTGTGATCTTTCTAAAAAAATCCTGTAGAATATAGCAACCCTAATTTTTTTTGAAACTTTTTTATACTTTTCACTCAATCTAGGGTTTTTAGCAAACCTAGAACAAGATTTAGCAGTAAATATTCAAAAAAAAGAAAATGTCCTAAGTTATTACAAGTTGCACTTGGTCGTCCGAGGCATTAAAAATAGTAATAAAAAATTATTAAAAATAACTAAAATGTTAGAAAATGAAAAGTTTTCAACAATTGATCTTCCCGCTTTAGCAGCTCTCCGATTCCGTCATTTTTATTCCTTTTCGCACTCCTTTACACCCGAGCGGCAACGGTGTCATTTGAAAGTAGGGTTTTTCCGTCGTTGAGAGAGCGACCCCTAAAATCAACATATTTGTAAGATTCGAGACTTTTGATTTAGTAAAATTAAACAATACTTGCACAGTGGAAAGTCGGATGTCGATCCGCACTCGAGATTAGCCGGGTTAGTGCAACACTGAACATAAATTGACAGAATTTGCTCATGAACACGGAGAGGTGAGAGTGGTGGAGAAATCTGGGTTTCAAACATTCTTCAAGATTTGAGAGATTCATTAAAACTATTCAAGAACAAAGAACAACTAATCCATAAGATCACTAAATAATTATGCTAAAACAAACTCTATTCAATAAATTAAAAATGTCAAATTACAATACAAGAAATTACATTACAATAAATTAACTGGAAAGCAATTTTAGAGAGAGAAAGTGGTAGAGAGAGAAAGAGATTATAATTCCTAGAGAGAATATTATCAAGAGAGATCTAAAGAGAGAAAGTTAGAGGGAGAGAACAAGATAACTAGAGAGAGAAAGCTAAGAGAACAGGGAGAAACTAACCTTAAGACTTACCCGATGAGTGATTCAGCAGGGTGATTGGATCGGCCAATGGTTGGCCTTGCTAGAGATCGAAGTGGTTTAGCCAATGGAAGTGATTTGGCCAAGTGGTGGCCGGAGTAGATCGGTGTGGTCGGAGTCGATTGGCCATGACGTGGAGAATAGGAGCCATGGTCTGGTGGAGGAACCGGTGGAGGAGCCCAAGGTTTTCAGATCTGCAGGTAGTCCATGGAAGCAAGCTCGCTGTTAATGGTATATCAGAAGGAAGGAGCAGTTTTGAGTATGGAGAGGATAATGCTACCCGATCGTGCGATGAAGGGGGCAGCATGCCAGCAGGTGGACCTGCCTAAGTTGCAAGTTGTGTGCAACGTGGAAGGAGGGAGCAACTCTGGTGGTGGAGAGAGAGAAATTTGCTGGCGGCGTGGTGATGCACTTGACTGCTGGTTTGAAGAGGAGATGAAGGAGGAGTTGTAGGTTAGCTTCACGGTGAGGAGCACATGCAGGTTCTTGTAATGCTTTTGGCCTAACCATGTGTTGATCCACACCATGACATTTTGACTTACCCACATATGTGGCCTACTTCCCTTTGGATATCCCATTTGGAGTGAGTTGCTAAGAGACACTACCAAAGTCTCCCAACTATCCGGTAAAGAACTGAGTAGGAATATGGCCTGCAACTCGTTATCTAACACCATCTTTATAGAGGAGAGTTGATTCACAATACTTTGAATCTCATTCAAGTATTCTGAAACCTATCCACTTGCTTTGAACTTTAAGTTCACAAGCTTCCTAATTAAGAAAGCCTTGTTGCACGTGGTCTTTCTTTCATACAGCCCTTCTAATTTCTTCCAAAGTGAATATGTCGAGGTTTCCATAGACACATGGTGAAAAACACTATCATCCAACCATTGTCAGATAAATCCGAGAGTTTTCCGATCTAGTTTCTTCCAATCATCATCGGATAATTTTTTCGGTTTCTTTCCTTTATTTTGAATGGGTTCCAAGAGATCCTTGCAATACAACAAGTCTTCCATCTTTGCTTTTCAAATCGTCAAATTATTCTCATTTAGGTTCACCATTCGATTTGTGATCGTCTCCATGATTTACACACAAAATAATTAAATCCCCAAGCCTTAACCTTAGGCTTTGATACCACTTGTTGGGAAAAAAATCCATTTTCCCTATGTGTGCAAACCATAACAATAAACCACACACCACAATACAAGTAGCAAAGAAATAAAGTAACAAGAGAGAAATCACACACCAAATTTTTTATGTGGAAAAGCCTTCAAAGAGAAAGGTAAAAACCACGAGACTAGTCTGGTAAACTTTCACTATGATGAAAATAATGGGATTACAACTTCCCTAACTAATAGGGAAAAACCAATCATCAAGAGACAATAATCTCTCTTAGATTCCAAGATCTTTACCCAAGCAAAGGGTAGATAACAAACAACAATGGGAGAAATAGCTCTTACCACTTAGGGTTTGAACAAACCTTAGAAATAAACCTTGAAGAAGAGAAAACAAGGAATCTCGGAGTTGTGGATGAAGCCTCACAAATCCAAAGATAAAACACCGCTTGGAAGCTTGGAAGCAAGCTTTCCCTTCTTCTTCTTCTTCTCTTCAAGAAACTCTTTCTCCTTTTTCTTTCTCTTAAAAGCTCTCTCTCAATAGAGAATAGCATAGACCATACCTCCTTTTTTTTTCCCTTTTCTTTTTCTCCAAGCCTTTGGGAAAAGACCAAAAACACCCCCATCACTTGAACAGGGACAAAAGAAGTGGGTCCCACCTCAAATGAGGAGGAACACCCAACAATTTTCAGGTTCAGAACATATGCACATTAGGCCAGGGCCTTTAGAATCAAGTTCAATCGAAATTAACGATTGGTTCCTATTACTCTCATAGATTCGTATATGAGACCTTTGATTGTCAAACTAATTACGTTGCTTGGGACAAAGATTGCATCTGATCTACAGAGAGCTTTTTTGGATTTTCACTTCCTTATTCAACACATTTTTCAATAATTTTTGAAAATTCAGACGATTTGTTAATCGTAGAAATTAAGTGCTTAATTTTTAGTATTACTGAAAGTCAGTGATGATATTTTAAGCCATCCCACCTCCAACGAATTCAATGGTTTTTACTTAATAAGTGATGACATCTTTAAAAAGATTCTAAGAGTCTTTTAAAAATACCCAATATGCCATTGTATTCAAAGCTTTCTCTACAAAAAATTACAAAAATATCCTCATAAGTATTTCAAAATACCCTATATGCCCTTGTCTTAATTTTTAGACACAAGGACTTTTCAGTTAAATTACCAGTCTGAATTTAGGAAAATCACTAAAAATACAATATTATAAGCTTTCAACACTTAAATTAATTTTCAGTGCTGAACGTTACAATCGCTGGCTCTCATTGAATTCTTAATTTTCAGTGCTGAACGTTACAATCAGGCTCTCTCATTGAATTCTTAATTTTCAGTGCTGAACGTTACAATCACTGGCTTTCTCATTGAATTCTTAAGTTTTTGAGAATCATGATGGGGGGTGGGGGGGGACCCATTACCGCCTTACATTTTCATCTTATGTGCAGAAGTTCTTTCAAGATCTTTAGAAAGAGCAGCTTCAAGGAAGGCCATCATAGGTATCAAGCCAACTCAGAGTGGACCCCAAATCTCCCACCTCATGTTTGCTGACGACATTTATTTTTTGCCAAAGCTTCTCTTTCAGCTTGTTGAGATCTTAATCAGTAGCATCAACCATCCCTCAATACCTAATATCTTGTCCATGTCACGGATGCCATTGATAAGATCAATAGGGTATGGGCCCATCCTTACAGAGATAAGAAAATCACCTCATGGGATGGGATGGGATGAGATCATTAAACCAGTCACGAGCTTCCTGGTCCTCCTGGAGAGGAAAGTTATTTATGGACCAACAAGAGTTTTGATGAGAGTATTCCCTCATCACGAGCTTCCTAGAAGAGACGGAAACTTTTTTGTTTATTACTTTCAAGGGATATTCAATGTGAAGTGACAATGTAACATTAGGGTGTGTTTGGATCACGGTTTTAAAAACGGCCGTTACAAGGGATTCGGACCTCCCCCGTTATGTTATGTACCATTAAAACGCTAAAAAAAAACGGCCATTTTTTGTGGAAAAAAACGGCCATTATTTTTCTGTTATTTTCTGTTTTTTCGAAAATTTGAAATTCAAATTTTGAATTTTAAAAATCGAATTTCAGTGGCAGTTACAACAAAAATAACGGCCGTTACAAGGGATTCGGACTTCCCCTGTTAAGTTCTGTACCGTTAAAACACTCAAAAAATAACGGCCATTTTTTTCTAAAAAATTTTGTGGAAAAAAACGGCCATTATTTTTCCGTTATTTTCCATTTTTTGAAAATTTGAAATTCAAATTTCGAATTTTAAAAATCGAATTTCAGTGCCATTTTTTCCATTTTTGCCCCAGCGCTACAATTCGCTATAACGACCGTTGTAACGGAAAAAAAATGGTAATTCCCCCAGTCCGTTATACCATTATAACATATTTTTATTTCATTTTTTATAAGATTATTATTATTATTTTAAGAAGATAATATTATTATCTAAGAAAGACTAATATTAAATAAATGAAGTGATTATCAGCCCATGCTTTGAAGAGAGGAATGAGAGAAGTTTATTAAAGAGAATGACAAGCTACACAAGTAGGTTAGTTAGTTACTACACAAGTTAGATACTTAGAGGCTTTAATAGACAAGAATTTTACCCAATTTGGATATTGTAGGGTCCCATCCTTCAATTCTAGGACATGTACCCTATAGATCATAGACAATTAAGTAGCTAGCACATAGGTAGATAGAAGTCCATGCTTGTCAACCTTTTAAATACTAATCCTTTAAATTTATAATATAGTTAGTGGGTATTTGAATGTAGCCATTAACTTTGTGCTAAGATGTCCAACAAATAGGCCCTATTTAGAAAATCATCCCTCAACTATTGTATATTAACAAAAGGTGCACAAGTTTGCTGTCCCCTCGGGGATTTCAAAGTAGTGTTTGAAAACTCGAAAACTCGACTCGACTCGAAAGTCTACCGAGTTGAGTTAAGTCGAAGACTCAAACTCATCCCGAAGTAACTCGACTCGAGTAATTATATACTAATATTATATATGGATCAGGATCAGGGGACAACTATTTCATACAACGTTTTTTACAACAAAAATTGGCATGGGCCAATTTATAAATTAGAAATATTTGAATGGGATGATTTTTGGCGAGGAGGGTCTCTATGGTGAGGAGATCGTCCTCACAAAAATTCAAATTATTCTGATATCTGTGGACTGATTCACAAGTTGAAGAATTATGAACCGTCTATTTTTATCGTTAACTTGAAAACCACATTTAATGGGGTTAAAAATTTCAGGATAGGCTGATTTTTTGTAAGGGTGATCTATATGGTGAGGAGATCCTCCTCACCAAAAATCAGCTATTGATTCATCTTCCATCTGGGTACGCCAAAATTGTTGTCAAAAATGTTGTCTGAAATAGTTGTCCCTCGATCCTGACCCATTATATATATTAGTATAAAAATATCATATTTTTTGAAGCATAATTTATAAAATTTGGTTGAGTTTGTCTTGACTAGGCGTTCCAAAAACTTATTTATTACAAAACAACACACCAAGTCCGTTGTTTATTCTATTCGAGTTGACTCGACAAGTTTTAAAACACTGCTTCAAAGTAAACCCCCCTCCCATAATTGGGGTGGCTAAATATTTGGAAATGAATTTGTCCATGCGAAAATGAGTTTGCGTTAAGATCGTTCTTGATATAAAAGTCGGAACCAGGGCGTTTGTGTTATTATGCATAATGGCGGTGATCTCTCTACAAAATAGGTAGTTTGTGGGGTGTCTTCTCTCTGTTTATTATTTCTACAAGCAAAATTTGCATGAAGAGATTTTTTTTTTTTTTTTTTGCGAGCAAAATGTCGTGACTCGTGCACTATAGTATGCGATTAATTACGATTTACTACATAGAAATCTAATCCCATTCAAATTATTAAGGTTGAAATAAAATAAATAAATAAAAGAAAGAGAGGGGGAGATGAGGGAAAAAGGACAAATGTGCCAATTAGATCCATAGACAAGCCTCAATCATGTTGGGCATGTTGGAATAAAATAATGTTTAGGGGCCTAATATAAAATAATGTTCTTGCATTATCATGATTTATATTGTAAAACAAGCACATGTGGAACAAAAATGTAAGATTAAATTCCCTTTTTCTTTACAATCACAAATCAATCTTTGCATTATTTTTCGGTTTGCCACTACCGCACGTTACCGACTCTACATCCCGATTCAATCGTCATTAGACGACAATATGTGTAATGGGGCCCGTCAACGCTCGATTACGATTAGTGTGCTACATTGTATACTTGCACGCTAGATCATCGTCCCCCCACGCAATTGGGTGGTCCCAACTTTTCCGAAGATGGGTGGAACCGTCTGATCCGCATTAATCAAATGGGTAGCCCTAAAATTGGACGATCTACGCCTAGCAAAAAAAAAAAAAAATTAAACGATTTTCGATCTCGATCTCGATCTTCATAAAAAAGAAAAAAAAAGAAAAAAAAAAAAAGGAAAAATTAAGGAACTTAGGGAGAGACAAAGTTATGGGTTAAATCAAATGCACAAACCCCTTCCCTTCAATCGTGTCGGGCATGTGTGTATGTTAGGTAGAGAGAGAGAGAGAGAGAGAATAATATAATATTACAATTTAATAAAATTAAACCTAATTAGTGTGTGCCAGCTCTCTTAGACGGTAACCCACTAACTTCCTTGTGGGCGCAACATCTTAACCTGCGCACCCCCCCTCTTTCACCCCCCTACCTTCTTGTTCTTGGGTAAGAGCGAAACGTAGAAGTAGAAATGTCTGCCACAGCATCCCGACAACTCGACCTCCGTCCGAAAAAAACGGGGTGTATGTCACGCACACGCTTCAATGGTGGGCCACCATCACATGCACGCATGTGCTCGGGAACTTTGAGTCATTTAAGGTTCATTTAGTTTAAATTTCAATTTAATTTCGTGTTTAGAGAAAGGCTTAAAAGGAGCCGTTATAATGGTATAATGGATTGGGAGCGTTACCGTTTTTTTTCCCGTTATAACGGATTGTAACGCACAGGACTAAAAAACGGGAAAAAAGGAAAATAGCAGATTTAAATTTCAAAATTTGCATTTTAAATTTTTAGTAAAATTTATAATGGAAAAATAAAAGGCATTTTTTTAACAAAATTTTTCACAAAATAAAGGCCGTTATTTTCTTAATAATGGCCTTTATTTTAAAAAGAACGGCCATTATTTTCTGAACATTAAAATGATATGTAACGTAACGGGAGAGGTCCGTTTCCATTCTAACAGTCGTTATTTTTCATTATAACGGCCGTTTTTTAAACCATATGGGGTTATTTAGAGTGTGGGGGCACATCAAAAATGGGAAAAAAAGAAAAAGAAAAAAAATGGGAATAACTGAAAAAAAATGGATTTAAAATTCAAAATTTCAGTAAAATTTATAATGAAAAATAATAAAATTGTCTTATCGTTATAACAGCCGTTATTTTAAAAAATGGCTGTTATAACAAAAATAACGGCTGTTATTTTCTGAACGTTAAAATGTTATGTAACGTAACGGGGGAGGTCCGTTATTTTCATTTTTAAAACCATGGTTTAGAGTGTGGGGACACACGTAGCAAATGGAAAGAAGGTGATGTGCATGGGTCCAGTCTTGTACCCCACCAAGGCAACAAGTCACCGTTGGATCCGGCAGGTTGCATCACAGCCGCACCTGATGTTTGTGATTTCTTTTTGAGGATTTTAATGGTGGAAAAGTCGTCATCTACTCAGCTTTTCAATAGGTGGGGAAAAAAATATTCTTCTCGGGATTGGGTTTTGAAACCTTCTGAATTCTCCTATAAATACTTGTTCCCTCCCACCCCCTAGGCCTATCCCCCACCCCCCGGCCGGCCTTCTTCTCTGTGTGAGATGGGTTTTGAGAGGATCTAAAGGATCCCTACAGTGTCTATAGATGTCCCTCTTTGTGTTCTTCCACAGCTTTCTTGAACTGCATATCGGCCTTCTCTCTACGTACTGCGGTTCAATTAAGCTGTGGGAAAATACGGGGAGGGCCTAAAAAAATTCCCAACACTATTCATTCTTCCTTCTTCGTATCGATCGTGCAATCGCCTCGATGGAGATCGATCGATATTCCTGTGATCATTCATGCTTTCTTGTTTACAATTCTACTAGAGGAGGTAGATTTATGTTGATTTTCTTTCAAACACTCGAGGAATTCAATTGGGATATATTTTTTTTTTCTTTTTTGTGTGTTTTAATGCAGGTTGATCTTCGAGCTCGACGTATGACTTCTTCGTCGCTGGGAAACTCGAGACCCTGAATTTGATTTCATGATTATCGAAAACCGACGATGATATGGGATGGAAGCTACTACTGTGATTATTTTCTTTGAATTATCTTATTTTTCATCCATTACAATTTTTTTTTTTGGGAAATTACTAACCTCATCTAGTGGGAGTGAATGTCAACCTTAGGATTGATTATCAAGCAATCCATGGTGCAATTGTCATGTTGCATCTGGACATATATTTCTTATTTGTAGGGGACATATTTTTATATAATTTTATCCGTATATTCCATTAATTATCGGCAAGGTCAAATCACTTATGGATTTAGAACCATCATCTAATTTTACAACCATGAGATATCCATCGCAGATCTTTTGTATTGGTTGATGAAGTAACATCGTAACGTCCAATGTACATAGATTCGATTACGGCATAAGATCATACCCGTCAATCTGAATTTGAAGATCACCAAGATGTTTCTGTCGGTTAGCAAAGTTAATTAAAATGTATGGGTCATTTTTTTTTATTTTTTTTTGAAATAGTCGGGATCAATCGGTATCTGTAATCGAAGCACCACACTGTATTGATCGACGAAGTAGCTGTATATCGGGGTCATTTTCAATAAAAGAGCCAAAACTCCACATAAGAAGCTATGTTATAGGCATTAAATAGAGCGAATTACGTCCACTCGTCGCTTGCCACAAGATATCAGGGACGATTCAGTCTGTAAATGTAGAGCACTAGGCTGTATCAGTCATAAACTAGCAAAATTCGAAGTCGTTGTTAGTGAAAGTTCCAAGAATACCCTCAGCTATGTACTCTCAATGAGTTATAAGTCAGATCATATTGATTGTTACATTGTATATAACCATGGTTTAAAAAACGGGCGTTATAACAGATTCGGACCTCCCCCGTTATTTACCGTTTTAACGCTCAGAAAATACCCTCAGCTAGGTACTCTCAATGAGTTATAAGTCAGATCATATTGCTTGTTACATGGTATATAACCATGGTTTAAAAAACGGGCGTTATAACAAAAATAACGGCCGTTATAACAGATTCGACCTCCCCCGTTATTTACCGTTTTAACGCTCAGAAAATACCGGCCGTTATTTTCCGAGAATTCCCCCAGTCATATTGCTTGTTACATGGGCCCCAATATTTAGTAATTGCTCAAGTTTTCCTTGCTTTTTTCTTCTTCTTTTTTTTCCAACTGAAAGCCCACCAATTGGTTTATACAAGCTTTTATGCAAAGTCATTAGTATGAAGACTAGTGGATAGGTGAAAACTTTATGAAAAGAAAAGAAATATAAACCCAAAAGCAAACTGTCATGGAATGTTGGGAAGAAAGCTTTGACAAGTTAGGGTTTCTTAAGCTGCCTAAGAAATTTTAGAAAAAAAAAATTAGGGTTCCTCAAGTGAAGTTCCTTTAAGTGAAGTCCTGGTGTTCATGTTTCTCCTTAGATGGTGGATGGCAGCAAGAACCAACAGACCCACATGTATATGTGAATCAAGCCAGTATGTCCCCATGTTCAATGCACCATCTTTTTATAGAATTTTACTGAATAATTTCCTTAAATTAACTTATTAGCTAGCTGTTTAAACTGTCGAATTGATCGGCCACCTGTTCTGTTTGGCCAAAATTGCACCGACGAGTCGATCAAGCCATTTAGTCTTAGCTATACGAGACGGCCGGTACTGAAAATGTTTTCTCCTAACCCACTAATAATAGTGAAACTTTTATTTTTTATTTTTCTGCAAGAACAGATTACCAATCTATTGTTTTTCTCATAAGATTCCATGCATAATCATAATTTAACACAGATATTTTTGTGATCACTGAAGACTATTCCACGATTCCCCAATGTACATGGCCTATGTAAGAATCAACAGACCCACATTTATGAGAATCAAGCCAGTATGTCCCCATGTTCAATGCACCATCTTATTATAGAATTTTACTGAACAATTTCCTTAAATTAACTTATTAGCTAGCTGTCGAATTGATCGGCCACCTGTTGCTTGACCAAAATGGCACCGACGAGATGATCGATCGAGCCATTTAATCTTAGTTATACGAGACAGGCCGGTCGGTGAAAATGTTTTCTCCTAACCCACTAATCTTTAGATGATAATACTGAAACTTAAATTTTTTTTTTTTTACAGATTAGTTTTTCTACTATATATTTTCTAATAAGATCCCATAATCATAATTTAACACAGATATTTGTTGTGATCATTGAAGACTATTCGACGATTCCCCCCCAATGACTTTCTAAAGATTTTTTATTTGTTTTATTAGCATGTTACATGTCCTTTAATTAACTATTCTTGCTACCTACTTTACTTTAAAGGGTCAAATCATGATTATCGCTAATAGTGAAGCTAATAATTCGTTTTTGGACTAATATTATCTCAACATATAGGTTCATATTGCAATGAGATCAGATCCAAAATTTAAATTCAAATGCATTGAATGCATTGGTTTAACTACCCACTCATTCAAGTCAAAAGTTGGGGTTTTACTAATTTGATGGGATCCCATGATCTCTAGCTACTTTTTGGAGAAAGAAAGGGAAGAAAAAGCAAAGGAGTGAGGTCTTTGTGTTGTGTTGATATGGGAAGAGCAAAAGCTAGGTTTTAGTGCATGTATATCAAGAGAATGGGTTATTTGTTAGACCGTACAATGAAATTTATAGACAATGGCCCTTTGGGACTTGTTGGGTTTCTTCGGCTGGACAAGATGTGTACGCCTTAACAATTAACTCCTACTGTTCGAGTAGGTGAGGAAGAAATAGTACAATTTGGTCACTGAACAACTTCCCCTATTCCATTTTTTTTTCCCGTTCGGTGGGTAAGCTGGGATCGAACCTACAACGTCATGGTTATGGTGCAGTATGTCAATCAATCGAGATAAAAAAAAATAGATTTTCGACACTAAATTTGTTTACTGTATTAGAGTAATCTCATGTTTAGCCAGCTGAGAGTATGTTGTCATGTACTTGATTAAGAATTTTCAAAAGTCATTTTCTTCATTATGGGTATGCTTGAAATAAAATCCAGTACTCTCTCTCTCTCTCTCTCTCTCTCTCATATATATGTATGCATGTATGTATGTGTGTACTGCATGGGGACATTTTCTACAATTTCTCTTTAGAAATAATGAAATATTTTGTTTGTCAAGTAAATTTGTTATAAAGATCATCCTCAATTTATTCCCAAGTCAATAAGTAAAAAGAAATTACATTTTCCATTTGCCTAATCACTTTTTCCGGTGATTGCGGCGTAACATCACGATCCTATTGGGACTATCCTTGTCATGATAAGATTGGTTAACCACACACCCTGTAAGATGTGAAGTCCCAGCAACTAGTGGTTGTTCCACTACTTCCTTTCCTTTTCACTCTTTCCTTCTTTTTTCCTTCCCTTCCTTACAATTCCTATATACATGCTTCATGTTAGAAGCGGCGCAATATCATTGCGATATTGCGCCAGGTACACCAAAGTGTAGGGGAAATGATATTGTGTCGGGTTAACCTTGGTGTACCTGGCGCAATATCATTGGCTAGCTGCATGATATATACCCGCTTCTAAATTTCAAAAATTTTCTCCTTTTTCTACCCATGGATGAAAAGGAATTTCCTAATCATTTAAGTTTGAGAAGCATTTTGATCAGTAAAGTCCATTTCATGGTAGACAAAAAGGAGGAGTGATATTTATCTTGGTTGCCCTCCTCACTAGTGAGACACCCACATCAGAGAACGGCAGCTGTAGGCACCCACATTTGTTTGCATTCTAAGGACCGGCATGGTTTTACAGTCGTATATGATGTCCCATTGCTCTAATGCTTGTGCAATAGTTAATTGTCGACTGTGACATGACTACACAGTGGACCCCCTCCCCTCCCTTGCCTTTCCATCCCTTTCCTCTTTCTCTTTCCATTTGTTTTTCCACTCGATCTGTAATTTTTGCCAATTATTCTTCACAAGGTTTTTTACACTAGGTATTCATTATTTTTTCGCTAAGTATATGTATGTATGTGTCACATGTGACCGTCTTTTTTGCATTTTTTTTCTTTCAAAAATACCCTTACAATATCTAATACATGTTGAATATATAGAGGGGCATATCGGTTACTGTAGAACGCTTTTCTGCCTAGAATAAAGGGTTTTTTTTTTTTTTTTTTCGAAGTATAAGAAATTTTATATATAGGCTTTTAGAGGCTGAGGGGGTCCACCGAAAAACAAAACAAATTACATAGGAGTCGAAAGCAACAATCAACAAACAATCAATCCAGATGAAGACTTTTGTTCTCGAATACCCTATTACATTTGTTTGCCAAAGTAAAAATACACCAACGCCTTGATCTCCAATGTAAGCTGCTCTAGATGAAGACCTTTGTTCTTGAAAATAGTGTTAATGCCCACATCCTTCTTCCCAATTTTTTAAGCCCCTTCCCTCTCCTAGTAAATAATAACTCCTTAATCAACCTTGGAGCTACCGATATCACCCCAAAGCTCCCTATAACTGACCATGCCTACATAAGTCATGCGCGCTACTACTACAGTGTAATAGCAAATGATCAATGGCTAAAAAAGCCATTGATCGATATTTCATATTTTGGAAAAATATTGATCCTTACCCTCCTAAAAATGCCATGTTGCGCACTCTTCCGGGCCCACTTACCATACTAATGTTTAGCCCATCTCTTTGTGGACATATACACCAAAAATTAAATGATCCCATTTTCGAATAATCATGAAATAACCCAAGATTGCAAAGTTTATTTCTTAAATTATCAAAAAGGAGATGTCTTCTTTATGGGTTTTTACTCTGTCTCTCTCTCTCTCTCTCATATGAGCTTTGAATTTGCATCACATATAACTCAAAGAACATAGAAACACTTGGACAAAAAAGGACATGGGAGAGGGGATTCCACTTTTCTGCCACTCTCTACTAACTTCCAAGCAGACATTTAGCAATAAAGGTGCAACCATAGACCATAAGGTAGGACTGAATATGCTGGTACATATAGGGTACATCTAGCTATATTGAGTGGGCCTGTTGGACAACTCGGTTATCGAGCCGTATGGACTCGCCTGACTGTAAGAACTCAAGTACACATTTTTTTCCAAATATTACCCATTGGTAAGAACCTTCTAATGGATAGTTTAAACACGTTTTGATTGGCTATAGATCAAGGTTGCACCAATGAAAGTGAATTCATGGTTAAGACCAACCAGTGTTGGTGGAGAAAATTTTTGAAGCGGTAGGATTTTTGAAGTAGTGGGCGATCGTGCGGCAATGATTGCGCGCCACATATACCCATGGTTACTTTTAAAAAGTCTTTTTAAAACCAAAGTCTAAACCTTGGGTATATATGCTGTGCGCGATCATTGGCTTCAAAAATCCCAGCGCTTCAAAAAATTTCTCCAATTGGTGCCAGAGAGGCTTACTGTTAAGTGTGAAAGATATTGTTTGGCTGTGTGGCCAGCACTCCGTCTCTGTTAAACCCATGGACCCTTTGATGTACATTGTTATGCCTCTAACAGCTTAAACTTTTAGAGTAAAGTGGTTGTCAACATGGTATCAAAGTAGGGAGGTCTAAGTAGGTCGCAGGTTCGAGTCCCCAATAAGGTGCTAAGGGAAGGTGTTATTTAGCTGTGTGGCCAGCACTCTTCCTTTGTTAGACTCGTGGACTCTTTGATATACTTTGTTACACCTCCCTCTAATAGCTTAAGCTTTTAGAGTAAAGTGGTTATCAACGATACAGACCCCATGTCCCTTTTAAGGATTCTCATATATTCAATCTAAGTTGAACTTATTGCAGCACTTTCGGCAATCAATTATCATTTCTCATTAGGCGATACATCCAGCAAACAAAATGCATGATCAAGATCATCTCTACGGCAATTATTCCTACATTGATTTTTACAACTTTGTCAAACTCACGGTGCTCCATAATAAGAACAACGTTTTACACCCATTTACGAAATTGTTATACATTGATCTAAACCATATAAAAATTGGTTAGGACTTTGGTTAGATTGCTTAGGATAAATTTCTTTTTATTTTTGAATTATTCAATTTCTATTTTTCATCATATATTGTAATATTTATTTAGAAATCACCTAAAAATATTCAATTAATATGTAATTAAAAACATTTCCTAGTGTGACACTTGGCAGTTTAACCTTTAATTTTCATAGAATTATAGGGGATGAAGACTATCCTTGTTATCTATAAAAGGGACGGTAAGTGATCCTCTCTCTGCTCATGACAAAGTTTCATCAATTTGATCCGATAAGCAAGATATATATGTTCTTTCTACACATACAATCTACCATTATAGAAAATATATAAAGTTTCCAATTAAAAAATTAAAATTTTAAGACATGCTTCCAAGGTTTTGCCTTGTATATATTTACAAAAAAAAAAAAAAAGCTTTCAAGAATTTTCAATTTTCTCTTAATGGGTTTTCTTCTTGGTAACTATTCAAGCAAACTGTTGCAAAAAAAAAAAAAAAAAAATCCATTCTATTAAACTAGGAGAATTATCCCAAATTCTATGAAGAATTGGGCAGAGTTTATTGCAAATTGCATGGTGTCATGGAAGATCTAGCTAGTAACTGTCTGCAACAAGATCGGATGAACGACATAGTCCTGACTCACCATGTTTTCCCACAGCTTTCTTGAGCTTCTATGCCTAATTGAGAAGTTAATATATGAAAGAAGTTCAAGAAAGCTGTGGAAAAACATGACAGTGGACTTACACAAATTCTCCTCCTCTCAGATCTTCACATATTTGTTACACAAAGAGTTGAATATGTTAATAAAATGGAGATAGAGAGAGAGAGAGAGAGAGAGAGAGAGAAACAGAGAGAGTAAAGGAGGTAAAATGAATCCATGTTCATACAAACTCCAGTGGACCACGCTATGTGTTTCCTTCACCAGCTTGAGAGATAGAGAGAGAGAGAGGGGTTAAGGTTAACAAACAAGCGCAAGTTACAAACAACATAGCCATTATTGTTGTGAGTGCGCGGTGCGGTAGATGCGCAACGTGAGATGGGTGAAATGGATAAAATATAGTAAAATAAAATTAAGAAAAATATTAAAGCCTATTATAAATAGGGAAATTCTATTTGCACCCCACAAATTCCATAATTGGACGAAAATGCACTTAGACCAAAAAAAAGAAAAAAAAACCAGCACCCCTCTCTTCGTCTCTCTCTCTCTCTCCACCCGACTCTCTCTATCTCTCTAACAGGCCCCACAATAGTGCAGTGCCGTGGGGACTATGTAGCCCACGGCCAGCCTAGCCGTGGGCGTTACATAGTCCTCACGGCACTGCACTACCGTGGGGCCTGTTAGAGAGAGAGAGAGAGAGAGAGAGAGAGAGAGAGAGAGAGAGAGAGAGAGAGAGAGAGAGAGAGAGAGAGAGAGAGAGAGAGAGAGAGAGAGAGAGAGAGAGAGAGACGTACTTATGGCAGTGACGGCGTCTTTTTTTTCCTGATGTTTTGGGTTTTTTTTAGGGTGAGAGAGAGACAGAGGTAGAGAGAGAGAAGTAGAGGGAGAGGTGGAGAGGATGGTGAGAGAGGGAGAGAGAGTGGTGAGAGAGAGAGAGATGGAGAGGGAGGGACGAATAGGGGTGCTGTTTTTTTTTTTTTTTGGTCTAAGGGTATTTTCTGCCAAAAAGCACCCAAATGGGGTGCTTATGAAATTTGTGGGGTTCAAATAGAATTTCCCTTATAAATATACAAAATGATTGTGTGGTACACCACCCACCATATTTACACTCAACCTCCATCACTTATTTATGAAAATTGATCATATCAGATGTTTCTAAATTTTAACCATCCGATCGAGTCTACGACATTTCAATGAGCCATGCAATTTACTATAAAAGATTTGATCATGAGATCTGGTGATATAAACGGGGGTGGGTAATAGGAAAATACTGCCCGTATTTCCTAGTTGTCTGGGTGAAGAGATCTCACCAGCTGTCTGGGTGACTGGTGAGATCCACCTCTCCAACTTGGGAAAGAAATTAGCTCTCTCATTAGGAGATCAAATTCTATCGCATTGGAGTGTATTTTATTTTTGGATATTCTAGTAACACCTCCCTAAAATTTGAAATTAATTAGTAATATGCCCCTTATACTTTCAAACTTTAGTATTACCCCCCATTGACCTAGTTTAATAGTGGTTGACTTTAAGTTAAAACGGGATTGAATTACACATCGTTAGCATTTGTGCTTGCAATATTATGGTTGTTTCATAGGAGCATTAATGGGCGCATGATGCATGTCACATTTTAACGATAGTCAAATGATGGTTAAACTAGGTCAAGGGGGGTAATCCTAAGTTTGAATAAGGAGGTAGTACT
Source organism: Euptelea pleiosperma (assembly GCA_035048495.1). Lineage (NCBI taxonomy): Eukaryota > Viridiplantae > Streptophyta > Magnoliopsida > Ranunculales > Eupteleaceae > Euptelea > Euptelea pleiosperma. The sequence goes on from CM068549.1 coordinate 22,002,615, forward strand.
AATTACTTTAAATTTCAGGGGGGTGTTACTAAAATACCCTTATTTGTTTTAGGTACTATTAAAATTAAGGGAATTTTTGACATACCCCATGTTATCTTTGAAATTTGACATGCCCCCCATAATTTAAAAAAGCTGACATACCCCCTATGACTTGGTCCACTGTCATTTGACCAGTGTTGACCCGAGTTGACTACCAAATCTTTGAGTAAAGGACAAAAATGGCCTTGTCTTCAAGCTTGGAATAAGGGTTTAGGCCAAATTTCATTTAAGTAGCTAATCATCTGGAACGAAACAAATTAAAAAAAAAAAGTCAATCCTCATAAATCAAGGCCCACGTTTTCATCCGAAAGGGAGGAATGTACAAGTGAGCTGCAATTACAAAGTGATAGGATTCACCAATCCGGAGATTGCCGTAAAGGCCCTTCAAAATTGTTTATAGGTGATCAAGTTGTCCTCGATTGCAGCAGTTAGTATGTTCATTACCACACATACAACTATAAGCAAAGGGTCCAAAAGTAGTTCACGAAGAAGATAGTTACAAAGTTTGTATTTGTTTCCAGCTACAAAACTGCAATAAAGCTTTAACAATGGTATCTCAAAATAGAAAACATTATATATGTGCTTATAAAATAATGGTCCTAAAACATATTATTTAGATTCATCTTTTTAGTGGTTTTTTTTTCTTTTGGTGAATCAATAATAGAAAACATTAAAACGAGATAATAAATCGAAACCTCCATCTCCCAGTTATTTAAGATTTAAAGAAGGAAATACGAATTATTCACTCACAACAACCCCCAAGTCTTTAAGGTGTGCGAAACTCTTTAAGAATTCTTCCGGTGAAAGAATTACAATTTTTCGCTGGAGTAGTAGACGACCGGCCATGAGACTCCGGTGGTTTGGTCGCCGGTGATGGGCGGCTAACCCATTAGAATCTTTTGGCCGGTGTCCACCACAGACGTTTGATTTAGGGTTTGGGTTTTGGTCCAAACCCTCATTCCAAGGTTGAAGACAAGGGCATTTTTGTCCTTTAATCAAAGATTTGATTGTCAACTTGGGTCAACAGTGGTCAAATAACAGTGGACCAAGAAATAGGGGGGTATGTCAGCTTTTTCAAATTGTGAGGTATGTCAAATTTGAAAGATAATATGAGGGGAGGGCCAAACATTCAATTTTAAGTGAGAGAACAATCCCCTCTTCAAAAGCAATATGTCTGTTGTAACAAGTCACATCAGTCACTTTTGAGTAAAAAAAGGTTAAAATATTGACTGATGAGTAAAACTTTGATGACAGGTCCTATCATCAAGGCTGTAGACAGCACACGCGCAATATGAGCCATGTGGCATACTCTTAGAGTACTTTGATCGTATGGATGTTTGGCCAATCCCCACGTGGACCTACAAACCAAAAATCAGGCCAATTAGTGATTTATAGGTGTTGGATTGGAATTATTTTCAAGGGTTGATTTTAACTTAGGGAATTTGTGCGTTATTGACCATTATTAGAGGTACAAAGATCCAAAGGTTTAAAATCACCAATCAAACTGATTTTTGGTTTGTAGGTCCACCTAGGAACTGGCCAAACATCCATACAGTTAGAGTCCTCTAAGAGTGTGCCATGTAGCTCAATTTTGGCGTGTATATCCACCGAGGGGCGGGCTAACATCCATGCGGTCAGTGGGCCTAGATGGTAGTGGTGAGTAACAGAAATGGTGCTAGCTTACGCTTTTGGATTAGGCTACAACTTGTTACATCGCCACCCTTTTTTTTATAGGTAAGTAATAGGTGCCTGCATGATCCACACATGCCTTGCACATGAGTAATTGTAGTGACCTTTTAGGAAGAAGTGGCAAAATAAGAAAGTTTCAACCCAAATGGCAGTTTGGAAGATTAGTGTGGAGCGGTGAATCTGTAAATTGTGACAATTCAAGGCATAATTGGAACAATGTTGGTATGTAACGTAATTAAGTGGTTAAAAATAGTTATTTTGAAAATATGGATAAAATGGCATGGTAAGCAATTTAGTGATCATGAATAAGTTATATTAAAAATAAAAATATAACTAGTGGCATAAAAAGTAATTTTGTAGTTAAATAGGATTCTTTTTCAATAGCTGGTAAACTTTTTTGAAGCTTGAAACCAAGATATTTACTTTAACAATGAGTAAGGTGGAGGAGGCATTTGATGATTTTTTTTTTCTTTTGTTTTTCTTTTTTGTTTCGTTTCACAGACAACCATAGGGAGTAGAACTTTGATGACCGGCGTTCGTCAGCAGAGCTGTTGATCGACCACAATATGAGTACGTGACATATTCTTAGAGGACGTTAACCGTTTAGATGTTTCTCTCATCCCTAGGGGGACCTACATACCAAAAAAATAACCTGATTAGTGATTTCAAACCTTTGGATGTACCCCAAATATTCAATAATGCTCAAATTCCACAGTTAAAAAATATCAACCCATGAAAATGACTCTAATCCAACGATTAAAAATTAGTAATTAGGATAATTTTTGGTATTTAGGTCCACCTAGGGTTGGGCAAAACATCTATATGATAAAAAATCTCTAAAAATAGTGATCGGCTTTGCTGACAAATTAATATCGGCCAGCTAAGTTCTGCTCACCAATAGGTGCCTAGGTGAACGTTGGATAACAGGTGAGCTAGTGAAGTGACAAGACATTTAATGAACTAATAGGTTAGCTACAAAAAAAATAAAAGAACTATTAAGTGCCAGGGTGAACGACATGGCATACATAAGTTTTGTCCTTTGTCTTATATATATATTATAGGCAACCATTAATAGGTGAACGGTGTGTGAAGGTTGTGGTGAACGTTGTGTGACAACCCAAGTTTTGGTTTAAAGTACAATAGTAGTAGTAGTAGTAGCAGCAACAATAGAAGTAGCAGTAGCAGTAGCAGATACTAAATAATGGATTTATAAGCGAACAATAGGTAGGTGAAGGTCGTGTGGCAACCCAAGTTTTAGTTTTAGAGTAGTAATAGATAATAATAAGCTTATGACCGTGTTGAATAGCCTTTCCTCATTAAAGTTCTGAAGAGGTTTGGCCTTGAGTTGGATTGGTCTCATCTCCAATTGCATCAGTAGAAATTAGTTTTTGGTCTTGTTTCAGAGTATTTATGAAGGTCACTTTAAAGCCACTAGAGGACTCAGGCAGGGGGATCCCCTATCTCCCTTTTTATTTATAATGTGCTAAGAGGTTCTTAGAAAAACATGAAATCTCATTTTTCTAATGATAATATTGGCTACTTCCACACCCCGAGGAATTGCAATCCGATTACTCACCTTATGTACGCATATGATATGGTGATTTTTTTGAATGGGAGGAAAACATCCATTGATGGATGTATGAAATTCCCGAATCATTATTGTATATGCTCAAGCCGAAAAAACTAATGAGAATAAAAGATCATTTGCAATGCACTCCAAGACTCTCATGACCAAAAGTCGAGATTGTCAGAAGACAAACCAATTTCATGCACAAGAAACTACCGTTTTGATAGAGGGGCAAATGTGAATTTTTTTGACATGAAGGCCTTGCTTGTTACGTAGTACTATAAATGTTTTTGTGCAACCCTTTGCAGCATTTAAATGTGCTTGGTGGCACAACATCCAACAAATATTTGTATTAGACTCAAGTATTTTTGTCAAAAAGTGATCTAATGCAAACAATTGGCAAATGACTCTCTCATCCCCCTTGGTCTCCTCCAACAGCTCTCCCCTCCCGAACCATACGATTGTTTTCCCAACAAATGTTTGCCATTACAAACATTTGGTTATCGAATATACGCCCAAACATTTTCTTGCAAACTATTGACCAGATACCAAGTAGGGTCGAAGAAGTAAAAACTAAAACGCTCAATAAAAATTTGATTCCCTTTTCCTTTTGGGTAATGTTAATTAGTATCGTCAATACTATAATGTCCAAACCAACAAGGGGTTGGGGAGATGGCAAGGACTACGCCTCATGAAGCGCAAGTCCTAAGTTCGAATCCCCCCATTGGCAGCCACCCTTAAGGCTTTGGCCCAGCTTACCTGGTGCGTGTGGATGAGGGGGTTTGCAAGTGCTCGAGGGATTTAGTCGGGTGCTCTAAGAAGCCTGGATACCCTTATTCAAAAAAAATAAAATACTGTGAGGGATCCAGATCATTAATGTTCATCAAAATTCCCATGACATGAATCCCGAAGATCATGACTACATGAAACTCAAAGACTATCACGCGAAATTCAAAGAACACCCGATGGTCTAAACCTAAAAGTGTGCCACGTGGCTCATATGGCGCCCTGTCATCGACAAGCCGAGTCACGGAAGTTTTACTCGTAGTGTAATCACTGTAATGGATGATGATAAAACTTTGCTATGGAAAAATACAAGTCGGATGCGGATAAAACTTCGATTACCGGGCCCTGTCATCCTGTACGGACTGGTCACTTCAGCCTCACCATATTTGTCATCGAAGTTTTACTCGTCGGATGATAATTCCGAACGCCATCTTCTCCGTACCGATCTTAAAAAGGTCCAAGAAAATCAAGTATTCTATTGATCTGGACGTTAGATTGGCAGATTGCTGACCAACTGATACTCTTGTTGGAGTAAAACTTCTATCATTTGATCAATAAAGTAAGGAGTAAAACTTCTATGACAGGGCTCTGTCATCGAAGGAGAAGACAGGGCAGATGATGGCACGTGGATTTATACAGACTGACCACCTCGGCCTCACCGCCACGTACACTGGTGAGTGTTTTGGCTAAAAAAAACTTGAGTACTCACCTGGGTACGTGTGTGGTGACGCCGAGGTGGTCAGTCCATACAAATCCACGTGCCATACAAATCCACGTGCCGAGATCTGCTGCCCTGTCTTCTCCTTCAATGACAGGGCCCGGTCATCAAAGTTTTATCCTAAAGTAAGATACTAAACCTATGATTGGATACTCTAGATCAACGATCATTAATGTAAGGCTATCCAATCAATGGGATCCAAGTGATGAATGATTGATTTGATAGTCTAGATCAATCGGTGGATCATCGTATGGAAGAAAGGGAGATGGTGGCATGATAATACCATGACTCAAGGACTATGTCATCATTTCTCAAATAAATAATTAAGGAGTTAACAGCCTGTTAACGGACCCATGACAACGACCTCCCAACGGAACAAGACAAACTCCTCAGTCTTTTCTACTCCCGTGCCGTTTTCCGTACCCCCCACAAAGTAAAATTAAGGGTATTTTAGTAATACCTCCCTAAATTTTGATAGTAATTAATAATGCCCCTTATACTTTCAAACTTTTAGATTACACCCCCTCTTCTTGACCTAGTTTAAGACCTAGTTTAACCATCATATTGGACTGCCATGGATCATGCGGCTGTTAATGCACTTATGAAACGACAATGCCAAAGACGTGATTCATGTATGTTTGAACCTAAGTCAACCACTAATAAACTAGGTCAAGGGGGGGATTCTAAAGTTTGAGAGTATAAGGGGGTATTACAAATTACTTTCAAATTTCAGAGGGGTGTTACTAAAATACCCTAAAATTAAAGGATTCGCGGGGTGGCCATTGGATCAACACATCTTAGGTGGCTCCGAAGGAAATAAACAACAAAGGTGGCCCCAACCTACAGATTCTTTTGGCTCTCAAATCTCAATAATGATCAACAGATCGCGGTGTAGAAAACGGCTGTTATAACGGTAATGCCCCAACCCCATTACATTGTTTCAAAAATAACACCCAAATTCAAAAAAAAAATGGACTAAATGGAAATAACAGCCCTTATTTTTGGAACAGAACTTTATTTATTTTTACCGTTAACAAGATTATTTTAAAAAAAATTCTGACCTTTTCTATTCCGTGTGGGACTGATGTGACCAGTTATAAGTTTTATGACAGTGTTAACGGTAACATTAAGTGACTGTTACAACATGTTCTAACGGACCATTTAAAACTTTGCTAGATATCCTTTTTATTATTGACTTGATTGATGACCTACCTCTCTTTTAGTACGGTGGTCCTCTCCATTCAAATTTCCAACCAGGGGGTAACTTTGGTCGCGTCGGGTGGGCCGGCTCAAATTGAGGTAAATTGAAGCCTAATCCAAGGTTGAGAGTCAGAACGCTGGCCCAATGTGCCCAATCTAAGTTGTTCATCCTTAGTCTGTATCCCAGGCTTTCCACGGTCGCGTCGGGCGGGCCGGCTAATTAGTTTTACCATACAGATGAAGAACTTAAGTGACTCAAACAAAGAGATTACAACCAAAATGCCTCACTGTCAAGCTAACAAAGCACCAAACCTAAACATCATATCACTAAAGAATGTGCCCCTTAAGTCGGAGAAGCTGCTACCCCCACTAAAAAGAAAATCTTTGATGCTTATAAGATTGTCTTGAATTGTGTTTTCCTTTCCTTTAAAAATCATCTCATTCCTCTCCAACCAAACACCCCAAATCACAACAAACGGTACCAGCAATAGAGAGAACTTAGGCCAGCTACCCAACAAAGCCCCTATAGACTCAGCATGGCCCAGAGGAGCCCTAAAAGGTTTAGAAAATATGTCAAATGGGTCTAACAAACTCACAATGCAACATAAGAAGGTATGTGTTCTCCTCATTTGACTTGCACATGATACAATAGTTAACTATAATCTATTTCCTAGCAATCAAGTTTTCAATAGTAAATAATTTTTTTTTAGAGATGAAATCCAAACAAAAAATTTAATAAAAATGAGACAATGGTAAAAAAGGGGGATGAAGTAGTGTTGGAAAAAAACGACATAACAAGAACTAATTGAAAAGCATCCCGACTTAGAGTGAATCCAAAAAAGATAAGTCTTCTTTACCAGGAGTGAACGTGTAATATTGTTGTCGAAATTTTGCAAATTGTAGATTGTGCTCACTATATATAGATCCAAAACCAATAAGAAATTGAATATTTGTCGGTTTTGATTTTATGACTGCTTCTTCAGGAAGCCATAGTCTATAGGATTTGGAATTGACGTATAATCAGAACTAGTTTTCGGTGTTACAGAAAACGATTGCAAACACAAAAAAAAAAGAATTTACACACATAATAACACACAAATTTACGTAATTTATCACAGGACCATGTACACTGGCGACTATGATCAAGAACTTCCACTATATACGAATTGAAAAAATAACAAAAAAAAAGCCTCAAAACTGTTAATTCATATATGAGTTACGTACAAACCCTAGTTCAAAAACGTCCAATAAAAAAAAATCATCCAAAACATAAAACTATACAATTTTTCCAAAAGGCATCATACCCAAAATTCAAGTGTGAAGGCCCTCCTTCCAACCCTGCCGAAACTAAAGTAATGGGGGTCACCCTCAATTAGATTAGAACCTTACGCGATCGCCTGCCCATAGTAATGACAGACTTCGAGACATCTAAAGCCACATGTATCACTAGGTACACTAGTACTCTTGGAAGAAAGAACACTAAACAACAAAGATGCAAACAAGCAACATAGAGATTTACATGATTTCCTCAAGATCGATGTATGTCCACAAAAGAAACTCCCACAATACAATCAATCATTGTCTCTGATCAATCGAGGTATATATAACCCCAAGATGAAGTTAGGGTTCAATATTTCCATGTTAAAGTACGAAAATACCCTTAAGGGAAAAAGACAGCCTTTTGGAAAATAAATTTCACCCAGGACACGCTACCCCCCTACAACCCCCCAACCAGCTCAGCGCATAGCTGGGTTGGGGTGTCATGCCTTCATGTACAGCATTCTAGCACCATCAGGCTCCACATAACATAACAAGTACCCCGATTCGTTGACAACTTTAATATAGAGGTCGGGGTGTTCGAGGCCTCAACTTGAGTGAAACACGCATTTGGTTGGGCTCTCAAATCTCAGGCCATGCCCAAAATCCAGCCCAAGGTGGGGATAGATTTGTTCAAGTTAGGCCCCTTTATTCCCACTTTTGGATCAGTGGACCATGCAAGTTAGACAGTTACCCATTAAAGGTCTTGATTGATGCAACTTGTTGCAATCATGGGTGTGAAATGAGTGGATCACCACAATACAATACCTTGGGACACATGTAACACATCCAACCAAAGCAGTATTTCTCAATGTCAAAACTGTATCTCGGGAATGGATGGCTGGTGTGAAAGGTTACGGAATTACCGGTAGATCTATTTTTATTTAATTGATGGGACGTTCCCAACGCCAAAGCTAACATGCACGGTGGTACAATATTAGACACTACTGACCGCATGGTTGTTTGGCCCATTCGTAGGAGGACCTACAGACCAAAGATCAACCTGGATTTTAGTCTTTTTTCATGGGTTGATTTTCAATGGTGGGATTCGAACATTACTTGAACATTCAAATCAAACGGCTAGAAATAACCAATAAGGCTAATTTTTAGTCTGTAGGCCCACCTTTGCTGGGTCCAACATCCATACAAGGACGTTCATGACCGCTCATAATTAAGGGTACAGTAACGCTTTTGGATTCTATTTAAGCAAGTGGACGAACAAGTATTGGAAAGCTCTAGCGAGACTCCTCTGAGCTGTAGTTGCACTCTTTAATTGTCCCAATTCTCACATGGCTGTTGTTCTTCTTCTTCTTCTTCTTCTTTCTTCCTTCCTTCCTCTCTGTGAACCCTTTCACCCTTTTCCACAGCTTTCTTGAACTATGCATCCAATTTGATGACATTGAGAGGCTGTGATCCAACTGTTCCAAGTTCAAGATCGCTGTGGGAAAAGATGGAGGTGTTCGAATGTCGAAGCTTCCACGAAAGACGATTAATGGCGGAGATTCTCGATAGTTTCGATCTTCGCCGTCAAGGTAAATGCTACAGACTTCTGTTTATAAGAAACTAGTCACTCATTGATGAGATCTTGGATGATTTACTAGGATTGTTAGTAGTGTTTCAGGTTGCTTGCTCTATGATCTGGTACCCAAATTGAGAGATGTCAGTCAATGCTTGGTCTCTGGAGATGTTAGATGTTTGCAAAATGACCAAACTTCCCATGAAATTCCAAGGGTAGAATGACAATACTAAAGGGTGATTTTATGGGTTACTTTTGTTATTTCGCAAACATCGAACACCTCTTGAGAGAGGACCATGGTTTAAAAAATGGACATTATAACAAAAATAACGGCCGTTATAACAGTAACACCAGGACCCCCCTTAAATCTGAAAAAAAAAAAATTGAATACCCATTATAATGGAATTAACTATTGGTATTTTTCGATTTTTTTTTTTTTTTTAACCTTATCGAGATTTATTTTGAAAAAATAAGATTAAATATTAATATTAATACTGCCTTTATAATGGTCATAACGGTAACATTAAGGCACCGTTATAATGTTATAACAGATGATTAAAACCTTGAAAAGGATGTTAATCGACGTTTCTTGTCAACAATGGTGACTTGGGGGGGGGGGGGGGGGGGGGGGGATGGGTGTGTGTGCAAAATTTCCCCTATTTTTGGGATTAAATTTTGATTTATTTCTCTAATAAAGTTTCTACCATTTGTCGAAAAAGAGACTGTCCGATAAAATGTCCTGTATAACATGTGTCCTGATTACTTGTTTGGTTAAGAGCGGTTAACCCGGGGTTTGGTTGTTACGTGTCGCTTTCTGGCTGTATTTGCATATTCTAAAGTCTGCAACCATTTCCATACTTGTTTATCCTATCATTAAGGGGGCTGAATGTTTACAGAGCAGTACTGTTGTTGTCATCTTGGGGAGGGAGTGCTTCCTTAGTCGACATGGTTGTGGGATTCTTAGCTCAGTCTAGACCCTAAGGAGGACGTCGTCCTCAGTATGATAATCTATCATCGTAATTTTATTTTTATTTTATTAAACCTTGAGTATCTAGCCTCTTAGAGCACCCGACTAGACTAGTCCCCCCAGGGCACGAAAGTCACCCCTTCCACATGTGCCATAGTGTACTAGGAGAGTTAATATGGACTGAGCCACCCTACTCTTTCCAAGGGGTTGGCCCCAAGGAGAGTTGAACTCAGAACCTCTTACTTTTTGGAGTAGAGTATCATACTTGAACCTTTACTTAAGCCATACTTGGTTTAATGCAAATCAGATGAAATGCACCCACTTGCCACAGTTTTAAGACTACACGTGATTGATTGGGTACGTGCAAATGAGTTGTTGTGCAAGTGGTTGCCAAGCCCTTGCTAACTCTTAAAGAAAATGGATGCAAGCATGTGCAGCCCCAAAACCATGGTAAGTGACTGCAATGTAACTCACCGTATTTGTATTGGAGTGCAAAATGTACGTATCCCAATGCAGCGAACCAAGCTGGGCCTTAGTGTAATTATCTCAGAGTTGAGAAAGATTACGATCTTTATTTTGAAAGTTCACTTGTGAGTCTGTCCATATGCTCACTAAACATTGCATCTCAGTGCTCCATGGACAGAGAGAAGGTCATTGCTGCTGTGCTGATGGAGTAGAGACTGAAACAAATTAGGGTTTTAAAAGAGGGGCAAGACGAAGGAACGGAAGCACTACTGCGTTATTTTTATGATGGTGTGTTGCCTTCCCCAATCTTTTTTTCCTTGGTTCGCCGAATCATTTTTTAACAAAAATGTTATTTTTTTGCTAAATGAAAAATACTCACACAAGAAAGGATGATCTTCATGGTGCTCGAGGATCCGATGATCTCATCACCATGAAGATCATCTCAAAAAAAAAAAAATAATAATAATATATAAATAAATACATATTTCAATATTTGTAGCCCCATGAAAAATGGATTATAAGTTACTGTCCATTTCACCGTTAACTTTAATTGTACTTTTGACAGGGTAAGAAGATGATTGTACTGTGACTATGATCACTATGTACTGAGGAGATCATCCTCACCAATAATTGGCACATAACTCATTTCGAGTAAAACTTCAATCACAAGCTGGTCACAACCCACAATACAAGCCACGTGGCACACTATTAGAGGACGCTGACCGTATGGATGTTTGGCCAGTCCCCCAATGGACCTACAAACCAAAAATCAGCCTGATTAGTGATTTATAACCTTGGATCTTTGCACCCAAATAACGCTCAAATTCCTACGGTTAAAATCAACCCATGAAAATGACTTCAATGGAACGCTTAGAAATCACTAATCAGGCTGATTTTTGATTTGCAGGTCCACTGAGGGACTGGCTAAACATCAATACAGTCAGTGCCCTCTACAACTTTGGCACGTGGCTCGTATTGTGGGTTGTGACAAAAGTTCACTCATTTCCCATGTGGGCCCACAAGGGCGTGTCATTATGCATCATTTTAGGCGTGTTAGAATAGCAGGACCTTATATACTGCAATTCTGATAGATTCTCTGGTCATTTTTTTTTTCGCTTAAATGATCTCCTAGGTAGCTTTTTCAGATGGTTGGCTCCACTCCTAATGACTGGCAACAATAGACCATTATTGCAATTTACTCCATACAGGAATCTAGATGTAGGGATTTTAATGGGCTCACTTCTGATCAGGCCTGGCCCAGAGAACATGTAGCTAGGCCTGATCCTGCCCACCCTATGACTGGCCTAAACAATTAATGCCCAAGTTTGGCCCATATTTCGTAAATCTCCGTTTAAAACCTGACTTTTAAGAAAAAAAACAAAGGGTCGGGCTCCATTACCGCTCTAAATTGACAGGCTCCCAGGGCTCCCAGTTGCAGGACACAATATGAGCAACGTGGCACACTCTTAGAGGACTCTCACCCGTATGGATGTTTGGCCAATCCCTAGGTGGATCTATAAACCTAAAATCAGCCTGATTAGTGATTTCAAACGAAAAAAATACGAAATATTCAATAATTCGAAACAACCCCGTAATTTTAATTTTTTTCAAAAAGTCTCATGAACAAAACTAATTCTTGTTTTAAAAATTAAAGAACATTTTTTATTTATAATATATGTCACCAATTTTTATGTTTTAAAAAATATTTCTAGAAAAAATTAACAGATTCCTACATTTGAAGACCTTCATAAATGAGAAATATTTTTAAAAATTATTAGTGTTGCTTATATCTATATAACACAACGGTTGTCTCCCCCTCTTATAGGCTTCATATATCCAAGGGCCCATATCAACCCTTACATAAAAAAAAATTTAGATTGTTGGATTAGTTTAACAGAAAAATTATTTTCCCACTTATACTCCTCTTATCCGCTTCACAAAGGATGGTCGAGATCTTATTCCCCAAATGGACTATGGATCTCAACCACTCACACCCGATTTTGGGAAATGCTTTGTAGGGGAGTGCTGAGGACACGGGCCACCCACTATACATCTATTTAACAAAACAGAGAAGTCACTTATCACCCCTCTTATCGGCTTCACAAAGCATGGCCGAGATCTTATCACCTCAAATGGATGGTGGATCTAAGCCACTCACACCCGATTTTGGCAAACGCTTTGTCGGAGAGTGACGTGGGCATGGGCCACCTACTAGTCTATATAACAAAACACAGCAGTTGTCTCCCCCTCTTATAGGCTTCATACATCTAAGGGCCCATATCAACCTTAACATAAAATAAAACTTAGACGGTTGAATTAATTTAACATGGAAATTGTCTCCCCACTTATACCCCTCTTATCAGCTTCACAAAGGATGGCTGAGATCTTATCCCCCAAATAGACTATGGATCTCAACCACTCACTCCCGTTTTCAGGAAATGCTTTGTAGGGGAGTGCCGAGGGCACATGCCTATGGATCTATATAACAAAACAGAGAAGTCACTTATCCCCCCCTCTTATCGGCTTCACAAAGGATATGGCCGAGATCTTATCACCCCAAATGGATGGTGGATCTAAGCCACTCACACCCGATTTTGGCAAATGCTTTGTCAGAGAGAGCCGTGGGCATGGGTCACCTACTAGTTACTTACATTTAAAGTAAATATCATATAGTTTCGGTTCTATTATACTTAGGGCGTGTTTGATTGCCAAGTGAGAAAATTGCATTTTCCTTGGGAAAACACAATTGTCCATTGTTAGAGAGCCATTTTAAATCTGTATAATCTTCCCTACCAAGCCATTTAAATTTGGATAATTTTCCCTACTACGCCCGGAATTCATTTCCCATTCAGATAGGTGAGAATTCATTTTCACCTAAAAATAAGCCTTTATTTACTAGCATGATTGAAATTATGTGTTTCAGTTGCAATCAATCAGCCATTTAAGGCACTTCCCAGATGTATTTTCCTGGGAAAAGTTTCTATGCAATCAAACACGCCCTTAGGTGTTTGATTGCACCGAAAATTTTCCCGAGAAAATACATTTGGTAAATTCCTTAAATGGCTGATTGATTGCAACTCAAAACACATATTTCAATCATGTGAGAAAATAAAGCCGTACTTTTGGGAGGAAATGAATTCTCCCCTATTTAGATGGGAAATGAATTCTGACCTTAGTAGGAAACATTATCCAAATTTAAATAGCCTTGTAGCAAAAATTATATAGATTTAGGGCCTGTTTGGTAACGCACCGTGGCAGGAAAATAAAATATTTACGCGCACTAATATTTGCCCGGGTGCATTTGGCAGCCACTTGCCCTCGGCGAATATTTAGCCGGGCCCATATATTTGCCCTCCGCGGCGGGAAAACATTTGATCACCTCCCCCCCTGTGTAAATATTTTCACGCCAATTATGCCTTGGTGAGAAAATTTTATTTTCTCGCCAGAAAATTACTATTTTCAATAAAAATTAGTTTTTTAATATATAAAAAAGATAAAAATGAATTTTTTTTTATCCTTTGACATAATATGTGGTTCCCGCACTCGCCCAATCTATTTTTGACTTACTTTGATATGTGGGACCCACTCAAATTGAAAGAAAATGAAGTAAGCTGAAGCGAGCTAGCTCATACACGTACCAAACATTGTTAAATATTGATATGAGCAAATATTTAGCCAAGATAATATTCGCCTAGCTAAATATTCGCCTGGCTAAATATTCGCCGTCGGAATTCTTTTTCTCACATACCAAACAAAAATGGCTATCTAACAATGGACAGTTGTGCCTTCCCAAGGAAAATGCAATTTTCCCAATTGGGAATCAAACACGCCCTTATATTACCATCCAATCTACATTATGGGCAAATGCACATGTATGTATGTGTTTTTTTTTTTTTTAATATGTAATTTTGGACTAAAGAGGTATTAAACCCGAAGTCTTCACGAATCGATCTTTTGACGTTCTTGTCTTTCTGACCGCTTTTTTGACTCCTTTTTTCGCCAAACCATTTTAAACTCCGTCACTTCACGGTTTGCTAACTATGTCAGGCCATTAGATTTGGGCTGGGTCTAAGGTTACTTTTATGAAAAATTATGTCAAACCCAGCTAATTTGTTTGGTGGGCCTTAATCTTCAGCCAATCCTGAGATGGTTGGCCTAAATTAAGCCCAAGATCGACTACATAGTGGTCCGGGTCCGGAGCCCATGGGTCGTCTGGCCCATCCTTGGAAGACGGTTAGGTGAAATGCAAGCCTTGGAAGTTAGAAAGTTAGAACTCGAGAGTGACGACAGAAATTAGAATTTTCGTTTCGAATCGAACCAGGCGTGGACTCTAAGGAACATGAATGCGGTTGGGTGACGAGGACACTACGGCTCCATCTTGCCAGGTCCCTCTCTTCGCATTTTAACATGCGCCGCTCGTCTCCGCCCCAAACGTGTTGGTCGTCTTAGACTGACAGAAGAGAATGAAATTGTACGGACACTAAATCTCTCTCTCTCTATATTCGATTTCTCTTGTCTGGTTTCTCCGATCGGATCAACGAAACCCTAGTTCTCTGTTCCTGGATTTTGCCTCAATTTTGGGAGATCAAACGATTGAACGATCGAAAACGATGCAGAAGCGGAGCCCTCCGAAGTATCGACACGATGGGACTTCGCCTCTGCCTGTTGGGATGGATTGGAGCCCTCCGCCCAAGAAATGGGTAATCTTTCGCCTCTGATCTTTATATAATTCTCAATTGGAGTTCTAATTTGAACGGATTGATTTCGTTTATTGTGATTATTTGATCATATGTTTTATCGATTCAAATTCTGAATGTGTGGGCGTTGAGATTTTTCTCGAAATTTAAATTTCTCAACTCTTGTAAATGGATGATTTTGATTGGTTTCGAGTACCATGGCATTGCCAGTTGTATAATTCAGGTTTTCGAGCTCAGGCGGTCTGGTTTTTGAAGCTAAACCTTTTGTTTCCTACGCCCTAGCGATGCAATGACTTCTTTTAAAGTAATTCATTCAGTTTTTGAATCAAAACACTTCTTTCCCTCCGTTATGTCATTCACCTTTGAATGTTTCTCATAATTATTTATCGACAGTAAAAAATTTAATGAACACTGATTAGAAATAGCTTCAATGGTATTCCTTGTAATTCATGAAATAGCTTCAAAAGCGGTGGGATTTCTTACATTAAATCTTCTGCATTAGACACCGAATGAACCATAAATACACGACTGTTAAGAAAAGATGAAATGTAAAAGGTACTACTCTGTATTTTGTTTTTAACTCTTTAGTATTGGACATAGGCTTGCATAAATGGTAAATGGTACCTCATACATGAATTATTATTATTATTATTTTTTAAGTAGTTTTAACAAGGTAATGTATAATATATTAAAAGAAAGAAGGAGAATACAAGAGATTTGGGAGAGAGTTCCCCAAACACGGGGTATTTCTATTTACTCCATTCTCTCACTGAAGTGATTGCACTAAAAAATTGAAGAACTGTTCCATTTTAGTACCTTTTCAACTGTGACTTGGCCGTATATGCATGCGAAAGAACCTGGTATACTTGAGATGGAGGGTATCAATCATTCTTTAAACCGATATAACTGAAAGGATTTCAAACTCAAAATCTGCAGATGCTTATCGTTATGAGAGTTTTCCCAGTCTTCTAGTTTTCTCCAACTTGGTTTCCTTTGGCTCACATATTAATTGCATATAGTACGACTTCCATTTGTTGATATCAAGACTTAATACCTTCCGTGGTCTGTTTTTCACGATAATGTTGAATGTCTCAATTTCTATTCTTAACGATTTGGAATTAGGCAGTGTTGTATTCTGTTGTTCTCACACACACAAACAGCTTAATTGCTTCTGTAATCTTTGAATTGAGGTAACTTCATTAGACTTAAGGTTTCCTTCTTTCATAAAATTCTTCCATATTTTTTTCATATAGGATGGAAGAGACACTGTTTGGCCACATGATCCTCACACAGGATGGAGTTATTGCGTTACCATTCCCTCTTGGATCATCCTACCCAAATCAAGAGATTTAGAGGGAGTAGTGGTGAGAATTGTTGTTTACCTTTTCAAATTGAATGCATCTTCATCCCTTAGCAATGGAAAGTGTAATATTAGGGGTTGTTTCCATAACATTAGTTACTGTTTGACATGATAACATTTCAAATGCACTTCCAATTGAATTGAATTTTCATGTTATATTTTGTTTCAAGACCCCTGGATACGGATACGGTATGCACTCCATTGATGCATATCAACAGAAACTCAAAACCATGTTGTTCAATAGACCATTATTGTTAGATTTTCATGATAGTCCACTTGAACTGAGAAAACGAATTTACATCACATCTTTCACTGGTCAATGGATTTGGGATCTAGGAATGAAAGAAAGAAGTCCATCGTAATTATGTGACTTTTATTTGTTCTTTTCTTGTGTGTTTTGTTTTAGCAATCATTTCTCTTTCTGTCTGTTTCTTGGTCTCTCTCTTTTTCTCCCAGTTTCATGATATTTTGTGAGAAAATAAAAAAAAAATTGTTTTCTTGTGACACATCTAATTTCTCATAGCAAACAAAAATTCTTTATTTTTTGTCCTTTGAAATCTCAGAAAATGCTGTGCAATTTTGAAAATACTGGATATATTTGGTGGCAATCACACGTGTTGCCGACTTTTTCCCATTTTGTATATGCATTGGGTGTGCACAAGTTTCTGGTGATACTGTTGTTACCTGCTTCAGGCATTTTCTGTTTAACATCCTTAAGGGACAGTTTTACAGGGTTCAAGTTGGTATACAATCACCAGAAGGGGTTAGTACTGCACGGGGAGTACTACGAAGATTCAGTGATTTCATGAAGCTTCTTACTGAAGTAAGGATATGGATTTTTCTCTGTCTTTTGGTACTAAGAGGAATTTCATTTTTATTTTGTTTATAGGAAAAAAACTATTGATCATTCCAAGGATTTAGTTGTTCTCTGAATCTACTGCTTCAACAAACCTTATTTTTATCCCCATTTTGGTTAAAGTGGTATCAGGACATCCTCATTTACTTCTCTGACTATCTTTTGTAGCTCAAAAGGGTATTTCCTAAGAAAAATCTTCCCCCAGCCCCGTCAAAGCATATTTTGAGAATAAATTCCAGCAGGTCACTGCCGGAAGAGGTAGGTACCATACTTGGTATCTTTCTAGTTTGCTGCTTTTGGTAAATTTTTGATACATGGATCTATTGGATGCAGTTTTCCTTTGGATGTATAATTGAAATTGAGAAACAATTTCTGTTTGACTTCACCAGTTCGCCCTTTATAATCGGTTTTGATATTAATCCTTTTTCTTTCTTTTTATACAAAATTAGCAAGAGAATTCGCTATATATAAAGAAGAGATGTGCACAAAATTAGTTTGGATAGTAATCGTGTTTTAATAAATAATCAATCAGCAAAGCCTTATACCAACTATTTTGGGACTGCTACACAAATCTGTTCTGTCTTTTCATTCTATCTAGGGCTATATCTCTGTTAAAGCATGCTTTCTTCAAATATTTTCTCACAACCTTGATACATTATCTTTTTCGCCCTTCCCCCCTATCCTCTTAGAGCCTTCAATCACTAGAGCACAGTTCTCAGCGGTGCCGTTAATGGTCTTCATTGCACATATCCAAACCATCTCAGTTGACTCTCCTCAACTTTATCACCCTATTAAGGCTACTCCTAGGTTCCCTTAGATGCACTCATCGCTAATTTTGTCTTTCATAGTTTTGCCACTCACCTATATTAACATCATTATCTCCGAACACTAATGTCATATACATGATACATCTCAGCAAGTTCGTTATAACAAGTGTGAAACTATATTTTCTTGAAGATGTTATAACTTTAAGTCTTACATGAGATCTATGTCTAGCTTCATCTTCATTAAGAGCACTCTTGTAAATCTTCTAGTTTATCATATGTCTTTTTTTAAGATCCCAGTATCGGTTGCAAATTGATTGGAAAAATTCAAAGGGATTTTTTGTGAAATGGTAGAGGTAGTAAGAAGAACATCAGTTAATAAATTGGAAACTCGTGTGTGGGCCAAAGAAGTTGGGTGGTTCGGTATAAAAAGCTCGAGGAACATGAACAAAAGCAGTTTTTGATAACTGGCTATGGCGATTTAAAAGGGAGCGAGGTCCCTATGGCATAATTGGATCTCTAACGGATATGGTTCAAGGAACCGACATTAGGATGAGAAGCGAACTTATCCTACGTAGTAGGAATTTGAAGAGGCATCGTGATAAGTTTTGATGATTTTAGAAAATGTGTGAGATTCAAAGTTGGAAATTGGTAAAGTATAAGATTTTTTTTTTGATAAGATGAGATTAGAAAAGGGCAAAGGCCCAAAAACAAGGAACACCAGGGATCACAAGACGAGATACCCGGAACGCAAACAAAAAGACAATCAAGAAAGGGGAGAGTCAAGCATAATCTCTTCCCATCTAAACACAAAAGCGTCAAAACAACACCCTCGAAACTCCGGCAATGTAGAGGACCATAGATACAAAGTGGCTGTAATTCTCAAGATGACCTTAGGGATGTCTTCCTCCGCCCTTTCGAAGATGCGTTGGTTCCTCTCTTTCCAAATGTCCCACATAACTGTAAAGGGGAGGATATGGCAAAGAAGCCTTCTTCTACTAGAAAACACTAACAGATCAATGGAGTCAAAAAAAGAGATAACCAAGCAAGTCAAATGGAGTAAGTGAAAGGGCAATGAATCAACAGATGATCCACGGTCTCGCCATTTGATCTGCACAAGGGGCACCTATTGGGGATCATCATCCCCCTCCTATTCAGGTGATCCACCGTCAAGATCTTATCCATAATAGCTGTCCAAATGAAGAACATCACCTTCATCGGGATGGGAGCCCTCCACACCCTAGAAACTAGAAAAGACCTCTGACCCGAGCTACTGAGGTTGTGAAAAAAAGAATTGACTGAGAACAAACCATTGCTATCCCATTTCCAAACTCTCTGATCAGTCTCTCTCAAAAGAGAAGGTACATCACCAATCCTAGATTTTGGGAAGATGAATGGTGTGGCATTAGGAAACGCACAAGGAAAGTTTGTGAAGCATGTTCAAAGATTTATAGATTAGTTCCCGTTAAAAACTTGATTGTGGACCATTATTTTGAGAGAAGGAACAAGAAAATGGTGTGGTACCAGTTCCTTAGAAGAAACATGCTGGATAATGAAACAGAATAATCCGTGACCCTTCTGAGTCACCTTGAAGAAATCTTTTAGCCATTGGTGGTGGAAGATAGAAGCATTTGAAAGTAGGAACCAAAAGGGATTTATGCCGTCTCTTTTTATAATATTCTATTTGGATTTTCCGAAGATAGCTCTCCTATTATGAAGATTTGGGGAAACTAGTTTCTTCCAGGGTCTACGCATGCACTTGGGCAGCCGCTTTGGTAAAAAATTCTTATCATGGACCATCTTATAATTTAAAAATTGAATACATTTCATTTTGTATAAATCCTTCAAATGTTTGAAGCAAGAAGGGGATGTAATTACTTGTTTATTCACTACAAAGTGGCTGGAGAGGTTGGAGCTTCTTCTTGAAATCTTTCAAGATGGTATTAGTCTATGTTGCATTGATATATGGGTACGGGCATCAAAGGCCGACACTGGTGCTGAGTGTCTTACTTGGCGAACATTGAAAAATAGGATTCGTGGACTCGGCAATATACCTCAAATTAATGTGAAATAAAATAAATTTGTTTATATAATAACAAGGAAATAAATTTCGGTTTCGAGGTTTATTTCGACCAACCCGGAAATGGAAATATTTCGTCCAGTGTGGAAATAATACATTTTCGTGGAAATGATGGAAATAATGCGGAAATGATGGAAATATTATAGAAATGTTTGTGGAAAGTATGGGAAATGATAAAAACAAGCCTAAAAACACTCATAAAGTATCAAACCATAATATGCAACCATATGTAGTGTGGAATTGAATAACCATAACGGTCTATAATGGATTGGTCTTCTATATATATATATATGGAAATGGGTTAAATGATCAAATATGAGATTTGTGGTGCTCAAATGGGATATTTCCTACCTTCGATCGAAATGTTTCTATTGATGTCGAAACATTTCGATTTAAATAATACATATTTACACCATCAATTAACCGAAATTTACTGTTAACACGAAATATTTCGACATGTATGGAAACATTTCGTGCATGTATTATTTCCTGTTGGTAACCTAGAAAATGGAAATATTTCGTTAATTTCGGGAAATTTATTTCCTTGTATAATAATAAGGATAATAGTGGATAATGCGATAGGATATCTTTTGATTTGTATCATATACTTATGACAAGAGAATACATACATGTAATGTTATAGTAGTTGCATATAAAACTTCAATTGACAAGTTATAACTCATAACCTGTTGCAAATGTTAATTAGTATCTTGCAAGTAAGGAAATAAAAAACAAAACAGAATTTAGAAATGTTGCGCACCAGAATCCATATAGTGTCGGACTCCAACATGTCTCCTACACATGTAATTTGCCCTAGGACAACCAAAGGGTGAGGTGATAGTCTTTGGAGACTACCAATACCGTTGATCACCTTTGTGAATTGGCTCATGGTTAGGCAATTCTTAGGGATGCAAATAATAATGCGAATGTCCTAAAAGTGGATTAAATTGAATATATAGAACTCTATTCCTTAAATGCTGTTAAAATGTTTTCTTTGATCCACAATTTTATAGTTACTAACCAAAAAACCAATGTTATGTCCTATTAATGCTCCATCTAGCTTAGTGCATCTACATGCTTTATAGCCCATCTTACAGCAAAAATTATACGCAAACAGTGATGGCTGAAATATGATAAGAAAGCGAAGTTTTATGGGCTGTCACCCTATTAGGTAAAATAACAGGATCTTGTGCTTGCATAGGGATGCAAATAATATCTCTGGCTTAAGGAATAGACTATTATTTTTCTCGTGCCATTAGGGATGCAAATAACATTGTGGATTCCCTAGCTAAAAGTGGTGTAAATAGATTTTTGGTATACACCGAATTCTATTTGTTAATGATGTAAAATGTCTTTCTTTGATACAAATTTTAACAGTTCATTAATATAAAAAAAAAAAAAAAGTAATTTTATGTCCTATTAATTCTCCACCTAACTTTGTGCATGTGCATCTGCATGATTGTATAGCCCATCTTACAACAAAAAGTACACCAAAACAGTGGTATATGATAAGAAAGAGGAAGCTTAAAGGGCTGTCTTCCAATGTGTAAAATATCAGGTGCTTATGCTTGCCTAATGGCATGGTAGAACTTTTTTATTGATTTAATGATAACGTCCCTATCATCTCAGCACCTATCCCTGCTCCCATACTTGCTAAAAATAGCTCCAAATCCATCCCTCTCAGTGCCGAACCTTCATAACTACTTTTCCCAAAAGAGCCTTTTCTTGATCCTAAGACTTCTAATACCGTCGAGGTTTAAAATCTCAGTCTCATTCAGAGTCTCGGTTAGCTAATGGAACGAGACGTCATGACCGAGATGGAACTAGACAATAGGAAGGAAATAATACGTCTTGGTAATATAACAATTTTCGTAATTAATCTAAAAGTTTGTTCTTTATCTCATATGTGTTAGAAAAGACATATACCATAAAAAACAAAATTTAAACCATTTTTAATACTTAAATTAGGGTTTTGTACACGACAATATATACCCTATATGACATCTTGGTACCTTACCGCAACGAGATGTCTAAGCTGAGACCATCCTAGACGGTACGATACTTTGAACTGTCCCTAAAAGTGCTTGAATGCATGTTGCTTCTACATGAGAGCTGTAAGTATAAAATGAGCTTCAAGAGAGCCTGATGGTGGGTTTTTTTCCAATCTGAACAGGGCACCGATCCTTAGTAATCCAGGTCATTTGGTATCACTTATTCATTAAAACTGAGTTGATCTTTGGAGTGAAGGTTATTGGAAGAATATTATCACTTGTTTGATCTATAATCAATATTTTCGATTTGCTCCAAGTATCAGACAAGTAGTGGAAGCAGCTAGAGTAACTCCACCATTATTGAGCTTTTAGCATTACATTCCCAGTCCCAAGCCCGAATGAAGAAGGGTTGTTGGCTGTCAGTATTTCAAGAATGCTGATTAGTTAATGACAGCATCAGTGAGAAAAAAATGTGCTAGTTGAAGGCTTTAAAAGGGTGAGGGGAAGGCCGAAAAGGACATGGATTGAGGTAGTGAGAAAAGATTTGAAGAAAAATGCATTGACAGAAGATATGGCTCTTGATAGAATTGAATAAGGGAACAGGATTTGTGTTGCCCCCCCCCCCCAAATAGTTTTGATAAGGCTTTAATAATGATGCCAATGGTGATGATCGAAAACAGCTGGAATGAAACTCTCTCTCATACAATGAAAAGAGTGCCATATTGCTGATAGGTTAGCAAATAAGGGTGATTTGGGATCTTTTCAAACTCAATTTTTCTTCTCTTGGAGGTCTAATATTTGTCTTTAAAATTTGATATGGTGGAAACTCTATGTTCCTGTTTCTTTGCTACAAGAGTACCGTACATGTTTGTGAACTGCTTTTGAAAAAAGCCAAATTATTTGTAACCTTTATTTAGAAACAGGGAATTAGCTATCTGCTATCTGTATGGGTGATTAATCTTCTCAAAATGGTTAGTTTTGTTGCAGAGAAGGTGTTCTTTGGAGGAATGGATGGGAAAGCTACTCTCTGATATTGATTTATCTAGAAGTGTGCCAGTGGGATCCTTTCTTGAGCTAGAAGCTGCTGCTAGGGCTTGTAGGTGTTCTCTTCATGCATCAGTTTGTTCTTGGAAAAAAACTGTGTCAAAATTTCACTTATTAAGGAGGATATATATTTGATTAAAGCAACTGGCAATGATATCCAAGAATTTTGACTAATTGTTCTTCTACAGAAATACTATCTGAAAAATTATGTACATCATATATAATATATAATAATATAAGTGTATTGATAATTTTGTTTCTTATTCTTTTCAGCATTTCATGATGTGAATCAGCACACTTTAGAAGCAACTTCTTCTGGTAACGGCATGGTTACTTCACTTCATTTCAAACCAAGCTTAGGTGTTTCTTTGGGTGCTGGTGATTCATCAATCACATCTGATTATGGTAGTGATAATGCGTATGAGACATCTGAGGTTGGAACATCAGAGCAAGGAAGAGATAACTGCTCTGAAAATGGTATGGAGGATCTATTATTGGGTCAAGACTTGGCAACTCCAGTAGAAACACTCGTAAGCGGCATATCTAATAGTGATAATGGTCTATTTATGGGAGACTCTATTCCAGAGCAGCTAGAAGGGTTTTCTAGGAATAAAATGAATGACAGAAAAGAAAGCGATGTTAGAGGGAGGGATACATTTAATGGGAATGCTTCGAAGGTTGCATCTCTTTCTAGGGATAGGAGGGAGCTTTTGTCTGAGCCAGAGTATGCTAAGCTAGCTGGTCATGCTCGAAAGCTCTCTACGGGGAGTGTTGGAAGTGACATAAGTTCCATAAGAGGCAGTGAAGTATCAAATACTGGGGTCGCTAATTCACTTGGTGATGGCTCCCTTGACTTTGGTGGAGGTGCCGAAACTCCAACTACCATGGAAATTCTTGGCAGCACAGATTTACAGTTTCCAAGTGATGTACATGTGGTTCTTCCATTGGATCAGCGCCATAAATTGAACAGGGCTCTTATGACCATGCAGCGGAAATTAGCCACAGCAAAAACGGACATGGAAGATCTTGTAGCAAGATTAAATCAAGAAATAGCTGTGAAAGAATACCTTACAACAAAGGTATGCCCCTATACATTAATTGTACATCCCCATTATATATATTTTCTGAATTTTTTTTATAGGCATATGTATTTTCTGAATTGATTAGATGTTGAACTGTCATCAAATTTTATATCCACTATTGATAAAAAAAAATAGTAATCTTCTAAATGCCATCTATATTGAGTATTGAGTCTTTCTAGTTTTGCAGAATTCTTTTATAATGAAAATGGAGTAGTATTTGATATGCTCATGTCTGGATTATCTGTACCTAAGACATTTACATCACTTAAGACCCTAGTCTTGTTAGGTTGTTAGACAAATATTGCCATCTTAGGTTGTTGTACCATACAGTTATTGCAAAACCATCATCATCATCATAAGCCTTTTCCCGATGGTATGGGTCGGTTGCACGAACATGTTCCTCCATTCAATCTTGTCTAAAGCCGTCTCTTCCGTTAAGGCAAGTTTCTTAAAATTATTATATTCTTATTTTATTCATTATTCACTGTGTCAGGTTTTGTAAACACGTTTTTATACACATATACGTTTGGTACTTCTAAATTATTTCTTTGCTGGGATAAGATTCTGAATTTTATAAGAAGAGTATGAAAAACAAAGAAAGCAAGAAGGACACAGGGTAAGTGAATCTTTGCTTAGTGAAGGTCTTGAAGTTCCTTTCTTTGCCAATAAAACAATCACCTCATTATAATTACTTGTAAGCCCAAGCTCTGACCATTATCATGAAATCCACCTGATGCAATTATATTGGTGTAAGGACTTGAATATCATGAGATGTATGCTGATGGGTCTCAATAGTTGATTGGATATGCTGTGTAGACAAAGAAGCCTGAATATTATGCAGCCAATGTTGACTATTGAGTAACATATATTATGCTTGATATGTTAGATCTTTATCTGTAGATCAATTAGCATTGATCAGTAATTGAGTTCTATTGCTGTATGGGTCTGTGAATGACAACATTGCTTCTATGGACAGTTATTCACGACAAAATACTTACTGTTAGTAGGAAGTGGGCTATTCCTAATTGATGCGTCCAGTGTAAGTCTAGTGGCAAGATGGTTGATCACTTGTTCATCCATTGTCGCTTCTCTATGGAAGTGTGTGTATTGTTTTACTTGTTCAGAATCTGTTAGACAATGCCCAAGCGTGCCTCTCAGTTGTTTCTTGGTTGGTATTTGGATGCCTTCTCCATCCACAACCATATCCTGTGGAGCCTTATCCCCCTTTGCAGTTAGCTGGGTGATTTGGAAAGAACATAAGGCATATTTTGAACTTAAGGAGGAAGAGTTAGAAGCCTTTGAGGATGAAGGCTTATCCCCTTCTGAGGATTAAGGCTTTGTTATTATATTGGTCGTCTTTGATGATAGATTTCAGAGGTCTTTGCTTTAAATATTGTGTTTAGATGGGAAAGGATAGCTTTTGAGTTGGAGTAGTTGTATTTCCTTTTGAGTTCTAGTGAGTCTTTCTCTCACTCGCTTTCTTTCTTTTTTTCCTGGCTGTACAGTGGAATTTTTTACCCTTTCCATTTAATATATCCACTTATTTAGAATGACTACATTGATGTGAGAGTGGGGTGCTGAATGCATTGCTAGTGTTTGATCCTTTACAGATTCCTTGCAACTTAACTGAAGGAATTTTCTACCAATCAGGTTTCTGCGATAACTAACTCTATGACCGATATGCCGCTCCTCAAGCAAGGAGTGCCACGCACGAGCGGAGTGAATGAACATAAATTCCAAATCCCAATGAATCTCCTTCGACCCTTATCTCCTCATCTTCCTATTTATAAGCCACAGCCGTATCGAGACTCACTTGTTATGGAATCAACCGCAACACTGGACCGCACCTCAAAAAACACCTACCTGAACCAACCATAAATCCACCTGACTGGCGATGGAAACTAAATAAAGTTTCTACTACTTATATGTATACACTTCTATGATAAATATATTTTCATGTTAATATTCATCATTTTATGAACCTGAATTATTTATGATGATCACATCTACCCAGGTTAAGGATTTGGAAGTGGAACTTGAAACTACTAAACAGAAAAGCAAAGAAAATCTTCAGCAAGCCATCTTCATTGAAAGAGAAAGATTTACCCAAATGCAGTGGGATATGGAGGAACTTCGAAGGAAGTCTTTGGAGATGGAGTTGAAGCTCAAATCTGAACAGGTCTTTTTATATATTCTTGTCAACCTTCTCATTAGCCTTTCTCTTGAATCAATTACAATGCTGATTCCGTGAATGATTGTGATATTATTTCAGGAGGAGCACCATACAGAATCAACAACAATATCATCCATTCAGGAGAAGGAATTGTTGGTCCAGGAGTTGGATTTAACAAGAGAAAAACTTGTGAAACTGCAGAAGCTTTATGAAGAGCTGGATGTGAAATCAAGAGCAGATATTAAAGTTCTAGTTAAAGAAGTAAAATCTCTCAGAAATTCTCAAACAGAATTGAAGCAGGAGCTTGGTCGATTGTTGAAGGAAAAATCTGAAATAGAGGTAGTTGCTAACTCCATCAAAGCACATATTCAGTTCCGTTTCCTAGACAAGAATTGGTATTATTGAGCATGCTAATTCACACAACTCATCGACACGGTATTTTTAGGGCTTTTATGCAGTGTTGACACATATTGATACACATGTGGACACGTCTCGACACACATCTTGACACCTAAGTAGTTTTACCCTTTATTTTTATGTTTTTATTAAAAAGATGTTTCCAAAAGAGGGCTGTTGTGTTCCATCAATTGAAATAAAGAGACTGATTGATGGAAGAAGGATAAGAAGGAAAGAAAGGGAAGAAGGAGAAGAAGAGAAGAAAGAGAGGAAGGGAGTTTGTATGTCTCCACACTCTCTTCCCAGTGTTATTTTACCTCATTATATTTTAGGATGGACGATTATGCCCTTATATAGCACACAACTCACACAATAAACTAATGATAGGATAAATGACCATTCTACCTTCACAATACTCCCTCAAGTTGGTGCCTAGATGTCAACCATGCCCAACTTGCTCGAACACTTGTGCAACTAATTACTACTAACTCCCTTTTAAGAACATCAGATAGTTGGTCTTCAGTCTTTATGAATGGAGTATGGACTTCGCCCAAGATCACCCTCTTTCTAATAAAGTGTCGGTGAACTTTAATAGGTTTTGTCTTGTCAGTTGTCATGTTGAATTGGATTGTAGGCAATACTTATTGCCGCATTGTTATTACAATATAAGCTCATCAAGCTAGTAATTGGGAACTGAAGTTCATTAACCAGGATTTTTAACCGCAACATCTCACATAAACCATGGGACGTAGACCTAAACTCGACCTCTGCACTAAAGCGAGCTACCACAAGTTGTTTCTTGCTTCTCCATGTTACTAGGTTGCCCCAAACTAAAGTGCAGTACTCTTAAGTAGAGCTCTTGTCATCTTTGGAACCTACCCAATCTGCATCAGTATAGGCTTCCACTTTCAAACGTCCATTCTTCTTAAACAGAAGTCCCCTACCAAGTAAGGATTTGAAATACCTCAAAATTCTATATGCTGCCTCAAGATGAGTGGTTCTAGGAGTGTGCATGTATTGACTTATCACACTAACATCATATGCAATGTCTAGTCTCGTAAGGGAAATGAATCCGCCTCCCAACCAATCTCTGAAAACTCTAATGTCTTGAAGTAACTCACCACTCACACCATTCAACTTCTGATTTTGTTCTATAGGAGTGTCCATAGGTTTGGCTCTTAAATTTTAGTCTCCTGTGAGAGATGAAGATTCCTTCACAACACCGAGCCACCTCAATACCAAGAAGTACCTCAAGGTTCGAGATCCTTAATCTCAACTCACAAGCCAGATATTTCTTCAATCTGACAACTTGTTCTTTGTTATTCCCTGTTACAATAATATCATCCACAAACAATCAGGGTTGTAGTGCGCTTGTGATGTTTGATAAACAAAGTCTGGTCTGCCTGGCTCTGGTTATAACCCAAGCGCTCTTCACTGCACCAATAAGCCTTTCAAACCAGGCCCTAAGAGATTGTTTTAGTCCATACAATGACTTTTTCAACATGCACACCTTGTTTTCATCTTCTACTAGTAAGAAACCCGATAGAGGATACATATACACTTCTTTCAGATCATCGTGAAGGAATGTATTTCTTACATCCAATTGATCTAGAGGCCTTGACTGATTTGCAGCAAGGGAAACGATCACTCTTATGGAATTCAATTTTGTTACTGGTGCAAATGTCTCATATATCTGGGAGTATCTTTTGGCCTTTGGCCACCAGTCTGGCCTTATACCTCTCTACTGACTCATCTACTTTGTATTTCACGTATACACCTATTGACACCCCACAAGTTTCTTTTCTCTAGGTAGATCAACTAGTTCCCATGTGTCATTATTTTCCAAGGCCCCCTTCTCTTTAACCATTGGTTCCCTCCACTTTGGATTTTTCAAAGCCTCTTCCATAGAGGAAGGAGTAGAAATAGAGGACACCAAAGTAACAAATGATTTATTAGATGTAGACAGAGAATTATAGGACACAAAGTTACTAATGGGATGTTAGGTACAAGCCCTCTTTCCCTTCCTTAGAGCAATTGGAAAGTCAAAGACAAGGACACCAATCGGAGTAGGAACATCAGTAGCAGAATCAACACTAGTAAGGATAGATGGAGGAGGCAATACACAAGGATCTGAAAGATTACCTAGATCCAAGGATCCAAGTTGACATGGATCAGCTTTAGCTTTCCCTCTTGTGCTATAGATTTTAGGCTCTCGTTATTCACTAGCACCACTATCATGCATAGTAGTGGACCTGTCAAACTTGGACATATTCAAAAGTGTAGGTGGTGGTGAAATGGCAGGTAAGGAACTGAAGACGGCCGCCTCTCTTCACTATTACTCCCCCCCTGAAGAGAGGTAGGCCTATCAACGAGAAAGAAAGGAGTGGTCTCATGAAAAGTCACATCCATAGAGACAAATATTTTCCTATAGGAGGGATGATAGCATTTATACCCTTTTTGAGAGGAAGGATATACAAGAAAATGCATTTGAGAACCTTGGGGTCTAATTTAGTACTATTTGGACTCAGAACATGAACAAAGCAGACGCAACCAAATATTTAAGGGGGAACCAAAAAAAGGAACGATCTGATTTCTGCAATTGAATTGATTTTTGAAATTCAAAGAACGAGAAGGCATGCAATTAATAAGATGTGCAGTAGTAAAAACAACTTCAAACCAAAAAGATTTAGGAACATTAGCACCAAGAAGATACCAAATGTAAACAACTAGAATGATAAAAAAGTTACCCACAAAACACAACCAACAAATAAGTCAAAACTGTTTTTTGCCCTAATTTCAATTGACTAACCAAAAACCTATCAAAACATGCTCGAACAATTGGCAAAAAACACCACAAATACCAGAAAAATATTTTTTCACGTGGTAGTGATTTCAGACCTTATGGTTCCTGATGCCCATATGGCTGTTAACGTTATCCATATGACCTGATGACGTCAACTCTTCCTCGAGGTCTCTCTAGGTTCTTTTAATATTTTACAAAGAGGCTCTGATACAAAGTTGAAATGAAGAGATTGATTGATGGAAGAAGAAGGAGAAGAAGAAGAAGAAGAAAGGGAAGGAGAAGAAAAGAGGAAAGAGAGGAAGGGAGTTCTTATGCTTCCACACTCTCCTCCCAGTGTTATTTTACTTCATTATATTTTGGGATGGGCAATTATGCCCTTACATAGCACACAACTCACACAATAAGCTAATGATAGGATAAAGGACCGTTCTACTCTTACAACACCATCCTCCATACACTATTAAGTTGTTAAACATACTTGTAGACTTGTAGTTGCTATAAGTCTTCTCTCTTATAAATCTATGTATCAAGTTATTGGATAGCTCTTTGATGTATAAAGTTGTTTTCTTCTTCTTGTAATTCTTTTATCATTTTTATTAAAAAAACATCTGATTTGAATATATGTAAAATATTATAATACATGTGTATAGATGTGTTTGCATAGATATAGATCATTTATCAAAGATGTACACATATTATAATACATCTTCTCAAAGACAGTTTGAAACTTCGTATCTATGTTAGACGAGAACGCATTTGTCAGTATCATTGATACATACATAACATTCTTTCCTTGATTCTGGGATATGGTAAGCCAACGGAATTGTTAATATGGTAACAAGCTAGTTTTACTTTCGTTCATCTAAATTATCAATTGGTTTCTGATACTTTTTCCTAAAATATTTTGGGTAACATAGATATAGATCATTTATCTCTCACTAGGCCCCTGGGCTCTTAGATTGTTTCTGTTTATTTATTTTATTCTTTTGATAGGTAAAGATATATGAGTATATATTAAAGAACCGAAAAAGGGGGAACTATACCCCTATTTACAAGTAAATTATACAAAAAGGGGCTTAGCCAAAGACATTGATAGAGAGATTAATTATAACTAATAGATCTCCAGTTAGAATAGAGGTCCCCAATAGGTACACCCTGAAAATCTTTATTAATATGAATCCAAAAGGAAGGCGATGCCCTAGCCTTGTCATAAACTGACTCAATTGATCCATATTTGTCTTCAAATATTTTGCGCTCACTCTCCTCCCAAACTATCAAAAAAACAGCAAGAGGGCATTTTCCAATGCATACAGCCTGTAGAAGTGAAAGCCTTAACAAACGATCCACAATGCCTACCTCTATATCTATCTGTGAGATGTGTGAATTTTTCAAAACTCCATGGACATGCAGAAGAGAAATGCTATCCCTACTCAGACCAAGACATAACTTTTGTCAAAAGTTTATTGTGATATTTTTGTTAAAATAACAATTAAGGTGGAGTAGGGTCATGAACAATGAATCTCTTTATGATAAACAGATTGCAAGTCCGTTATTATGGGTAGTTCCTACAAAGGATCGGATTAATTATGTATACAATACTTGAATTCTCAATGTAGATGCTACATAGTTGGTTCTCATCTTTCAGAGACGACGAGTGTAATAGGAGCATCCGTCAACAAAAGGATCACCCTAAGATGATCATCTCGTGGCTATTGAGAACGAATCAAATCAGATGGTTTTATTTCTCAATCTTTCTGACTTGCTTCTACGGAACAAAGGTCGAAAACATTGAAAAATCCTGTCATTCACAAAACCCTAATAAAAGAGCCCCCACTATACTATAATCTCCCCGATGGTACTTCAATAAAGAACTTTCATATCTTATAATAGACTATACTAGCTATGTTCATCTACTATCCACTCGCTACCAGAGGACACTCGGATTATACTCTAGCCGGAATGAAGTAACGAGCACCTACTAATAATCGAGATTCCAGGCTCTTTCCTAACGCCATAGCCTATTCGAGGCTGGAAACATTAGAATCGATGACTAAAGACTAGTTCAAATTCCTATTTGAACATTCAAATGTTCAATAATCCTTAGTATCGTGGGAAGGTGTTAGTTTTAACAATGGGCTTTCACGCGTTTTAAGCTTTTCTCCTCTGGATTGGAACAGTTGGAACTAGATAGTTCTATCCTCAACCCATGCATAGAACTCAAAAATGTCCTTTTTATGTCTCATTCTCATTTTTAGACGATTTATTTCTCATTTATCTGATTTCATGGATCCAAAATAAAATAATAAAAAAAAGGATTTTTTATAGATCACAATTTCATCACTACATACAACGGATTTCTGTAAATATTTGGTTTGGATAGCTTGGTGTCAAAACTCAATTAATTGATTGTTGGGATTCTCAATGTGTACATAATTCATGTTAGGATTTATCAAACCAATTAGGTACTGGGATAGTGGGATGTACATATAAAAAAAAGAGTTTCAATCTCTATCGGAATTTTACGGTATTTCAAAAATCTACTTATAAAGAAAATAGAATTATCAAGATATATAGATATATATCCTGATCGATCCTCCAGTCCAAACATAGGATCCATATTGGGGATACCTAATCAATCCAATAAACCCCTTCCTAAAAGAAAAAGAAGACTTTTATTATTGTGAAAATTGAATCGATGGGGAAATTGACAATCCCCATCCCACAAATTATAAAAACCTACTAAAAAGAAAAGTGAAGCTTTGTATCTTGTGCTTAACTACTTTCTTTCAAAAAAAAAAAGAATATGGTTCTGTACTAGCGATGGAAACAGTGATGTTATCACCGACTATAATTATCCAACAGTTCAAGTACAGTTGATATAGTTGACTCGCAGTCAAAATATCATTTTTTTGAGGTGAAATATGTGGCATTAACCTATAGGGTTACCCAAACTTTTCTGGTTCACCCAACATTACCCACTGACTGTTGCTGAGCAATTTTTGGATATCAAATGGACCTCCCCAGAGACGTGATTTTGGGCACTTTAAAACAAGAGACAATCCATTGATTGGTTGTTATGGGGTAATCGTGTATTAAAAAAAAAATCTGAAACTATCATGTCATTATGAACTGCTTTCGCTTCACTGTAGTTTATTGATCTAGTGCATGGTAAACTTGGTTTTCCACTTCCCAGCATGGATGCTTCATCAGAGAGGCTAAATTGTAGATCTTTAACTGTTTGTCAAAAACACAATTTCATGTTTCTTTCCACATGTATTTTCAGAGAGTGCTGCAAAATGAAAAACAAAGAAGGGAACAAACAGCAACGGCTAGGGAGAAGCTACTGCATGAATGTGGAGTACTTCGCCATCAGCTTCAAGAATGCAGTGTCAATTTTCTCGCAGAAAAGGAAGACAAGTTCACTGTGGACTCTTCTTCGCTATCGGATGCTTTGGCTCTCTTGGCAACATCTGACAATCGAATCGGCCTCCTCCTTGCAGAGGTATCTTCATTTTTTATCTTAATTTTTTCCGAAATTTTTTGTTTATCATGTTTTATCGTTCCAGCTCATTCATTCTTCAACAATGACACACTTTGATAGGTGGAGTTCTTTCATATACAATGGGCACTTCTTGTTGTACTTTCTATGTTCAGTTGTTTGAAATTTTAAATTTGTTGTGGTCTTATTTTTGTCCTTTTCTTCTATTTTCATGACTTTTGTTATTCTCGTTGGGGTACTTGTGTCAGACTGGGAGTAGCAGAAGAAGCAAGCAATGTGCATGGTCACATCTATCGGGAGTTGGGATACATTATTTACAGGTCCCATCTAGGAGATATTGTGGTCTGAGAATTAATCCAATTGGATGATCACAAATGTCTGATCAATTGCATCCTTTCAGACTGTCAGGGAAAAGAACAGTTTAGGGTCCAGAAACATTCTATGAATGGGATGGCTATGTCCATCTTATTGGGGCAATTTTTATTGGTGGATGGAGATGGATAGATGGTTTCTTTCTCATAAGTTAGTACTTAGGTCCTACGATGAATTGTAAGCAAATTACTGTAAATCAACAGGCTCCACTAGTACTTTTTTGAGTTCATATTACTTGCTTCACTCTGCGCCATTTCCAATATGTTTTTTGCTTTTGACATGATTCCATCTTGTTCTTGTTTTTGTACGTCCTCGATCCTCATTCTTCTCCGACCCTCACTTGTTTATACTATCTTCCCAAAATATTGATCAGGCACAACTCCCAGCACATGATGATGAAAACGCCGTTGCCGCTGCAAGCAGAACTCACAATATCAACGGTGATGATCTAACAATAACAGACAATGAGATCAGGAAAATGTTGATGGATATCTTCACTGACAATGCCAGATTAAGGAAACAGGTCAACTCTGTGATCCGTTGTGCGCTTAAAACAACTGTTGATGAGTCTGAGAAAGACGAGGAGGAAGACCCATCCAGAAAGACTGTACTAAACAAGTTCTTAGAAAGATGAAACCAGGGTAATATTGTATATACATCTCTTCAATGTTAGAAGTTAGATGAGCCTCTATCGTCTCCATGCCATGTGAAATTCATTTGCAGTTCTCCAATGGTTGATCCTGGAAAATGCATAGGCCATTGCCCGTGTAATTTTGTGGTTT
This sequence comes from Euptelea pleiosperma, assembly GCA_035048495.1. Taxonomy (NCBI): domain Eukaryota; kingdom Viridiplantae; phylum Streptophyta; class Magnoliopsida; order Ranunculales; family Eupteleaceae; genus Euptelea; species Euptelea pleiosperma. Next base: position 22,036,778 of record CM068549.1, read on the forward strand.
TATACATATATGAGTCTTCAGAATCACTGCTTCCATAGCTTTGTTGTATTTTCTTGTCAGAATAAAGAATGGAAAAAAAAAAACAGTAAGAAGCTGAACTTTGCTCAGAATTTGCGGGGTTTTCCGCGATGTTACCCAAAACATTGGTGAGTGCCACAGCCTGTACACATTCCCCACCTATGATTCAATCCGGATCGCCCTATTGGTGGGCCACATCTTTTCATTTTTTTGTTTTTTAATTATCCAAGTGTTTGCTTGTTTTTAGTTTTATTATGGACAGCCAAGACTGATACCTTTCAGGCTAAAAGTGAAGAAAGATGAGCCCCTCATGGCTGTTGCTGAAGTCTGGGAGCAATTTATACGAACTTTTTGAGCATGTTTGGATGCAACGCTAGGTCTGGACTGGTTAGGATTGACCCAGGAACAAGATTGGTGCAGCTGATCCCATACAGTATGCTGTTCAAAGTCAACAAATATCCGATTTTGCAAAACTTGATAAGAGGGTTGACCTTTGGGAGGACAAGGGCACCAAAGCCCTGCATCCAAACGGCCCAGCTTTATTTGTAGCATCTCATTGCTGTCCATCAGGGACCATTGCTTGTATATTATTGACCATGTGAGAGTGGATCGACCAATTGATGTGATTTTCTGCATATTGGCCTTTTTAGGGAGTCAACTCATCAAACAATCAAACGGTTGGCATGTGGACGCGTGTGCCTACTATATTGGAAAAAGATCGCTCAAATACGGACTCATAGTTTGCTGATGCCCCGAAACATCTATCACAAGAAATCTTTATCAAAATTTTGATACAGAAGTCCCTCAAATTGCCACATGGCACTCTTTCGAGCCTACTGGCCCCATGAATGTTTGGTCCGCACTTTGGTGGACCTACACAAAAAATCAGCATGATTGGTGATTTCTAGCCATTAGATTTGAGACTTTTTCATCAGAGGTCCAAACCAACCTATAGGCCTGTTCATGAAGCCCACAATCAAAAAGTGCTCCAATCCAACGGCTAGAAATCACCAAACAAGTTGATTTTTTTGTCCATCAAGGTGTGGGCCAAACATTCATGGGGCCAGTTGGACTAGTCCCAAAGAGTGTACTACGTGACAATTCGAGTATATAATCGGGCTGATTTTTGGTTTGTAGATCCACATAGGGATGGGCCAAACATCCATACGGTCAGTGGTTTCTAAAAGTCTTCCACGTGGCTCATACCGTTGATGACGGGGACGTCCGTCAGCAATGTTATACTCGGAAACTAGTACCCATGGGCTGTTCTTTGATGCAGCTTTCTGTATCAAAATTTGGATGCAACAGCCTCAAATTGCAACGTAATAGACTCGTGCGGGCCCACTTGCCACTAGAATGTCTGGCTCACACTATGATGGACCTACACACTGATTTTTGGTGTGTGGATCCACTAAGATGTGGGCCAAACATTCATGGAGGCAGTGGGCCCAAAAGAGTCTACTACGTGGCAAATTGAGGGACTTCTGCATCAAAAATTTGATACAGAAGTCGGTATCGTAGATTTTTCCAAATTCCTATCGGCGCAGGTTAGAATTTTGGTCTCAAGTGATTTCATACTGAACTGATGTTAGCCTAGAGTTGTGGTGCGTGACAGCGTAGAGAATCACGGAATGGCAGCAGCTCGGATTCTGATGATTGGGTCATCCTCTTCCCTTCATCATCAAAGTCCGATGAAGGTGGACCCCACCAAAACCCTCCCAAGGACGAGAAGGCTTCTTCTCTCTCGAGCCTCCAACCCAAAACCAGAAGAGGAAGAAGAGAACAACAACGACGCCTTCTTTTCTCAGGTCAGCTGTAACTCTTAGCTAATTAATTTTTCTTTGTTAATCGATCTCTTCTTTACCGTTTACACATTTGCTCGATTTGATTTATGTAGAGATCTAATCTCCCAAATTTTTTATTTTTTTTTCTATTTTTATGGTGTTGATTTGTACTTTTGCTGGTTTTATTTAGCATGGAAGAGGTAGTTAGGGCATTTGTGGATTGAGAAATAGTCTTCTTAGAGGGTTTCTTAAGGACATTGATATCATGATCCAGATGCATGGAATCGAGTCCTTGCAAGATACTAATTAACATTTGGCATAGGTTTTGACTTCTTCCTTTTACCATTGAAGTTTTCTATGCAACAAATAAAACATTACACATGTATTCTCTTGTTTATAAGTATATAAGACAAATCATAAGATAACCTATCACATTATCCACTATTATCCTCATTATTATATAAAAAATAAGTGATTTGTTTCACATTATTTAAATTAAGTTGCCGAGTCGATGAATCTCATTTCTTAGGCTCATCAAATCGGACAACACCCGCGTTGGACTCTTACACCCGTTCCTATATCAATGCATAACATAGTTAGTCATAAAAAAGTTAAGTTGACAAGGGTAACATAGGAATCTTAATTAATGTAATTATTCATTTATAATTAAATAAAAATAGTTGGCAAATAGATATCATTGGAAAGATCTCGGCAAGAGCTTTCCAACGGTATCACTTTTACGACAAACTAACTTATGGATGTTATAAACTTTTGAACATCTTCAAAGGGTAAAAAAGTTCACTAAAAGAAGCCAATTCAATTATGTTAAAGAGAAAATTTAGGAAGCACTCCATGTATATCTCCTCTTCTTAGATAAACTTTAATGCAAAAAACTATTTTACCCTTGAGATAAGGTAAATAACTAACTAATGATTATATGGTTTCTTAAATAAAATGGAGGTCATAATTGGAAGTTATCTTCTAGCTTCAAACAACTGTCAGTAAGGGCGCTTCACTTTATATTAGTATAGATCAGCAGAAAGCATGTGTGTGTGTGTGTGTGTGTGTGTGTGAGGGAACTGTTTTGGGAGAGTTGAGGGCATCTCTGGAAGTAGTCAATGGGATGAGAGATTGTGGTCAGTTTGGAGATGATTATGGGTTTGAGTTGGAGGAGAGAGATATTTTAAAAGATAAGAATGGAGTGTTTCTCTATTGTCCATTTATTAAAAACCAAAAGACCTTTTTAACCTTTTCTGTTTTTCAGTGAGAATGAATAGTAGAGGGCAACTTATGGAATACGTGGCGAAATGTGGAATGTGGATCAATATTTACCCGTGAGAATCCCTTTATAATAGTATAGATACTTAACATCTATGTAACAAGGACACTGACACGGATGTCGGTGTCCGACACAACAACCTAAAAAAATATGATACGGAGACACGTCCGTACATATATTAATATATATGAATGCTTACAATTATTAATAAAATAATAAAAAATAGAAAATAAAGCAGAAAATATTTATTAGTTTATTATTGTATGGAGGATGGAACACACCAACCCTCACACACACGTGTCCAGGTGTCGAGGTGTCCGACACGGCTAAAACCCTAAAAGTGCAGTGTCCTTGTTACATAGCTTAACTTGAACAAAAGTATTTTAAAAAGTATATCTCTCAACATATGAGATACACTGTACGGATTCATGGGGCTAAGTGTGTCTGACACTTTGTATCAATGCTGGACTCAGACATATGTGTTTGTGTCTTTGTTACATAGGTTAATTTTGTCTACTCCCACCCTACTTGCCACGAACTGGGACATGACCGAGGGTGATGGTTATTCATTCAAGTGAACCTACAGAGAAAACAAAAAAGGAGACATTAACTGCACATTGTAAGTTAGGAGGTTCCTTTTAGCTCAGGTTTCTTCATGCTTTGGAGGTCTCAATCTGAAAGAAGTTTCAAAATCTAAACTCAACTAAAGACTTGGTTGGCATGGCTTGGCCCTGTCTCTCTACATTCTCACTTGGGCTAGTAAAAAGAATTTTAAAAATATTATATGACATATTAACTGTATATATACTATATAGGCTTGCAAGCATTGTTGGAGGTCTGGTTTCTTCATGCTTTGGAGGTCTCAATCTGAAAGAAGGTTCAAAATCTAAACTCAACTAAAGACTTGGTTGGCATGGCTTGGCCCTGTCTCTCTACATTCTCACTTGGGCTAGTAAAAAGAATTTTAAAAATATTATATGACATATTAACTGTATATATACTATATAGGCTTGCAAGCATTGTTGGACAATCCATAATATACTAAAGAGTATCTATTTATTTACTTCTTTTAATCATGTTTTGTATACTTTATTATTTGACCAAATTTCTTATTGTTTGTATTTATATACATTTTTTTTTTGATAAGTATAGATTTTATAAAAGGGCAAAAAGCCAAACAAAACAATTACATCAGCTAACGTGGTCAAGATGACCTACGCATATCTATCTAGAAAACAAAAAGAACTGCAAAAACGCAACAAAAACCAATAATCACGTCCTTGGAGCAAAGGGAATCCCATCGGAATACGAAGTCTTCGAAGAAAAGTTATGGAGTACTACATCACATGAGTTATGGAGTACTTTTATCTATATGGCAATAGTATACATTATTGTATGAAATGTCATACACAATTTGATCTAGTAGAGCTCTCACTGAGACCAGATCTGCCAAACTTAGTTGATGTGGGTACCAAAATATCCCACGCTCCAAATTGTGCCACATGGCATCCTTGAGATATGTGTTATGAGATCAAAAGTTCTCGGGAAGATCCAAAACAAGATTGGCAGAATCTAGACCGATGGAGGAGATCACATCCATCTAGATCGAACTTAGACCATTATATAAGTTCTCAGGCCCAAGAGGTATGCAGCCCACAACTGGCAGGTACAGTTGGCAGAGGTTCAGTCCAAATAGGAAACCGAACCAGTAAGTAGCAACTTCTCAATTTGGGAGATTGTCTCTGATTGCAGAGATATGTTGCCAATTGGGCAACAAAATGATCTTTAGAAACTCCATTACCAATACGGAAACAGGGAACTGACTAATTAGTATCAGTCTCAGTCAAGAAATCAGAATAAAAATGAAACCGAGAACATCTATGAAAGGGTAGGACCCGAATCCTAACTCTTGCCTATATATACCTAGTTCAAATCCTGAGATAAGCGTTGGAGTGTCTTTTGCAGCCCCCCCAGCATCCAGAAGTTCTCATATGAAATTTGACTATCAACCTCCATTGCAAAGATATCCAGAAGTTCTCATATGAAAATTGAAGCCTTATCTGAATCTTTAATTCCTACTTGTAGACTAAATACATGCTTCCCAATTATGTTTGATATTGATTGTTTAGTCAATTCAGAGCTCTCTGATCTGTAACAACGATATCCTTGAAAGTTGAAACGTATCTGTTCTTCAAAAGCATAATGCCTTCATATTGCAACTTAGCGTCTTCGTGCAGTGTTTCTAAAACCTTGTCAGATGATTGAAGCCTTGTCTGAATCTTTAATTCCTACTTTAGACTAAATACATGCTCCCCAAGTATGTTCGATGTTGATTGTTAGTCAATTCAGAGCTCTCCGATCTATCAGAACCATATCCTTGAAACGTATTTGTGATTCAAAGCATAATGCCTTCATATTGCAACATAGGTTTTATTAATGCAGCTTTGTGTTTTATCCATGCAAGCTTGCTCTTCATGATTAACTTCTCAAATCATTCTCTCCAAAAATCTGACTATTTCTGGCTCTGTGGTTAAAACAGAAGGATTTGAATTACTTGTTGAAATTGGGAGCTGGGACAGTTGGAGGTGCTGCTGTTATAAAGTATGGAAGCGTTCTGTTCCCCGAGATTACTAAACCCAACATTGTGCAGGCTCTCATTATGATATCGACACCAATGCTTGTGGCTGTCTTGCTTTTGATCAAGCAAAGCCGTGTTGAGGGACAAAGCAAGGACCCCTTCTAGTGTATTCTCTGCATGTATTCCATTGGTAATACTCTTACCACGACTTCGGTTGCAAATTTAGTTAGTTCTGAGCAAATCTCTATCCAACAGATTGGCTTCCAACATTCCTGTTGTCATCTTAGAGGGTGTTTGGTTTCTTCTACAATTCTATTCTTGAATAGATGACTCCCATGGCAATAAGAAGCCTTGTTGGTTGATTGATGCTTTTAGTCTGGAGCAGAACTACACTTTAAAAAGGCACACTAGAAGCAGGCAAAAAGCATTACCAGGAAACTTGGAATTATCTAGTTGGCAAGAAAGTTTATTCAAGGATAGACATAAAGCAGTAACCAAACACCAGAGTGGCATTAAAAAAAAAAAAAAAAACAGACAATTGTCTACGCTGTCGAGCCAAAAGACTTGAATGGCTGAAACCTGATTTTCTTTTAACGTTGAACAATAATTCTATTGATAGTCAAGGGGCAGGCAACATAAGGTACATCACAAGACTGATTCCTAATTTAGCAAGATGTAATCTAATCCAAATCTAACATTAATCTGACCTAAGATGTGATCTAATCATAATCCAAATCAAAGATGACTGTTAATTTTTGTCGTGATTCGATTTATTTCATGCACCTTATTACATTGTACCTAAGATATTCTCTAATACTCTCCCTCGAACTAATGGGGGGTTAAGTAGAGCCATGAGTTTGACAAAATTTGTGTAGGAATTGCCATAGAGATTATTGAGAGCATTCGATCGTTTGTTGTATGTATTGCCCAATGAGAGAAGATGATTGTGTGCCGGTAAGTGCTGCAAAGAAAGATGGATGAGATGGGGGAGAAAATAGCTCAACTCAAAGGGTGAAAAGAAAAATTGAAAAAATATTCAATTCTAGAAAGTGAGCAGTAGAAAAGAACGATGAAGAGCAATAGGTTAGGTTCTACTCAAATTCAAGATGGTTCTTAAGTAGGGCATGGGTCTCATTGAGCCAAAATGAAGTGGATGTGAGCATCTATTTGCCTCACGGGCTTGGGCTCTATGAGTCCTCAAGCAATGAAGTGGATTTGAGCCTCACCATGGCTTGGGCTTGTAAAAGGTCCTCAGGCAAAAAAAATCGATTTGGACTCAACAATTTTGGGCTTGAGCCAACAAGAGTTTGGGCTTATGTTGATCTCAAGGGACTTGGGCCTCTATTGGGCCACATGAAAAAAAAAAATACTGTTGTGATAGAAACAAAGAAGAAGAGAAGGAGAGTTTCTTTGTTTTGAAACCCTCGCGGAGATGATGATTACCTAACTTCGTTGGGGTTGGCGAGAAATTTCTACCGAACAAAAAAAAGAGAAAAGAGGGGTTTTTCGAACTCAAAGAAGGTGGCTGGACATGGTGAACGAAGTAGCAAGGGTAGTACTTGTGGTGGCAGCGACTCACGAACAGTGACATTGAGAGGCTGTGTGACTACAATTGCCAAAGATGGCTGTGTCATGGTAGATGTAGAAGTAGATGCAACATGCTTGGAGCAGTAGATCAGTAGTTGATGAGAGCAGCAGCTCCAGCTATGATGGAGCAGCGCTAATGAGGATCAAATCCTCTCCTTTGAACAATGGTGGTGGATCAGCAATAGTCTACAGGTTATACAGGAGATGGTGGAGGATATATAGTTTGCAACGGTGACCTTGACGACATGGCTATAGACGGCATGGCGGAGATGAAGGCGAAGGGAGCTTGTAAAGCACCAACTATGAGCACGACGATGAGAGCTGGTTATTGTGGAAGGCATTGGCATTCAACGATGGCCTTCAATGGTGTGTAGAAACCGTAAACAAGGGGAGAAGAGAGTTTTTTCACATTTTTTTTTGTTGAAAACCGAGGGAGGGATTTAATCCGGAGAAAAGTGAGATGGTTTAAGCTGGACAGGCGGTGGCGATGCCGCTCGTCGGAATAGTGGCAGACTAAGAGTAGCAATTAGTAGAGCACAAGTGGATGAATGACCTACTTTGATACCACGAGAAAAACTCATTTATTGATAAAGTGAAGTGATTACATCAAGAGAGAGTTTCAACACAAAGGGTAGTTTTGGAAGTTTTGGAAGATTAGTTTCAAGGGGCTGTATTGGAAATATAATTATTGCACGAGAATGGGTGAGTAAGTTGAAGGATCATTTAATGAACTTTTGATAGAGGGGCATTTGTTGCACCGATTGCTACCTAGGTTTTTTTTTTTTTTTTCCTTAAACCCTTGTGAGGGTTTCGTGGGGTTTCAGCAGTTCTTCCGCTTCCAGGACAAATTCTCCTGTTTGTGCCTCATAATTTTTTCTTTTATAAGGCAACTAATAGTGAATGTTGTGCCCCAACCCAAGTTTTGGCTTTATAATAGTATAGATCAAGGTTTAACCCCCACTTTCGCTAAAAAAAAAAAATAATAGAAAAACTCTGACAAAGTATCAACAATAGTGAATTAACTTTCTCGGAGCCGGTGGATGTAATTGTCAAGATCTAGTCAATAAACCATTTAAATTGTTTCATCACTTTTTTTTTCTCGGGTTGGGCTCAGGGGATCCTCATTTTTCTGACCCCTCTTGGTGTTCCTGTGCTCGACCGTGGATTTCAAGAATCCAATGATGGTTATCAATGCCGAACTGGCATCGTTTTTTTCACTTTGAGGGGTGCTGACAACTACCGTTGGATTCGTGAAATCCACAGCCGAGCGCACGAACATCGAGAGGGTTAAAAAAAAGGGGTCCTCGGAGCCTGAGCCTTTTTTCTTTCTTCCTTTCTCTCTCTATCTCTATATCGCATTTACTATAGCATGTGGCGCACAAATTCGAAGCCATCAACAGCGCGCTGTCACGGACCTAGTCTTTGACCCTTGTTAGAAACCGTGCGGCACTCGAGTTTAGCGCTCCTTGCTTGGCTCAAGTCAGCCTTTCCCCCTTGATCACTTAGGACTTTGTTTTGCCTAAGTACTCAACCCACTCAAGAAGCATACAAGAACACAAAGGCACAAGAGAGCTTGAAGAATGAGGAAGCTTATATTGCTACTCAATTCTGGATTCTAGGATTTTCAGGATTTTCAGGATGATTACAAATGAGGGGGCTTGCCCCTTTATATAGGCTTCAAGCCTTATTCTAGAACTTTCCCTATAATTCTACCAAAGAATCTCTAGATGTTTCCCCTAGGAACTATCTAGAATATTTACATATAATACATGGGTAGAGATTCCCTAGAACTCTCATGAGTATTCTAGATTCTTCTATCTTCCAGGGTTCTCCACCATACTCTAGAGTCCTCTAGAAACTTCCAGAGCACTCTAGACTCCTTGAGCCATAAACCGGGCTTGGTTATGGGCTTGGAATGGGCTTCGTTGGTGGGCTTGGATCGGGCCCAACTAGTGACCCCGTGACACTCTCCCCCACCTGATTGCGCGACGTCCTCGGCGCGACATCTCCATAGTATTTTGTGATTTTGTCTTTAAATTGCCATAGAGTATTTGCGTGCTCCCAAGTAGCCTCATCCTTGGGCAATCCCTTCCATTTCACCAGATACTCGATATATAGTTGGACTCCACGCCTATTCACCCGACGATCAGCGAGTATGTAGTCCACTTCCTTGCACTCTACCGGTCGTCTCCTCGTGTTCGTCCATTTCTTCCTTTTTGGTTGGCTTATGATAACCTTCCCAGGTGGTGTCGATATAGGCGACTTGACACCAAGCTTCATCTCAACTAGATGACCCACCTCTTTCCTATGTCGTAGCGCCTTTGTCTGCTTAGGCGATATCATGTCCTTGAATTTTTCAAGGACTTTGCCTTCATTCCTGAGTAGTTCTCCATCTACTCTGTCATCAAGGTCTTCGACCATGCCCTTCTTAGATCCCATCGACAGTTGCAAGGCCGAAACCATCTTTGTTCCGGTTTTGGTTCCTTTGACCGTAGGAACCATGCAAGGAGCTCCTTCCTCGATGATACACACCGAGTTCACGAACGGCATAGGTATTGCCTTGACCCTTTTCAGGAACTCCATCCCTAGTACCACTTGATAGTCATCCATAGGAATGACTGATAAATCCACGAGCCCCTTCCATTCCCCTATGCGTAGCTCTACCCCACGAGCCGTGCCTTGGATAGGTTTGGCCTGTGAATTTACCGCTTTTATCCATCCTTCTTCCTTGGATGCTTTCAATCCCAATCGCTTTGCCTCTTCTCCTGAGACAAAGTTATGTGTCGCCCCGGTGTCCACCATGACCCGTGTAGGCTTCCCATTGATATGAGCTTCCACGTACATGAGTCCCTTGCTCATAGTCTTGGAAGACTCAGGTTGCTTCTTCACAGCATTGAGGAGTTGTAAGGATCCCATCCTTGGCTCCTCGTCGCTGTCTTCACTTTCGTTACCCAACTTGGCAGCTAAGGCGTTCAGTGCCTTCCTCTGTGGGCAGTCCCTTGCCCAATGATCCCCATCACAAAGGAAACAGTTAGTCCTCGATTTGGAGTGGTCCTTACCTTCCATCCTGAACTTGCCATGCTTTGGCTTTGATGACCCCTCCTTGTGACTCGATCTCTCCTTGTGATTTGATCCTTCTTTGTCACTTGATGTCTCATCTCCCCCACCTTTGGCATGATTACCCTTGGGTGACTTTGGCTTGGAGGAATCATCCCTCTTGAATTCCAGTAACTGTTCGGCAGCGGCCATGGCACTAGCGAGGTCTTGTACCCCACGTCGTCTTAGCTCTTGTTCTGCCTATAGTTGGAGACCATCCATGAAGTTGAAGAGTAGTTCCTTCTCTGGCATGTCTGGAATCTCCAACATTAGGGTTGAGAACTCCTTCACATAGTCTCGAATTGACCCCGTGTGCTTAAGCCGTTTTAGTTTCCTCCTTGCCTGATGTTCGGCATCTTCCGGGTAGAATTGTCTTTTGATCTCCCTTCTAAAGTCATCCCAAGTGTCGATCGTGCACGTACCTCGTTCCATGTCCGCATGTCACCTTCGCCACCATAGAGTAGCTGTGTCAGTGAGGTACATGGTAACCGTGCGGATCTTAGTCTTCTCGTCGTGTAGAGAGATGGCATCGAAGTACTGTTCCATGCCCCATAAGAAGTTATCCAACTCCTTGGCATCCCTTGACCCACCATAGGTCTTGGGCTCTGGGGTCCTGATCCTGGGCATCCCCCGTGCAACCACGCCCTCATTGGCCATGGCCTTCTTCCATAGGATCCAGTCACCTCTCATTTCTTCAACCTGATCCTTTAGAGTCTCCACCATCCCAATTACTTGGGCTTGGAAGGCATCCCTCTCTTGCTGATGATCATGCACTAGTTCGTTGACGGTGGCCAGCATACCCCCCTTGAGTTCCTTAAATCCCGTCTTGAGGTCCTCCATGCCCATGCCTAACTCGTCGAACCTGTCACGTGCATCCGCCATGGCAAGCTCCACCTTAGCAAGCCTGGCTTCCCAAGCAGCAAAGATATCCTGGGACTTATCCCTTTTCCTTCCCTTGGTGGGGTTGGGGTTGTGCCCATCACATCCCCTTGTCTCTCCAGTGACTATTGACATGGTGCCTTCTTGAGGTTGGCTCTGATACCACTTGTCACGGACCTAGTCTTTGACCCTTGCTAGAAACCGTGCGGCACTCGAGTTTAGCGCTCCTTGCTTGGCTCAAGTCAGCCTTTCCCCGTTGATCACTTAGGACTTTGTTTTGCCTAAGTACTCAACCCACTCAAGAAGCATACAAGAACACAAAGGCACAAGAGAGCTTGAAGAATGAGGAAGCTTATATTGCTACTCAATTCTGGATTCTAGGATTTCCAGGATTTTCAGGATGATTACAAATGAGGGGGCTTGCCCCTTTATATAGGCTTCAAGCCTTATTCTAGAACTTTCCCTATAATTCTACCAAAGAATCTCTAGATGTTTCCCCTAGGAACTATCTAGAATATTTACATATAATACATGGGTAGAGATTCCCTAGAACTCTCATGAGTATTCTAGATTCTTTTATCTTCCAGGGTTCTCCACCATACTCTAGAGTCCTCTAGAAACTTCCAGAGCACTCTAGAGTCCTTGAGCCATAAACCGGGCTTGGTTATGGGCTTGGAATAGGCTTCGTTGGTGGGCTTGGATCGGGCCCAACTAGTGACCCCGTGACAGCGCGCACAAAAAACTAAATCAAGCTCTAGCTAACTCCACAAAACAGGAAATTTACTTTTGACAGTCGTACTAATTGTAGGTTATGCTGTTGGCAGGTAACATTATACTTGTTACCAAACGGGTGACTTACAACACCATCGATTCTAAACTTCTTGACAGATAGTTAAGGGCAATAGTGTCAACAAACCATTGGCAGACCAGGGTGGATTGGTAGGGACAAGCGATGGCCTTCTTACATAAATTGGAAAATAAATTACCTTTTTCTTTTAAACGAATGAAGCAACATAATGAGGGGCCTTGTTGGATAGTTTCCCTTTTTTTTTAGCAAGAAAGCAAGGTATCCGATGCTTCATTACGCGGGGTGCGTACGTGGGGAAACACTTTCTTTTTTCAAATACAAAAGATAAAAATAGAGGAGCACTATATAGTCCTTCTAGAACTACATCCATTTCTTATCTGGAATCTCAGCCGTCCAATTATCATATATTATATATGATTATGGCACAAGCTCCCGTGATCGGCCTTTTACGACAGGCTCATGGGACAGGCCTTGTCGGATGTGGATTCCGAGATTCTAATGGTGGGCAAAAAGTGAAGGCCAGCTCAGCACTATCACAACCGTTGGAGTCTTGGAATCCACCTGTGAGTCTTTTATAAAAGGCCATGATATCACAACTGTTGGATTCTCAGAATCCACGCCCGACAAAGCTTGTCCTGTGAGCCTCTTATAAAAGGCCGGTCATGGGAGCCCTACCCATGATTGTAATATAGGCTACGCCCGACAAAGCTTGTCCTGTGAGCCTCTTATAAAAGGCCGGTCAAGGGAGCCCTACCCATGATTGTAATATAGGCTCAGGCTGAGGGAACCCCCTTTTTCTGAGTAAAACTTGTGTCACAAGATGTTGTGACGGAAGCCGGTCACAGTATTCAATACGAGCAACGTGGCATATTATTAGAGGATGATGACCGTATGGATGTTTGGCCAGTCCCTCGGTGGAACGGTACACAAAAAATCAGCTTGATTAGTGATTTCTAACTTATTCCATTGAAGTTATTTTCACGGGTTGATTTTAAGCGTTGTTTGGGTGCAAAAATACAAAGGTTTTAAATCACTAATCAGGCTGATTTTTGGTTTGTAGGTCCACCGAGGGACTGGCCAAACATCCATATGGTCAGCACCACGCCCTCTAATCGTATGCCACGTGCTTGTGACACAAGTTTTACTCCTTTTTCTGACCCTTCTCTGGGGTCGTGTGATCGGCTATGAATTTCCCGAATCCAACGGTGGCCTGGCAAAAAGTGAAAATAGTGAATGCCAGCTCATCGTTATCAACCTCACCATCTCAGAATCCACAGCCAAGCACACGACTCCCGAGAGGGGTCAGAAAAAGGGAGTCCCGTGAGCCCAAGTTTAACAGTGGTTGACTAAATTAAAACGAACTTGAATCACACACCATTAACATTGTACTCACAATATTAATTATGGTCCTTTCGCGGGTGCATTAACAAGCACATGATGCATGTCACGTTTAAACGTTAGTCAAACTGGGTCAATGGGGGTATTTCTAAAGTTCGAAAGTATAAGGGGGTATTACTAATTACTTTCAAATTTCAAGGGGGTTTTGCTAAATACCCAAGAAAATATGAGAAGAGATTAACACATGGTGCTCCTCCCTATATTTTTTTTCTCTCTTTAAAAATTAAATTGACATATTTGTTTTAAACTTTGCTTGAGATTATATTCCATAGAGATTCCCATCTACTTGGAGAGGGAATAGCTTGCTTTCCAAGGACAAATAGAAACACATACAAATTCTATGATTTTCAATGGTAGCCATACAAGTCAACAACCACTCCCCTATCTCTGTCAATCTCCTAAAAAAATCTACATTGATCGAACGGTTATCGATCGACGAGTTTTGATATTTTTATCTAAGAACAATGGAGAGGCACGCGTGATGACACGTGTGTAAATAAAAAGAAAAAGAAGAAAAACGCTTTAATCATGAAAGAGATGTAAAGTTTCAACCCAAGGGACAATTTCTAGACGTGGTGAATTTGAAAATTGTGGCAATTTAATGGGCAGTTAGTAATACTAGGAAAAAAAAAAGGATCAAAGAGCTCTCAGGGTGATTTTAGACGTGACCGATCGAAGGGTTGTTGATGGCTTTGATCATTTTATCTATAACCCATTTATGGTCAACCCATCTATTTGATAGGCATGATCAAAGCATGTGGGGTCCACTAGTGGGGACATATTTATAATTGTGAAATAGTGCAACACACCATCATTAGGTTAGGTCCATGACATGAATATAACGACTGTGAAATTCTAACTGTTATTGTTCTTCACGCGGTTTGTTAGATCAACAATCAAGAACAACGCGTTGCTTCTTCAAGGCTCTACACTCCTGATGTTTCTACCTTAAGCAAACATAATTCCTTATATGTTCCATCTTTTTTCTTCTTCTTGTTTGTGTTCACTTTGTTTGTTGAATGATGATGATGATGACCATAGTATTGTTAGCAGTTCTGTTCATGGTTGGCCTCATCAACTGTTTCTTCTACGTTCCCCCGAAGAAGTTCTTGGGGTGGATTCGATCTTTCCGTCCGAAGACTTCCTTAGTCGACTCCGCTGCAACAACCATATCTCCCAAGGAGAAGACTGCCCATGAGAAGGATGAACTCGAAAGGGTCTTTGCGACGTTCGACAAGAACGGTGATGGCTTTATAACCAAGCAAGAACTTAGAGACTCCTTCAAGAAGATTGGACTCTCCTCTACTGAAAATGAATTGGGTAGTATAGTTGAGAAGTTGGATGCTAATGGTGATGGGCTTATCGATGTCGATGAGTTTTTCGAGTTGTACGCGGCGATGGGTAGGAAACAAGTTGGAGGGAAAGATGAGGAGGGTGTAAAGGAGGAAGAAGAAGAGGATTTGAGGGAGGCTTTCGAAGTTTTCGATGGCGATAGAGACGGGTTGATATCGGTCGAGGAGTTGGATTCGGTTTTATCGTCGTTGGGGCTCAAGCAAGGGATGAGGATTGAGGATTGCAAGGAGATGATTAGGAAGGTTGATATGGATGGAGATGGTATGGTTAATTTTGATGAGTTTAAGAAGATGATGAAGACTGGAGGAAGGCTTGTTGAAGTCTCCTAAACAGCATCCTCAGCTCATCTCTTCTGTCTAGTAAGCTTTTTTTTTTTTTTTCCTCTCTCTCTCTCTCCCCCTCTCCCTCTATCTCTTGATCATGATAGTGATGATGATAACAGTTCGTCATCGATCAGGACCGTTGATCTTGTGATGGTCGTGTGAACATATTGTGGGTAGAGATGGGTGATGAAGCATATACCATGGAGCTGGCGTTGTACACCATATAATCCTTCCTCTATTGCTAAACTTTTTACAGTGTTCATTTTCTACCTCACATGGTGGACAAAGTCATGGTGGGACGGACTTTTTTTAAGTTTGTGGAGTTCCTTGCAAATGGACAAGACTGACTTACCTTCTATGTAAATATTCTATTTTTTTTTTTTTTTTGTTTGTTCCTAAACGATGATGACCGCGAATGTATGTATGTATGTATGTGTGTGTGTGTCCATGTGCTTTTTGGGTCAGCACGGTAATTGATTGGCAAAACAAGCTTGACCCCACTTTTATCTTTTTCTTTTGTGGGCACCTGCTTTCAAGCTCAGCCAGACCAATTTTGTCCGGCTGCACATTCAGGGACGTGAGTGAAAAAAAAAATTTTGTTCAAACTTGCTCAATGGGTCTATGTTTTCCTTTCTCGAATACTAGGTGGCACTCTTTCAGGCTCATGGATGTTTGACCCACCCCTTGATGGATCTACACACCAAAAACCAGCCTGATTGGTGATTTCTAGCTGTTTATTCGAGCATTTCCATGGGGTGATTCTACCTGTTCGTTTTTCATGTACTCAAATCCAACGGCTAGAAATCACCAATCAAGCTGATTTTTGGTGTGGATCTACCGACTAGAAAACACTGACATGAGCAATTTTTTTAACATTTTTCCATGGAAAGAGATGAATTAACCAAAAAAAAGGTGCTCTTGAAACTTCCAGTTGTACCAAACTTTATAATCTTTTTTTTTTCCTCCACATTGGTAGCTATGTCGCATAGCCATCAGTCCCTCAAAAAGCAGCCACCAGCATCACCCCTTTACCCCTTTACACTCATCAAGCAATTTTCCATTTATCTTTAAGCTACCAAGCTGATGGTTTTTCTTTGATGTTGGGGCCCATCAAGAAATGACCCACCATTCTTTCTTTCTTCTCATCGAAGTTATTTCACAAAGACTTGCCATGGTAAGGAAGAAGGGAGGAAACAAGCATGCCTGGAGTGCCTACAACAGAGAGTTGTATGCTGTGCTCGGGAAGGATGAACCACTCCCAAAAATGATCTGAAATTTAAGATATGCAATGATCATACCTGGAGATGGGGCATCACATATGAAGAGTCTAAAAGGCTACACAGTTTTGAGATTGAGCAAAGTTCAGATATTTCCATGGTTGTTGATAATCAAAAAAACTTAGAAGTTTATATACTCAAATTTCAAGAAGCATGTCTTTATTGTTTCAGTTCTGAGAGGTAAATAACCCAATCTCCTTTCTCAAATGCAAACCCATGCCTGGGTGGGTTTTCACACTAATTCATACTGTAAAAATCATTTAGGTTTATTAAGCAAGCATCCTAACAGACTCATGAAATACAAATCATTAGACATTTGCAGAGATGAATTGGATTAATTCATCAAATATTGAACTTTACAAGGAAATAAAAAATAAAAGAATATCCACTGGTATGCTCTACTTGATTTCTTAAAGTACAATTCAAAATAAGGTCCAGTTGCGCTCCCGAAAAGCATAAATGGCTTCATGGTACTCAAGGCCACTGTAGAGAAAAAAACTAGTGGCCTCCAAGATGCACGAGGGTGGGGCCTGAAAATCACTTGAAACTTCACCCTGAGAACCTTCCTGGGGATTAGAGGTTGTCATTCAGCCATTTTAGAGCTCCATTTGCAACAGACCTGAACGATCCATAGTCAAATATCACACAACATCATGGTCAACTTCACTACAAACTGATAAAAGTCGGGATAGAATCTAATCCAATTCAAATATAGCGTTGTTCTATTAGTTGGTGTTATTCAAAATAAGGATTCTTCCAAGCTTTACCAAAGAAAACTGGTTTCGGGGAAATGTCCACCATCAGATTTTTAAACGAGGGTAGTACTTCTTGTTTATATGAATTACTACAAAATTTAAGCAACTTAAGTCAAAATATTAAGGTCCGAAGTGTTCTAAACCCACCCTTGACTTTCAGAACTTGTGGAAGCATGTCAGTCAGTAATGCTGGGGCATCGGCCAGTGTTTAACCTAATGCTGCCTCCAGTGTTTTGTGCATATTATTGAAATAAGGTGCTTGCTTTCTCTTCAAGACTAACTTGCAGAGAAAAATCAAATATGGGCCGGGCATTGTCAGGGCTGGAGAAAGACTTGCCAATATTTGGTTTCAAACTAACAAGGCTCCCATCTTTTGCACCCTTACTCTAAAAGGGTCTCTGCCCCCAAGAAGATATCTGCATATGATGCCTCTCAGCATGTGATAAGCTAACTTACATTTACTACTATTCTAGTCCAGAAAGACATCTTAAAACTCTTAAAGAATAGTCAAGTTTGGTCTGCCGATCTTCAAGGTTACCTAGGTTATACGTTGCGAGTGAAGTACAAGAAGTTTCTCGTACAATTCTACACAACTCTTTCTGATTAATGACGATGAAAATTTTGTCTATAAAAAGTAGAAGAGAAGGGAAAGAAAATACAAGGGAAAGGAGGAAAGAGCAAGTTACAAAAGTCAAGCTATATATCACAACTTTTCACAACATGAAGATGGATACAAACGACAATACTTCATATCACCAAAAGATTGTATACTTGGATCCATCTTGGCATCTTGATGCAATGGCATGTTCAAGACAATTCTAACATCACTATGAAAATGATATGGAGCTGGTGACAAGAATGGCTACATAAAATCACAGATAAAGAATATAAAATTTTTAAGGCACTACGTTCTCTACAATCATTGACAATTTAGGAGGTAAAATCCAAGCTGCATTCATGCTAATAGTTTCAAAACTAAAATGTTGAATATCAAAGAATCAAATTCCTAGCCTCTGCTCGGGTTGTTAGAAAGTATTTCCTCCAACCCTCCTCTTTGTACGACACACCCCTAAACCTGCCCCAATACATGTTAAAAAGTTAGCAAGGTTGAGATAAGGTAGGTTATGGCAGGTTTAGGTATACATGTCGTGCAAAAGGGTGGAGGGACCTTGCCAACAACCAGCATGTAGCAAAGGCAGACTCAACAAAGAAATTTACCCTGCAAAATCTTTTAGCTTCTGCCATAAGTCATTCTGCGCTCCAGATTCTTCAGATTTCTCTGTGTCAGTGTCCATCTGACTTTCTGTGGTTTTAGCTGCAGAAAGCAATGCACATGTTCAAGCTCTCAACAGGACTGCTAATTGCAGTAGCATTAGATTCATTAAAGTTTCTCTTTTAAATTTAGAGGTATCAATCAAATTTATTTCTCATTTCACATCAAGTTGATCACAAAATAGAATTGAAAAGGCAGATTATTTTTCAGGGTTCTTGTCCCCAAGCAGAGATGGCAATATCCATCTAAATTGTGCTAGGGCACTTCCTCTATAACCATTTCATTCTGATACTAATTCATTGTCACATCCTTCAGCCAAGTCAAAGCTGCTGCTTACTTGGTTGCTTGGGTTTAGGACGAGTTCGTGAACGGCTGGTGGTGGTCTCATTAAGCAAAGCAAGTTCTTCAAGCAATTCACGCTCCCTTGCACTGAAAGACAACCAATATTCGTGGAATAAAATTTCAATTGAGTAAAACCGAGTTATTTTAACATTAGAAGCCAATAACAGAAGAGAATCACAACTAATAAGTAAAAAGGTATACAAAGAATTATACTGAAATAAAAGACAAATGATACCAAATACTTATCCTAATAGAACGAGATGTAGAAAACTTAAGCAAGATGTATGATAATGGAACTGCCTCAACAGCTGACATATGATGCAGTTGTGTATATAAGCAATAGTATGAATAACCAGCTAAAAGGAGAACATGACAAGTTTAATTTGAACATTTCATTAGGTAGGTAAGCGGGGTCATTGAAGGCACCTTTATGATTCTCGTGATAACTATAGAAGTTGTAGTATAATCAAATTTTTATATGATTTATATATATATACAAGTTCCGGGGGAGTACTAAGTTTGAAATCCACCATGGTAACCGATTTTTCACCTCACTTCAGTCCAAAATTCTTTCCACAAGGATCTATGCAAAATCTTTCGAGAGAGATTGTTCACTCAAACCATAGCTCCTGTAGAACCATTTCCGTATCCAATGTGTAGTCTGTAGGCATTCTTGCAGAATCAACCTTTAGTGAGAATGTGAGATATGTAGGTCTGATGCTTGGGATCCTAATTAAAGCTTAAAGAACATGGAACAAGGGTAGAATTATTGAAGCTAACATAATACAGCTCATTCTACAATGTAAGTATCAAGCACATAGGTAAGAGGGATAGGGAGAAAATCATGATCATATGCTGCATACAGCTTTTCAAAGCTAAGTTGTAGGAAGCTTTTACTCAAGGTGTCACTCCTCTGCATCATAATCTCACTCCCCTCAAATACAGAGACCAACTGTCAAATGCTTGTTTAACTTGGTTTTCTGCAATGGACTGAGTCATCCCAGTAGGTTGTCACTTTTACGAATATGTCATACCCTTATGAGTTACTGATGATTACTCCACTTGCACATCAATACTGATGTCCCTAACTATGTTATAAAATTACTGCTCTTTTTTTCACCAACTCATCTATGAGAAACTACAGCTTGCATGCTTAGTTTATAAGGGGTTGCATTTCAATTTTTTGTACTTACTGTACCATATAAATTTTCTATGACGATCTTATACTAATTAAAAGTTGCAAACAATGCATATATTTGTAATAGATCCTATATGATTCTAAACTAAAGATTTCCCTGATATGTTTCTTTCCTATTCTCTCATTCCCTTCATTTTTTGTCTAATCAGTAAGAAGATATATATATTAAGAGGGCTGAGGAGGCCCAAAAAGCATTACAGCGCAGCAAAACAAAAAGGAGAGCAAAAACAAAACAAAAGCACCCGAAACCAATAGCCTAAAAGCGAGGGATGCAATTAAGACACCAAACTTTCCGACCGGAAAACGAAGTCTTCAAATCTAAAGGTCTTGAGCTCGGGAATGGCAGAGCTCCAATGGTAAAGAGTGGCTAAGATGTTCATGCACACTTTTGTGGAAAAGCCCTTGACGCCTGACCAGTAAAGTTCCAAACCAATTCCAACTTTTAGATTAGTGTCATCCATCAAAGTGGGGTCAAATTTTAAAACTTGCAACAATGTAGATTGTAAACTACTATGATCATATCATTTGAATACTGTCACAATTCTTCAAGAGAAAGCGTAGCATAGGGAACCACTTAAAACTTGGCCAATGCATAAACAATAACTCAAGTAATAAGCAAGAACAAAATTGAGACGGTTAATGCCACAAATAAGCTACGCATGTGGAAGAAGAATAAAATGAAACAAATAAAAATAACACTGCACCTGATACGATTTGGTATAGTGACTTCAATAGTGAATAAATGGTCACCACGTATTGATGGTTTGTTTAGCTTTGGGGCACCTTTTTTGGCCAATACAACCACATCCCCAGGCTGAGAACCAGGGGGGATCTGTAGTTCATTTATCCCATCAACTGTCTTCACCTGTGCAATGCCAACTAATCAATTACCTGTTGGCAGGCAGAATTGCTATGGAGAAAATTGCAAGAAGCCTTCAGTAAAATTCGACAATTTGATGTAAGAGCAATGTTTTGGCGAACCAGTTAAGCAAAGAAATAACAGAAAAAATAAAGAAATAAAGTTCAAGCCCAAAAGACCTTAATATGAAAAAATATACAACACTCAAGGCATAATAAAGGTAGACTATGGGTTGCAGGTTGTCCCAAAGAAGTGAGATGATTAAGAAAACAAGCAGTTCCAATGAAAAAAAAAATTAATGCCACTGAAGCTTTAATGAAAAAAATGTTGAGATAGTGATGGAATTCAAAGAGAGTAGAAAGCAACCGTCGTCCAAGAGCAAGTGTGAGGTGGATGGTAGTAGGTTTAAGTGCTTCTTTTTTCCGAGGGCTGTTATGAAACCTCAAGACGGCTGGTCTGGATGTATCGTAGACAAGAGTCAATCATCATCCTACAAATAATCACTGTTTTACAAATAGGAATTTTTAGTTCAAAACGTTGATTTATGCTCTTCAAAAGCCCTCCAAATCATAATCCCTCCCTATTCAAAGTTGAAGCAATTAAAAAGAGAGGAAAGGGGATGGATAATGAGGAGAGGAATCTCCTTTAGTCATTGTTGGTAGTACCGTCCATCGTTTCCAGGCCAACATCTCATTCATGTGGATCTTCACCAATGGAACCAACACGCATGATCCAGATGGCATCCTTGAGACAACTACATCATTCATATTGGTCAGACATTCTTCATCATGACATAGTGATTTAGTAACCTACTGTGTATCATTTCCTTGATATCAGTTAAATATGTCTATGTTTTGAAGTACGTAAGTTCTACTGAGGTTTGTTCCAGCATCTTCATGTAAATATAAATCTCATCAATGACGCATGATACTTCTCCCTGCAGCTTCTTCTTTTCTTTTTATTTTTTTGGAATATTAATATGTTTTTCTTCAAATTCTTGTAAAATGGGAAGCAGAGAACTCGATGGGAAGCAGAGAACTTGATGGTTATGTTGTGGCTGCTCCATTCCACGCAACCATCGATTAGCAAAGGCTTTCATTCCATGCAACCATCGATTAGCAAAGGCTTTCTTTATCTCCCAACAGCCAAGGATATCTGGGATGCAGTATCCCAGACTTATTCCCAGGTTGAGAATTTTGTTAAGATGTATGAACTTCAACAGCAAGGAGATCTCCCATTGGGGTCATACTATGCTACTTTACGTAGTAAGTGGGAAGTGGCAGATCACTACCAAACCTACATGCTTGCCTACACTACTGATGCTACAGTATTCCGGAAGATAATTGAACAGATTCGCATCTTCAAGTTTCTAGGTGGTTTGAACCAAAGCTATGAGCAGGCTCAGGTCAATATATTGTGCAAAGACCTGCCACCTACGTCTATTGCATAGATCTGCTCCTACATTCAAAGTGAGGACAACAGGAGGAGAATTATGGACTCCAAGTTGGACACTAAAGTTCCTTTACCTAAGAAGTCTGGCTTGGCCACTCAGAAATGGAACAAGCCTGCATCCAAGAAAGATGGGGAATCTGATGATCGAGAAAGACTTCGCTCTGACTACTACGGCAAGCGTCGCCACACTCGGGAGACCTCCAAGAGTCTACATGGTCACCTTGCATAGTTCTCTAAGGGGAAGCAAGGCTCATCTAGGAAGTCTTCTGGTGCCAAACAGGGGGACCTCAGCCACTAGCCAAGAGTCTTCTAATGTGACACCTTCCTCCTCCAGACCATCTAGTATCATCTCCAGCATGGACCTTGATAGGCTTCGCCAGCTTCTTGTGCAACTTGATTGATAATCCCTCCACATCCACCTCTGCATTTTCTTAGATAGGTACATCCCATTCAGCCTATCATGTGTCTACTGCACCAAATGGTCCATCTTGGATCATTGATTCTAGTGCCTCCAATCATATCTAGTATGTCCTCTCTTTCCTCCACCTAAAATATCTACTCGGGTAAAGATAAGATTCGAGTGGCTGATGGCACCTTCTCCTCTATCTTGGAGAAAGGCACTATATCTGCCACACCTACCTTACATTTATCCTCTGTGCTTCATGTTTTTAAATTCGCCACTAATCCGCTTTGCGTTAGCCATCTTTGCCATCTTACCAAGAGCCTAAATTGCAGTGTTACTTTTTTCCCAACTCATTGTGTCTTTCAAAACTTGGAGACGAGCCAGATGATTGGCAGTGGTCATGAGGATGGTGGATTGTACCTACTCGACAGCAAGCCGACTTCATTCTCAGTTGCAAATCAGTCCAATGTGAGTGTCAGTAGTCATCGAGTCAATAAAGACCTGTTAATGCATTGGCATAACAAGCTTGGTCATTTACTTTTTTTGTTTTGAAGAGTCTATTACCTCAGTTTGCGTCTATTTCGTCCTTTGAGTTCCATTGCAAAACTTGTGTACTTGCTAAACAATGTCGGGTGTCTTTCCCGATCAGTAATACTAAAAGTACTTCTCCATGGCTCACAATCTGTGTGAGTTGCTATGGCTGAAGACTATGCTCAATGAGCTAGGCTACCCTATCAAAGCACATATAAATCTGTATTGTGACAATAAAGCTATCATCAGTATTGCTCACAATCCAATTCAACGTGACAAGATGAAGTGGATCAACAATTCATAAAGGAGAAACTCAGTTGTGGACTTATTTGTACACTCTATGTTAATACTGTTGATCAGGTAGCTGACGTTGACTAAAGGGGTTAATAAAGGTATCATGCAGAATATGTTATCCAAGCTGGGCATGATAGATATCTTCGCACCAGCTTGAGGGGGAGTGTTGTCAGAGGCTTACTTGTAATACGTTAGATTCTACAAGGGTGTCTTTGTAATTATGTGAATAGTTCCAATATTATAAATACTGGTGAAATTGTGGAGCTCATTATGCTCTACATGATTTCACCGTTTCTCTTCTTCTCTAACCCTAAATATTCATCATTCTCTAATCTTCTTCCCTAGTTACATTCACGCGTTACAACAAACCCACCATTTGATCCTCCTACCTAGGTATTGTAAGGAACCCACTCGTAGACTTCAGATATCCAGGCGAAGGAATATATATACCTAATGTTACCACCCATAGAAACTACACCAATGTTTTATTATTGTAGTTGTATAGTGTATTTCTTTCAGCGTATTATAAGTTATGTTTTTTGTTACTTAGATTGGAAAATTGGAAGCTTAAAACTTGAAATTAGGGATAGGAGCATGGATTTATGGATTATGAGATTATGAGACTATGGAAGTGGTGCACTTTAATTTAATTCTGATAGTTTAAATGTGGATATTTGAAATTTCAATTGTCAAAATATTTCCAATTACTTCATATTTTTCCTAATTTTTCTGCTTTTTAAATTTCTCCTATTTACATATCTATGTAAAATGCATGCTCATGTCATGAGGCTTGGACTTTACGCCTTGAGGCTTATGCCTCCAGCTTTAGACCAGTAAAGCGCCTCACCTCACACCTTCGCGTTTAAAACCATTGATGTCAAGAGTATTTGTGTTGAGGTTCATCCCTTCCCCCATGGTGTAGTTGATTGCCAATGTTGACATTGACCTTTAAAAACAATTATTGTCATCGAAGCAGGGTATACTCAAGAATATAACCGCTTAATGATTCCTTGTAAATCCCACTAAAGAAGATGACATCAATGATCATTATATCAAGGTTTTTTTATATCTTTTCTCTTTGAAACATGTACTCATAGAGTTATGAATTGGGTGTGCTGAATCCAATGATGTTATGGGCTAATGTCAAAAGCTTATCTTGGGGCCACTGTACATGGTATTTTAATCAATTAAGTCTACCTTAATTAATTAAGTGAAAGAAAAACGAATAGCATATATAGTGGCATCAATATCTATCATTATAAAAATACCTATTAAAAAGAAAGAACAAAGATATACTTTACCGTTACAACACTCCCTAAGATAGCATCTATGTAGCTAATAGAAACTGTTGAACAGAGGTTTATGCCATCTCTTTTGATCTCCGGAATCTCCTCAACACCAAGGTATACATAAAGATCTCCTGGAGGTCCCCTGCTCAAAAGAAGAAATGAATTATTGAATGATTCTCAATAAGATATCTTCTATTAAGAATAGTATGCATACACACATACTGAAATAACGAAATATCTCAGAATTAAAATACTGAGATTTTTGAGGAAAGCAAAGTGGTGGCGATTTAGTGTCATACTGATTGAAATGGAACACTATCAGACATTATGGATGAGCCCTAGTGCTACACAGGAAAATAAAGCTTTGGCATACATGGTGATCAGCAAGGAATTGAAGTCTCTTACCACTAGATAATGTGAAGGGCAACAACACAAGCTATAATGAAAATCAGTTTCAAAACAACTTTCATGCCTACAAAGGAAAAAGTTTGCAACATGTTCAAGGAAAATGAATTGCAACAGTAGGAATCCAATGCAATGCAAGACCTATCTCCAAAATGGCACTCGACTACTTAGAACATGCAACATCATTTGGGACTAGAATGTGACAGATTTTCAAGTTTGTTATGAAGATACAACCTGGTCTTAAACCTGATGCCAAAATAACCCATAAAAAATAAAATGAAATAAAAAAGAAGGAAAAGATGTGACCTTTTACCGATCGAAAAAAAAAAAAGATGTGACCTATTAAAGAATTAGTCCACGTAGCAAGTTTGTCATATGAATTAAACCAATTATCATAGTATAAAATGCAATAATGACGGACAAGTAGGCATGCTATAATATTCAAACTACCAAGTCTTTTAAAAGTTGATTCTGTTCCAAAGTAGCTGTTATGCAGGATATCTTGTAGCACCTTGACATATAAGCACATTTATGTCATTCCACAGAACAATAGGACAGATTGAATAGTGGTTTGGTGAGGTAGCAGGGTTGTCATGGCCACATACTTGGTACATCCTATCGAATAAACAGCTACCACGATAAAACAAGATCAATTGTGCAAATTATAAAGAATGATTATCATAATGTACGCTCAGAAAATTCGGGTTCTCAAAAGTCACGTGATTGAAAATATCTACCTCAACCCCAAGGTTTTGCCTGAGAACTGTTGCTGGGAACAAATGGAGCCCAAGGGGGGAGCAGACACCAAAACAAAGAATATGTGCTATATAGGAAGTCAGAAACCAATGTATAAGTGCCAGCCTCATTCTTAATGGTTGATGTCACAATTATTAGGCAATCAGGTCATAGCCCCACTAAATATGAAATCATGTATAAATCCAAATTGTGACGATGAAAAACAACAGTTTCATCAAAGATGCTCTTGAACCGATTCTAGTAGTTGGATGTTGTTGAATAACTATAATAGTTCTGAAACTCCTATACTATACTTTCAGATGCATGCGTCAAAGTCGGAGATTACTGGGTGTAGAGACTAGGGGTGTCAATGGAGAGCCAAAAATTCGAATCCGAATTTGAATAATTGGATGTTATCTGAAAATTTCAGATATCAGATTCAGATTAAGATAATGTTTGATAATCGAATACTCTTTGGATACAGTTTTGTATATTGATATATCCACTTCGATATCCAGTTCGTGGTGCCTCCTCACGTGGTAGGCTTCTTCCATGGATGCTCCGATGATGTTCTTTTGTGGGCAAGGGAGGATCCTTTAGTGCATGCTCCCATTTGCACAGGAAAGGAACTCAAGGATCTTTGACGAGAACAAGGAGGGGCCCAAGAGGTGGTCCTAAAAGTTAAAGTCTTCCTTTCATCTTTGAAATTCCTTCCACCTCGAGTTTAGAGGGTGCTTTTTTGATAATTTTGTATTCAGATGGGATGAATTGTTATACCTATCTTCTTCCTTAGGAAGATGGGGTTGAGTTGTTTGTAAGCTTTTCAAGGGATTTCTCTTTTGTTAAATATATCCACTTGAATAATATATATATATGGGTCAGGATCGGGGGACAACATTTTCATACAACATTTTTGGGGTACCCACATGGAAGATGAATCAATAACTGATTTTTGGCGAGGATGATCTCCTCACCATATAGATCACCCCTACAAAAAATCAGCACATTATGAAATTTCTATCCCCATCAAACGTGGTTTTCAAGTTAACGATAAAAATAGACGGTCCATAATTCTTCAACTTGTAAACCGGACTACGAATATCAGAATGATTTGAAGTTTTGAAAGGATGATCTCCTCACCATAGAGACCCCTCACCAAAAATCATCCCATTCCAAAACTTCTAATTTATATATTGGCTGCACCAAGTTTTTGTTGTCAAAAATGCTGTATGAAAATGTTGTCCCCCGATCCTCCCTACATATATATATAGATAGATAGATTTTAAACTCCAGTCAAATAAGTGTGTGCCAATAGGGCACCTTATGGACTACCCCCATAAGATTACCCTTATTGGATCAAACCCCAATAATAATAAACACGAATTGGATATCCGATAAGCTAATCGGATTTGAATTCGAATAGAATTCGGATACCAAATACTTTTTTCGTATTCGAAATCAGATATGCTTATATTCAATTCGAATAATATCCATTGACAGCCCTAGTAGGGACCATGGACCGATTCCAAATGACTTGAGTAGGAAAATCTACAATATGAGCATATATGTGATGGAAAGGTTTACTTAAGTGATGCAATGAAGCAAAGATCAATACATAAGTGCTACTTGCCTCTAATAACATGGGCAACAACTTATGAATTCCTTTAAAAATATATCATGGACCACTTAATGGAGCATCAGGATGCATGAATACCAAAACTTGTGTACATACCCTTTAGGTCCTGCGTCACCCTCCCCTGTAACTCGGAGAATGCTGCCTCTACTAACTCCAGGAGGAACTTTAACTTTAATATCTTTCTTAATACGAACACGTCCTTCACCAGCACATTTCCGACAATATTCAGAAATCACTTCACCATCCCCACCACAATTTGGACACACAGAGACCTACATATTAAAACATTTAGCATTATTAAGCACATATTTACAATAAAGTCCCCGGCTTAATAAGCAAAATGAGAGTTAAAATAAAATAGTCATAACAATCCAGTAAACCAAATCAAATATAATTATGCTGATAATGATCATCAAGTAGCGTACCCCACCTGCTCAGTATGCTTGAAACCTAATTTTTTGATATGGTACCCATCCAAAGCACATGCATTGGATTGTAAGCATATGTTACCTCTATGCCTTAATAATAAGCTTCAGTTACCCAAACTTTCAAGAACATTTCCGATGTTTAAGCAGTTGTTGGGTAAAAGGAACTCAACCAATAAACAAATTTAACGATAAGAACTCCTCAAGTATATATCATGCTACGGCTTGGTAAGCCGTTTGGATGTTTCTATACTTCTTACTCCGGCAGCAAAATCTAAGAAAACAGGAGTTCACTTGAAGGAAGCGTTCGACAATCTAGTTGGGTAAGAACCGTAAAAGAACTTACATACCTGGGAAAATAGACCGAAAGGTGTTTGTTCAGTTCGCATGACTTGACCCCTGCCACCACAGGTTGAGCATATTCTCGCCTTGGAGCCTATCTTTGCTCCGGTACCAATGCAAACTTCACATGTTTCCAAATGAGAAAGTACAAATTCTTTTTCTGCTCCAAATATAGCCTCGGAAAACTCCAAAGTAATGTCATAACTGAAACACTTTGGTGCCACAAGTCAACTCTAATGTCCTTATAAACATTAATAATTTCCATAGCAATATTAAAGGAAATTTCAGTTTGAGGGAATTTAAGGGAAAGATACATTGTAAAAAATGTAATATATGAAAATACATTTTTTTCTCAGTCATCACATGAGCATTCATTTGATATATAAGCTAGTGTCCGCAAACCATGTATGCCAATATGTAATCTTTGTTGTTGTTGGAGGTTGTCACCAATATGCTTAAGATTGAGAAAGATAGAATGGAGGTTAGGGAGAGGAGGAAGAGATTAGGGTTTGAGAGAGAATGGGGAGATTGAAGTGAATATTCAATCTCAAATAAGTGATATATATAAGTGGGGGAAACCCCTTTTACAAGTAAAGGAGAAATCGTGTGGGTCAAGTGGGGGCCCACCACTTAACCCACTAACATAAAATAAAGAGATTGTAGGTTAAGTGGGTGGGCCACCACTTAACTTCTAAACAATAGAGAATAAACCCCACATGGGGTAGTGGGATGCAGCCCACTAAGTGCACCCCCACGTGGGTGTAATAGAATTCAACAATCTCAGCACAAAAGGGGTGTGGGGTATCAATAAAAAAAAGTTTGAGATGTTAAGACATAGTGTACCACTTCAAGCATCTTTTTCACAAGTGCCCAAACCCATTATTCGACTGGAAAACACCTCAGACAGGATCTAACTTGGAAACAAGATCTGCAATTTTCAACTTTCCGCAGAAAATCAAAAAGAAAAAGATCCAAAAACTGTCCCAAAAATTCTCAAATCTTGATAAATCAAGATCTATCAAAAACCTAACTTTTGTCCTCAATTAGAGCTAACATGTCATACAATCTTGACATCAGTTGTATCATTGTATGCATAAGAAGTTACTAACATCAATGGTACGATTGGTCGACTCTGAAAAGGTCATTTCTCAATTTTAACGCTTTTAAATCCTCCAAAATGTGTACCAAGTTGAATTAGCAAGAATATAAAATAAAGAGAATTAGTGTTAAACTCTGATGGACTGAATTTCCACTATTAATCAACACATTTAAGCATTAGTTAAAGAAATTATAGACATGCCATTAATGAATAGAATGATATGTGAATAATAAGAGAATGTGAAAAGCCTTGAAGTACCTGATATGTCAATAATAAATGAAACAAAAAACTAAAGTTCCTGATACGCTAATAAAAAAGTGAAAAGACCAAAGTACTTTGTAACCCTGAAAAGCTCACAGGTAAATAACTAACTATTTGCTTTGATAACGAAACTGACCAAGATTGGAAATGCTTATTAGTAATGGTCCTAATGGATCCAAGAGCCATAATTGCCTAAATCTCATGGCATACGATCGAAATAGTAATCCACAATATTCCTTTAACAGTAAAAAATGCGGACGTGGTAAATCCAATCTTACTAATCAAAAAATTTAAAAAGAAATAATGAGACCTCTACAGGCTTGACCATGCAATGCACTGCACTACTATGCCACATAGTTTATGTACAAGGTAGCATCTGTTTAAATTTAATCACCAAATAATTGACCAAGCTGTGCTTTAGATTGTCAATACTTTGTTTATTGTCAACATTACTCTAATAAATCTTTTGAAGGCATTTCTCCTTGTATAAGCAACAAAATTACATTCAACACTTACTAGAAAGATATTATTGAGATCTTACTAAAAGAGTGAGTCAATAATATAGTTCAAACTTTCCAATTAAACCTTGTAACTCACCGTATATCTTCACCCTTGATAACAGTACTACGACGGCTTGTTCTAAATCCGGTTTGGTCCATCCCAGAAAAATTACCCATACTCGCCCCAAAGAAAGTCTCAAATAGGTCAAAAGGATTAGTCTGTGAACAAGAGACGCTGGTATTAACTTATTAAAAAAATAAATAAGTACGAGAAAAATCAGGCATTAACCATAAACAATACAAAGTAGAACAGTTCTAATATTGTAATGCAACAGCTTGTACCATCTTGAATAATTGCCTCGTTGCTCATAAACTAGACCTCAATTCTACACTACTACATTTACGGAAAAATGTAAGAACATTAATCACACTTCATGTGCTCTTCAATTGGACTACTATATATTTATATAAACTTCATGATTTTAATGAAAATGAACTTATCTAAAGATATTCTTTCTAAATTGTATACATAATATGAGCTAAGGTATTCTAAAAAATCTCTCTCAATATATGGAATAAACTGAACAGACATGTTGGCATATTGGTTTTTGAGGGTATCAATATGTCTAACACTTCATATCAGTGTCTGACATCAATACACATGTCTCTGTCTATATTACATAGCGAGAGAAGAACTATAATAGTTTCACAAGGGAAATGATATTTAGGGTGGAAAATGGCAAAATAAATAGATTTTGAAAGGATGAGAAGGTGTCGATACACTTTGTGATTTATGTCCTTGTCTCTATAGATCTGTTCCTATTATGTGGCTTTTGGAGAATTCATTCAAATAAATCTGTCTATATTAAGAGTGTCTGACACCAATATATGTGCCCGTCTACATTTCGAGTAGTCTTCCTCTGTCTATAGTATGCAGACAGATGCCGACACACTTTTCAGACAATTTTTTTTTCAACAACAACAACAATAATTTATGTGTACATATATATCAGCTTATTTAAAGATTACTGTGTACTCAAAACGGACTACAGTATTTAAAAATTATATATCTTCAAATATGGAATAAACTACACGGACATGTCGGCATATCGGATTTGTTGGGGCCGGTGTGTCTGATACTTCATATCAATGTCGGAAAACAACACATGTCCATGTCTTTGAAATAGAGGTTTGAAGGAATTCCCAGATATCAAAACTGAGGACTTTTAAAGTAATTGAGCTAACATTATCCATGGTAGTTAAGTGCTGGTAAACTTACCTACTTAGAATAATGGTATTAAAATTAGCCGAAGTTTTTTAGAATTTCACCGATATATGGCCCCTATCGTAGTGAAGTTTACCCATAATATTTCACGAATTTTACTATTTAGGACCGAAACTTTAACATAGATGAGAAGTGTTTAAAACACATTTCTCCCTATTTTTTCCACATTTCCTTGCTTTTTGGGGGTTCTTAAGTGAAAAATCACTCCATTAAGAATTTTGTAGTCAAAAAACATTGTCGGGTTTAAAATCAAGATAAATGCTCATCGGGTTGCATATTTTTAAGTTGTTCATCAAGAAACAATATTTTTCTCTATAATTTCATGTTTTTTTCATACATTTAAGTTTAATTAATATTACAAATGTGTAATGCAACAGATCTTCAAACTTCTCTATGTTGGTGAATTTTTACAAAACTTCTCCATGTCAAATTGAACTTCTTCAAACTAATTCCGAATTTTAACCGAGCGAAGTTTAGGGCAAAATCAACGTTTAGTACCTTGCCTGAAAGGGGATTCTACTCTCTCCTAATGAACATCTTCATATATCAATATTCTGAGATAAAAACTGGTTGGCTCTTGAAGATAGAAGATCTACCAATGTGGGAAATTAGAGACATGGAAAAGGAAGAAACAACCTGACATGGAAAAGTAAGAAACAATCTGTGGCGACAACTATTGGCCAACTAACTTGGTCATGACTCCAAGAACATGAAGTGAAATTGATGTGTCATCTTCCGACATACGCACTTCAATCGTATTCCACGAATTCTACTAACAAATGGGTAAGAATTTCTCTCTTCTCTTTAACAATGGAATCAACGAAAAAAATTAACTGCTAAAAAAAAGTAAACTCGTAATAGGAACTGGCCAATCCATGGGTATACCATGAAGTTACAAAGGTTGTACTTGTGAACCAACCTCCTAAAGTGAATAGGCACAAGAGAAATAGACTGAACTAACCTACAAAAACGAAATGGTCCTTCGTAACCCAGTTATCCATAATATCAATTAGGCCGTGTTTGATTGCACGGAAAATTTTCCCGAGAAAATACATCTGGGATATGCCTTAAATGGCTGATTGATTGCAACTGAGAACACATATTTCAATCATGTGAGAAAATAAATGTGTATTTTCAGGTGGAAATGAATTCTCACCTATTTGGATGAGAAATAAATTCCAGGCTTAGTACGGAAAATTATCCAGATTTAAATGGCATGCTAGAGAAAATTATACAGATTTATAATGGCTATCTAACAATGTACAGTTGTGTTTTACCTATCAAAAAAAAATGTACAGTTGTGTTTTCCTAAGGAAAATGCAATTTTCCCACTTGGTAATCAAGCATGGCCTTAAATCAATTCCGTCTTTGGTAAATCTACCAAGGGCTATAGTTATAGTGATCCTTCTATTCAACTACTTCAGCCATTTCTGAACACCTCATAGCATTCTCAGGACATACAAGGGTTCGAGAATCAAATGTAATTCTTGTTCCGATATAATTCTCACGTATATGAATGCAAATCCAAATTAGTTTTTCTCCGTAAACAATCTTCTCATTTACGATAAACATCTTCTTGAGCTCTCCTTGAGTGAACACATTAAAACCAAGCTACCTTAAATATGTCTCCAAATATGATTTTCATGACATAATGACAGCATATCAAGGTCATCCATTTTGTTAGAGAGGATTGTTGCAAAAATCATTTGTACATTTTGTGTGAATTCTAAAGATCAGACAAGCAATGGTTCACTAAAGAACTTAAAAGGAACAGGCTTTGGATTACACTGGGCAAGCTGGCATGATCAATGTCCGCGATTTAGCTTTAGGGGAAACATTCCAATGCACTAGCATGTTATAAATACTAGTAAGTAGAATTGTGTGCAACATTTCCATCCAAGTTTCCAAGCAAAGGTATTTTAGTATTTTGTAAATATTTGATTTAATTAAAATACAACTGCAAGGGGCTCCACTAACATTCCCATCTTCTCTATGAGTAAGCTTTCTACTTTTTAACGTGATAAATAATATATAGAAAAAAAAATGAACATTATCTGCAATACCGTATAAGCACCAGCTGGACCCCCTACTGAACTCTTAACTCCAGCTTCACCATATTGATCATATAAAGCCCTCTTTTTATCATCTGATAGCACCTGACAATGTAGTACTTCAGAATTCAAAAATAGTATTATTAAAATGCACATTTGAATGAGAGGGAGTCTCCTTCAAGTGCTACTGCACTCCAAGGATTATAAAACTTTACATGAGAACACAGACCTAATATTAGCAGTAAAAAAGTTTGCAATGATTAAATACCAAGAAAACAAGAGGAATTCCAAAACACAAGCACATATAAATGAAAAAAAAAAAAAAGGGAAATGCAATCATCAAATATGAAACACGCAAAGTCTGTATATCGGTCTAGACAGCAACGATTTAAAATGTTACCTATTATACAGAAGCATATGTGGGTTTGTTGGCAGGAACATCGGGAAATTAAGAACTCAAAAGATAAGATGAAGAAAACTAAATCTTAGGACCAAAAAGTTGGGGATAGAATTCCTAGACTTCCCATATTAATCGGAGCCACTCACAGCTCCTAAATCTTTTTTGAGAGAAGTTACTTCTTTCATTCATGAGAATGAACACATTTGTAAATAAAGTCCAAACATGTTCTCCCATGTATATCTTCTTCAGGTTGTAGTTAATAAGCATAAACTAATTGAGATGACTTCATTTCAAATAGAAATAAGACATGTATGAAGATGTGATGTAAGATCAAGCATGTGAACCTTTATGCTAAAAAATTGAAGTTATTATAATTTTGCTTCTGAAAAAAAAAAAAGTAAACCGCCACTCTACATCATTTGAAAAAATTTGAACTACATTAGAAAAACAATACAGATTTTACTGATAGAATTTTAACTTTTGTTCCTGAAACATTTACATTTCAGGATGTCAAACATTTTTAAAAGTTTGAAACAATTTAATTTCATCTTGTGAAATTATCTTTATAATATAATCAGACAAGCAGAGCCCTCTATAAAGCTGTGTATATTAACCATGATTCCATTATATTCAAGAACCAACAGTTTGTTCTAGATGCATTTAGGTTTATCTAAACACCAAACAAATATTTGCTTTTAAAGTGTTTCCCAATGAATAGTTTTCAGTGGCCAAAGTGCCTAGGAAGCCATGAAGGTTCAAGTGTGTGTCAACCCTGCCCCAATACCAAGTTGAAGTTAGAAGAAGAAGATGAAGTACAAAAACAAGAGATTAGAAAGAAGATAAGGGTTAGGAGAGCACAGATTGACCTTCACTCCTCTTCATATTCACTTGAATTCAAGTTTCATAATTACAAGAATGCCAGAAAAAATGTTAGAATACATAAGAATAAGATGAAACCACTGAACTGCCTTTACTACATGAACTATGAAGAAAAACTAAAAATAAATTGTCCCATAATATGCCCATCTTAACAATCTAACTTAAAACAAATTACACCATTGCGCTTCATTGAAACTAAATAGATTAAGATCATGCAATAAAGAAAAGATCTAATCTAACTTAAAGATCCCATAATATACAATACAACGCTCTTTCAAAATATCTAATCCAACTTAAAGCTCCCATAAAATACAATACAACACTCATTCTATCTTCCTCTAACATATTAACATCGAATAAATGCCATAATGAGGATCCCCTTCGCATGTCTCCCTTATCATTTTTTGAAGGAAATTGTACTTCCATGATGAAAGTCAATCATAGATTTTGTTATCATCAACCTCAATTGTTGAAATTCCAATACCTGAAAGGAAACTGTATGTAAAGGGGACTTTTTCAACTCTGCAAACTTAGAGCAATCAGGCCAGCAAATTAATTTAGGGAAATATCTAATAAATGTTGATTCAAGTTTGCCTATTAGCTCAGATAACCAATTAACTGATTACGTAATGTGAATATCGACATGAGATGCCTTGAAAGCAAATGATGACGCTCATACCTTGGCTTGATGTAAAAACGACATCATTTCCTGCTTGAAAACTTGGTCACAAGATACCCAAGAAGTTAAGATGAATAGATAAAGGGGAGTGGCATACCTTGATGAATTCTTTGGTTCTTCGATAATATCCAAGGTCCACCTCTCTTTCCCCTGTTTAAAAGATCTAGCAGGGTCCCTAGACTATCAAATGGTTATGGCTACTAGTTAGCCAAAATATGTTGTAATCGATGTAACAATGAAACTTTGTTTCCTGAATATTTGTCGTGTCAGACACCATGTCGGACACACGCTGAAACACTTTTCTCCAACAATTCTTAATTTATTCAAAAAATCTGCTTTCAGCTATTATATATATATATATATATATATATATATATAGAGAGAGAGAGAGAGAGAAAGATTGGTAGTTTCGTAATTTTAGGGTACACTTGGTCAACGTATCTAAAGTTTCTAGATCTATAGAGGCATGTCTAATTTGTCTAATTAATGAAAAAGGTAAGTCAAGGAAACCCACAAATATATTTCATTATTTCTCAACATATGGAATAGACTATCAGAATGTGTCAGCGTATTGGGATATTGGGGATCAATATGTCTACCAATTCTTATCAGTGTCAAAGATCGGTTGTAATTATGATGAGTAAATGCCGAAGAAATGGAAAGTTATTCAGAAATCAATACTGATGGCAATTCCTCCTCAGCTACTGCACAATTGTCATAATGAATTTAAAAGAATGGATAAAAAACCCAACAATCATGACTACCAACTTGGCATAAATTTGATTACAAAAAAAAAAAAAAACTTGGCATAAATTTATGGGACTTGGTTCAAGAGGCTAAAAAGCTGACTGCTTTTAAATAAGCATGGATACATACCTCATATGCTGTGCTAATCTCCTTGAACTTTTCAGTTGCTCCAGGTTGCTTGTTGACATCAGGATGGTACTTTTACCATGAAGACATACGCAGTGTTCAGAATAAGTAAAGTGATGCATGATTACAAGACTAACTACTAACACAAAAACGGAGATGAATTCAAAGTTGAACATGTTTGGTTTTTATTTTCTAATTAAATTTGTTTTTAAAATAATAAAACTCTCTATATGGTCTTATACAACATGTACTTGCTAAATGGGTTAGGGTGTTGCCTAAGTGATAGAGAAGGGTTAAGAAACTAACTCCATATCGAATTCATGCAATCTACATGAATTGGGTGTCCTAGACTCTCTTTAATGGCTGGGTGTGCGGCTAAGGGGGCGATCGGGAACGAGAAGTAAAAGCACTTCTACTTGTAGTAGAAGTTCCTAGTTGATTTTTACCCCAAAAAAGTTAGAGAAATTAAAAGCGTTGGGAGGCCTTCTAATTTTTGAGAAGTAATTTCTCTTAGAAGTTAAAAGCTAAAAAATTTAGCTTAAGTTTTAAGTTAATTTTTAACTTTTCAAAAGTTAAAATATGGAACTCATCCAAACTAACTTTTTTATTTTTTTGGCTTATAAAAGTCAATAAGTTACTTATTTTTGTGTTCTCAAACACGCCCTAACTCTAATTAGCGATGTAGTTTCTCTCTCTCTTGGAGTCCACGACAAGAAGGGACTCGAGAGAGTTTATATAAAGGGAGGGGGACGTCCCACCACTTTCCCTATGCGTAGTGTGCCATCATTGGTTATGTCCTTGAGGTTGCTCTGGCACTTTTTATTGGTACAGGGGTACTGAAGGGTTATAAGGTTGACTACGTGTTGACGGCTTCTTATCTAACTAATCGTATGCCATCACGGGTTCTTGGGTTGTAGTCCCCTCTTTCACTCCTGTTTCCTTCTTGTCATGTGTTCTCCGTTCCTCCTAAAGTCTTTGGTTATGTTTGCTATGTTCACTCTCATCACAAGAAGGATAAGTTGGATCCTAAAGCAGTTCAGTGTGTCTTCCTTGGCTACTCATCCACTCAGAAGGGATATCGGTGCTACCATCCTTCTATTCGTTGTTAATTTGTTCCTTGGATGTCAATTTCTTCGAGAGTCTTCCTTTCTTCTCAGTTGATCGGACTTCTCTTCAGGAGGAGTTTGAGAGTATTGACGAGAATACGATATCTCCTCAGGGGAGATTCCCCTACTAGTGCCTCTTTACTTACCTTCTTTCCTTCTATGATTCTGTCCATTCCTCCTACTAACACCTTGCCATAGAAGCCCCAACTGAAGTTGTATGCTAGAAGATATCCAAAGGAGAAACAATCCACCGTCCAATCTCATTGTCAAGGAATCCAATTCGATCTAGGTAGCCTTGTCCTAATTGACCCCCATGATGATATTCCTGTTGATTCTTCAGCTATTCCACCTGTAGATGTTGATGTACCTATTGCTCATTGTAAGGGTGTTCGGAGTTATACTACCAAGCACCCTATCTCTCATTTTGTTTCTTACCAGCAGCTATCCCTATCTTATAGAGCATTTGCTACTTCCATGTCTTCTGTTCCCATGCCATCTAGCGTTTAGCAACTCTTGGCCAATCGTAGTGGAAAGCAGCCATGGTAGAAAAAATGACAGCGAGAAGAATGGTACTTGGGATCTGGTCCCATTGCCTAGAGGAAAGAAGCCTGTGGGGTGCAAGTGGGTATACATAGTGAAGTACAGAGCAAATGGAAGTATTGACAAGTATATGGCATTGACTACCAGGAGAAGTTTGCTCCCGTAGCCAAAACGAACTCAGTTCGAGTTCTCATGTCCCTTGCGACAAACCTGTCATGGCCCCTACACCAGTTAGACGTCAAGAATGCCTTCCTCCATGGTGATCTAGAAGAAGTATACATGACAAGACCTCCAGGATTCAGCCTGATTGGGGGTAAAGAACTCGTGGACACATGCATGTACACATTGTGGGTCGAATCCGATAGGTTGGGCCCCCGGGTACATGAATGTGTACATTATAGGACACACCTTGATTTTGTTGTACATGTTATATGTACTGTGTTTTTTTATATCACATGCACTTTATTTCTTTGAATCGTGTTATTTTCATATATAGTTCATTGAACTATATTAGACACGAACACATGATCATGAGAACTCATACACTTAAAAGGATAACTTTAAAAGATGCACCAAGAACCAAAAGAAAGATAACCCTCTTGCCTAAAAATGAAATGTCTGGATTAAACTAAAACGCGATATACTAGTTCTATGCGCGACTATTGTAGCTAACAAGGGGACAAATAGCATGTCGAAATCTCTTGCTCAAAGGTGTGATTAAATGATGGTTAAGGTTAAGCACCTCACCTGTTTAGCAAAGTTCAACACACTAATAAAACACTCTGACTAATTCGGCCATAACCCCTAGCTTGAATTAGAGAAATAAAGAATAAAGATTACAACTAAAGAATGAAGGATAAAGAACTATGTGTTATTAAAAATGTTTTGTAAGTTGTGTAATTATCATATCATTCCATATGGACATTCATTATCTGTTTTACAACTATGGATGGATCAATTATCCAGAAGAATTTTACACTTGTCAAAAAAAATTTACCCAGAAGCATTTGACCGGATTTGAACCCTTGTCCAACCCTAATTATTCCGCATGGAAGATGCAGGTTGATATTGTATTAGGTTGTTTGTAGTCTGATTTTGTCCTCATTGAGGACAAACTAGAGACTTCCACTGCTGAATCATTTGATTCGGTTAAGTGTTTTCATACTAAGTGGGAGAAAGCCAACAGGATGGCCATGATGGTTATTAGGGCATTTGTTCAGAAAGCTATTCGGAGACGTATTCCACCTATAGACGCTGCTAAGGAACTTCTGGAAACTATAAAGAAGCAGTTTGTAGGATCCAAAAGAGCACTACAATACACCCACCTAGTGTAGTTAATCTCTTTGAAGTATGATGGTAATAAGAATGTTTAGGAGCACATTCTAAAGTTCTCCAAATTAGTTATCTCACTTCGAGAACTGGGATTAACTCTTGAAAATGACCTAATGATTCATTTGGTAGTTGCCTCACTTCTGAGGTCCTTCGATTCGTTTAAGGTCAACTACAATGCTCAGGATCCTATGTGGGATCTACATAAGCTTATAGCTCTTTGTGTCAATGAAAACGAAAGGTTGAAACGTGGGAAGTTGAATATGCAAACTTGGTTGTTCATTCTACAAGCAAAAAGACTTTCAAGAAGAAAGGATTCAAGAAACTTGAGTATCTAAAGTCCGGACTTGGACAAAGTTCTAGATTGCACTAACAACAGTTGAAGGGAAAGGCGACAAAATCTGAAGAGATTGTGTGTTACTGCTATCTCAAAAAGGGACACATGAAGAAAGAGTACTTCAAGTATAAGGAATGGGCAAAGAAGGAGAGAAGGTAGTGATCTGGCTCGTGTGTTTTGAGTCATATCTTATTCAAACACCCGATGGATTGTCTTAGGTGCTTCTGTTCATGTTTCCAATTCTCCATAGGGGGTCATCAGTATGCAGGAGGGCAGAGCTAAAGATAAGTTGTTCTTTGGGAACTTGGAGCTCACGAGAGTGGAGGCAGTCAGAACTTATCAGCTCATTCTTGACTAGTTTTATTTTAGAATTAAAAGATACTTTCTTTGTGCTTACTCTTACGCACAAACTTATTTTAATTTTCCAAACAAAACTCTTTTTGTTTTTTTCTTGATAAGTAAAAACTCTATTTGTTTTAGTTTTCATGTTTGAAAGTGCTAGACTTTGCATTGGATATGACTTTTAGTAGTGATTGCTAGTAGATGGATTGTATCAATTATCTTTAGATAGTTGCTTTACTTCTTTACTACTGCACTTATCTATTCATTTTATTCCTTCTACATCCAGTTCTAAGCGTTCTCATGTCAATGAAAACTCTTATATGTTATAGCACAAAAGGCTATGAGTCTATGACACATCTCTAGGAAGCGTCTTGAATTGCTCATTAAGGATGGAATTCTAGATCCTTAGATATTTCAGACTTTCACACGTGTGTAGATGGCATTAAAGGGAAGTTAACGAAGCTAAGAAAGCCGGAGGCTACTATAAATTCCAACCTCTTAGAGTTGATTCACACATATATTTGTAAACCTTTTCCTACTCCTCGTGGTGCTCAACGCTATTTCATCAGTCTTATTGATGATTTTTCAAGGTATGCTATTCATCATAAGTAAAAGTCGGAGGCACTGGATGTCTTTAAGCTTTATCAGGCGGAGGGTAATAGCAGTTGGGCCGGAAGATTAAAGTTGTTCATTTTGATCGAGGAGGAGAATCTTATGACAAAGTTGATCGGGATAGAGTGAATCATGACGTTTGTAGAATACTTGCGGGAGCAAGAACTAGTCCTCAGTCACTACATGTTGAACATATCAAGATGTAATTTGGAGTGTTATACATTCAGATTTGCTTGAGAATTTCTGGGGTGAAGCACTCAAGACAGCTTATACATTCTTAATAAAGTCTCTAGTAAGGCAGCACTAGAAACTCCTTCCAAGCTCCTGGGAGAAAGTCAAGCTTGAATTATTTGCATATTTGGGCATCTCTTGCAAAGTTGAGACTTTATAACCCAGATATGCAAAGGGCTTGATCCTAGTACTGTGAGCGGTCAATTCATCGGATATTCGAAAAGATCAAAGGGTTTGAGATTCTACTGTCCATCGAGGCCAACACAGATTGCTAAGACCAACAATACCATATTCTTAGAGGATGATAACGATAGTGGGAGTGAAAATCACAGAGAGATAGTATTTGAAGATATCCTTGATGATGATCAAACATTTTTCTCGCCTAGTATTCGTGAATGGTTTTCAAGACCATCTAATGAGAACACTAGAACAACTACGAAAACTATTGTGTCGGATTATAGAGAAATGGAAGCTTCTATAGCTGAACCTGTGCCACTTAGTAGGGTTGAAAAATCTACAATTCCCAATGATTATGAAGTCTATCTACAAGAAAGAGATGTTAGAGACCCAAAATTCAATGATCCTTCAAACTACCAAGAAGTCATGAAAAGTAGTTATTCTCAATAATGGTTGGAGGCTATAAGGGAGAGCTCCAATTTATGGAAAATAATTCAAAATGGGAGTTGACAACCCTACCTAAGGGTTCTTGAATGATAGAGTGCAAATGGGTCATTAGACTAGGTGGGACTCAAAATGGAATGTTGAAAGATTTAAAGCTAGGTTGGTGGCCAAAGGGTTTAAGTAGGAGGGGATCGACTACACGGAGACCTTCTTGCCAACATTTTAAGAAAGATTCTCTCAAAGTCACCCTGGCCCTTGTGGTGCACTATGATCTGGACCTACACCAAATGGATGTCAAAATAGCCTTTTTGAATGGTGAACTTGAAGAAGAAATATAAATGGAACACAAAACAGCCATATGGTTTTATGGCTCAGGAAAAGGAGCATCTCGCTTGCAAGTTGAAGAGGTCGACCTATTAATTGAAACAGGCATCTAGGCAATGGTATTCAAAATTCGACCAAGTGGCAATTGGATATGGTTTTAATGAAAATACTATGGATCGTTATATATATTATATATAAAGGTGAATGGGAGCAGTTTCATCATTATGGTATTGTACGTAGATAATATATTCATTGCCAACAACATTCAGTTGTTATACAATATGAAGAATTTCTTGTCAAAGAATTTCAATATGAAGGAGATGCGAGCTATATAATGAGGATAAAAATTCACAGGGATCTTACAACCGCGTGCTTGGGATTGTCTCAAAAGACATATATTGCCAAGATGCTCAAGAGGTACAAAATGCACAAATGCACAAATGTGCACCTAGAGTAGCTCCTATGGTCAAAAGAGGTATTTTCAATAAGCAGAAATGCCCAACAACGCTATGAAAGAGAGGTGATTCAAAGGAATATATCTTAGCAGTAGGAAGCTTAATGTATGCAATGATACATTAGACCTGATATCAGTTTTGTCACCGGGATGTTGGGAAGGTTTAAAAGAATCCTAGGGCTTTCCATTAGAAGGTTGGGAAGAAAGTTCTTCGGTATCTACAAGGAATAAAATATTTTATGCTAGTTCATAAAAAAAATACGATGAGCTGGAGGTTGTTGGCTATTCAAACACGGATTTTGCAACTAGGCTATCCAATATCTTGGAGGAGTGCAAAACAATCATTGATATCATCTTCTACTATGAAAGCAGAGTATGTGACTTTTTATTAAGTTATTCAACAGGCCGTCAAATTGAAGAATTTTATATGTGAGCTAGAGGTTGTAGATTCTATTCATAGGCTGATGAAGATATTTTTGCGACAATAAAGTTGTCGTGAAATAAGTGAAGAATGATCATGTCACCAGTCTAAATAAGCATATCAAAATAAGCATTGTCATCAGACAAAAGTGATCAAACTGAAGACCGTCCAAAAGAGGCCTATATGATGCTAATTCAGAGTACAGCTCAGAATAGTAGCCAACCACCCCCTTCCTAATATTGTCCTCATCCTCCAGGATGTTTCCATGGATCTCAAGGTGAGCTGATGATTACATCTTATGTGAGCATTCGTCATAGGATGAAAGAATCTAGAGTTGTTTTCACCCTCCTTCAACCACCTAACTCTTGACTTTTGTTTCCAACTGACTTCCTCCAACTTACTAAACCTTGATATTCCGCTCAGAGATCGACTGCCCTACTTTGATCCACCAAAGACAATGGGTGATTTTCCCCTCTCTATCCAACATCAATATCTCCTCAAGCACAGAAGCTTTCCTATGATCTACCCTTCCAAATTCATCCTGATTCCATTGCTTAATCTTGACTTTAAGCGCTTTAAGCTTCCAACTAAACATTTCCCCCGCCTCCCTTGAACTTCGAGCATAGAAGCCACATATTCTCAAATCCGTAAGGGAAAGGGTGGTTGCAAATACCCCCCAAAATCAAGGATAAAAGGCACATGATCAGAAGTAGGTCTAGGGCATGCCAATTGAGAGACACCTGAAAAATGCTCTTCCACCTATCAGAGACCAAGAACCTATCCAATCTACAAAGAGTGGAGATTCTTAATTATTAGACCAAGTGTATTTGCCCCCTCCCAAAGGTAGATCCACTAGGAAATCCTTATTAACGAATTCACAAAACTCCCTCATGCTGCTAGTAACCCTGTTATCGCCAAGTTTCTCATGAGAGAACCGGATGACATTAAAATCTTCACCGATGCGCCATGGGGTGAAAATCTCCAAACTAGAGGGGTGAAAAGTTTAAATTTCGTCGAAACACCCAAAATTTCGGTTTCATGCTATACCGAAACCAAAACTCAAAAGAATTCTAAAATTGCCGCCCACTATTAACATTAATGGCAAAAGAGATAATTAAGACTGTTGTAAAACCCTCTTTGCATTAAGAAGGCATGAAATAAGATTTTGTTATCTTAGAGAGATTATAGAAAGAGAAGGAGATAAGATTTTGTTTCTATAAATAAGGGATATTAATCTCAGCATTTGTAATTTTTTCAAGATTTCACAGATATTTCAAAATTTTAGGCAAATTTTCAGTTTAAATTTCAATTTTGACTAGGCCGAAACCTAGTTTAAATTAAAATTTAAATCCTTGGTAGGGTTTTCTAGACTTTCTATAAATGCTGGGTGTGGCTAATTCTAATTGGTGGTGTAGTTCCCCTCTCTCTCTCTCGCTCTTGAAGTCATGATGAGAAGGGACTCAAGAGAGTTTATATAAAAGGAGGGATGTCCCACCATTTTCCCTATGCACAGTGTCCCATCATTAGCTAAGGGGTTAGAGTGGTGAAGACATTTTTGCTCCTCTAGATCTTCGTGATCTTGATCAAGTGCGCTAAATCCAATGATTGTAAAGTGATCTCCGGGTATGTGTTTTATTTTAATTATTGATTTCTCTTTGGTCTAAATCTTGGTTACGAACTTTTAATCTATGGGTTCTACATCTAGTATATGATTGTCTAAGGGTTGATAATCCCTTCGGGAGACCCAATCTACTACCACTAATTATCTCAAACCTAAAATCCTTAAAGCAGCATTCTCATCCACATTGATGCGTCTCAAGTAAAATGCCATGGTTACTAAAAATTTGGATGCTAAAATTTTCATCTATTCAAGAATCCAAATGAACAAATTTTCTAATATTTTTTCCATTCCGCCCTTGACTTTGCAATTAACGTTAGAAAAAAAAAAGGCTTTACGTCCAAAATTTTCATCTTTCTTAGCTAATTGCAACTAAAGTTGTAGTCTGATTCCTCTTTCGACAAAGAAATAGTAGTGTATTTATGGTGGGTTCTAAAACAACATATTTCTATCACAATTCCACATAAAAAGAGAGAGAGTGAGAGTAGCAAAGCAATGCGAGGTTCTGAAAAAATAGGGGAATTTTGTCAAGCACCTGGCGTGCCAACTTTCGGTAGGCAGCTTTGATTTCTTTGATGTTAGCAGACTTGGGAACCCCGAGGGTGGAGTAGTAGTCGGCAGCGGCTCTGACGACAGTGGCACCGAAGCGGTGGTTAGCGGAGGAGGAGGAGGAGAGC
Source organism: Euptelea pleiosperma (assembly GCA_035048495.1). NCBI lineage: Eukaryota > Viridiplantae > Streptophyta > Magnoliopsida > Ranunculales > Eupteleaceae > Euptelea > Euptelea pleiosperma. Next base: position 22,081,736 of record CM068549.1, read on the forward strand.
CTCTTCTTCCTCGTCTTAATAGAAGAGAAAGAGAGGGAGGGTTGGCGGTGGGTCCAGAGAGTGTTTCTGCCATTGATGGATGAAAAGGGTAGTTGGGGACGCTGCTGCTCTGAACTGAAACTTAGAGAAGAGGGAACGAAAGAGATTGAGAGCGCCATTTGGATAATAGGGGTGCTGTTGTTTGTTTTATCTTCTAAGAGAAGAAGAGCTGAGGAGCGATGGAATGGTGAGATGTTTCATTCATCTTTTCTTCTGTTTTTGTTTCTTCTCTCTACGGAAGAGAGAAGATGAGACCGGATGTGTTTATGGACCGGATGATAGCTGGGAAGTGGGAACTTGGAAACTAGAAACTCTCGTGTGAAGTGTGATGCGCACACGTACACACAAGACACACGTTTAAAATAATATTTTTCAAGTGCACCCACGTATTTTTCCCTCAAATTTCTGGAGCCTCAAGTCCCCTTACTAATGCCAGCTTGCTCAGTTGGTAAAGTTTGTGGGTGATGATACCAGAGACCTGGGTTCAATACCCGCCTTCACCGAGTTGCTGATCTCATTAAAAATAGGCTTACTTCGCTCACCGAGTTACTGTTATGAGAGTACCCACCTATCTTGCTCATCCCGCCATTGCTCATCTCCTCTCTCACCATATCCTTACACTTGAAGGCCGGTAACGTCACTGTCGATCTCAGAATTGTCGGAGAATCATCGGAGATCGCCGAAGAATTGCATTTGACAACTAACTTGGAAAAAATAGTTGAAATGGTAGAAAACCTTAACAAAGAAGTTGAAAGTTCATATAAATCAACGGAAAAACATTGAAAAAATTAGCTCGAGTGGAAAAGAACCTTCCACAAGCATCTTCTTCACTTGTAAGACAACTAATTTTGCTATCGCCGACATCTCTTCCTTATTTTTTTTGCATACTGCATAAGCGTCTATAACTCGTCATATCCGTTGCTCGACATTGACATTGCTTCATCTATTTCAGTTGGATCCAACCGAAGTTTCTTCCATTTGATAGTTGGATCTAACCGACACTAAGAAAAATTTAAGCTTTAGAAGCGAGACAGAGAAACTGTGTCAGTTACGTACAACGGACACTCTCTGTCGGTGATATCCAACTAAAATTGCTGGTAACAGATTCGGTTGGGTTAAACCAACACTAAGAAAAACTCAAGTTGTAAAAGGTTGACAAAGAAACGGTGTCAGTTACATACAACCAACACTCTTTGACACTGATATCCAACTGAAATTTCTAGTACAGCTTCAGTTGGATCCAACTAACATGAGTTTGTAAATTTTAGTTGTATCCAACTCATACTAAGAAAAACTTAATGAATATGTTTTTTTTTTTTTTTTTTTATAATCTCTTACCTGATTTATCAATATACGTGGAACATTTAACAAAAAAGATTATGATCCAATAAGTTAAACAGTAAGCCTCGATATGTCTATGACACATATGCAAAAAAAAAAAATAACAATTCATGACATTTATGCCTTAAAAAAGGCTCACATGCCTCAAGAAATTTATGGCAATTATGCCTCAAAAAGACTTACAAGCCTACACAATTCTTATTTTTCTTATTTTCTTTCTTTCCCTCTCTTTTTCCATGGATATGTTGGGTGAGTTATTGGCTGAGTTTTCGATTGCTAGATATCATAGATTTGTCTCTCGTTGACAACTTCTATTGGGCTTCCCTAAGACACTTTCTATGGGACGTTGTTGAAGCGTTTGGTTTTTTGGTGCATCAGGAGCGAGTGGCTCGATACGATTTCTTCCCATTATTTTAACATAATAAGAGAACAACAATTGTCGTGTTAAAAGTAGAAAAAGAACTAAATTGAATTCTTTTAATGTTTAATCTGATTTTTTTTTAATGTCAGTTAATCCAACCAAACCTATTCTAGCAATGTCAGTTTGATCCAATCGAAGCCTTTGAGGCATTTTAACTAGGACCTCATTTTTTGACTTGTCATTTTCACTTTCCTTTTTCAGCGTGGATTCAGAGAATCCAACTGTGGTTTTGCTTTAGCTAAAAGTGAATGCCACCTCAACGTTATCACCACCATTGGATTCTAAGAATCCATGCCAGAGAAGGAAGTGAAAATGGTTGCAAAAAAAGGGAAACCACCAAAATGAGAGAATGGTTGAAAAAAACTCAAAAAAAAATCTCAAGAATGGTTAAGTTTCAACTTTTCCAGATGATAAAACTCAAGACTCAAAAAAGAAAGAAAACGTAGAATTGTTAGAAATCAAACTAAAGAGATAAAATAAGTTAAACTCACCGGAATGGCGGTCGGACAACGTAGTATCACTGAATGGTGTTGCCAGCGTAGTATCGATGGACGGTTTCGCTGAACAACGCTGCCGTTGTCGACAAAGGAGAGGATGGGGTAGGAGTACAATTTGGATGAAGATACCCTAAGCTTTGTTTTTGGATGGATGGGGTGCCTTTAAGCAATGAGGGTGCCAACTAATTGTTTTAAAATGGGTGCCCTTGGAAAAAATTGGGTGTCAACAAAATTTACCTTTGAAATTTGATTCAATTTGAAAAAGGAAAATGATTTTTCTAGTGAACTTTTTATCTCTTCCGGTCTTCATTTGACAAAAATGCCTTTCTCCAAAAGGCTCAAGTGGATGGGCATTTATATCAAACTAGGGGCTGCCACAGGCACGTGCACTTTACACATGACGTCACCTTACACGTGGTGCACTCTTAGAGATCGCAGACCTTATAAATGTTTGCCCCATCCCTAGGTGCACTACATACAAATTCAACCTAATTACGTATTGCCATCCATAGGATTAGAGTCTTTTCATGGTTTGTTTTTAACCGTTGAGTTTGAGTATTATTTGGACAATGACAAAAGACAACACTATGCAACATGATAACATCCGTGGCTCTTCTACCATGTGATCATTACTATTTTGATAATGGGATATGTACAGATAAATGAACTTTTTTTATTTTTACCAAACAGCCACGTTGATGATGGACACTATTATGAGCCACGTGATCCATATGGCCAATACTCTTAAAGAACTGACCATATGGATGTTAGGCCCATACCTAGGTGGACCTACATACCCAAATTCATCCGGATTAGTAATTTCTATCTGTTGGATTAAAATACTTTTTATGATTTATTTTTAACCTTGGAATTCAAGCATTATGATCCAAAGGTTAGAAATCACTAACCAGGCTGATTTTTGTTGCGTATATCTATTATGGATGTGGGCCAAACATCTTTACAGTCAGTGGCCTATAAGAGTGTACCACGTGGTTCACACTATGGTCTGTCATCAACCTTAATGATGGATGTCCCCCATAAAATATTTTATGGTGGAGAGAAACATTGTCATTCAGAATTACAATAAATCCTTCACATTTGAGTTGAAATTTTAACTTTTTGTAATGACCAAATAGCCCTTAAAAAGTAGAATTTAAAAAAAATTGAAAGGAACAATATTTGTGAATTTGAAGAATTTTAGTGATATTTTGGGAATGAATTTAACACAAAGAAGATGAGCATTTATTGAACTTGCAGCTGACATATGCCCTACTGAAATCAAAAGACCAAAACATCCTTAGGATGGGGAATGCTTTTAAGAAAGTGATTTTAGGCGTGTTATCAAAAAAGTGAATTGTTGACAAGGAGCAGTTTTAGGAGAGTCGAAACCATTTTGCGAAAAAATAGTTTTTGAAAAAAGGCAAAAAACAAACATTTTCCTTTATAATTATAAAAACGGAAAATTGCAGAAAAGAAAACAAACTTTAATTTATTTACAAAAAAGAATACAACTTTTCGCAAATCCCAAAAAAGAAAACGAAACGCCCTTTCAAAGGGCGTTTCGTCTGCTGTCAGTCCAATCAGTCGCCGACTGACTAACGAATGACTGATGGCTGACTCGTCTGACAAACGCCCTTTTAAAGGGCGTTTATTCTTGAGAAATTTTAAAAAACGTCCCATAATTCCTCAACTTCTAAACCAATCTACGAATATCGGAATGATCTGAATTTTTGTGAGGATGATCTCCTCACCGTAGAGATCATCCTCACCAAAAATCAGCCATTGATTCATCTTCTGGGTACGCCAAAATGGGCGTAAAAATTGGGGTATCAAAAAACGCCCTTTAAAAGGGCGTTTGTCAGTAAAAACGCCCTTTAAAATGGCATTTTCTACTGACACACGCCCTTTAAAATAACGTCTGTCAGTTGTCAGAGGTCTACTGAAAAACGCCCCTTTAAAATGACATTTTTTACTGACAAACGCCCTTTTAAAGGGCGTTTTTTGATAAACATGTGCCACGTAATTCGTTTTCTTTTTTGGGATTTGCGAAAAGTTGTATTCTTTTTTGTAAATAGATTAAAGTTTATTTTCTTTTTAGAAATTTTCCGTAATAAAAATCATAAATTACATTTTTATCCTTCATTGTTATTATTGATAACTTTAACAGGGGCGTGGCTTCTATGTGCCAGGGTCGCACATAACAAACAAAATGGCCCTGGTCAAGTTGTGCCATGTCAGCATAAAAGAAAAGCTCTTGTAACTACCAACTAAACGGTAACCCAGATTAGTCGATTTTGATTTTTTTTTTCTTTCACTTTTTGAAATTGAGGTGATGTGGCACAACTTGAGCATGGCCATTTTGTTTGGTCTGTGTGGCCCTATCGCATAGAAGCCGCTCTTTTTTAACAAATACAAGAACATTTTTTGGAGAAAAGTGGCAAAATGTAAACAATTACATACCCCCAGTTCTCCCATTATATTTACAATTATAATGGGGTTTGCCTCTTTAGTCGTGAGTCGATCTCTTGAGCCGTTGGTAACTACATTTGTCATTTTAAAAAAATACTACCATTCTAATATGTAAAGAACTAGTGGGTGGCCCGTGCCCACAGCACTCCCTGACAAAACATTTGCCAAAACCGGGTGTAAGTGGCTAAGATCCACCATCCAGTTGGGGGATAAGATCTCGGCCCTCATTTGTTGAAACCTATAAGAGGGGGTATAAGTGAGGAGACAACCATGGTGTTTTGTTATATAGATATTTGATTTCATATGACGGTATTTCAATCTTTTTCATTTATTTTAATAAAATACATTTTGTTGTAAAAAAAAAAAAGTGGCTTGCCACGAGACCAATGACAACTTTTCTTCTCCCCAACCACCCACGTCTCTCTCTTCAACGACTAATGTTTTTCGTTATATTTTCAAAAGCACGACTTTCAACTGTACGGTATGAGCGCTTTACAATAATGTATAATTCTAATTACTTTTATTCAATTATAAATACCCTTGAAAGTATGTTTTAGTCTTTTATAATTTTATAAATTTTCTACATAAATAAAGAACTACCCACAACCTCGACTCCTCTCCTCTTCAGTCATGTGCATCGCATGTGCCCCTGCTAGTAATAGGAAACTAGTGGAAGGCAAATGTGTGTGTGAGAGAGAGAGAGAGAGAGAGAGAAAACTTACATGAGTGTTATTTTTAGGGAGTGGGAGCTGTATTAAGAGAGTTATTTCAGAACTGGGAGCAATTGCAAGGGAGTTAGAGAATGTCAAAATGTAATACGAAAATACTTTACCCTTCATTGTTATCGATAAGTTTAACAGAGATAAACAGCAATTTCTAGCAAAAGAGTGGCAAAATGTGAACAATTGTCTACCATGTACTAGAAACCAAGGTTTAAAAGGGGCTGTTATAACGGTGGGCGTTACTGTTTTTTCTGTCATAAAGAAAAAAAAAATGCTCAGGGACAAAAGCAGAAAAAATAAAAAATAAAAAAAATGGAAAAAGCCGAAATAACGGAAAAATATGGAAAAAATGGTGCTTTCAAAAATAGAAAAAAAAACAAAAATAGCGGCCCTTTTTTGCACAAAATTTTTCAGAAAATAACAGTCGTTATTTTCGTTATAACGGATGTTATTTTCACTATAACAGCTGTTATATTTTGGGTGTTTTAGCAGTCCATAACGCAGCGGGGTAGGTCCAAATCCGTTATAATGACCGTTTTGTAAACCTTGCTAGAAACTAGGACCATGAACGGACTATGGCACACGCGTAAAAAAAAATTAAGTACATGCCATTATTGGATGATTGGATGCTACTTTAAGAGATTTGTTGGGAACATGCGATCAAAATCAATGGTCTAGAATGCAGTATGGTCCATAAATCCTCATCTTTACAAAATGCTTTATAAAGCTTTCGTCTCAATTCATATTGGCCGCGAGCAATCTACGTTTTTGATCTGTTTATGTTTATTTAACCTCCTACATCTAACTGAGTCTGGTTGTGATGTTTCCATTTTGGAAAAAGATGTAACAAGGTACACCTCACATTTTTTAGAGTTGGGATATGGTTAGAACCAAGTCTTTAAAAAGTTGCCGTTATAACAGTAACGGACTGGGGGCATTCCTATTTTTTTCCGTTATAACAGATTGTAATATGGGCAAAAATGGAAAATAACTTCTCCCAAACTTCAAAATTTGAAAGTTTGAATTTCACAATTTCAATAAGTAACTCATTTTTTCGCAGCCGTTATTTATGAACGTTAAAACAGTATATAACATATAACTGGGGAGGTCTGAATCGGTTATAATGGCCGTTTTTTTAAACCATGGTTGGAACAATCTTGGAGGTCAGGGGGAACAGAGAAGTGACTCTTATCAATCAGGACTATCCATCAATAGCACCCACCTCTTGAAGATTTCTTCCATGGCTCCATCGCTGTAAGATGACTGAAGAAAAGTTGGGTCATAAATTTGGAGAGTTCGCTTCTACATGGAAAGAAGACCTTTGAAAACTAATATTGGACCGGGAAGAAAAAAGGGGAAAAAGTATTGACAGGGTGAGAGGTGTGTTAATGGGCTCGGCTTGGCCCACGGCAATGGAGAGAGAAGTGAAAATCTTACTCGAATATTTTGGCTCACATATATGCGCCAATTGGTTCATTTCCAGTTTCCATCCATTAAATAAACGGACAGGAACGGAAACGAGAACAAATTTCATACACAACGCCAGCTTAACTAGAAAAATGAGAGAAGTACAATCCATTGAGTAAACTTATGAATCTTACATATATTGGACTTAAAGCCTACCCTCACAGGAAAGAGGGTTTTGCCCTTCAATCAAACACATCATCATGGTTGCAAATCAAGTGTTACTAAAAGGTAAGTGCAGTAGGAGTCCTAGTAGTAGTTCTTTTTCATTCTGTTGACACATGCAGCCTTCATAAAAACACTGCTGTAAATGAATATCAATTTACCTGAGGGAGGAACTCTTTCCCTCTCTTCATCTATTCTGTGGCTCCAATCTTTTTTTATCCAATCTTTTTTTATTAGAAGATGTCGGGATGAAAACGTCCCGGGATGGAGTTGCTTTGCTGAGCCTGCCTCAGATGCATCGTCAGTGCATAGTTATTCACCTGCCAACATAAAGATGAAACAGCAACCGTTTCTTTAAAAAAACACAAGATGGCAGGATCCACCATTCAACAGGTACAAGACTAAAGATCTCCCAAGACAGGACTTGTTCCCTCCCATTTGGTGCTTGACACCATCCAAAAGAACGTGTAGATCAGAAAGATAGATTCATCTAATTGGGTTGTCATTTGACCTCAGATATCTCAATGACACCCCATGGAATGTAGTCCCACTCAATACTCTCGCGTTTATAATGAAAGAAATAGCATACCTCCAGTGTTTTCAACTGTTCTTGATACTGAGACACCAGCTGCTTCAAATGCTGCAACTCCTGGCTCCTATTGTCGTACTCTTTCTGACGCTCGTGCTGGATAGCCACAGCTCGCTTGAGAATGGTGTTTTCCCGAATCAGTACATCCACTTGTTCCTTCAGCATCATATTTTCCTTAAAATAGCATAATAAGTACAATAAGCCTTCGACAAACAAAAATCACAATCAATTGCATTGGTGTTTACAAAGGAAGTAGCTGTTGGTATACTAAATACCCACCACATGAAAGTTTTGTGCTGCCTCGGCACTGGCATGGCTGCAGATAGACTTCTCCAGAACCTCAAGCACTCTCGAGGCACGGGCTCTGGCATCATCCATGTTAGAAGAATTCATCATTTCTTTCACAAACAGCTCCACCCATTCTGAACCATCCTTTGGGAGGTTGCCTGGAGCCGATGGATCTTCATCAGATGCAATATCTCTGCCAGTGGTCACTATACCTGCTGAATTCGCATGCATACATCAGACTCTTGTTGCTCAGTTAAAAAATACCATTCATCAATGGTGAATGCATTTTAGAGCAGCCCAACTCATAGAACCGCATTATATGATCCAATGTCCAAAATCACTGAAACAATGAGTTAGCTCCTCATTAATGTGCATGTCTTTGAATGGAATCTGAAGTCAGGTTCAGATGAAGTGCTAAGGAAAGTTAAAAAGTATAAACTTCAAGAGCATGCAAATGGGAGACCATCACCTTGTTAAACAACTTAAACTAATACAAATCCTTGTGAGATTTATCCCGTCATTGCTAAAAAATCTCACCCACTCCCCTACCACTGAAAACTCTAATATGGTGATTTAATAATTTTGAGACTGCATCAGTCAATTGTTGAAGATCAATGAGGATCCATAGGATACATGATAATTGATCACAGGGAAGAAAGAAACACGGGTAAAGTAAATTTTCTATTTAAGACAATATATTGGCTCCTTGCTTCGTCATTTGAGGACGAGTGCATGCAGATTTACCTTGTCTTCAACTATATCACACTGAGAGTTTGGAAGGTTGGTTCAAAATTAACAGCATGTGTTTTCCAACCATGATTGGTAGAACGCCACCAACTTTTGTAGTTCTTTTGTGTTGGCAAACTCTATTATCCTGATGACATTATGGTGGCACCTCATGAAGAGAACATTTAGTTAACAAGGAATCATGGAGATTAACATTGTCTCCTGCAGTCTTCTATTTCTTTCTTAAAATATAAGGCGCAACTGTGAACCAAGGAGTGAACGTATTTATCTCAATATTTTACATGTTTAAATTATATCAAAGTTTGGGAAGTGATTGGGGCTCACCCTACTTCAGATATATGTACACTGGTACTCCTCTTAGAAAAAAAAGACAAATTTTCCTTTATTGCTTTGACAAAGACAATGGTTAATATTGCTCTTAATAAGAGCAAGTTGTTTCACTAGGAGTACCCCGTTGATCAAAAGTAGGGCGTGCCCCAATATTTTCTAGAACGCCACCAACTTTTTGTAGTTCTTTTGTGTTGGCAAACTCTATTATCCTGATGACATTATGGTGGCACCTCATGAAGAGAACATTTAGTTAACAAGGAATCATGGAGATTAACATTGTCTCCTGCAGTCTTCTATTTCTTTCTGAAAATTCAAGGTGCAACTGCGAACCAAGGAGTGAACGTATTTATCTCAATATTTTACATGTTAAATTATATCAAAGTTTGGGAAGTGATTGGGGCTCACCCTACTTCAGATATATGCACACTGGTACTCCTCTTAGAAAAAAAAGACAAATTTTCCTTTATTGCTTTGACAAAGACAATGGTTAATATTGCTCTTAATAAGAGCAAGTTGTTTCACTAGGAGTACCCCGTTGATCAAAAGTAGGGCGTGCCCCAATATTTTCTAGAACGCCACCAACTTTTTGTAGTTCTTTTGTGTTGGCAAACTCTATTATCCTGATGACATTATGGTGGCACCTCATGAAGAGAACATTTAGTTAACAAGGAATCATGGAGATTGACATTGTCTCCTGCAGTCTTCTATTTCTTTCTGAAAATTCAAGGTGCAACTGTGAACCAGGAGTGAACATATTTATCTCAATATTTTACATGTTTAAATTATATCAAAGTTTGGGAAGTGATTGGGGCTCACCCTACTTCAGATATATGTACACTGGTACTCCTCTTAGAAAAAAAGACAAATTTTCCTTTATTGCTTTGACAAAGACAATGGTTAATATTGCTATTAATAAGAGCAAGTTGTTTCACTAGGATTACCCCGTTTATCAAAAGTAGGGCGTGCCCCAATATTTTCACCCAACTTTTAGTTAGAGAAGATGTTATGACCAATTCTAAGTTCTTCATCTAAGGTAATCTCCACCCAGAGGTTATCCTACACCTGCCATGAGGATTTCCATTTCTTTAGTTAAACTAAATTGAAAGTGTGTGCCTACACATCTATGGTAATCTCCACCCAGAGGTTATCCTACTCCTGCCATAAGGATTTCCATTTCTTTAGTTAAACTACATTGAAAGTATGTGCTACTAAACTGAACATCCATGCAAGATCAGATCCTAATTTAACATTTTGCGTATTTTCAAGGATTGGGAATTTTTCGCATACTTCCTGCTGCAACTCGGGTAAGTTATGAACGATACACTCAACCTCACATCAAACTATGGGGGCATTTTTAATATCACGAAGGCCACCAGAATTGAAAAAGTTAAAGTTAAAAATTGTAACATCAAGTGAACTGACTAAATTGTCTCATATATATCTGTAAGAGTTTCTGTACATAGCGTAAGACTAAATAATTGAGTTGCTATATACTTTTTTCAGTGCTATAACTTAAACTTCGATAAGAACAGGATCAAAGAAATATATCTACACAAGCAGGACTGAATTTCAAAAGGAACACATATAGTAGGAAATATGAAGCCCACAAATAGCCAAAGGACTTGAAACTTAAGTTCGCTTCTTACGTATATGTGTATCTTGTGATGGTAGATCAGATTTGTCAGCAGAAGAATCTAAGTTTCTTTCTGCAGATCCCAAACGAAGTTCGTTCAATCTCTTGATGGCAGAATCTAAATCATTGCCACATTCTTCGAGTGCTCTCTCAAGAAGCTGAAAATGATAAACACGCGACTGAAAAGTCAAAAAGAAATTCAACAGCACTGAAAGGAACCATTCACTCGATTATGAACCATTAGGTAACAACCCATGTCCTATAAAAAAAAGTAACCGCCTAATAAGATAACACCTCTAAAAATCAGCATAATAAATCTATTTTCTGAAGAAAAAAATTCGGTAGCTAATCAATTATCGAGTAAAACTGCACAAACCCTCTAAAGGTAATAAGGCAGAAGACTGCTAAATATATTCGAACCAATTTCAGTTGGGATCAAACCTCTGACCTCATGATCGTAGGGCAGAACAACAATCAATAGAGCTATGAGCATGGTTAGGGGTATATTTAGCAGTTTTTATTTTTTGTTAGCATATTTAGCAGTTTGCTGTGTGGCAAAAATATGATAAAGAACCCTGGTTTGTCATTCAAAAGTTTGTTAACAGTTTCAGCAAATTTTTTTTGAAGAGAGAACAAAACAACACAAAAACCCAAATAAGTGGATTGATCTGAAAACACATGCCTTGTCAGAAGATATATTTCTAAATAGAATTGAATGAGAAATATGATTCATGTGGTCGACCCCAAATATACGGGATAAGGTGGATGATGATGGTGATGAGTTATTTTCTTGGGGGATGACAATGGTGATGAATAATTTTCTTGGGGTTTGATGTGATCTAGGTCCACTTAAGCCCACTTCTATCTATGGATCTGGCCCATGCACTCAGGCCTACCTATCATCACCAACCGTAAGGAAGTTTGGGTACTTTATCATTGTTATCTTTATGGAATTTGTTAGTTAGGGCAGTTCTTTAAGTTATGCTAGTTGTATTGTTGTAATTGGGGTAGTTATAGGGAGTTGGTTGAAGGAGACACTTGTCATTAATTCTTGCTTATATGTCTAGATGTCATTGAGTAGGTAGTTGTAGAAATTATAGGAAGTTGCAAGCTGGGTGTACCGAGCTGAACAATTCTTCAATTATCACCACTCAAGATGGTCAAAAAATTATTATTGCCTCTTTTCATCTCAAAGATGAAGCCTTGCAATGGTTTGAGCGTGAATCACAATTTGCTTCTTGGACGGCTTTTAAGAAAGAATTTCATACTCGGTTCGGTCCAACCGAATTTGAGGATCCAGTAGGTGCTCTTTCCAAACTATGCCAAACTAGAACTCTTAGAGATTATCAGACTGCAGTCGAGAAACTTGCTAATAGGACTATGAACTTATCCGAGTCTTTATTGTCAGTGGTTTGAAAGACGATCTTCGATTTGATGTTCAAATGTTCAAACCAAACACCCTATCTTCAACTATAGGGATAGCTCGATTGCAAGAAGAAAGGATCTTGGCCAAATGTCAACATACTAAATCAGCTACAAATTGATTGGTGCATGCCAATCAGACTACTACTACACCAATTCGTTGACTTACGTCAGAAGAAGCAAATGAACGGCTTAAACAAGGTTTGTGCTTTAATTGCAATGAAAATTTTTTTCGTAGTCATTGATGCAAGAAAAAAATTTGTTCTTAATTGAAGGAGAATGGGCAGATGATCCTCCTGATTCTGAAACAGATGAAGCACTTGATCCAACAACAGATGAGCAAGAACAACCTAAAATTTCAGTTCATGCTTTATCCGCTTCTGTATCACCCCAAACAATGCGGGTAAAGGGATTCGTAAAGAAATGACCAATCACGGTGCTCATTGATTCGGGAAGCACGCACAACTTCATTGATTCTTCTTTCAAAATGGATCAGATGTCGAACCATACTGACAATCTACTGTTTCTATTCGTGGGTCGCTGAAACTTGCTCCAAGATTTTATGGACCATTTCGGGTTCTCCAAAAAATTGGAAAGGTTGCATATAAATTAAAACTGCCGGCGGAGTCTCGTATTCATCCTGTATTTCATGTTTCATGCTTGAAGAAAAAGATAGGACATCGTGCTGTCACAGTTCAGAAACTTCCTCGTTTAACCAATGATGGGATCTTACAAGTCCAACCTCAATTTATTTTGGAACGAAGAATGTTGAAGAAAAGAAATAGTGTAGTAACATAAGTACTTGTTCAGTGGGCTAATACAACTCCAGAACATGGGAGGAATATCAACACTTGATGGAGCGCTTTCCAAACTTTCAACCTTGAGGGAAGTGTTGGTGTTAAGGGGGGGAAGAATGATGTATCTAGGCCCACTTAAGCCCACTTCTATCTATGTATCTGGCCCATGCACTCAGGCCTATCTATCATCACTAACCATAAGGAAGTTTGGGTAGTTTATCATTGTTATCTTTATGTAATTTGTTAGTTAGGGTAGTTCTTTAAGTTATGCTAGTTGTCTTGTTGTAATTGGGGTAGTTATAGGGAGTTGGTTGAAAGAGACACTTGTCATTAATTCTTGCTTACATGTCTAGATGTCATTGAGTAGGGTAGTTCTTTAAGTTATGCTAGTTGTCTTGTTGTAATTGGGGTAGTTATAGGGAGTTGGTTGAAAGAGACACTTGTCATTAATTCTTGCTTACATGTCTAGATGTCATTGAGTAGGTAGTTGTAGAAGTTATTGGATCTAACATTATAAAGTGTACCAACGGAGGGGTGAAGGGTGTGAAATGAATTGTTTTCTAAGAGGTTGTTCCCCTCAAAGTGGACAAGTTATCAATCAAAACTTTCTTTTCGTTTGTCTTGGGTTTTTTTGTTCACATTTGGGAATCAGAAAATAGGACATAACAGGGTTGGGTTGGGGGGGAGGGAGGGAGGGTTGGGGGGGTTCTTGCATAACAATTTCTCGACCATAATAAATAAATTTATTCAGGAATTGGCGAATTATTTGAGTCATTTGACCAAAGTCCAATAATTCGCAAACCAAAGCAAATCTTTGAAATGGATGGGCAAATAAATCGTGTTTCGAATAACTGCTAACTATGTCAGGCAATTCATGCAATATTCATCAAATCATTAATGATTATAATCGCCTCCAGTTTCCTCATCAATAAATCATATATAAGAATTAAAATCTACAATATACACAAACTAATTCATCCATCGCCATTAGACAGGACCATTACACATCGTGCGAACATCAGAAACCCTAAAGCATTAGTGATTGATCATATTTACTACCAAATCATCCTCCAGAATCATTATAAGCACATTTGATCTCACTTGTTAACAAATTTTAAAAATTCTGGATCATAATTAAAATAAAGTAAATCAGATTTGCAGTCAAAAAAAAAAAAAAAAAACCCCAATTCAAATAGAAAAACAAAGAAGAGACCTCCTTATCCATTTCAGGGAAGATGGCACAGAGATGATCGAGCGCAGCAGCAGCAGGGGAATTGATGTTGTTGTTGTGATCAGAGAACGGCGATGATGATGAGGATAACGGAGGAGGAGAAGAGAGGGTGGTAGGCCAACGGATGGGAGAAGGGGAAGAGGAACAGCGGAGTCTCTTGGAGACGGGAGGGGTAGCGGGGAGGTCTTCGAAGAAGGATCTCTTGCCACACACTATGGCAGACATGATGGTTGGGGTCTGCTCCTCTTCGGATTGCTCACCGATCCCTCCGCTCTTCCCCTTATTCTCTTCTCTCCTCTTCCATGCAGACACCGATGATCGATTAATCTTTGAAGATCAAAATACAAATAAAAAATAAAAATTGGATTGATTGATTGAGAGATTCCTTGGTGAGGGGGTTTAGGGTTGTTTTCACTTTTTCCTTTCTTTCTTCTTAGAGATTCTGCTTTTCTTACGACCGCTTCCCTTATTTGTAAGCGGTGGGTGGTCGGTGCCTTGCTTTAGTGTCTCGGTTCGGAATCTTCGGATTAGCGTTTGGTAGAGGACTGGGATATTGGCATTTGGCACTGGGAAATTTTATTGGCACGAATTGTGAGGTCACCCCGACCTGTTGAAAGCACCCCATAAATTGTGCTTCAATTTGCTTAATTTACGACAATGCCTTCTACAAGCTAGTCTCGAGATCACCATGTGCAACTTCATGCAAGCGTTCTGGGACCCACGTGGCACACTCTTAGAGGACTCTAACCATATGGAAGATTGGTCAATCCCTAGGTGGATCTATAAACCAAAAATCAGCCTGATTAGTGATTTCTAGGTGTTAGATTTGAGTTATTTTCACGGTTGATTTTAATTGTAGAAATTTGAGC
Source organism: Euptelea pleiosperma (assembly GCA_035048495.1). Classification (NCBI taxonomy): domain Eukaryota; kingdom Viridiplantae; phylum Streptophyta; class Magnoliopsida; order Ranunculales; family Eupteleaceae; genus Euptelea; species Euptelea pleiosperma. The sequence continues at coordinate 22,096,760 of CM068549.1, forward strand.
ATTATTGATCATTATTTTAGGTACAAAGATCCAAAGGTTTGAAATCACTAATCAGGCTAATTTTTGGTTTGTAGATCTACCTAAGGATTGACCAATCATCCATATGGTCAGAGTCCTCTAAGAGTGTGCCATGTGGCTCATATTGGGCGATGTCATCAAAGTTCTATTCTAAAATAATCACATCTATTATTTGTCAACATAATTGTCGGATGGATTGCAAAAAAAAAAAAATTGTTGGATGAATGTTTAGTTTGGGTGCCCTCACAATTCAAGGGGTGCAACTCAAATTTTCCATTGGCACCCACCTTACACTCATTATGCCCACTTAACAAAAAAATTACAATCATGTCCTTGTTTTTTACTCAAAGCACCCACCCTGAAAAACAAAAGAAGAAAGAAATATGTAGGAGGCCTCCCAACCACACCGTCTTCAAAGAATAAGAAGAAGAAGAGGAGGAGGCCGTCGCCACTGTCTGTCTCTCTCTCTCTCTCCCTCTCAATCGGTTCTAAGTTGCTGAGGTAGCCATAAGAACCTCGGTAGCTAGAGGCTGAGTGTGCATGCCATGCTCGGCCTTTGGTTGACAAGGTTCTTGTGGTTGACTTGATAGCTTAGAGAGAGATATTGAGAGCTAGTGTTTGTGTGTGAAAGAGAGTGATGAAGAGAGAGAGAGAGTGGTGAGGTTGACTGGTGGACGGAGGTTCCTCCTCCTCCTCTTCTTCTTCTTCTTCTTCTTCTTCTTCTTCTGTAGTTTTTTTTTTCTAATGTTGAGTGAGTGTGGGAACAACTGATACCTACTACACCCATCGATTGAAAAAATGGAACACTCAATTTCGAGCTATTAGAGGGTAAAAAATGAACAGACTTGAGGAAGTGGCTGCTACGCAACAACAATATCCGTTAGCCGAAAATATCATGAGGGAAAGTAGATTGCCTCTGAAATGGATTTTATTTTGACCTAGGAGGAACAACTTTGGAAGGATAAATCGCGAGAGAAATAGCCAAAAGAAGGTGATCATAATTCTAAATTTTTTCATCTATCTACTCTCATTCGAAGGAGGAAAAATATAATTGACTGGATCAAAGATGAAAGAGGCAACCCATGTACCAGGAGATCTCAAGTGGGACACACATTAGTAAACTTCTTTAAAAACCTCTTCACATCGTCAAATCCTACTTCCAGCGATCTCCTAGAGCAGTTAGAACTCCCTCAAATTTCCCAAGAAGAGAATCAGCTTCTCATGAAATCATTAACGATGGAGGAAGTCAAAGAAGCAGTTTTCAGCATGAGAGCACACAAAGCTCTGGGCCCGGATGGATTTACGGCCCACTTCTATCAAACTTACTGGGAAATCATAAAAAAAGAAGTGTTTGAAATGATTCAACAAGCCTTCACGTCGGACCACAATCTAGCCCACATCAATCAAACTCTTGTCCAAATTCGGAAAGTCTGCAACATTACTGTCCCATCAGCCTTTGTAATGCCAACTACAAAATTCTCACCAAAATTCTGACACAAAGGCTTCGCCCTCTCATGTCAAAAATTGTTGCTGAAAATCAAAGGGCGTGTATTCTTGGAAGACAAATATTAGATAATACTATCTTGACCCAGGAATTGACGAAGGTGATACAAAGAAAGAAAAAAAGTCGAAATGGATTGATGGCGATAAAGATTGACATGTCTAAGGCCTATGACAGAGTGGAATGGTCATTCATGATTAAAATTCTTAAACAAATGGGTTTCTGTGAAGGTTGGGTGTCGCTCATTTCCCACTGTATCACAACGCCCTCTTTCTCGATCAAGCTTAACGATTTCCTTTTGAGCACTTCAAATCCTCTTGTGGTCTTCGTCAAGGTGATCATCTCTCACCCTTCTTGTTCGTGTTATGCGCGAATGTTCTATCCCTTATGTTACACCAGGCGGAAAATGCAAATCAAATCCATGGAGTCAAGATCTCTAGAGCCAGCCCACCTATCTCTCATCTTTTATTAGCGGATGATTAATTGCATCATATTCTGCAGAGCCAACTTAGTTGAAGTCTGCAACCAGAAGATTATCTTGAAAGAATTTTGCAAAATTTTGGGCCAACAAGTTAACTTTGCCAAATCCGGCATGATGTTCAGCCCCAATCTTCACAGACGCAAAAAAAAAGCTCTCTCTCTTATGTCTATTAAGAATCTCCATCTGTCAAAAAAAATACTTGGGCACTCCTCTTATTCTGGGACGATCAAAGAAAAGAGCCTCCAATCACTGTGAAGAAAGAATTAAAAGTCTGATGGAAGGTTGGCGGTCCAAGCTCTTATCTCAAGCCGGGAAAACTACACTGATCAAAGCCGTAGCCTCGGCGAGCCCGATCTACACAATGCAATCCTTTCTTTCCCCAAAGACCTTATGTGAAAGACTGGATTCATTAATCAACCAATTCTGGTGGGGGGCTTCTGCAATGAAAAAAGTTTTGAGACTCACAAATTGGGATGAGCTATGTAAGCTATGTAAAGCTAAAGCAAATGGCGGATTGGGTTTTAGGAGATTCTTCAAGTCAAGCTCTCCTATTCAAAAAAAATATGGCAACTCCAAACAGACAACAAATCATTCGTAGCCACTCACCTTCTCAATGAGTATTGTCCCTCGGGAAATATCTTAATGGCAACTTGCCCAGACAACGTCATGGAGTTGGAAAAGCCTATGCAAGGTCAAAGAGAAGTTGAATGACCAGTGTAGATGGGTGATCGGTTCAGGAGCTCACGTGAGAATATGGGAAGATCAATGGATCCTGAATTCAACCAATGGATTCACCTCACCGCCTAGGAATGGACCCACCAATTTGAAAAAAGTAAATGAGCTAATCCTTCCTACTTCTGGGTGGATTAGGCCACTCTTATCATCGCTCATCTCTGACTCCACAGTCCAGGCCATCACGAACATTCCCCTAAGCCCGCATCTTCTTCAAGATAGGATCTATTGGATGCTTCATCCCAAAGGTCAATTATCCGCAAAATCAGCCTATCAAGTGCTGACTGCTCCTGCCTCTAATTCATCGGTGAACCAGAATCCTTCTTCCATTTGGAAGAGGATTTGGAAACTGCACCTGCCTTCCGTATTTAGTTCTTTATTTGGAAGCTCCTCAAAGGTATTCTTCCTACCAGAGCAAAAATCCACGACTGAATACAGCAGATACCAGCTCAATGTCCTCGATGTGCCGAGCCTCAAGAGACCATACATCATGCCCTTTTCAATTGCCCTATTAGCGCTCCTCTCTGGTATGCGTCTCCATTATCTCTTCGTTGTGAACATTGGATAGCAGATGAATGTGAAAGCTGGTTTCTTCGTCAATTAAATCAACCGGCAAATTCCCCCCAAGAGGATATTTTTCAACTACATTATATCTGTGTCCTCATATGGAAAATTTGGACTATGCGGAACAAAGATGTCCGTCATGAACAAACTTGTAATGGATTAAACCTATTTTTTAATTTTCTTATTTATTCGTCCGTGCTTTAACAGGGGCATAAGTCACTAGTTTTCTTTGTACATAAGAGGCGGGTTCATAATATTTTTTGGAGTATTCCTTCGTCAAATCACATGGATCCCACCATGGCTTTAAAAATGGTTTCATATGCAATAGACGGTAACGAGGAATGATTAGTTCAACGCACCAATGCAGACTTCAGCAGAGAAACTGGAGGAAACCATTTTGTTAAACCAAACTTGTAAGCAAAAAATACGGCATGATCAATCTCATTACCACTCTTCACCAACTCAATGATCATTAAATATCTGCAAGGAAAAATAAACTCATTTTATTTAAGAATAGAATTCAAACAAATATGTTCCATGGAACATGAAAAATTGTGTTTTACGCCAAGAACATTCTTTATAATTAGTAGGATTATACAAGGTTTAAAGGAGGCCGTTTTAACGGTTAAACGGACTGGGGGCATTACCTTTTAAACCGTTTAAACGGCCAGGGGCAAAAATGGAATTAAAGGGATTTTAACGGGTTTTAACGGTTTTAATGATTTTAACGGAAAAAAATGGCGCTGAAATTCAAATTTTGAAATTTGAAAAAAAAAAAAACGGAATTTAACGGAAATTAATGGATTTAATGGCAGTTTTTTTCACAAAATTTTTCAGAATTAAACGGCTGTTTAAACGATTTTAACAGCCGTTAAAACAAAAAAAGGCCATTTTTTTCAAAACCGATAAAACGTGTTTAAACGGTTTTAACGGAAACAGGCTTGGGGCGTTACCGGGCCTAACATTTGCCTTATCCTATTGCCATAGCAAATCAAAGTCAAATTTAAGATAAGTTATATCTTCTAACACACTTTCTTTAAACAATATTTATGATCGGAGGCTGGATCAGTAGGCTCCAATCCCGATCCGGATCACCCGATCCAGACCGGCATCAGCCGGGATTTTGAACCATGGCTACACCTGAGCCTTTTCCAATTTCCAGTCCCTCGTAAAAAAGCTCAGTGAAAGTGTGAATATACTCGGTGTGCAGGCCCATATAGATGACAATGCTCCCGTCTCCTTGTCGAGCAGAGATAATGTAACACTTGCCATCATCACCAAGTGAAGTTGGTCCCATATGAAACGGTTCTCCCCACCCAAAATTTGCATTATAGAGAGGCAAGCCCATCCAGCTTGTGATAGCAAGGTTAGGACAACCATAGTAAGCCCCATGGCTAACGTTGATCGTGTGGAATGAAGTCCTAAATGGGGTCCAGTCCCGTTGACTTCCAAGAAAATCAATGGCTGATCTCTCACACTCATTGTCCATCCGCTTCAATGCCTCTCTGATTCTACTCGCAGCGTAACTCAACGGCCTTGATGTCAGATCACCAGCAGAAGCAACTGGTGTCGCAGGAAACATTACGTTCCCAAAGAAAGCAGCAGGTAATGGAGGATTCAAGCGGTGACGACGGTCAACCGAGACATGCACCTTCGTCACCTGTTCACTCACGAGACCACGAGCCAAAACCAACACATAGCGCCCTATGCATCATAATGGTAACAAGATGGTATGCGATTTAAAGCAATGATTATACCACATCAATCACATGCAATACAATCAAATGTGTTCAACCAGATAGAGTTTCAAAATGGAAGACAGGACAACACTAAAGGCCAGATACCAACCATCTTTTGGAATGAAATTTTTTGGCACTTCCTCTCTATATCAAATCCCATATAGGAAAAACTTACCCAACTAGATAAAATACCTACAGGATGAATAGAAAGAAAAGGAAGGATTGCACTCACTTCTGAAAAGATGGTTTTCAAGACTTCCATGGGTCATAAATTCGTAGACAAGCAGCCGCTGATCATCTTCAATGCAGTACCCAATAAGTTTAACGAGGTTAGGGTGATGAAGCTGTCCAAGGAAGTCGACCTTGGCCTGCATTCATAAGATCATTATATCCATCACGTGACATCACAACAGTTCTCTAGTTAACACCAGTCTACTACCCAAAAATAGACAATTCACTAACCACCCATTCTCTGTGACCCTGAAGACCAGACTTTTGACTGCAACTGTGACACCTGAGCCAGGTTTTGCAGGAGCAGTGCCGTTCTCCTCAATCCATCCTTTGAAAACAATCCAAACCCACCTTCCCCAAGAATACTATCAGGCCTGAAGTTTCCAGTTGCGGACTTGAGTTCCTGAAAAGTAAACTGAAGCAATTGGCGAAAGCCTTTCTTTTCGGTCTGTGGTGGATCAGGGGTTTCAGAGGAGAGCTGAGCTTCGTGAGGTGCAGAGAGGTCCCGGTTCCTAGCATTCAGGTATCGAGTCTCGGTTGCTGCAGTGACGAAGTCTGAGTGTGAGCGAGATATATCTTACTTGGGTTACTCCTCCTTCAAAGATAAACATGAGAACTTGAATACAAAGAACAGACAATTAAGACCTCAACTGGCAGAAATTCTCTGTGTGGGAAAAGGGGAAAGGAAAACAAACGAAACCCATATCCCAGTTGCTAAAATTGAGGCACAGCCATGCATCTTGAAAAATACACACACACGCGCCGCGCCGTGCCGAGCCGAGTCGTGTCTTGTCGTGCACGCGACAGACGCGCGCATATCTTTTTACACAAAATTTTATTTAATTAATTATTAATTAATTTAATTATTTAATAATTATATTTTTTCTTATCTTGACTTATTCTTTATCTACTAGCCGTTGTGCGCAGATTCGTGGACGACCGTTTCTCTATGACGTGGGCACGTACTGGGCCACGTAACTCAGACGGTTTATGATTCTCTCTTCTGTATATACTGTTGTTACATCATAGTAAAACACACAACAACATACGCCTATAAACATTACTGTTTCCTTCACTGTTTTTCTTCTTCTGAGTTTTTCTTTCTCTGTTCTTGGGCAAAGAGGTTATTTGATTCCGGTTCTCATACTTAGTGCAGAAGTTTGAGATTTACATTAATTTGGAGGCTGAGCTGTTGTATCATGGGGGCGTCGTGGCAATACACAGTTGCATCTGGAATTTTTCTGCAGAGCCGCGAAACGCCTTAAAGAGAGCTACCTGGTCCGCTCCTCATCTCCGATCTCCACATTTGTTCAATTTTACAGAAATACAGTGAGTTCAATGCAGTTAATTTTGGAAAGTGAAAAAGGTACCGAATCGGACCAACCTGAGGGTTTCATAATAACCAGTCAAGGAAATAAAGTATATAAACTTGTTAAATCCCTATATAGTCCAAAACAGGCCCCTAAACAATGGCATGAGAAATTTGACCAGGTAATTATTTCTAATGGATTCAAGATTAATGAGAGTGACAAATGTATTTTTTATAAGAGTGATGATCATGCGGGCCGTAGTCCATGGACGCATCCATGGTGCCTATTGTTGGCAACTTTTGATTAGTTGCCAACACACCTTGGGCTGTGCAGTAGCTTTCCAATTTAATATGAAATATACTTTTTTTAACTATTTAACTTATTTTTCAAATAAATCAAAAGATTAATTACTTACCAAAAATATGAAAAAACCCTTCGTCTTCTTCTTTCTTATTTCCTCTCTCCCACTGTCATCTTCTTTCTTCTCTGCAACTCTCTCACAACGCCATCTTCAACCTTTCATCTTCTACTTAATGGCAAAGCCTGAGATAAAAAATAAATTTTTTTTCTCTTCTGAAAAATAATTTGTTTGTTTGCTTTGATAATGTATATGGTTCAAAGGGACCGTGAAAGGTCCATCTATAAAATTATTTATACAGTACACAATACATGGTTCTTGTGCCAATCTCCCACGTTCATGAGTTGTATTGAAACAACTTTCTTACAGTCGGACTTTTTTTTATTAGAGAATTAGGAGGGCCAGTGATAGGCCCAAAGTCCCAAATCGATTTGTTAATAAAAACCTCTATGCCAAGAGATGCATAAATTAATTCATAAAGAAGCTTGAGATTCATTAAAGGGTGAGGTCCAAGAGAGCTTGCACTTCATCCAATCATTTCATTAATGGCGCGAGCAAGTGTCTCCCATGGAAAAGAGGTGATGTAGAAGACGAGGGGTTGAATGAAGAAGTTGTTGGAAGAGAGTTGCAGAGAATAATGACGTTGGGAGAGAGGAGAGAAGAAACAAGAAGGGTTTTTGGTTTTTTTAGGTAAGTTAATTAATATTTGGATTTATTTGAAAAATAATATAATATAATATAATTTTAGAAAGTTAAAATATTATATTTCAGTATTAAATTAGAAAGCTACTGCACAGCCCGAGGTGTGTTGGCAACTAATCGAAAGTTGCCAACAATAGGCACCATGAACGGGTCCATGGACCCCGGCCCATGTGATCATCACTCTTATTATAAATATTCTAATAACAGTTGTGTCATGATTTGTTTGTATGTTGATGATCTTTTAATCTTCGGTTCTAATTTAGAAGTGATCGAGGAGACTAAAAATTTTCTATCACAAAATTTTGACACGAAAGATCTTGGAGAAGCAAATGTAATTTTAGGAATTAAAATTACTAGGACTGCAAACGGGATCACTTTGGATCAATCTCACTACATTGAGAAAATACTTAAAAAATATAAATATTTTGATTGTAAGCCTGTTTATACTCATTTTGATTCTAGTATGAGATTATACATTAATGAAGGTGATAGTGTTAATAAAAAAGAATATGCTAGTTTAATCGGTAGCCTTATATGTGCAACATATTGTATATACTAGACCTAATATTTCATATGCAATAGGAGTGCTTTGTAGATACACTAGCAGACCTAGTATTGAACATTGATATGCTATTAACCATGTAATGAGATATTTGAAAAGAACTATTAACTTTAGAATTCACTATAAAAAATATCCTGCTGTTATCGAAGGATATACTGATGCTGATTGGAACACCCTATTGGATGATTCCAAGGCAACAAGTGGATACATCTTCACCATTGGAGGTGGAGCAATTTCATGGAGGTCTAAGAAACAGACCATTATAGCTCAATCAACTATGGAGTCTGAGCCATTTGCACTAGTGTTGCTAATGAAAAGGCAAGTTGGCTGCGAGGCCTTCTTTCTAATATCTCTATATAGGATAGACCTGTTCCAACAATTTTAATACATTATGATAGTACTGTCGCGATAGGCAGAGTACAAAATCAGTATTATAATGGAAAATCGCGACAGATACATCGCAAACACAGTACTGTGAGGGAGTTTATTACCAATGGAACAGTAACAATTGATTTTGTTAGATCTGGTGATAACTTAGCAGACCCCTTCACTAAAGGCTTAACAAGGGAAAAGGTTTGGGGAACATCTAAGGGGATGGGACTGAAGCCCATTGATAGTTGAATTACTAGTGATGGATACCCCACCTAGGGATTGGAGATCCCAAGAACTAGGTTCAAGGGGATGAGTGCCATGGGCACGAGTCACCTACTATCTATATAATAAAACATGACGGTTGTCTCCACCTCTTATCTGGCTTCACAAAGGATGGCCGAGATCTTATCACACCAAATGTACGGTGGATCTCAGCCACTCACACCCAATTTTGACAAACGCTTTGTCGATGAGTGTCGTGGGCATGGGTCACCTACTATCTATATAACAAAACAGGGAAGTTGTCTCCCCACTTATACCCCCTCTTATCTATTTAGACAAAGAAGGGCTAAGATCTTATCCCCCAAATAGATGGTGGATCTCAGCCATTCACACCCAACTTTGACAAACGCTTTGTTGGAGAGTGCCGTGGGCACGGCCACCCACTATCTATATAACAATTCAGCTCAGTTGTCTCCCCCTCTTATAGGCTTCATATATAGATGACTGAGATCTTATCCGCAATTGGACGGTGGATCTCAGCCACTCACACCCAATTTGGGCAAATGCTTTGTCGGGGAGTGCCGTGGGCACGGGCCACCCACTATCAATATAACAAGTGACTGTAGTTTTCTTATACCCCCTCTTATCATATATGGCTTCAATAATGAGTGGTTGAGATCCATTATGCTTCATATCGATGGCTGAGATTAACTCCCACCCGAGTTTGACAAACACTTTGTTGGAAAGTGCCGCGGGCACGAGCCACCTATGCATATAACAAGACTACTCAGTTGTATTCTCTTATCTTATCCATCCATCTAATGTGGACGGTTAGATAAAGAGTGGTAGAGATCAAATCCATCGATCTAATGTGGATGGTTAGATTTCAGCCACTCAATCCGCCTCATTTGACCTCAATTTATTCAAAATTTAAATTTCAACACTGTTATTTTTTGTTATTTCTATTATTTTCCCATTACTCCCTCTGTGCGTTACAATCCGTTATAACAGCCGTTATAATGGAAAAAATGGTAACGCCCCAGTCCGTTACACCGTTTGAGTGCCGAAGGTACCCAATTTTTGCAAACGCTTTTGTTGGAGAGTGCCGTGGGCATGGGCCATTTACTATTCTATATAACAAAGCACATTGGTTGTCTCCCTACTTATACCTCCTCTTATAAGCATGAACAAAGAAGGTCCGAGATCTAATCCTCCCCCAAATCGATGGTGGATCTCCACCACTCACTTGATTTTGGCAAATTCTTTGTCGAGGAGTGCCGATGGCACGGGGCACCCACTAGTCTATATAACAAAACACAGTGGTTGTCTCCACACTTATACCCCCTCTTATGGGCTTCAACAAAGAAGGGCTGAGATCTAATCCCCCAAAATGGCAGTAGATCTCAGCCACTCACCCGATTTTGGCAAATGATTTGTCGAGGAGTGCCAAAGGCATGGGCCACCCACTAGTTTACCTACATATAAGGAATGAAATGGGTTGGATTTACATATAGCCCAAGGGTCAGGGTCAGGCTCAGGAGCCCCACTTTTTATGCCTCGAGAGGGGGCGTTACTGTTAAAACGGATTGAAACGTCCAGGGGCAAAAATAAAAAAATGGATTTTAATGATTTTAACTGAAAAAGGTGGTGCTGCAATTCAAAATTTAAAATTTGAAATTTAAAAATTGATAATTGAAAATTAAAAAAAAATAGAATTTAACGAAAATTTAATAGTTTTCTTATACCCCTCTTATCTTATATGGCTTCAATAATGAGTGACTGAGATCCACTATGCTTCATATTGATGGCTGAGATTAACTCCTACCTGATTTTGACACTTTGTCGGAAAGTGACGCAAGGACAGGCCACCCACGCATATATCAAGACAACTCAGTTGTATTCTATTATCTTATTCATCCATCTAATGTGGACGGTTAGATAAAGAGTGGTTGAGATCAAATCCATCGATCTAATCCTCCCCTAAATGAACATGGGTCATTTACTATTATCTATATAACAAAACATGGAAGTTGTCTCCCCCTCTTATACCCCCTCTTATATGTTTCAACAAAGAAGGGCCAAGATCTTATCTCCAAAATAGACAGTGGATCTCAGCCACTCACACCCAATTTTGGCAAACGCTTTGTTGGAGAGTGTCGTGGGCACATGCCACCCACTATCTATATAACAAAACACAACGGTTGTCTCCCCCTCTTATAGGCTTCATATATCCAACGGCCCATATCAACCCTTACATAAAATAAAATTTAGACGGTTGGATTAATTTAACAGGGGAATTGTCTCCCCACTTATACTCCTCTTATCGACTTCACAAAGGATGACCGAGATCTTATCCCCCAAATTGACTATGGATCTCAACCACTCACCCGATTTTGGGAAATGCTTTGTAGGAGAGTGCTAAGGGCACGGGCCACTTACTAGTATATAACAAAACACATTGGTTGTCTCCCTACTTATACCTCCTCTTATAAGCATCAACAAAGAAGGGCTGAGATCTAATCCTCCCCCAAATGGACGGTGGATCTCCTCCACTCACCTGATTTTGGCAAATTCTTTGTCGAGGAGTGCCAATGGCATGGGGCACCCACTAGTTATATACATATCGGATCGGACTGGACCCGGAACCGATCTAATCATATTGGACTGGTTCCGGAACTGAATTTTATTGATCCGATCGGGTCCGGATCGATTGGATTTCTTATCGGATCGGTACCAAATCAGTACCAATCCGACTTGAACCCGATCCATTGCCAGCCCTACTAGACTAGAGGCTTGGGATGGACCGCGGTCAGCACAAACCTGGTCTACGGTTTAAGGCTTAAAACAAAGGCAATCAAGCTCCAGACCACCCAGGCCCAAGACTTTGAAGGAGTGTTTGCTTAGGAAACTGTCCATGTGGCGAATCCAGAGTGTCCTCTATCAAATGGATGGTCCGGATTGGCTATTCAGCCCTCCACGTGTGAGAAATACCCCGTCTTAGCAGCAAACAGGATCTATGGTGACACGTCATAATACCTTGCATCTCTAGGTTGGAGATGGCCTAGCATATTTTAAACAGATAGGAGCATATTGGGGTTAACAATACACCAGCCCATAGGTTCCAAACCAACCTATGGGCCTAAATAGCCCCAACCCAGCACACAGAGAGCTGGGCTGCGCCAACCGCACCCTTGTAGTAAAACCTAGATAAATGGTCTAGAAAGCGGCAAGCTAGGATTTAGTTGGGCCTAACCATGTTACCACTTTATTTGATATTTAGAACAAGGTTTAAAAGAGACCGTTTTAACGGTATAATGGACTGGGGGTGTTACCGTTATAATGAATTGCAATGGACGGGCAAAAATAGAAAAAAATGGAATTTGACGGAAATAATGGGAAAAACGAAACAAAATGGCACTGAAATTCAAAATTTTAAAAACAAAAAAATGGAAATAATGGTATTTTTTTTTCACAAAAGTTTTCATATTTTAACGGCCGTTATTTTCTTAGCGTCAAAATGGTTCTTAAAGTAATGGGCTTGGGGAGTTACCATTTTAACGGCTGTTAAAACCGTTAAAATGTAGTTATTTTAAACCATGATTTAGAATTCTATTAGGAAAATATAATGAAAGTCTGTTCGAATTACCGATTTTACTCCCAAAAACCTTAAAAAAAAAAAAAAGATTTGGCACACAAATGGAGATCAGAACTGGCCTCTTTTGTGCTGGTTGTTGAACTAGTAGACATCCCCACCTGTAGGAAAAATTAGAAAGATGCAATGTTTCGCACGTAATGCTTGTAACTTAATTTAGCAGATGCATATAGACCCGGCTCAGGCCAAGGTCCTAAACTCACCTGAGATGTCTGCAACCTGGACTGGGTCTCTCCCAGGCTAACTAGGGCCTTTAAGTCTTTGGCCCACGTCCATATGAGTGCCTAGGCTCAGTCCAGCCTGGTATGCCAGAATCTTGTTTCTGGGCCCTTAATAAGCTTCTAACTGGCCCAACCGTGATGGAGCATTTCACCCAAAAAGTTAATTAATGAGACTTTAACCTGGTTAGGGAGGAGAATTTAACTATTTATGTACTAGCCTTGCCGGGCTGGGCTTGACCTATATCGTAATTACTTTGTAAGCTTGCCCAGGCCTGTCCCAGTAAGCAATCAGACCTAAAACTCAAGCCTTAGGACCAGTTCATGGGCTGTTTTTCAGCCCAAACCGCAACCCAAACCTCATGCGAGCTTTGATGACCGAGCAGTAACCAACCCAGCTGCATTGCCAAAAGAAAAGAAAGGAAAAACAGAAAAAAAAAATCAAAGTGTACTACCTCTTCAAACTTTGATCAGAACTCAGCCCAAGCCCAACCTAAAAAGGGTCAGGCTTTGAGGAATGGCTCGTCCATCTATATCTATATCTATCTATGTATCTATACTAAAGCTAACGCATAAAAACCGTTTTTTCTCTCGTGCACCGTGGTTTTTTCTCCATCGATTTTTTGCCATTTCCAAAAACGCCATTAACATCTTTAAAATTCTCACTACACCAAACATGGGATGTAACGTCATTTTAAAAATGATGTTGTAACTAAACAATGTCATCATTGGAAGGTTGTTTGAAGTCGAAAATTCCATACCATTTAACGTCATTTCAATGAATGACGTTGAAATGAAGCATCGACGTCAATCAATGGAATGATGTTGTTTTAGATTAAAATAAAAATATTTGGTGTAATTTTAGCATTGTATTAAACTGCTATAAATAATAGTAACCTCCTAAAGAAAATAAATGTGACAAAATAATTCATTACATCAAATTTAAATATTCAAATGTATATATATTATATTATTGAATCTCTTACATCTCTCTATTATATAATATCATGATAATATTAGTTTGTATCTTGTAGTATTTTTTTCGAGCATAATCATAAGTCTAGTAGGTTCCCGCTTCCATTATTTTAAAAATAAAAAAATTATTCTGATTTTTGTAACTCTGATTAAATGTGCGAGCGAGAATTGCCTTGCGCATCTTGAATTCAAATGTTGGATTAAGGACAAGATGCGCACACCAATAGAGTCTGTCTAGAGCTACACCCATTTTTTAAATCAAATTTAATTCTTACACCCCGTGGTGGGACCACCCATTTAATTATGGATGGTTTGGAATTTTCAAAAAAATCAAATCAAATTTCTATTAGGTTAGGAATGTCAAAACATCCTGATTTTTTGTGACGATGGTAACCATAGGAGTAAAACTTGTGTCACAAGATGTTGTGATGGAAGCCAATCACAGCACACAATACGAGCCACGTGGCATATTATTAGAGGACAATGACCGTATGGATGTTTGGCTAGTCCTTCGGTGGACCGGAACACAAAAAACCAGCCGGACTAGGGTTGCGGGTTTTACAACTAATTAACCTGATTTTTTGTCAATAAGTCCACCGAAGGTCCCGGCTTGCTCAATTGGTAAAGTTTGAAAACAGGCTTACCTATCAAAAAATTTAAAAAACAAAATGGACTGCTTAAACTTCTATATGGTCAGCGTCCTCTAAGAGGTGGTGCACTAAACTAAAACTGACGAGGGCACTGAATTAAAATAAAAAGTAAATTTCAGAAATTATAATTTTTTTTTAAAGATTTTCAAAGTTGAGGTGGCCCTTCTTGGATGAAATTTTAAGGAATGTGGGCCCGCTGACGGCATGGATGTTTAGCCCACCCCTTAGTAGACATTCATACCAAAAATCAGCTGGCTTTGTGATTTTCAGCCGTTAATTTTAGTACTGAAAAAATGGTTGAATTCAACGGTGTGCTATAAGAACGCCTTAAAAAGTACTAAAATCTAATGGTTAGAGATTACCAATCAGGGTGATTTTTGGCGTGTATATCCAGCAAGGGGTGGGATAAACATCCATGCGGTCAGTGGGCCCAGATGACAGCCGGGAGTAACAAAAACTCGTGCTTCAATTCCCCATTTGAAAAAGTTTCAAGCATACCTTGTTACATCTTTTTCCTTAAATGTTTCCTCAAAACATGTGGACACCATTTCCACATGTCTAATTTTTTTTCTTGCTCCTCTCTCTCTCTCTCCGTCGGGGGTTTGTGGGAAAAATTTTAGATGAAGAGGACTTTGGATGCAGTCTATGCAGAGGGCTCTCGTGGCCTTACATGGCTCATTCTTTTTGGGCCCACTAAGCGCACGGATGTTTAGCCGACCCCTTGGTGGATATGCATACCAAAAATCTGCTTTGTTGATAGTTTCTAGCCGTTGGATTAAGTGCCCAATAAAATGCTTGAATCCAACGGCTACAATAAATCCTAAAAAGATGCTATAATCAATGGCTAAAGAAAATCAATGATACTGATTTTTTTCGCATATATATATCCACCAAGGGGTGGGCTAAACATCCATGCGGTTAGTGGGCCCTAAAAATGATTTATGTAGGGCCACGAGAGCCCTCTGCATCTAAAATAATTTTTTTTTTAGAAAAATAAAAAAAAATGATTCATTTTGTTTCCTCAGTTCATCAACATGGACCATTTGAGTTTAATGCATGAACAGTGATTTGGGCCCTGGTGGTCCAAAAAGCTCCAAAAATAAAGCAGAATGTATGGTCATAAACGCCATACGTATGAGGAGAAAACATAGTGTACGTCCACAATGTACTGTTATGAATGCTCTTTAAGCGCAGTAGTTATTAAAATTTAAAATAGTTGGTCTTAGGAATGGATACTCGTCATGGAACCAAGCATAAATAGACGAGAGACACAGAGACGAAACCAGAGATCAGAAAGAAAAGAAAAAAAATTTAGAGATCGAGAGAAGTGGTGACTGTGAGTTTGAAAGGTTCATACACAGTCAAGCCGGCTCAATCAACACCGACCCACACGCTCTAGTTATCAGAGATAGATCAAGCTAAGGCTTGGACTCATTCACCAACCGTCTACTTCTACAAACCTACTAGCCACCCAAACTGCTTCTCACCATAAACACTAAGAAGTTCACTAAGCCAAGCTTTGGTGCAGTTCTATCCACTAGCCGGACGTCTTGAACCTGATGATGAAGGCCGTCTTCAGCTTAATTGCAACGGGAAGGGAGTTCAGTTTGTGGAGGCTGAATCAGACTCTGTTATAGATGATTTTGATGATTTCAAGCCAACCCCAGATCTTAGAAAGCTAGCTCCATTTCTTGATTACAACACCCACATAAATGAATGGCCTTTGTAGTTGGTGCAACTCACTTTTTTTTTCCTTGTGGGGGTGTTTGCTTGGGGTTGGCTACGTCACATACAGTAGTTGATGGAGCTGCAACAATGCTGTTTATCTCTGCGTGGGCAATGATAACTCGTGGAGAACGGTGCAGTACTCTAGTGCCAAGTTTTGATCGAACGGTGTTACGAGCTAGATCATCATCATCGCATCCTCAACCAACACCGCTGTTTGATCATATAGAGTACAAGACCCCACCAAAGCTGGTGGTATTAGGAAACCCACACACGGATTGCAAAGCTGTCATAACAGCCCACGTCAATATGATCAAACAACGGTTCATATTGACTCGTGTCGTGTGTAGTAGCGGTTCATATTGACTTGTATCGTGTGTAGCCGTTAATTTCAAACAGCGGTTCATATGGCCCAGCCAATGACTCGTATCGTGTGTAGTCGCGTTCATCATAGGGTCGTCCCTCGTTAGCCATTCGCTTCAGCAACTCCACTTGATCACGGTTTAGACTTAGCGTTACGACAGTAGTCTCCTTCATCCGCACCTCTGTATCGTCTTCCTGACGACCCACCAACGTTGGTGGGGTCTTGTACTCTATATATATGATCAAACAACGGTGTTGGTTGAGGATGTCATGATGATGATCTAGCTCGTAACACCGTTCAATCAAAACTTGGTACTAGAGTACTGCACTGTTCTCCACGAGCTATCATGGCCCCCGCAGAGATAAACAGCATTGCTGCAGCTCCATCAACTACTGTATGTGACGTAGCCAACCCCAAGCAAACACCCCTACAAGGCCATTCACTTATGTGGGTGTTGTAATCAACAAATGGAGCTAGCTTTCTAAGGTCTGGGGTTGGTTTGAAATCATCAAAATCATCTATAACAGAGTCTGATTCAGCCTCTACAAACTGAACTCCCTTCCCGTTGCAATTAAGCTGAAGACGGCCTTCATCATCAGGTTCAAGACGTCTTGCTAGTGGATAGAACTGCACCAAAGCTTGGTTTAGTGAAGTTCTTACTGTTTCTGGTGAGAAGAAGTTTGGGTGGCTAGTAGGTCTGTAGAAGTAGACGGTTGGAGAATGAGTCCAGATTAAAGTCTCATTAATTAACCTTTTCAGTGAAATGCTCCATCAAGATATTTTCCTACAATAGAATTCTAAATCATGGTTTAAAATAACGATGTTTTAACGGTTTTAACGGCTGTTAAAACGGTAACGCCCCAAGCCCTTTACGTTAAGAGCTGTTTTGACGCTTAGAAAATAACGGCCGTTTTTTTTCGTTTTAGCAGCCGTTAAAATATGAAAAATTTTGTGGAAAAAAGGCCATTATTTCCGTTATTTTTAATTTTTCATTTTTAAAAATTTGAATTTCAGCACCATTTTCTTCTGTTTTTCCTGTTATTTCCGTTAATTTCATTTTTTCCCTTTTTGCTCTTGTCCGTTACATTTCGTTATAACGGTAACACCCCCAGTCCATTGTACTGGTAAAACGGTCTCTTTTAAACCTTGTTCTAAATATCGAATAAAGTAGTAACATGGTTAGGCCCAACTAAATCCTAGAAAGCAGCAAGCAAGCGCTTTCTAGCCCATTTATCTAGGTTTAACCAAAAAGGGCTTGTGTGGCGTAGCCCAGCTCTCTGTGGGCTGGGTTAGGGCTATTTAGGCCCATAGGTTGGTTTGGGCTGGTGTATTGTGAACCCCAATATGCTCCTATGTGTTTAAATAATGCTAGGCCATCTCCAACCTAGAGATGAAAGGTATTATGAGGTGTCACCATAGATCCTGTTTGCTGCTAAGGCTGGTTATTTCTCACACGTGGAGGGCTGAATAGCCAATCCGGACCATCCATTTGATAGAGGACACTCCGGATTAGCCACATGGACAATTTCCTAAGCAAACACTCCTTCAAACCCCATATAATGTATCGTTAACTGAAATAAATTACAAAAATAAGGAAAAAAGATAAACTTCAGCATTTATCGTTATAATGGTCAATATGGTAACACCAGCTAATCGGTTGCACCGTTATAACAGTTCCGTATTAACCTTGGTTCAGGCTATATTTCCTGTGAAAAAAAATAGCCTTTAAAATATTTATGGGCTTGGGCCTGGTTATGATGCAGAATTATGCACAACCTAAATCACTGGTCGGCAGGCTTGGGGCGGCCAAGGGCTCTGAAAGTGTTTCCTAGGCTGGACTTGGGCCTGGGTGGTCTGGACCTTGATGGCCTTTCTTTTAAGCCTTAAACCACAGGCAAGGTTTGTGTCGACCTTGGCCCATCCCAAGCCTCTGGTCTAGTGACAAACCTGATTGTTTCTCTCAGGCTAAAATACCTCAGAATCAACCCTGTAAGAGAGATGAGGCTAAAGACATATTACAAGACAATCTAAACAGGTCATTTTAACCAAGGTTTAAAAGAAGCCGTTATAACGGCATAACGGACTGGGGGTATTACCATTTTTTTTTCCGTTATAAGCCATTAAAACGAATGTAACGGATAGGAAGGAAATAATGGAAAAATAATGGTAAAAATGGCGCTAAAATTCAAATATTAAAAAATGGAAAACAAGGAAATAATGGCCTTTTTCACAATTATTTTCAGAAAATAACGGTTGTTATTTTCGTTATAATGGCCTTATTTTCTAAGAGTCAAAAGGGTTCATAACGTAACGGGCTTTGCGCACGTTACCATTTTACGGCTGCTATTTTCGTTAAAACGGCTTTATTTTAAACCATGATTTAACATAATAATTTGGTTGGTGGATCTCTCAGAGCAAGTTAAGTTCAAATTTAAGACCCTCTGTTTGAAAATCTCATGTTTTCAGGACTAACCCTAGGAAAAACCGGTTCAATGTTGCAACTAGTGTTAGAAAAACCAACTTTGGTCCTGTTTTTAAAAGCAAAATCTGAAAAAGCAAGGCCTAGAAATGTGGGACCCATATTGTAACCAAACGCAAACCAGAAGGAGCAAAGCAAATATGATAGTGAGAGGTTTTGGTTGCTAGGGTCAAGGGCTGAAACATCTCCCTCAAATCAATCACTTGTATTCTTGTAAGATATCTATCAAAATAGTTCCAACCATGATGATGACACCTAACATGCAACCCTGTTGCACAACTGGTTGAGTTCTTTTGGAGGATGGGAATGTCTTGCATGCAACCAGCCTCAAGTTAAGATCATATGTACATTTGGGTTTTTCAGGCCAAAACCAATCTGATTGGATTTGGTCATCCAATAGGATGTCCTTATCATCATTTTTGACTAGTCAAGCAAATGCTACGAGCTGTTTAGAAGAAAGTAAATAGATCGAACGGTTACGATCATCCAACTGATCAGTTGTTTTCTTTTCGTGTCAAAGACCTCCATTGCATGTATGCCTTGTGTACTGCTATGCCATTTAATTGTGGGCTTTCATGATAGGCCTATGGGTTGGTTCCAAACCCATTATAAAAAAGTAATAAAATCTAATGACTACAAATCACCAATCAAACTGATTTTTGGTGTGTAGGTCAAATCGAGGAGTGGGACAACGTTCATGTTCAATGGACCCAAAATAGTATGCCATGTGGCAATTTGAGGGACTTCTGTATCAAAATTATGATATAGTAGTCTGTATCATAGATTTTTTTTTCCATATATCATCCCCCTCCAAAATCCATCCATCCATCCATCCAGATTTTTCTCTTGACCCAATTACACAGCTAATTACCTTTATTCACCTGGAAGAGGATATCTTGTTATCTAATATGATTACCTCTTGTGGGGTACCCTAATAAGGATTCCAATCTCTCTCTCTCTCTCTCTCTCTCTCCAATGGGCTGGAGTGTGGGGCATATCGTGGGACCCACACACACTAGGGTTGAAATATTGTATGTATTACATTAGCATAAGCAATGAATTCCAATGGGCTGTAGGGTGGGCCTACTGTGGGACCCACATACACTATGGGGCCAGTGGGTATCACAACTTTCCGACATGGCTTTGCAACACCCATATAAATATAGTATCTCACATTACTTTTCTTCCCCCAAAGCATCATAGAATCCATTTGCTTATCGAAACACAAAAAAGAAAAAAGCATCATAGGATTCCAATCTCTCTCTCTCTCTCTCTCTCTCTCTCTCTCTCTCTCTCTCTCTCTCTCTCTCTCTCTCTCTCTCTCTCTCTCTCTCTCTCTCTCTCTCTCTCTCTCTCTCTCTCTCTCTCTCTCTCTCAGTTTTGGTAGTCACTACTGCCATCTGGGCCCACTGACCACATGGATGTTTAGCCCACCCCTTAATAGACCTTCATACAAAAAGTCAGCTTGTTTAATGATTTTTAGCCGTTGGTTTTAGTACTCAAAAAGTGGTTGCATTCAACGGTATAAGAACGCCTTAAAGAGTGCTAAAAAGTGTTAAAATCTAATGGTTATAGATTACCAATCAAGGTGATTTTTGGTCTGTATATCCACCAAGGGGTGGGATAAACATCCATGTGGTCAGTGGGCCCAGATGGCAGCAGTGACTAGCAAAAATGCCACTTCCGCAAATGAAACAGTTTCAGGCATACCTTGTTACATCTTTTTCCTTTTAGATTTGGTTTAGGACCATTGATGGGATTGCACTCAAATATGCTCTTGACTATCTTTATATTAGTTTTGACCCACATGAAGGTCATGTTGCAAAAACCAACCATATATTGAATTATCCTTGCCATGATGATCATCATCGCAAAATATTAATCCATTTCGACATTGCTAACCATAGAAATAATTGATCTCAAGTAAAGGTTTAATAGGATGGTCAGGATTTTCAAATTCAAAACACGCGCGAACATAGCGCAAGGCATATCATAATTAAATGAGACCCCGGATCATATTCCAAAAAATAAATATAGGCTGAACCTTTCTGGATGTTTTTCGTCGACTCACCAATCCAACAGCGGTGGACCTATATTTTACAAGAACAGCAATTTTATTTAGAAGTTGGCCATCCCAAACTCCAAACAGCCTTATTATCACACAATCACAAAAAAAAAACCTAACCCACAAAAAAAAAATCATCCATCATGGGTTGCTGCAGCTACACCCAAGGATGAAAGTCTCGGGATCGGAGGCTGGATCGGTAGGCTCCAATCCCGATTCGGACCACCCGATCCAGACTGGGATCGGCCGGGATTTTGAACAATGGCTACACCTGAGCCTTTTCCAATTTCTAGTCCCTCGTAAAAAAGCTCAGTGAAAGTGTGAATATACTCGGTGTGCAGGCGCATATAGATGACAATGCTCCCGTCTCCTTGTCGAGCAGAGATAATGTAACACTTGCCGTCATCACCAAGTGAAGTTGGTCCCATATGAAACGGTTCTCCCCACCCAAAATTTGCATTATAGAGAGGCAAGCCCATCCAGCTTGTGATAGCAAGGTTAGGACAGCCATAGTAAGCCCCATGGCTAACGTTGATCGTGTGGAATGAAGTCCTAAATGGGGTCCAGTCCCGTTGACTTCCAAGAAAATCAATGGCTGATCTCACATACTCATTGTCCATCCGCTTCAATGCCTCTCTGATTCTACTCGCAGCGTAACTCAACGGCCTTGATATCAGATCACCAGCAGAAGCAAGTGGTGTCGCAGGAAACGTTACGTTCCCAAAGAAAGCAGCAGGTAATGGAGGATTCAAGCGGTGACGACAGTCAACCGAGACATGCACCTTCGTCACCTGTTCACTCAAGAGACCACGAGCCTTAGTCGCACATTTCCATAGGTGCCCAGCCAATGACTCGTATCGTGTGTAGTCGCGTTCATCATAGGGTCGTCCCTCGTTAGCCATTCGTTTCAGCAACTCCACTTGATCACGGTTTAGACTTAGCGTTACGACTGTGGTCTCTTTCATCCGCACCTCTGTATCGTCTTCCCGACGACCCACCAACGTTGGTGGGGTCTTGTACTCTATATGATCAAACAACGGTGTTGGTTGAGGATGTGATGATGATGATCTAGCTCGTAACACCGTTCGATCAAAACTTGGTACTAGAGTACTGCACCGTTCTCCACGAGCTATCATGGCCCACGCAGAGATAAACAGCATTGCTGCAGCTCCATCAACTACTGTATGTGACGTAGCCAACCCCAAGCAAACACCCCCACAAGGAAAAAAAGTGAGTTGCACCAACAACAAAGGCCATTCACTTATGTGGGTGTTGTAATCAACAAATGGAGCTAGATTTCTAAGATCTGGGGTTGGCTTGAAATCATCAAAATCATCTATAACAGAATCTGATTCAGCCTCCACAAACTGAACTCCCTTCCCGTTGCAATTAAGCTGAAGACGGCCTTCATCATCAGGTTCAAGACGTCCTGCTAGTGGATAGAACTGCACCAAAGCTTGGCTTAGTGAAGTTCTTACTATTTCTGGTGAGAAGTAGTTTGGGTGGCTAGTAGGTCTGTAGAAGTAGACGGTTGGAGAATGAGTCCAAGCCTTAGCTTGATCTATCTCTGATAAACAGAGCACGTGGTTCGGTGTTGATTGAGCCGGCTTGACTGTGTATGAAGCTTTCAAACTCACAGTCACCATTTCTCTCGATCTCTAAATTTTTTTTCTTTTCTTTCTGATCTCTGGTTTCGTTTCTGTGTCTCGTCTATTTATGCTTGGTTCCATGACGAGTATCCATTCCTAAGACCAACTATTTTAAATTTTAATAACTACGGCGCTTAAAGAGCATTCACATGATACATGTGAAAAGTGAGAAGTGAGGTACCGGTGAAAATAGGAAGGATCCGAAAATCTTTCCCCGAACAAAAACCCCTCTGAACCTGGAATCCATTTCCCTTCCAGATATGTGAGAATTCATTTACAGGTGAAAATACGCCTTTATTTTCTCACATGATTGAAATATGTGTTCTCAGGTGCAATCCAACAGCCATTTAAGGCATTTCCCATGTGTACGTATTATCTGGGGAAAATTTTCCGTGCAATCAAACATGCCCTAAGGTAATGCATGTAAGATAGAAGTGTCTTACATGACTACGGAAGTTCAAACCGTACTTTGGATTCAAGCATTCAAACCCTAAGATGACTAGGGATGCATTAGGAAACATCCACCAACCATTGATCTTTTTGTTTTCTTATCATTATTATTTATTCGAGTATGTCTAGAGCTACACCCATTTCTTACATCCAGTTGTGAGACCCACACATGGAGATCATGTTGGACGTATAGTGAGTTGTACATACCATAGTTACCATCATAAAATCAGTTGATTAGTGATTCCTAGCCATTGGATTTGAGTACTTTTTCATCGTGGGCTTGGAACCAACTCATAGGCCTGTCCATAAAGCCCATGATGCCCATGATGAAAAGTGCTCAAATCCTACGGCTAGAAATCACCAATCACGTTGATTTTTGGTGTGTGGGTCCACCAAGATGTGGGCCAAATATTCATGGAGTCAGTGGGCCCGGAAGAGTCTACTACGTGGCAAATTGAGGGACTTCGGCATCAAAAATTTGATACCGAAGTCGATATCGAAGAACAGCCCTTGCTGACCACCCACAATAAGCATTATTGACCATTATTTGGGGTATAGATCAAAAGGTCTGACATAACTAATCAGGCCGATTTTTGGTTTGCAGGTCCAACGAGGGACTGGCCAAACATCCATAGGGTCATCGAAGTCTAAGAGTATGCCACGTGGCTCATATTGTGGTGTGTGATCGGCTTTGCTCACACACATCTGTGAGCTAAGGTTTACTCTACTATGGGTGTGGCTCTAGACAGACTATTTAATTCCGTCAAATCAAAAAAGAAACCTTGTACGGCCTGACCTTTCTCTCCGTGAATTAATTATTCTATCTCATTATTATGTTTTTTTCTCCATGTTAAACGCGTGTCTACGGTTTATACGTACGGTGATGACGTCCACAGGACTTCAATTAAATACCTTTGGAAAAAGATGTAACAAGGTACGCCGGAAACTATTTCATTTGCGGAAGCGGCATTTTGAGTAAAACTTCCATCACAAGAAATCGAAAATCACACAAAACACAGCCAATGAGTTCTCGGCACGTACACAAGTGCTTTTGCAACGTACCATGTGCTTTTGCTTTTTAGGTGTACGTGCCGAGAACTCATTGGCTGTGTTTTGTGTGATTTGCAATTCCGTTGTGACAGAAGTTTTACTCCCGCATTTTTGGTAGTCACCACTGTCATCTGGGCCCACTGGCCCACTGACCGCATGAATGTTTATCCCACCCCTCGTGGATATACAGACCAAAAATTACCTTGATTGGTAATATATAACCATTAGATTTTAACACTTTTTAGCACTTTTTAAGGCGTTCTTCCAGCCGTTGAATGCAACCATTTTTTGAGTACTAAAACCAATGGCTAAAAATCATTTAAGGAGTGGGCTAAACATCCATGTGGTCAGTGGGCCCAGATGCTAGTGGTGACTACCAAAACTGCCACTTCGGCAAATTAAAAGATCTCGGGTATACCTTGTTACATCACGACCCAATACCTTTTACTTTAAAGGCTACCCTTTAAGGAAAAAGATGTAACAAGGTATGCCTAAAACTGTTCATTTGCGGAAGCGGCATTTTTGGTAGTCACCCTGCCATCTGGCCCCACTCACCGCTTGGATGTTTATCTCAATACCAAAAATCACGTTGATTGGTAATCTATAACCATTAGATTTTAACACTTTTTAGTACCATTTAAGGCTTTCTTATTGCCATTGAATACAACGTACCGTCTTTTGAGTACTAAAACCAACGGCTAAAAATCATTAAACAAGCTGAATTTTTGTATGAATGTCTATTAAAGGGTGGGCTAAACATCCATGCAGTCTGTGGGCCCAGATGGCAGTGGTGACTACCAAAAATGCCGCTTCCGCAAATAAAAAGATCGCAGGTATACCTTGTTACATCACGACCCATACTTTAAAGGTCGGGCTCCAATGACGGCCCTAAAATGACAGACTCCCGTTAGGACACAATATGAGCCACGTGGCGCTCTTAGAGGACTCTAACCATATGAATGTTTGGCCAATCCGTAGGTGGACCTACAAACCAAAAATCAGCCAGATCACTGTTCATGCATTAAACTCAAATGGCCCATGTTGATGAACCGAGGAAACAAAATGAATCATTTTTTTTATTTGTGTCGGGCTCGGGGGACCCCCATTTTTGACCCCCATTTTGGCATATCCAAGTAGAAGATGAATCAATGGCTGATTTTTGTGAGGATGATCTATATGGTGAGGAGACCATCCTCACAAAAATTCAAATCATTCCGATATTCGTAGACTGGTTTAGGAGTTGAGGAATTATGGACTGTCTTACTGTGTAACTTGAAACCCACATTGGATGGGGTTAGAAATTTCAGAATGGGCTGATTTTTTTGTTGGGGTGATCTATATGACGAGGATATCATCCTCACCAAAATTCAGCCATTGATTCATCTTCTACGTGTGTACGTCAAAATGGGTGTCAAAAGTAGGTCACCCAAGCCTGACCCTTTTTTATTTTATCTAACTTTCCAATACCACCAACCCCTGCTAGGAGGGAAAAAGTTTAGATGCAGATGACTTTGGATGCAGTTGATGCAGAAGGCTCTCGTGGCCCTGTATAACCCTTTTTTTGGGCCCACCCATTGGTGGAAGTACAAACAAAAAATCAGTTTGATTGGGTTTCTCTAGCCTTAGATTTTTGCACTTTTTAAAGATTGATTCTAGCCATTGGATTCAAGCATGTTTTTTGCATATTTTTTTGGGTACTTAATCTAACAGCTAGAAATTATCAATCAAGCTGATTTTTCATATGTATATCCATTAAGGGTGGGATAAACATCCATGTTGTTAATGAGACCAAAAAATTGAGCTATGTAGGGCCATGAGAGCCCTCTGCATCGATTGCATCAAAGGACTTTCTGTTGGAGAGAGAAAGAGTGGGAGGAGCCGGGTCCACATATTTTGAGGAAACATTCTTATAGGAAAAAGATATAACAAGGTATGCCTGAAACTTTTTCAAAATGCGGAAGCACGACTTTTGTTACTCCTCGCTGTCATCTGGGCCCAATGACCGCATGGATGTTTATCCCACCCTTCGGTGGATATACATACAAAAAATCACCCTGATTGGTAATCTCTAACCGATTTTAGTACTTTTTAAGACAATCTAATAGCCGTTGAATTCAACCATTTTTTTTGAGTACTAAAATCAATGGATAAAAATCATAAAACAAGCTGATTTTTTGGTATGAATGTCTACTAAGGGGTGGGCTAAACATCCATGCGGTCAGTGGGCCCATATTCCTTAAAATTAATTTCAGCCAACTCAACTTTGAAAATCTTTAAAAATTAATTATAATTTTTGAAATTTACTTTTTATTTTAATTCAGTACCCTCCTCAGTTTTAGTTTAGTGCACCACCTCTTAGAGGACGCTGACTGTATGGATGTTTGGGCAGTCCCTCTTTTTTAAATTTTTTGATAGGTAAGTCTGTTTTTAAGGAGATCAGTAAATCGGTGAAGGTGGGTTTTGAACCCAGGTCTATGGCATCATCAACCTCAAACTTTACCAACTGAGCAAGCTGGCACCTTCGGTGGACCTACTGACAAAAAATCAGGCTGATTAGTTGCAAAACCCGCAACCCTAGTGGGACCTAGAGGGGTTTGGAATGACGCTCGAATTTTTTAATTGATTTAGGTCCTTAACATGTTAACTAAGCTTCAGATCAAATTTGAGAATTTTCTCGACAAGTATAACGAATTTTTTAAAATAGGTTTTGGTTTTAACACAAGGGTGTGTTTGATCGCCAAGTGGGAAAATTTCAATTTTCACCTGAAAATATGCCTTTTATTTTTTCACATGATAAAGGTGAAAAGTGAGAAGTGAGGTGAAAATACGAAGGATCCAAAATCCTTTCCCCGAACAAAACCCCTTCAAACTTAGAATCCATTTCCCTTCCAGATAGGTGAGAATTCATTTCCACCTGAAAATACGCCTTTATTTTCTCACATGACTGAAATATGTGTTCTCAAGTGCAATCCAACCGACTTGGTGGGTTCATTTCTTTCTTTATTAATTTTGGTGGGTTCAAACCGTACTTTGGATTCAAGCATTCAAACCCTAAGATCACTAGGGATGCATTTGGAAACATCCAGCACCATTGGTCTTTTTATTTTCTTTTTCATTATTATTTATTCGAGTCTGTCTAGAGCTACACCCATTTCTTACATCCAGTTCTTACACCTAGTTGTGGGACCCACACGTGGAGATCATGTTGGACCGTATAGTGAGTTTTGCATACTATGGTTACCATCGTAAAATAAAAATTAGGACATTTCGTCATTCCTAACCTAATAAAAATTTGACTTTATTTTGAAAAATCTAGACCATCCATAATTAAACCATTTTTTGGTGTAGCCCCCACCACCGGGTGTAAGAATTAAATTAGATGTAAGAAATGGGTGTAGCTCTAGACGGACTCTATTTAATTCTGTCAAATCCATATGTACGGCCTCACATTTCTCTCTATAAATTAATTTTTTTCTCCGTATTAAACACATGTCTATCTATTTATACCGTTGTAGGTACTATTATAAAGTGAGAACCGGTGTTGACGTCCACATGGGAGTAAAACTTCTATCACAGTGTTCTCACATATGCTTCTGTCAAAATGAAAATCATAGGCCACGTGGCACAATCTTAGTGGACTATCACCAAATGGATGTTTGTCCAGTCCCTCAATGGACCTCTAAACCAAAAATCAGCCTGATTAGTGATTTACAACCTTTGGATATATGCACCCAAATAACGCTCAATAATGCTCGAATTTTTACTGTTAAAATCAACCCATGAAAATAGCTTCAATCGAATCACTTGGAAATCACTAATCAGGCTGATTTTTTATTTAGAGGTCCGCGGAGGGACTGGCCAAATATCCATACGGTTAACATCCAATAAGAATGTGTCACATGGCATGTGATTTTTACTATGATAGAAGCATCTGCCAGAACACTGTGATAGAAGTTTTACTCATCCACATGGCTTCAATAAAATGCCTCTTACTTTAAAGGCTATACTTTAAGGGTTGGGCTCCAGTGACAGTCCTAAAATGGTAGGTTCCCGTTACAGGACACAATACGAGCCAAGTGGCACTCTTAGAGGACTTTGACTGTATGGATGTTTGGCCAATCCCTAAGTGGACCCACAAACCAAAACTCAGCCTGATTAGGGATTTCTAGGCGTTGGATTGGACTTATTTTCATGGGTTGATTTCAACTGTGGGAATTTAAGCAATATTTGAGGTAAAAAGATCCAATGCCTATAAATCATGAATCAAGATTATTTTTTTTTGGGAAAATTACTTTAGGGGCCGTAAGTTTGCAATTACGGCCCTTCACCCACAGATGCTGCTCTATTCGACTGAAAGGGGGTGTCTTTTTGGAACATTGGCCCAGCACCCCCAAATGCACTGTTCCATACCCATGTCTTCCCATTTTGCCATTTTAGTCCGTACGAGTAGTTAAAGATGTAGCAGGCGTAGGTTGTAGGCATAGGTCAAAGGCTAACTTCAGTTTTTTAGTTTTGTCAAAAGAAAAAAAATGAAAAAACAGAACAAGTGAAAAACCAGTAAAGGAGATCATCATCTTTAGAGTGAATGAAACCATGAAGGAGATCATCGTTATCATCATCTGTTATAACGAAAAGAAATCATTGAAGAGATCATCGTTTGTTAGAGCGAAAAGAAACAATTGAATGAAATAGGTGATGTGGTTCCCTCTCAAGAGCGTTATCAAACCATTGCCAAAACAGATAGGGTAGGAGATCATCGTCGTAAGCCCTTACGCTGTAGCTTATCTCCCAGTCTTGGAAGGAATCCTTTTACATTAATGTTAAATATCTAGTTCACCAAAATGAATTTATTAGGGGTTGCTTCGATGGGGGCTGCTTGCATGGTTTGTAAACCCAGAACCCTAAAGACCCAATCCCATTATCTTAATATTTATTTATTTTTATTAGCCTAGTTAGTATGACATTCATCTGCCTTTGTATTAGCCTTTTCATCCAAAGAAATAAGTAAATATTGTTTGTGCCACTGGTGAAGTGGGAGTACTCAAAGATAATTAAAATTCTAAACACCAAAACACAATGGGAGCAGAAGATAAGTTTTATTTTTATTTTTATAGGTAAACATAAAATTTATTGATAAAAGCTTAGAGGACAAGATGGCCTCCAAACAAACAGGGAAACAACCAAATTATTGACATACATGCGGTGTAGGGATATCAAGCCATGTTTTGTTGATGAAGCCCAAATTTTTATTTGAGAACACCCACCTATGAGCTCTAAAACATTTTAAATTGCTTTCATGTGGTAGATGGAAGTGGCCATTGCCCTATTCAATCATGAATCTCTCCAGTCAGGATAGAATTCAAGGGGGTTGTCCCAGCCCCTGGGGTCCCTTCCAATGGCTTTGCATTGTAATAATCTCTTTTGTGAATATGGTCAGATATCTAGTTTATAAAAACTGGTACTTATTTTACTAGATTTTAAAATTGGTACTTTTTTTACCTTATTCATAATATGGTAGAAAAATTACCAAAAACCGCAAATCATAAAATACTTTAAAAATAGATTTAACGAGGTAGATCAGACGCTAAAAGATTTAGGTATAGCCATTTATTTACTTACTGCTGATCTCTAGGACCACTAGAAGGAACCCCAAGCGCTAGAGAAGAAGACATAAGAGACTATAAAGGAAGGGGAAACTAGAGAGAATGAAAAATCTCCTTCTATTTTTTACTTAGTTTTTTTCCTTAACCTCCATGGCAACAGAAATTGTCTTGGTGATCGATTCGTCTTCATCTTCAATGATGGGGCCACTGGAAGGAACCTCAAGCACTGGAGAAGGAGATGGAAAATACTGGAGAGGAAGAGGAAACTAAAGAAAATGAGCGATCAAATTCTCCTTTTTTGCTTCATTTTTTTTTCCTAACCTCCATTGCAGTAGAGATCGTCTTGGTCGCTTCATCTTTGTCTTCAACGAATCCACAACAAAAAATAAAGAATTTTTCTCTTTTTTTTTTTTGACTCCATTAAAGCTTGATAAGGTCTGGAGTAGTTGACATTGAATTGATGGGTCGTACGCTGAAGCTACTCCTGCAATCACAGAAGCTATCGCAAAGGCTATGAGGTAAAGATGGAACAAATGGGCTCAGAATAGTGTATTTGAGGGTGTCGGGCTAATGTTTGAAAAAGGCAACCCCTTTCAGCCGAACAAACCACCATCTGCCTATGAAGGGCCGTAATTGCAAACTTACGGCCCCTCAAGTAATTTTCCCTTTTTTGTTTGTAGGTCTACCTAGGGATTGGACAAACATCCACACGGTCAGAGTCCTCTAAGAGTGTACCACGTGGCTCGTATTGTGTCCTATAATGGGAGCCTGTCATTTTTGGGCTGTCACTGGAGCCCGACCCATTAAAAGCCTTACTTTAAAGCCAAAACCTGGGTTGGGTTGGGGTACGCCCCTTCACACGTTGGTTTGTCTACGTCTTCTCTCTCTCCCTGACCTAAAACAACCTATATTATAAACCAACCAACTTATATTATAAAGGGTCGTGATGTAACAAGGTTGAGATCTTTTCAAATGCGGAAGGCATTTTTGGTAGACACCACTGCCATCTGGGCCCACTGAGCGTATGGATGTTTAGCCCAACCTTTAGTATACATTCATACCAAAAATTAGCTTGTTTGATAATTTTTAGCCGTTGGTTTTAGTACTAAAAAATGGTTGCATTCAACGGCTATGAGAACTCCTTAAAAAGTGTTAAAATCTAATGGTTATAGATAATCAATCAGGGTGATTTTTTGTGTGTATATCCACCAAGGGGATGGATAAACATCCACGTGGTCAGTGGGCCCATATGACAGTGGTGAGTAACAAAAATCGTACTTCTACATTTGAAAAAGTTCCAACAGGCATACCTTGTTACATCTTTTTCCTATTATAAACCCATGGGACATCTCAACGCGCGATCATACATTGAAGAAGTTTCAACTCCCTATGGTGCAGATCGTCCATCCCTTTAAACCCCTTAAAGGATCATCAACACCCCCTCTACTAGCACCACCATTAGTGTGCATATCAAACCCTTTGAGATCAGCCCTACCCATCTCATATAGGCCGATCCATACCCATCTTAAGTCTGATTTTTCGGGACCCAGACAGTTTCATAAGGCAGACCATACCCTTTACCTAGGTGCCTTTGATCATCTCAAAAAGGCCTCCATTAAAGCCTTGCCGATTCCCCTAGCGGGTACATAATTGCAACTCAAGATTTCACCATAGTTCAACCTTTTCGCCATCTAAAAATCAGCCTCTCCACTTAATTTCCAAGCCCAAATCATGGGCATTAAAGTGGGGTTAGACATCCGTGGCTTCAAAGAATAAACAAAAAGCAAGATTTGAATCTCTATTGAACGTAAACTTTTCAGAAGTAATTAAAGGAAGGTTCTTCTCCCCCTCTCTTATCTTTATGGATTTATTTCAAATTAGTTTATCTAATTGATTGTAATTCAACTCTCTTCGTCACGCTCCGGATTTTGATGACATAAATTCCGAAGTGTGTGTCGCGTGTCCTTAATCCAACGCTTGAATTTAAGACGCAAATGACAATTCTTGCTCGCATATCTAATCAGAGTTATGAAAATTAAAACAAATTTTTTATTTTTAAAATAACGGAAGCACGAACCTACTAGACTTATGATTATGCTTGGACCATCAATTTGAATTGATAAAAAATAATACAAGATATAAACAAAAATGATCATAGGTATTATCATGATATTATATAATATAGAAATATAAGAGATTCAATGATCAAGATTCAAAGATATATATCTTTGTTTGTATGCTAGTAACATTTGAACCTTTAAATTGTATGTAATGAATCTGATTTTGCCACATCTATTTTCTTTATGAGGTTTTACTATTATTTATAGCAGTTTAATACCATGCTAAAATTACACCAAATATTTTTGGGAAATTCTATTTGCACCCCAAAAATTCAAAAAGCACCCTACATAAAAAATTAACCAAACAAAAAAACTCAGAACACCCCATCCCTCTTCGTCTCTCCACCTCTCTCTCCCTCTCCACTCTCCACTCTCCACTCTCTCTCTCTCTCTCTCTTCACTCTCTCTCCCTCTCCCCCTCTCTGCCCACTCTCTACTTCCCTCTCCACCTCCTCTCTCCCTCTCTCTCTACTGTAACTCTCTCTCTTTTGGGCTTTTAGCCTCCACGGTCCGGGCTATGTAGCCCACGGCCAACCCAGCCGTGGCTACATAATCCCCGCGGCAGTTCAGTGCCGTGGGGGCTAAAAACCACGAGAGAGAGAGAGAGAGAGAGAGAGAGAGAGAGAGAAAGAGAGAGAGAGAGAGAGAGTAAACGAAGAAGAGGGTTGGGGTGCCCTTAGTTTTTTTTTTTGAAAATTTTGGGGGTGCAAAAAGAATTTTCCAATATTTTTTTTTTATTTTAATCTAAAACAACATCATTCCAGTGAATGACATCGATATTACATTTCAACATCATTCATTGAAACGACGTTAATTGGTAAGCAATTTTCGACATCATGACCTTAGCTAGTAAATTCACGTTTAATACCCAATTTTTTTAGTTTTTTTTTAAGAAAAGTTTAATATGGCCGTATAAAATTAAAAAATCAGTCGTATTATTTGGGTTTAATATACGAATTTTGCATTTTTAAAATAAAAACATATTAAATGGTCGCATAAAATGAAAAAATTGGTAAAATTCAAGCTTTTTAAGGTTAAACGAATATAATGTTTCAACAATGACAAAATTTTTGACTGGATTTTTTTATCCCAAAACTAAATTAAACTAGAACTTTTCCCGTTTCGAATCTTTGTCGTATACCGAATTGCTAACTATGATCATGGCTTATAACGGCCTTTTCAGAAAATTACATTGTTTGGTTACAACATCATTTTTAAAATGACGTTATAACCCATATTTGGTGTAGTGAGAATTTATAAGATGTTAATTGTGTTTTTGGAAAAGGCAAAAAATCGTGGGAGAAAAAACCACATGTATGAGAGAACAAGCGATTTCTATGCGTTAGCTTTAGTATAGACTAGTGGGTGCCCCATGCTATTGGCACTCCTCGACAAAGAATTTGCCAAAATCAGGTGAGTAGCTGAGATCCACCGTCCCTTTGGTGGAGGATTAGATCTCGGCCCTTCTTTGTTGATGCCTATAAGAGGAGGTATAAGTGGGGAGACAACCACTGTGTTTTGTTACATAGAATAGTAAATGGCCTGTGCCTACGGTACTCCCCAGAAAACGTATTTGCAAATCTTGGGTTCCTTCGTCACACAAAAGGTATAACAAATTGGGGGCGTTACCATTATGTCCGTTATAACAGATTGTAACGCACATGGGTAAAAAAATGAAAAATAATGGAAATGAACAGAAATAATGAAAAATAATGGTATTAAAATTAAAATTTTGGTTTTCAAATATTCACCAAAATTTATAACAGAAAATAACTGAAAAATAACATATGTTTTTTAACAAATTTTTTTCAATTTGTTTTTTAAAATGGTACATAACATAATGAGAGAGGTCCAAACCCGTTATAACAGCCGTTATTCATAGCATACACCAAATCTCTTTATTTTTGGGCCCATGAAACCTATTTATGTTCAGCACATATTTGGTGGACGTGCACCAAATTCAAGTCTGTATAGTGAAATTTCAAATTTCTCCGAAAATCATAACATGTGGCGAATAAATGAGTGGGAGTGAGTGGTTGAGATCCGACCATCCAACATTAGATTGATGGATTTGATCTCAGTCACTATTTCTTAAAACCGGATAAGATAAGATAAGAGATAAGACAATTATCCTGTTTTGTTATATAGATACATCTATATATATATATATATATATATATATATATATATATATATATATATATATATATATATATATATATATATAGATATAGATACATCTATATATATATATATATATATATATAGATATAGATATAGATGGGTACGAGCCACCCAGGCCTGGCCTCAAAGCCTGACCTTTTTTAGGTTGGTCTTGGTCTGAGTTGTGATCAAAGTTTGAAGAGGTAGTACACTTCGTTTTTTCCATTTTTTCTTTTCTTTTGGCAATGCAGCTGGGTGGGTTACTCGGTCATCAAAGCCCGCATGAGGTTTGGGTTTGGGCTGAAAAACAGCCCATAAGCCGGTCCTAAGGCTTGAGTTTTAGGTGTGATTGCTTACTGGGACAGGCCCGGGTTAAGATATAGTTCAAGCCCAGCCCGGCAAGGATAGTACATATATTCATACATATTTTATTGTCATAAACCAGGTTTTCCAGATGGTTATGTGCACTTAAATAGTTAAATTCTCCTCCCTAACCAGATTAAAGTCTCATTAATTATCTTTTTGAGTGAAATGCTCCATCATGGTTGGGCCAGTTAGAAGCTTATTTAGGCCAGAAACAAGATTCTGGCATACCAGGCTGGACTGAGCCTAGGTACTCATATGGACCTGGGCCAAAGACTTAAACCCAGGCCAGGTTGCATACATCTCAAGTCGGTTTACGACCTTGGCCTGAGCCGGGTCTATATGCATCTTTCTAAATTCTTCTACAGGTTGTTGTCTACTAGTACAACAACCAGCACAAAATGGGCCAGTTTTGATCTCAATTTTTGTGCAATTTTTTTTTAAGGTTTTTGGGAGTAAAATCAGTGATTCCAACAGATTTTCATGATATTTTCTTAATAGACTTCTAAATATCGAATAAAGTGATAACATGGTTAGGCCCAACTAAATCCTAGAAAGCGGCAAGCAGGCAGGCGCTTTCTAGCCCATTTATCTAGGTTTTACTAAAAGGGCGTGTGTTGGCGCAGCCCTGCTCTCTGTGGGCTGGGTTGGGGCTATTTAGGCCCATATGTATCGTTACCTTATACAGTGTATTAACGCCCGTTTTGATGGTAACACCAGCTAACGGTTACACCGTTATAACAGTTCCTTATTAACCATGGTTCAGGTTATATTTCCTGTGAAAAAAAAAGCCTTTAAAATCTTTATGGGCTTGGACCTGGTCCTGATGCAGATTTATGCATTAACCTAAATCACTGGTCAGCTGACTTGGGGCGGCCAAGGGCTCTTAAAGTGTTTCCTAGGCTGGACTTGGGCTTGGGTGGTCTGGACCTTGATTGCCTTTGTTTTAGGCCTTAAACCTCAGACCAGGTTTGTGTTGACCTTGGCCAATCCCAAATTGTCTCTCTCAGACCAGCCTTAAACCCTAATTGTCTCTCTCAGGCTAAATTACCTCAGAATCAGCTCAAGGTCATGGGAATAAGAGAGAGGAGGCTAAAGACACACCCTTATAACGGTATAACGGCATTACTGTTTTTTCCTTTATAATGGACGTTAAAACGAATTGTAACAGACCGGGTCAAAAAGGGAAAATAACAGAAAAATGGAAAAAAATGGCGCTGAAATTCAAAATTTTAAATTTTCAAAAACGAAAAAATTGGAAATAATGACCTTTTTCACAATTTTTTACAGAAAATAACGGTTGTTATTTTCGCTATAACGGCCGTTATTTTCTAAGAATCTAAATGGTTCATAACGTAACGGGATTTGGGTGCGTTACAGTTTTACGGCCGTAATTTTCTAAGAGTCTAAAGGGTTCATAACGTAACGGGCTTTGGGCGCGTTACCGTTTTACGGCCGTTATTTTCGTTAAAACGGCGTTATTTTAAACCATGATTTAACATAATAGTTTGGTTGGTGGATCTCTCAGAGCAAGTTAAGTTCAAATTTAAGACCTTCTGTTTGGAAATCTCATGTGTTTCAGGTCTAACCCTAGGAAAAACCGGTTCAATGTTGCAACCACTGTTAGAAAAACCAACTTTGGTCCTGTTTTTAAAAGCAAAATCTGAAAAAGCAAGGCCTAGAAATGTGGGACCCATATTCTAACCAAACACAAACCAGAAGGAGCAAAGCAAATATGATAGTGAAAGGTTTTGGTTGCTAGGGTCAAGGCTGAAACATCTCCCTCAAATCAATCACTTGTATTCTTGTAAGATATCCATCCACCAATAGGATCTTAGGGGGGACAAAATAGTTCCAACCATGATGATGACACCTAACATGCAACCCTGTTGCACAACTCGGTTCAGTTCTTTTGGAGGATGGGAATGTCTTGCATGCAACCACTCACAAGTTAAGATCATATGTACATTTGGGTTTTTCAGGCCAAAACCAATCTGATTGGATTTGCTCATCCAATAGGATGTCCTTATTATCATTTTTGACTAGTCAAGCAAATGCTACGAACGGTTTAGAAGAAAGTAAATAGATCGAACGGTTACGATCATCCAACTGAGTATTTTTTTTTTCGTGTCGAAGACCTCCATTGCATGTATGCCTTGTGTACTGCTATGCCATTTAATTGTGGGCTTTCATGATAGGCCTATGGGTTGGTTCCGAGCCCATGATCAAAAAAGTAATCAAATCCAACTGCTACAAATCACCAATCAAACTGATTTTTTGGTGTGTAGGTCCAATCAAGGTGTGGGACAGCATTCATGTTCAATGGACCCCAAAATATTATGCCATGTGGCAATTTGAGGGACTTCTGTATCAAAATTATGATACAGAAGTCTGTATCATAGATTTTTTCCACATATCATCCCTCCAAAATCTATCCATCCTGATTTTTCTCCTGACCCAATTATACAGCTAATTACCTTTATTTAGCTGAAAGAGGATATCTTGTTATCTCATATGATTACCTCTTGTGGGGTACACTTATAAGGATTCCAATCTCTCTCTCTCTCTCTCAATGGGCTGGAGTGTGGGGGCATATTGTGGGACCCACACACACTAGGGTTGAAATATTTTATGTATTATATTAGCATAAGCATTGAATTCCAATGGGCTTTAGGGTGGGCCTATTGTGGGACCCACACACACTAGGGGGGGCAATGGGTATCACCACTTTCCGACATGGCTTTGCCACACCCATATAAATATTGTATCTCACATTTACTTTTCTTCCCCCAAAGCATCATAGAATCCATTTGCTTATAAAAAAAAAGCATCATAGAAACCATTTGTCTGTGGTTGTTGATGAAATGACCTCTGACCAAGCACCCCCCACACAAACACACACACACACACTCTCTCTCTCTCTCTCTCTCTCTCTCTCTCTCTCCTCTTCTTGTACCCTTTGAGAGAAACCACCTATAAATATCCCATCTCACATCTACATGTAGGTATATACAAGCTTTTAGAGAGAGAGAGAGAGAGATATATTTTATTTAGTTTAGAGAATTTTTTGATTTGGTTTAGGACCATTGATGGGATTGCACTCAAATATGCTCTTGACTATCTTTATATTAGTTTTGACCAAAAGAATGAGATCTCAATATTTTTATATATATATATATATGAGTTCATCTAGAGATACACCCATTTCTTACACCTATTCTGGGCCCACATGAAGGTCATGTTGTAAAAACCAACCATATATTGAATTATCCTTGGCATGATGATCATCATCGCAAAAAAATTAGTCCATTTCGACATTGCTAACCATATAAATAATTGATCTCAAGTAAAGGTTTAATAGGATGGTAAGGACTTTCAAATTCAAGTCAATATTTCATGAGGTTAGAAATATCCCAATAGACTGATTTTTTGTGAGGATGTTCTCCACAGTACGGGCAACTCATAGTGTGGTTGGATTGTTCTGTTGTTGTCCCTACCATCAGGTGTAATTGACAAATGGGTGCCCTGCTTGGTTCTGCTTTGGGATGCAAATGCACTTGCCATGATTTTGGGTTTGCCCGTGACTAGTTGGAGGCGTGCAAGTGGTTGCCAAGCCCTTGCAAACTCCTTAACAAAATAGATGCAGGCCCTGCAAGCATGCAAACTCTTTGGCCTTGCTTGGTTCAATGGAAATCGAATGCAATGCACTCACTTGCAACAGTTTTTGGATTACGAGTGATTTGTTGGGGGCATGCAAGTGGTTGCCAAGCCCTTGCAAATTCTTTAAAAAATGGATGCAAGCATGTGCAGCCCAAAAACTGTGGTAAGTGATTGCAATGTTACCTTGCACCAGAGTGCAAAATGCATCTTAGTGTAGTGAACCAAGCAGGGCTTTTTAAGATAATGTATAATCCCAAAACTGTGTAACTCATTTTGGGGCGTGCAAATAAGTTATGCAAGTAGTTGCCAAGTCCTTGCAAACTCTTCTAAGAAAATGGATGCAAGCATGTGCAGGCCCAAAAACTATGGTAAGTGATTGCAATGCAACTCACCGCATTTGCACTGGGTGGAAACCAAGCAGGGCAAAACTAACAAGTCGACTTCCTGCCCCGAAATTTTTTGCCTCATTCAATACTTGATGCAAAGGATGTCACGTTAATCAAGGACTGTCAATCAATACATGGGGAGGTGGTCTCAAAGGCTTTGAAAATGATCTCTATCAGATCATGTAGGTCCCATTCCCCATCCTCCTCATGTTCAAGGATTGCACATCTCTATCCATTAGATTTGTTCCATCTTGGAATCATAAATCCCAAAAAAAATTGAATTGATCAGAAGTTCTTAACCATCTGATCGCTATCGTTCTGGCCATTGAATCTATCTTTTTGACTATCAAATTGATCAAAATTTTGGAAGAACAAAAGGTAATCCATTGATTGCGGGTGAGCCGTATAATTTGATTATACATCGGATGACACTCTATTTCCTCATATATAAATATATACTAATAAGTTCAGAGAGAGAGAGAGAGAGAGAGAGAGAGAGAGAGAGCATGCATAATACTGGGTCCGGTACCGGTACCATATACCCAGGTCCATGTTTGTCGATCCGATTTCTAATCAGATCAACCTCGTAGCGATCCGGATCAATCCTGGGACTAATCCGATATATAAGGTATACATATTATATATAATATGCATTATATTTAAAAAAAAAAAATTTACTCATTTTATATTTAGTTCTACATCTTTATGGATACGATATGTCTTCCTATTAAATCGGGTCCGGATCATGTTTAGGTGATCCATCTCTTATCGGATCAGTACCGGATCAGCAGTGATCCGACTCAGAACCCGATCCATTGACAGCATTGCTGGGATTGAGAAAAGTGGAGAGAGAGAGAGAGAGACACACATCCATCCCCGATGGAAAAGATGGTGGAAAAAGTTCTTTTTGTACATACTGCGATGATGGTGATGATAATGCCTGCAATCTCCAACAACAACAGCAACGAGTCCTCTACCCCACTCACAGTCCTCTCTCTTGCCTCCTTTGCTTCCTATCCCATGGCGCCTCTCTTCTTCTTGTTCTTCTTTTTGTCTCCTTTCTCTCCTTCCTAGTTACAGCGACAGTCCATGAAGGCAAAACAAGTAGGGAGACATGGAGAAGAAGTGTGGGTGCTGGGCAGCTTTCAGGCGCAGCGTTAAGGGAACTTGCAAGTCCTCTGCTTCGAGAGACCCTGCTAACGCTCTCCCTCGAACCAGCCTTGTCTACGACGCAGGTATTCATGGATTTTTATTCTCAATTAACCCTTTTTATTTGAAATTCTGATGTGGGTTTCTGCTTAATTTGATCCAAACATGCTTCTTTGATTGCTTTAACGCTTTACCCAAATGCAGGAAATGGGTTTCCTCTGTTTTCAAAAAAAAATTTCTCTGTAATCTTTAATTCTGGACTGTTGGAGCTGCAAGTGTGAGTTCTAATGTATTTTTTTCAAGTTTCGAGTCAATCTTTTTTTATTTTTTAGTTCTTTGATTCTGATAGTAGTACTAATCTTATTGAGATGGGTTTGTTGGGTTTTCTCTGTTTCCATGGGAGCTGCAAAATTTTGGTTCTTAAGTATCTTCCGAAGTTTTAAACCATTTTGAAGAAGCTTTCTTTGCACTTTGATTTTGGAAGAGTGGTATTTTGAGCATGGGATCTCAAGTTGATTTTGTGCCTGATGAAGCAGCCAGTAAGACCAGATACTTGAGTGTTGAAATCTTATCTGGGTTTTCTCTAAAAGCTGCAAAATTTAGTTCTTTTGGCTCTTCCAAAGTTTGGAATCAAGCCAATTTAACTTCTGTAGAATTCCATTTCTGAAAGAGTAGTAGTTCGAGCAAGAGCTCTCAGGATGCAGCTACCAAGACTAGATACTTCAATTTTAGCAACTGGGATAGGGGTTTCGTTTGTTTTCCTTTCCCTTTTCCCACACAGTGAATTTCTGCCCGTTGAGGTCTTAATTGTCTGTTCTTTGTATTCAAGTTCTCATGTTTATCTTTGAAGGAGTAACCCAAGTAAGATATATCTCACTCACACTCAGACTTCGTCACTGCAGCAACCGAGACTCGATACCTGAATGCTAGCAACCGGGACCTCTCTGCACCTCACGAAGCTCAGCTCTCCTCTGAAACCCCTGATCCACCACAGACTGAAAAGAAAGGCTTTCGCCAATTGCTTGAGTTTACTTTTCA
This sequence comes from Euptelea pleiosperma, assembly GCA_035048495.1. Taxonomy (NCBI): domain Eukaryota; kingdom Viridiplantae; phylum Streptophyta; class Magnoliopsida; order Ranunculales; family Eupteleaceae; genus Euptelea; species Euptelea pleiosperma. The sequence continues at coordinate 22,137,311 of CM068549.1, forward strand.
GGAACTCAAGTCTGCAACTGGAAACTTCAGGCCTGATAGTATTCTTGGGGAAGGTGGGTTTGGATTTGTTTTCAAAGGATGGATTGAGGAGAACGGCACTGCTCCTGCAAAACCTGGCTCAGGTGTCACAGTTGCGGTCAAAAGTCTGAAGCCAGATGGTCTTCAGGGTCACAGAGAATGGGTGGTTAGTGTATTGTCTGTTTTTGGGTAGTAAACTGGCGTTAGCTAGAGAACTGTTGCGATGTCACGTGGTGGATATAATGATCTTATGAATGCAGGCTGAGGTCGACTTCCTTGGACAGCTTCATCACCCTAACCTCGTTAAACTTATTGGGTACTGCATTGAAGATGATCAGCGGCTGCTCGTCTACGAATTTATGACCCGAGGAAGTCTTGAAAACCATCTTTTCAGAAGTGAGTGCAATCCTTCCTTTTCTTTCTATTCATCCTGTAGGTATTTTATCTAGTTGGGTAAGTTTTTCCTATATGGGATTTGATATAGAGAGGAAGTGCCAAAAAATTTCATTCCAAAAGTGGGTTGGTATCTGGCCTTTAGTGTTGTCCTGTCTTCCATTTTGAAACTCTATCTGGTTGAACACATTTGATTGTATTGCATGTGATTGATGTGGTATAATCATTGCTTTAAATCACATACCATCTTGTTACCATTATGATGCATAGGGCTATGTATTGGTACATATCAGAAAATTGATTTAATTAATAAAATAAATTTCAGTATTGTAAATATGTTACAATAGATAGTATTATGTAACCAAACATCATATTTTTTGCTTATTTAAGTATTATTCATAGTTTAGTGTAAATGTACCTTCATTTGCATATTTAAGTGTATCGTGATTTTTCCAGTGTATCATACTGTATTTGTATGATGTGTTTCGGTTTTTCAGCTTACCTATATGCTAAATGATACTGATGTTTTAAACCATTGGTATTATAATGAATCTTAGTTCCCATTAATACTGGTAGGAAGTTTTGCTTACTTATGATTATGATGTAAGGCTTCAGTTTCACATAGATAAAGGGGTTTAAGCATTCCCATGTTCCTACAAATATATTCATGTTTTAGTCTCTTGCAGGCTCTTTCCTTTATGCAAATGTGGATACACTAGTCAGTCTTTCTTTCTTTTGTAGAAAGAATATTGAAGTTGGTTTTGGCATTGTTTTATTTCTGTTTCTTTGCTAGAAATGGTTACCATTTCATGCTTTGAGATGCTAAGTAACATATGGCAATGGCTGAGACTACTTGGGTTGTTTGCTTGGAAATTTGAATCCTCAAGAGATGGCCTATATTTCAATAAAATGAAGTTTGTTATATATTATTTGTTGATGAATATTTATGTACAGTTGGAGCACTATAAATTTCATTTTTATGGGGTAGAGGTGATCATTTTATTTTTTATTTTTTTGATCGATAAAAATTAAAGAATATTCAAAGTTCTATCCAAGTACCAAAGATTCAGAAGTCAATCAAAAACTTTAAGTACCCCACTGGGTTCTTTTCTTTTCTTTTCCTTCTTTCTTTATTTTTTAGGTTATTGAAATTTGGTACTTACATTTTAGGCTTCTCAGAAAAATGAACAATTAATTTTTATATCTTCATCTAATTGTAGTAGGAAATAATACAGAAAAATTGCTTAACTATTCCCTTTCCCTTCATCCTCTCTGAACATGATAAGAAAATGAAAAAAATTGCTAACATCAAAAGAAAATAAAAAATAAATTTTTATAATCTTCATTTTTACATTCAAGCATCGCACATCCACTATGTCCATAATAGTGATGACCCTTTCATCAGTTCTCCCCATCTTCGTATTATTTTTATTCACAATCCTCTCTTCGTTATCTTCAACAACATCCTCTTATCCTGTAAAACATGATAAGAAAATAAAAAAAAGAGCTAACAATGGAAGAAAATAAAAAAAATTCATAATCTTTGTTTTTACCTTCAGAGATTTATACAATCTTAAAAAATTGAAACCCTACAAATAAACAAACAAGTATTCTATAGTCTAGACATAAACATGAATGTAAATAATTGAATAACAATTCTTTTAGAGGCCCAAATCAAGTATTCGGTAGAGACGACTCATTGAAGGAAAAAAAAGTTTTAGAAGAGATGATAAAAATATGGAACCATATTGACTTTTCTCCTGCTTTTGTATCTTCGTCATTCGAAGAAGCTCAGTCGATGAGAGGAAATGTGAGAACCCTGCCTCAACCCTAATATTTATATATGACCGAATTAATGGCTAATTAAATGGATATTTATTTATTAATGAAATATGGAGAGACATTAGATGTCAATAATGGAAGTGATGTTAATGGGAAAAACGTTTCAATTGAAACAAAAATAGAATGTTGTGAAAATTGAAGGAAGGAGATGGGAAGCCATTAGAAGGCCATAATGGTAGCGGTGATAATGGGATAAACGTTTTCATTGAAACATAAACAGAAGGTTGTGAATGTTATGTTTTGGAAAATAAAAAGGTGTTAAGAGACTTTGAAAAAGACGAATTTAAGAACGAAGGAATAAATAACTTCAGAATGAAAGAGAGAATTAAGGAATAAATAACTGAGATTTTAAAGAAAAATAAATTGAGTTGGTTAGAAAGTCTAAAAAGTCCTTAATGTTTGAGGTGCATTACTTAAAGTATCAAGGGGTGTTTTTGGAAAAGACAAAAAGATAGGGTAGAGTCAAGTGGATGAGAGAGGAAAGAAAATTTTAGGTTGTTGACATGGCACTCTGCATGAGGAGAGTGCCACGTCAACTTGATGTGGAGGAGAGAGAACGACGTTGCTCGCTTCTCTGCTATAGTATAGATATATAGATTAGTCATGAACCTGGTTTGAGCTAGAATTTGAAAATTATATATATATATATATATAGAGAGAGAGAGAGAGAGGGACACAAATTTTGACAACAAAAAATTGGCGTAGGCCAATATATAAATTAGAAGTTTTGGAATGGGATAATTTTTGGTGAGGATGGTCTCTATGGTGAGGAGATCATTCTCACAAAAATTCAAATCATTCCGATATTCGTAGATAGTTTAGAAGTTGAAGAATTATGGACCGTCTATTTTTACCATTAACTTGAAAACCACATTTGATGGGGTTAGAAATTTCAGAATGGACTGATTTTTGTAGGAGTGATCAGTGAGGAGATCATCCTCACCAAAAATCAGTCATTGATTCATCTTCTATGTGGGTACGCCAAAATTGTTGTCAAATTTACTGTCAATATATATATATATAGTACAACATAACATGTTGACAAAGGAAACTGAGGAACAAAGTTCCCTGATATTGTTATCTCAGATCTGAATTTTGAATTGTGAAGAAATGGTTAATTTCTTAATTAATATCCAATTTAGGTGGACAATTCAGAACTACCCCTATTATTGATAATGCAATCCGTAATGAAGCTCCTTTGAGTGAGCACATCAGAATTTAGTGAACTAAATCGAGCCATATTGACTCTGCCAACGCTGATTAAAAGACCTAGGAGAGGAAATTTTGAATATATGGATATTTTGTGAATGACTGAAGCATTTTTAGCGGTGGCATGGACAAACATATTGACTTAGATTCTCAAGCTTAGTCTTGAGTACTCAAATACGAATACGATTGTACGAGTTGTGATTTTTGTTTTAGACAGTAGATTTTAGAAACAGCAATTACTGTAGAAGCATTTAATGTTATGGTAGATGGAATTGGGTCACATTTGGGCCATCTTAATTAGCTATTGGTGCAAATCATTGTTCGATACTAAAGCTGAATTTGTGGGTTATATTCCTTTGGAGGAAAATATGCTTTATTGTGAGCTTTCATACTATATGATTTGCCTGTAAGTAGTGGAAGTTTGTTCAAGGCTATGCTCTCCTTTTAAAATAGCAAACAGTCTAGAATATCCTCAAATGTTCTAAACAATGAAGACTTTGCTCTATAAAAATATGAAATTAAGAAATAATGTTAAAGGTAGAAAAATAGGGACAGTTGACAACTGCACAATACAGTCAAACGTGAGCATGTTTTATCGGAGGTGGGAGTCCTGCAAATGTCAATATAATGAAAACTTATAATCAATTTAGGCCTACAAAAAAAAGCTTATAATCAATTTAGAGTGTGCATAATGTATGTATGTATAAAAGCAATTAATAACCAATTAAAATGTTAAATATTTAAAAAATAGAACTAACTAGGTTTCTATCCTTTTGTTTACTTTTAATACGTGAAGATTTTCTAGATCATAGGAGCTGTCAGAAGTTTATCATTAATTATAGAGATATATAGTTTCTCTGATACCACTTGGTTTTGTTCCATCAGCATACTTTACTTTAAATAACTTGATCATATTCTCAAGCAAATGGGCTGTCAGAATTTGATTTAGCAGCATATCATGCAACTTTAATAAATCATCTTTTAAGAGAAAATATATGGTTGTGTTGATCTCCACTGAGGTTCGTGGTACCTTAACCGTATATGGTATATGTGGACCACATACGCATCAAAGCTGAACCATTCAATTGGCAGGCCATGTGTTGGATGGCGATAGCCAAATAATCATAATACCCAACTGGGTGATATTGCCCGGCCAATGTATGACTTTTTCCCCACCATTAACAGTATTTTTCAGCCATCCAAGTTTTTTTAGCTCTAAGATCAATTATATTGATTGTTAAGATTGCCAGATAGGTGTGACTATTGGACTATGACCCATCAAAGAGGTGCTCCACGGGTGAACAGCAGGTGGGCCATTTGTACAGCATGGGATGAATGCACCACAATATATTTAATCATCTTTTCCTTTATAACTTGAGGATTTATCATTCTTTAAAGAATTTATATTTTCCTCGTGTCATATTCTGTATAGTTCATAAGATATTATGCTGATGTTGTTGCAATTCTTGAAGGGTCCCTACCTCTTCCATGGTCCAACAGGATTAAGATTGCACTTGGTGCAGCTAAAGGATTGGCCTTTCTCCATGGAGGTTCTGAGCCCATCATCTATAGAGACTTTAAGACGTCCAACATTTTGCTTGATTTAGTATGTTACTGAACATTTGGACTGTTGTTATGCCGTGCTTTTGTTTTCTCTGCATTTATGATTTGAAATTTCCTTCCATAGGAATATATTGCGAAGCTTTCGGATTTTGGTCTGGCTAAAGCTGGGCCCCAGGGGGATAAGACACATGTATCTACTAGGGTCGTTGGAACGTATGGTTATGCTGCACCAGAGTATGTGATGACAGGTATGGAATCAGTAGCTTGAGTGAATGAAACCATTTAACTTTGAAATGGTAACCATGAAGTATTAGATTCAAGTGTTCTGTAGGAATTGGGCACTAATCAAAACATTTTTTGAGTTTCAAACAAGGTCTGACAATCGATCCACCACAGTAATGGATGGTGTGAGATGCTAAGATTAGTCATTAACTTTTTGCAGTGAGGATGTTTTAGGGCATCCTTTGTGAATTGTGAGATCTTGATGTGGGACTAGCAAACCAGTTAAGTATAATCTGGTCCCTTTCTACCCAAGCAAAATAGTAGAAATTTGTATGGAAATTATGGAAGAAATATATTCTGACTTCGATGTGGACCTCTGGTAATTGTAAGAAATATGCAAATATTAAGGATTGTGAATGTGGTGGATGTGCATGGGTATTTCAAATGAAGTGTTTGGTAATGGGCTTGAGCTTGTAGCTGATTTTTTTTGGTGCTGCACTTCAACCACATGGTGATACAATCCCCGCTTACCACCAAAACCAAAAAAGAAAAAGTGTTTGGTATTGTGTTGCCTTAATCATGTTTCAAAGTCCCGTCTTATCTCGGTCAAAAACGTTTGTTTTTGGTATAGTAATGAGATGATAAATTGGGGTATGTATCATCTTATACTTTTTGGTATAGTATTTAGATGACACTTATGGATCTTATAAGATGATACATTGGGGCATGTATCATCTTATACTAGAATCTTAATAAAGCCATTTAAAACTTATTTTTATTGTATATGTGTCTTTTATAATGCATATAAAAGATAAATGCCATTTTTAGCTTAATAAAGCATTAAAAATCATTGTAATATACATCCCTATCTTTGCATATTGAGACATCATTTTTTTTCAATGTCTTGTTCCATCAGATCATTTTTTAGCTTACCAAGATGTTGAACGAGATCAAGATTTTAAACTTGGCCTCAATGGGGCCATCAAATTTATTTGTAAAAACATGTTGAGGAGCAGGTTGTTGACCCATTGAAGGCGATAGTGTTGGTTTACGGAAATTTAATCGGCATAGATTTTGTGGATTATTTAGAAAATAATAAAATCAAACCCGATTTACTAAGGATCATCACATGAACCTTATGGATCTTATGAGAGGATTTAGAGTTACCTTGCTCTAGCTCCCCAGTGTAAAGCCTACTATTGATTTTCACTGATTCACCCTTGCTTTTCCTCCCTTAGAAAATCGTGGAGAACTGATGGCCTTTGCCTTTAGAGTGGGATGTTCCTTAGGTAACATACTTACTTTGTCAACAGAGTTCCTGAGTTTGAATCCCCCTGGGGCCACCCCCCAGGATATTTCCCAATAGACCTGGCACGTGTGGAAGGGGTAACATACGATGTGGGACCATGGATTCAAGTTTCGGTAGTGGACGAAAACGATAAAAACCATTTTTTTATTCATAAAATGTCACTTGATTTCGGTCAGTTTCAGACCAAAACCCACCGAAACCACCAAAATGTTTCGGTTTCGCCCATGGATGAAACCGAAACGAAACCAATCATTTTGAACCATGTGTGGGACTTAGTCGGATGCTCTAAGAGGCCCCGATACCCATGGTATAAAAAAAATAGTGAATTACAAGTGTGGGATCTTGCCCTTTTGGTTGTGAGCAATTAATGTAAGTTTGATTTGCACTAGAAATTGTAAACACTTTCCAACGATTCCTCTTGTATGGGCTTGTGTTATTTTTAGCATGTGCCCATAGACTTTAACATAATTATAATAATGTCCAGATTTGGGAGTCCAGTCCTCGATGAATATCAACTGAATGTAATCTCTCCAATTAGTTGTGGTGGATTCTTCATTGAGCATTTACCTCTTTTCATGCATTCTTTGCATAACCCAACATACCCATGTATAGCCCTCGATTAGGCATCAATGGTCGGTAATATCAAAGTCATATTGATAATACATAAGAGAGAGTAAACCTCTCAGGTTTAAGGATAATTTGCATTTTGTAAGTATAACTACCCCTTGATCTGACAGTGATCACTCCATAGGGTTTTCTTTAGTTGATCCTTTTAGTGCATGTACATATTACATATTACATACGCCTACATGTCTGCTTTAAGGTCACCACCTTTTATGGTGGAGATACACCATACAACCATATAACAACATAACATGTATAAGCCATAATGGAGTGAGATGCCCTCATCTCTCATAGCTTAGAAGTGTTTCAAGTCTACAAAGAAATAAAGAATCATATCTCAGGTAAAGGTTCACTAACCTTATATGGCTCTCCTACAATGTTACCTGAGGACCCTTATACGACACCGACACATTTAATGTACCCATAAACGTTCATGCTTGACAGGTAATTGGCAGTTGTATTGAATAATGTAATTTAATCTAATTAAATAACGTGATTTTGGTTTCGAGGGCATATAACATTAACAGATAGAGGCACTTCAGTACTACTGTGATCCAGTGATGCGGGAGCATTCTACTACGATCGTCCGCGCTACACCAAATCAATGCCCAATCAAGTGGATTCTATTTACTATTTATAGTAATTCAAGTTTTTACTATTTATAGTAAATATCGAAATTACTATCTATAGTAAATCTCGTTTTTACTATTTATAGTAAATCCCGAATTTACTATTTATAGTAAATTTTGATTTTACTATTTTTAATGGACCCCACGAAGATTTATTTTAATTTAACTAGGATTTTCAATTGAGATTTTGTTTCCAATTAGGATTTTATTATTGATTGCAATAGTTGATTTGTATTAGGAGTTTCTAATTTCAATTAGATTAGAATTAGGAAAGTTAAAGTAGGGAGTCTTATAAAAGATGATGTACCCTTTGATTTTAGGGATGAAAAATTATAAATGAAGAAATAGAAATCTCTTTGAGAAATCTCTCTCGTGGTGTGAAGCCATCCTCTCTTGGTGCGAAGCCAAGCTAATTTGGTGCGAAGCCGAAGGTATCTTTCTCCATCTCTTTCTTTATCTCTTCTCTCTTAATAATCTTCTCTTTCCCCATCTCTATTATTTTATTTTTTTATTAATTTCTTATCTAAGAAAACCCAAATCATTCCACAGCACTGTGAATAGTGCTGCATGAATAGTGACATGAATAGTAATTCCTTCTCAAATCGCGGAACAGTAATCCCGTCCTGCGTCATTCAGTAACAGTGTAACACATACCACCATCACCATTGAAAACGACTTCGTCAAAGTAGCTGCCGTACGCTTGTTGTAGAACAATTTTTTAAATCTGTAGTTCATAAACTCAACTTCTTGTTAAGTTTGCCATTTGTTACTACATGGATTCTCTTACAGTTTGACCTAAGGAGAAACCATGTGACTGCCTCGGCTAATGAACGTTCTTTATCAAAAAATTCAAATCTTTTATTTTGAATTATGTGATTGGTTCAGAATTTGCTGAGAACCTACTAAAACCAGTAATATCAAATTCATATTCTGGACGTTTTATCTCTAAATTTCTTTATTCCTTTTTCTTAATGGAAAGATTGCGGTATAATAACAATGTATAGAATTCTGGTTTCTTTTTGGTCAGGCCACTTGACGTCTAAGAGTGATGTCTACAGTTTTGGTGTTGTATTACTTGAAATTTTAACGGGTCGAAGATCAATGGACAAGAACCGACCTAGTGGGGAGCAAAACCTCGTCGCCTGGGCAAGGCCGTATTTAGGAGACAAGCGAAAGCTTTATCAGCTAGTGGATCCTCGTTTGGAACTCAACTACTCCATTAAAGGGGTGCAGAAAGTCGCTCAGATGGCTTACTACTGCCTCAGCAGGGACCCAAAATCTCGTCCTTCGATGGATGAAATCGTGAAGGGTCTCACCCCATTGCAAGATCTCAACGACCTCGCTATCTTGTCATATCACTCCCGTTCATCTCAACAAGCTCGGCGCAAGAAGAAATCTGATGGAACCCGGCAGCTCACTTATTCCCAATCCAAAACCATCAGGAACTCTCCATTGAATACTGGTAAGCAGCACTAATCAAGTTGGGTGTATTTTCGAGTTACATGGGTGCTCCATCCCTCAATCTATAACCCTATGATTGGCTCCATCTTCAACCCAAACCTATTTGTTGGATTAGTCTGTTTTAGGAAATGGGGTGTGTGACAACTGCCAATTTCAGATGTTTATGTGTGGATCTCCATGTGTTTGAGATCCGCCAGAGTCGATGGATATGCGGAGGGCCAATGGGCTGGTGTTGTGTCATAAAAAAAAAAATTCTGGAGTGTATATCACTTTCCCTTATCTATATAAATCTCGAGAATACAATGTATATCTGGCCAAAGAAGTTGTCATAATTGAGATATACCATGGGGAAGTATACTAGACCTTGTATTTCTGATAACACTATTTGTAGTTGAATTCGAATTGCTCAGATTTTTGGAAATCAGTCTTTTCTTGATCTCTGATTATGATTTTAAATGGTGCTTCCTTTTAGCTCGAAAAAGTTTTTTTTTTTTGTTTTTGAGTGTGTTCATCCATCTCTTGGACTGACAGGTTTCTTTAATCATTTTGGTCATTGCACATGTTCACAAATTTATTACAGGGGAAAAAGTTTCAGAGATTGCCCCAAGATGCGCTGTATGACTGCACCATGGATTTCTGCCTTAAGACGCATAGAGATTTTTGATACGAAACCAATGTGAATTTGTTCTTTCTATAACATCCAACAAAAACAAAATATATTTTCAATGTACCAGTACAACCATAGACTGAAGAAAGGAGAAGAAAGGTTTCATGATTGAAAAGAGTACCGAAACCAAATTATGCATTTCACTTGATTCATTCCGTAGAGATCTCAGAACTTCTTTGTTCTTGATTATCTGTGTACCCACTCACTACATCCCGAAGGCCTTGACGGTCACAGAGACGGGACCCTTCTGGCGCTTCTGGCAGGCGGCGAACTCACGGACTGTTTCTTGGATCCCAGCAAAGGCCACTAAGAACCCGGCCGCCTGTGTTCGATTCAGTAGCTTCTTCACTACCAATTCCAATGTCTTGTACCTGTTGTACATTTTTTTTCTATCTTTAAACCTCATCACAGTATTAGAAATATAGTTTTGGTCTATAAACAACATTATCATACACGTGGCACGTGTAAGCCTGTAAGGTGGTGGGACTCGTATCCTTTAATGGGTCCCCACCACCCTTGTGTCTGCCATGTGTACCACTTTGAATGTTGGTATAACAGTTATAACAGCAAATAACGACTTAACGGTCAGCTCAAAACTAAAGGGAGAATAGGGAAATATTTAAACAGACCTGAGTTTCTGCGCCTGAGTGATGACTCGGTCGATCTTCTTGAACTCGGAAAGTACAGAAGCCAAGTCAGTGCAGTAGCTGCTGTTGTGGTTCTCGTTATAATTTGCTGGGAAGAAGGGGAGGTGAAGGATACAGTTGGCTTGAATCTCAGCCATTTGCTCGTCGAGCACGGCCTCCTCGATGCGGGTCTCTCGAATCAGCTGGGACAGGACCCGCTTGCTGCTTCGGTGGTGGTCGGATGACGTAGAAGAAGAGGGAGAGAATGAGTGGAGGAGGGCGAGGATTGCCGAGGGACGCCAGTTGCCAAGCCATGCCAAGGAGGCCATCTCCAAGGGGAGTCTGCACTTGGGAACGAGTAGTTGGGCCACATCCCTGAGCCTGCATGGGCCCATAGCTCGGCTGTAGTGGGCATCGAACCGACTCAGTTGCTCCTCTATCAGTTCGTCAATGGCCCATTTCTCGCTCAGGTGTACCTTCATCCGTAATGCTTGTATCCTCTGCTCCTGCCGCCATTGCCCGTAAAGCTTCCCCCCTGCCCATTATATGTTCTTAGTCTTCAGATTTCAGACAGACAGGAATGGCCCAACTGTCCAGTGGGATCCACCTTTTTGTGGGCTACAATATGGATCCAGTAGGATAACTAGGAATAAAAATTCGCTGTCCAGTGGGATCCACCATTTTGTAGGGCCCACTTGCTACAGGATGGATCCAGTAGGATAACTGGGAAAAACATTTGCTCCTACCTGGTAGGAGCCAACTTTAGTCCTTCCATCCCAAAAAAGCCACGTAGCAACTCTTTCCACCACTGACCTATGAATGTTTGGTCCACCCCTTCGTGGTCTTGCACACAAAACATCAGCCTGATTGATGTTTCTGTCCATTTGATATGTGTGCTTTTCATGGGATCATTTCGAACCATTGGATACGAGCTTTTTTGGGGGTATGCAGATTGAATGGCTAAAAATCACCAATCAGACTACTTATGGTGTTTAGATCCACCAAAAAGTTTGATACAGAATCCTCAAAACTGCCACATGGCACATTCTTTCGAATCCAGTGACCAATGATGTTTGGATTGCACCTTGGTGTCCCTATAACCCCAAACTAGCTTGATTGGTGATTTATAGCCATTGGATTTGAGCACTTTTTTTTCATCATGGGCCTTGAACCAACCCATATGCATTTTCATGAAGCTCACGATGAAAAGTCATCGAATCCAACGGCAATAAATCACCAATCACGCTGTTGTTGTGTAGGCCCACCAATGTGTGAGCCAAACATTAGTGGGGTCAGGTCAAAATGCAGGTCAAAGTCAAACAAACTAAAACGCCCTCAAGGTCAAAGTGACTATATTTATTAGACGCGGCCAATTCCACGGCCGACTCACCGAGTCTTACACCATGAAGGAACGAGTTCGCGACATTTTGTTCAAAAGAAGCAAGGAAGGATCAATATGGGGTTTTCTTGGGTTCTTGAGAAAGAACGATTCCGACGAAAAACGATATAATGATCTCTTTCTTTATTGTTTTTTTCCCTCGGGAAGAAACAAGAAGAAAGAGGAAAGAAAAATGAGGCGTACGTAAATGGGGTTGGATGGTTCTTTACCTCGTCTGGTGTTCTCACGCCAGTGGAGGCTCATGCACTTGAAGCGCTCCGCTATCTCATCAATTTCTTCTTCTTCATCTTCTTCTTGTTCTTTGTCTTCATTATCTTCTTCTTTCCATTCATCGAGTTTCCTGCAAAATCAAGACCATGCTGCTCAGTATGGGATTCTTATTTCAAAGTCTCTTCTTTCTGTTTATCACCAAAGAAGATCTCTTACAGGAGGAGTTGAGATAACATCCTCGCCATTCTATACCTACTCTCTCTCTCTCTCTCTCTCTCTCTCTCTCTCTCTCTCTCTCTCTCTCTCTCTCTCTCTCTCTCTCTCTCTCTCTCTCTCTCTCTCTCTCTCTCTCTCTCTCTCTCTCTCTCTCTCTCTCTCTCTCTCTCTCTCTCTCTCTCTCTCTCTCTCTCTCTCTCTCTCTCTCTCTCTCTCTCTCTCTCTCTCTCTCTCTCTCTCTCTCTCTCTCTCTCTCTCTCTCTCTCTCTCTCTCTCTCTCTCTCTCTCTCTCTCTCTCTCTCTCTCTCTCTCAGAGAATAAATTATAATTGGTAATGGATGAATGAGGAAGAGAGAAGCTATATATAAGAAAAACTACAACGCAAACAGTTATGAGTGTTAATTTGGTCATTTTAGAGATCATATATTGTACGTAAATTACCATTATACCCCTGTTTCTAATGATTTGTTCTATCCCTTCCAAATGCCACGTGGCATACTTTTTCTGGTCCCACTGACCATGAATGTTTATCTCGCCTCTCGGTGGACATATACACCTGATTGGTGATTTCTAACCGTTCAATATGATTACCCGAAGAAAATGCTCGAATCCAATGGCTAGAAATCACCAATGGATAAGCCAAACATTCATGGGTTAGTGGGCCCTAAAGAGCTGCCACTTGGCATTTTTAGGATGGGTACGATCAAACTTTGCTTCTTTCTTTAATTTGAGATGGATAATGGTTGTCCCGTGGGAGCTAGGTGGTCTTTGGCCCATGCGTTTTATGGGCCGAGTACATGTTCCTAAGGATTTGGGCCTAAATTCCAAACCCGTTAAAAATTATGGGCCGCTTATGAACTCAAGATAGAGGCATTATCTGGTATCTAGTGATCCATTTTATTAAGTGATCACACGAATCCAACACCGTGCATCACACCAAGGTTTAAAGGAGACCGCTTTAACGGTTTAACGGACTGGGAGCGTTACCGTTAAAACGGATTGAAACGGCTAGGGGCAAAAATAGAAAAAATAGAATTTACGGAATTTAACAAAAAAAGTGGCGCTGAAATTCAAATTTTGAAATTTGAAAATAAAAAAAAAAAAAGAATTTAACGGATTTAACGGTCTTTTTTCACAAAAAATTTTAAAATTTAATGGCTGTTAAAACAAAAAAATTGGCCGTTTAATTCAAGGCGACAAAACGTGTTTAAACAGTTTTAACGGAAACGGGCTTGGGCGTTATAGTTTAAATGGCCGTTAAAACTGTTTAAACGGCTGTTAAAACCGTTTAAACGGCAGTTTTTAAAACCATACATCACACATTCCACCGGGTATACTACTATTTGTCTGACTATTAACTAGAATTTTTGCAGATGTTAATGTTTATCTAGGTGGGTCGATATCCGATCCAACAACTTATCGGATCCAATAGCTATTGGAACTTATCAGATCAGATCGGGGCGACCTAATATCAAGTCTATCTGATCAATAATGCTGTTAAACCTAATTTTAAGAAAATAAAAAATACAATTTATAAACTTACTTACATTCATTAATATAATATATTTTATTAATTATATAAAAAAAATATTATTTCTATATAATATTTTAATCATATCGGATCAAGGTAGATCCAAAACCAATCCAATAGCTTATTGGATCATGATTCTTAGGTCCAAACCCGATGTTATCAGATCACACCGGATCGGGTAATCAAGGCGATCTGATCCATTGACAACCCTAGTTTTGGATTTTATGTTAAGAATCAAAACCCTTAAAATATTAGTCATGATTGGATCTTGGACTGACCCATCCCATTTCACACTCTAGCCATATGTATAGTGTGGGTGTTTTTCTAGGGCGACCTTCAGTCTGCGGGTTTGATCAGCCAAATGATAACATGGCCCTGCAGCACTTCTTTGCTTGAGTTAAATAATATGAGCCACATTGCACATTTTTATAGGCTGCCGAACGAATGAATGTTTGACCAATCCCTAAGTGGACCTCCAAACCAAAAAGCAGCTTTATTAGTGATTTCAAACCTTTCGATCCTTGTACTCCAAATAATGGCTACTATTTAACCCATAAAAATGACTCCAATCCAATGCTTAGAAATCACTAATCAGATTGGTTTTTGGTTTGTATGTCCACCTAGGGATTGGCCAAACATCCATACGGTTAGTGTCCTCTAAAACTATGCCACATGGCTCATATTGTAGGCGGTCAGTGACTGTCACCAGTCAGCCAAGTTTTACGCGATAGAGCGCTGAGGCTCTGACCATGGTGGACAAGCATGAGTATTCTGGGTCCATTGGGTGTCCCGCCATATGATGAATTTAATATTTTTTAAAGGAAAAAGATGTAACAAGGTATGCCTGAAACTGTTCATTTGCGGAAGCAGCATATTTGGTAGTCACCGCTGCCATCTGGGCCCACTGACCGCTTGGATGTTTATCCCACCCCTTGGTGGATATACATGCCAAAAATCACCTTGATTGGTAATCTATAACCATTATATTTTAACACTTTTTAGCACCATTTAAGGCGTTCTTATAGCCGTTGAATACAACCATTTTTGAGTACTAAAACCAACGGCTAAAAAGCACTAAACAAGCTGATTTTTTGTATGAATATCTATTAAAGGGTGGGCTAAACATCCATGCTGTCAGTGGGCCCAGATGGCAGTGGTGACTACCAAAAATGCCGCTTCCGCAAATGAAACGATCTCAGGTATACCTTGTTACATCACGACCCTTTTTTAAATCCTAAATTGTGCCCTGACTGAGCCGAGTGTGCCACGTGGCTCGGATTGCGACATGACAGGCCCCGTCATCAAAGTTTTAGTCGTGGAACATGGCGTTCTCTTGTCCATACCTACTTAAATTCAAACCACGCAAAAGAGAAACCACAAATGGCCTTCTGTTGTCCACACCTACTTAATCACACCCATGGCCCCACCACACATGGCCTTCTGTTGTCCACACCTGCTTAATCACACCCATGACCCCACCACACAAAAGAGAAACCACAAATGGCCTTCTGTTGTCCACACCTGCTTAATCACACCCATGACCCCACCACACAAAAGAGAAACCACAAATGGCCTTCTGTTGTCCACACCTACTTAATCACACCCATGACCCCACCACACAAACTAAGTCCTCGCGACAAACGGTTTGTGATCACAATTTCATTTTTTGAATATTGGTCATAGCCTCAGTGCTATTATAGGACTATGTATCGAGTAAAACTTGGCTGACCGGTGACAGTCACTGACCACCTACAATTTGAGCCATGTGGCATATTTTTAGAGGACACTGACCGTATGGGTGTTTGGCCAATCCCTAGGTGGACCTACAAACCAAAAACCAACCTGATTGGTGATTTCTCAGCGTTGGATTGGAGTCATTTATGGTTTGATATTAACTGTGGGAGTTTGGGCATTATTGGCCATTATTTAGGGTACAACGATCGAAAGTTTTGAAATCACTAATCAGGTTGATTTTTGGTTTGGAGGTCCACCTTGGGATTGGCCAAACATCCATACTGTCAGCATCCTCCAAAAATGTGCCACATGGCTCATATTGTGGGTAGTGGACCACTTCGCTGACCGTGCATTGCCATTGCACTAAAAGTATACAAATTTTTTGAAGAAGTGGATTTTTGAAGCAGTGGCGAATCGTATCACACCACAAACCCAGAAATGCTTTTGAACAGACCCTGACATGGTTTTGAAGAAGGGATTGTGGCGTGATGTGATTGGCCACTGCTTCAAAAAATTTCTCCTAAAAGTAGGCGGGGCTACGTCATCAATCATTGTTTGGTCGACAGGGTCATGATTTCTAAAAACTTAGGGTACTCGTGGATCTCTAGGAGTGGCATTTATAGTATAGGTGCTCAATTTGGTTTAATGCGTTCACATTTCAAAAAATATTAACGACTAAAATACCCTTCTTAATATAAATAATTGAAGGAGAATAGATGGTAGATGGTGAGAGGGTTCAACATTTGTAAGGGTACTTTTGGAAATCAATATATTTTTTTAACAGATTCTGAAAGGGTCGCTCTACGGGCAGTCCAAGTACTGGCTCATTGGCCTAGACCAAAAAGTAGCCGAACTTCCGAGAGAAAACCTTCCCACACACTTGTGTGTGAGCAAAGCCGATCAAACATCATAATATGAACCACGGGGCAAACGCTTAGAGGGTGATGACCGTATGGACGTTTGGCTAGTCCCTCGGTGGTCTTGTAAAATAAAAATTAGCTTTATTAGTGATTTCTAAGCGTTGGATTGAAGTCATTTGCATGGATTGCTTTTAACCGTAGCATTTAGAGCATTATTGACAATTATTTGGGGTACTCGATCCAACGGTCGGACATAACTAATCAGGCTGATTTTTGGTTTTCAGGTCCAGCAAGGGACTGGCCAAACATCATACGTTCATCGTACTCTAATAGTGTGACACGTGGCTCATATTGTGGTGTGTGATCGGCTTTGCTCACAATCAGGTGTGAGCGAATGTTTACTCAACTAATACACCTAAATAAACCCTATCGAGTGGGACCCTCAAAGCTGAATTTTGTTCTTATCCTGCAAGCAGCGCAAGTTAGTATCAACTGTAAAAATGTCCTAAAAGCGAAGGCAATAATTGCTAACGTGAGCCGCATCATCCTTCCCTCCAAGCCATCCTTTCTTTGCAATCCCTTCCTCGACCTTCAAGAAATCTCTCTCTCTCTTCGATGATATTGTTAGTCGGGGTTCAGACATGCTCGAGAGGCGAAACATGGCTCTCTCATCTGCTCTTCGTGTAAACATTCCAACCACTTCTTCCCATCGATCCCCAAGGGTACTCTTCGATTCTCTCTTCTTTTTTTTTTTTCGATTTGTTCATCTGCTCTTAGAGCTCAACAATCTCTTGTTACTTTTTAATTGTTTTCTGTCACTTCTCGAAATTGTAGAAATAATTACGAGTTGTTCGAAAATCCGAGTGATTTTGAGCAGAACTTGTTTTTTTTTATCCATATCATGGAGAAAATTTTAGGAAATTTTAAATTTTGGTGTGTAGTTCAAGCCTTCAGGGGTTCGATTAAAGTGGGTTTAGGGTTTTAATGGGTTCGGGAAATCCTGAAATACTGTGTAGAAGGCGGGCCATGTTTGTTAATGGGTTAGTGTTTAGTGGTTTGTTATAGAGAGACCAATTAGTTGATAATATGAACTGATTCAATTAGTTCATCGACAGTATAAACTGTAGTGTAAGTATGCCAAATTCTGTGAGGTTAGCGCTAAAATGCTCCTTTTTTGTCTGTAATTTAGAGAAAAGAGACTAGGTTTGTGAAGTTATCTCCCTTCGACGTTTATGAATCAGTTTGCTCCAGACTTATAGAGACTGTTTTGTTAAAGCGAAAAAATTGGAGCGGGTTAATTTTTTTGACGGATTTATGTTGTTGATAGACTTGAGATAGTTCTTCAACAACATAAATCCAAAATTATCAAAAAAAAAAAAAAAGATAGTTCCCAAAATTCATTTTTTTTGTGAAATTGTGTTGAAGACTGGACCTAGTGGCATTGGAGGTTGTTTGCATTTCCAAAGATCAACAGAGCCTTGGAGTTGGATCTTCTCAGTTTCTTTTTATCTTTCTATGTTATTTCTCTATTTTAATAGTTTTATGTTCACTACCAATAACGGAAAATTTTCGTTAGAAAATGGTGGTTTGTGGTGGTTAGTTTATCAGTAGTGGATATGGAAGAGGGTCGGTCTATCCTTTTTCTCTTCGTTTTTCTTTATTTTTTTATTTATTTTAAGAGAAAAAATTAAACAAAAAAAAGAGGAGAAAAAGAAAGGAAGGGAAAAGAGAGATAGAGAGTCTATCTTATCGTTGTGATGGGTGGAGGTGTTTGAGGTTTTCCTTCTTTTCTACTATCGGCCTCGAAGGAGTTGAGATTTTGACTAGATGTTTGCCGTAAGATTTAGCCGTTTTCTAGAAGATGCTAGCTGTTTGTGTGGCTTTTCGAGTCTATACAGACTAGTGGAATGCTAGAAAAATGAAATAATAAAAATAGAAATAGAGCAAAAAGTTAGTATTTCTTTTGAGGGCAAGAAAAGATAGTGAGTTGATAAGTGAGAAAAAAGAGAGAAACATTTGTAGGTGCTTTCATCATTTGACTAATTACTTCTTTTATTCTAGCAGGTACCAGCCTGATTTACCAACTGATACTGTGCCTTGTGGTCCTCAACCACTCTTGTTATCAAAGGAATCATATGTGCATTCGAGTTAAGCTATTACTAATTACATGCACTACTTGACTAAAGTCACCATAAGATAATAGCACAAACAAATAAATAAAAGAAGGAGAAGTAAAGGAAGTTATAGATTTAGAATAGGAATATAAAAAGTTGAAGATTTTGTATATTGTACAGGTGGCCCTCCTAGCCCACCTTCTCTCTTTAAAGATCTTTCAACTTTTTCTTGCTGGAGCCAACCAACATCACATTGATCAGTTTTCTCAAATACTGGATCAAGATTATAATAATAGGTAACCTTATCAAAAAAAATTATAATACTAATTTGAAAAATTGGTATTGATATGGAGCACACATTGATTTGAATTCGTTTCTTCAATTTGTTAACCACTTCTTGGATAGGCCATTCCCAATATATATTAATCACCATGCATTTATTAAGTCCTTTCGATTTGTTAACCACCTCTTGGATGGATACATCCTAGTATACATTTTTATAGATAATCTTACTGATAACAAAAAAAATTATAGACAAACTCAATGGTCTGCTGATAGCATAAAATACAAACTAGTGAAACAAAAGTGGTTTAACAATCATGAAAGAAGAAGAATAAGAAGGTTACAAATACAAGCCGAAGGCCTTGAAACAATGAGGTACAGTAGGTACTTCCTTTATTGTGCACATGAGATTTAGAGTGAAAGACTATTTCATGGAGATGCAGCAGAGGGTTTACTGAGAATGTTGACATAGAAGGATGGAGATGAGGGTTTGTGGACAGATAAGGTAACTGATTTTGAGGAGATGAGAGTGGGAATGGTTATGGTATTTGTGAATGGAGAGAAAACAGAGTTTGATAAAGAATATTTTTCATTTTCATTGAGTATTTTTTTTTTCATTTTCATTTACTAGATTGCTTCTAGTAGGGTTTAAAGTTTCAGTCAAGTTGAGTCTGTATGGATTCTAAGGTGGTTGGGAGGAAAGAAATATTAGGACTGACTCCTACCAGTTTCAGTGCTGGCTGAGTGGCACGTTGTTACCTAGTCTTTAATGTTTGACTGGTAGGGATAGTATAGCCACCATAAACATGATGTGTTTTCAAATTGTTGCCTATTGTCTGATTTACGAGGAAACTACTTTAATTTTATTATGGTCTCCCTTTGTTCACTTTTCTTTTTAAACTTGTTATTCGGGGCGAAGGTGGTGCATTGATCAAGTTCGGACTTCCATGCTTAGTTGTACGAACTACGAAGTGGGAGTGGGGAAGCTTTTGTTCCCAAGAGGTGTGTTGTGGGAGGAGCTTAACAATGTCTGTCTTATATTATATAGAAAAAATTTAGGGAAAATTACTTTTAAGTCCATATTTACAAAAATACAGACAATTAAGTCTCATCTACAAAACTATGGACAGTTTGGTTTAACCGTCTACCCATTAAGGCCTTTTTTAAGGTTAACATCCAATTTTCTTTGAAATGCCCATACTACCCTCAGCTAATGTCAGTTTGAATTGATAGCCTCTGTGTGATTTGAAGCTTGACTGACGCACGGTACCGTACTTCAGTCAGTTGCAACAAAGTTTAGTTCAACTCTTTCCCTCTTTCCTTCCTCTACAGCTATTTCCCCCATTTCATTCATCTACAGTTCTTTCCCTCCATTTCTTTCATCTATAACTCTTCGCAACTCATCTATGCTCCATTCAAGGTGAAAAAAGATGATGGTGATGCTAATTTGAAAGATTTTCTTCCGATCGTCTATTTTTGTGGCATCTCGATTATTCTCTACCGCTCTTTGCAGCTTGTTTATGCGTTATCGAAGATGAATAAAGAAGGCGATTCCAGTATCAAAGTTCAGGTAAGAAAGAAGAAGGAAGAATGTGAAGAAGATGGTTACCACTTTTATTTTCGTTAAGCAAGAATTTTCTCTCAAGTTTTAGTAATAATTTTCAGGAAATTGGTTGAACCAGTATCATTTTCACCAAACTGGTTGAACAAGTACCATTTTCATGATGTATGTTTCTATTTTCAGTTTGAGTATTGAGCTCAACTTAATGAACCATTAACACAGTTAGACTATAATGAAGAGATGACAAGAACATGTATTTCAACAAAGAGGGGAACCCTTGTAACACTGGCTAAATGAACAATTTTTTTTTAAAAGAACCACTCAACTTGGTTGAACTAGTACCATTTTCATAAAGTCGATAGTTTCTAGTTTGAGTATTGAACTCAACTTGATTGAAATAATAATACAATGAGACAATGATGAAGAGATGAGGAGAAAATATATCTTAACAAAGATATGGACCTTTGTAACAATCGTGAAACGGAAAAAATTATTTCAAAGAAATTGCTCAACTTAGTTGAACCAGTACCATTTTCATGATGTCTGTATCTGTTTTCAATTTGAGTATTGAGCTCAACTTAGTCGAAGCATTGATTTAGTTACACTATAACGAAGAGGTGATGAGAAAATGCATCTCAACGAAGAAGAACCCTATAACAATGGTGAAATAACAAATTTTTATTTTCAAAAGAACCGTTCAACTTGGTTGAACCAGCACCATTTTCACCAAACTGGTTGAACCAATACCATTTCATGATGTCTGTCTCTATTTTCGGTTTGAGTATTGAGCTCAACTTAGTTAAACCACTAACACAGTTAGACTATAATGAAGAGATGATGGGAAAACGCATCTCAACGAAGAACCCCTGTAACAATGGTGAAACGAATTTTTTTTTCCAAAAGAACCTCTCAACTTGGTTGAACCAGTACTATTTTCATGAAGTTGATATTTTGGTTTCAGTTTGAGTACTATACCTTAAAACCTACGAGAAAGCTTCATCTTTCTGACTGTTTCTATTTTATAAGGCATGTTTGAAGCTCCGTTTTACTCTCAATACCTTCTCTATTCTTTTACCCTTTTTGTTAAATCGGTATTTAATTTCAAGTTTGAGTATTGAGCTCAAACTGGTTGAAACACCATTTTCAATGAAGTGGTGAACCAGTAACAATGGTGAAACGGATGCCAAAAGTATTTCAAAGGGATTAAGTCTTCAAGTGTCGTAAACGAGGAATTGAACCATTGTCAGTCAAGGATAATGGCATTGTCGTCTTTTCATTCTGACTTTGAACAGATTTAACAGTAAAAGTAGCCAAAGAAGACTTATTGGTCAATCTTTTGATAAAGCAATATCAATTAGTACCAAAAAATTTCTTACGGCTTGAATGGTCGAGTCCTGTGTACACTATGGACTTTATAGTACTTTTCGCAAAAATTTAACACGAATACTTATTTACTATTAGAACCAAAGTTTTAACTTGTACAAACTAAAGTATTTACCATTTATTAAAATCCAAAAATAGTAAAAAAAGTTAACAGATTTAACAGTAAAAGTAGCTAAAGAAGACTTATTGGTCAATCTTTTGATAAAGCAATATCAATTAGTACCAAAAAATTTCTTACGGCTTGAATGGTCGAGTCCTGCGTACACTATGGACTTTATAATACTTTTCGCAAAAATTTAACACGAATACTTATTTACTATTAGAACCAAAGTTTTAACTTGTACAAACTAAAGTATTTACCATTTATTAAAATCCAAAAATAGTAAAAAAAGTTATATATGATACAAAAATCATGACTGTAAAAACAGGTAGGAAAATATCACGGTATCAATAGCTTGAGGTGGGAGCTACGTTACCGAAACATTTTAAAATGGGTACCATATTTGTTTTGACGCTTCTCAATTTTAAGTGTAAATGTTGTACCTTGTGATACCCGGACCCTTCAGTAACCCCACGAAACCCGTCACCTGTGTCAACATGACGAGGCATGGGCACATGTATAGGATCTGTTTTGTCATCATCATCAGAAGCCTTTTCCCAACGTTATGGGTCAGTTGTACGAATCTTGTTTCTCTATTCAATCTTGTCTAAAACCCATCTCTTCCATTAATGCTAGTTTCTTAAAATCTCCCCTCATTACCTCACTCCATGTCCATTGTGGCCTCCCCCTCTTCCTTTTAGACCTTTCAACCTGCACATTCCTCCTTACTGGTGCTTTCATTGGTCTTCATTGTACATGACCAAACCTTCTCGATCGAATTTCCCTCATTTTGTTGCTTATTGGGGCTAATCATATATTTTCACGAATGCGTTCATTCCTTGTCTTACCTCACATCCATCTCAACATCTTCATCTTGGTTATTATACTCATTTTATGAGCTTATTTCTTGATTGCCCAACATTCTGCTCCATAAAGCATTGCCGGTCTTATTGCCATTTTATAGAATTTTCCTTTTAGTTTGATTGTCAAACATTTGTCACATAACACTTTGGAAGCACATCTCCTCTTTAGCCAACGCACTCTAATTCTATGGGCACATCCTCCTCAATCTCTGTTTATTTATGGATAATAGAACCAAGGTAACAAAATTGGTAACTTCGAGGTATCTCCTAGTTGTCAATTTCAATTGGCGGATTATCTGTATGTACATCTTTACTAAAATTGCAATCCATATACTCTGTCTTAGTTTGACTTTGTGTAATTCCACTATGATTAGAAACTCGCTTGTCTTACCACCAATTGTTCCAACACTAATTATTGCTCTCTCATACAATTTTTAATGATGCCAATACATCAATTTGGGGCTCCCTTCTTTCCCAATCCCTACCAACTTAATCTAGAGACTCTATCATATGCTTTTTCTAAGTCAATAAAGACCATGTAGAGATTCTTCTTCTTTTCTCTGAACTTTTTCATCATTTATCTAAGTAAGAGATTGCCTCGATGGTCGACCTTCCGAACATAAATGTAAATTGGTTTTCAGATATCCTTGCCTTTTTCCTTAATCTTTGCTCCATCACTCTTTTTTATAGTTTCATAGTGTGACTTATAAGTTTGATGACACGTTAGTTTGTGCAGCTCTTTACATCTCCTTTGTTCTTGTATATAGGCACTACAGTATTTCTCCATTCATCCGGCTTTTTTTTGTCTTCAAAATATTGTTAAGTAACTTAGTAAGCCAGGATAATCCAATTCCTCATGCATTTTCATCTTATCTAAAGCTGCTTTCAGCTTTGATACTCTAATTCTACAAATGTATGTTCTATATTCTCCTAGTATTTCCATCGAGTTCTATGTCCATTATGTTATCCTCATTTAATAATTTATGAAAATATACTAACTCTCTGCTAGTGACCTTTTATGCATTTAAGACGATCTATATCTATAGTATTTCTCTCTTGTTTGTAGGATCAGTTTTGGATCCTAACAAATCCGTGTCCAATTTTGCAGGTTTAGTTTTTTTGTGTTGGATATGCACCCAATGAGTTAAACAAGCACCCATGTGTAAGTCCAACACTTGGACACGGCTACACACACCTATGTGTAAGAAGAAGAAAAATAAGAATGTTGTATTATTAAAAAAATAAAAAATAAAATGATACTATTATAATATTATAATATTAAAAAAATTAAAATGTTGAGTATGTCACCTTGTCCCATGTACCCAAAAAATTGGAAGGAGCAATTCCGACACTTTGACACAGCCATATCTGACACCTGCACCCATATACGCGAAGCATAGGTTGTGCCCATGATGTTCCCATGCCATGTCATTGTTGTACCCAAGTAACATATGGTAGGAGGTTCCAAGGTCTTGGAGTGGAGCAGAAGCAGGGTAGAGATTCTGAAGAGGGAGTTGCACCTTGCGTAGAAGCTTCCTACAACCATGTCATTGTTGTACCCAAGTAACATATGGTAGGAGGTTCCAAGGTCTTGGAGTGGGGCAGAAGTAGGGGAGAGATTCTGAAGAGAGAGTAAGTTGAATTGAAGAATTAGGGTTAGGGTTAGGTTTGTGGAAGAGAACCAACACTTGACACGCACATGCCCTAACTTGCCGTAGAAATCTCACTTGGGCCTCTCTCTAGTTAGAGACTTCCCAGGAGAAGGTCCAGTAGGAGCATAAGATGGAGCTGAGGTAGTCTGATGAGATGGACCCCTCGTAGGCTGCTGTAACTGCTGAGGCTGATAAGCAGGAGAAGTTGCTAGCGATGATCGCTCTGGAAGGGGATGCTCACTCTGAAGAGAGATCCTCCTACTCTCCTCACTCTGAAGATAGGCATACACCTCACTGAGAGATGGAAGATCCATCCTACTACTCAAAATCTGAACACGTGCAAGCTCATAAGACGGATTGAGCCCAGCAAGGAAATCAAAGATCCAGCCCTTCTCTATGTATCGACGAAAGGGAGCAATCTCTGATGGGTTGAGAGGCTGATAAGAGTAGTAATGATCAAGCTCCTGCCACAAGGTACAAGAGCAGTGTAGTACTGAGAGAGAGACTTCTCCCCCTGCCGAAAGTGGGAGATAGTCTGTCGCAGCTGAAATGCCCATCCTGTGTTCTGCTGATGCGAGTAAGTCTTCTCAGTGATCTCCCAAACCTCTTGCACTGTGCGCATAAATGAGAAACTCTCACTGATATCAGGCTCCATAGAGTTGAGGAGCCATGACATGATAGTAAAATCATCTGTATGCCACTGTCGATAAGAGGGATCAAATTTGGGAGGCTCAATCGTATCTCCTGTAGTGTGGCCAAGTTTCCCACGGCCCCTAATGAACAACCGTGCTGCCTGAGCCCAGCATAAGTAGTTCTTGCCATCTAACTTCACTGAGGTGATCTGCAAACTTGGGTTCTCATAGGCTAAGTGCTGCACTATAGGGCCTCCAACTCCACTGGAGGGAACTTCTGTGCTCACGTCTGACCCAAATGGAGAAATCAAGGAAGGTGGAGGAACCACGGGAGGTGGAGGATTTGCCATGGAGGATTTCGGCAAAAAAAAACAACTATAAAGAAATGTTGATGATCAACCTAATTGCTTGAGAAGACTAAAAAATCAAACCGAGGGCCCAAAAACATCCGTATAAGTCCCAAAGAGCCATAGTAGTAGCAAATCCATGGATTGATGCACCATAGAACCAATATAGGCCATTAGACATTGAGAAAGAACACCCAAAAAAACCACCAATCGATCGCCCAAACAAGGGATAGGCAGTGAGATGAGGATTAAAAAGCAAGAAACAGCAACAATTAACTGAATCAAGGGGAAATGAGGGCTGCTAGGGTGAAATCGCAGCCCAAGAATGCTCAAAAAGTCGTCGGCGGTAAGTGAAGGGTGAAGAAAAGTTCACCGAAGCTTCAATCCTTCATGGATCGATGCATAGGTGGATCCAATAGGTTCCTACAATAGTAGGGAGCCAAAATGAATCAATAAACTCAGGCAAGAAGTCCCCATAAGATCAGATTTGTGACTGGTTCACAAAAGCATAAAAAATATTTTTCGATGAAGAAAGGCCTTAAGAGCATCCAAAAAATTCCAACAAATCCCATAAAAATCACTAAAAAACAGGAAAAATCGAAATCTACCAAGGGGGCGTGTTTTGGGAAAAAATTTCGATTGGCCGATGACGTCATCTTACGGCATGATGACGTCAGCTGACGCCAGAACTCCGACGATCTCCCTCCGGTTGTATTCCTAATG
Source organism: Euptelea pleiosperma (assembly GCA_035048495.1). NCBI lineage: Eukaryota > Viridiplantae > Streptophyta > Magnoliopsida > Ranunculales > Eupteleaceae > Euptelea > Euptelea pleiosperma. The sequence continues at coordinate 22,163,481 of CM068549.1, forward strand.
TAAACCAGTAATAAATGGCTCTGATACCAAGTTAAATCAGTGATTTAGGGTTAGGTTTAGGTTTAGGTTTAGGAAGAAGAAGAGAAAGAAAGAAGAGAAAAGGATGTCATGTGAACTTAGTCACAATGACTCCATAAATCTTATTTATGTAGAGGAATTACAGAAAGGACAAATATACCCCTCAAGGGGGTATTTACAAAACTACCCCCGATACATATAAAATACGTATTTCTACGTATATGATAACACTCATCGAGTTTCAAAACTTACCAGGTCCCTGGAGCGTCTTGTTTCCTTCCAAGACAATCGACCTAATCGAGAGAAGACCCAACCTAAGGACCTTCCTCACTTGTGTTGCTACTGAGTACTGATCAATCCACTAAAGTAACTCTGGGCACCAACATGCACCTCATGTCACAAGCTCTGTCCTCCCATGAGTCACTTTCTTCAGTGGCTCAACATGATGCCTGCAGTTGGATTAGCCCGCAACCATCGTTGGGCACACACAATAGATGAATATGCGATTTTAAACTGTCAATGGGACAGACCCAGGAATGCAGGGATCCGCAACCGTGTTGCATGGTTAGGGGGTGTTGGTTTTACTGCACCATTCTATTCTACTTCCACTTAGAAAAAATAGTTCAAATTTTTTTTTTTTTTTTTGTGCAATTCTTTTGCACCTATTAAGGGCATATTTTTTTACCTTTTTGAGGTGCAAACAGAGTCTACTTCCTAATAATATGAAAGCCAAACAGTGAACTATCTTATCCTTGGTGGAAACCTATGCAAAATAAATGTGTGGCAGTAACCAGACACCGTCAACCTACAAACTGTTCTTAACCAAACACTTACATTTTGTTGGGATCTACCCCTTGTCAGATGCTTAAAACCAAACTTCTCTGGGTGCATTGTCAATAAAGACTTTTAAGGAGAAAAAACTGGAAGAGTTGCAAGGATTAAAAGTGAATTAATTCAATTTCTCCAAGTTATTAGTGGAGGGATTTCTAAGAAGTTGGAGGATTCTCAGGGGCTTGTTAATGTCACACAAAATATCATAGATTTGAATTGTGGTTTAGATGCTGTGTTTGCTTATATGCTTAAAAGTACCAATGAATTTGTTTCATTGTCAAAAAAAAGAAGAAGAAGAAAAACCACAAAGGAAACGCTAATCCCAAATTTTGATCTTAACAGAACTTTGATACTCATCAAAAGAGAAAGTGCCTCCTTATTTCTCCATTGTATCGATAGGAAGAAAAAGATTAACAAACTTTAGAGAAGGCCAGTGGGTTTTTCAAAATTCATAAATGCCATTATGCAGTCTTCGCTGTTATAGACGCCATTAGTTTTAAAATTATATAATTGCCCATGAGCAAAGACGTAATAGCTAGTTGTGACTGTCTTTACTGCTTTAAACTCCTTGTGCTTCTTAGTTTTACCATCTGTTGGTTTGGACATTTCCATCTTTGATAGGAGTTTATGTGGATAATAAAACTGGAAATGAGAATATTTATTTTCTTTCACTTCTACTTTTAATTTGTCTCTTCATGCTGTTCTACACCTGTCCAGCCTCTTTATCTTCTATGCATATCTTCTTGATGTTGTAGCCATTAGCTATTTACCTCCACGCTTCCCTGTTTATTTTCATAAAAAATTGATGATTCGAGCCTTTATTTTGGAATTCCTTAATATATATGGTTGGCTGTTCTGTTGTCGGATTGATGATAGTTTAAATTGTACAATGCTTTCTGCAGTTATGCTCTCTGGGGCTCAACAGGAAACAAAAGAAGTTAGCTGTTAAGGGTGATCGAAACAGGAAGAGGCAATCCCTGGAGTTGATCCGATCAGTCTTGGATAACAGGAAGCTGAGCGTTAGTAGCAGTGACAATGGCGCAACAGAACCAGTGAGGATTCTTCTGGAGAGATTGTTTACCCAGACACAGAAGCTGGAAGAACAGATGAGCAGAGGTTCTAGCGCTTCCGAGGACATCCAAATTGGGTTTAACCTTGGAAACCTGGAGTCAGACCTCCAAGCTGCCTTGGCAGCCTTGAGAAAGAAGGAAGAAGATCTCGACGATGCTGAGGCTATAGTGTTGTTGGAGCATGAAGAACTAAACCGTGCAAGGCAGGAGTTGGAGCGACGAGAGAAAGAAATTGCTTCTGCTCATTCTAAACAGGAAAAAATTGAAGACGACCTGAAGCAGGCTAATCACGACCTAGCCTCTCAAGCTAGGCAGATGGAAGATCTTAAACTTCTGATCAAGGATAGGGACCGGGAGATTGTCGCTGCACAATCTGCACTCTCTTTGAAAGAAGATGAACTGGATAAAATGAGAAACGAATTGATGAAGAAGGTCGAGGAGGCCTCCCGGATGGATTTCGACCTCAAGTCCAAAGATCAGCTCCTAAACAAAGCCAATGAGGTCATTAAGAAACAAGCAGTTGAGATTCAAGAGCTCCAAAAGGCTTTCAGAGAGAAGGAAGAAGACTTACAAGAGTCGATGAAGCTGAGGAAAGTTGATGAGGAGAAGCTAAAACTTGCAGAGGCCAAATTAGAAAACCGGACTGTGGAGTGGTTAACAGCACAGGAAGAACTGAAAGAACTGGCAAAGGAAGCATACAAACACATGGGCGAAACTAATGAAACTCTTGACGATTTTAAAAGAGTGAAGACGCTTCTTACTGATGTGAGGTCTGAGTTGGTTTCATCTCAGAAGTCTCTGTCTTCTTCTCGAAGAAAAATGGAAGAACAAGAGCACCAATTTGAAAAGCAACTGGCAGCACTCAAAGAACAAAAGCTTGTTATGATGTCTCACGTGACAAGTTTAAAAGATGCACAAATAGAAGTCGAGAGAGAGAGAATGAAGCTTATGGTTGTGGAGGCTCGAAACAAAGAACTTGAACAGGACTTATCCCTGGAGAAGGATTTGATGGAACAGTTACAGGAGGAGTTAAATAAAGAGAGATCTTCTCTGGAACAAGCAAACCAAGAGATAGCATTGCTTCAGAATGAGCTAGACCAGAGAACTAATGAATTTGGAGAAGCACAGAATCTACTTCAGGTTAAAGAGTCAGAATTAGTGGAGGCCAGGCTTCAAATCCAGCATTTGAAAGCGGAACAGGCATCCATTCAGCTTATCTTAGAAGAGAAGGATTCTGATCTCTTTAATGCAGAAAAGAAGTTGGAGGAACTTAGTCACAAGGTTGCTGAGTTGAAAAGGCTCTTGAGCAGCAGAGAAGACCAGCTTATTCAAGCCACTACGAAGCTACAGCAGAAAGACGAGCACGTCCAGATGATGCAACACAAGCTGGATGATACAAAGCTGAAGTTCTCAGAAGCTGCAACTGTAGTGGAACGAATTACAGAGCTCACGAGTAAGCTGGTTATTTCTGTGAAGGATGATAATGCTTCAGGCCTATTGGATGAGGGAATCCAGTTGCCTGCAATGGAGCTCGAGCTACTGCAACATGTACTAAAGAAGCCAAGTGATAATTTCAGGAGGCAGAAAAAGCAGTTGGAAACCGAGCTGGAGATGACCAAGGAAAGCCTGAGAATGAGAGATATGGAAGCTCTGGCTGCACAGAGGGCATTGACCGTCAAAGACGAGGAGCTCAAAGCAATTCTTAATAAACTGGATGAAAGAGAGAGGGAACTTGAGAGGATGAAGGAAGAGATGTTAGAAGATGGTAATGGCCTAAAGAAACTGTATGCGCTTGCGCAGGAAAGAATTGGGACTAAAACTATGGGGGACTTGGCAATTGAGAAGCTTCAACTTGAGGCTGCTCAACTTGAAGTTGAAGCTGCAACTAGCGCACTCCATAACCTTGCTACGATGAGTGAAGAGCTTTTGAATAAGGCTAGCTTGAGCGCTAATGTTGACGATGACAATATTATCTTCCAACAATTGGACTGTGTTCCCAGGACGAGTTTGGTAGAGAACGACGAGTGTTTTGTGGAGGCCCAAAGAGAAATTGCGCAGCTCTCGGCTTTGACACAGCAGCTTGTGAAGGAGGCTGGTATTGCTACAGACTAATGAGGTAGTGAAGAAGTTAACAACTGATTTTGCTGTGGATATCTAACTGATTTGTTTTCGACTTTACAGGACCGACAGAAGGAAGAATTCTTTTGTTTTCTAACAGATGTTAATGATGATAAAAAAAAATGTAACCCATATGTTCTTTGTTGTACAATGAGTGAAATCTTAAGCTTTGTTTCTGCGGATAAGCATGTCAAGAAACTCATTAACAGGAGCTTACTGCATGTCAAGGAATTCTTCTTTAGATGCAGAGGATGCAGAGAACTCAAACTGGCCCTATTTACTGCATTTTTGTGGGCCCACTGACCGCATGGATCTTTAGCCCACCCCTTGGTGGATGTATAAACCAAAAAATCAGCTTGATTAATAATTTTTGTATGTTAGTGTTAGTACCCGAAAAAACATGCTTGAATCCAATGGCTACAATCACCTAAAAAAAGTGCTAAAACTAATGGCTTAAGATAACCAATCAAGCTGATTTTTAGTTTGTATACCCAATAAGGAGTGGGCTACAATCACTCTTAAGTTGATTTTTAGTTTGTATATCCACCTTACATGTGGCAAATTATTAGAGATTACTGACCGTACAGATGTTTGGCCCATCCCTACGAAAACCTACGTACCAAAATTCATCCTGATCAGGGATTTCTATACATTGGATTTGTCTTTTTATGGTTTGCTTTTAACTGTGGATTTTGAACATTATTTGGAAGAAGAGCCACTATTAGAGACCACTGATAGTATGGATATTTGGCCCATCCCTAGGTGGACCTACATGCAAATAATCAGTCTGATTGGTGATTTCTAAGTGTTCGATTGGAATCGTTTTCATGGATTTTTTATTTTGAAATTTGAGCATTACTATTTTTACGCAACTCGAGGTACATTTTTGGCCCATAATAAAATGACACCACCATGGACCATGTGATCATTGCTCCTTTAGTAATGGGTTATGTATGGAAACTTCTATGTTTTTTTTATTGAATTTTGACACCGAATAATTGGTGCCAGGTTGATGCCACGTGACACACTCTTGGAGACCACTAATTGTATGGACGTTTGGCCCATCCCTAGTTGGACCTACATACTAAAATTCATCCTGATTAGTAATTTCTATCCATTGGATTAGATTTTTTCATGGCTTACTTTTAACCGTGGATTTCAAGCATTACGATCCAAAGTTTAGACTGATTTTTGTTGCTCAAGTCTACATAGGGATGGTCCAAACCGTCAGTAGCCTCTAATAGTGTGCCATCGTGGCTCACATTATGTTTCATCATCAATGTTGACAATGGAAATCATCAAATGTTTTCTCTTGGAGAGAGTTCAGCGAGACGTTGCGTTTTGAGAATTTTGGGGATAGCGTGCGGAACTCAAGAACCCCTTAGTTATAGGGGTCACATTTGAGTAAAAAAAAAGGTCAAAATATTATTATTTTATTTAAAATAACGTTTTATCCCATCATTACAAGTGGCTTCAATTTGCAAACCATGGGTTCTGGCCTTCAAGGACCAAACAACAAACCACTTTGCATTTGTTTTTGTTTTATGGGTTGAAATTTCGTGATATCTATATAATAAAACAGGACGGTTGTCTCCCCCTCTTATCCGGCTTCATAAAAGATGGCCGAGATCTTATAACACCAAATGGACAGTGGATCTCAGCCACTCACACCCAATATTGACAAACGTTTTGTCGATGAATGCCGTGGGCACGGGTCACCTACTATTTACCTACATATAAGGAATGAAATGGGTTGGCTTTACATATAGCCCAAGGGTCAGGCTCAGGAGCCCCACTTTTTATGCCTCGAGAGGGGTGTTACCGTTAAAACAGATTGAAACGGCCAGGGGTAAAAATGAAAAAAATAGTTTTTAATGATTTTAACGAAAAAAAGTGGTGCTGAAATTCAAAACTTGAAATTTGAAATTTGAAAATTGAAAATTTTAAAAAAAATAGAATTTAACGGAAATTTAATGGTTTTCTTATATGGCTTCAGTAATGAATGGCTGAGATCCACTATGCTTCATATCGATGGCTGAGATTTCTCACTCGATTTTGACAAACACTTTGTCGGAAAGTGCCGCGGGCACGTGCCACCCACGCATATATCAAGATAACTCGGTTGTATTCTCTTATCTTATCCATCCATCTAATGTGGACGGTTAGAATTCAGCCACTCAATCCGCCTCATTTGACCTCAATTTATTCAAAATTTAAATTTCAACACCGTTATTTTTTGTTTCTGTTATTTTCCCATTTCTCCCTCTGTGCGTTGCAATCCATTATAATGGCAACGGTAACGCCCCAGTCCGTTATACCGTTTGAGTGCCGAGGCACCCAATTTTTGTAAACGTTTTTGTCGGAGAGTGCCGTGGGCATGGGCCATTTACTATTCTATATAACAAAACACATTGGTTGTCTCCCTACTTATACCTCCTCAAATCCTCCCCCAAATGGACGGTGGATCTCCGCCACTCATCTGATTTTCGCAAATTCTTTGTCGATGAGTGCCGATGGCACGGGGCACCCACTAGTCTATGTAACAAAACAAGATAATTGTCTTATCCCTTATGTTATCCGGTTTCATAAGATAAAGAGTGGTTGAGATCAAATCCATCCATGTAATGTTGGATGGTCGGATCTCAACCACTCACTCCCACTCATTAATTCGCCTCATGTTATGATTTTTGGGGAAATCTGAAATTTTACTATATAGACTTGGATTTGGTGTAAGTCCACCAAATATGTGCCGAACATAAATAGGGTTCATGGGCCCAAAAGTAAAGAGATTTGGTGTGCGCTATTAATAGCGACTGTTATAACGGGTTTGGACCTCCCTCATTACGTTATGTACCATTTTAACGCTTATTTTCTATTATTTTTCCATTATAACGAAAATAACGACCAAAAAAATTGTTAAAAAATATATGTTATTTTTCAGTTATTTTCTGTTATAAATTTTAGTGAATATTTGAAAATCAAAATTTTAATTTTAGCACCATTATTTTTTATTATTTCCATTCCTTTCCATTATTTTCCGTTTTTTGCCCATGTGCGTTACAATCTGTTACAACGGAAATAAAGGTAACACCCCAATCTGTTATACCGTTTGAGTGCCGAAGGCACCCAATTTTTGCAAATGCGTTTTTGGGGAGTGCCGTGGGCACGGGCCAATTACTATCTATATAACAAAATACGACGATTGTCTCCCAACTTATACCTCCTCTTATAGGCATCAACAAAGAAGGGCCGAGATCTAATCCTCCCCCAAATGGACGATGGATCTCAGCCACTCACCTGATTTTGACAAATTCTTTGTGGAGGAGTGCCGATGGCACGAGGCACCTACTAGTCTATATAACAAAACAGGGAAGTTGTCTCCCCACTTATACCCCCTCTTATCTGTTTCAACAAAGAAGGGCCGAGATCTTATCCCCCAAATGACAGTGGATCTCAGCCTCTCACAGGTGGTTTTGGCAAATGCTTTGACGGAGATTCTCCCCAAACAATGATATGGCAAGAATGAAATCAAGGGGCAGCAAAATAGGTTCTATAAAGGCCGTCACACATTTCTATCCCCAAACAATAGAGAAGACCTAGAGAAGACCCAATCCAACACGTAAGTCAGGATGCTGTAGGGAGAAGAGGCCACGTGTCACTTCAGAAGCATTCCACATGATGAAGACACGAGAAAGCATCCTTGAATGTCTGACCCACACTATGATAGACCTACACACCAGAAATCAGCGTGATTGGTGATTTCTAGCAAATATGATTTGAGCACTTTTTCATCATGGGCTTTATGAACAGGCGAGTAGGTTCCAAGCCCATGATGAAAAAGTGCTCAATTCCAATGGCTAGGAATCACTAATCACTAGGGGTGTCAATTTTACCCGTTTAACCGGAACCAAATTGGAACCGGAACCTGAAAACACTGGTTCTGGTTCCACATTTTTGGGAACCGATTAAAAAGGAACCGGAATCAGAACCGAATCGAAAATAATGGTTGCAGTTCCGGGTAGTCTAATATGGAACCGAAACCGATAAGAACCGGTACCAATGTATAAATATAGTGTAAAAATTCTCATATTCTCAAGATTTGGCCCATTATACCCGGAACCGACAGAAATACATAATCGGTTCGGGTTCTGGATCCATCACTTTGAGAATCGGAACCGTTAAGGAACCAATTGTTCCAGTTCTGACCACCTTAAGAACCGAACCGGAACCGACCCGTTGACACCCTTACTAATCACACTGACTTTTGGTGTGTGGGTCCACCAAGAGTGGGCCAAACATTCAGGAGGGGCTGTGGCCTCGAAAAAGAGTATACTAGGTGGCAAATTGAGGGACTTCTGCATCAAAATTTGATACAGAAGTCGGTATCATAGATTTTTCCTGTCCAAACGAGTAAAACTTCTATCACAGCGTTCAGACAGATGCTTCTGTCACAATGCAAAGCACATGCCACGTGGCATACTCTTAGTAGATGCTGACTGTATGGATGTTTGGCCAGTCCCTAAGTGATGGACCTCTAAACCAAAAAATCAGCCTGATTAGTGATTTTTAGGCGATTCGATGACTAATGATGTTGGTAGGGGTGTCCGACGCGGTCACTTCAAAAAACCCTAGACCTAGGCTCTGCTTGGTACACTGTAAATGAATGCATTTTGTAAATGAATGCAAATGCATTTAGTCACGGTGTTTTAGTTTACAATGCATTAGTTTACTGTTGCTTGGTAGCAATTGAGAAAAACTATGTAAACTAAAACATCCTGATTAACACTCAATGATTTAAAGTGATTTTCCACTTAGATCAATTTCCACGCATCCCGCCCTAACTTCATTTACTTCACCAAGGCCCACCACCTACTTAGTAAAACTTTGCTGACCGCCTATAATGACCGCCCTTGATGACTGCCCACAATATAAGCCATATGGCACACTTTTAGAGGACGCTAACGGTATGGATGTTTGGCCGATCCCTTTATGGGCCTACAAACCAAAATTCAGCGTTATTAGTGATTTTGAACATTTGGATCCTTGTACCCAAATAATGATCAAATTTCCACGGCTAAAATCAACCCATGAAAATGACTCAAATCCAACGCTTATAAATCACTAAGATTTTGGGTTTGTAGGCCCATCTAGGGATTGCTTTGTAGATAATTACATATCTACAGATTATGATTGTGTACATCCCACTGTGGCCCCATAGATATCAGATTATGTCAGTTAGTGATTTGTAACAAGGTTTAAAAAACGACTGATATAACGAAAATAACAGCCGTTATAACGGATTCAGACCTACCCCGTTACGTTATGGACCGTTAAAACACTCAGAAATAACGGCCGTTATTTTCTGTTATTTTTCCGTTATAACGAAAATAACGACCGTTATTTTCTGAAAAATTTTGTGAAAAAAACGGCCGTTATTTTCGTTTTTCTCCATTATTTTCCGTTATTTTCTGTTATATTCCGTTTTTTTCCATTTTTGAAATTCAAAATTTGAATTTCAGCGCCATTTTTTCCGTTATTTTCCATTTTTTTCCGTTTTTGCCCTGAGTGTTTTTTTTTGTTATAAAGGAAAAAACGGTAACGCCCCCAGTCCGTTATACTGTTATAACGCTCCCCTTTAAAACTTGATTTGTAACCGTTGGATTGGAGTATTTTTCGTGGGTTTATTAAGTGGACCAGAAGGCAGCGGGGAGAGTATTAGATATGGCTCTACCTGACACCATTTGGCGTCAGGTGTACAGTGAACCTTGTTACATCACAATTATTTTTTTTTTGAGTAAACCTTCCCTCACACCACGGGGCTGTGAGCGAAGCCTATCACAGCCCACAATATGAGACACGTGGTACATTATTAGAGGTAGATGACCGTATGGATGTTTGTCCATTGCCTTCCTAGACTTGTAAACCAAAAATCAGCATGATTAATGATTTACAACCTTTGGATCTTTGCACCCAAATATTGCTCAATAATGATCAAATTCCTACGACTAAAATCAACCCACTGAAAATAACTTCAATCGAATGCTTAGAAATGACTGATCAGATTTAATTTTGGTTTGTAGGTCCACCTAGTGATTGACCAAACATCCATACAGTCAGCGTCTACTAAGAGTGTGCCACGTGTCCGTGTGCTGTGATCGGCTTCGCTCACCGTCCGTGTGATAGAAGGTTTACTCCTTTTGTTTCTCTTTTTCATTTTAAATCTGAAAGTTTCAGTTTTTGTCTTTTTCTTAGAAAGAATAAAAAAGCCCATTCAACTTTGGGTCCTCTTTGTTTTTTACTTCTCATCCTATTTTGGTCCATCTTCTGCATTGTGATTCAGCCAATTTTTTTCCTACATTTCAATGCAAGACTTTTACCTCAAGGAATGCACAGCTGCCGCATTCATTTACAGCAGTTCTACTTTGCCATGGTAACCAAGCACCGAAATTTGAAGGGCGCATTGTAAACCAATGCATTTGCATATTTATACGGTGTACCAAGCAAAGCCTTAGGCACATCTGTACACAAATTCTAAATGAATATTTAAATATTTTGTACTTTATTTGGATGATACATATTACATCGACTCTATGCCACAAAATGTCATTTTCTGTTTCTTTTGGCAAGTGAAACATATGTTTATTGCATTAATAAACACCTAAGGTCTACAGTAGATCTAAAATCGACACCGGATCATAATATATCCTCGAGATGTGTGACATTTCAGATCTAAAAAGACCACAAAATCTAGTTGTGTGATTCTAAGGATTGCACCCTCTGTCGTGGATCTCATGTATACATTAAGAGCTCAAGATGGCGGTTGTAGAATTGGAACCCACTTAAGAATGCGAAATTGATGGTCGCACTTCCCTCTCCATGTCGAGGTTGACGGTTGTAGACATTTTGGAATTGAAATCCTTACTCCTTAGGACTTGCCTCCAAATAAGTACAACAGAAGAGCAGGAATTGTGCTTAAATATCTATCGGAAGGCACGTGCATCGATGCACGTGATTATCACTTGGTTGAACACCGTGTGACAATCAACTAGTAAACCTTCGATGACACTTTAGTGACGCCGCTGTTTGCAGCCAGTATAAGTGCTATTTTATGACGCCCACCGATCTGATCCAAAACATACTCTGTCTCGCCCGCGTTCTCTGTTTTACAAAGGATTTTCACACCGTCTTGGGCGAGAGGGTCGATCTTGTTTTGGATCGAAACGATCTGGATCGGGATCGGAGCCCACCGATCTAGCATCTGATCCCGAGACTTTCTATCATAAGCTTTTAAACAATATCAAACCGCATGCCCCATTGCATACAATTCTATCATGAGCTTTTAAACAATGTCATACTTTAAGAGAAAAATGTTACAATCGAAGTGCTATTTTATTATTTCTCAAGTACTATACTTTAGTAAAGACAGGAATATTTTAAAAAGAGAGAGAGAGAGAGAGATGTAAAATACACTTACGGTGGGAAGCAATCTTTGAGGGCTTTCCCATTTGCAATGTAAGTTGCGGAAGATTCAATAACAGCACGCAAGTCGTTACTCATTTTAGGAGTGTTGGGCGCTTCAATGTGAAACTATATGCATCTAATATATTGCTCTGTAGGTGTTAAGATTGAAGACCAAATCATACAAAGCTTTCCCCTACATAAATGCCACAGAAACACTTGCTTAGAATGGAGAGGATCTAGCAACTGCATCTCCTCCTCTAAACTGCGTACTCTATCTTCAAGCCATATATGCTTGTGTATGTCATAGACTCGTTCCTCCTCCTAATAATAATAATAATAGAGGATTTCATTCATCACAGTAGATCTCCCGCCCATATCATAAATTGCGCGGGTAGGAAAAAACTTCTTCCTTAAGAAAGGATGCTTGTCCCAAATATTATACTCAAGGAAATTAGTTGGAGGCTCAGGCAAGGCCGTCCATGATTCTGAGATTGAATGGGGGTTCCAAAATTAGAGCGTGCCGAAGATGGCAAAATTTATGGTCGTTTTTCCCTTTCCATATCGGCGATGGCAGTTGTAGAATTGGAACCCGCTGAAGATGGTGAAATTGATGGTCGCATTTACCTCTCCATGTCGGGGTTTGCGGATGTAGACATTTTGGAATTGAAATCCTTACTCCTTAGGGCCTGCCTCCAAATAAGTGCAACAGAAGAGGAGGAATTGTGCTTAAATATCTAGCGGAAGGCACGTTCATCGATGAAAGTGATTATCACTTGGTTGAACGCCGTGTGACAATCAACGAGTAAACCTTCGATGATACTTCAGTGACGTCGGTGATTGCAGCCAGTATAAGTGCTATTTTATGACGCCCACCAATCCGATCTAAAACATGCTCCATTTCGCCCAGGTTCTCTGTTTTACAAAAGATTTTCACACCGTCTTGGGCGAGATGGACGATCTTGTTTTGAATCGAAACGATTTGGATCGGGATTGGAGCCCACCGATCCAGTATCCGATCCCGAGACTTTCTATCATAAGCTTTTAAACAATGTCAAACCACATGCCCCATGATGTTGTATACATTTCTATCATGAGCTTTCAATCAATGTCATACTTTAAGAGAAAAAATGTTATAATCGAAGTGCTATTTTATGATTTCTCAAGTACTATATTTTAGTAAAGACAGGAATATTTGAGATATATACATAGGGTCAGGATCGGGGGACGACATTTTCATACAACATTTTTGACAACAAAAACTTGCGACGGCCCAATATATAAATTAGAAGTTTTGGAATGGGATGATTTTTGGTGAGGATGGTCTCTATGGTGAGGAGATCATCCTCAACAAAATTCAAATAATTCTGATATTCCTAAACCGGTTTACAAGTTGAAAGAATTATGGACCGTCTATTTTTATCGTTAACTTGAAAATCACATTTGATAGGGTTAGAAATTTCAGAATGGGCTGATTTTTTATAGGGGTGATCTATATGGTGAGGAGATCATCCTCACCAAAAATCAGCTATTGATTCATCTCCATGTGGGTACGCCAAAATTGTTGTAAAAAATGTTGTATGAAATTGTTGTCCCATATGTAAGTTGCAGAAGATTCGATAACAGCACGCAAGTCGTTACTCATTTCAGGAGTGTTGGGCGCTTCAATGTGAAAATGTATCCATCTAATATATTGTTGTGTAGGTGTTAAGATTGAAGACCAAACCATACATAGCTTTCCCCTACCTTAATGCCACAGAAACACTTGCTTAGAATGGAGAGTATCTAGCGACTGCATCTCCTCCTCTAAACCGCGTACTCTATCTTCAAGCAGTATATGCTTGTGTATGTCATAGACTCGTACCTCCCCCTGATAATAATAATAATAATAATAATAATAATAATAATAATAATAATAATAATAATAATAGAGGATTTCATTCACCACAGTAGATCTCCCACCCATAACGCAAATTGCACGGGTAGGAAAAAACTTCTTCCTTAAGAAAGGATGTTTGTCCCAAATATTATACTCAAGGAAATTAGTTTGAGGCTCGGGCAAGGCCGTCCATGATTCTGAGATCGAATGGTGGTTCGAGAATTAGAACGTGCCGAAGATGGCGAAATTGATGGTCGCCTTTCCCTTTCCATATCAACGATGGCGGTTATAGAATTGGAGCGTGCCGAAGATGGCGAAATTGATGGTCGCCTTTCCCTTTCCATATCGGCGATGGCGGTTGTAAAATTGGAACCCACTGAAGATGGCAAAATTTATGGTCTGGCGGTTGTAGAATTGGAACCCGCTGAAGATGGCGAAATTGATGGTGGCATTTCCCTCTTCATGTCGGGGTTGGCAGATGTAGACATTTTGGAATTGAAATCCTTACTCCTTTGGGCTTGCCTCCAAATAAGAGCAATAGAAGAGGAGGAATTGTGCTTAAATATCTAGCGGAAGGCATGTGCATCGATGCACGTGATTATGACTTGGTTGAACACCGTGTAACAATCAACAAGTAAACCTTCGATGACACTTCAGTGACGCCGCTGTTTGCAGCCAGTATAAGTGTTATTTTATGACGTCCACCGATCCAATCCAAAACATGCTTTGTTGCGCCCGAGTTCTCATATTTACAAAGGATTTTCACACCATCTTGGGCGAGATGGACGATCTTGTTTTGGATTGGAACGATTTGGATCGGGATCGGGATCGAAGCCCACCGATCCAGCATCCGATCCCGAGACTTTCTATCATAAGCTTTTAAACAATTTCAAACCACATGCCCCATGATGTTGCATACATTTCTATCATGAGCTTTTAATCAATGTCATACTTTAAGAGAAAAATTGTTATAATCGAAGTACTATTTTATGATTTCTCAAGTACTATATTTAGTAAAGACAAGAATATTTTAGAGAGAGAGAGAAAGAGATATTTAAAATACACTTACAGTGCCAAGCAATCTTTGAGGGCTTTCCTACTAGCAATGTAAGTTGCAGAAGATTCAATAACAGCAAGCAAGTTGCTACTCATTTCAGGAGTGTTGGGCGTTTCAATGTGAAATTGTACGCATCTAATATATTGTTGTGTAGGTGTTAAGATTGAAGACCAAATTACCATACAAAGCTTTCCCCTACCTAAATGTCACAGAAACACTTGCTTAGAATGGAGAGGATTTAGCGACTGCATCTCCTCCTCTAAACCGCGTACTCTATCTTAAAGCAATATATGCTTGTGTATGTCATAGACTTGTACCTCCCCCTGATAATAATAATTATAGAGGATTTTTCATTCACCGCAGCAAATCTCCCGCCTATATCGCAAATTGCGCGGGTAGGAAAAAACTTCTTCCTTAAGACAAAATGCTTGTCCCAAATATTATGCTCAAAGAAATTAGTTTGAGGCTCGGGCAAGGCCGTCCATGATTCTGAGATCGGATGGCGGTTGCAGAATTGGAGCGCGCAGAAGATGGCGAAATTGATGGTTACCTTTCCCTTTCCATATCGGCGATGGCGGTTGTAGAATTGGAACCCGCTGAAGATGGCAAAATTGATGGTCGCATTTCCCTCTCCATGTGGGGGTTGGCGGTAGTAGACATTTTGAAATTGAAATCCTTACTCCTTAAGGCTTGCCGCCAAATTTTTTTATATTCAAGTTTCCTGTATTAATGGCGAAATTGATGTTCAGCTTCCCTGTATTAAATTTTTTTAATCGATATATATAGGTCATATGCAATCAAAATTGCAGCTCATGTAATGCAGCTTATGGTGATGGGAGCAGTACAGCGGCAGACATATGCGTCCTGGGTGGTAAAGAAGTACCAATGGGCTCTGAGGCCTCTTATGATTGCCATAGGTCTTTTAACTGCTATGAAACTAGGCGTATTTGTCGGAAAGACGTACGGTAGCGAGGGCAAGGGAGGTCAAGTGATCAGAATCCTGCTATTCCAAGATAAGCTGAATGGAAGCCTGTTTGGATTTCAAAATGCTGGATTTAAAGCCTGACCTCCACTATTTCTGACTCTTTAACCTGATTCTACACTTCTCCAAAATTCAGTAGTTTTCTAGTCTAGCTCAAACTGAAACAATGTTATCTCTTGGTGTGCCTGTTCCAGAGAAGCTCTCTCTTTATCTATTTAAGAGTGATCATATACATAAGATCTCTTGGTTATTCATACGATCGTGCCCACAGGTATAGCAAGATTTTTTATTTTCATTTACTTTTTGGTTAACATAGGTATTTTGACACCTCGTCATGTGGGTCCCACAAAAGCATGTCATTTGTGGCGTGTCAAAATAACGCGACTGTTAAAATGACACCTTGATTTTTTTTTTTTTAACTTTATAAATGAAGCATGCTTTTGTAGCAAGGGTCGGGCTCAAGGGACCCCCATTTCTGACCCCCTTTTTTGACCCCCATCTTGGCGTACCCACGTAGAAGATGAATCAATGGCTGAATTTTGGTGAGGATGATCTCTATGGTGAGTAGATCATCCTCACAAAAATTCAAATCATTCTGATATTCATAGACTGATTTAGAAGCTGAAGCATTATGGACCGTAGATGTTTACCGTGTAACTTTAAAACCACATTTGATGGGGTTAGAAATTTCAGAATGGGCTGATTTTTTGTTGGGGTGATCTATATGGTGAGGTTATCAGCCCCACCAAAAATCAGCCATTGATTCATCTTCTACATGGGTACACCAAGATGGGGGTCAAAATACATGGTTGTAGGTACCACATGGAGATGAGGGCTGATTTTTGGTGAGCAATGAGGATCCTGACCATGGAGATAATCCTCACCAAAACTCATCCCATTGGGACATTTGTGGCCATATCAGAAGTTGATTAAATGTTAAAAAAAATTCTGGACTGTCCATCTTCACCATTTGACTATAAAGTCCACATTTGATAGGGTGAGAAGCTTCAGAGAGGGTTCATTTTTTGTGAGGATGATCTCTATGGTGAGTAGATCATTGTCACCCGCCATTAAAAAAATCAGTGATTTGTTTTTCTTCTTATCTTGAAAGTAAGATTTTTCATCTTTGGTCCATGATATTTTTAAATTTTCTTATGACTCGGGCTCCGAGTACTTAGTCTTTTCAATTGTGTCCTCGGCTGTGGATTTCACAAATCCAACGGTGGTTTTGCTTTTGCAAAAAGTGAATGCCAGCTCAGTCTTGGAATCCATGGCCGAGGACACAAGTGAAAAGACAAGTCAGAAAAGACAAGTCCCATGAGCCCGACTCTTTTCTTATAAGGAGTGACATCTATGATTCTTATATTGGTATATAACTCCTGACCTATGGATTGGCAAAACATCTATACAGTTAAGAGTCCTCTAAGTGTATGCTACGTGGCTCATATTGTAGTCTGTCATCGACTTCGATGCCAGGTTGAGCCTGTTGGGCTCGGGTTGAATCTGCCCACGTTGCAGCCCTAATCCGGGTCGGCCACGTAATGGTTCCACATACTTGTAGTAGAATTAATTATGTGTTGCATACTAATTCATTGATATTATGAGACCCAGGATTGGTAGTAGACATCAAGCTTCAAGCCTTCAATCAATCTAATTGTTGGTTTCTAGGTCCATCATGGGGTAGGATAATCATTCATGGACCAGTGGGGCTTGAAAAGTGTGCCACGTAGCACATTTTTATGTGCCCCACAACCCCACAAGAAAACTCCACTCAAGGTAAATTTATAAAGGGTCGGGCTCCGGGACCCATTTTGGCGTACCCACAGAGAAGATGAATCAATGGGAGAAGATGAATCAATGGCTGATTTTTGGTGGGGATGATCTCCTCACCATACAGATCACACAAAATCAGCCCATTCTGAAATTTTTAACAAAATGATAAAGGGTGGGCTAAAATCCACGTGGTTAGTGGACCTGGGCTGGGGGCCTTAGGGGAGCCGGCCCTGGCCACGCAACGGTTCCACGTGGCAAGAAGAATTATAGAATTTCAATGTGTCCTGCATACTAATTCCTTGATATTATGAGACAAAGGATTGGTAGTAGACAGCAAGCTTCAAGCCTTCAACACCATGGATTCCTTGCAAAGTATACCACTGCAGATTCTTGAGATAAAAAACATTGAAATAAACATATTTACCACAAGAAAATTAAAGTGATAACAAGAGTCACCAAGTAAGCATATATACACCCAAATCTTTGTTCTATGAACAGCCCATCATTTTTATGCAGTAGAGGAAGTTGTAGTTCCTACCACATTTACACCGAATTTGCGAGTAAATCGGCCTAAACTAGTTGATATCAGTTCCATATTGGTTTAGTCAACTTCACTTACCTAGCAGTACCTGTAGCACCACCTTCCCTGAAGAGAATATTTGCCACAGGCGGTGGAAGCCATGCAGGGTTGCCACCAACCTGACCATCCTGTTGTTGCCCATCACCTTGCATCAAAGATCTGCTGCCCTTCTTCCTCCTCGACCTCCCTATGGTCTTTCCACAAAATAAGCCTAGTTTCATAGCAGTAAACAGACCCATGGCAATCATAAGTGGCCTCACGACCCAATGGAAATCCTCAAGGTGTTGGTACTTCTTTACCACCCCGGGAGATGTATTGAAAGACACCAATTCGACTTCAGCTGGGTCTGCCAAGAAGCTACTACATGCGTCTCCGAACACCAACCGTCCGGGGAACCTGATCACAAGGCACCCATTTGGTAGGATCTGCCAAATCTTCCCCGTGGCCCACTCTCCTCCCCTTTTCCTAGGCGGCCACTCGAACCGAGGGCTAAACACATTTGCCTTGAGTCTCACAAATTGGCCCACACAGTAAGATTCTGCCATCTGGAGCTCTGAAGAACTTCCCCTCCAAAGAGTTTCCATCCCTATAAATCCAACTGCAACAGTGCCATCACGCTGGATTGAATGGAGAATGCCCACAGGTGAATGCTTTTTGTCTTCCTCCTTCACCCATACCCAGTCCCCGGCTGCCAATCCCGATGTTACCCTCTCCAACGTTGATGAGTAAACCCTTATAGGATCGTGGATCCCATGGACCCTCACCAGAACAAAACCATCTCGATCATTGTCACTTTCCAAACCAACAATAGTTCCTTCTGGGACTTCCATGTTTTCGGGTTTGCATGAGTTTGGTGGCTTTCTAGAACGCACTGTGTCACCCACTTGAAGCTGATCTTTAGAGAGGAACCACTCAGTGTAACCACTAGCACTTGATTTGTCTGCCGCTGTCTTGTTACCAAGACCAATCCAACCTCCATCACCATAAACTGCATTCTGAGAGCTGCAATTATGATTACATATGACATAAAATCAATTAAAAGTTCAATACAGGGAAGGTTAACAAATAAAGTTTTCTGTGCACTAGTTACAATAATTTTAAATAGTTGAATTGGAAGAGAGATAATTATCATCAAATAAAAGTAGCTCCAAAGATTCACGCATCCACTATTTCAATAATTTTACTTGTTTTTTTCTTTCTTCTATTTGTGTTATTTTCTTGCTTATGTTCCTGCTGTTTGTTTGTTCTAGTTTTCATAGAAATGCAAATTGATAACTAAAGGAGTATAAAATTTTATACAGTACACTTCTAACTCTGCACATAAAATCCCTTCTCCATATTCCATATATATATATACATACATATGTGTGTGTGTGTTTTTTTTTGTTTTTTTTGGGCAGGGCACCGTTCTCACCTTTTAGGAGCTATTCGCTCTTTTCAAAAGGAAAAACTTTTTTTAAAGATGAAAAAGAGAATTTACTTTGAAAAGGTGAGAAGGGAGCCCCGTTTTCAAAACAGTCCCCAAATCACTTTCTAATTTACGCTCCTTGACAACTTTGGTTGCGGATCCTTCTTGGGCAATCAAGCAAAAAGACCTCATCAATGTTTTGTCAAACTGCAAAAGCTGGCGCTCGAAGTTATAAAAAATAGTCTAAATCCAAGCTATAGAACCAGTGGAAAGAAAGATCAGCAAGAGTTCCTCAAAAACTTGATAGGAAAGGGGTCCCCAATGACATGGCAAGAATGAAATCAAAGGGCAGCAAACTAGATTTATGAAGGCAGTCACGCACTTCTTTCCCCAGAATATGCAAAAAACCAATAGAGAAGACCCATATCCAACACGTAAGTCAGAATGCTATAGGAGAAGAAGCCACTTATCACTTCAGAAACATATTCTAGATCAATCATATGATGAAGACATACTACAAAGAATCCCAGCCTCATCGACTATAAAAGCAATAGATAACCGATAAGAATCCCCATATTAATGTATAAATCCTTCTTAAAAGTGTTCTCTGTTCGAATGCATTTTCAGGCTTGTCCTCCAAGTAACTGGTCAAACTTTATGAAGGCAAACCTATTAAATGCAGCACAATACTTCATTATTAATTGTAAAACTCTAAAGGTAAGTCATAGGGTCATCGTTCACGTCCCTAGGAAGCCAACTCCATCTATACATCAACCTATGTAATCAGTTCTACAAGAACATTGCCAAGGCCCCAACTATTAGATTGATCTATGTTTTCTCAATGACATATTTTATGAAGACAAGGACTAAAAAATGCAAGCGGAAAAGGAGAAGGAAAGAAAATGAGAAATCTACAGTACCATGGAGAACTACAAGAAAAGAAACTATAGCACTGCACTAGCATCTGCAATCATCCATTCCCTGTATGGCCAGATCACCCCATCCTCAGAGTGTCAGCCTAGTCATTGGCATCATAATAAAATTAGATGTTAGAATGTACTTTCCACACCAACTGAATCCACGTCTCTTTTGTCCAAGTACTTCTCTTCCTCCAAAATATAAAAAACGTAACAAATACCAACACATCCAGCTCATGTTCAATACTGATCCTCCATTAAAAATGCTCCTCAAATAACATAACATATACCAACATACTCAGCTCCCGTTCAATATTGTCCCTCCTTTACAAATACTCCTTTAACATGATGATGATAACAGCAATTACATGACAATACATTGCTATTTAGCCAAATATAATTCTTCTCAAGAGACTTGAAAGTCGTGAGTGTGATGGGAGACTAGCAATTAAAATCTGAAACTGTTCAAAATACAAGGACTCAATAGAAACCCAACATTCCTGGTATGTGTCAATAAACATGAAGAGTTTCCTCATGATTCCAGGAACCAAGATTTTGCAAAAGACTCCAGAGTACAAATATATACATCATAGATCATTCCCTCTATTCATTTTAGAAGACCTGTATTCACTTCCACATTAGATGAAAATCAAATCCATGTGGATCATGGTCTATTTTCACATTCCATCCAAGCATAGTATCCAGTTAAGCCTGTATTTATTTTGAATAATTTCATCCCTGATTTCTTTGGTCATCAATGGGTCTCATAGTTAAAACAAATGACAAGCTTCTCTAACATCTTGAAAGATGCCAACTTGTGACAATGTGCTCTTCAAGCATAACACAGCTTGAGGCTAGAACATTGACCATTCAACTTCTCCATCAACGAAATTGACTCAACTCAAATGGAACAACTGTAGTGTTTTTGTTTGTCTCTACAAGCTTTGCTCAGTGAGAGAGATGAGGTAAATGGTATAGTGTGAGGCACCCTGAGGTTAAAGACCTGATCATCCCTGATTTGTCTAGATTGATAAAATTTGAACACGCCATAGTTGCCACACTGAGAAATGGATAAAGGTATCCTGTTTTACAACCTAGGATACCCGGATGCTTCCATTTGCTTCGTATACCTCTGTATCTACACGATATGACACCAACACTGGTAGCAAATTTCTCATTTCCTGTTGCACAATTGATTTTTTTATTCGTTCCACCAATGAAAAATATATACACAATATATTCTTACTCTAAAGACCCTGCAAAACCTAAATGTGTCATTTGATTTAGCATGTTGCAAGTCCAAAAGGATACTTGGATTTAAGAGCATTCAAATATTAAGAGCAATGTATGAACATGTTGGGTGGGATACTTGTAACCACATCCATGTCCCAAACTAGTTAATCAAACATTAACAATGATTCTAAATAACCAAAATATACAACACAAAGGCAAGTGCCTCCATCAATTCAGCTGAAAGAAACAAAGATCAGAATACCAGTCCAAATAGATCTCATTAGGTTCATCCAGGTCCTAGAGTAATAATTATGAGGAACTCCTTTGTTCTTTTTGGGTAAATTATGAGCAAATCTTAATTGACTAAATGAAAAAATTACCTTTTAAATGCATGTAAAATATCTGCTATTAAAGGCCGATTTCGAAAGTCATACTCAAAGCAACCACGGACAACATTCTCAACTGCAGGAGGCAATCCACTGGGAAGATTTGGTTTTTCTTGCTTTGTTACAACTGAGTGATAGATTTCTTCCACCGATTTCCCACACCAGGGTTGAACCCCACTCACCATCTCCACGATGCTGCACCCGAACCCCCATGAATCAGTCTCAAAGGATATCGGACCTCTTACTTCTGGTTTCCACTGTTCAGGAGCCATATAGTTTGGAGTTCCCAGTCTTAAAGCGATATCCGAACTGGGCAATGGAATCCAAGCAATAATGCTGGAATCCCAAAATCTCCCAGAATTGCTTTGTCATGTTCATTAAGAAGGAAGTTATAAGGCTTAAGATTAAGAACCAGGATCCCTTTCGAGTGAAGTTCTAGAATTCCCAGAGCCAATTCGATCCCATACCTGTGGACATTAGTATAAACTGAGAAATGTATACCTAGTTCCATACTTCAAAATTTTATGCACTAGAAAAAAGATTATGAGCAAATTTTGGCATACATCCCAGACCCACATCACCTCAAAATATCAGGCAATGGAAGTTTGCCTCCTTTAAGGCGAGCCATTCTGTCCCCCACTGATCCCTCATAGAACTTCATAGCAATACATATCTGCAAAAGCATCAGAGAGCAAACTAACTTTGCAATAAAGTTTACTATAAAAGATCCAGCACAGAACAATCATGTACTTCTATAGCAAGCTAGAAAACTGCCTATATAACTGTAAAATCCACCAAATTTAAATGCAAATACTTACCTTTCCACTTATGATTGAGACACCATACAGCCAACAAACACCTTGTAATCCTTGGCACTTGGAGAATAAATCTTCAAACTTATCCAAAAAGGCATGCATGTGATCCTCCTTGATAGGATGTAGCATCTTTACAGCTACTTCGTGATACTCATCGTAATCTGGAGTCGACAGATGATGAGTAGCTAACCAAACATCACCAAAGGGACCCCTCCCAATCCTGTGTTTAAGTTTTAATGCTGCAGGATCAATCCACAAGCTAATCTGATTTGGTGTCGCGACGACAGTTATAGGGTGATCAAGGTCTCCCTCAAAAAGCTCATACTCAAAAGAAGTTGTGGGTAGAGTGGCAACAACTTGTTCAGCCATTGCTCCTATTGAAATGCATAAACAAATTATGGGGTTGCCATATTCCTTCAACAAGGCTAATAGAAACCCAATATCCCAAAAGAACTATCAAGAGAAAATCAAGTTAATGTGGTGATCTTTTTCTCCTCCATTCAGTGCGATAAGACTTTAATCTCTGGAAAGAACTTTTCAAAGCACAGCTAAGAACTTACCCCAATGTTCTCCCCAGCTGAGTGTTGACTGATCAACACATCAAGCAGTGGAAAGGCGTGGTTTGCTAAACATGTATCGAGATAGTTACAATTCAGAAAATAGGCCAGGGGGTTGCTTCTAATAACACATGAAACTTTCAATACATTTTGGCTTTCTGAGACCAATTTATCCATTTTTGGATCATTTCTAGTGTCAATTTCGAGGCTGCAGATAGAAAAGAGTCGCAATGCTTTACAAATCCAACAGAAATTCCTCTGGAGTGAAAGCAGTTTGGAGAAAGCGGCGAAGGAAAAGGGAGGAGGATATGATGGGTATTTCAGGGGCAGCAGAGATTTGCTAAAAATGGGTT
The DNA here is from genome assembly GCA_035048495.1 of Euptelea pleiosperma. Lineage (NCBI taxonomy): Eukaryota > Viridiplantae > Streptophyta > Magnoliopsida > Ranunculales > Eupteleaceae > Euptelea > Euptelea pleiosperma. The sequence goes on from CM068549.1 coordinate 22,186,916, forward strand.
AAATTTATGTTGATCTACACACACACACACAGACACTATAATCCACTTTTGCTAAAGGCCGCATGGGAATTTATTATGAAAGGTCTGAGATTACTCCATTCCATAGTTACCCACTTCAAAATTTGCTGTTTCCATCCATGTCGTCTGCAAACCATTTTTTCTTTTTTCTTTTTCATGAAATTAAGCAAAGAACAACCAAAATTAGCCACTTAATTCACTCAATCTCAATCAGAAGCTTCAATTCATGGATATTTACTGAATTAGATACCAACTTCAAATTCATCCACTTTGCTAATTCCCTTTCAACTTTGTTTCTGTTATTTGAAGGGTCTGTTTTAACAAAATCATAGAAAAAAACAAACAAAAAAAAGCAAAATAAAACAACAATTAAGGCTACAATACAAAGTGTATCATGAAATTGCTAAAGGGGGAACCATAACAAACTAAAACACACACAAATTTAAAACAGAAAAATTCATATATATCTATCATACTTACCGATACAGAGAGACAGAGAGAGATTATGAGAAACTGAAGATTGTAAGAGATTATAAGAATCTGAGATGTCGACGAATTCAAAGTGAAAATTAAAAACTACCCATCTTTGGATTCAAAGGGGTGATTAAAACCTGCAAGAAAAAGAGATTCAAACAAATGAACAAAACCCTTTTGCAGATTAAAAGAAGAAGATGTGTTTGTCTGTGAAAGAAGAGGGAGAGAACAAAAAGAGAAACCTCAGAAATCCTGTCTGTGGTATCTTGGGAGAAGAGAAAAATACTCACACCTGTGTTTAAGGAACCCAACAAAGCAATAATGCATTATCATATAAAAATCTTTTGTTTTTCACTTTTTTAAGTAAAAATAGTTAAAGGACTCTCTGCACAGACAGAGGAGAGACAAATCTCTACAGATAGGATCCTTACACGTGTCAGATTTCAGCCATGTGTCAAAAGGAGTTTTGTTAAGACGAGGCATGAGAAGGTGATATGGCAAAACATGCAATCCCATTCATAGTTAGCAATTCGGAGTGCGATAAAAATGCGGTACGGGAAATGTTTAGTACAATCCAAGGTTTAAAGGGGACTTATAGCAGTATAAGGGACTGGGGTGTTACTGTTTTTTCCGTTATAACGGCCGTTATAATGAGAAAAAAAAAACGTTCAGGGGCAAAAACAGAAAAAAAAAAAAAAAAAAAAGGAAAAACCAGAAAATAATGAAAATAACGGAAAAATGGCGCTGAAATTCAAATTTTGATTTTTAAAATTTGAATTTCAAAAATAGAAAAATAACAGGAAAAAATGGAATATAACAGAAAAATAACGGGAAAAAATGAAAATAATGGCCATTTTTTTTTCACAAAATTTTCAGAAAATAATGGTCGTTATTTTCGTTATAACGAAAAAATAACAGAAAATAACAGCCGTTATTTTCGTTATAATGTCCGTTATTTTCTGGGCGTTTTAATGGTCCATAACGTAACGGGGTAGGTCCGAATCCATTATAACGGCCGTTATTTTCGATATAATGGCCGTTTTTTAAACCCCAGTACAATCCGGATTTGTCGTTTAAAAATATGTTCAAAAAAGTCAGTAAAAAGTAATTTAAAAAAAATGTGTAAAATATTAATAAATTTTTGTCTTATAAAATGAATTTTCATGTTCGAAACTAAATAATTCTGAAAAGTTCGTGAACTATTCAAGAATAATTCAATCATGTTCAAAAAATGCGTGAATTTTTTCCAAACCTTTGAATAGGACATTGTTTTGGTTTGGGTTTTTTATTTTTTTTGGATAATTCTTATGGTTCGTGTATAATTTGAGAAATTATTAATTATGATCCAATTGGGCGAGTGCACGTCAGTCACCACTGTACATAGAGACCTCTTCCTCATCTGTCCGAGCAGCGAAACTTTTCTCTAGTGATACATATTTTTTTTAACGGCTAATGTATTAAAAAAGAATAATTATCGAGAAACGGTTATCCTGGATGACCATCCAGCGAAAAAACTCTGTACAGATGGTCATAACGGCCGTTTTTTTTTATAATGTTATTGTCATTAACGGCTGTTATTTTCATTACAACTGTCATTTTTTCAACCCCCACTCTCTTGTACATGTGGAGTTTTAGCCCATGTCCTATGCCACGTGGCAAAAAGTCTTCCATAACAGATGGATGGATGGATGTGGGCATGACATGGAGAAGGGATTCTATATGTCCCGATGGGTTGTCTGGATTAGCTAGGAGAGCGATTCACTTGGCAGTAAACCCACGCCTGCACACTGAAGAAGTTTGGAATGACACCCCAGAAAAGAATAATTTTTGTTTCTACTGTTGCCACGTCACCAACTTTCGTGACAGAAACTGCTAGCTGCTAGTTGCAAGTGCAACACGTTACTTGAAAGAAACAAAACTGTGACACGTGTCTTCTTGCCAGACACGAAGGACATCTGCACCGCGTGTGCAGTACCTTAGGAGGAGTAAAACTTCTGTCACAATCGGATTGCAAATCACACAAACACAGCCAATGAGTTCTCGGCACGTAACCTCAAGCAAAAGCACATGGTACGTCTCAAAGCACTTGTGTACGTGCTGAGAACTCATTGGCTTGTGATTGTGTGATTTACAATTTCGTGTGATAGAAGTTTTACTCCCTATGATTACAAAAAAAAAAAGAAAGTTTTACTCCCATAGAAGTTACGACTCCAATAATACTTTGCTGACCGCTAGATGACCGCCCACAATATGAGCCACATGGCACACGTTTGTTAGGTAGGCCAATCTAGGGATTAGCAAAGGAAAAGATGTAACAAGGTACGCCTGAAACTGTAGCAAATGCGGAAGCACGATTTTTGTTACTCGCCACTGTCATCTGGGTCCACTGACTGCATGGATGTTTATCCCACCCTTCGGTGGATATACATACCAAAAATCACCCCGATTGGTAATCTATAACCATTTGATTTTAGCCTTTTTTAGAACTTTTTAAGGCGTTCTTATAGCCGTTGAATGCAACCATTTTTTTGAGTACTAAAACCAACGGCTAAAAATCATTAAACAAGCTGATTTTTTGTAATAATGTCTGGGGCGGGCTAAACATCCATGCGGTCAGTGGGTCCAGATGGCAGCTGTGACTACCAAAATTGCCGCTTCCGCAAATGAAAAGATCTCAGGTATACCTTGTTACATCACGACCCGCAAACGGTGAGCGTCCTCTAAAAGTATGTCACGTGGCTTATATTTTGGGCGGTCATGAGGGCAGTCATCTAGGCTCTCCGTGAAGTTTTTTACTCGTTAGGACTCCCCCACGGCAGTTTCTATGTTTCTCATACGTATGTTCTTCCCATAAACTTCCTATCCTATCTGGATCTTCCTGAGGAAGACGCCTTTCCTAGAGAGGAAAACTTCTGTCACAACACACAAGGGCCACAATACGAGCCACGTGGCACACTGTTAGTGGACCATGTCTTTATGGATGTTTGGCCATCGGTGGACTTGCAAACCAAAAATCAGCCTGATTAGTGATTTACAACCTTTAGATCTTTGCACCCAAATAACGCTCAATAATGCTCAAATTCCTAGGTTTAAAATCATCCCATGAAAATAACTTCAATCCAACGCTTAAAATTCATTAATCAGGCTGACTTTTGGTTTGCAGGATCACGGAGGGACTGGCCAAACATCCATACGGCCAGCGTCCACTAAGAGTATGTCACGTGGCTCGTATTGTGGGTTGTGACCGGCTTCGTTCACAAGCCGTCGTGACAGAAGTTTTACTCTTTCCTAGATTCAAACTGTTGATCGTCCCGGTGATCTACTACAGACGAATCCGGAGACAACCGACGGACTTGATCCTATGGAGAACATTTTCCTCAGAAATACTCCTAAATGCAAGTGCAACACCGTACACTTAGGATGATGTTGATGGCGATGGTGCACCGTCAAATTAAAGCGACAATTCACCGAATCAAAGTTGACAACGAAGAGCCCAGCCAAGTTTCTTAATTGACTGGTAGTTTAGGTTGTTTTTAATGGACAAATCTAGTCTGCAACTGTTTGTAGACTTAAAAATATGGAAACATTGTATCCACCATTGAATGCTCCTTGAAAAACGTGTTTTTAATTTATAAAATTATATTTTTTGAAACATTGAAACAACACATTTTTCAAGGGAAATCCAACAGTACTGACAATGTTTGCATACTTTTTAAGTCGGCAAACAGTTGCAGACTAGATTTGTCCCTTTTTAATGGTCTAGGTTCAATATAGCTTTAGAATATGGGTAATTTTATATGCACCCCACAAATTCCATAAGCACCCAATTTGGTGCTTTTTGGCCAAAATTGCCCTTACTTGCTAAAAAACCCAAGCACCCCATTTGTCCCTCCCTCTCTCTCTCTCTCACCTGCAAAAAAAAAAATAGAAAAAGAAGAAGGGGGAGGAGGAAGAAGAGGATGCCGTCGCCGTCGCCACCCCATTCGTCCCTCCCTCTCCCCCTCTCTCTCACCCAATTTGCAAGTGAGAGAGAGAGAAATAGATATATATATATATATATATATATATAGAGAGAGAGAGAGAGAGAGAGAGGAAAATAGAGAGAGAGACATACTTGTGGTGGCGGCGACGGCATCCTCCTCTTCCTCCCCTCCCAAAATGCTGCGTCGATCATTCATTAGGGCACACTGACCTTATGGATGTTTGGTCTACCTGTTGATTGATCTACACACCAAAAATGAGTTTAATTGATAATTTCTAACTGTTGGATTTTAGCATTTTAATATTGTAATTTTTGACCATTGCATTCGAGCACTTTGTTTGGATAGTAAAATGTAACTATTCCACGTGGTATTTTGGCAGGGGCAGACTTTCCCCGATGGTGATTTCTAAGTGTTGATTTTAACCCTGGGAATTTGAGCATTATCGACCATTATTTGAGATACAGCGATCCAAAGGTTTGAAATCACTAATCAAGATGATTTTTGGTTTGTAAGTCCACCAAGGGATTAGAAAAACATCCATACGGTCAGAGTCCTCTAAGAGTGTGCCACGTGGTTTATATTGCGTACAGTCACTGGCCTCGATGATAGGGCCTGTCATCAAAGTCTTACTCATTAAAATTATAACTGATACAATGATGTACAAGCTATCAATTCTTTTTCTAGATCGTAATCCCTAAAAGAGGTCTATGGGGTACCAACAATTTCATGTTAATTGTCATTAGGGTATGCATCTTGTGAGTCGCTAAGGCCAACTAATGGTTTGGATCCAAGGGATGAAATACTCCTAAAGTTGACAATATCATTTTCCTTTCCATAACATGGCGTGCCACTTCATTGATGTGGATACCAAGATATCCTACACAATTCCCGATGGTCGATCTCTGAGGTCCTGATACAATTCTCGAGATCAACTTTACATGAACCTTTTTAACACAATTCTCGAGGTCTATCGTCCACTAATCTCTCTGATGTGATTCCTGAAGTCTAATCATGTGCGTTTTCCTAGGTGCGCGCTACTTACCTCTAGTTTGGGATAATCTCTTTGTCCAGAAAACTTCTATTCGTGAGACTTCTATTTTGGATAAGAAAAAGTCCCATAATTATCTATATATTATACACCCCTAACTCGGAGATTGGGAAATTAAAGGAATGGGAAGAGAAACATTGTAACACAGCAATTATTTTGATGGATTACCCATCTCTCGGAGATGTGGATGTAGTCACCGGAATCTAGCAACGGACCATGTAAAAAATAGTTGTCTCTCTCTCTCTCTTTTTTTTTCTTATGGTTGTTTTATTCCATTGCTTGTTGTGAGCAAGTCTAGAGGAAAATTGATGGATGCCAACGAATCTCGGGTTTGCCCACCCATGAGATGACACTCTCTGTGGGAACGAAAAGTTATTGTTCTTCGTCAACAACAATTTCACTCGTACAATAAAAAAAAACGCAGTTCATATTGGAGACTTGTTAGGATCAACTCGGCCTAGTTTCCTAGCTTCACACCTAGTTTCATACCTAGCTTCTTAGCTTCGGGCCAAGCTTCATGACGAGCTTCCTAGCTTCAGGCTAAGCTTTACGCCATGTTTCCTTGCTTCACGCCACAACTCTCCATCAATTCAAGATCGAGAGTCTAGGTACAACAAAAGATTGGCGAAAAAGGAAGATAGATAACTCATTGTATTTTATTTTTATTTTTATTTAAAACCTTTTTCTTGGGCTTAGACCCTTTTAGTTGAGCGCAGAGGCCCAAATCTAAGGTCTGACTAACTTGAGCATCAGTTGTTGTCCACTTGACTTGGGAGTTTGTCCCAAGCTTCTTCGGGCCACCAAACTAAGGATTCGGTTGAACCTCGCCATCTGATACTTAAATACTTTATGTAATTAAAGAAATAAAATTTATTAAGATGATGACAATGTGTTCACTAATGAGGATGGCTCACATGTGAATCTTGCAAAAGATATTATAATATCCTAACATCTAGCCTCCTTAAATTAAAAACTCTTTTATCTAAAATAAGCAACAAATAAAGAGATTTTCAAAAGATGAAAAGCTTTAAAATATCTTTCTTGAAATCCAAAATATCTCTTTTGTAAATCAAAAACTTACTTGTTAGAAACCTAATGACTTTTAGAAACTCTTTTATCTAAAATAAGTAACAAGTGTAGAGATTTTCAAAATATTAAAAGCTTTAAAACATCTTCTTTGAAACTCAAAATATCCTTTTCGTAAATCAAAATTTTACTTATTGGAGACTTAATGAATTTTTTAGAGACCATTGTCAACCAATTGACAATTTCTTATTAACTTTTCTATTTTGACAAAAAAAGAATTCAAATCAATTACCTATTAGTGGAATTTGGACAACCACTTAAGAAGGTCATTAAATATTTTGCTAGAATTGTTGAAAGAATGGAAACTCTTAATTTTTTGCAAATTTTGAGAAACTTATGGGAATCTCTCCCAAAACTCAATTGGAAACCCTGCATCACCCTAGAACTTATGTAAAGAGAGGCAAGAGGGGAGAGTAGAGAAGAGCACTATATGATTTCATCCTTGGGGCTCTCTCTAAATCATAGCCCACTCACCTCTTGTTGTTTTGAGAGAATTCTCTCTCTTGCTCTTCTGTTGACCCTTGTGTAGTTTGTTCTTCCTCCCCATCAAGGTTTGAATTTTATGGTAAGTATATATCTATGATCTTAATCATGACGTTGTTATTTTAACTTGTTAATAACTATATGTTCTTGATTTTTGATTGCCTTTGAGTTCATGCTCCAACTATGATTAATTTTACATGTTTGATCATAACCTTGTCTTGTATATACCATGATCACCATAGCTTGCATGCATTGGGAGAAGATGGAGGTTTGGGTCGGTCCTGCAACTTCTTGGGTCAATCTCGCACTATTTGAGTTGTCTCGCTGTTTTACCCTGCAAGGATTACTGATTATGGAAAAAAGGTGGAGAGATTGCATAATCACCATCATCATCTTAACCATTTTTGTATTGTTGGATTTGAATGTTGGTTGGATATGCTTATTTACTAAATATATGACATGCATGATCACGATCATCACTTGTATACATGTCGTACTTTACTGAGTTCTTTAGCTCAAGATTTTATACCGATAACAATTTTAGATTCGTTTGAGCCGCCTGATTGATACGATGGGATGGAGGATGGCATAATGGTGGAGGGAGATTACAAGATGAAAATTTCGTTTAAATAAAGTTGACCAAGGTTGACTTTTATTTCACTACCTTTGTCTGTCTTATTTGAAAAATTCTCTTTTTCTTCAATGTTATCCTTTTAAATAACTAAAGGAACACTTTCGAGATTAATAAATTAAATCATACCTTGAGTATTTATTAGGTTTAATGTGTTATATATATATATATTTTTTTTTATCACACCTTGGGTAAATAGAGTCGACCCATAGGCATTCGAGTCGAGTCAGGGCATCCGAAACTGAGGTGTGACAAAATGGTATCAGAGGCATATAGGCTTCAGATACCTAAAGATTTGTGTGTAATGGGTCTATGCATAATGGATTATTTATGATTAATTGTGAATCGTATGATCAAACGTAATGACATGAGAACTATAAGGTCACCTATAAAAAAATCTAAACTCTAAGATTCTATGCAAAATTTAAAAATTTCAACTCTAGGATTTCTTATTGAAGTTAGGCATTTGAATCACTAAACCCTGATTGTGTATGTCGAATCCATGTATACTAAAACTAATAAATTAAGTGCATAATTCATCACATTCATAAATTAAAATACGTAGGTGAAACTCTAATCAAAACTTAATAAAGACGTTAGAGACTTAGCATCAGAATATGCAGAGAAAGTACAATAATCTCAATTTTGAAGACGATTTTTTTAAAATGGTACTTTGTAATACCCTGAATTTCATTCAAGAGTATTTTGATAATTTTGACCTAAGTGAGGGTAATTGCATAAATCCATCATTTTTTCATAAATTGTTAAATAAATATTTAATATAACAATGATATTGTATACCCTATGGAGTATGTGAAGCTAGGGTACACCTTAAGTACACCAAAACAATTTTGTATAATTATTGTGTACACCGTAGGCTTTGTACATTTACTTTTGATTATTTTTATAATTATACCTACGAAATTAATTAATTATTAAATTAATGGGTTAGAGGGGTAATAATGTGTCCACCCCCATGGAATTATTAAAAATGATTTTTCATTGTGGGAGAATCCTTTGATTCAATGTTTCAAAAAACAAACAAATGACTGAACCGAAATTTTGTAAAATAGGTTGGACCACAGTTCCAACCGGTTGGACCAGTTTATATTTATTCAATATTTTTAGATTTTTTTATAAAAATAGTAGTATTTTTCACATTTAAAGCTACCAACAATAGTTTTCTTTTTGGTAGGTAAATAGAAACTACTAAAAAGGAGTATTAACATAAATTCAATCATAAGATATGATCATTAGATGATCCAAACCATCAAAAGGATAGACCAATCCAACAGCTTTTGAAAAAGGCCAGTTTGATAAAGTCTGATCTGTGAATTAGTGCAGAAACATCTCCATTTGGAAACTCCTTTTTCCTTCTTCAAAAGCAATAAATAATTTTTTTAAGAAAATATTTGATGAGCGTCGATTTGTGAGATTTTAGTAGTGCAAACAGAAACATCCCATTTGGAAACTCTTTTTTCCTTCTTCAAATGCATTACTTTCTTATTTGCTATTAAATGTGAGTTCCATTTTTAGCCAAGTTATTAAAGGTAACTTCAAAAGATTTTATGATAAGTATACATCTATGATCTTAATCATTATGTTGTTATTTTACCAAGTTAATAACTATATGCTCTCGATTTTGGTTGCCTTTGAGTTCATGCCCCTACTATGATTAATTTTGCATCCTTAATCATGACCTTGTCGTGTATATACCATGATCATCATAATCTTGCATGCATTGGGGGAAGATGGAGGTTTGGGTCAGTCCCATAACGTCTTGGGTCAGTCTCGCACTATTTGGGTCGATCCCGTCTATTTTACCCTGCAAGGATTACTGATTAGGAGAAAAAGAAGGTGAAGAGATTGCATGATCACCACAATCATCTTAATCATTTTTTCACGATTGGATTTGAATGTTGGTTGTATATGATTATTTACTTGTTAAATGTATGACATGAATGATCATGATCACCACTTGTATTCATGTTGTACTTTACTGGACTCTTTAGCCCACGGTTTTATACCAATAACAATCAAATTTGTTTGAGTCGTTCGATGGGTGTGATACAGTGGAGGGTGGCACAATGCTATATGGAGATTCATAGATGGAAATTTTGATAAAATAGCAAGTTGACCAAGGCTGACATTTCCTTTACTACCTTTGACTGACTTATTTGAAAAACTCTCTTTTTCAATGTTATCTTTTAACTAATTAAGGGGAAATTTTCGAGATTAATAAATTGAATCGTACCTTGAGTTATTGGGTTTAATGTGCTATGTATATTTTTGTTTTATCACTCTCTGGATCTTAAATAAATAGAGTCGACCCATAGGTATTCGAATCAGGTCAGGGCACCCGGGATTAGGGTGTGACATAGTGCCTAACCAAGACTAGTCACAACAGAAAGCCCTAGGTACTAAGTCCTCTAACAGATTTGGCACAAAGAGCTAGGCATAAAGCCTTGATTCATATCAAACATGACACAAAGACCTGATCAAATTTAGGCATGAGGTCCCTAGTTCATCAGGTTGCACGATAGTCAACCTAAAAATCATAACATTATTTGATCAATCGATTATAATCTTCTCGTAGGCTGACCTCCTATGGACTTCTCTGACACGATTCCCGATGTCTACCTCATACATTTTTTGAGGTGCACATTTTCCATGAAAAATCTAAGGGAATATTAGCTTTATAGTATTCTCGTCACACTATATCATTACTTATCTCCACTTTGGGAGCATCTTTGAGTAGAAGAAACCTTCTATTGATGAGACTTTTCTTATGAGATAATCTCTTTGCAGAGGAAAACTTCTATTTGTGGAATTTCTATTTTGAGGGAGGGTCCCCGATTATCTATATATTGTATACCCCTAGCTTGGACAATGGGGAATTGTAGGAAAAGAAATAAAAGCATTGTAACACAACTTTTCGAATTGATTGCCCCTCTTAGGGCCGTAGATGAAGTCACCGTTTTCTAAAAATGTTCATCACATCCAAGGAAATAAATTTTACAAAATTATTGAAATATTTCACGAAATGTTTCCATTTTCCAAGTTGCCAACATGAAAGAATACATACAAGAAATATTTTTATACATGTCAAAATATTTTATGTGAACAATAAATTTCGATCAATTGACAATGTAAATATGTATTATTTCGGTCGAAATGCTTCACTGTGCATGGAAACATTTCGATGAAAGTAGGAAACATCTCATTTAAGCTCAAAACCATCACAAATCCCATATTTGATCCATTTAACCCTTGTATATATATATACTAGTGGGTGCCCCGTGCCATCGGCAATTCTCGACAAAGAATTTGCCAAAATCAGGTGAGTGGCGGAGATCCAACGTCCATTTGGGGGAGGATTAGATCTCGGCCCTTCTTTGTTGATGCTTATAAGAGGAGGTATAAGTAGGGAGACAACCAATGTGTTTTGTTATATAGAATAGTAAATGGCCCATGCCTATGGCACTCTCCGACAAAAGCGTTTGCAAAAATTGGGTGCCTTCGGCACTCAAACGGTATAACGGACTGGGGCATTACGGTTTTTTTCATTATAACGGATTGTAACGCACAAAGGGAGAAATGGGAAAATAACATAAATAACAAAAATAACAGTGTTGAAATTCAAATTTTGAATAAAGTCAAATGAGGCGGATTGAGTGGCTAAAATCTAACCGTCCACATTAGATCGATGGATTTGATCTCAACCACTCTTTATCTAACCATCCACATTAGATGGATGAATAAGATAAGAGAATACAACTAAGTTGTCTTGTTATATGCGTGGGTGGCCCGTGCCCGCAGCAATTTCCGACAAAGTGTTTGTCAAAATCGGGTGGGAATTAATCTCAGCCATAAGCATAGTGGATCTTAGCCACTCATTATTGAAGCCAAATAAAATAAGAGGGGGTATAAGAAAATCACAATCATTTGTTATATTGATAGTGGGTGGCCTATGCCCTTGGCACTCCCCATCAAAGCATTTACCAAAATCAGGTGTGAGTGGCTGAGATCCACCATCCATATGGGGGATAAGATCTTGGCCCTTCTTTGTTGAAACATATAAGAGGGGGTATAAGTGGGGAGACAACTTCCCTGTTTTGTTATATAGATGTGTGTGTGTGTGACCAATCCATTATAGATTTCTTGCAATCATTTCTCGCTACAAATAGATAGATTGGTAAATGCATGTACACGGATTGAAAATCATTTGAGGTGAAAATCTAAAATTTGAGAAAAACCCTAATTTCATTGGTTTTTACTCTAAGCATCCATGATTGATTATATGTTGCATTACTTAACCCGCTCTACAACTTGGTTAGGTTAAAAAAATTTCCAAAATAAATTTAAACATTCAAATAAAAATATATATGTTAGAAGTTAATAGTAAATAAGTTTTCTAAAATTATACATAATATCAAAACATTAATGTAAATGAATAAGGATTCATTGATACCTTGATTTATGACTTTTTTATAATTAACACATTGATTGACTACTGCCTCAACATATTACTATGGTCATTCATTTCTAGGGTTATCAATAGATATTATTCGGTTCGAATATAAGCATATCTGAATCTGGAAAAAAAAAAAATACGATATTCAAATCCAATTCGATATCCGATTGATAATCTAAATCAATATTCGAATTCCAATCTGATTAAATTATCGGACATCCGAAAATCAGATATATATAATAAATTCTTAGATTTACATAATAATAAAAAAAAAGATATAAAATACTTATAATTATTATGTTTATATATAATAATTATTATTATTATAAAAATATTATTTAATAAGATTAATATAATTTAATTTAATATATAATAACTAATTATTAAATAATATATCGAATCAAATATATCAATATCCGAATCCGTATCCGAATGCGAATTCGATATTCGAAATTTTCGGATAATATCTGATTTTTCGAATACGGATTTGAATTTTTGAGTATCCATCGACACGCTTGTTCATTTCCACGGTATATATTATAGTTTGACAGCTTATGATTGCGTTTTTATGCTTGGTTTATCATTTCCCAAACTTTCCACAAAGAATTCCACAATATTTCAATCATTTCTGCATTATTTCTATCATTTCCACACAAAAATATGTAACTTGATCACATTAAGAGTTCAAATTTAATTTTGTGTTGTCGATTCAACACTAATATAACAATAAGAGTAAACATCCTGGACTTAACATGTACAAACCGAAAAGAAATGAGATTAGATTTAGATGGGGAGGACCTTCTTGACGATATCATCGCTGAGAGCAGCAATCTGAGAATCAAGGGCCTTGATTGTCTCCTCTTTCTGCTTCTCCAAGCTCATCAAAGCCTCAGCCAGTTCTGCCTCCACCTTCTTCCTTCCCTCTGCCAGTTTCTGCTCTACCTCCACTGTCGTCTCCTTCTTCATCTGGTTCAACGCCGCCGATATCTCCGCACTTGCCGCCCTCATCACCGCCGTAGCCTGTTCCTCCAGCTGCTTCACTTCCCCTGAAGTGTCTTTCACGCTGTTCAACTTCTCCCTTATCGCCGCGTCTCTCTCGTCCATGAACTTCCCCAATGGGGTGAAGTAGATCTTGTCTAACGCCACCATCAACAACAGGAACTCCGCCATGATTGAAGGTAGTGTTAAATTGAAGTCGAACAGTGCCGCTTTCTCAATCTCCGCCGCTAGTGATGGTGGGGCCATTACCAAGACTGCTGCGGCGATGGCTGCCGTTGATTTGAGGGAATTGAGAGAGAGAATGTTGGGGTGGTCTTTTATTTTCTGAAGCTGAAATTTGGGGAGAGAGATTTGGGGAAGTTTGTTTGGTTTGGGAGTGGGTGGAAGTAGGGAGGAAGATCTGATTAGGGTTTTGGGGGAGGCCATGATCATGTTTGCCATGGCTGATTCTGCTTGATTTTTCTTCTCTCGATCCCTCTCTCTTTCTGTCTGCGGTTTGTGTAGATCGCAGAGAGAGTAAAAGAAGGTGAGGAAGAGAGGGAAATCCTCGAAAATCCTATCTCATTCTACGCCACTCATTGGACTGATGGGCGTATTGCAGCCTCACATGATCCTCTACATATAAACTAGACACCGTTCAATTCAATGATGTCGCACCACTTGGATGACCCACAACTAGAGGTGTCACAATTTGTACCCATTTTTACCGGAACCCGATTCGGTTCCCGTACCACTTCGATAACTGTTCCGGTTCCCAACCAAATCGAATTACAGTTCCGGTTCATTAGTACCGAACCGATAGGTAGCATAATCAATATATCTATACCATGTTTAAAATAACGCCGTTAAAACGGTTACGCCCCAAGCCCGTTACATTAAAAACCGTTTTGGCACTTAGAAAATAATGGTCGTTTTTTTCTTTTTAACGGCGTTAAAATCTGGAAAATTGTGTGGAAAAAAAGGCCATTATTTCCATTAAAATCCGTTAAATTCCTTTTTTTTTTTTTTTTTGAACCTTTAAATTCAAATTTCAACTTTTGAATTTCAGCATCATTTTTTCCGCCTTTTCCCATTAAATTCTGTTAAATTCATTAAATTATATTTTTTTCATTTTTGCCCATGTCAGTTACGATCCATTTTAATGGTAACGCCCCCAGTCCATTATACCGTTAAAATGGCCTATTTTAAACCTTTATCTATACTACATTGAAGCCAAAACCGGGTTGGGGCATGTCCTTCACTTGGGCTTCACAAGACATTCACCTGCATGATACATGATGGAGGTCCATCATCAATGGACGACTGTGCTGGCCACGTGGCACACTCTAATACCAAATGTTGACCCAAACCAATACACAAAAATCACCTAGGTGACAGGAGCAGAAAGTGTAAGTCTTAACCTTTAAGATCGCAACATTTCACCACACTTCCAAGGCCAACATCCATGGTGGTCCACTCTGAGGCGGCTTTCACTCCGGTACCCCTATTTTCTCACTTTTTGTGAGCAAGCCCCCGGCATTTTTTCCGGTTCCCCTATTTTCTCTTCTTTTTTTTTTTCAGCGAGCCCCCAGGTAGCCCTTTCCTCAGGTCGCTCCTCCCGTGACTTGAACCCATGATGTGGGGTTGGTTCTGATACCAAATGTTAAGACCCAAACCAATACACCAAAATCACCTAGGTGACAGAGGTGCTGAAAGTTTAAGTCTTAACCTTTAGGATCGGAACATCCATGGGGTGGCCCCAAGGAGAGTTGAACTCAGAACCTCTCGCTTTCTGGAGCGGAGTCCTGGCCATCAGCACTCAACAGTTCGGAGCGACTGTTCCCTTTCTCCCCCCAATTCGCCAAATTCTCAGTGCCTTCCCTCCAAGATCATCTTGAAATTAAAACTAATGTTTACATAACTCAAGCAAAATGAGATGAAGCCCCATCAGCACTCCCACATTTCTCTAGTTCTTTCAATTCCATTGAAGTCCAGGTTCATCAAAACAAACAAACAAACCGAAAAAAAAAGGCATCTATAGCATTAGGAACCATCTAAATCATTTAGACTAAACTAATCTTAATGCATACACGCTGAGAGGAGAATGGGCTCAAGATGATAGAACCTTGGATCCTGGACCTGGTTTAGAAACGCTCCGATATTGCATGATTTGTCCCTACTTGCAGCGTTTATTACCTTTAAAATCATGTAACATTTGATACGACTCATAAGAAATGCCCTGGAAACCTCGAAGGACGAACCTTAACCTCTGACTTCGTTCTCCCAGCACACCACAACCCCGAGTTTGAGATCCACCCCCTCATGAAGTGAGACAACTTGAACTCTGGGTGCCCGATGAAATCTTTGTTGTCATCATTTTCAAAATGATGTCTGTCGTTCTCCTCTAGATCTTCACTATTATCATCGTCCCCACCGCTCCCTTCTTTCTCTTCACATACATCTGATCCTGGTATTGACCTTTATACAAGAATCTTAGTTCCATGTCTAGCCACAGTTTCAATACATAAACGGGAAATGAAGGGATATGACTATAACCTTCTACAGGGTGCACATGTAAGGGGGGTTCAATGGGCCATACTCAGGAGATCTCCTAGACCCAAAATCGACTAAATCAGACAATCCCAACAATCCGATGAATATTAGATCCTTGCCAATATCTTTTAACAATCCAAAAGAAAGCAAGCTAATGGGCTGCTAGGATAATCCAATTGAGCTGATTTATGCTAGTTGAGACCCATTAATTCAACACTCAATATCAAGCAGTGTATGCCATGTGTGCAGCAAAGGCTCTGAGACGGGCCCATGCCCATCTACAGAAGACCAAGCCCCTTGTTGATTTTCAATTTTTCAGAACAGCTAACTACAGGGCAGACCAAGTTCATGCCTAATTTGCATGGACATGCATATCTTAATATTTATTGAATATGGTAATACACTGGAAAAGGAAAAGCCATATGGAAGCCCTTACATGATATGATGTTTGCAATCAGCACACCGATTTTTTGATTGTCTCTTCCTTGGTCTGTAGTTAATTGACAGATGCCGAATAAAATGAAGCTGTGCATATCAAAACAAAGAAAAAAAACAAAAATATTAGCATAACACATGAACTTGTGATGCGCAAAACTTCTATTTTCTTTTATTTTGGTAGGCAAGGCAGTTCTAGACTGGACCGCAAGACTAGTTGGCAGGCAAGGTGGGCTATACACGCCGGAAAGAGAGACCAACCCACTGGGATGTCTACTATATGGCATGCAACCGCGACCTCCCACAAGGAAGGGTCAATTGCGTGTGTGTGCTTCTAGCAACATGCTTAAAGTTTACTGCTACAAAAGACCATGCATCCCAAATCCAAGCAAAGACAATAAGAAACAAGTGATCCATGCACCCCTTAGAAGAAAGTAGAGAGACGAAAAAGGAAGACGAGCAGCAATACATATCCAGGAACATTACATCCATGCATATGGAAACAACACAAAAGAAGAGTTTACATGCATAAGGAAGTCCATTGGTATGACAGAAAGAGCAAGCTGCACAATTAAAAGGCCACAAGAAGAAACAAAAAAAAAACTGCATGACCCGTAAGATACTCCACAATTCACCTACTCCTCAGCCACAGAGTTTGTCTCCAGGGACATGGAGAATTCTCCAAGCAAAGTCAATTAGAATATCAAACTATCCATGACCTTCCAAGAAAAGCAGGAACGGGAAATCTCTCCTTAACCACTATATACAATAGTAAGAAACCCCCCCTCGATCCAAACAAAGAATTTAATAAAAACTGTGAAGTTGATCAAGCCCCAAACAAGGAACTTCTCTCTGTGTTTACAATCCAAGGATTTAAATTTAAATTTTACCTAGGGTTCGGTCCAGTCGAAACCCAAATATATATCAAAATTTTGGGTGAAATTTTGAAATTTCAGTGAAATCTCTGAAAAATCATAAACGGCAAGCAATTTTTAATTAATATCCTTTATTAATAGAAACAAAATCTCATCTCTTTCTCTTTGTAATCTCCCATAAGATAAGTGAATATTAATCTATGCCTTTATTAATGGAAAGAGGAACTTAATTATCTCTTTCTCCATTGATTTTGAAGAGTTGACCAAAATTTTGGTAACCTTTTAGTTCGATTTCGATCTAGCTTGAAACCAAAATTTCAACCCATTGTTTTGAGAGTTTCGATGAAATTTAAAACCTCGTTACAATCCTTACTACCTGGATGACTACCATATCTATGAATAATTGTATCTATGTCAAACTCTTTGAAAGCTGGCCTCTCTGGGACTTGTTGTTTCTTCCATCGAAATTAGCTTTATAAGCCCGCAGATCCAGAATGTAAATATATCATACTTTAGTTATTCATAGAAAGATGAGCCGTCTACTTTCCAGAATTACTGCCAAAAATTACTTTCATCTCCAATGCTACTAGACTAAGATATTCAAATTAAAATTCAAAAGTTCTTTGGCACGAACACAATGTAAATGTCGAGGCTGAAAAAGCTCACCCAAACTGCGGACTGCTCTCTTTACTTCCATCACCCCCACCAAATAAGACATTCTGTTGAATCTCTATATCCTTCTTGCAACCACAATTATAATCTTGCAAAGGTCCACTAGCTACTTTAGGAGAATTCTCAACATATGGAAAAGCAAGAAGTATCTGGTCATTGGGAGGTTTAACGAAAAAACTGAACATCAAATAATGAATTCTACTACTCATTGGTTATTATGGGTAAGCTTTGTTAGAAGGTGGTTGAATATTCATAGAGACGTACTCTGGCAAACAAGTATCAATTCAAATCTCCAAAAATCCAGCCTTCCTTTGGTGTGCCAATTACATACAGGTGGAGCATCACTTTCTTACGGTAATTTTCAACGTAACTCCTCATTTGAAGACCAAAAATTGATTGTTCAACGTATTCAACAAAGCACTTATGCATGGAAATGGCGAAATATAATGGTCAAGTCAAGCATGTATGATATCATCATATTAGCAAGGGAGGGATGCAGATATAACCTCATGTGTGCGTTACACATAAACACACAGAGTTAATTATGCTAAATATAGAAGGTGAAATTAATTTTGTACGCGCATGCACACACTATAATAAACTATAGAAAGGTGAAATTAATTTTGTTGTTGACCCATTCATTCACATTTATCTGATAGAAATCACCCCCTTCCTCTTCACATGCACACATAGAGAGACTTAATTATGATAAACAATAGAAGGTGAAATTAATTTTGTTGTTGGTCCAGTCACTCAGATTCATCTGAAGGAAATCCCCATGCTGACAAATTCATAAAATTCACTTTTACAGAAAAAAAATTATAGGGCATGATCAATAATATTGTGATGTCCTAGCATTATAACAAATTTGTGTAATATACTACAAAAGCAATGTCTAATACAACAATCATTTGATATAAGTATCATTTTTAAATTCCTAATGTAACCAAGTCCACATGTTCACGAAAAATGCAAGCTCTGTAGGTTTCCAACTGACTCACGAGTCAAATCTTCTTTTTAAACCTGTATGCAAATGAAAGCCTAGTCTCGGGCTCTTGTTTAAGAAATGAAACATGCAAACAGTGATGCCCCGTTAGCACAAATGTATGTATGCGTGTATGTATTAAAGATTTAAAATGTGTATGTACATGCCTATGCATAATTTAATTTAATATTTTTTGTGGATAAACTGAGTTTGAACCTGCAACCACTTCGTAGCACTACAGAACCTTAACCAACTAAACTACATGCTTATTTCTTGTCTGCAACATTGCAATTGTCTACATATATGCCATAAGCCCCCCCTCGACAAAATATTCCATTATGAAACTTAAGGATGGATTTTTTATCAACAGTTCAAATTTTGCCAATCAAAAGAACGAGAAGCAAGTAGACAATATATTTGTGTACCAAATAGTCCCAAATGCCCAACACCTTGAAAATGTGTGCCAATTATGCTTCCGAAGGAGAAACACAAACCATCATTAAAACCAATATCTTCCAAATTTAAAAAATAAATAAATCTGGCACACCTGATCACCATCCTTGATCCCGAAACTTCGGATATATGCCTTGTTGTTAACAAGCTTCTGACCTTCATAGCATAAGCAGAAATGGCCCCACACGTGTGACCTACACACCCAATTCCCACAAAAACAAAGAAAGAGAGATGCAGCATTAATGCCAAAAGAATTTACATAAGAAGCAAATTGTGTCACTTCTCATGGTAAAAAAGGCAACTTGACAAAAACACAACAGATTTCAACTTGGGAATTTTTTGAGGGCACGCTACTCTTGGCTCAATGGAATTCTCATTCCCTTCATTTTTCGCTTCTATTTTGTGTAATAGGTATCAAATTGAACAAGGGTCTGTTCGGATCGCCATCTTCGCGCCACAAAAAATATATTTTTGCAAAAATAAACTCTTAAAAGAACATCTTTTGGGGCGAAAATGGCAATTCAAACAGGACTTAAACGTTAAACCCAATCATTTCTCTTGTTTTATTCTATTCCAAGGTTCATTGTATCCAGCTTACAATCCAAAATCAAACAAATTATAGAAATCACCATACCAAGAAATTTTTCCTTGGCCATCCTTTGGCGACTGAGTGAAGACATCCTCCACCGCCCGCTTGAGTTTCCCTATCGAAGCCGTCTTCTCAATTTGAATATCTGTAGAATCAAAATTTCCAAAACGAATCAAACCCAAAACCAAAAACCAATCCAATTTGAGAACCATCCAATTTGTGGTTACCGAAGGAAGAACCATCCAATTTCAGAACAGAGAGCTTGACAAGCTTCTGAGGGAGCTTGAGGTAGGAGAAGTTCGGGCGAGGAGAGACGGCATCGTTGTTCAGTGGACCAAAGCTTCTCCACCTGTCCAGAAAAACAACCCTAGGGCTCTTGTCCCATGCTACGGCTCGCATGCTCCCTCCTCTCCTCATTACCACATCAAACCCTAAATCAAATCCTTCTTCTTCTTTCTGGTTTTATAATTCCACAGCGAGCACCCCACATGTTTGGTGAGATGCGTGAGAGAAAACCACACGCAACCCCCCTTTTTATCGCTTTTGTCCTCTTCTTTTTGAGTTGTTCTTGTTGAAGAAAAAGGAGATTTGATTTGCAGAGGTGAGGAAGGAAAGAAAGGAGAAATTTTTCGGGGAGAGACAGAGAGAGTCGGATGTGTCATGTGTGCGCGCGCTTTTTCTTTTCTTGCTGTTGGTTGGTTGGTTTGGCTTCCAACGCGGGAGACGGTTACAACCGTTGTAGAGCGTCGGTAATAATTAGTAAACTGTCACTTGAATAGAAATCGCTACATTTGAAAATAATGACGTCATCGAAGCTATAAATACAAGAGTAAAACTTGTCAGAATGCCAAACCACAGGCCACGTGGCACACTCTTAGTGGATGCTGACCGTATGGATGTTTGGCCAGCCCCTCGGTGAACCTATAAACCAAAAATCAGCCTGATTAGTGATTTACAACCTTTGGATCTTTGCACCCAAATAACGCTCAAGAATGCTCGAATTCTTACCGTTAAATCAACCCATGAAAATAACTTCAATTGAATCGCTTAGAAATCACTAATCAGACTGATTTTTGGTTTAGACACTGAGGGGCTGGCCAAACATCCATATGGTTAGCATCCACTAAGAATGTGCCACATGGCCTGTGTTTTGCATTTGGCAGAAGCATATGTCACAACGTTTTTTTTTTTTTTTTTTTGTGACAGAAGTTTTACTCTAAATATAATCTATATTACAAAACTGGATAATTGTCTTATCTCTTATCTTATCTTATCCGGTTTCAATAAATAGTGGCTAAGATCTTATCCTCCAAATGGATGGTGGATCTCTGCGCTCACATCTAATTTTGGCCAACGCTTTGTCAGATAGTGCCGTAGGCAAGAGCCACCCACTTCTATATAACAAAACAAAGAAGTTGTCTTATCCCTTATCTTATCCGGCTTCATAAGATAAAGAGTGGTTGAGATCAAATCCATCCATCTAATGTTGGACGGTTGGATCTCAACCACTCACTCTCACTCATTTATTCGCCTCATGTTATGATTTTCGGGAAAATCTGAAATTTCACTATACAAACTTGGATTTGGTGTACGTCCACCAAATATGTGTTGAACATAAATAGGGTTTATAGGCCCAAATGTAAAGATATTTGGTGTACACTATGAATAGCGGCTGTTATAATTGGTTTGGACCTCCTTCATTACGTTATATACCGTTTTAACGCTTAGAAAATAACGACCATTATTTTCTGTTATTTTTTCATTATAACGAAAATAACGACCGTTATTTTTTTAAACAAATTTGTTAAAAAGCATTTGTTATTTCTGCTATTTTTTAGTTATTTCTATTATAAATTTTAGTGAAGATTTGAAAATCAAAATTTTAATTTTAGCACCTTTATTTTTCGTTATTTCCGTTCCTTTCCATTATTTTCCGTTTTTTGCCTATGTGCGATACAATTTGTTATAACGGAAATAATGGTAACACCCCCCAATTTGTTATACCGTTTGAGTGCCTAAGGCACCCAATTTTTGCAAATGCGTTTTTTAGGGAGTGTCGTGGGCACGGGCCATTTACTATTCTATATGACAAAACATAGTGGTTGTCTCCCCACTTATACCTCCTCTTATAGGCATCGATTAACAAAGAAGGCCGAGATCAAATCCTCCCCCAAATGGACGGTGGATCTCAACCAGTCACCTAATTTTAGCAAATTCTTTGTCGAGGAGTGCCGATGGCACGGGGCACCCACTAGTCATTTTCAAATCACAATAGAGCTGAGGTCAAGGTTATATTATACTAAAATATTACCGAATCCATGACATCAATGCCCATTTCTATACCCGTGCAATTAGTCGTGGTTTAAAAACGGGCATTATAACACAAATAACAGCCGTTATATGTACCATTTTCACATTCAAAATAACGCCCGTTATTTGCTGTTATTTTTACCTTATAACAATCTTGGGAATTGTTATTGCTGGTGTCATCTTAGTTGGGGCATAGTTTGATAGCAAAATGATGTGCTTTATTACAGAAGTAAAAATTTTCTTTTTTTTTCTTGTCTTTTGAATTAGGTTTCTTCTTCTTGAATGAGGCATCTTTCTTAGGCTTAAGATTGGTATTCTTAAATTCACTACCCTCAACCATATTTGTTTTAGATGATTCTGGTTGCTCATCCTTCTCACAAATGCGAGAATCCTCCTCAATACGAAGGTGATGCTGAAGAAATTCTAATTTATGTTTCCTTTCTTCACGTTTCAATTTCTTCTTGTAGCCTTTCCAAGATGAAAGTAATTTGAAAATAATCACCCCGACTTAGAAATCTTTCGCAAGGTCGATACCAACGACTTTAAGATCACTAACAATTAATTATAGTTCATACACTTGTGTAAGAACGGGTTTATCATTGGTCATTTGGAAATCTATAAAATTAATAATAAGAAACTTTTGATTACTTGCCTCTTCAATTTTGTATTTGTTCTCCAAAGCCATCAAAATTCTTTACCCAATCTTACTATTCTAGCCTCCATCGAATGGTTGAAGATATTATCTAAAATTGTTTGAAATCTGTACTTGATGAAGAAAACAAAATTAAGGAGAATGTTATGATCTATAAGACTTCAAGGCTCGATCAATCGATGTATTTTAGACAATATTTCTTCCCTTCCGGTTAGAACCGCGAGTATACTGTGGGTGTGAGAAAATCACCTTCAGGATACAATGAACTCTCAATCAATACCATTGGATTCGGATTATGTATGATCTGATCACAATCAAGAACACTCTAAAAATCAAATTTGATGATGCCAAAAGCTTAAGAATAAAATAACGAATTCACTGTAATTTTCAGTATCCAAAAAAGATGTATGGATCTCTTTTATAGCCATTTATGTGTGTTGATCAAACATTCATTACTTTTGACCAGTAGTCACGATTTGATCCAACGGCATGGATCATCCATTGAAACAATATGTTTTATGAAGGAACACAACTCTATCATCGATCCAACACCTAACAATCTAATGGTTGTAGTTAGATCTCGTGATTAGACACATTTGATTACTATATAACCGTTAGATCGTGGCTGATCGAAAGATAAAAAGATCCAACGCTTTTAGCGACAATGCGCAAGTACTAAGTGCACCTCTAAAAGGCCTTAAACGCCCAATCGTCATTTCACACACAAACATTTCTCTTGACATGTATGCATTAGTTACATGTGTAGGTGAGCATATGGCCTTAGAAGAGAAAAACTTTTCTTTCTCTATCCAATGTGGAATTAAAATTTGCAAAGAGAATTTTACACTTTTTAAGCCAAAAAACACAAAAGATTTTATTGAAAATATCCAACACTTTCTTCCAACAAGCTAGTTAATTTGAACACCACAAAAAGTAATTGAATCCATGGTTTTAAAAACGGCAATTTAAACAGTAACGCCCCAAGCCCGTTTCCATTAAAACCGTTTAAACACGTTTTAAAGTTTTTGAATTTAACAACCATTTTTTTTTAACAGCCGTTAAAACCGTTTAAACAACCCTTAAATTTTGAAAAAAATTGTGAAAAAACGACTGTTAAATCCGTTAAATTTCCATTAAATTCATTTTTTTTTTAATTTTCAAATTTAAAAATTTGGATTTCAGCGCCATTTTTTCCATTGAAATCGTTAAATCTCCGTTTTTTCCATTTTTTTTTCATTTTTGCCCCTGGCCATTTTAATCCGTTTTAATGGCCGTTTAAACAGTAACACCCCCAATCCGTTTAACCATTAAAACGGCCTCCTTTAAACCTTGATTGAATCTAGTAGTTACAAATCACTCGTGATTCTTAAATGGATCTAATGATATAGGGATCCATATGTAAACATAGTATCTATTTAGGTATCAAATGAACCTTTCTCATAATGATAATGTACATAACCCTATTCTGGTCTGGTTCGATATGAAATGAACTTATAATCATGGAATCGAATGTATTATAAAAATGCTTGAATTCAATGGCTATAGATCTCCAATTTGGCTGATTTTTGGTGTGTAACCTAAAAAGAAGTGTGCCACGGTGTATTTTTCGTCTCAGGCTGAATTTTTCATTTCAAATTAGGGTCACCCTCCTAGACTGCTCTTCAACGTTGTTGACTAAAATCCAAGTGTAACAAACTTTTCAACCGGGACAACATTGTTGGTTGGGAAAATCAAATTTAATGAAATTTGAGGCTCTTGATCTTGTTTTTTGAGAACATCGTCATTTTTCCTATACTTTCTAGGTTCTGATCCTTCTAGGGTTTCTTATTTTAATCGCTTCAAGTTCAAACTTGATCGGAGATCATCTGGTGGCGTTTAAGTCTGGATCTTGATAGCGTTTGATAAAACTTATTTTTAGACATGTAGTCTGAAACTAAGCCATTCAGCACTTATTGGTGTGTGCAAACTGTTTAGTAACCGACTTAAAATAAATCCTGAAATTCAGAAAATCTGGATTTCATTGACTTATTTTAAGTCACCCTCCCTTCACTTAATGTAGTAAGTGAAAGAATCATTAAAAAGATTATAAGATTCTCTTTTAATACCTGCGATGCCCTTTTCTTAAAGCTTTTTCTTTTAGAAATTAACTTACAGAAGTATCCTAATAAACATTTCAAAATACCCACAATGTCATTGACTTAATTTTATGACTTAAGACCCTTACCAAACAATCTAATACAGACATTAGTCATTAAGCTATTAGACCTTAAGCACTTTAAGTTTTTATATCTGATAACTTAATTTATTAAACGCTACTTAGTTGTTGACTGACAATCATGAATGACCCTAATTTAAAGAAGTACAAGGGCGCTTATAATTGTTTCAACCAATTTTTTAGGACGTAGTGCTTAAACGCAACATTTTTATAGTTTCCAATATGTGACTTAGGGGTGTCAATGGATAGTCAAAAATTCAAATCCGAATTTGAATCCGTATTCCAATAATCAGATTTTGGTGTGTGCATGACAGGGCCCTGTCATCAAGGCTGATGACCGGGCACAATAGGAGCCACATGGCATACTCTTAGAGGACTCTGACCGTATGGATGTTTGGTCAATCATTAGGTGAACCTACAAATCAAAAATCAGCCCGATTAGCAACTTCTAGGCGTTAGATTGGAATTATTTTCATGGGTTGATTTTAACCGTGTGAAATTTGAGCATTATTGACCATTATTTGAGGTACAAATATCCAAAGGTTTGAAATCACAAATCAAGCTGATTTTTTGTTTGTAGGTCCATATAGGGATTGGAAAAACATCCATACGGTCAGAGTTCTCTAAGAGTATGCCACGTGGCTCCTATTGCATTGTCACGGCCTTGATGACAGGGCCTGTCATCAAAGTCTTACTCCACACACACACACCAAAATCTGATTATTCGAATAGGGATTCAAATTCGGATTTGAATTTTTGACTATCCATTGACACCCCTAATCCATGCTAAACTACCCAAACCATGTATATGGATCCCGTATGTCCATTGACAAAACGCTCTTAATAGTAATTGTCTGATCGAAAACAAAGCCCAGTCCAGGATCCGAACATTTAAATACCTAATGACCCTTAATTAGGGCTGCAACTCGAGTGGGTTGGGTCGGGTTTGGAGTCAACCCGAGCCCAACCTGATATTCAAGGTTGTGAGCCCAACCCAGCACGAGGTCGGGCCTAGAATTTTCAGCCCAGACCCAATCCGATTGGGATAGTTGGGTTAGTACTCAATATTTATTTTTTTTATTGCTAGAAAAATTTTGTAATATTTTTTTTTGGGTTCGGGTTCATGGGACAACCAATTTTGACAACCATTTTTGGCGGATCCACATAGAAGATGAATCGATAGCTGATTTTTGGTGAAGATGATCTCCTCACCATATAGATCACCTCAACAAAAAATCAGCCCATTCTGAAATTTCTAACCCCATCAAATGTGGTTTTCAAGTTACACGCTAAAAATTGACGGTCCATAATTCTTCAACATCTAAACCAGTCTACGAATATCAGAATAATTTGAATTTTTGTGAGGATGATCTTCTCATCATAGAGATCATCCTCACCAAAAATCAGCCATTGATTTATCGTCTATGCGTGTACGCCAAATGGTTGTTACAAACATCAATCACATTAACAAAATATATACATTTATATTTGTAGTGGTATATTGTCGGGCTTGAGTTAGGTCTGGTCGGGTCCGGATTGCCCAAAACCTTGATTCTCTTTGTCCCCGGCTTAGGATCAAAATGTACGCTTCAACTGTATGAGGATTCCTTGATCATCCTTCCACAAATAATTGCCTTTTCAGCTACAGCAATTGCTTCTTGTCTTCAATCCACCCTTGAACTTACGTGCAAAACACAAGAATTGGGACCCGGGACCCACAGCTCCATGGGTCCCAACGATCCGAACGAAAACATTTCCAGGTCCAAAAGTCCACCCAAAGTGATGATCCCAATCTCCAACCATCCCGTCCATTCCATTTGGCCTGGATGCTTCGTCCTTTTGTGCGCCTTATTACTAATCAATGTACGACGGATTACATCCCCCGTTTTTATTCCCGGCAGGCATATTGACGGGGGACCTTACGACAGTCTATGTCCATCTTTTATAGTAAAAAACGACAGACCTAGACCGTCATTTGTTTCATTTTTTTGTCGTAGTGCAGAAGAAAAAAAATAGAGATTAAACTCGAACTTTTCCCGTTTCAAATCTTTGCCATATGCCGAATTGCTAACTATGGTCCGGACATCCTGATCTAAGTACGTCGTTTTAGTGTAATCTTCTCTATTTGGCAAATCATATAACATAGTTATCATGTACATCTCTATCATACACGTGATGCACATTCCCATCAATCAGATTGTATTCAAATCAATGGACTACCCTCTTGGAATGAATGTAGCCAAAAAATGGTGGCGTTTGGTAAAACTTAATTTCAGACCTTAAGTTTGAAATTGGGACATTCAAACTTTAATAGAACATCTAGACTGTTTGGTAACCACCTGAAATTCAGACCTAAAATTCAGTATTTTTATTAGGTCGTCCTCTCCACTTACATTTAGTTGAGCTTAACTCGAGCTTATAGCTTATAACTTATAGCAATGGGTTGAAGCATTAGGTTTAGATCAGAAGGATAAAATGGTCATTTTAAAAAGTTAAGAAATGATTATAAAGATATTTTTGTCATTTAAAAAATTTATTAAGGGTTTAGTGGTCATTTAGAATTTGTATTAAAAAAATAGAAGAGCATTTTACGTATTTAAAGAGCTTTGCTTAAGTTTCAATTTGAGCATGTGCATTTTACAATTGCTTCCTACTTAAGTTATAAGCTAGCTATAAGCAATAAGGCAGAATTCAATGGCTTTTGCTTAACCGAAAAAAAAATTTAGCTTGAAACCTGCAAAAACTACTTTTTATAAACTATAAGCTGCCTTTTAGCTTATTTGGAGTTTATCCAAATGCAGTCTTAATGCGGTGAGACGTTTTCGCTAAATGCTGTAAATGATGAAATCTTTAAAAAGATTCTAAAATTATCCAATATGCCCTTCTATCGGAGCTTTCTCAATAAAAACTTGCAAAAATATCCTAATAAATATTTTAAAATATTCAATATGCCGTTATCTTAATTTTCAGATATAATGACCTTTACCAAACGATCTAAATTTACAAAAAGTAAGCATTTAAGCTCTCAACACTTAAATTAAGCATTCAGTGCTGAAATTAAGTTTTATAAAACGCAACCATAGTCTCGGCAATCTGTAAAAAGGCCCATCAATCAAGTGGTTGGCATTCTTCAAAAACAAGTAGTGGGTCTCAGTTGTGGACCATCCAAATGATGAGCATGTGCATCATGTGTCTTGAAGGCCTACCTTAGATGATAGGATTAATTTTTAACTTACCTCCCTCATTATTTAGAAAAATTAGGAATGCCTCCTATTAAAATTTATACTTGGCCCCCTTGACCAGTGATTTGAAACAAGAATGATCAAAATGACAAAACTATATATCCCTTTGTGTAAAGACATAATAATGTTTTAAAAAATAAGAAATAATAGGGTAGTTTTGTCATTCAAGGATCCAAAGGTTTGAAATCACCAATCTGGCTGATTTTTTTTGTTTCTAGACTCATCTAGGGATTGGCCAAACATCCATACAGTCAGCGTCCTCTAAAAGTTTTTCACGTGGCTCCTATTGTGGGCAGTCATGGGGTGGTCATCGTGGTGGTCAGCGAGTTTTACTCTCAAGGTGCTTTCACAATTTGTGGGGTGCAAATAAATTTTCCCTAATTTTTTTAATCTAGGAATGCCTAATTTACCAAATAACCCAGGAGGGGGCAGCTAATTAGACTAAGCCTTGTAAGGGCATTTTTGGAAGAAGTGTCAAAACAGGAAAGTTTCATATGATCAAGATCTCAATGATCAAGAATCCATCCATGCCCTAAAATTAAAACAAAGCTAGAAATATAACCTTATGAAGATATATATATTTCTTTTCATGGGCGTTAATATATATCGTTCGGCACGGGTTGCGGCCACACGATCTCAATGAGATGAACGTAGCAAATTTTACATTTGTTGCGCTAAACAACCCGACTAAATAACATCATGGGTAACAATAATTTTTACTAAATTCGCGAGAGCCGAAAGAGAAGATCCAATAATATCCATACCACGATTATCGTTACCTAAGTTTCATTTCATCCTCGATAAATTTAAGTACAGATTTGGTCGTAGTAATGTAAAAGTTCAATCGGCATCGAGACGTAATTCAATTTCACTTCCCTTGAGATATTTCTGATGTTTGCACCCTTGGAGGAACATCACAGCAACACCTTTTTTTTTGTTTTTTTTTTTTTTTGGCCATCTCCAATTTTGGAATTTTTAATCATTTTCTCCTGCCATAATTTCAGGTCAGTATTCATTATTCTAAAAGAGAAATTATAGATTGTGGAAAAAGAAAAACAGCATAATTCAAATTCCTCTGAACACCAGCAAAAAAAATATATCTGAATCAGATCACCCATGCTTTAATCTCACTTGATTACATAATAAAAATAAATAAATAAAAACTATGAGCATGATGCAGAATATGAAAAAAAAAAAATGAAAATGGAAATAAAATAAGATAAATATAATTCAATAAATGAAATGAAGGAGTGAAACAAAATTCAAGATGGCCTGCTCAATCAATAAATACCCATTTTGCAATTTATCTTGTATTTTTTTTTTTTTTATGTTTATAGAATAAATAGAATTAGAACTTTAACAACTTCTACACGACGGGTTAATTGGCTTTAATCTGAATTAATTATACTGAAAGAATGATCGACGTTTATTCGCAAATCCCTACTTCATATGTTGTATCTCTAATATATGGGTCTATGATCAAATATCACACTAAAAAAAAAAAAAAAAAAAAGTTCTCCCTAAGGAGTTTATCCCCATACTTATCCTGATTATCCAACTTTCCCCTCTAATTTTGGTAGTCCTTCTCTAAAAAAAAATGCTAATCGACGCCTCTGCTCTGTCAGATACACCTTGAAAAATGTGTTTTCAAAAAGATTAACACATTTTTCAAGGTGTATCGGACGGTACAGAAACGTCGTTGAGCGAAGGTGGATTCTTAACTTTAGGTTTTACATAAACAAAGCAGCTGTTTAAGACAAAACTAGAAGCTCCCCACTTGGTCACCATACATAAAAAGCTTGTTAGCTTTTACATAAATTCATAGTGCATGCATTTACAATGGCAAACCTGCTGTCTCCTAAGAAATATTGGGTGCTTGGCTGCCTTTTACCTGCAAAACAGTTACATATTTATAATTAAAATAACAGAAATTTTATTAAAAATATATATAACTCTTCATATATATGCTTATATAGAGCTAGCATTTATAGAACTAGCTACAAAAAAATAAAAAATAAAAGAGTTGTGTCAGAAACCTAGGATAATATCATGTAACATTCATGCAATATGGAAAATAAATAGATAGATAGATAGATCGATGAAGGAACAGGATTCGTGCAGACGACCGCATACCATTAAGAAAAGGCTTATGATGATGATGATGATGATGATGAAATTAGATAGATAGATAGAACAGACATGCAAAAAAAGGAAAATTAATGGGAAGAAGACTAGATAGAAAGATGTAGTTTCACAAGGAGAACCTGAAAATGAGAGGGGGTGTACGCCAACAAAGTCGATCCATCGAAAGTGATATTGGCGCGGCTCAATCTGAGATCGTTTTACAGTTCAAGAGTAAATCCGTCTTCGGATTGAACCTCACCAACATCGCTTTCTTTGCGTCCCCGCAACATCCATCAACTTCTCCCAAGATGAAAGAAGAAAGAAGCTCTTCTCCATGGATGCAACTCAAAACATGTAGAATTATAGATCATAAGGGCTATAACATTCAGGATAGGCTCGATATCGACTTATCGACAAAAAAAAAAAGGGAAAATAAAAAGAGTAGGAGAATATTGAAACGGCCCCGCGCGCTATCATGTGAAAGGACAATGTGATTATGATTAGAATTATCCCTAATGAGAAAAAGGCAATAGCTTGGTGGAGTAAGAGCTAGTGATGGTAGTGTTGTTGGTGGTTGAGATGACAGTGGTGAAGTGGGAGCTTGAATCATAATTGCTTATCTTAAACATATAGAATCCAAGTGCAAAGGATTGAAAAGGGGGGGTCCTCACTATCGACGTAACGGGTTCGGGGTTCGCCCGCTGCCACCATTGGATGTTGTTAGTAGCATGAACAAGGTTTAGGTGCACCTATAACTAAAAAAAAACATAGCCTAATCGACTCTAATAGTTCAATTTTCCTCTCTACATGGTAGTTTTGTGTTTTTAGTGATTTTCTCATTTGGGTTTCGACAGAAGACGACGACGATGATGATGATGTATAACATATGATGGCGATCGATGGACATGGATGGTCATGATCGTATGTATATATGTAAAACAAACTAAAGCTTTAATACTGGAACAATTTTCACATGACAAAAGTGAATCAAGGGAGATGGTGATGAGAATGAAATTTGTGTGAAGGAATGAAAAGAGTAGGTTGAGTGAGAAGCAAGAAGTGAAGGTGGGTGTTGGAATGAGAAGAGGAGGGGAGGGAGAGGGAGAATGTATAATGGGTAGAACTGCCTCGGGATGGTAAGGAGGAGAAGGTGAGTGGAATGATGTCAAGGGGAGCAACTTACTTTAAGCGTGTGTCATGCTTAGCTTGTACTCATAAAATCAAACTCCCCCTCTTGCGCATGCACCTGCAATATTCTCCCACCAAAAACCCAAACCACCCTTTTGTTTGATCGTACCTCTCTTTCACTTATTTTAATCTCATGTTTACTTGCTTTCATTAGAGAGAGAGAGAACAAATAGTTATCTTGGCTTATATGTATCTTCCATGTAAACGAAGACATTTGTGTACAAAACCATACCCATCAAAATTTTTGAAATGGATAATTGATCCAGTGATTAGAATCGTCCGATTAGCGCAAGGTTTGCATTACCAGCCGTAGATCTTTATACAAAAACACTAGGTGAAACATATACCCACTAAATATTTTGAAATGGGTAACGATTAGAACCGTCAGATTCGTTCAAGTTTTGCATTACCTGCCGTTGGATCTTTGTACAAATACAATAATTGGTGCAACAAATACCCACTAAACATTTCAAAATAGGTAGTTGATTTAGTGCAAGTTTAGCATTACCAGCCGTCGGATCTTTGTACAAATACACTAACTAGTGCAATACATATCCACTAAACATTTCGAAATGGGTAGTTGATCAAACGATTGCGACCGTCGGGTTAGTGCAAGTTTTGCATTACCAGCTGTTGGACTTTTTGTACAAATACATTAATCTAGTGCAGTACATACCCACTAAACATTTCAAAATGGGTAGTAGATCAAACGATTACAACCGTCGGGTTAGTGCAAGTTTTGCGCGCATTATCAGCTGTTTGATCTTTTGTACAAATACACTAACTAGTGCAATACACACCCACTAAACATTTCCAAATGGGTAGTTGATCGAATGATTAGAACTGTCAAATTAGTACAAGTTTTTCATTACCCACCGTTGGATCTTTAATTATACGAATATTAAGTTTTTTTGTGTGAGTAATGAGAATGTATGTAGTAGAGATTGTAAGATTGATAGAGAAAGAAGGTGGGGAGGGAGGGTGGGAATCTTGGGAACAGGAGCGCAGAATGTCAGCGAAGGATTGTCTAGAAAGAAGTTTCGGAAGGTACGTACAAAGCTCTCTTTCACTCTTGACCCAAAGCGGAGACACCGGCGCTAAAAGAGCCCTGCCTTGGGTCTGCACTAGGGGACACATACCTTGGGTTGCTACCCTTTTTTCTTCTCTCTCTTTCTTTTCGTAAGGGTCACTTAGCCTTCTCTTTCAAGATTTTAGGGAAGGGCAAAAGCCCCTTTTAAAAGCTTCTACATTGAACAAACTTTTAAAAGCCTCTTGCGTTGAATAAAAATCAACAAGTACCCTCAGAAACTACACAAAAAAATAAGGGGTAACCTCCAAAAATAAGCAGAAA
This sequence comes from Euptelea pleiosperma, assembly GCA_035048495.1. Taxonomy (NCBI): domain Eukaryota; kingdom Viridiplantae; phylum Streptophyta; class Magnoliopsida; order Ranunculales; family Eupteleaceae; genus Euptelea; species Euptelea pleiosperma. Next base: position 22,219,735 of record CM068549.1, read on the forward strand.
AATGTCTCTCTCTCTCTCTCTCCAGAAAAATTGAGGGGTACCCTCCAAAAATAAACAGAAAAATAAGTCTCTCTCTATCCCCCATGAATAAAAAATAAAGGGTACCCTCCAAAATAAACAAGGAAAAGAAAAGTATCTCCCTCTCTTGCAGAAAAATTAAGGGGTACCCTCCAAAAATAAACAAAGAAAAATAAGTCTCTTTCTCACTTGCTCATGATTTGGGTGGCTCAGTCCGCGTGCCACCACCCAAACAGATTCCCCCACGCCTTACACCATTCCATTTCATTTCCTTCCTCACCAGATCCAAGGACTCTCTCTCTCTCTCTCTCTCTCTCTCTCCAAGAGAGAGAAGGGGAGGTCAAAATTCTCTTAATTAAGGGGGTAGACAAAGAGACACCCATGTTTTACTCACGCCAACACTTTTCTTTCCTAGTGGGTCCATTGTTAAACTTTGTTTTCAAATTTATTTACCAAGAAAGCATACATACTTTTCTTATTATATCCACCCAAGACCAAGAGAATAAATGACTTCATGGAGACTTCTTTCTTCTTTTCCTTTTGGAGTCTTCTAGAGCATAAATTATTATTATACTTGATTATAGATTAAAATATAAACTGTCAAGTACTATTTGAGCATTTGGAAAGATCTAACTTTGATTACAAAGAGTACCCTTTTGGCTTTGAATTAGGATATAGAGAAAATTTGCAGAAAAAAAAAAAGGATCCCTTAGTCTAGAGCCACCACCTATACACTTTAAGGAATATTCCCTGCCAAATAATGTGTCCCCACTTCCCATGTATAGGGGTCGGTTCCTGATCTAAGGAATCCATCCCTTAATGGATCAAGCTATACTGAGGGAGAACAGATTTTTAGAGAAGAGGATATGTGAGAAAAGGAAGGGTCTCTCTTTCTTTCTCTGTCTTCTTTGGCATGGAATAGGAGCTCAAATAAAATAAAGAGAAAAAAAAAAAAAAAACTTTAGAAATGGGGCATGTTCCATCATGTAGAGCAATTTGAGCAAAGTCACTTGTCAGCTTGTGGAGACAAAGAAAGACACCACTCTATCCACGAACTCGAGTTGCTACGCATCATGCATCCACTTTATACCTCGTAGCTGCATCACTGAGATTCTTCTCTCTCTACTACTACTACTACTACTTTCAACATACCCTTTTATCCTCTTATTGTTTATTGCCACATCTTCAATCTAAAGAGAGGGAGGGGACCGGGGAGGTGCGGGGTGTGTGTGTGGGTGTGTGGGTGGGGGGGGCGTGTGGTATGCATTATTAGAACTATGAAGGGATATATTTGAAATTTAGAAATTTTAAAATAAGCATAACCAAGAAAGAATATATGCAGTGCAACTTTTGTAAGGACATGTAAAAAAAAGATGTGAAACTAACTAAAGTTGATTGACAAGAAATACCCCAAAGCAACATTTTCGTGATGTACCAACGGGTAAATTTTACAAGACAGCAATAAGACCAACTGGAGCAGAATACTAAGCAACAAGAAGCATGTTCACAAAATGAGTAAAACAAAGTAAAGATATAGATATGGGTGTATGATAAATGAAAGAGATAGCATGAACATATTCAAGATAAACCAATGGCGACATCAATGAGAAAGAACGCTTTACTGCAGTTGAAGGCTCTTAAACTGCAAGAAGAAAACCGCCAAGACGTGTATTGAAGTAATAAGCAAAGATTTGAAAGCACATGCCATGACAAAATGCATAACTTTAGATAACTTGACTAGCGAAAATAAGATTTATGTTGCCCGAGCTCAAATAGTTGGGATAAGACACTGTTAATGATGATGATGAAGGTGACGATGATTCTAATTAAGCCGTTTTTTCATGATACAACGAGAAGATTGACCAAACAAATTTACTCTAGTCTGAGTTTTACGGGTACAAAGAAATATAAGAACCAGTTCACCAAGATCAACAAGAACTTTTCTAGTTGCAAAAGGGAGGACAATGTAACAACGGCCCAGACCGTTGTAAAAAGAAGGAACAACACTAGAACAATCAAGTCCTTCGAAGCGATGGCCCCCGTCACATATATACTCTTAAGATTTGACCTCTTCTATTTTGACAAACAGTTCCTTGGGTTCAAGCAGAACAGCAAATAGCTCGATGATATCAAATACAATAAAGTTTCTACTAGGGACACTTTGGAACAAACTCACCTGAGTAACTGTGTCAAGATAACTACTACAAACACCTAAAACATAAATAAGGTTTACTAACAGTAAAAGACCATTAGTGTTCATCTTTTCTCATCTGAACGTCATGAAGAAAAACCTTTCCAAATGACCAGTTAAGGTTGCGTCTTGGAAACCTTCAACACATGCACAAGATCTCTAGCAGCTCAAACACCAGATATATATTGCTCCATTGAGACCCCAAAGCATTTCCCAAAAATGAAAACAGAATAGAGATCTGATCTCTGGCAAGAAAAGATATTAACCCAATTGCACCACCCTCAGTGAAATCAGATTTTCTGCATTTTTTTCAGTTTTTATTTTTTTTATCAGAAAAGAAAATTAATATATCAGCAATATACACCCACAGGCATTAATCAAAATGCATTGTAACAGAAAGTGGCTGCTGTGATGCTCAAATGCTGCAAACTTCACTGTAACAACAGGCCCTTGATTCGCAACAGAAGTAGGACCAGCAAACTCGCTTCTGCAGTTTGATGCCATTAATAAAGATCCTCCCTACACCTCACTCTCTACGAGTCCGCAACCATCAAATCATAATTAGGTGGCTGATGAAGGCAACATCATCAACTTGAATAATTACCTCAAAACAGAAAATGAGCTCTTGAGCAATAAGTCCACTACTTTCCTTTGAGCTTACAGTAGGCATACAAACCAGAGCCAAGGAAACCAAGAAATTGTCCAATAACATTCAACTGGAAACAAAACATGGCAGATGGTCCGCGTGAGCATAATGACAACTAGGATCAGACATAGTACCAAACAGAGGACAGTAATAATCAGGAGAGAAATTAAGTTTAAACTTTAAACTACCATACAGAAGACATCAGTAGTGATCAAGAGTGAAGAAGTTCACACTTACAAAATCAAATGGAAGGCCACCAAATATTAGCCAGCCGAGTCCAATGGTAAAGATATCCTATAACAGCACAAAGATCAGTAAGTTCTCAGTCATGTACAAGGATGATATATCGTCTGAATGATATTGAAATGAGCTAGAAATATAAACATCAAAGCCATACAAGTGGCACACAATATAAGGTCACCTAAGAGCATAGTTACAAAAATCTTCGATTTTTTCAAAACAACACCAAAAATCTCCGATTTTTTGAATTCACGAATCAATCGCCAATTTTGCTGATTAATGGGTTGAGACCCATTTTCTTATTTTTTCCCCTTCTAATTTCGATTTAGGAATTTTGATTATGAATGATGAATCATGCTTATGAGTTATGACTTTTTCATCATATAAATGTGCTTTGTTAAAAACAACATTTCTACCTTGAAATATGCCATGATAATTTTGTTGATTTTTTCCTATTTTTACCGAATTTTCCCGACTTGACCCCTTGCCGATTTATTGCCAAATCCCGAATTTGTGACTGCCTAAGAGACACCCAAGGCAAAAAGTGAACCAATCAAATTTATGGACCCTTAACCACATTTTTGGATTGTCTAAAAGAATGTGATAGATCAGATGATAACACTCATCCAATTGGATTGATCTTTGACAAAGATCGTCTCCTAAATGGAACCTATCGAATATGTTGGCCCACCCACTGCAAGAGTGCTATGCGTACGCTACATTCATATCAGTCCAGATAGTCCAAGTAGCAGTAGGACTGTTTGAGCCATCCAGAGATTTCCTAGATCAGCCGAATTAGAGAACCATCTGAACAGTTGTATTTTTCCCCTTTTTCCCATGCATACCAATTGTATTCTTTGGGACAGTGAAAAATACTCTAAAAAGAAGTCTATTTATCGGATGAATAAGACTTGAGATCATTTGAGAAATATCAGCACTGGTCTTAGATGGCTCCAACATGGGGCTCACTGGTCGTTCACTCAGGATTGATAAGAATGCACCATATAGTATTACAAGTACAATAGTAGCTGGATCAGCCAGGATTTCATATATATGCGCACAAGGTATCAGAAAAAGATGGAAAACAGACCTTCAAATTACCGCACATTGTCTGTGTGAGCGCTGAATTGAGAGTTGTGTTCAAAAATATACTGTAATTCAAGAAGAAAGCCATTATACAGGAAAGAAGCATCACAGCCTGCAAAACCATTAAATGCATCATTTCTAATTAGCCTTCTGAATTTTATTCCATAAATAATAATGGTAGAATATTGTTGACTAGACTTTGTAAGTTCACCACAACCAGAACAAACAGTATTCCCGAACTTTATTCTCCCAAACTGTATGTATAAGTAGTCAAGTAAACTGATTCCAGTAATTAACCTCGGAAGATGATTGTCCATGGGACCGTCAAAATACAACAATAAAATATGCAATCAAATGATCCATTTAAATGAAGAAAAACAAGAAACAAAAACTGGGGAATTGGCAGAAAATTGGAAAAGAAAAGAATCACATGCTAGCAAAAGTTCATAGCTGAAAAAAGACTGCACAATCAATTTACATACGATGCAAAAAGCCCCTCCACTCATGAGAGACACCCATAAAAAGAACGTATTGTAAAATATAACTGCAACCCCTTGCCCACATATGACAACATTCCAGAGCCTCCAAGTTATATTCCACAAGCATGCACGTAAAACATCATAAGAAAGACACTGCTGCTTGTGACCAGTAAGCACCTGAAAGCCAGCAGAATATAAATGAGGAAAATTCATTGTCATTTCCAAGTCACCCCGGAAAAACGTCCAAAACAGCAAAATTGGTCCACATATTATTCCTACAACAAATGCAGGTAAAATAAAAGTTAGTTTTCATAGTTATCTTAAAGTTCAGTAGACCCCCAATCATAACTTTGCAATAAAAGGATTCAACTGTCGACTATATATTCAGCTCAAGAAATGTTATCTTACCATTGCACCACATTAGTCCAAAGCTATTGAGGCCACTAGATTTCCCTGTGAAAATATGAAAATATCACAACAGTAAGACCAAACATAGAACCTCAGTTATAAGATAAAACATTGGAAAATATAGGGATGAAAATACTACCAATACGGGCTATAGTCGCGAGATATATTGCCGTGGTGATGTTGGAAATGAAAACAACACCATAACCATAGGAGTCAAATGACAAGTCCCGAGCTCCCGCAATAAATGCACCAAGAACAATCAATGCCACACTGATGAAACCCTTGGATATTTCCATTAAGAAAGGAATTAGAAACATGAAAATTTAAGTGGAAGAAATCACAATGACTTCCCACGACACAAACATATAATCAGGATAAAATCTGCTGAACTTACCACTAGTCATGCTTCAGCAATTAAATAGTTAGATTTCCCATTTAAGAATTTAACAAGAAATAAACCCATATAACTCACACAAAATCAGAATTTCAGAATGACGGTTCACATAAATCCACCTCCTATATTCCACAGTTAGAGTTTTACCCCTTTCAGACACAATCAAATGAAGTGAATGTATAAAGTATAAAGCAAGAATAACTCAAGATTGCCTGTCAACCTAGGTCTGATAAATCAAAAACACCACTAATAAATATATTTGATCCAAAACAGCAGATGCGCATTAGCATGTCTTCAATACTGTCAACACGGTAAGCACCAAGCAACAATAAGAAACTGCAGCTTACCTGCCCACAACAGAACATGTATACTTCTGCCCTGTCAGAAGATACTCTACAATCATGGTGAATACCACAGTGGTCCGCCTAAGGGTGGTGTACATGGGAACATTTACTCCACGCACAGACTCCATTGTGGCCAGCTTTCAACAGAAAATAAAAGATAGGATTGATATCATTTACAACTGACAAGAAAGGAAAACTTACAGTTTTACTTATCAAATAAAAACTTACAGTTCTCTTCCAAAAGAAATTGAACCACTTTGAACAGTGAAAAGCATACCATATACAGCAAATATGATAGGGCAAGAGGCAGGGTATGAACCAACGTCTTAAATGGTACAAGACCTGCTGAATTGTCAGAAATAGTCCAGGGTTCACCGACCGTGAAAGAAATGACCTTCCGGCGCCTCATTGCATAGAGAAATGAACATGAACATATCATCTGTGACAAACATAAGATAAAATGCTTCAGTAAACTAATGAAAAATTCAGAGTTTGCCTAAACAAACAATTCTTCAGTTGGCAATCAAATTGTGGAACCAAAAAAAATAAGACAAAGATATAAGTGCAAAACCTTAAATGAATTGATGTGCAAAACCCCAAGGGCAATCTGGAAGTAACGAAGCAATTAAACTTTGATGGACATAATATTGTGGGGAGAATTTATAGAGTCCAATCATGGCACTTGAAACACTTAATAGAGAGGTTAGATGTCTTTTAGTAACGGGTTGCTCACTCCATCCAAGTGTGAGAATCACATTTAAAAATTATAGTCCATTTTAGTTCATCACCATTTTCTCGCATAAGTTGTGTTTAGCAAGTGACCTATAAAAAAAGGTGCGTTTGGCAAGTGATTAATTGTTTTGGCTTCCTATTCATGTTGGATGAAATGAAAAAGCGTGAGGAGTTGACTTTAATTAAAATTTAAAAGGAGCACATTACTGTCGATGATCTTTGATAATTTTGAGCTTAATCGGATATATAATATGTTAGTGAGTTTTGTTCTTACGAGTCTTTTTACATTAGGTTATGTACAAGTGATATATGTACAAAGATGAGGAGGCCAAACAAGCTAAGTTCAAGTCTCTCTACTTTCTCTCCTCTATTCTATTCTTCTTCTCTCTACTTCTCCATCATCTCTAACTTTACATGGTATCAAAGCAACTCTGATACGTGAATAGTACCATGAATAGTGCCATGGACAATACTGTGAACAATGTCGTGAACAATATCGTAGCCCAAATCTATTATCTTTTCTTATTTTTTTTCTTTTGTTCCTTCTTGGAAGATCAAGTTGAGGTGATTAAGCCTAGTTTTTGTTTTTTTTAATCTCGAAGGGTTCCACATGCCAGGGTTTTGATCTAAGGCTTGCAACAGCTAAGGTTTTGGTTTTTAGGGGTGCCACAAGCTAGGTTTATGTTTTAAGGCTGCCGCAGCCTATGTAAAGGTTGTCAAAAGCCCTGAGTAAAGTGTTGTTGCTGGATTATGGTGTCGCAGGACCTGAAGTGGTGATTTGTTGTTGTGTTCTTGGTGTCGAAGTCCCTGGAGTGATGGTGTGTTGCTAGTTTTTAAATTTATAGCCTCTAAAGTGGTGATTTGATGCTTTTGCGAGGTTAGAATGATATTCATGCTGCTTAAATTCATCTTCTACATAATATGTTGTTGCTGGATTATGGTGTCGCAGGACCTGAAGTGGTGATTTGTTGTTGTGTTCTTGGTGTCGAAGTCCCTGGAGTGATGGTGTGTTGCTAGTTTTTAAATTTATAGCCTCTAAAGTGGTGATTTGATGCTTTTGCGAGGTTAGAATGATTTTCATGCTGCTTAAATTCATCTTCTACATAATAAGTTGAGTTGGTTGTTTTTTATGGCCAATTCTAGTGATGTTAAAATTCTTATTTGGGGTATGTTAGTGGGGGTGGAGCCCAAATTACCTCTGCTAAATTAAATGGTACAAATTATCTATTATGGTCACAATCAATTATGTTTTTTTTTGTGTGAAGAAGAAACTAAGGTATATTATTGATGATCCTCCATCTGAAGGTGATAGTGGTGGGTATGATGATTGATTGAGTGAAAATTTCCTAGTAATGACCTGGCTATGGAATAGTATGGAGTAGTCATCTGCACGAATGTGATGTTCTTGGACAATGCTAAACAGGTTTGGATGTAGCAAAGGAAATGTATTCACAGAACCAGAATGTGTCTAGAGTTTATCAATTGTTCGAAATTATGTTCAATATGAAGCAAGGTGACAAATCTCTTACTGAGTACTATAGCAATCTCCGAGGCATGTCGGAAGAGTTATAAATGTATCAACCTCTCATTACTGATATTAAAAATGCAAAAAATGTCAGTGAGGGAAGAGTTCCAAGTTGCCTTATCTCTCTCAAGGCTGAATTGAGTTTCATTCAATCAAGTGACAAATTCTGGCTAGCGAACCCCTCCTTAGTCTCAACAATGTGTATGCTAGATTGCAGAAAGCATCTACAAGAGTACCAACTTCAAGAACAGGTAGTTCCAAAAAAAATCAATCATTTTATCTTCTGGTGGTCACGAGTGGTTCTCGCAGTCGTGGTACTTTTTTCAATGATCACGAAAAAAAATTGATACACTACTTTTTTTGGTGATCATGGAATTTTTCTGGTAGTCATGGTAACTTCTTTGGTGGTCGAGCTAATTTTTCTAATGGCCGTGGTGGTGGAAAAGGTGAGCAATGAAAGTGTGCATATTATGGTGCTACCTACCATACTATTGATAAGTGTTGGGATAAATGGAGCAAACCAGCCTAGGGAAATCAGGCATCCGAAGAGGTGCATCAAACTACGACAGAGTGTTTCACAGGCTTCATCTGCAATTAGTTCAGTGTGACGAATTCTAGGTTCACATCTATTTCTCGTGAAGAGTATAATCTTCTACTCTTAAAGATTGAGTCTCTGCGGCCAATCAACTTCTATTGCAACTTTGGCTAATTTAGGTACTTCTACACGTCTTCTGACTTAGCAGTCCTCTTCATGGATCATTGACTTGAGAGCCTTTGAACATATGTCTAATATATCATCTAGTTTTCACTTTTCAATTTTAAGTTCATTCTTGCTGATAGGTCTACATGTTCTCTTTCATTTTCTTATGTTCTTTATATTACTAATTTTCTTTTTAATCTTATATCTGTCAGCAAATTAACTAACTCGCTTCAGTATTCAGTAACTTTTTATCCTTCTTGTATTTTCCTGGACCTCATGACTAGCTTGTATTGTTTTGATAAAGATCCTAGAGCCAACTGCACTTGATGCGAGCATTTCTCCCTATCAATGACATTGTCATTTAGGTCATCTATCACTGTTAATTCCTAAGTTGAGCCCTAGATCAGTATTAGAGCGTGAGGCTTGCCAATTGGGCAAACATCACAAGTTTCTTTTCCTAGTCGTGTTGATAGTCATAAGTTGGGTTCTTTTTATGTAAGTCCATACAAACATTTAGGTCCTGCTCGAATTAAGAGTGTCTTTCTTATTCTGTTATCTTTGTTGATGATTTTTCAAGAATGACATGGCTATTTTTAATGAAAGATCATTTTGAGTTACTTTCTATTTTCCAAACCTTTCATAAGGAAATTACTATTCAATTTTATAAACATATTCGCTTACTTAGATTTGATAATGCACTTGAATACATGAAAAATGAATTGCAAAGACAAAGAACTCCGCATCAATGGATGTTGAAAGTAATGACAATATGAGTTATCACAGCCATCTAGGACCAAGTACTAAAGGAAGTCATTAAACCGATTCCCCAGTTGATTCCGATGGATACCGTTGCCCATGAGATTCCTCACTACAACTTCCTTGGAGTTGAAAGGATCATGAAGTTAAACTCACCAATTTGCATGTTGTCTTCGATGCTTCATCAACCCTCACAATTGAGGCATGGTGGTTCATCTGTTTGAGCATTGAGTCATATGTTCTTTGTCCAACATCCACCAAGATGCACTCAGCTCCAAGATGAAGAGTTCAAATGTTCCAAAAGTTCAAGGCTTCTACCGCCACCTCAAGTTACACCATTTTAAAAGATGCTTGATGCAACTCTAACCTATACAAAAAGGAATTTAAAACTCGTCGAAGCCGAGTCACTTCAACCAGTGGAGAATGATGTGAATTGCAAAGGCATGGAGTTGAAGAAAATGGGACATTTGGGGTATTTTGTTTGAAGAAGGGTCATTTTAGGTTTTTATTTGTTTTTAAGTATTTTGGTCTTCTCTTGAAAAATGTAGGGTTGTAAAGAGGAGGTTTTTTTGAATTTCTAAGAGAAAATAGAAGCTTATGCTTCCTATGTAGAGAGTTGAGTTTAGCTAGTCTCCTCCTCCATTCTAGGCTTTGAGTTAAGTCTTTGGTCCCCAATCTTTTGGTTTACATTCCTGCTACGGTTGCCTTTGCTGACCCCAAATAGTTGGTATAAGGCGTCGATGAACAGGTGATCAAAAGGGAAATAGCATCATTATCTACCATGATCTTTGTGGCAACTTATGAAAATCTACTCAACATCTTCGTTAGATGCCCATGGGCTCTAAATACATGTTTTTTTTTGGGTGAGTTATTCAACATTTTTCCATTCCAAAATTGGTCTTCTCTTTTGCAGATATATTCGAATTGTGCTGTCAGCCTGTTGGTAACGTAGGATGAAATGTCTCTTAAGGATTTTTTTCTTCTTTAACCTATAGTTTGGCATAGCTTAAGGATTTCAAAGGATAGTGCAAAAAATCAGAGAGACCATTGTGGATTCTTGTTTCAAGGAAATCCTCTACTGGTTATTTTGCGCAATTGGTTTGGGGTTTGTAGGAATTATTACCCCACAAGCAGAACTAAGGACTTTTGAATGCCATCCCATGTTAGCTGGTATCAAGTTTGATTTCCACTGTGGTGGGCACCGCAAAGTGGAAAGCTTTGGTGTCACTATTTTCAATGATATTAGGCTAAGGTGATACTTATTAGCTGGTTCAATTCGAGCAGCTCATGAAAGCGAAGATGAAACCTTTGTCCTTTCTTCAACAATCTACCTTACCACAACTGGTTGCAGGGAATTCTCATATAGCAATCAAATGCTTGAGGAAAAAGTTGAACCTCCTTGCAATTTTTCTTTCTTTTTCGAAGAGATGTATAATTTTCCTACTTCATAGTGGACAAGTTTCTCATATTCATCCCAAAGACAATTCTTGTGTGGATAAACTAACTGTTTATAAATGGTACAGAGGTGTGGGCTGATATGCCCAATTCCCATGAAGAGGACCCTCTTGTTTTGTAGTCTTTTAATAAAATTTCACTTATTCTATAAATATAACAAAAAAGTCGAGTACATTAATGATTGTTTGGGAAGCCCGTCATTGCTTAACATGAAAAATCAAGAAAATGGAATACACAAGCTTTAATGCATAACGGCAACCGATTGCTGAATTACATAAGGCATTGTTGAAAAGATCAATACAATTCCATATGTTTCCACTAATACATATCACTTTTTCAAACAGGAAACACAATATTGCAAGGTAATACAAATTTTACCTGTATCAGGATACGTAAAAAATAGTACATTAATGATTGTTTGGACAGACCATTATTGCTTAACATGAAAATTCAAAAAAATGGAAAATACAAGCTTTAATGCATTGTTTAACATGAAAATCATGAAAATGGAAAATACAAGCTTTATTGCATTAGTAATAATTAACGGCAACTGATAGCTGAATGACATAAGGCTTTGTTGAAAAGATCAATACAATTCCATATGTTTCCACTAATACATATCACTTTTTCAAACAATCAATACAATATTGCAAGGTGATACAAATTTTACCCTGTATCAACATACGTATCGGTATGTTTCGATTGATATGTATTGCTATTTTTGGTTTTATAATAAATTATTTTAAAATAAAAACTTATGGTACAAGTTTAGAATAAAACATTGTAGTTGTAGCAACACTAAACCACAAAAATGCATATATGAGACTGCATATATTATAAATAATAAATCAATATAAAATATTAAATAATTTTAATTTACATTAATTACTATTGGATATCTTGTTCTAAATCCACTAATAATGATGTTTAGACCCATGGAGGGTCTTCAATATCCATGGAAAATGGGTTTTCCACCTTGTAAATCAAAATTAATAATACTAACAAAAAATTTATATTTAAAACTGAAAATATAAGAAAATGTAGGAAACACTATAAATCCATATGCTTTTTATAAACATCAGCACTACAAATCTATGATCTTGTCATTTAGTCATGTAGATACATGAGCATTGATACGTGAAGTCTATGTGACTCTCAGAGCAACTCCAACCATCTTCAAAAAAAAACTCCTTCAAAAAAAGCATCTTCTTCAAATTTGACGTTGGAGGCGCCCTCTAAAAGTGTTGAACTCCAATTAGCCCCCCTTCAAAAAAGCATCTTTTTGAAAAATATTTTTTTCAAAAGGTCACAAAAGGTATTTAAAATTTGTTGGTGGATTGATTTAAAAATTTCATCTTTATCAAAAGGACATAAAAAAAAACTTTAAAATAAGTGGGGGTATCTTTTGAAAATTTTGAAGGACAATAACGGTATTTAGAAAAAGTTGAATGGAAGGAAAATGACAAAAATGAAAATTCAGAGTGAAAAGTAGCCCCTCTATATTTGTTGTCAAGAATAGAGATATAGAGGGGGGCCCTTCAAATTTGATGTTGAATATAGAGACCGGTTGGAGTTGGATTTTGCAAAAGCACCATCAAATTTGAAGATATCAAGACTGGTTGGAGATGCTCTCAGTCTTTCAAATAAGTATGTCAATTTGTATAGATTTATCCACTAATTAAATTAAGTTTTTTTTATTATAAATGGTTGCTTACAGTAGTATGATGAGTTTTGAGTATATTTTCATGTTGATTTTAGTATGCCTATAATAAATATGAGAGTTTCCTATGTTTCGTAGAGTTTCCATTCTGTCATCATTATATCTCCAAAGCTCCCACGATACTTATCGAATACTTGAGGGACCAAAACATATTCCAACACCAATATTTTACCTCTTGGGCATAAGCAATTAAAGAGTATCAAAACTTAACCGTAGAATGTATAGGCTATTCGATGCAACAAAGAAGCTACCTGAAAGAGTGTGATGACATTTGCACATGGGAAATTATATGAAGAAAGAGCTGCTTTATTAAACAAGACCAAAAGTACTGCAAAACAGAGGTCAAACTGAATGATTAATAAAAGGTAGAAAGGGGAACATGGTAGCATTCATATTGTATGGCAAAGGGAATGTGAAAAGGATGGCACCAAAAGCACAACTGAGGAATAAGACTTATTTTATCATACTCAAATAATAATAAAAAGTCATAGAGAAATCAAATGTAGTAACCAGTTCAGAGGAACTACAAGAATCAACACAGAGGAAAATGAGCTTTATCACAGCAAGCGAGACTTAATGTCCAAATCATGAAAGGGTATAACAGATAAGGTTCTAGTTAAGTTTGCTTCCAAGATGAAATTCAACCAAACAACAGAAACAGTGTCAGTCTAACGAAGTAATAGAAAATGATCACAACAATGAAAAACCGAGTCATCCAAAACATGCAAAAAGAAATTTAAGAGAGAGAGAGATGTAAAATGTCGTAACAATTGATGTCATTAACCAATTTAAAGACCAAGATGAAAAAGGAAATTGGAAATTGAACAAAATGTCAAAACAGAATTCTTTTGATTAATGACTACTTTATTGATAAGAACTGAAACTGTAAAAATACACGGGGCAAAAGGACCACCAAATTACAAAATTGGGATAAATGTCTCAATGTTCAACATTGGTCATAGTGTAACATCTTTCACCATGGAATCTACCACTTCATTAGCTTCTCAGAAGACACAGTAATATAGGATCAAATTTGGGGAAGATGCGTGCAACCTAATCTCGCCTAGGTATAACTCTTCAAAGGTATTATATTCTATGTGTTCCCTGAAATGAACAAAATGGCAAATACATTTAGATACATGATGAACCACTAGTTTAGGCTTCATGTTCAATAAATATGTCTAGTGAAAATAGGTAAAACTCCAAGAGACAAAAGAGGAAATCGAAAAAAAAATTAAAAAAAAAAGAGAGAAAACAAAATCAAAAAAAGTACTCAAGACCATAGGGTGGAAACAAATTTAATTGATGTTAAATTTGGGTGGGAACGGGGATTTCTTCATTGGTTTGTTTCTACCTTGAATGAAGGGCAAACAAAAGAAATTCATTGAAGGCAACCTCAAAGATACTCTACACTTTCAATTCAATTGCAATCAATTTTTAAAAATGTGGAGGCATGATGTAAGGGCATACTTTATGTTATAAGGGACCCCATACATATTGTAAGGGCATACTTGTCCACAAAGATGTTTTAATATACGTAAGAAGTATGGAGGCATGTGAGACACACATGCTCTTCTATTCGTCCCATTTTTGTTGTCTTCTCTCTCTCGAAACCCTAACCTTGAAACTCTAACCCTAAATTCAACTTGGTATCAGAGCCTAAGATCAAGAGAACCTACCGGAGATCAAGAACGGGAGGTGCCGACGTCATCAAGCCGTATGGCTGACATCAAGAGATAATGTTTTCATGGCGTTTTTAGTTATTTTTTGAGTTGATCTTGCCGGAGTTTTGCTCAGTTTTCTCAAAAAATAGGTGAGAAATTGTTTTTTAGTTTAGCTCGTAACACATCCTTATACCCATTAAGAGCTTTTTCTTTTACAGTCTTTCAGTAAAATCTAGTCACATAAAGAAACCTTCTTTCGGCAACTTAACGCTGGTGGTAATTGTGGTGACAGTCAAGAGCAAATTTGAACCTTGGCTCAGCTGCAACAATAGAATACTCTCCAAAGTTTTCAAAGATACCTAAAAAGGGGGAGAGACTGTTGCAAGGTTTCCATGAGAACACCTAAAAATTCTCGCAAGAACTAGACCCCAAAGGCAAGTTTCAAATTCAAAAAGAAAATAATCTCCCATATAATGCTCTCATAACAACTACTTAAAATCGTAAATGCAAAATTATGGGCTAAGAAACTATCATCAACCATTCACATAAATTAAACTAATTTTGACCCTAAACAATAACTTACCTATCACAAATCCCATCAGTAATGCTACACCCACACTTTCTCACAGTTTGGGGCCCAAAAGAATAAAATCTAACAAAAATGCATTGATATAACTATTATAGACCTCAAAGAGAACTTGATAGACTGCTTTTCACCTCAATCCAATATCAAGGTAAACCATCATGCCTCGTGAAACGTGATTGTCTCATACACCATATAGGATTTCAAGATCCAAGATCTCTTCCGTGGAATTTGTTCATCGTAGCTTAGTGAACTCTTAATTTTTGCCATTGAAGAAGACTTATTACTTCATGTTGGGGAAATCAAAAGACAACACAAGAATGCCACTAAATACACATGCAAGGGTACAAAAGGCAAAAAGGTTCTATCGAGGGTTCCATTATAATGCATGATTACTTAATGAGGGAATTCACAGCAAATCCGGAATACTAGCTTACCTCATTTTTGTTGAGAACTGGCTTAATTCATCTCATCCATTCCACAATGTTTGCTATTCTTGATAGAGAGAAGAATCATTGTATGCACTTTCCGTTACTAAGCTAAGGGGTTACACATGCCAGATAATCACGTTCACTTTGATACCATAGCAGGTAAACTGGAAGGGAAAAGAATTATCACAATGGGTTTTCTTGATTTACTATGTTGTGATTTGTCGAAAAAGATTGAATTCGTGGTAGAATTCAATTTTACACATACTTTGATGGGACCACAACGCTTCCTCTGCACATAGTTTGATTTTCAACAATGCCTTTTGATCTCTGATAAGATATCCAAAAGAATAACAAACACCACAAATCTTTGAAGAATTCTTTGAAATTTTCTATTAAATGTGTGCTCTTTTGCACTTCATCCACCTTTTTCGTCAAACTCTATGTTGATCTAGTACAATGTCAAATTTGTTTTGTTTTGATCTACGTTACCAAGGTATGGCTGAATGTCACGATCCTATTTTTCTCACAGCAGTTGGGACCGTGCGGCACTCCGATCAAGTTCGGACCGAAGCAATCCTTAACCAATCAGAGTATTGAACCTCCCTGAATCCTATTAACTTAGTATCCGACAAGGGATACAAACTCCTCCTAATTCCCAAACTCCAATTACACTTCAATGCAAGCAGCTACGCTTCACCAACTAAGGGCTACATAATCACTGGCAAGCAGCTAATAATCACTGATCTATGATCATCCCTTGCGTAATCCACGCACCTCATCCAACACGTAGAATCGGCCCACAACTCAACTGTAGGGTTCCCAACTTCATCCTAGTCCCTGTAGGTCACCTGACTAGTCTGCATGCTATCATGAGTCAACCAAGGCATCCAAGCCCTCCAATCAGCTAAGGAGACGTTCTAGCTCCCGCGCATTGATGCACTGAAGGTAGGTTGGTCAGGTCTACAACCCAATCCTTGGGTAAGGACCCAAGTAGAGAAGGCAATTGTATCCTCGAAGCACATATCGGACACCTACCTGAGTCCACGGGATAAGCATCATTGTGCACAGCGTCACCCCTTACTGTGCTACCACGCCACAGGCTAACGGCAGCTCGGCCTACGAGCATTGAGTACCCGAGATCAACTCACCCAAGTTACCAGGATTGTCATTCGTCCCTCATGGCACATGAGTTGTGTGGTGCATATCAAAGGTACGCAACACTATAGCATCACTGCATGTGGATCCCGCAGTGTCAGCTCGTCGCCGCCTAGCATTGTCCCATGGCGTGTCCGATGCCAAGGGAGACTCAAGACGTCCCCTCCATGAAGCCTAAGCCTAGCCCTAGGTGACCCCGGGGATGGCCCTTTAGACAACCAAGTGCTTTGGGAACAAGGTCATGGGGGAGAGGTAGGGCACCACCCTCTCCCTTGAAGAGTAAACTAAACTTTAATGGCTTGAGAGAAGGGAGCGTCAAAACTTGAGACCAATCATATTAGGCCTTTATTTTCAACACAAATGTCCGATCGCCAATTTGTCAGTTCCCTTAGACTCTACTCCAAATAAGCTTTCCAGAAAGGTATAGTATGTCTGAGACGAAATGTACTTGACGCCAAACAAGGCTACGATCTAGCACTCTTAAGCGATGGTCCATGACATTGAGACATGGCCAGGATAAGTCATGGACACGGCATTTACACTTAAAAGATTAAGTGTCCAGCATGGGTACGACATACATTTTGAAGTGTCCGGTAAATTGGTTTTGATCCTGCAGTTTGATAATCAAAAACTTCTCCATTAACCACCACTTCAAGCAAATAAACTATCACTTGCCCACTATCAAAACCAAAACTGAAGAAATTATTTCTCAGTAACGATCAAATGTTCAGCCTCTAAATATCCATCAAAAGCTAGTACTCGATCCCAATCAATGTTTTGTGGTTTCAAACCAACTCTATGTCGAAGGTCTTGAAGTGTTTGGTAGCGATCACGAAGCGATACAATTTCTACTATACAACCCACTCTCCAACCCAAGGTATGAATTTGCTCTAATACCAACTGATGCAATTGAAGATTGTGGCAAAAGTGGAGAACAACCCACAAGCCACTTTTTGACCACAATTGGAGAATAATGGCCAAAGTTTTCAAAGAGGAAAACTTTCGAAATAAGGAAAACAAAGAGAAAGATTTTACAAGGGTCTCCATGGCAGTAACTAAAGCCTAAAGACAAATTTTCCATTAATTTAAAAGAAAAAATCTCACTTCCAATGCTCTTGTAACAACTACTTGCAAGAAAATAAAACCCCAAAAAACACAACATAATGGTAAAAAATAAAATCTCGGACATCCATCTATAATAACTAAAAATCTAACCTTGACAATCACTTAACCACTCCAAGGCTCTTCTCTATCTCTGGTTTGAGGAGTGTAAAGGGCAAGCTTTTGAGGATTTAGTCTTTAGATGGGAATCCATTATGCATAGGGGTAGTTAGGCCCTTGTCCCCCTAGGAGGTCTTCTCGACCTCCTGTCCTTGTTTGAATCTTTGCTCTCCTTTTAATATTATTTTCACCTTATCAAAAAAAATCACTTAACCACTCCAAAATCCCATCACTAATGCTATAATTAGATTTTTCAACATTATTTTGCAGTCCAAATTTATGATATCATGCAAATAGAGCAGACATAGCTATAATAGACCTCGAAGAGGTCATTGAAATAGCTTTGAACCAGCTCAATTTGCATCGGAGTAAAATCTTATGCCTCTTGGGAGGTATTTTTCAATGCCCTTGCAATATCTGAAGATCTAAGGCCTCTTTTCCTACCCTCCATTTGTTGTGCCTTTGGTTGGCTCTTGATTTGTTATTGCTTGAATTCTTGAAGTGGGGTGGCTTATTATTTTAGGATTGCATCACATTTTCCCATGCATGATGGACCACTACCCCTCCATCTGCAAAAGAAATCCTGTGCAAATTGGCCGATGTCTTACATCAAATTTCTCTGCAATGAAATACTTAAGAGGCCCTAAAGACACCCCACCACTAGTAATCTAGACACCAGAAATCAAACACCCAAACTATGAATTTGTTGATTCCGTTAACCCTCGAAAAATACCCACGGATCATGTGCAATAAAAGTAAATAAATCGGGAGAAAATAAAGTAAATCCAACCACACACAAGCACAACACAACTATGTATGTGGTTCACCCACAATGGGAATACATCCAAGGTCAATCCGGCCGGAGATAAGTCATTAATTGGATAACGGAGATTACAAGGGGATTAATAACATAGTCCTCAAACCCAGTAAACTCACCAAATCTTTCTTTCCCAACTCTAACCAAACCCACTATGTTGTTCCATAGCAAAACTGCCTTCACCTTGTTGTCACAATCCCGACCGACTTTGTGATGGCACCTAAATATCTTGAGACTCTAAGGAATTTTAGGGGAAAGAAAAAGAACAAGAGACCCTATAGAGAAGAACCTCTCAAACCCAAGAGATCCACCTCAATTGTACTACACCTCTCTTTTCTTTCTACTAGACCATATCCACCACTTTTTACCCCTTAATATAACATAAAGCAAAACTTATTTTACCCCAAAATACCCCTCACAAAGAAAACAATAACAAAAGAAATAAAAGGAAGTGAGTTCTATCACACCTTTGGCGATTTTTGTTACTCACCACCCGTGGCTGAGCCAGGATTTTGTTCCAGGAGGGGCAAGGGGGCAGAAAAAGACAAAAACGAGGGGGAACAAACCTAACTAAGAGGGTATTTTTGTCACGGCTGCCCTCCGGATCCACTGACCGCATGGATGTTTAGCCCACCCCTTGGTGGATACAGACTCCAAAAATACCCTGATTGGTAATCTCTAGCCGTTAGATTTTAGCACTTTTTAAGGCGTCTCACTGTTGGATTCAACCATTTTTTGGGTACTAAATCCAACGGCTAAAATCATCAAACAAGCTGATTTTTGTTTGAATATCAACCAAGGCGTGGGCTAAACGTCCATGCGGTCAGTGCGCCCAGAGGGCAGAGATGAGTAACAAAAAACCCTAAAGCTCACGCCTTTGGCGTGAGGTCTACCTTGTTACATCACGACTCTTTCGTTAAGGAAAATGAACCATTAACCATTTTTTTCCATTCAATGATTCCACAATTCTTCCAATTTCTCAGTTCCCATGCTATGATTCAGAGTATTATAAGAAAAAACAACAAAACCATGAACACTGTGGCGATCGAAGCAATCAGAACGGGAATCAAGAGACAAATCGAAAACAGAAACAAGAACAAGATTAAGTACTTCATGTAAACGATAAATGGAGAAGCCCCGTCAATTTAAAACTTCAGACAACATAAAATCACATCAAAACAGAGATGAGGGTTGAGAACTAACAGACCTGCACAAGCCATGTAAGAGATGGCAGCGTAGGCTCCTCTTTTAGTCATGGCGGAGCCCTTGAAGAGGCTTTCGTCGCCCCTCGAAGGATCGGAGACTGGAAGCATCAGATTCTTCGACGAAGAATTGGAAGCAGCCATGGCTGGCGAGCGCTCTCTGTCTCACTCTGCAAATTCACAGCAAAAAAAATGAAAAGTTCGAAGTAAGGAATATGGGAGGGGAAGATGACTTTAGATTCCCCCGTCGTCGTTAGTTGGAGAAAATAGAAATGATTGGACGAAAATACCTATGATAAATGCTTTTATTCTTCCTAAAATAAATCAACTTAGTTTTTGTTTCTTTAGAACTAAAAGGGCATTCCTGTCAAAATAAATATTAGAACCATTCAAGTCGTGGATGAAGCCAAAATGGAGAATATTTTGCCATCCCTGGGGACTTCAAAATTTGAAGTCTCCCCCTCCCAAACATGCCACGCTGAACTCACTTTAGAACCCCCCTGACCTTATGGATGTTGGGTCCACCTATTTGTAGACCTACATACCAAATATCAGCTTGATCTATGATTTCTAGCAGTTACATATTAGCATGTAAAAACAATGCTCAAATCAAATGACTAAAAATTATTCTATTCAAATGCTAAATCCGACAGTTAGAAATCACCGATTAAACTGATTTTTGATGTGTAAATACATTAAGAAGTGACCAAACATCCAAAAGGTCACCTGAAAATACACCCTTATTTTCTGGCGTAATTGAAATATGTGTTCTCAGTAGCAATCAATCAGCCATTTGACCGATGCATTTTCTCGCGAAAATTTTCTATGCAATCAAGCGCGCCCTAAATGAACTTTTTATAAGGGAATAAGGACATATATGTTTTTATAGAACATAATGTTCGGAAATCAAAAAAATGTATTTGTAAAATGAGCATAACCAAGATGAAGATATTGAGATAGACAAGTGAAAATACTAGAAAGATAAAATCATAAATGAATCGTTTGTGAATACACGGGTAGCCCCCAATTGATGAAAAATTAATAGAGAATCGTTGGGATGGTTTGTCACGTGCAACACAAATTGATGATGGCAACAATGCAGAAGAATGTGCAAGTTGAAGTCCTGAAATGGCGAGAGAGACCCAACAAATCATGGATTAGGATTTTAAGAGGAGAATTCAAGTAATATGATTCATGTAGCCAATGCCATTTAGTTTGAATTTGATTTAAGACGATGACGATGATCATCATCCTATGATAGTTTGATGTTTTAGATGGTTGCATTAGTAGAATTTGTGTAATTATTAGTGTCGTTATTTTAGTTGTTGTAGATGTTATTTATTTGTAATATATGAGATTTTTTACATTTGAGTTAAATAAGATTTTCTGATGTGTTGGTTCGATACTCTAAATAATTGGCTCAAATTGAAGTTATACTAGATCGACTAGTTGGTCTAGTTGTGCAAAGGAGAACATTTGTTCATTTAGTTTGATCAATGACAATTTAATTTGGTATAGAGTATGAGAGATCGAGGAATTTGATTTGTTGAGGTGTTTGGTCATAAAGGTAATGCTGTTAGGCGTTATTTTATTCTAATGCAATATTAATCTTAGGCTAATCTTTATTTAAGAAATTAGTATATGTCTACCTCTGCAAGTGCATTAATAGCTTTTGTAATTGATATTGTCGTATTGATGATAAATAAGAGGGGTAATGTGTGATATTGTGCTGCTCATAGGGCTTTTAATTCAAGATGAAGATAACTTGAAAAAAAAACCCACAATTCGAGCTTATATTCAAATGAACCATAGCATTAGAATAATTTAAACGAGCCTCGAGGATGGAATATGATTTTATTGTAAACTCCAACACAGATATTTATTGACATTGTCATTATTTTTGGTAAATGTGATTTTAACTTAAATAATAAAAAATAAATTAACAATTTAAAACAAAATTTGATAATATGTCAATGCATCTCAAACATAATGATGAATAAAGTAAAAAATTAACTATTTTTTTGCAGACAACAAACTGGGAGGCTGTTGCCTTGCTAGCGAATGGTTGGTAGCTGATTGGTTAGATTTTTTGCATGACTCTTGAAAATTTAAGGAGTTTGGCTATACTAAAAATAATATTAGTTAGGATCTTGAGATTCACCAATCTCTTTGTTTTTTGTTTTAATAATTTGTTATTGAGATCTTTGTCGAGCTTAACAAGAATGAGTTTAGTTTGAGTATCCAATTAATTATTCATTTTACGAATAAACTATTTGAGTTATTGAATACAAAAATTTTTTAGACTCTTAGTTATTTAGAAATGTGATAGGTATTAATTTACCCTACCATTTAAGATGAATTACCCTTGCAAGCATAATTGAAGATATATTCCAAGCCATAATCCAATGAATACGAAATTTGATGTATTGAATTTACCCTACCATTTAAGATGAATAACCCTTGCAATTAAGCATAATTGAAGATATATTTCCAAACCATGATCCAAGAAATATGAAATTTGATGTAGAACAAAAAAAGATACAATGACCTTAAAATTTTAATTTTTGGGAAATCATTTTTCTAATATTCAAAGAAGATTTTGAAAATGTTTAGAAAATGTCTTAAGAAGACCATAAGATTACCATTAATAAAACAATGTAGTTCTCGATTCAACCATTCAAAAGAGAATAAACCATTAGTATTTCATGGGAGAATTTTGAATTAAAAATACACTTTCCCAAGTGTCAACATAATCTTAAAAATTGGTAATATTTACAACAACGCTATGAGTTTTAGAGTTTTTGAAAATAATTAGTATGGATTTTCCATTGCAATATAAAGTAATGTCGATCAAGGACCTTTGATTAAAAAAAACTTAATTAATTTCTGATGAAAAATAAGTATTTCTCCTAAACATTTCAAAGCAATATTTTGAGGATTTACAACAACATTATTTCTTCTAAACTTGATGACGTTCTATATGTCGAAGGCCTTAAACTTTATAAAAAAAAGTAGGAAAGCTTTGATAAAGTCTTCATCCGAACTCCGATTGAACTTAAGGTAGAAGAGAAAATTGAAGGGGACACTAAGTAAAACAAGATACTCCGATTAGAGTTCGATCCGATAACATTCAAAATCGTCAATTGTCAACCTCCATTAAAATAAACTGAAGAAAGATAAGTGGTTCTAACCATATCAATTTTATTCTTCCACAATTATTTATTTATGTAATGCGTATGTTTAAATTATCTATTTTCTATAATATTTAAATGATGTTGATCATATGTGATTATTACTTTTAATGAAGCATGATGATGAAATAATGTTATTAGGCATGATTATGTAACGTTGTTATTATAAGCATTCGATGAGTATAATTGTAGGAATTCAGCCATGATGGGTTTCCACATGGACCATACGACCCTATCCTATGAAGAATCTCGATGTTATTGATTTATATATCCTTTAGAGTATTATGATGGCATATAACCTCATTTTTGCATTGGGCATTTTGGGGGGAGCTGTGCAATGTAATAAAACTATATTAGTTATACCAATTAGGTCACTCTAATAAGGGAAAGAGATGAAGACCCCATGTGATTGATTATCTAAAATTAAAAACCCATAATCCTAGAGTGTAAGATCCCAGACTTTATATTTCACGCAGAAGGGCTCTCGTGTCGTCGATCTCCCCATGGCAGGGAAGGAGTTGGAGACCCATGTGTGGTTTGAGTAAACGGAGGTGAGTGCATCCATTATGCATGTTATCGACTCTTATTTCTCTTTGTTCGTGACTTAGATTATTTAACATGATAAATTATCATAACATTATAAAATACATGTCAAACTACTCATTGTATACCGAGTCCTTTTGGACTCACGGCGTTTGCCGACACATTTTCAAATTTGATCGACGATGTCTTTGAAAACTCGAATGATTAGGTAGATCCGAACAAGTTTGTCCTCATTTTATTTGTTAACACATTTAACATATTTTGAACATGATTTGATTAGATTTTAGGATATGATTATTTCTTATTTCTATTGATGTTCATGGATAAACATATATTAATAATAAAATGAACAACCTACTACAATCTTATTTGGACCAGTACATGTATAGGGTTTCAAAAAATTGTCATCGAAACGTAACATTGGACAACAAACAGCTTTTGTCTTGTGGTACAACTTCTAACGTGTAGACATCAAAATTTTATTTTTGATAAATATGAACTTTTCAAAGTCCTATGAGCTAGCTTTCTAGAACAATTTATAGAATTCGGTAATTCGATTAGAACATAAAGTTATGACCGAAATACTGAATATATATCGAATCTCCCAAATTTACAATTCTGATTTGCAGTCTGATTTCGAATATGCAGTGACCTATCTAGACTTCGGGCCAAAATAACTTTTCGAAGAGCTTCAAGTTAACTTTCTATAAATATTTACGATTTTTGCAGATTTAATCTGTGCTAAAAGTTATGGCAGAAACACTGACAGTAGGTCAGAAATAGAGCAAACATGACAGAATAGAAGCACCATCTTGTGATGCATTTTCGAAATTATTGAGGGAATTCTCTAAAAATCTCAGCTAATACATTGTTGTAGGTTTTCGAGTTAGCTTTCCAGATCAATTGTTAGATTTTTTAATTCTATCTGTGATGTTCGTAATGTTCAAACAGTGATAGAATGTCAGAAAAAACCCAAGTTTAGATTTTGTGTTGTATAGCGATTTTGGAACGGGAAGATGATTCTTTTATAGATCTGTGCAGAATGACTAATCGTAGATCGTTGCGAGACCTTTCTAAAAACATATGGCCCGTTCACATATTCTTAATAACAAAGTTGATATGATCAAAACAATGCCTTGCTGCTCTATTGGACTTGATCAAATTCTGACTATTTTACCTTAACCATATTTTGAGATCTAACTGAGTCCCAATTGACTCGTACCTAGACCTAGGGGTGTCAATCCGGCCCTCTTGTAAGGGGGCCTGGCCCTACCCTACCCTTTAAAAGCCCTAAAAAGAGGTATAAATTCCAAGCCCTTAGGGCTGAGCCGGGCCCAAATATATAAGGCCCTTCTAAATAAGGGACGGGCTAGGGTCACACTCAAAGGGGCCCGACCCTTGGCAAATCATTTATATTATATTTATTTTTTAAAATTATATTCTATAAAACAACACCCATAGTGCACATTTTTTTTTTAGAAAATGTCAAACTAAGTGCATGGTATATTCAAAACTAAATTAAGTTGTCTTTTTTTTTTCATATATATATATAAATCGATTGTTTTAAGGTCACATGCCATTGGCAACCTAAAGTGACCAACTATTAATGAAAGTTCAAAGCTACCTAAGGAATCAAACCCTTTTTTGAAAAACTAAACATACAAAAGAAAAGGGACAAACTGGTTGACATGGTCTCCCAGTTTCCTTAGGTATGCATGTTACAACGTTATTGGTGTTAGACACTACAATTATCTTTAAAAAGATACAATTTTTGGCAATTTCCAAACAATTAAGCCATTCCAAAATTATGACTGGCTTAAATCGTTCCTATTTTGAAAAATTTACAGTTCAAAATCATTCCAAATTGACTTTTTTCTAGTTTAAATTTATAATATATCATTTATTTTATTGAGGTTTTTAAAAGTAACTAAACACTTTTTCAAAATACGTTTACATAGTCAGGAAGAAACGCTCTTTAACAGATAATCTTTAAAATATCATTTGTCAGTTGACCGATGCTCTTTAAAAGAGTGTTTGTCAGTGATAGACGTTTTTTGAAATGAAATTTATTTGTCAAAAATGTTTTTTCAAAGAACGTTTATCCTTTGGATTCAAACGTTTTCTGACCGTTTTGTAATTTTTTTGTAACAGGGATAATCATCCATGTGGCCTGTGGACCTTGATGACAGTGGTGGACAAAATCGTGCTTCCGCATTTCAGTCATACCATGTTATATCTTTTTCATTTTTTTTGGTCGGACCCGATAAACCCCAATTTTTAACCCCCGTTTTGGCGTACCCACACAGAAGATGAATCAATGGATGATTTTTGGTGAGGATGATCTCCTCACCATATGGCTCACCCCTACAAAAAATTAGCTCATTCTGAAATTTTGAACCCCGTTAAATGTGGTTTTCAAGTTGCATAGTAAAAATCGACGGTCCATAATTATTCAACTTCTAAACCAGTCTATGAATATCAGAATGATTTGATTTTTTTGTGAGGATGATCTCACCATAGAGATCATCTAATGGTCAGAAAAATTACAAAACGGTCAGAAAACGTTCGAATCTAACGGATAAACGTTCTTTGATAGAGCGTTTATGACAAATAAATGTCATTTCAAAAAATGTCTATCACTGATAAATGCTCTAAAGAGCATCTTTCAACTGACAAATGGTCTTTAAAAGATCATCTGTTAGTGTCAGATTTGACTTTATGCAAACGTATTTTGAAAGAGCGTTTAGTTATTTTTTTTTAAAATTTTCAAAAGTTGTTTTTGTTTTTGTAAATACATTTAAATTAATCTTTACTTTTGAAAATTTTCATTTTTCAAATTATGATCATTCATTGAAAAATCTATATAAGATTAAACCAATGAAACACATTACCAAGCAAATTGCCTTATTAAAGCGTCTACTTTTTTTATTAAATTGTTTTATATTTTTAATACTTTTATTCTAAGCCTTGGCCCTACCCTGACCCGGCCCTGGCCCTTGAGGGTAGGGCTAGGGCCTGATCACTTTTTTAAGTGAGGGTAGGCCCTACCCTGACCCGGCCCTTTACAAGCCCTACCTAGACCGTATAGACTTAATACGTTACACTAGACTTGAATTAAAAGAATTAAATCAACTTGATTAACTAATAATAAACCTCACATAGATTGTATAATAACCTAGTCGATTAGCGAAATTAACCTGACTCTAATAATTGAGCAATCTTGTAGGATCATTCTATGGTTACTTCTACACCTAAATATTTTATATTTAGTAGGTTTTCGAATGAACCTTAGTAGTCGAATTAACATTCATGAACCACCTCTAGTTCAGGTATGGGTCAATCCACAAATTTTCGGGTCGTATCTAAGTATCCGAATTCGGGACGTGACTGCCTTTTTCACAAAATTCTTTAAAAAAATAACGGTCGTTATTTTTAAAGCATTTTAATAATACATAACATAACGGGGGAGGTCTGAATCCGTTATAACGATTGTTTTTTAAACCATGCTCTTAGATACTTGATCTATTAAGATAAGAATAGGGTTTATAATTTTAAAATAATATTTTTTGAGTAATCATTTTTTAATCGTTTGACAACGTTCATTGAGTAAATGTTTGTGCTAGAAACATTTTTAACAAAATTGTTTCAGAACAAAAAAATGTTTGCTATTACGTACCAAAATGCCACAAAACAAACTAAACAATGTACCATGAAAATTACTACTCAATAGGCACATATTGTCTTGCTCATAACAAATTCAACAATAAAATCTATCATTAATTCTCTTTACTAGTATTAGGGGCGGCACGTGCGTTGCACTTGAGTGATTGCAATGGCCTCATCAACGTCATTGACGAACCATAGTATGAGCCATTTTGTGGCACACTCTTAGAGACCACCGACCATGTGAATGTTTCGGCCCATCCCTAGCTAGACTTACATCCCAAAATTAAACTTGATTAATATTTTTATCCGTTGGATTATAGTCTTTCCATGGTTTATTTTTAATCATGGATTTTGCAGCATTATCTGGGGTACTCCTATCCAAAGTTTAAAAATCACTAATCATTTAGATTTTTGTTGTCCATTATCAACGTTGACGATGGACCTCCTAAGTGATCAGCATTGATGAGCTTCATGTGAACGCTGTGTGAAGGGCACGTCTTAACCCCAATTTTGACTTTATAATAGTAATAGATGATGGAAATAATAATCTTTACTTGTATAAAGGAAACCTTACAGTTGCCACGTTTTCATATTTTGCTGTTTTCTCCAAAATCCACCTATAATTCCTTTTTACATCTATCTATCCATACTACTATAAAGCTAAAACTTGTGTAGGGGCATGCCCTCTCACACGGGCTTCAAAATACCTTCACCTTCCGAAATTGTCCAACACGCCGCATGATGATTAGGGACAATAGTATGAGGCACGTGGCACACTATTAGAGACCACTTACCGTATGGATGTTTGGCCCATCCCTAAGTGGACCTACTACATTCCAAATATCAGTCTGATTAGTGATTTCAAACCTTCGAACAAGAGTGCCTCAAATAATGCTTGAAATCCACTGTTAAAAATAAACATGGAAAAAGACTTTAATCTAAGGAATTGAAATTACTAATCAGGTTGAATTTTGGTATATAAATCCATCTAGAGATGGGCCAGACTTCCATAATGTCAGTGCCCTCTAAGAGAATGCCACGTGGCTCGTACTGTGGTCCGTCATCAACGTTGATGTGGTCCCTACAATCACTCATGTGCAATGCACGTGCCACCCCCTTAGTTTATAAAAAACAGTAAACTATTTTTGAAATAATAGATAGATGTACAATAAAATCATATATTTTCCTTTTTATTCTCACTTTCCAATTTTCTTTCTCTTAAACCACTAACCTACAACCATTTTCTACAGTTTCACCATCGCCATAACTTATTTGTCGTGTGCCCGCCTTGGCCTTGCCCCCGGAACAAAATCATGGCTCCGCCACCGGCAATGTCACTCCTTAGGATAACACTTGTCCCATACATTCAAGCCATTATTTTTCTTTGAAAATTGTGCAGTTAGAATATAGACGAACACGACACAAATTCCAAAATACCTCAATTGCCTGAACATACGGAATGTTAACTTTATTATTAGACATGTCTTTGATTTTCTACTCTCTTTCAAGATTTAATTAATAGCTTATTGTTTGTACATGGTCGACAACATGAGTCCTATTTTGCCATTTGACTCAATTTAGAGTTATCTACTCTGTCAAGTCATATATTTAAATATTTTCTTACCACCTTAATTTAATTATATTAATCCTTCTTTACATTGACGTGATTTTTAATATTGTAGATTACGTGTTTACTAGAAGGGAACCAATGAATCAATTAAGACCTTAACGAATTTTGAAAAGTGATTATGTGTCACCATTTCATTGTCTTCACCTCTTGTAGACTCACTCATCGGCATATAATAATTTTGTTTTTAAATTTTTTTTTTCAAAAAAATAATATCAATAACGGTAAAATAACAGATAATAGCCATTACTTTAAAAGTAATAGCGGTTATATATAACGTTAAAACTCTTTTTTTTCTTCGGTTTTGGTGTTTTTCTGTAAATAACATAACGGTCTAGCGTTACTGACTTACCGTCATTTAGGACATAAATTACAGCCCATATAGGTCCAACATGGACTGGACCTAGAAAGCCCATTAACTTACTCAGTCCATCCAGAGAACCCATTCTCATACAAGGGAAAAAAAATGCACAAGTCCCTCAAATTCACATGGGACACACTCTTTCGGTCCCACTGACCTCGTGAATGTTTAGCCAATACCTTGGTGGGAGTAAAACTTTGATGACAGAGTGCAACATGAGCTACGTGGCACACTATTCGATGACAGCGAGCAATATGAGCCACGTGGCATACTCTTAGAGGACTCTGACCGTATGGATGTTTTTCCAATCCCTATGTGGACCTACAAACTAAAAATCAGCTTGATTAGTGATTTCAAACCTTTGGATCTTTGTACATCCAATAATGGTCAATAATGCTCAAATTCCCACGGTTAAAATCAACCCATGAAAACAATTCCATGCCAACGCCTAGAAATCACTATTCGGGCTGATTTTTGGTTTGTTTGGTCCACATAAGAGTGTGCCACGTGGCTCATATTGTGCGTTGTCATCAAAGTTTTACTCCCCCTGTGGACCTATACACCAAAAATCAGCACGATTGGTGATTACTAATCATGCTGAATTTTTGGTTATGTAGGTCCACCAAGAAGTGGGCCATGTATTCAAGGGGTCGTTGTGTCCAATAAAGTGACACGTGGCAATTTGAGGGACTTCTGCATCAAAATTTCGGTACAGAGTTCTGTATCATAGACGGGAGTAAACCTTTCCTCGCACTTGTGTGTGGGCAAAGCTGATCACAAACCACAATATGAGCCACGTGGAACACTCTTAGAGGACTATGGCCGTATGGATGTTTGGCCAGTCCCTCGTTGGAACTGAAAACTAAAAATCAGCCTGATTCGTTATGTCAGACCTTTGGATCTAGTATCCCAAATAATGGTCTAAATTCTACGGTTAAAAGCAACTCATGCAAATAACTTCAATCCAACGCTTAGAAATCACTAATCAAGCTAATTTTTGGTTTACAAGTCCTCCGAGGGACTAGCCAAACATCCATACGGTCATCGTCCTCTAAGAGTGTGCCCCGTGGCTCATATTGTGATGTGTGATCGGCTTGCTCACACGCAAGTGTGAGGGAAGGTTTTCTCCATAGACGGCTCCACATAAAGCGGTGTTCGAAAACTATATAATTGGCACGTGCGACCGCCATACACACCAGCGAACATAAACAAACCTAGATCACTCATTTCTCACAGTCGCTTCTCCACACCTCCCACACCTCTCCCATGGGCGGAAAACTCCCCCGTCTCCGCCTAAAAAAAACCTGCGAAAAACCCTAGAAACCGCCATTAAAGCTCTTGAAACTTCTCCATCAGGAGAAGAAGCAGAGATAAAGAGGAAGAAAATCTACTACCCTGAGTTGCCGTAAAGGCATCTAGATCGGTTTTAGGGTTTTAGGAGAAGATGTGGAACAACGGAGGAGGAGCTGGCAGCTCTTCGTCACAACAAATGGCGCCTCCCGGGACCGGAGGGTCTGTGATTCCTCCTCCCCCGGCGATGCAGCCATCGTACAGCATCCCTCCCACACCAGCGGAGGCAGAGGCGCTTCTAGAAGAGAAGGCCCGGAAGTGGATGCAACTCAATTCGAAGCGGTATGGTGATAAGAGGAAGTTCGGTTTCGTTGAAACACAGAAGGAAGATATGCCTCCGGAGCACGTCCGTAAGATTATAAGGTGAGTCCTCTACTCCACCTTCATTCAGTTTCTATTGAGAAGTATAGATTCATAGTTGTGGGTTTAAGGTTT
Organism: Euptelea pleiosperma; assembly: GCA_035048495.1. Taxonomy (NCBI): domain Eukaryota; kingdom Viridiplantae; phylum Streptophyta; class Magnoliopsida; order Ranunculales; family Eupteleaceae; genus Euptelea; species Euptelea pleiosperma. The sequence goes on from CM068549.1 coordinate 22,250,675, forward strand.
AGTAAAGAGTGCATATGTAAGATTCAATTTGTTCTGATGAGCGTCAGGGCATGGTATAAGATCTTCATACTATTTTGAGACACCACGATATTAAATATAATTTTCAGGGGTCAGCTAGATTCCCTTCCAAAATAGCTTTTTTCTTCTGGTTAGCTTTGGACAATATTCTGACGGTGGGCCATTTGAGAGCTAGAAGCAAACATAGTGGGGAATCCGTCAATCATCTCCTACTTCATTGTGATTTAGCTAGAGCCGTGTGGGCGGTTTTTCTAGTCGAGTTCGGGATAGTTTGGATTCTCCCGTTTTCGTCGATGCATCTTATCCCCCAGTCAGTCGGCTTTCTTCACTGATTCTTTATTTCCTTCAATAATTAGATTACGCTCCCTTGATAACCCCCAACATATGGCAAAAGGGAGTGTCGGAGATTGATGTTCGTCAACATTAAGGACTTGCTGTTCTTTTGGTCTAAAGTGTTTCATGAGTGCCAGAGATTGATGTTCAAGGACATTGTTTTCTGTTGGGATCTCATCTGTAGTGGAGATATTACTTAATCTGTTTTCCTTTTCTTGTTCGCTTTGTTTGTTTGGCTTTTGCTTAAAGATGGTCATCTCAACCTCTTAAGCCCCTCTGTACCCTTTTTTCTCCCTCTTAATATGGTCTACACTGTCAAAAAAAAATCTTTACACCAAAACAGTTCATATCGATAACACCACCACATTTTAGGTAAATTAGAATATATTATGATAAATAACATTCCCCCATGGAATTGTATCACAGCCTTCCAATTCCAGATGATGCGTCTTTGGCGAAATCATTTTTTGACCATGGGCTGAACTTTTGCTGGAGATTATAATCCTTCATCTGGTTTATCATCCTCTTGATACATTTGCCAAGCCATTTCTCCTCATGGGTCATTCTGCTGTTAGTTGTTTTCTACATATCCTTGCCATCTTATTTTGAACACGAGGCCGAACCTTCAGTCATCTACTTCCCTCGAGTGTCGGGAAATGTTACTTATTTCTTTGTAAATGCTGCCATTATTTATGTGCCAACATTATCTGTATTTTGTAGGATTCTTATCCTCCTGCTTCAGGTAAAAACTGAATCTTCAATCCATTGCGCTCAGGCCTCCGTACCCGGGAGTCATTTCGCTTCACTCGCCACCAAGTCAACTTTAAGACTTGGTAAAAGAAATTTTAACAATGAGAGAGTGATAGATCACTAAAGGGGCGAGGAATCACTTCTTAAAATTCAGAATTGGCATTAATAATACAAAAAATATATTTTCTTTCTCTAACAAGGGCTCCTCTCAGATGTCCTTTTTTTATTATTATATATAAACGTGGAATCTAAAACTCTAAAGTTCCCACTAATCGATTTTGGCCCTTCAATCTAATAATCTCGACCAATAAAATAAACTAATTGCTCTTTAATCAAGTCTTTCATGACTTATTAATCGCACGAAACTTTACTATGAACAGTAACCCTTGATTTGCTAATTACTATTTGTTTATCCAAAAGTTTATTATAAATAACACTTCATGAGTCTCCTTGGGTGTCCACCCGCTTGATTGTTCTGCATGAGACTTACAGACTGTGATTTTGCTCTGATTGCTCTTTGACCGTCTAGCCTTGAGCACCATTGGACCAGGACTCCTTGAACACACACACAAAAAGAAGAAGAAAAACTCTAAACAGGAGAGGAGTTCCCTTTGTTTTTTCATTTAAATTTTTTTTTCTAGGGTTTGGAGGGTTAGGGGTGGTTTGCCTGTCTTCTGTCAATTTCTTCATAGCTGAAGGAAAATTGGTCCCCCAAACCTTAAGGGGCAGCATTTACCCCCTTGGATAGCAAGTAAGTCCCTAGCCGGTAAGTGCAGGTTATGGCTCCTAGTTGACAACCATAAAGCTTAGTGATAGACCAAGCTACTACAGGTGCACCTAGGCTGCACTTTGACAACCATGGTATTGTGATGATTACTTTCATTTGCATACAAGTTGGTCTTTTGTACGTGATACCTTAATTTTTTGTTGGAGTAATTTTCATTTACGTGTTCCCTATTATGGTATTAGTGACATTTTGGACCTTCTATGCTATTTTTACCTTTAATCTTCTTTCTTTTTTTATTATCTTCCTCGCGTATTAGACTGAATTCACTCGATTCGTAAGTTTAGTTACAGAATAACGTGATTTAATTTTCAATTGTGTCTATACTTTGTAATATATACTCATCCCAATTTATGCACAATTTCCAACTGTTGTCATTAGTACTTGGATGACAGTTGCTAAAGTACAAAGGGAGTGTAATTTGGTGGTGGAAGTAGTACAATTGGTGGCTTTGGATATACTTGATTGTTTTATTTGACATTCTTTTGCAGAGACCATGGAGACATGTCCTCAAAGAAATATCGTCATGATAAGCGTGTTTATCTTGGAGCCCTTAAATTCATCCCACATGCAGTTTACAAGCTTCTTGAGAACATGCCAATGCCTTGGGAGCAGGTATGTATCTGCAGTCTCTCCGAATCTTCTACGTTCAATCAGTCTGTTTTACTTGTTTGTTTTATATGCAATAGACTGCTGTAACGTCTTTCATTCAAGTTAACTTACAAAACTTGTGTGGTTATAGGTCCGCGATGTGAAGATTTTATATCACATCACTGGAGCGATCACATTTGTAAATGAAATACCATGGGTCGTTGAACCTATATATCTGGCACAGGTATCCCCATTTGCTCTCTCTTTTCTTTTGCTTCATAATTTTTATTGTTGGAATGTCAAGGGTGCAAATGCATAGATTTTAAGATGTAGACCTAACTAATAGACCCAAAAGCACAACTTTTATGAGAAATTCCTGATAGGCAATTCATCAGGAAAGGAACATATTTATGTGGATGTGTACTTTATTTCTTTTTAGATCTTCTTCTTGTTATTTTTGGTCATGGGATTTATATTTAATAAATCTGTACAGTGGGGTACGATGTGGATCATGATGCGAAGGGAGAAAAGGGATCGTCGACACTTCAAGAGAATGCGATTTCCACCTTTTGATGATGAGGAGCCTCCATTAGACTATGCGGACAATCTGTTAGATGTTGATCCTCTGGAGCCAATACAATTGGAGATGGATGAAGAAGAAGATTCTGCTGTGTATACTTGGTTCTATGATCATAAGCCTCTTGTAAAAACAAAGCTTATCAATGGTCCTAGTTATAGGAGATGGCATCTGTCTCTTCCGATAATGGCAACTCTTCATCGGCTTGCAGGGCAGCTACTTTCTGATTTGATTGATCGTAACTATTTTTACTTGTTCGATATGGAGTCATTCTTCACGGCTAAAGCGTTGAACATGTGCATACCTGGTAAACTTCTTGCTTTTCATTATTGTAACTCTATGTTTATATCATTAATAAATCATCTTGCTTTCCTGACAACTTTATTATTGGCTCAAGATAGTTTACAATGTAGCATGTTATGGGTTGTAACATGTGAGGTTGTGATAGGTTTGAAGTGTTGCCTCCATAGGCATTGTTCTTCTGTGTTGAACCAAAAAACTGTGATTGCATTTTCCAGCTATCTGGAGTATTGAATAGTAGTTGGGGTTAAGACAGTCATCTCTACTGGGCTCATCCCTAGAGCCATGAGCCCAAACTTGAGTCGACATCAACGTTCTTTGCCTCCTTTCTCCCAAAAATGCCTCTTTAAGCATCCAATGCAATTGGTTCTAAAGGTTTTTTAGTCTTATTTGTAATTTCTAGAAATATCCTAAATAAACCAAAAACTGCCCAAAAACCTTTACACAACCTTGACACCTCTCCTCTTGAATCGTGCATCACAGCCCTTTGCTAGTGTTGTTTAAAGGCTATATTTGCATTATTGTGAGAATTAAAGCAGAAGAGGAACATATAAAGACATCTAGGGTACATGTTTCGTGGACTGTAATGAGGGTCAACCAATGGCATGGTGGTACACATGGCATACATGAAGGGGTGGATGCCTGCCATTCAATGTCTCTCACCTACGTCAGAAATCAAGCTAATTGAATTGTCATTATCATCCATCTCATAGACTTTCTTCTGGGCTGTTGACCATTTTTTCAGACGGTCCAAGAGAATGTTGTAGATCTAATGTTTATCCATTAGATTGATTCTTATGCTAGGAGATCTCCTAACAATAAATTGTGGTTCCACAGTGCCACTCCATCGCCGTTGTGTTGCACATACCTGTAATCTGTCGGTAGACTGTCCTTACAGTATACTCGACGGGCATATTAGATTTTCCTAACGTATGCTGATTTGTAAATTTTAATTCACTGAGTGGCTTGTATCACTCGAAACTGTGTCCTCACTTCTATTGTCCTATTGCAGGAGGTCCCAAGTTTGAGCCTTTGTATCGTGACATGGAGAAAGGGGATGAGGACTGGAATGAATTCAACGACATTAACAAACTCATCATTCGTTCACCTCTCAGGACGGAGTACAGAATTGCATTCCCTCATCTTTACAACAACAGGCCCAGGAAAGTAAAGCTTTGTGTATATCACACACCCATGATAATGTACATAAAAACTGAGGATCCTGATTTACCTGCATTTTATTATGATCCTTTGATCCATCCCATAGTCTCCACTAACAAAGACCGCCGCGAGAAGAAACTTCAGGAAGAAGAAGATGAGGAGGAGTTTTATATGCCAGAAGGGGTGGAACCTTTGCTTCAAAGCACCCAGCTTTATACTGATACTACAGCTGCAGGTGTTTCACTATTGTTTGCCCCACGCCCTTTTAACATGAGATCTGGTCGGATGCGACGGGCTGAAGATATACCTCTTGTGTCAGAGTGGTACAAGGAGCACTGGTATGCTTTTTTACTTCCCCTGCTGGCTAAGTTTATCTCCCAAATCCATCTTTCAAGTTTGTCTAATTCTTTCTTTGACTTGTATTCTAATTGCAGCCCTCCATCATATCCAGTTAAAGTTCGTGTAAGCTACCAGAAGTTATTGAAATGTTTTGTGCTGAATGAGCTGCATCACAGACCACCCAAGGCCCAGAAAAAGAAACACTTGTTCCGTTCTCTCCAAGCTACTAAATTTTTTCAAACCACGGAACTGGATTGGGCAGAAGCTGGTCTTCAAGTTTGTAAGCAAGGATATAACATGTTGAATCTGTTGATTCATCGAAAAAATCTGAATTATCTTCATCTCGATTACAATTTTAATCTGAAGCCCGTGAAGACTCTCACCACAAAGGAGCGCAAGAAGTCACGTTTTGGTAATGCATTCCATCTATGCCGTGAGATCCTGCGATTAACAAAACTTGTGGTGGATGCCAACATCCAGTTTCGCTTGGGAAATGTTGATGCATTCCAATTGGCAGATGGTTTACAGTACACATTCTCACATGTTGGCCAGTTGACTGGTATGTACCGGTACAAATACAGACTTATGCGGCAGATCAGAATGTGTAAAGACTTGAAGCACTTAATTTATTACCGCTTTAATACTGGACCTGTCGGTAAGGGACCTGGCTGTGGTTTTTGGGCACCAATGTGGAGGGTGTGGCTGTTCTTCCTTCGGGGTATTGTGCCTTTGCTGGAAAGGTGGTTGGGAAATTTACTAGCACGACAATTTGAGGGGCGCCATTCTAAAGGAGTTGCCAAGACTGTCACTAAGCAACGCGTTGAAAGCCATTTTGACTTGGAACTTCGAGCTGCCGTTATGCACGATGTTCTTGATGCAATGCCAGGTGATCATGTTTTGAGCTAGCATTGTTTTCTATGTCCATTGCATGCCATTAGTTTCTTTGCTTTTACTCGCTCCGTTGTTCACATGATTTGCTTCGCTACACCTTTAACAATGAATCGTTGCATTGCAGAGGGAATTAAGCAGAACAAGGCCAGGACCATCTTGCAGCATCTTAGTGAAGCGTGGCGCTGTTGGAAAGCAAACATCCCTTGGAAGGTACACCTTGGAAACGTATGCTTTAGATGATCAATGCTTCTTGTCTCTATTGTTTCTCATTATAGTTGGTTCACGTTATGAATTTTCAGGTGCCTGGTCTGCCGGTTCCCATTGAGAACATGATTCTTCGTTATGTCAAGTCAAAAGCGGATTGGTGGACAAATGTTGCTCATTATAATCGTGAACGTATAAGAAGGGGTGCAACGGTTGATAAGACAGTTTGTCGAAAGAATTTAGGAAGATTGACTCGTCTGTGGTTAAAGGCAGAACAGGTATATGTATATATGTTTGTTGCCTCCATTAATATTTTGCTGTTTTTGTGGCTAATGTTTCCCGTGGTAAGAGTTATTTTAAAGAAGTCTACCTGGGCACTTCCCTTTTTTTATTGATTTGCTCTCATATATGGTGTTTTTTATTTATTTTTGCTTATTGTTCTTGTCTGTTTCTTTCAGGAGCGGCAACACAATTATTTGAAAGATGGTCCATACGTCACACCTGAAGAAGCTGTGGCTATTTACACCACCACTGTTCATTGGCTGGAATCAAGAAAGTTCTCCCCTATCCCGTTTCCCCCATTGTCCTACAAGCATGATACAAAGCTTCTTATCCTTGCACTCGAGAGGCTAAAGGAATCATATAGTGTGGCAGTCAGACTAAACCAACTACAAAGGGAAGAGTTGGGCCTCATTGAACAAGCCTACGACAATCCGCATGAGGCATTATCACGGATAAAACGTCACCTGCTTACACAGCGTGCCTTTAAAGAAGTAAGTTTATTTGATGTTAAATACGACTTCCGAGCCTTGAACATGTGTGTTAATAATATGAATTTGAGTCGAATGATTATTCTGTAACAGGTTGGGATTGAGTTCATGGACTTGTATAGCTATCTAATTCCTGTGTATGAGATTGAACCTCTTGAGAAGATCACAGATGCGTACCTTGACCAGTACCTCTGGTATGAAGGGGACAAACGTCATCTCTTTCCCAATTGGATTAAGCCTGCGGATTCAGAGCCACCTCCTCTTTTAGTCTATAAATGGTGTCAAGGTATCAACAATTTACAAGGAGTATGGGACACAAGTGATGGGCAGTGTGTTGTGATGCTTCAGACAAAGTTTGAGAAGTTCTTTGAAAAGATTGACCTAACGATGCTGAACAGGTAAATATTGCATCATGGCTTGAATCCATATGTTGATTATTATCCATCGAAGTGTTACTGTCATAAATGTTGACGTTTCATGTGCTATCTTTTACAGGCTTCTGCGATTGGTTCTTGACCACAACATTGCTGATTATGTTACTGCTAAAAACAATGTTGTGTTGTCTTACAAGGACATGAGTCATACTAACTCATATGGCCTAATCCGTGGTCTTCAGTTTGCCTCGTTTGTTGTACAGTATTATGGACTTGTGCTGGATCTCTTGCTTCTTGGTTTGACTCGAGCCAGTGAAATTGCTGGTCCTCCTCAGATGCCTAATGAGTTCATTACTTATTGGGACACCAAAGTTGAAACGCGGCATCCAATTCGATTATATTCTCGGTATATAGACAGGGTACACATATTGTTCCGTTTTACTCATGAAGAGGCACGGGATCTTATTCAGCGGTATCTTACAGAACATCCTGATCCTAACAATGAAAATATGGTCGGATATAACAATAAAAAGTGTTGGCCCAGAGATGCAAGGATGAGGCTTATGAAACATGACGGTAATCTTCTTTTTCCATCGTCTGTTCAGAATTTTGTAGGTGCTTTTCATGAGATTTAGTTAATGTTTATTTTGTACTCTGTTTTTCAGTCAACCTTGGGAGAAGTGTTTTCTGGGATATGAAGAACCGGCTTCCTCGAAGTATCACAACATTGGAGTGGGAGAACAGCTTCGTTTCTGTTTACAGCAAGGATAATCCGAACTTGCTTTTCAGCATGTATGTATATTATGCTACACTGCTTTCTTGCTTTGACTCAATGGTATCTTGTTAACTTTCCACAATTTATGCAGCCTGTACAATCATTTCTTGAAATTTCATTTTGGGACTGACCAGCCTATGTTTCCTGTTGAATGAGTTAACGTGCCCAGATAACTTGGCATGAGCACCAAACTGACGAGTATGTTGATCCAATGATTTATAAACCCTGGGACTGACAATTTTGACCTAATTCAGTTGACATCATTGTGATTTTAGATCTTTTTTATTCTTTTTTCTTCTATGTACTGGAAACCCACTGAAACTTGCTTCAGCTTTAACTTAAGCATCAAAACTAAATTACTCTGAAAGTTAAGCTTTTAAATTCATCTTTCGGTTTCATCTTTCAGTTTCACCTTCCTAAAATCTCTTTTCTTTCGTTCTTTATTCTGTATTTGTAGGTTTTGCCACCCATCTTTATTACTTATTATGAGTTTCAATTCTGCACATGTATTTGGTTTGCTTCAGTTGTTTAATGATTAATAAATCTACTACATCTAGGTGCGGGTTTGAAGTTCGGATACTGCCAAAGATAAGAATGAGTCAAGAGGCTTTTAGCAACACAAAAGATGGAGTTTGGAACTTGCAGAATGAGCAGACCAAAGAGCGAACGGCAGTAGCCTTCTTACGGGTTGATGATGAACACATGAAAGTGTTTGAAAATCGTGTGAGGCAGATTCTTATGTCATCAGGGTCGACAACATTTACGAAGATCGTCAACAAATGGAATACAGCTCTTATTGGTACCCTTTTTCGTTTCTATGTTTCTAAAGCCCGGGTTAAAAATTTCCTGAACTTGTACAAACACTGACGTGTTCCCAGTGGTACCACACATGCTGAATAGTTTTGGTTTCCCTTTTGACAGGCCTTATGACATATTTCCGTGAAGCAACTGTACATACACAGGAACTGTTAGATTTGCTGGTCAAATGTGAAAATAAAATTCAAACCCGTATCAAAATTGGATTAAATTCAAAGATGCCTAGCAGGTAAAACTTTTGGTTACCAAAACCAGTATATTTCAATTGAAGTCTGTTATTATGTTTTATTGTTCTAAATCATATTTTACTCCCCAGATTCCCTCCTGTCATTTTTTACACACCGAAGGAAATTGGAGGACTTGGAATGTTGTCAATGGGTCACATATTGATTCCACAAAGTGACCTCAGATACAGCCAGCAGACAGATGTCGGGGTAACCCATTTTCGGAGTGGTATGAGTCATGAAGAGGACCAGCTCATTCCGAATCTTTATCGGTACATACAGGTACAAGTCCAGCTCACTTTTGCATGTATGTTGTATTATGTATAGCTTCAGTATGATAATCTTATTGCCGGTAACTGAACAGCCCTGGGAGAGTGAATTCATAGATTCGCAGCGTGTTTGGGCTGAATATGCGTTAAAGAGGCAGGAAGCGCAATCACAAAACAGGCGCTTAACCCTTGAGGATCTTGAGGTGAATTTATTTTTATTGTTACTCAAGAATATGTAGCTGTTGATTCCCCATTTAAAATCTGGACCAGATATCTACAATTGTTGCTTGTGTTAATGATAATTCAGGACAACAGCAGTTTAAGTTGTTTCAATTGGGAATTTTGTGCATGGATCATTTAGTCTTTCCTGTGGATTCTGGAGGATAAGGGGGTAGGGTCCACATGCGTGTTGGAGTTTTATTGGGATGCATTTTACTGATTAATGCCCTGTCATTTTTGCGGTAATTGTAATATCAACAACATTTTAATGGTGCACATATGATCAGAGATGAGATCGTTGACATTAGTAGACAATGTTACAAGTTGTTATAAATTACTTACCAAAAAAAAGTTGTTATAAATTCTAATAATTCTCTTTTTTACAGGATTCTTGGGATAGGGGGATACCTCGAATCAACACCTTGTTTCAAAAGGATCGGCACACCCTGGCGTACGACAAGGGTTGGAGAGTGCGCACTGATTTTAAGCAGTATCAAGTTCTAAAACAGAACCCATTTTGGTGGACCCACCAGCGGCATGATGGAAAATTGTGGAACTTGAATAACTACCGGACTGACGTCATCCAAGCGCTCGGAGGAGTTGAGGGAATTCTTGAGCATACCTTGTTTAAAGGCACATAGTATGTTTTTTTCTCCTTCTCATTTTAGCAAGTAGTGATGAAATCTTCACAAGGCACTACCAAAAACCTTTTATGCTTATAATATTTTTGTTATATCTGCTTTCAGAGAACTTCCAGTTCTTCCTAACATTAGAAGGCCTTTCCTTAAAATTTTAACGCATTGTGTAGCCTTCAGTCTTTGATGAAGGCTAAGCACTGAGGGTGTGGTGTCTCATTGAGAACAGTTGTGCAGCCCTTAGAAAGGACAGTATTCCATTATTGAATGAACCATTCGAAATCTGAAACTGACATTCTGGACTAGAAACTTGGAGCCCTCATCTTAAATACCAATTTGATCCATTTCAAATATCTTACAAAATTTATTGTATAAGGATCTGCAATTACGGATCACACTATGAAAAAGTTAATTCCTTTGACGCTTGGACTGACATTGCTCTTGGATTTCAGCTTTCCAACTTGGGAAGGTCTTTTCTGGGAGAAGGCATCTGGTTTTGAGGAGTCCATGAAGTACAAGAAGTTGACTAATGCGCAAAGATCTGGGCTCAACCAAATCCCTAACCGAAGATTTACGCTTTGGTGGTCACCTACGATAAATCGTGCTAATGTTTATGTGGGCTTCCAGGTTCAATTAGACCTGACGGGAATATTCATGCATGGAAAGATTCCAACCTTGAAGATATCTTTGATACAGATTTTCCGTGCTCATTTGTGGCAAAAGGTACACGAGAGTGTAGTCATGGATCTCTGTCAGGTTTTGGACCAAGAGTTGGATGCATTGGAAATTGAGACCGTGCAGAAAGAGACAATACATCCAAGGAAGAGTTACAAGATGAACAGCTCTTGTGCAGACATTCTTCTCTTTGCTGCCCATAGATGGCCGATGTCTAAACCTAGCCTAGTGGCGGAGTCAAAGGATGTATTTGATCAGAAAGCGAGCAATAAATACTGGATAGATGTGCAGCTCCGCTGGGGGGACTATGATTCTCATGATATTGAACGTTATACTCGGGCCAAATTTATGGATTATACAACAGACAACATGTCCATCTATCCGTCTCCAACTGGTATATCTTTGTTGGATTGACTTCTGTACATGGCTCATTTGTTGTTTCTGTTTCAGCTTTGAATGACTTTTTTTTTTTGGGGTGGGTTACAGGGGTGATGATTGGGATTGATCTGGCATACAACTTGCATTCCGCATTTGGTAACTGGTTTCCTGGGTCGAAGCCGCTTCTGGCTCAAGCAATGAATAAGATCATGAAGGTACTTAAATTTTGTTTTTCGTGTAATTATTAATATCTGTTAACTATTGGAAGAGAAAAAAACCTACTAACTGATGGTTCCTTGTGCTTGTGCAGTCAAATCCGGCTTTGTATGTTCTTAGGGAGAGAATAAGAAAAGGTTTGCAGTTGTATTCTTCTGAGCCCACGGAACCATATCTATCTTCTCAAAATTATGGAGAGATCTTCAGCAATCAAATAATATGGTTTGTCGATGACACAAATGTATATCGTGTGACAATCCATAAAACCTTTGAAGGAAATCTAACAACAAAACCCATCAATGGAGCCATCTTTATATTCAATCCAAGAACAGGGCAGCTGTTTCTAAAGGTATGCTTGCGATATTTGCTTCGGTCCCATTTTCAATGTTTCATGGTCTAAAACACATGATTTCTTGCAGGTCATCCACACGAGTGTGTGGGCGGGACAAAAGCGTCTTGGTCAGCTGGCCAAGTGGAAAACGGCCGAAGAAGTAGCTGCTCTGGTGCGGTCCTTGCCCGTTGAAGAGCAGCCTAAGCAAATCATTGTGACTCGTAAAGGAATGCTTGACCCTTTAGAGGTGCACTTGCTCGATTTTCCCAATGTAGTTATCAAGGGAAGTGAGCTGCAGCTGCCATTTCAGGCTTGCTTGAAGATCGAGAAATTTGGTGATTTAATTCTGAAGGCTACAGAGCCGCAAATGCTTTTGTTCAACCTTTACGATGATTGGTTGAAGAGTATATCGTCTTACACGGCATTCTCGCGTCTGATTTTGATCTTGCGTGCACTACATGTGAACAATGAGAAAGCAAAAATGTTACTAAAGCCTGACAAGACCATCATCACTGAACCACACCACATCTGGCCTTCTCTCACCGATGATCAGTGGATGAAGGTAATTCATCTATATGCCTATGTTTGTATGCGTGCATGTGTATATATGTACATGTGTGGTATGCATGTGTGCATGTGCATCACATTAATGTGGGACTGCTAAGATCTTCTTTGATTCAGGTTGAGGTTGCTTTGAGAGATCTTATACTCTCGGATTATGCCAAGAAGAATAATGTGAACACATCAGCTCTGACCCAGTCTGAGATTCGTGATATAATACTTGGAGCTGAGATTACTCCACCCTCACAACAGAGACAACAGATAGCAGAGATTGAGAAGCAGGTTACATATTAGCCCTTATTGCTTGACATGCAGCTTCTATGCTGGCCTTTCATCTTGCTAATTATCTGTATTGAAATTTTATGTGCAGGCAAAAGAAGCAAGTCAGCTGACGGCAGTCACAACAAGGACGACAAATGTGCATGGTGATGAACTCATTGTCACCACCACAAGTCCTTATGAGCAAGCGGCATTTGGGTCTAAAACTGATTGGCGTGTGAGAGCAATCTCAGCTACGAATCTTTATCTCCGAGTCAATCACATTTATGTGAACTCGGAGGACATTAAGGTACTGATGACCTCATCCTGTAAGCTTTTATGAACTTTTATTGTTGAGTATTTACTATTTACTAATATTGGGGTACAATTCATGCGAACAGGAGACAGGTTACACTTACATCATGCCCAAAAACATTTTGAAGAAGTTTATCTGCATAGCAGATCTTCGGACCCAAATTTCAGGTTACCTGTATGGTATAAGCCCCCCGGACAACCCTCAAGTGAAGGAAATCCGCTGTATTGCCATGCCACCACAGTGGGGGACTCATCAGCAAGTCCATCTCCCATCCGCTCTTCCTGAGCATGACTTCTTAAATGATCTGGAGCCACTGGGTTGGATGCACACACAACCAAACGAACTTCCTCAGCTGTCACCCCAGGTTTTTATTTTTTTACATGCTTATTTTTCTTTGCTCGCAGCCTCCACCCTTTATTTTTCAATTAAAGGTGAAGTGGTGGGCAATTTGTAATAATTGTCGCTGGAAGGATGGAGATCTGCAGTTTATTGGGCCCAAGATTTGAGTTTTGGCTATGCTATCTATCAAGACTTTATTTAACTTTCACAATTATCTTTTGCAGGATTTGACAGCCCATGCCCGAGTTCTAGAGAACAATAAGCAGTGGGACGGAGAGAAGTGCATCATCCTGACCTGCAGTTTTACTCCAGGCTCCTGCTCGTTAACTGCATATAAGCTTACCCCAACAGGGTATGAGTGGGGACGTGTCAACAAGGACACCGGAAGCAATCCTCATGGTTACCTGCCAACTCATTATGAGAAGGTTCAGATGCTCCTGAGTGACCGCTTCCTAGGGTTCTACATGGTAAGAATGAGGAAATCGCTCTTGGCATGCTAATGCAGGCCAACAAATTCTGCTAGTAAAATATGAAATGTTAAGATTCTTGCATACTAACCCACCCAATGGAGTCCCTTGTGATTAGGCATAGTCTGTTTACCATTACGTTTTTATCTCTTTTCAATTTACTTGTCAAGGAACTAAATTAGTCGGTGGGTGTTTCTCAGATACCGGATAATGGTCCATGGAATTACAACTTCATGGGGGTGAAGCATACAGTGAGCATGAAGTATGGCATCAAGCTTGGGACGCCTCGAGAGTACTATCACGAGGACCACAGGCCAACTCATTTTCTAGAGTTCAGTAACTTGGAGGAGGGTGAGATTGCAGAGGGAGACCGAGAGGATACGTTCACTTAAAAGTGCATAGATACTATCTATATTACATATTAACTAGAGATTGTACTAACGCCGCAGCAGTCTCAGAGAAATTGTAATACTCCGGGGGGTGGCGCCGCCAGCGCCGGCAATGAAGAAGTGTAGCAGAACATTTCCTTTTGTTGTAATAATACAGTTATCATTTTATGCATTTCTTGATATGCTTTTGTTTATTCTGAGCATGATCCTAATGAGGATGTTGTACATAAATGTTTTGTAGTGAAGGTGTATAACTTGCTATTGACGCTCAATGCCAGGTGGTTATGGCCTCATGGGTTGAGTTTTCTCTCGTGTCTTGGGTATGTGTTTGGTTGGAAACAAATTTGGTTCTGGCTTGTATTTGTTATCTGGTTTAATTTTATTTGGGGTGTCCCAAAAAGAGTTATGGTGGTGCTTGCACAACAGGATTGGCGAGATTGGACGCTGTACACATTTAAAAGAAGTGCGAATTTTTCCGAACATTTGAATAAGACGTTATTCGGTTTGTACGGTTCGTGAATTATTAGCTAATAATCAGAAAATTTACAAACTAGGTGCGATAGTTAGGGAAATGTCCATGACACTTTAGAGTAATTAGATATTTGGGTTGAAATGCTTTGGAGCTGGCCTAGTTAACCAGTGGCCCAACCCTTTACTGCCTAGGATTTTGTACTACCCCGGAAAAACTAACCAAAGTATTTTTGGTAGCTGTTTAGCTACGGTTCTAGATAATGCAGCCCCACGTTGGTCAGCTAAAAGAATGATCCAAAAAACCTGCCAAGTTATTTGAGCATTTCGAGATTAAACATGTGTATAGGGAAACTGATCGAGCTGCAGACTATCTTGCTTCCTCTTGTAACGCCGCTGGTGATCACATCATGCTGATATGTATGGAAGTTGGGAGGAAATGAGGAAAGAGAAGAAAAAAAGGAGAAAAGGGAAAGAGAATGTCAGTCTCTCTACCTAAGATATTAGGGAAATTCTAGTCACACCCCTTGAATTGTGAGGGCACCCAAACTAAACATTCATCCCATTCTTTTTATTTTTATTTTTTGTAATCTACCCCACAATTATGTTGACATGTGATTTTATTTAGAATAGAACTTTGATGACAGCACGCAATATAAGCCACGTGGCACACTCTTAGATGACTCTGACCGTATGGATGTTTTTCCAATCCATAGGTGGACCTACAAACCAAAAATCGGCCTAATTAGTGATTTCAAACATTTTGATCATTGTACCTCAAATAATGGTCAATAATGCTCAAATTTCCAAGGTTAAAATCAACCCATGAAAATAACTCAAATCCAATGCCTAGAAATCACTAATCAGACTGATTTTTGGTTTGTAGATCCATACGATTAGATTCCTCTAAGAGTGTGCCACGTGGGTCCCTCAACACTTGCATGAAGTTGCACGTGGTGATCTTGTCTAACTTGTGGAAGGCATTTTCGTAAATTAAGCAAATTGAAGCACAATTCGTGGGGTGCGACTAAAATTTCCCAATATATTATTATATTTAGAAGAGACAATTACATAAGTACCCATAATAGACCAAAGGTGCCAATACCATCAATACATATGATATATACCAATAACCAGTGAGGGAGATGAGATGAGAGAGAGAGAGTTACAGTAGAGCAAGAAAGAGATAGGAGGAGTTACATTACGCTATCAGACCTTAATCACTTTAAGCTTTTAAATCTGATGACTTAATTTACCAAACAGCATCTTAGTACTCGTCATTTTTAAGTCACTTTCTCAGGTGACAATGTAAAGGAGTCTTAGTACATGTCATTTTTAAGTTACTTTCTCAAAGTAGCCACACACACTTTTCATCACGATCTTTCGTTAAGGTAGCTAAAAGTATATTTATTAGTTTACTTCCACTTTCAGATTCCATTAATGGTATTGGACCTGTTTGATCATTTTTATTTGAATCATTCCCTTCTTCACCTAAGAATGAGACTGCATTTTGAGAAAACATTTGTGCCTATAAACTATAGCTATTACCTTGTAACCTTTATGGATTTTTTCTCAATCTCTCTTTAACCAATATTGTGGGACTACTTTTGAGGCATTCTTTCACCAAACAATGACCACCTTAATGGCCTTAAGGTAAACACAACCATGTCTCCAACACATCACCATTGCTCGCATACATGTGAGTTTTAATGTAAAAAACATGAGATAATTAAAACGATAACAATTATCCTTTTTAAGAAAATAATTTATTCATTTATTAAACTTCATAGTAATTATTTTTTCTAAAATAAAACTAGATAATCACATTATCTAACTTCAAAAAATGGAATAATTAAATTGAATTCATTCTTTCAATTATTAAACAATTAAAATTATTAATTCCATGTTATCGTTTTCTCAAAAAATGATAATAACATTGGTTCATTAAGGTTAATTAATTTTCTACTTAACAAATTTGATCAAATCAATTATAATACTTAGATGACAATAATCTCATACCAAGAAAAATAATTAAATTATTTATTTCACTAAATAATGATTTTTCTTAATTATTAAAAATTGTTAACACCAAAAAGTAGTAAATAGATTTTTTAAAGATTATAAAATCTATTATCTACTCCCGATTAGTCCTATTAATCATAATAATTAATTCATCTATTTATTAGTTGATAACAATGACCAATTAAAGTGATTATTTAATAAATTAGATTTATATGATAATAAATATCAATAAAATTGATTTAACATAGAAATTTTAAATTTTTTAAAGATTGATTTACACTTATGATTAGTATCATTAATCAATTTTGTAAATTTAATTAATCAATAATGATAACTATTATCAATCAAAATAATTCATTGATCAACATATTCATATAATAACAATTATCAAACAAATTTGAGATCAATCATAAAAAGTAGAACAAAAATAAAATTTTAATTAGAAAAATTAATAAAAAGAAGACCAGTCTGACATGTCGGTCAACCAGCCTCGAGTTTTTTCGAATCACGAGAACTTCCCTAGCTACTATCTTCTTCGATTATAAATACTCCCTCTCCCTACCCTTAATACTTACTAATTCACTCTGCTTTCTTTTGAGTTCTTTATCATAAGATCAATTTTTGTTTGTGTTTTTCTTACTTTATTTGACGATTCTTCTAGCTGCCTCTTGTGGGAGATTAGATTTGGTGGCTTACCCTCTTTGATTCTGAGGGCACTTCGAGTGGTTGGTCCAAGCTACTTATTGCAGTAGTTGCTTAGCTTTGCGCTTGAACGTACAACATCGAAGTTTCGTTCCTCTCCGATCTTGATTGGGAGGTAACATCATCTTCTATATTATTATGTTATTTGATTCAAGATAAATCTTAATGGAGTTGAAGTTCAGTTGCTATCTTACTCCGTCTATATCGATTGCGATTGAGACCGAGTCCTTTACCCTATTCAATATTGTAAGATTACTTAATTATTGAATATATGCTAAGCTTATTGGAGCTATATATTTGGAAAATGGACGTAGGTTTTGCTTCACCGAACCACAATAAATTCTTGTGTAGTGTATTTTTGCCTCTTTATCCTATTATTTTCAGTTAATTATTCTTTTATACGCAAGTATATTAGTAATCAACTTAGGATGGTATAAAAATAGACCTATTCACCCTAGGTTTTTTCGTATAAATATCTAGGGAACTTCAATTGGTATCAGAGCCTAACACTTCTGCAAAATATTTAATCACCTAAGTGAGATCATTTTTTTCTTGATATGGCTATGAGAAAAGAGGATAACTCTGTTTCTTGACCACTCTTGTTCGATGGCTCAAACTATGCATAATGGAAGGCTAGAATGAGTATTTTCTTAAAATCTCTTAATATGAGAGTTTAAGAGATTAATGAAGTGGGCTAGAATTGACCTACATAAACTATTACTATTGGAAAAGTTACTACGGTAAATATGAAAAGTAAATCTGCTTAGTCTGTTCTAGATAAAGATGCATATAACATTAATAATAGGTCCTTAAATGCTATTTACTGTTCTCTATCTCCTGATAAATTCAAATGAGTTATTGTTTGTAAAACTACTAAACAAGCTTAGAATATTTTAGAAACTACTCATTAAAGAACCAACTCTATAAAAATTTGAAAACTTTCAAATGCTCACTACTCAATTTGAATTAATTAAAATGGATGATGATGAAATATTTACTAGCTTCTATACTAAACTTAGTGACAATGTCAACTCCATGTGGGGTCTAGGTGAAGCCATCCTTGAACATTGTTATAAAAATTTTAAAATCCTTGCCTGATAGGTTTTATCTTAAAATAACTACTATAGAAGAAAGTTAAGATGTTGATAACATCAAATTAGAAGAATTCATAGGATCCATTCGAACTTTCGAATTACAACTTCAACCCATAAAAAGAAAATGAATTACTTTAAAAACCTCTAAAAATCAAAATAGAGACAATGACTTTGAGAAATCCATTGACTTAGATGAAGATGTAGCTTTAGTTGCCAAAAGATTTAAAACAAATTTTAATAGAAGAAACTTCGATAAAAAGGATAAGAATTTAAAAAAAAAATAAAAATGAAAAAAATTCAAATGATAAAATACAATGTTACAGATGTAGGGATTATGGTCTTATAGCTAATGAATGTGCAAAAAAACAGGGTTCTGACAACCACTTGGGATAATGAGACCGATTATGAATCTGACACTGCTGATAACAATGATGAAACTGAAAATACTAAAATTTTAACGATTTTGCTAATACTAATAGACAAGAAGAATAAATAAATAAAATTCAAAGAGCATATGATTATCTACTTCAAGATAGAGTTAACTTAGCTAAAACTTATGATGAACAATATTTTAATATGATCAATATAAAAGATGAAAAGACAATCTTAAGATTCAAAAATAATAAATTAAAAATTGAAAATAAAAAGCTAAAAATTGAAAATATTAATTTATACCAAGATAATTGCAAACTTAAGAACTTGTTAAATATGCAATAAAAATTCGAAATATACTGAAGAAAATTTAAAATTCTAAACCCTAAAAAATATATCTTCAACAGTTAAAATCTTAACTAACAAACAAACTTTTCAAATTTGTTGCTACTGTAAAAAGCAAAGACACTCTAAATATACTTCTGAAATTTGGAAAAAAAAATCTGAAAATAAACAAAAAATTGAATTAACAATAAAATTAAATAAATAAAAAGAATTATATATTCAAACGAATAGCCACTTTAAATGTAAAGCCAAAATTATACACAAAAAATAGAATCTATTAATTTTTTAAAAATAAGAAAAAAAAACATAAAATGTTTAGTTATACAAACTGTCTTAAAAGTAAGTGAAAGCATTAGATTGTATCTAGATAGTGGCTGTTCTAGACACATGACTAGTGATAGAAGTTAGTTCAACATATTTCTTGAATGTAATGATGGTAATATTATTTTTTGTGATGGCAGCTCTGCTAATATTGTTGGGAAATGGATCATTCAAGGTCCATGATTGCCTAAAATAGAAAATGTTCTTTGTGTTGATGGTCTGAAATACAATCTTCTCAATATTAGTCAAATATGTGATAAAAATCATATTTGTACTTTTTTGGGCAAACTTGTAATATTATTGACAAGAGAACAAATAAAATCATTATTAAAGGCTTTAGCTAGAGCTTTTGATAACTGATATATTATTGAAAACAAACCATTCATACCATGTAATATCACCCAATTTAATGAAACTAATATCTAGCACCAAAGCTGGATCACATGAACTACAAAGATCTGTCTAAAATTAATTAGTAACAAACAAATTGTAAGAGTACCAAAACTTAATAAAAAATTATCAAACCATTTATCGTGATTGCTTTAAAGGCAAACATGTTAGGAGTATCAATAAAATGTTAGAAACATTGCTACCTCTAGGATTCTAGAACTTCTCCGCATGGATCTTGTAGGACCAAATAGGATAGAAAGCCGAGGAAGTAAAATAGACTTTTTGACTCTTGTTGATGACTATTCTAGATTTACATAGGTTGCCTTTATTAGAGGAAAATCAAAAGCCTTCGAAGAATTTTAAAAAAATAATAAGAAAGTTCAAAACAAGAAGAGTCTCACCATTAGAATAAGAAGTGAGCATGGAGGGAAATTTGGAAATAGTAAATACTCTTGCAACGAGTTTGGAATCAAATATGAATTCTCTACCCCTAACACAACCCCCCCCCCCCCCCCCCCAACAAAACGGTGTTGTTAAATAGAAAAATATGACCTTAGAAGAGATGGATCGAGTCCTTCTAACTAGTAAAAACCTTTACTTATTGGCCAATGCAGTTTAGTTCAGCTTGTTACATTATCAATAAGGTCTATCTTAGGTATGGAACCTCTCAAACTGCCTACGAGTTATGGAATGACACTAAACCTAACGTCAAATACTTCAAAATCTTTGGAAGCAAGTATTTTATTCTTAAAGATAGAGAGAACCTAGGTACATTTAAACCTAAGAGCGATGAATAAATCTTTCTAGGATATTCTATCAGGAGTAGAGCCTATATAGAATCTTCAATAAGAGAACCCTAACTGTAGAAGAATCTATTAATATTGTGATTGACGATGAAAACCAAAACCCTGTTATCATTGAAGGTGGAAATGAAATGAAATTCAAAATTGTGAAAAACAAATGGAAGATATTAAGATTGAGGAACTTGGAAAGGGAACTAGGCTTTTAAAAGATTACCCTACCACCAAAGTCATAGGAAACCTATACACTAGAGTTAGAACTAGCAGACAATTAAAAACCTCACTAATCATCTTTGTTTCACTTCTAAAATTGAACCTAAAGACATAAAAGAAGCCTTAACTGATAATAATTGGATTCAAGCTATGCAAGAAGAACTTAATCAATTTAAAAGAGAAAATGTTTGGACACTTATTAACAAATCTAATAGCATTAACATAATGAAAAATTATATTTGCACCCCACAAATTCCATAAGCACCTCCTTTGGGTGCTTTTGGGCCAAAAATGCCCTTAGACAAAAAAAAAAAACAAAACCCAAGCACCCCACCTAGTTGAAGAAGGAGGAAGAGGATGTTGTCGCCGTCGCCGTTGCCACCACCACAGGTACGTCTCTCTCTCTCTCTCTCCACGGCAGTTAGTGCCGTGGTGAGAGAGAGAGAGATAGAGAGAGAGAGAGACGTACCTGTGGTGGTGGTGGCGGTGGTGGTGGCGGCGGCAACGGCGACGGCCTCCTCCTCCTACTCCTTTTTTTTTTTTTTTTTTTTTCTTTGTTTTGGGTTTTTTTCAGGGTGAGAGAGAGACAGAGGTGGAGAGGGAGAGAGGATGGTGAGAGGTGGAGAGGGAGAGGGAGAGGGAGGGAGAGGTGGAGACGAAGAGTGGGGTGGGGTGCCTGGTTTTTTTTTGTCTAAGGGCATTTTCGGCCCAA
Organism: Euptelea pleiosperma; assembly: GCA_035048495.1. Taxonomy (NCBI): domain Eukaryota; kingdom Viridiplantae; phylum Streptophyta; class Magnoliopsida; order Ranunculales; family Eupteleaceae; genus Euptelea; species Euptelea pleiosperma. The sequence continues at coordinate 22,272,074 of CM068549.1, forward strand.
AAGCACCCAAATGAGGTGCTTATGGAATTTGTGGGGTGCAAATAGAATTACCCTAACATAATTGGTACTAAATGGATATTTAAAATCAAACTTGATGAAAATTGCATAATTATTAGAAACAAAGCTAGGTTAGTAGTTAAATGATACACTCAAATAGAAATAATAGACTTTGATCAAACCTTTATCCCTCTTTTTAGACTAGAATCCATTAAAATACTTCTGACCTTAGCTTGTCACCTTAACTTCAAACTATATCAAATGAACATCAATAGTGCCTTTCTAAATGGTGTCCTAGAAGAAGAAGTATACGTCCAACAACCCGAGGTTTTGAAGACCCTAACTTCCTTAACCATGTGTTTAGAGTTAGAAAGCTCTTTATGGCTTAAAACAAGTCCTATAGTCTGGTACGAGAGACTCACCATTTTCCTATTAGAAGATGACTTCACTAGAGAAAATGTTGATAAACCCTTCTTTGTTTAGAAACAAGGGAAAGCCCTGTTGATAGCTCAAATATATGTATCAATGACATTGTTTTTGATTCTATCATAGATGAACATGCTCTAGAATTTGTTGAAATTATGAAATCTGAATTTGAGATCAGTTTAGAAGATGAATTTTCTTTTTAGCTCTTCAAATCAAGTAATTAAAAACTGGGATTTCCATATCTTAATCAAAATATTCTAAAGAATTGATTAAGAAATTTAATTTGGAAAATTCTAAACCAACCAACAACTCCATTACCACTAGTCTAAAACTTAACAATGATATCACAAGAAAATATGTTGATGCCAAACTCTACAGATGCATGATAGAAAGTCTCTTATATCTCACTGCGTGCAAACCTGACATAGCTTAGTGTAGGAGGTTGTGCTCGTTATCAGTCATGTTCCAATGAATATCACCTAACTATAGTTAAAAAAATAATAAGATATATTAGTGTGATCATTGAATATGGTCTCTGGTATCTACTTGAGAAAATAATATCATCGTTGATTTTTCTTATGCGGATTGGGCATGTAATGCCGATGGTAGAAAGAACACTGATGGAGGGTGTTTTTATATAGGAAATTATTTAGTCTTTTGGCAGAGTAAAAATGGAACTCTATATGTTTGTTTATTGTGGAAGCAGAATATATTGCTGCAAGTAGTTGTTATGTATGAAACAAATGATACTTGATTACGACATTACTCAAGATACTATGAACTTATTTCCAGTGCAATAAATATGATATCTAAAAATCATGTTTTAAATTCTTGTACCAAGCATATTGATATTATGCATCATTTTATTAGAGAATTGGTAGAAGATAAAATATCCCCATTGAATATATAGATATATAATCAATTGATTGATTTCATTAAATCGTTGGACTCTCGATGTTTTGAGTTTCTACGCAGTCCTTGGGGGTTTGTATTTATGATTGTGACTCGTCTCCTTTGTCAATTCATGACAGAAAGGGAGAGAATTTTGGGTAAACTTTTAAAAACTTTAGAACACTAAAAAATTTAACTAACCTTATACTAAGAGGGAGTAAAATCTCTATTTCTTTTTGCCATCTTTGTCTGTGATGTGATTAAAAAGATTGTATAAAGATGTTTTGGTGCCTTTCTTTACAACTTAATGTATTTACTTATGTTGGGAGGGTTATGTTTTTTGTTAAGAGGAGAACCATTATATATTTTGTCTTGAAATTGAAAAAAATGGAGATCGATAAGTATATTCCTTATGTTGTTAATTCTAGATGCGCAGCGGAGACTTGAGATACCCCATTTCTCATTCAATTATAAATATCCCTCCCTACATTTAATACTTACTAATTCACTCCGCCTTTTCATGAGTTCTTCAATATCAAGAGCCATTTGTTTGTGTTATCATTGCTTTTTTTTTTTTATGGTTCTTCTAGCTGCCTCTTGTGGGAGATCAGATCTAGTGGCTTGCCCTCTGCGGTTCTAAGGACACTTTGGGTAGTTGGTCTGAGCTACTCATCAAAGTAACTGCTTGGCTTTGCATTTTAACAACATCGAAGCTTCGTTCCTTTCGTTTATCTCCAGATAATTATACATCTTCTTCTATATTGTTGTGCTATTTGAGTCAAGAAAAATCTTGACTAAGTTGGAGTTCGGTTATAATTTTACTACGTCTATATCAATTGCGATCAAAATTGGGTCCTGCTTCAATATTGAATAAAAAATGTGCTAAGCTCATTGAACCTATTGGGAAAGTGGACGTAGGTGTTCATACACCAAACCACTATAAATTCTTGTGTAGTGGATTGCTGTCTCATTTATCCTATTACTTGCAGTTCATTATTCTTTTATACACAAGGATATTAGTAATCAACTTAAGATAATTTAAAATAGATTTATTCACCCCCCTCTAGGTCTTCTCATATAAATATCAATAGAACTTCAGAATAATTTTTCTGATCTACACTTGCTTGCACTCTTGTCTTGTTCTTCTTTAATTTCTCTATATATACTTTTTCTTTACACTTCACACATAAATTGTATACACCCCATTTTGGCATGGTCGACGGTCTCGATCTTCTTCTTTATTGGTCAACGGATTACCTAACTTTTCCAGTACTTATGATATTCTTAATTAATTATAAAAACCCCATGTAAAACCCTCAACAACTCTTAGAGAACACTTGTAGAACTCTAGATCATCATTAGAAAGCCCCATCTTAAGCAATGAAGATTTAGTCAAAAGTTTGACTTTTATTTTACCGTTAGATTTGATTGAAACCAAAATTATTTGTTTATAACTCTTTCATTTTTTAAAAAAGTGATTTCACCAAATCTAAAAGTTTAGTCATAAGATTAAGGCTTTTATTTGATCGTTTTTTAAATGATCTCAATTTTGATAGTTTGTGTGTGAATGAGATGTCTATAATTAAAAAGTACTTTGAAATATCTTCAAAAATATTTTTATCCTGTCAATTTTAGATTTAAAATAAGTATTTTATTAATGATTGATTAAAACTGTAGACGTGTGCTCTTGATATGAGTGGATGCTGTAAGGTTCATACTTCATGATATACCTTTGATGATACTACTCAAGCTTATCTATCAAACTCATCAACTTCATTATTTTTCAATTTTACCACTACTATTTTTTTTATTATTCACATCTAAATTTTCTATAACTTTTAAAATTTTTAGATTACTAAACTTGTTCTTAACAAATTAAAAAATTCTTTATGATATCTATATAAGACAAACTTCTTTTTATACCTTTACCCTTCAAATAACTAAACTACCTAACCTTTATTTCTATACTACCTCAAATCCTTATCTTTCACTTATAAATATATCATCCCTCCAAGAGAAAGATTAATCCCTTCAAGCCCTCTCCTTAAGTCTAGAGAAGCTCTTACAAAATAATTTTCTGACTCTTCTCAAAATTTCTTAGAAATCTTTAAAAAAATCATCCAAAGATCTCTATTGTTTTAAGAGATTAAGTTAAAAAAAAAACTTATTATTCTTGTTCATTTTTTTTTTTTTTTTGCTTTGAAGACAAAAAAGAAGAAAAAATGCCAAAAAGAATAAAGATCATCTATAAGGTATAATGTAAAGTACATAAAGATGATTAAAACACTCTATTTCTTTTCTTTTCTCCTTTTATTTTTTCTTTTATTCATCCAACTTTTTATTGTTATTTATTTTTAATTTATTTCATTATGTTCCCTTGATGTCGATCTTTTTCTTTCTAATAATGTAACTACATTGGACGACTAAGCCACTTTATTTTTTTTGTTTATCTTTTATTTTATTTATTTATTTAACTTCATTTTATTACAATTTTTTTATTTTCTTATGTTTCATTTATGTTAGTTTATCTCTCTTTCTTTTTCTAATAATATAAATCACATGGGATGGCTAAACTACCTCATTTTATTTTTGTTTATCTTTTATTTTATTTATTTAGCTTTATTTTTATTTGATTATTTATTTTAGTTCATTTTCTCATGATTCTTTTATGTAATTGGTTTACCTTTTTTATTTTTATATAATTTGTGTGAACAATCTAAAATGGATGCATAGTAAAATGCATCCAATTCTTAGGTTTTTTATTAGGTTAAAACTAGATCTTTTTCAATTTGAATTTTGGGCACTCTGTTAATCTAATTTTTGAGGTTTTAATAACTTCTTTTCCATTCTGGTGTTTAGGTTTTTCATGATAATTAAATAAATTTTTTAATTTGATTTTTGGGGCTCTTAAAAATTTGATTTTCAAGGCTCCTAACAATCTAAAAATTTCACTCTATTTCTTAGTTTGCTTACTTGAGTTTTTTAAAACCTCATTTCCACTTCAATTCTTCGGTTTAATATTTTATTTATTGAATAATCATCTAATTTAAATTTGTTGATGTTGAAGAGGCATGATAGTGTATTTGAAATCATATTTCTTTTTATATATTTATCATTTATTTGGTTAGTAAATTTTGTTATTGAAATTTTGTCTATTATATTTGATGAAGTCACTTTCTAATTTAGACCTTATTTATGTTGAAGAGAGACTATTTTTGAGTTAAAGACTACAATTTTGTTGAGACCGCCATTTGCTTAACTAAGCCATTTGGATAAGTTTAGTGTTTATTATTTAGGGTAGTTTGTTTAATTTTCATGTTATGATTTTATTGTTTTTGTTATTTTTGTTAGTTTTTCATATCTACTGTTCATTAGGTTATATTATATTTTGTTATTCAAGTTTTTTAGGCCCTTGAATTAGGTTATTGTTTAGGTTATTTTGGCTAATTTTCATGGTACGGTTGTTGTTTTTTGTTATCTCTGTTATTTTTTATATTTATTGTTCATTTGGTTAGTAGATTCTATTATTCAAAATTTCTCTATTATATTCGATTAATTCACCTTCTTTTTAAAACCTATTTATTCTGAAGAGGCGTGCTATATATTATTGAAAATAATTCTTAACAATATATTTCAGATTATAAATATCAAATTAATTTGTATTTCTATTTTTGTTTTCTCGAAAAACTCTATTCTTTTTCACATTGTTGGAAATATCACATTAATTTGTATTTGTATTTTTGTTTTCTCAGAAAACTATTATTTTTCACATTGTGATTGCACGCTTCGTTTCTGCACTGAGTTTCTTTATGGGTTTCTTGCCACTAGCAAGCTCTAGCAAGAGTATGCCAAAGCTGTAGACATCACAACTCTTTGAGGCCTTCCCGTACATGGCGTATTCATGTGCGAGGTAGCCAAGGGTGCCTTTCACCCTAGTAGTAACATGAGTAGTTCCATCAGGGATGAGCTTTGCGAATACAATTTTGGCCAATGACAAAACGTTGATGATGGACCACATTATGAGCCATGTGTCACACTCTTATAGACCATTGACCGTATGGATGTTTTTACCATCCCTAGGTAAACCTACAGACCCAAATTCATCTTGGTTAGTAATTTTTATCCATTGGATTAGAGTATTTTTCATGGTATAAATTTTACCAAGACCATTCGTGATTTAAAAAAATTCGGGCCTGACATGTGCCCTTTGAAAGGGCACCCTTTAAAAAAAACGGGGTGTCCCCAGTGTATTATTTTTTAAACTTTTTTTCAAAATTTATTTAATTCCATATTTTTAAATTCCGTAAAAGGTGCCACTTGGCACAGTTTTTTAGGCCACTGACCCATGAATAAATGGCCCACCACCTGATGGTGTACACACCGAAAATCAGATTGATTAGTGATTTCTAGCTATTAGATTGGAATGTTTTTCATGATGTGATTTCCAGTCATTGGATTTGAATTTTATTCGATACTCAGATTCAATGGCTGGAGACATATATGGGTCAGTGGGCCTAATTATTTATTCCTAACATTCCAATCGGAGTACCACAAATAATGGACGAATGTCACGGTTAAACAGAAACCCATGAAAAAGACTCCAATCCAACAGTCTGATTTTAGCCCACCCCTTCGTGGACGGCATTGATGTTCAGCCTACTCCTTTGTAGATGTACACAGCAAAAATCATCTCGCTGATTGGTATCTCCAGCCATTAAATTTTAGTAATTTGTAAGGCGTGATTCTGGCCGTTGGATTCAATCATTTTTTTAGTACTAAAACAAGCAGTTAAAATTCATCGAACAAAGCTGGTTTTTGGTATGGATGTTTATCAAGGAGTGGGCTAAACATCCATGCATTAAGTGGGCCCAGATGGCAGTGGCGAGTAACAAAAATAGTGTACCACACGCTACGTGTGTATGCCTTGCTACACCAAAACCTTTCTCTTAGGGTTTTAAACCTCATTAATGTTATACATCACGACCCTCAACTCTTGGTCTCTCCTCCTCCCAGGAAAACAAGAAGAAAACAAAAACTCGCGATGTAAAGATAGAGGTCGCGGGTAAAGCGAAGCAGCAGTAAGGTATTTTGAAAAGCTCACTTCCAATGTGTATTTCTTTCCTTGTTTTCTCATGTTTTAAAACTCGACGAGTTGACTCGAAACTCGGCCGAGTGTCACTCAACTCATTGAGTTACTTGTAAAACTCGGACGAATCACTCGACTCATTCAAGTATCAATTTTCTTCAAAAATATAAAACAAAACAAATAAAAGAAAAATAGAGGAGAAATAATAAGTTAGAGTTTCATGTTAATTTTCTCCTCCAAAATCCACCATCCTTGGTCATGACCCGCCTTCACCCTACCTAATATTGTCTGGCTTGTCCCACCGCCGTCGTCCGCCATGCTACACCGTCGCCGTTCTCTCCGTTGGTCGTCGTTCCACATCGTCTCCGTTATCTTCTTTGTCCGGCATCATAGTTATTTTCTCTCTATCTTATGATCGAGGTGCAGCTCTGATTTGAATTGGAGCTCACATCGATCCAAAGGAAAAGATAAAAGATTAAAAAAAATAAAAAACTTGTTTTCAAAAGGGTTTTCAGATAAGAACGAAAACCCCATTTGCTTCTTTGTTTGATGGTAGTTGGGGGGAAAAACTTTGGTGTAAAATCCAATTTTAAACTTTCGTGCTTCTTCCCCCAAAATGCCACATAAGAACTCTTTTGTACTGTTATATGTTTGACCTACGTCTTGGTGGACATATTTACCAAAGAATTTAGAGGTTTGCATTACGGTGAACTCTTTTGGACTGTTTTATGTTTGACCCAAGGTTTAAAGGAGGCCGTTTTAACGGTTTAACGGACTGGGGGCGTTATCGTTTAAACCGCTTAAAAGGATTGAAACGGCCAGGGGCAAAAATGAAAAAGAAAATGGATTTTAACGGTTTTAACGGAAAAATGGCGCTGAAATTCAAATTTTGAAATTTGAAAATTTCAGAAAAAAAAATAATGGAATTAAACGAAAATTTAACAGATTTTAACTGAATTTAAAGGATTTAACGGCCTTTTTTTCAAAAAAAATTTCAGAATTTAATGGCCGTCCGTTAAAACAAAAAAAACGTTAAACGATTTTAACATAAACGGGCTTGGGGCGTTACCGTTTAAACAGCCGTTTTTAAAACCATGGTTTGATTCACGTCTTTTGCAAACTCTTTTGTCGGAGAGTGCCGTTGGCATGGGCCATTTACTAGTGTGTGTATATATATATATCGAGTCGAGATTTTCGAGTCAAGTCGAGACTCCGAGTTAACTCTATATTCAGCAAACATTCGAGTCGAGTTTTTGAGTTTTAGAACACTATTTTACAATATTTGATGTAAGCCATTGATATCAGGGATTACAGTGAATCAGTCTAACACGTTACTGGTATTTTAAAATTTAAAAATATTACGCATAGCTTTAGTTGTTACCTACAGATAAGAATGAATCTGTTTTGTAACAACTTCAACTGTTATATATTTCTATCGCAGGAAACAATTGTGTTTGAAAAATGAAACCCACTCCCATAGAATATATTTTGTTTGAATTCTGTTATTAAATAGAAGGGGTTTATTTTTCCTTGCAGATAGTTATAAGATTGATGAATTGCTGAAGAATGACAAAGAGATAGAGGCGGTACATTTTGTTTACGAACATGGTTTGACCGAAGAGTTTCCTCCAGTTTCCTTGTTAAAGTCCTATTTTATTAAGTCGAGGGAAAATGCTCTTTCAATATTGAAACATGGCAATTACAGTGCGGCTACATTGGTATGTTTGTTGGGAAGAAAGAACAATAATCAAGCAATAAAACAAAAATGCAAACAAACCACAACACAGAGATTTACGTGGTTCCCTCTAGATTGAGGTACGTCCACGGATTCACACCGATTCCACTATGCTTTAGGGCAAAAGAAAATACACACAGTATAAGATTTAGATACTCGTCTCTCACCAACAGGGGTATATATAACCCTAAGATGAAATTAGGATTTCCGTAAGGCTATGTGAGAATTACAGAAAAGCCCTCAGAATCGTGCCTTCATGTACAGTACTTCAAGAATCATCAGTCTCTATATAACACAACAATGTTGACGTCTAACTGAGTTTAACTCATTATTCCCCATTACTGTATAGGTTTGCTGTTAGATTTGTGCTTTATAATTTGTTTATTTTAACACATTGAATGCTTTTTTTTTTTTTTGTATCTTTCTCTACATGTTTAGTTGATATGAATCAAACTTTTCAGGTGGCGGCTTGTACCTGGGAGCTGAAATATATTAAAGATATAATCAAATGTGTTGAAGATTATAAGCTGAGATCAGAGTTCCCTCTTCGGAAGTTAAAGCTACGCATCATGCAGATAGAGGAAAGTGATGTTCTTGAATTGGTGAATGTCGCCGCTCATCCTCAAAACACACAATTGCGGACAGCTAATCATCCAACTACCTCTTCGTGCGCATCAGAACCCAGCTGATAAATATTCGCATTAGAACCTAGCTGCTAGATATTGGGGATCTAGGGCACGTACTAGCTATGTTCGCGTCTCCTGTACCTCAATGTATCTAGTAGGCATAAAAAATTATTCTTTTTTGTTTTACAGATAGTAGTCATGACACCTTTTTTTTATAGAGATAGTAAGCCTGGAGACTTTTTTTATTTATTTATTTATAGAGATAATAGGCCTGAAGACTTTAGTGGTTTGTAATTTCTACTAGTTGAAAGGCCAGATCCTATGAAGACTTTTAAGCTGCTCGCCCCCTCTGTTCATATCGTTCTCGACTTATTTAGTGCAGCTTGGGTCTCTCAACAACCCACCCTGACCCCATTCAAAGCTTCTTTCCATAACTTTTTATTTAGGACAGCTTGGGTGACTTATTTTGACCTTTCTCGCAATTTTCTTATAAATTCCATACATTTGACCGCCCAAAAAAAATGTCTGGATTATGTTGTGGAGGTGTATGATGTCTCAAGTGTAACCTTTGAATTGTGGGTCTCTAATGCTGCATGTGAGCCACTTGTTCAGAGGCTCCAAATTTGATTGTCACACTCACACGGGTTCAAAACTTCAAACGCTAGGGATCAAGCAATTCACTCTGTTTGAAGCGTGAACAGTCTAGCATAAGGATTCAAACATTGTTTCAGGATCGGAACCATTTGTTGGAATCTGCAAGACCATTTAACTTGAAGAGAAATTTTTGATCCTGCAACGTTTTGATCTAGCATCTTGCCACTTATAGTTAAGTGCCACTTGTACTGGGGTTAAGGTGGCCCTTAACTCTAGTTAACCATAACAGTGGAGAAAAAACTACACTTAACTTAGTGACGGATTTGCTGTGGTAAGTTGTGTAAATTACTGAAAACTTTATGGCATCTAACAATAGTTCGGATAAAATTGGATATTTTCAGGCCATGGTGATATATGGAAGAAGGTGAGACGTTTATGAGAGTTACAATAAATTTTATTAAACGGTTTAACGTTGACTTGGATTCCCTAATTAATTTAGAGTCGGGATCCATTGGATAAGAAATTGAAATTGACGATTGAGCTGCCTTTACCATGACTTGTTCTTCTCTATATTTATTGGGTTTATTAATTATCATAGGCGTGATTGCATTGCACCACCAAAATGCCAAAAAAAAGAAACCACGTAGTAAATGCCAACTGTGTTACACGGACTCCCGTTTCCTTCCCATTAAAGGGTATTTACCGCATTTGGAGTTGTGGGTCCATCAGGCGAATTGTGGGACACAAATATTTTTTCAAACGTCAAGAAATTCTAAGCATCAAAAAGATTTTTCATCCCAGCTGAACCATTCGAGATCGGTCTAGCCTCTACTTCCCCCATGCCACATGTTCAAAATGAGTAGCTTATTTGGTGCCCATGATGAAAAATGGTGAAATCAGACGGCTGTGAATCAGCAGATTAGTTTTGAATTTTTTTTTTTTTGCTCGAATGTAAGGAACTTCATTTAATTAATAAAATTAGTTTCGTTGTTTTAAAGTTTTTGATTGATTAATGGATTAGTGTTAGTTCTTTTTATTTCAAATCATCGGTAGTTTTGTTACAAGTTCTCCAAAAGAAAAAGCATGTTTTAAGTCCTACACCATCATTCTTATCCCTCCATTATCTCTTCGGCAACTCCATTATTCTTGTTTCAATATGTGCTAATCTCTAACTCCGAGTGCGGATTCGACATCCGACATCTATCGCTATACAAGTCTCATATTTTATAGGATTAAAGACTCGAAAATTAAAAATATATTGATTTTAGGGTTCTTGAAACCAACGACACGGAAAAACCCTAGTTTCAAGTCTTCAAGCTATGCTTAGAGAAGAGAGATTACCTTAGAGTCGTATAGGGAAGAAGATGACGGAGCCATTGGATGCACTCTTACCTATCACGTGGGAGAGTGCCGCCGAGAAAAAGAAGATTATAGAGATGTTGTATTGTTTTACATTTTTTTTTACTTTTTTTCTTTTGTGCCGGGGGAGAAGGTGAGAAGGAGAGGGGAATTAGAAGGGGAGGGAACCACTCTGTGATGGCTTGGGTTGAGGGTTTGAGTGAAGAGAGATTAGGGTTTTTGGTGGGGAGAAAAGTGGACCGTTGGATCAAGTTGAAAAGGGGGAGAGAATAAAGGGTTAGGATGAGAGGGGAGAGATGTGTTAGGATTTGGTTATGGTTGAAGGAAAGAGGGGAACATGTTGGGTTTTATGGGGGAGTGGTTTGAACCGTTGGATTAGGGTTTAGGTTTTGAGAGAAGGTGGGTCGATGGATGAGAGTGAGGATGGGGAAAGATTTTAGGCCGCTTGATCTTGGGATGAGAGTTAGAGATTAGGGTTTTTAAAGGAGGAATGGTTGATAGATGTTGGTCATTGGATGAGAGATCTAACGGTTAGATCGTGTGGTGTTAAGATGTGTGGAGATCGGATGGTTGAGATCGAGAGGAGAAAGGATTAGGGTTTTGGGAGAGAGAAGTTAGAGATCGTTGGATCGTGGGTGAGATGGATGGTGAAGATGTGTGGGTTGAGAGTTGAAATTAGGGTTTGAGATGGGAGAAGGGTTAGAAGGAGAGAGAGAGAAAAGAGAAAAGATGGAGTGGAGAGTAGGGGACTGCCACCTATAGAGAAAGAGAGAGAGAGACGGAGACTGGTTCTCCTCCCATCAAGAAGAATAATCAGTTTCCTAGATAAATACTACTACTGGAAGTATGATTGGGTGCACCACCAACCCATCATACTTGATATTGGGCCCACATAGACCACACTTGTAGGTCCCAATAAATATCATCATTATAATTGTTCAACATACAATTCAATTGGTTAGACATAAAACTATGCATGAGAAAAGGCCATCAATAATTAATATGAAAATAATAATAATAATTTTCCAATACATTGCTGCTATTAGTAGCCGCCCATTCATTGAACCAAGGATCATCCTTTGGAGGGTGAGATACCTTCCCGTTAAAAAAGCCCATCAACCAGCAGAAAGTAAAACCTTGATAGATTGGGAGCGCGGTAAGTAATTCATTCTATTCAATCAGAACGTAGTAATATAATGAGGGCTAGTCCCACGACTCCTACCAAAAGAAATAGTTGGTATCCGCTCAACATTGAAGCCCAAAGTGGTATAAGAAGAGGTTTTTTCTGCCATAGTATCTTAAAGACATATGAAGTCTACACTAGAAAATCGAATGGGCAGCAAGAAGACATCCAAGTAACTTCTTTAAAATGCCATATTTGGGACTGGATAGAGCAGCCAAGTGTAAATGAATCATTCTAAACCAACTTCAGCAAGTATAAATGGATCATTAACTCACTTTTCAACAAGGAAAGGGCCATAAAACTGTAGATAACTCGAAGTTTCAGCCAATCAAAACCTTTATAACCCCCTAACCTCTAAGAAAGAATTAAGAACCCAAAGAAGCACCAAGAACATGAACTGAAGTAAATCCTATACAAGAAAAACCAAAACATTCCCCAAAATAGACTGTTTACACAATCAAATCACCTTCAAAGAAAGGTACTGTAGCACCAAATCGAAGAATATATACCTTAGTCCAAGGCATATACACACTTAAATCTCATAAAAAATGACCTCCAAACTAGTGTTTATACTCCAAAAACTCAGCAAGAATCATGCCAGCACTATTGATTTTCTCAAAAGAATCAACCACAAAACCCTTAAAACATCATCAAATCTGCTCCAAATAGCCAAACAAATATCACAAAAAATTAGGAGAAATCAAGACAAATTAGGAGTTATCCTCGCCTTGCTGATTGGATTGTACCGCCCATTGACATCAACTGTACAGCCTGATGATGTTAGCAATGACATGGCCTGATGCACGAGTGGATAACACCAAAGTGTAGAGCCTGATGCACGAGTGGATAACACCAAAGTGTAGAGCCCGAAGTCACGGACAAAATCCCTCTGGTCTCCTACGAAATGGATTAATATTCACAAACCGGAAGCTCTTACACCATATGGGAATTGGAGGAAAAGAGAAAAGGGAAGAAGAACAAACGCATGGTTCAAAATTTTTTTGTTCCGTCTTGGCCAAGATGTCTCGTTCTGGTAGTGCACCGAGATGTTGTATTGGGGAATGCATCGTCTCGTACCAAAAGCCAAATTTAAGTACTAAAAGTGGCTTAACGCTTATTTTCATGATATATCTGTCTTTTGTAATACATATAAATGCTAAAAATTCTCAACTAATTATGTGATAGAAAATGGTTTAATCTTATAAAGAAATATCTGTCGTTTTGTCTCGGTTGATGCATCTGGTTCCATGAGTTTATCGAGACAACAAGATGAAACAGTATTTTAAACCCCCAGTCAACATTCTTATAGAGCCCCAAGCCTTACATTTTACAATTCTCAATTATTTCGAAGAAAGTTTTAATTTTTATTTGTGCTAATCTCATTGTATATGAACAAAATTACTTATTCCTTATCACGTTACTCATACAAAGTTAATGTTTTAAGGGTCTGTTTGGATACATCATGTTTTCGGGTCCTAGTCCAGTCCTAGCCTGTAAGAATAAGTTCAATGTTACAGTTACACAAAAAAAAAGGAAAAAAAAAATCTGGTCCTGTTTTAAGGGAAATGTGAAGAAGCAGGGTGCAAAAAGTGGGCCCTGTGATTACCAAACACAGGCCAGAAGGACCAGAACTGAACTGATCACAGCTGGCCCCAATTTTTTTGTTTTTCCAAACAGGCGCTAATATGAAATACAATAAACATTGCTAGATGGTATACGAGGCAACCGCAGTGAACTCTCTGCTTGTTCAGTATAATTTTAACAAGCCCCAGTGAAACCTGATTCTAATCACCAAAGTACTGAAATGTCTGAAATGTCTGAAACAGCTGAATATATACTACAACCACCTCTAAAAAACTGTTGTATGGACTTCTCCTGTTTAAAGATATGAAAGCAGGAAAGCTCAAAATCACCCATGAACACTAAGCAAAGATTTGATTTCCTCAGCAAATACTAAAAGCGGTTTTGATTTCCACAGTACGCTAAACAAGAAAAATTACAACACAAAACAAACACTCAAATCTCATTTCACCCTGTAGACAATGATTACAAATGGGTAGACAGCCATACCTCTGGCTACACTAATAAATTGGTAGCCAGTGTCACCTTCCCTTAGAAAAAGACCTTGAATATTTACAAGTCAAGGTACGATCTGAGCCATCCATTTTATCAATCATCATAATCCTAAGTCCGGCAGTGAGAATCTTCAGCTGCTATGCACTCCCACTACTGTGGACTCAACGACTTCTTTTGACTCCTGTTTCGAATCCTTCTCCTCCGAGATCAACTCCGAGCTGTCTTCTGGACCTGATAATCGATCTGGATATTCTGTAGCTGGATTTTCCCTGAACATTTCATCATTCTCCAGATCAGATAGCTTCTCTTTCGAATCTCCCTTCAGCAGGTCCACCACCTCGAGCATGGTGGGTCTCTTCTCAGGCTGACTTTGAGTGCAAGTAAGTGAGACAAGGACAACCCTCTTCAGCTCTTCCTCAACAAACTTCCCATTAAGCTTCACGTCTGCCACTTCATCAAACTTCCTCTCACGGACCAATGGCAGGGCCCAATCAGTGATTGCGCGCTTCGTTTTTGCACTGAGTTTCTCTATGGGTTTCTTGCCACTAGCAAGCTCTAGCAAGAGTATGCCAAAGCTGTAGACATCACAGCTCTCTGAGGCCTTCCCGTACATGGCGTATTCAGGTGCGAGGTAGCCGAGGGTGCCTTTCACCCTAGTAGTAACATGAGTCTCTCCATCAGGGATGAGCTTTGCGAATCCAAAATCAGCAACTTGAGCCTGGAAATCTGAATCTAGCAACACATTACTTGCCTTGATGTCTCTGTGAATTATATGTGGTGTTGCATTGTGGTGAAGATAGCTGGATCCAGCAAAGTAACAGGTTAACAGACCTGAAAGATTTGAAAGGGAGAGAGGTGGGGGGACTCGTATTTGAGACTTACGCAATGCCCTCTGCTGATTCAATTGCAATATTCATCCGCCTTTCCCAGTTCAGAAGGCATTCTGCCGAGTGCTGCCCATGAAGATGGGAGAATAAGCTCAAGTTAGGCATGTAGGCGTACACTATAAGGCGTTCTTGCCCTTCGGCACAGTAACCACGTAAACTCAGCAGATTCTTGTGCTTGACTCTGCCCAATATCTCGACCTCGACAGCAAATTGCATTTCGGCTTTGTTGCTCCAGGCCTTTAGCCTTTTGACAGCAATCTGCACAATATATCTTTTACAGTAAATGGCACATAGTTTATGGGTGAGACAACCATGGAAAGTAAAATGATAGGTAAAATAAAAAGCAAAATTATGCCGTAGATGGATCCAAGAGCTTGCAAATGAAATAGTGTTAGTTGATGAAACTAGAGAGGAAGCAAATGAAAAACTAGAGCTCTGCAAGAATGCGTTCGTAGTCCAAGGGATTTAAAATAAGTCCTACCAAGAAATCAAGAAAAAGCGTGTTCATAGAATGTGTAGCTGAGATGAGGATGTCGAGATGGATAAATGGAAAGACTAGGACACACAAAATCACAAATTAACATATTCATAATTTTTTTTTTCTATTTGATCGGTAATTATTGATGAAGACATAAGGGAATCCTCAATAGGTGATAAAATAGGGGAGAATCTATACAGATGGGTGGGTTGGCATGAACAATTAAAACTAATGACAATACCAGTGAGAAGGAACATAGATGTTCAGGTTCTAAAAGGGCGAGGAGAAGGCCAAAAAGGGCATGGATTGAAGTATTGAGAGCAGATTTTTAGAAACTTGCATTAATAGAAGAGATGTCTATAGATAGAATTTAATGGAGTATTTGTGCAGCCGACCCCACATAATTGGAATAAATGATTATTTTGCCATAGATGGTCAATGAAAAGCAACAATGTTATACCGATAACCTATGTAACAAGGACATTGACACGGGTGTCGGTATCCGACACGGATACGAGGTGTCTGACACGGTGACCTAAAAAAATCCGATACGGAGACATATCCGTACATATCTTTATTAAAATATATTAACATATATGAATGCTTAAAATTATTAATAAAATAACAAAAATAGAAAATAAAACTGAAAATATTTATTAGTTTATTATTGTATGGAGGATGGAACACACCAACCTGCTTTTAAAAATCAATTTTATATTAAAAATTACTAAAACAAGTGGTGACACGGCCATAAGTGTCCATATGTGTGTCGGGAAGTGTCGACCCGCGTGTCCGGGTGTCGAGGTGTCCGACACGGCAAAAAACCCTAAAAGTGCAGTGTCCTTGTTACATAGCCGATAACTAATTGCCTCACTTACCACCAAATGAGAACTCTACAATCAAGAAAACTAGAAATAGGGATCCTAAAGTTATTAGATCAATATTTCAACTCGTTCATCCAGTACATATGGATTTTACACCTGTAACAATTTCAGATAACTACTACACTACACGTCAATATAAACATAAAATAATCATAAACCGAATTAAAATAATATCACATTCCTAAAGTCAAATACCACCACCAGTGTCACAAGCTTGTTGAAGGGTAATCATGGGTATTTTGCAAAAAAGTTTTTCATTGTCATGTTGGAAACTTGGTCTTCAGAGTTTGGACATAATAAACATTGGCATAATAATACTCACGTAAAACCCTTGTCAAAATATAAGATGGTTGTCCTTATGTTGTTGTATAAACACGAAAGTATGCCTGTATGTCAGCCAAGTTATTCCTGCAGTTGAAGTTGTGAGTGGGGTTGCACACGGGCCAGGGTCAGCCCAAGCCTGATCCAGAGGGCCCAAGCCTAGCGCATGGCCAACATGGATGAAATCAAACAGGTCCAAGCCCATCTCAAGACTGAAATCACAGGCTCAAGTCTACTCAAAACTTTGTCCGTGAAGCTTAAGCTTGTCAATGGCCCAAGTCTACGCGTAGGATAGACAAACTAGTTGATTGCTGGACACTTATATGACGTGAATTGCATCTGAAAAATAAGAATCTATGGGTGCTCATGATTTATCCATAATGAAAATACATAAACAACAAGTAATAATGCACAAAAAAGACCACATATCTGTCGACACTAATATGTTGGGGTTGTGAAATTGATCCTCCACGTTACCGCCTATGCTCTTGGTTCTCTACAAAGATGATGATGAGGATGTCGTTCAAAAGAGCCTTTTTATAAAGACCAAGAGGTGACCTCTAGGGCAACCCTAGAACCAAAATTGGAAATGTTGCTTAGTCATCGAAGCAATCCAATCTAAGTCCTACACGGGTAAGGTAACTCAATCCCAAACCAACTCACCTTCCATATGTTCAAAAACAAAATCTCACTGCTCAATCAAGATCCTCCTATCTGTGGCTTCGATCCATGTAAATATACCTTTAAATCGGACCTGCTTTTTCATAATTAAAGTCCTCAAATACTTAAACTGCATGACCACACCCACCTATTTCCCACTTGGTCTGCAATTAAAATTTTGAAATGCAGTTTTATAAAACAAGTCTGGGTTGGTTAAATAAATTTTGAATCAAGTGGCTACTCTAAGAAAAGCTGTAACACTGATTCACGTGGATCAACAAGGTCTATAAATAGAATCCATATTGAAGAGAGTAAACCCAAGACTAGTTCAAACAACCTCATAAATACCCAATCACAGAAAATTGTATGCGATTTATGCAGTACTAACCTATTTCTATGTCAAAGTACCTAAATAATTGTTATCCCAAGTGCATCCCGATTGGTTAGATCATAGGTATTATGATTTACCTCCCGGGTAGGGTCTCTAGTTGAAGTCCAGTCTATATCAAACATTGAATAAATTGAGTCCTTACAATAATGGTCGCTCCGCTTCATGCATATCGGCTACCTAGACACATATCACTTAAATATCCAAACCATGTCTGAGAATGTAATCTAAGGTCTTGAAATTAATCCTAAACTACAATTAGCCATGGAAGATTTGAATTATAAGAAGAATAGCGCAACTAAACAATAAGAAATCTCAATTCTGGGGCTTAAACAAGCTATGCTAGAAGAGAAAATAAGAAATCCAATAAAACCACTATTCATAGTCCCCTTTTTATGTAAAAATTCTCTCTTCTCAAACTTCAGCATCCTAAACAAAAAAGACACTTACTAAATAACCTACCCCCTACTAAAACTTTTTGACATAACTTACTAACACAGATTAGATATAAAATCAGACTCTCTAAATAAGGCTTCTACTATAATTAGGAGTTACTAAAAATCAAACAAAATAAACCCAAATAGATTAGAACCCTTTATACTCTATTAATGCCTCTAAAACTAATCTCAACCATCAATTTAGAACCTTAGAAAACCATTAAAATTAGAAACTAAGTCTGCTCTAATAGATACTTTATTTTCTGGGTTTCACACTTCAATCCCTTATTTCCTAGTTCCCCTTTTGTTATTTTTTGAAGCCCTTTAAAGTTTTGTTCCTCTATGTACGGACTTGCAATGGATGAAGTTTCAGCTCCATTGAACCGCTCTTCACCGAGATATAGCTCTTCAAAAACATCTACTTCTGCTGGCTGTTCTTTTGTATTGCAGCAACATCAAACATCCACCCCATGCACAAAGTACATCATCTAAGTGAGGGTTCTAAAAGTGATACCAATCACTTTGAATACCCATGCAATTTTAGAGCTCTTAGTAACGAATAGATCTCTCTGTGAGCCGACCCTGTTCTCCATCCTCTGAACTAGATGGAACCCCCCTCAATATAAGAGCTTAATACATCAATGCGTAAACCAAATACATCATTTTCCCGTCAGAAACTATATGTGCACGTATAAGAAATATAGCAATTGATGCATCAATAGAATAATTCAAACCTAAGCAAATAATTTGTTGAACCATAACCAAGTCTGAATAAAGCAATAAACAAATACTCCCACTAATTAATTTAATGACTTGTATGACAAATACCTGTGTTGTAAACAAGAATCTTAAAACTTAGATCAGAGGACCCTTGGATAAAGGGTCAACAGACTTTTCCATGGACTATGCATGAGACACAAATGTCTCTCTTAGATCTCTCTCATTGTATACACCAGAACTGTACTACATCATAGACTCCAAAGGAAATTGATGTATTGTGAATCATCCAAAATCTTTTAGCATAACTCTGCACCTCCTAGTACTCCCACTAACATAGTCATCCTCTAGGAAGGTCACATCCCTTCAAATAGAATAGATGAATCATGTCTAGATGGATCTTGTAATCTGAATCCCTTTGACCTCTTTAACTGACTAAATGCAGCTAGAAGGTGCTAGGTGAGGTCTATGTCAAACAGGCTTCACATTCTCTTTCATGTCATAAACACACATGCAAATCTTGAAATCAGCATTTGATAAATCCCTCTTTAACCAACCTTTCCCAAGAGTCAGATTCAACATTCAACAACCAAGAAAATTCGCAAAGGATTTAAGAACCAACAATAACTAGAAATTGAAGGAATATTATGCCTCATAGCAGGCGCATTAAGAGTCACAGTGCTAACTCTGGTGTCAGGCAAGCCTCTAGACTAGAGGACAATACAGGCATTTTGTTAAGTGATGAAATGTGTATAGTCCTAATGGTTGTACATTTTTGGTACTCACAGTATCATTAATTGAGATTCTACCTCTCAAGAAATTTGATTAAGCTTTTGCCCAATTCTGACATTTTGCGCTTGTGGTCTCAACCGTGTTCATGAGAGGTTGGAGGTGTCCAAGTTAGGTTAGACAAATATCACATTAATGGATTCTAGAAACTATCCAACTGACTTCTCCATCGTCTTTAGTTACTACTCGTCAATATCTCCATTGGAAATGATTGTCATGGTTAGAAACGAGTACAAAAAACTAGATTTGTGGATAGAACCAGGAAAAAACTAGCATAACTATCAACTCTAAATCTAACTTCTCAATAATTCAAACTATTAAACGCATCATATTCTCCACAAAGTAACGTATGAGTTAATATTGGCCTAATACTTTGCTAATTGCACATTATCTAACAAATATAAATGGTAAATCCACAATGCAAATTCCCAAACATGATATTCCCTTGTTGGGTATTCATCGTAGGGTGTTCGGATGTGTTTGATTTGTTGTAACCCCCTTTGACTTGTTCATGATATGTTATCTTATCCTGCAATCTAGTATGTGTTTTGTTCGGAATTCTCACACTCGAATCGAAACGAATCCTAATGATCAAATTTCAATCTAAGAACTGTTCCAATTTAATCAATGAATAACAGTAACTTCAAAAATTCAGAAAAAATAAAGAAGAAATCATTTTGTTACTTGAGATCCGTCCCATAGTTGCCCCCAATAAACGCTACCGAATCCCCCTTCTCCGAGTTTGTTGTCGTAATTAAAATTGTTCGTAGCAGCAAGTAATTCCTTCAAAGAAAAAATCCTCCACGTCTTCCCCTTATTCTGTTCTTTCCTGCACAATTGGGTGTACTACGCATCATACAAGCTGAAAATTAAAAATAAAACAGAGCTTCTAACCTACACCATATGTGCCGACTCTCTAAACCTAACAAAAGATGGAATGCGTACGTTAATCCCGTTACACACCATGCGCAAGTAAAACCCTCCCCAAAACAACAGTCCAGATCAATTTGGTATTAGCTTCATCTTTAGATGTACGTACCGATTCGAACCCATCCCGCAACAAAACCTTGCACAGAAAGCCATTTCCCTACGACGCGATCCACCGAATCAGAGCTTCTGCTTTTCTTTTTCTGCTCCTCGGTTTGCTTCTTCAGACCAGTTTAGAAGTAGAAGAAGAATAATCAGTGACGTATCGTAACGTTTTTTTCTCCGGAGACGTGTCGGTGAAAGCGATGGACAACTGTGCGTAGAAGAGATTAGAGTGTGAGAAACGAAAAAGTCGCTTTCTTTCAAGGGCCGCTTCGACAGATCTAAAATGACAAATGACAGGGACACAATATAAGCCACGTGGCATACTGTTACAGGATTCTGACCGTATGGATGTTTGTCCTATCCCATGGTGGACCTACAAACCAAAAATCAGCTTGATTAGAGATTTATAGGCTTTGGATTGGACTTACTTTCATGGGCTGATCTCAACTGTGGGAATTTGAGCAGTATTTGAGGTACAAAGATGCAATACTTATAAATCACTAATCAAGCTGATTTTTGGTTTGTAGGTCCACCATGGGATAGTACAAACATCCGTACGGTCATAGTCCTGTAACAGTATGCCACGTAGCTTATATTGTGTCCCTGTCATACCTGTCATTTTATATCTGTCAACGGAGCCCGAGCCTTCAACAAACCAAGGTTTAAAAGGGGCCGTTATAACGGTATAACGGACTGTGGGGGCGTTACTGTTTTCCGTTATAACAAATTGAAACGCTCAGGGGCAAAAACGGAAAAAGGCACTGGAATTCAAATTTTGAAATTTGATTTTCAAATTTCCAAAAATAGAAAATAACGGAAATAACGGCCTTTTTCACAATTTTCCAGAAAATAACGCTCGCTATTTTCGTTGGAACAGAAAATAATGGCAGTTATTTTCTGGGTGTTTTAACGGTACATAACGTAGCAGAGAGGTCCAAATCCGATATAACGGCTGTTTTTTAAACCATGCAACAAACCAAGGTTTAAAGGAAGCTGTTTTAACGGTTTAACGAACTGGGGCGTTACTGTTAAAACGGATTGAAACGGCCAGGGGCAAAATGGGAAAATGGAAACAAAATGGAATTTAATGGGGGAAAATGGGAAAAGTTGCGCTGAAATTCAAAATTTAAAAAACGAAAGGAATTTAAGGGCCTTTTTTCACATTTTTTAGAATTTAACGGCTGTTAAATTCAAAGTGTCAAAACGTGTTTAAATGATTTTAATAGAAACGGGATTGGGGCGTTACCGTTTAAACGGCCGTTAAAACCGTTAAAACTTCGGTTTTTAAACCATGCAACAAACAATAAAATAAGTGAGGACTTATTGGTAATTAAGGAAACCTGAGGTGTTGGATAGCAAATTTCTATTCCTGGCTATGGATTTGAGCATTTCTCATCACGGGCTTCGTTAACAGGCCTTCAGTGAAAAGCATTGGGTACAAGCCCATATAAAGATTCTCATTTCCAACAGCTAGGAATCAGCAATTAGGCTAATGTATTTGTTCAATTGGGTTCAAGGAGTGGGCCAAACATTCATGAGATCAGTGGGTCGGTAAAGTGAGATTGGGACAGCTATAGAGACATCGAAAAGAATACAACACCTTCATCCAGTCATCGCAGAGCCAGGATTTTGTTCAAGGGGGGCACAATCAATTGAGTAAAACCTTGAATTTCACGGGACGACCCGCGACCATCGGGGGATCTCAACTGGCGTGATCATAAGCCTTCTCAATGTTGACTTTAAATACAAGACATGAAATACTCCTTTGGCTCCGCCATTGCTTACATCCATTTTCTCGGTATCCATCTAAAACCCATCATGTTAAGCATGTAATCCAAAAATTTCCAACTAACGTGACCATAAGCCTTCTTAATATCGACTTTGCATTGAAGACTTGAAATATCTTCCAACCATCTAGAATCAAAATACCATGAAGATTTGGCGACCTTTCACAAAGGCATTTTCGAAGGAGAGATGAAGGCCCACATCACATATGTCAGCCTCGAAGGAGGAGCCTTGGGATGTCTATGATATTAGGAAAAAGATGTAACAAGGTACTTTTTGTTGTTACTCACCACTGTCTATATGGGCCCACTGGCCGCGTGCATGGATGTTCAGCACACCCCTTTGTGGATATACACACCAAAAAATCACCATGATTGGTAATCTCTAGCCATTATATTTTAGTACTTTTTAAGGAGTGATTTTAGTGGTTTGATCCAACCATTTTTTTAGCACTAAAACAAATGGCTAAAAATCATCAAACAAGCTGGTTTTTGGTATTAATGTCTTCCAAGGGTTGGGCTAAACCATGGTTTTAAAAAACGGCCTTTATAACGAAAATAAAGGCCATTATTTTTTAGTGTTTTAATGGTACATAACGTAATGGGAGAATCCGTTATAACGGTCGTTATTTTCATTATAATGGACGTTATTTTCTGTTATATCGAAAATAATGACTGTTATTTTCTAAATTTTTTGTAAAAAAGGTATTTCCGTTATTTTTTGTTTTTCGGTTTTTAAAAAATTGAAATTCAAAGTTCAAATTTTAATTTTTGAATTTCAGCGCCATTTTTTCATTTTTGTCCCTGAGCATTACAATCCGTTATAACAAAAACATGGTAACACCCCTAGTCCATTTTACTGTTATAACGGCCACTTTTAAACCTAGGGCTAAACATCCATGAGGTCAGTGGGCCAAATGGAAGTGGTGAGTAACAAAAATCGTGCTTCCTCACACCAAAAAGCGTCAGGTATACCTCGCTACATCATGACCACACTTCGAACAGTATTTCCCCGTACCGTATTTTATTGCTACTAGGCTATGGTGCACCGTGCACCCCCACATGGCACCCACTTTGTTCAGTTTATGCACCTTCTTCATTGAAAGTCTATACACTCCAGTGAAAGTCATGTAAATTTGTCTGGAAAGAAGAAAGACAGAATGGGTTCCATCACAAATCTCCACAACCTCTTTATCACAAACAATTAAGGGTCGAGATGTAACAAGGTATACCTGAGATCTTTTCATTTGGGGAAGCGGCATTTTTGGTAGTCACCACTGCCATCTGGGCCCACTGACCGCATGGATGTTTAGCCCACCCTTTAATAGACATTAATACAAAAAATCAGATTGTTTAATGATTTTTAGCCGTTGGTTTTAGTACTCAAAAGATGGTTGTATTCAACGGCTATAAGAACGCCTTAAATGGTGCTAAAAAGTGTTAAAAGCTAATGGTTATAGATTACCAATCAAGGTGAGTTTTGGTATGTACATCCACCAAGGGGTGAGATAAACATCCAAGCGGTCAGTGGGCCCAGATGGCAGCGGTGACTACCAAAAATGCCGCTTCCGCAAATGAACAGTTTCAGCATACCTTGTTACATCTTTTTCCAACAATTAATTAGGATACCATCTGCACTACCTAGAACTGGATAAACCAACCACCCATAGTTTCTTCCAAGGTTTAAAGGGGACCGTTATAACGGTATAACTGACTGGGGGCATTACCATTTTTTCCCTTATAACGAAAATAACGACTGTTGTTTTTAGGAAAAAATTGTGAAAAAAAATGACGTTTTTTTTCGTTTTTTTCTGTTATTTTCCATTTTCCATTATTTTTCCATTTTTCCATTTTTGCCCCTGATTGTTTTTTTCGTTATAACGGAAAAAATGGTAATGCCCCCAGTCAGTTATACCGTTATAACGGTCCCCTTTAAACCTTGGAAGAAACTATGGGTGGTTGGTTTGTCCAGTTCTAAGTAGTGCAGATGGTATCCTAATTAATTGTTTGAAAAAAATGGCATTTTAACAGTCCATAACGTAATGGGGGATGTCCGAATCCATTATGACGGCCGTTTTTTAAACCTTGGTTTCTTCTACCCACTAGTTGATTGGCGTTAAGCTCATTGCCATTGGTGTCCATATGGTCAGCCTTATTTTGAAAAGGAAAATCAGTCTCAATAGACGCTTGGGTAATGGGGGTAGGATTTTCATTGCTCCATATCATTACTCTAGGTGGACGGATCAGATTCGTGTTTTAGGTGCATCCATGGAATACATAACATGATTTAAAAAATGGCTGTTATAATGAAAATAACGGTCGTTATTATGGATTCGGACCTCCCCCGTTACGTTATGTACCGTTTTAACGCTCAGAAAATAATGGCCATTATTTTGTTATAATGGCTGTTATTTTCCGGTATTTTTCCATTGTAACAAAAATAATGACTTATTTTCTAATTTTTTTTGTTAAAAAGTCTGTTCTTTCCGTTCTTTTCCGTTATTTTATATTTCCCCATTTTTTCCATTTTCCCCTTATGCGGTACAATCTGTTATAACGAAAAAAAAAAACAGTAACACCCCTAGTCCATTATACCGTTATAATGGCCCCTTTAAGATAGGCTAGAATGAATTAGAATACATCATCACACTCATATCTCAAGGATTCCCACCCCACCCCACCCCATAAACTTGGTGTTCTCATCAACTTCTTCAACTCAGCATTGTAATCCTCATAATCAACGTCAATTGTATGACCCATTCAAAAGAGAGAGTGGGTCATCCTCCTCATACACGTCTATAGTCGATGTGGTTAAAGTGTACCTCCTCCATCTATCCCTTCGTTTTGCATTATGTGCTTCACCTTTAGCCTCATGTTATGGTGCACTTAGATTGAGCTTCTCAACTAAAAGTAATTTTAAACCTATATGTAGATCGGAAAGAAGGCGTTCCAGTTTCTTTTGTAAACATTTGAGGAGGCCGTTAGTGATAGTATACAAACTGTGATTTTCCTATGACTCAAGGTATCCCTGATGTATAGATATTACAAGCTACATATAGTGGCGGAGCCAAAAATTTTGTTTAAGGGTGGGCAAAGTGGCAAGTGACAGTCAATAACAACTGATGACATTTTTAATTGATGGAATTACCCCTTATAGAAATAGACAATTAAAGCCCATTAACTTTTTAATTATTCTCCGGCACTAGGAGCCAAATTTTTTTAGTAATTCTGAGTTGACAGGCATCGCTCATCAACGTTGATGACAAACCATAGTATGGTCCACATGTCACACTTTTAGAGACCACTGACCATATGGATGTTTGGCCCATCCCGAGGTGGATCCACAGACCAAAAACCAGCCTTATTAGTGATTTCTAACCATTGAATTTGACTCTGTTAATGAGAATATTTTTAACCATTGGATTCAAACATGCATATATTGGGGGTATTTAGATCCAAAGGTTAGAAAACACTAATGAGGTCCATTTTTGGTATATAAGTCCACCTAGGGATGGGCCAAACATCCATGGGGTCAATGGTCCCTATGAGTGTTGAACGTGGCAAATACTATAGTTCATGTAGGGATGGGATAAACATTGAAGTTGATGGTGGGCAACGTAAGAGTGTTTTA
Organism: Euptelea pleiosperma; assembly: GCA_035048495.1. Taxonomy (NCBI): domain Eukaryota; kingdom Viridiplantae; phylum Streptophyta; class Magnoliopsida; order Ranunculales; family Eupteleaceae; genus Euptelea; species Euptelea pleiosperma. Next base: position 22,298,055 of record CM068549.1, read on the forward strand.
CTGGCTGAAGCTGTAGACCACATAGGGAAGTGCAAAAATTCAAAGTTGAGGGTGGGCAACTCGCTCCCTGTCTCCGCCACTGCCTACAGGCAATTGAAAATAACATGTTATCCTTGTTGTCCAACACTAAATAAAGAGTATATCAATTTATATTCTTTCCATATGCTGAACTTTATAATTACGATTCAGTTTGGTATTTTATTAAAAGGCTCAGTCTCCAAGGATCCCCTTCTTTCTACCCTTCTCAGTGTTTGCATGCTCAGCTGTGGATTCCACGAATCCAACGGTGGCTGTCAGTGCCCCCAAAAGTGAAAAAGTGATGCCAGCTCGGCACTGACAACCGCCGCTTGGAATCCAACGCGGAGCACACGAACACCGAGAGGGGTCAGAAAAAAAGGGGGGGGGGGGGGGGGGTCCCCTGAGCCACATTTAGACTCAACTAATATATAGTTTTCATCGTGGGCTTGGAATCCATCGATAGGCCTGTTCATGAAGCACATGGTAAAAAAAAAGTTTCGACTAACATGGCTAGAAATCACCAATCAGGCAGAATTTCAGTGTGTAGTCCACCAAGACGTGGGGCCAAACATTCATGAGGTCAGTGGGCCTCAAAGAGTGCGCCGCGTGACATTTTGAGCGATTTATATCAAGGTTTAAAAGGGGCTGCTATAATGGTATAACGGACTGGGGGGATACCGTTTGTCCGTTATAATGGAGTTTAACATGGGCAAAAATAAAAAAAATAATGGTTGTTATTTTTGTACAACGGCTGTTATTTTCTGAGCATTAAAATGGTACATAACGTATTGGGGAGGTCTGAAAATGTTATAATGACCTTTTTTAAACCATGATTTATATATCACAATTTTGATACAGAATTTGGTATCAATAAACGACCCCGCGGGGCTTGGATGATGGGGATAAAAACAGCTTGGATCACCAGCCAAGGCTCCTAAACGATCACTAAATAGAAAGGGACCCCCTTTTTTTTCTGACCCCTCTTGGTGTTCCTGTGCTCAACCGTGGATTTCAAGAATCCAACGGCGGTTGTCAGTGAAGAGCTGGCATCACTTTTGCATTCGTGAAATCCACGGCGCACGCAAACACCGAAGAGGATCAGAAAGAAGGGGGGGTCCTCGGAGCCTGAGCCTAATAAAAGAGGAGGAAATGGTAGACAGGTCGCGCAAAATTAAGGACCACAAGAGGCAGAAAATTCCTAGACAATGGTGCAAAACACAAAAAACACCGGTTTCTCTTTTGTACAGGGAGCCCCCATCTATGTTAAACCCATGATGAAAAAAGTAGTCTCAATCGGAAAAGAGCAATTTTAGGAGTACGTGTCATGCAAAAGTGAACTTGTTCACCTAGTATAGCTGCGGCCAGAGTCCATTTTTGGACACTAAAGCAAGTGACTTATCTCTAGTGCTGATGTGAATCCGATCCAATAAGAAAATATGTTGATCCGATAAGAGATCGGATCACAATTATGTGATCCAGACTGATCCGATAGAAAGAATATAGTTCCGGACCCAATCCCATCTCAATCACTAAGCCTGTACACTTGACAACCACTAATGGTCACAAAATGGAGGGCTGTTCTTTGATGCAGATTTCTGTATCAAATTTTTGATGCAGAAGTCCCTCAAAATGCAACGTATTAGATTCGTTCGGGTCCACTTGCCCCTTGAATGTCTGGCCCACACTATAATAGACCTACACACCAAAAATCAGCGTGATTGGTGATTTCTAGCCGTTGGATTTGAGCACTTTTTCATCATTGGCTTTATGAATAGGCCTATGAGTTGGTTCCAAGCCCATGATGAAAAAGTGCTAAAATCCAACGGCTAGAAATCACCAATCACGCTGATTTTTGGTGTGTGGGTCTATCATAGTGTGGGCCAGACATTCAGGTGATCAATGAGCATTCAATGATGGATACAATGTTTGCGTACTAGACCGACCCTCCGGGTGCGGACTCCGCAGTGTGTGGGTCCATACTTTTTGATCTCTTGCTACGTGAGCGAAACTTTCTCCCGCATGGGCAGACTGCCGCGCACATTAGCTAACTGCCGCCTAAAAGCATAGCATTTTGGACGCGGAACTCCCATGTATTACCTCCTCCTGCCATTCTTTCCCTCCCTTTCTGTCCCCTCCATCTCTCTCTAATCTTCCTTCGCCTCGAAGAAAACCAAATCTCCCTCTCAGTCTCCCCCAATCGATCTAAACCGTCCGTATCTCCGAGAATCACCGCTGATGCACGAAGCAGAACTTCACGATTTGTCCGACGATGCCGATTACGCGGCATCACTGCAGCAAGTAAGCTTCCCAATTGGATTCCTATCGTGTTTGCATCCCTTACCATTTAATCTCTGGAATTTCCTTTCGTCTCAACCTGTGTAGATTAATTTCCGATTTGTAACATGATTGTAATGATAGAATTTATAGCCTCAATTGATACTTTGTAATTTTTCTGCATTTGGGGAAGGGATCACGAAGCATTTCACGGACCAATAGTGGTAAAAGTAGTTCGACGAATGCTTCTGATGGAGCAGAAGTAGTTTATTTGAAGGATAATGTAACAATTCATCCAACCCAATTCGCGTCCCAACGGATAAGCGGGCGGTTACGGCTAATCAAACAAGGGTCTTCTTTGTTCATGGTATTATAATTATCACATTTTTGTGATTTCCAATCATAATTCAATGCGTATTTTGATGATTTTGGTACTATTAAATTTGTTCTGGCAGACATGGATTCCTTATAAGACAAGCTCAAACGAGAGGCTATCTGAAAGAGGTAAGACTCTAATGTGTAAAAGTTCGATATGAGATGTGTGTTGTTGGTGTTGTTTGGTTTTTAATTCTTACTTTGTGATGTCTCATACAGATAGGAATCTATATACTATTAGGGCCGTGCCGTTAACTGACATACGATCCATTCGTAGACACACTCCAACCCTTGGCTGGCAATACATAATTGTTGTTTTATCATCTGGTAAGTTGTGTACTATGTTTTTTCTTAAAATATGTTGTGGGTCTTGTGAGTATTCCATGATAGTTGGAGTCTTGTTGTAATTTGTTCGCAAACTTTATGATATGGCTTGTGGTATCTGTTTGTGCGATTGTAAGAGGTTTATATCTCAATCGGTATTCAATAAAAACTGATTTATATAGCCCGCTTGGTCCAGTTTGAAATGGATCAGCTCCACCTCGTGGTTGCCAGTGCTTCAAGGTAAGGAACATAAAATGATTTATGCCACAGTAAAAGGTGGGTGAATCTGCTTTATTTCAAGCTAGTCAATTCATCTGGTTCTCATGGGACTGGTAGGTCCTTCTGAAAATTGATGGAAAGAAAATATTGTTTAGAACCAATCAAAATGAAACTTTAGGTGGTATTGACACATCAGAGATTCCCTGGTTGTTTTGGAACCACGTACTTCTACCATTACTACATAATAAGTTTGTAATAAAAGAAAAACATCCAAATACTACATGAAACAAGAAAATAAATACTAATACTATCACAACAGAGAATAACTCAAGACAACACAAACCAAAACATTAAGGAAAAAAGAAAAAGCCAAAAGATCGCACATATGCACATAGTACTGTAAGCAGAAAATTTGACGATGCTGGATGAATTATTGATCTCCCTTCCCGCACTTCAATAGATCTCTTTCTATGGACCTACAAAACAAATCCCAAACAGACCCTCCAATTATGAAGTTAGTGGAGTGAAGTTTATCTTGAAGCCTCACCTAGAGAACGAGGCTCTTATATCCTACTAACCATAGTCTTACCATGTGTCAACAAGTGTCATGGCAAGTGGTGTTTTGTGAACATCCCGTATGATTGAGCATATAGCTATTTTTAATTGCTCCCTTATCTTTGGCGATGATTATATGGGTACCTTGCTTTTTAGGTGTGCCTGTGGTTGTCGGGTTCCTTATAGTGTGGCAGCAATGCTGGTTCATAATGTTTCATATGAAACATTTCGGAATTTAAGAGAACCGAGTAATGTTTCAGAATGTTCCGGTTCTTTTCGCCCAAATAAACCGAGACATTAAGAATCAAGATACAATCTAATACAATAAAAAAAAATAGATAAAAAATATGATTTTTTGATTTTGGGAATGTTTCGGAATTTTCGCTGTTTCACCATTATTTCAATGTTTCGTGAATGTTTAGTTACGTTTTGGAGTTTGTCTCGGTTTTTCACTTGACCGAGACATTCATCCGAAATGAAATTTTAAACCTTGGGGGGGGGGGGGGGGGGGGGGGGGGGCTGACATGGACGTTACTGTACCACCCCTGTTGGACTTGGGCCGACTTATATGTGTTGCATCTTTAGATCTGGGTTCTGTCAGTGCTATTGGTTTAGATCTGGGTTCTCTGCTTTTGGTTTCGCTCTAAGTCTTGCAAAGTCGGTTTTGTGGCATTGTCAATGTTGGATAAGTTTACGCTTCTGATCTAGGATTAAGTTGGCTTACTAGGTCAGCACGGATCAACTTATATCTTGTATAAGATCATTTGTTAGAGGTGATGATGGTTGTAAGTCAGATAATATCTTGGGTGTGGTGTATAGAGTTCCGTATCCTTGTGACATGTGCATGGCTTTAATGTGTTGGTCATATTTTGGAACTTACAATTAGCCCCCTCTTGGGCTGTTGACCAAATCTACTTGGTTGGCTATTCGTGAAGACTAGTAGACACCATATTGTTGTTAGTATTGAGGCTGCATGAAGGAGGGACACGTGGAAAGCTCTATAGTGGCATAGTGTCTGCTACTTTTTAGCTATTCACAACTCTGCGTTGTGGTATTTGCTGCGGCTATGCTGCTTTCAAGTAACCTACTTTGAGTAACTTGTTTTTTCGATAGGTGTGTATATTTCATTAACAAGGGAAAAGCCCAAAAGTAACCATGCATGAAGCAGTTGCAACCTTAACTATGGTGAACTGTGCGCCCATCTAGTGCTATGTTGCTTTTAAGAAACCCTATGACTAGCGAAGGGAAACTTGGACACATTGCTTTTAAGCAACCTAGATTCCAAGTTATGACCTTGCTACATTGCTTTTAAGCAACCTTACGTCGAGGTGAGCCCATCTAGTGTTGCTACTATGTTGCTTTTAAGAAACCCTGCGACAAGCGAAGGGAAACTTGGACACATTGCTTTTAAGCAACCTAGATTACAAGTTATGACCTTGCTATATTGCTTTTAAGCAACCTTACGTCGAGGTGATGTGGCTCGTTGCTTTTAACCAACCTTGCATGGTGTGGTGGCACACTAGTTTTTAACTACCACGCTAAGTGTGGTGATTCCCTCTATTAGGCAACCCTGCTTGGTTTGGTGCTACAGCTATGTTGCTTTTAAGCAACTCTACGCTGGGTAGCTTGTGTCAAAGCCGAGAATGGGCAATCTTGGGGGAGATGACTTCTTTGAGATAGTTGGACCGTGGATATAATTGAGATAACCGGGTTGAGAATATGGCTGAGACAACCTAGCCGAAAAAATTGTTCAAGATGACTTGACTAAGTAGATGACCAAGATGACTTGGTTGAGAATATGGTTGAAATGATCTGGATGAGTATATAACCTGGTTTAGATGACTTGGATGAGTATATGGCTGACATGACTTGGCTGAGAATATGGTCGATATGACTTGGCTGCTATGTTACCTAGATATGACAAGGATATGGGACCGACATAGTGTGATATTTACACTTCAAATGTAAGTATCCGATATGGACATGACACAGATATGGCACCCATTTTGAAGTATCCGGGTATCATAGCTTGGCTGAGTATATGGCTGATATTTAAAGACTTACCTTTGCTGAACGACTGCATCAATAGGGCCGGAGTTGGTCTGAGTCGTCTGACTAATTTGTTGCCCCTCAGTATAAACGGTATATTCCTTCTAACTGTTTTCCATAGATGATAGATTGGGGAAAAATTGTGAATTGTTGAACCATTGATGTTTCTCTCCTGAGACTTAACTGTGTATAGGCTGAGGGGACCTGCAAAATGAAGCCTAGAAGGCTGCCGCTCCAATGATCAAGTTAAAGAGAGAGGTTGCAGGTTTAAAAGGAATAAAAATGGAGGAGTGTTGGAACTTGGAACTCATTACCCTGTAGGGGAGGTGCCTTTTTGGTAAGGGGCTTACCTCTTTGGAAGTAGACGAATGTCCTAGCAGGTGGTGGTTGGTGAACTGCTTGCATGGGTGAGCTCATGATTGTTGACGATTCTGTGGGTCCATACTTGCCTTTTTGGGTGTACCTATGGCTGTCGGATTCCTTTTCATATGGCAGAAGTGTCTAACAATGCCTTTTTAGAATGATGCGGTGTGTCAAATCTTCCTTGCTATGGGGGCGTGACATAGACATTAGTGGATAGTCTTGGTTGGACTCAGCCTGTCTTGTATGTTCTAGATCTTGGTTTACTGCTTTTGGTTTTGTTCCAAGTCTTATGAAGTAAGTTTTGTGACGTTGTTTATGTCAGATAAGTTTCTGCTTCTGACCTGAGGATCAGGTGAGCTACCAGGTTGGCGTGGACTGACCAATATCTGGTAGAGCATCACTCATTGGAGGTGATGATGGTTGTTAGTTGGATAATATCTTAGTTGTGGTGCATGAAGTTCAATATGTCTCTGCAACGTGTATGCCTCTGATGTACTGGAAATATGTTTGTTAGTTACAATTACCTACCAAAAAACCTCAATATCTGGCTTCACGTATTTTGAGAAACCACCAGAAAGATAACAGAAAGATGTGAACATATCTTGAATGTCAAAATGTTCCAAATCTACTCTCTTGATTTCTCTAAGGAGGTGTAATTCTAGGGCTTTATGAGTTGATCTTGATCTGGAATTATCAAAGACCCAAAAAGATCCAACTCCCCACTTGAAACAAGCCAAGTGATAAAGAAAAATGGTACAAATTAGTTAAAGAGTTCTTTCTTGGATCATGTAAAGAAACTTCGCATGCAGGATTCGGGCAGGTCCCATACAACTCACGCATTACATGGAAATAACTTCCAATACGATCTTAATTTGGTCTGTATGTGAAAATTCCCAATATAATGAGTCAAATGGCATTTCTGTCTTGGAAACCGTTATCAGATAGTACATATTGGATCTGTTCATCCGATAGTATTTTTTATTTTTAAAACACCAAAATAGCCACAGAAAATGAAGTGTGACTGTTATTTGTTCTTGCCTTTTTTATGCTAATATCAATCCGGCCTTGGTGTGATCTTGATAATTTATGTGCTCATGGTATCAGAATTTTTTCATCCTTAGAATTGGCATATCTAAACCTATGCCTTTTACAACTTGCTGTAGCTAACATTATGCTGATGCTTCCAACTCCCGTGGTGGTTTATTCGGTTGATGCGTCTCTAGGCTGATCATTCATACTTTACATTATATGACAGAAGCTTCGAATGTGAAGTTTAAATTCTTTGTAACTGGATGTCTTGTGCAGGACTTGCGTTTCCTCCTCTTTACTTCTACAACGGAGGTGTTCGTGAGTTTCTTGCTACATTAAAACAACATGTTTTTCTTGTGAGGTTAGTCTTTTTGTTTTGATCATGGAGTTCTTTTGTCTTATTGATGATGGGTTTCTTGATTTGTTTAGTTTATGGTCCAATGCGTATTATTCAACATGCGTATATCGACTTAATAATGAGAGCATACAATATTGTAGAAGTGTCTACTTTGTCCTGCTATTTTTGATCTCGTTTTTTTCGAATCAAGGAGGATCTACAAAATGAACGATGGCAAGATAATTGTTTTAGAGTCCTTAATATTGTATTAGTTATAACTTATATCCGAATGGAGCTCGTGGTGCAAGCCATTTTAGAGCATATTTGTTCAGTAAAGTCTACCAAATCAGCTTTTCTGGTTTCTTATTACGAAGAATCATATTTCCAGGTCTGCAGATGATGCCAATGTATTTCTTGTGAATGATTTTCAAGATCCTCTCCAGGTGCACATTTATACTGAACTACTTGTTGGTTTTGTTGATTCTCAGCTTATTCTTAAGTTAAACTATGATGTTGCATGAAATGAATGGATTGAGTACTTGAAAGATCTTATTGTCTGAAGACTCTGAACTGATATATTTGCCTTACAAATTTTAAAGCATCATCTTCATGTGTTGTTTCCTCCCCAAAGACATTTCTTTTTCAAGTTATCTCTTATCTGGATCTGTCTATCAGTGACAAGGAGCTCTTTAAAGATTCAGATTTCATGAGATTCTGCAAATTGTAATCTCCATGATGGTCTGTGTACCTTGACATCACGGTTTACAGAATGTCTTCTCTCACATTTTAGTCTTCAACATGGGGTATTTGTTCTTGTAAAGTTAGAGAAGATGGAGAAGTAGAGAGAAGAGATGGGAGAAAATCAAGAGAGTCAAATATATCTTGTTTGGTCTCCTTATCTATGTTTATATAGTACATAACATAATGTAAAAAGACCATAATACCCCTATAAACAAAATACACACACACTCTAAGCCCCCCAAGCTAGAGCATAGAGATCATGCATACCCAACTTGTTACATAATAGAGAAAACAAACTCCGGTCTAATGCTTAGTAAACACATCACCAAGTTGATCAGTTGATTTAATATGCGGAGTAGCAATCATCTCACTCAGAACAATGTCCCTGACAAAGTGGCAATCAACTTCTATATGTTTGGTTCTCTCATCAAACACTAGGTTACTAGCAATTAAGATAGTCGCATGATTATCACAATTCATCTACATAGGAGTAGGAATCTCACAACCCATCTCTTGAAGAAGAGATATTACCCACATCATCTCACATGTAGTATGAGTTATAGATGTGTACTCTGCCTCTGCATTGGACCTAGCAATCACATTTTGCTTTTTACTCTTCCATGTGACCAAGTTATCACCTACAAATGTACAATACCCAGAAGTGGACCTTCAATTAAAATGATTTCCAGCTTGCTCAGTTGGTAAAGTTTGTGGGTGATGATACCATAAACCTGGGTTCAAAATCTGCCTTCACCAAGTTACTGATCTCTTTAAAAAATAGGCTTACCTATCAAAAAAAAAAAAATTAAAATGATTTCTAGCTCAATCTGCACAAGAAAGATCCGTAACGCTCAGGTGCGTGGATGCTCAATATAATAGGTCTTTGCCTGGTGCACCCTTCAAGTATCTCAAAATACGACACACAACATCCCTATGTGGTTGGCGTGGAGCATGCATAAACTGACTCACAACCCCAACTGCAAACGTAACATCTGGACGAGTCACCATGAGATAAATCGGCTTCCCAACCAGCTTTCGACACCGACCTGGATCACTTTACAATTCTCCCTAGTCACCATCGAGCTTGAGAGTAGAATCCATAGGATTATCAATTGGCTTAAATCCTAATATTCTTCTCTCCTTTAATAGGTCCGTCACATACTTCCTTTGTGAGAGACTAACACCCTCTTTAGATCTCGCCACCTCAATGTTAAGAAAATATCAAAGAGGCCAAGGTCCTTAGTTTGAAAATGCTAGTTCAAGTGAGATTTCAAGTTAACAATCCCACTATTGCCACTCCTATGATAATAATATATCGACATACCCTACCAGAATAATAACTCCAGAAATTGTAAGACGAACAAACACTAAGTGATTAAAATTAGCTCGCTTGAAGCTAAAATGTAACACAACTTCATTGAACTTATCAAATAAAGCCCATAGAGATTGCTTCAGCACATAAATACCCTTATTTAATTGCACACCTTGTCAAACCGTTCACTTAGCAACATATCCAGGGAGTTACTTTATATAAACCTCTTCTTGCAGATCACCAAGTAAGAAGGCATTTTTAACTTCCAACGGATATAAGGGCCAATGCATAGATACAACCACAGATATGGTTTAAAATTTTGGAATGTTTCGTAATTGTCGTATGTTTTGTCTCGTTACATAAGAAAACCGATGTTTCGTTTCGTCGAGACAATTTGAAAATTTCGTTTTTTCACTATGTTTTCAATGTTTTGTGAATGTTTCGTTTCGTTTTGGAGCTTGTCTTGGTTTTTCACTTGACTGAGACATTCCTCCGAAACGAAATTTTAAACCTTGACTACAGACAAAAGAGCCCTAATAGAGTATAGCAAGCAACAGAGAAAAACGTCTCATAGTAGTCCAAGCCAAAGGTTCGAGTGTACCCTTTAGCAACTAAGTGTGCTTTCAAACACTCAATCTTGCCATCAAGATGAAACTTGATAGTATACAATACACCCATATACATTCCAGCTGCTTGTTTTCCAAGAGGAAGTAGTTAATTCCCATGTGTTGTCCTGGAGAAGAGCATCCATATCCTCATTCATAACTTGTTTCCTTCCAGAATAAGACAAGGCCTGTTGATAGGACTTAGGATTAGAAACAACAAAAAGAGGCAAAGCAAAATCACATAAAAATGGAAACACAGAATGAAATGACACAAAATTGCAATTGAATATTAAGTACAAAAACGAATACCTTTACACAACAATGGGTAAATCGACAGAAAGATCCTCAGGCGAAGTAGATGATTGAGGAGTAGACACTGCATCAATATTTGATGTAGATTTGGCCCTTCTATGATACACTTGTAAGCATCAGTAGCATTAGGTAAAGAAACCGGAGAAAAATAGAGTCCTCCCATTGAGTATTAACAAATAATCACCATTCATAGAGTGATCATAAGAGAAAAGAATGGCGTACCCTCAAAGAATGTAACATCAATACTAACATAATAACGACGAGATGATGGATAGTAACAATGACAACCTTTTTGGGTACAAGAATAACCCAAAAAAACTCACATAATAGCACGAAAAGAGAATTTATAATGACCAGAACCCTACATATGAATAAACGACACAACAAAAGACACGTGGAGGCAGACCAAATGGAGAAACATTAGGAAACAAAATATAAAACAGAGACTGGCCTTCCAAAATAGATGATGGCATTCGGTTTATCAAGTAACAAGCAGTGAGCACAACATCCCCCAGTAGGTTTTTGTAACATTCATATTTATCATCCAAGGTATGTGTGACATCTGCAAGTGTTGATATTTGCGTTTGGCCACACTATTTTGTTGGGACATATGGGCACAAAAGGTCTGATGAATAATCCCATGTTCGGTACAAAAAATATGCAATTCATTTTTCATGTATTCAAGTGCATTATCATATCAAAGTATGCGAATAGGTTTATCAAATTGAACAAAAATTTCCTTATGAAAGCTTTGGAAAATAGAAAATAACTTAGGACGGTGTTTCATAAAAATAACTGTCATTCTGGAAAAATCATCAACAAAGGTAACAAAAAAAGAAAAACCAGACACACTCGTAATTCGAGCAAGACCCTAAATGTTCGTGTGGACTAAATAAAAAAGACTGGATTTACGACTATTAACACGACTAGGAAAAGGAACTCTGTGATATTTGCCCAATTGGCAATCCTCACACTCTAATACTGATATAGGAATCAACTTAGGAATTAACAGTCCCAACTTTGGAAGAGATGGATGATCCAAAAGACAATGCCATTGATAGGGAGACATGCTCGAATGAAGGGCAACTGCTAGAGAAACTAGATGATACACCAAATATATGTTTAGCAGTTCTTGAATCAATGACCGTGAAGAGGACTACTGAGTAGGAAGACATGTAGAAGTGCTTGAATTAGCCAAAGTGGTAGTAAACGTGGATGGGCCAGTAGATTGAGACTGAATCTTCTGGAGTTGAAGATTATACTCTTCACGAGAAACATATGTAGCCAGAATTCGTCACACCAAAACTAACTACAGATGAAGCCTATTACACTCTCTTAGACTCTTAGTAGTTTGCTGCACCTCCTTGGATGCCTGATTTGCCTAGGTTGGTTTGCCCCATTTACACTCTCATTTTGTTTTTGTCGATATGTCTCGTTCCGTCAGCTTACTGAGACAACGAGACGAAACGATATTTTAAACCTTGGCTGCCTGCACGCCATAATCAAAGCCTTACCCTGCGGTACCCTTAGAGATAAAAAAACCCAGTCTGAATAACCTCAACTTGATCTTCTAAGACAGAACAAAGGAAAGTTAAGAAAAGAAAAAGTGATTAGGACTACGACACTGTTCTGTTCACATATTAGAGTTACTCTGATACCATGTAAAGTTAGAGAAGATCGAGAAGTAGAGAGGAGAAGAAGAGAAGAGAGGAGAGAAAATAAAGAGAGTAACTTAGTTTGTTTGGCCTTCTCATCTGTGTTTATATATCACTTAAGTACATAATGTAATGTAAATAGACCATGATAACCCTAAGAACAAAACATACACACTTTGCTTGTGGTTTGTATTGTTCAATCATTTTCTCTTTTAACTTATCAAAAAAATCATTTTCTTGTTCTTTTTTATGTTTTGTGTCCTGTTGTAATTTTTCCTGTTTTACTGAAGTGGATACAAACCAAATCTTTATTTGTATTATTTGCTTATTTCTTTTCTATAAATAAAACTTCTTTGTTGGATTTGTATCAGACACCTTTGCATATGTGCATGTTCATTGGGAAAGACCCAGTTTTACCTTTTTCTTATGTCATTTTAGATCATGTTCTATAAGAATATGATACTATTTATTGGAATTCTATAGCCAAGCTGCATTTTTAGTGTTGGAACACAACATCGAACTCGTGCTTAAGCAATTGGTGTTGGATATTAGTGTGGTGAAATACATATATGAATTGTTTGCTTAGTTTACTGGACAAGGTGGTCAAAAACATCTTGATCCTAAAGATTCTTCTGTTTCGATGGGAATGATTTTCAGTGGAAATGGATACTTTTCTGAAGTGCATGGGACCATTGTTTTTCAACCTGCACCATTTGTTGAACCCGAGATCTGGTTGATTGTGGTTCAAACGGTTCAACCTTTGGTTCAACTGACGTCAGATGATGTCATAAATAAATTTCATAAAAATACTGAAGATCATATGACTTAGAAAAAATAGAGAAAAATCAGAAAAAATAGAGGAAGAATTATTACGGCATTCAAACTGCCGCACACAGCTAACCAAAAACAATTCAAAAATCTTAAGGAGGAATTGAAATCTGAAATTAGAGTTGTTTAGATCATTCAAATTGAGAAGTGCTTGGAGGTGATCAACCACTTCTCTCTCTCTCTCTCCAACCAATCTGAAAGAGAGGGTACTCAACCACTTTCCGAGACCATTTTTTTTTTAATCCCAGTCTCCCACATATCACAAATCCAATTTTCCAGAAAACCTCCTCGTGCCTTTCTGAAGCAGTAGCTGAAATGGAAAATCTTGTTCACATCGAAATAGATGATCAACCCATCATCTATTGAGCTCTGCGAACCCCTAACTGCCCAGATCGTAGACTCTGAAGACCCAACCTTCTGCATCATTCTGAAAACCATCAGAAGGAATTCGGTCAAATTCCACCAAACCCTCATTACCAAATCCCTTCTCTAATGAAACCTTCATGCTCAGAGTAGCCAAACAACCCAAATATTTTCCTTCAAGTCGCCACAAGCAAATCCAACCTGCATCAATAAATCCTAATTTCCCTTTCTCTCTCTGGACAACCAAAGTCGGTTTATGGCAAAAAGAGAAAAGAGTGTTTACATATTAGTAAAACTGTGAGGAGCTGGGTTGACCTAAACCGCCTGGTTTGAACAATTTGCAGGTTCAACCTCCGGGGTTGAATGGTTTTTCTTATGTTGCTATTTTCTTGTTGGAGGGGTCACACCCGCTGAGACGACCGGTTGACAGTCCAGATGGTTCAACTGTTCGGTCTCAATAACACTGCACGAGACTTTAATCTAAGAGTGAATTTAGAACCATGGAAAGTGACGATAATGAATTCCTTTTTATACAAGGAATAACAATATTACTTTCAATATTGATGACCCCAAAATTTGGGATAAAGCATTGATAGTGATGGATACAAGAAATAGAAATGTTGCTGTTAATATAATTTTGCCTGAAACTGGAATGTTTTTCCATGGGAGTGGCACCCCCTGTTAGAGGAGGACATCAAGCTAAATTTTGTTGGGTTATCACTTGGTAATCTGAGCCATTGGGGACAGGAAGTTTTTCGGGAGAAAGAAAAGTGGGGATTGTTCACGTTTATTCAGGTCCACTAGGGGAGTGTGACTTGAACAAAGCCAAAACTTTCTCTCTCCGTCAAGGTCTGAAAGTCGTCAGGAGTTTTAACATGGGGAAACTTGTAACTGAATGTGACTAGCAATGTCAATTATAAAATATGTGACTCTAGCAGTGTTGTATGTTGGATGTCTGAGAAGAAGAAAGGCACTATGATGATGATGTTTTGTGGCTCTTCCTTTTTTCTGTTGTATTTTTCTTGCTGCAGCAATCAAATAACCTTTTCATTAGTGCAGAATCCTTGATGTTCAATGCTGCCAGCCAGTGTGGACATAATACTTGTAAATTGTGTTCTTCATTGGTTAATTATATACACAGATATCCAAAGCGTGACCGCACATATTTTGTTTGTCGTTGTTTCTATTAACTCTTGGAATGATTGAAGGAAACCAGTGACCTCATATTATGCCTTGGTTAAATGCTGAATAATTGCTGTCCTTTTATTCTTTGCAAATGTTTCCTGCAGAGAAGTTTGTCCTCTTTGGAGCTGCCTAGGGCTGTTTCTATTGCAAATGGCCCATCTACACCCGTTTCAGTGAGTTCAACCCCTAATGAAAACTCAGAGAAGACTGATGGGGACTTGTCTAATGGAGGTTCCAGTATTTCTCAATACAGTGGGAGGCCTAGGCAAAAGATTCATGATCCTGCTCGTGATCTCTCAATTCAAGTATTGGAGAAATTTTCGCTTGTGACCAAATTTGCTCGGGAAACAACTTCGCATCTCTTTCGTGAAAATCATAATGATGGCTTCAGTGCTATTGACAGAAAGAACCAAATACAATCTGTTCCGAGTCTTCCGACTCACATTCATGATGCAGGACATGATGACACACAAAAAATTCCAGATGAAATTCCTGTGACCACAGATTCTCAAGAGGTAACCTTTTGATCCCTTCCATACTTTCTTGCAATGTTATTTTTGTGAGAAAAACCGTTGTGATCCACAATGCATGCAATGCAGTTTTCATCCATGGTAATATTTATTGTTTCAAATGCATAATGCAAGATATGGCTTTAATTTGATGGTCATGTTTATAATCCTAAATATGATGTGATTTCATTTCCTTTGAAATATTTCGATTGGAACATGAAGGTGGTGTATTTGAGATTTATTTATTTGCATCATCACTACTATAGCTTTCTTGTAGCTGGTTTTGGTCTGTATTTTCCCATTTTGATTAGCTTTTTCACTTCATCTTGCTTAAATTTGTAATTGTGGATGTATTACTGTTGGGATTCCATACAATTTATTGAACTACTACAATGACTTAATTGCCAGTGTTTGAATTTTTTTCTATCCTTTTTTCTTGTTTCATAAAGTTTTATGCGGCTTACTCACATGCTGAGCAAATGTTATTTTTTTGTCCCCCCAGGTAATGTAAAATCAATTTTCAATAACATACTGAAATTTAACACATGCACTCGGTGCATGTACATTTGCTATTAGAGACTACTTTAGGATCATCGTTGCAATAGTAATTCTCTCTTCAGAAATAAGTCAGTTATGGAAACTAGATCTCTCCAAGTTTTTGTTATTAGAGACTACTTTAGGATCATTGTTGCAATAGTAATGCTCTCTTCAGAAATAAATCAGTTATGGAAACTAGATCTCTCCAAGTTGTTAATGTTAAGTTGATCTACAAGTGAATTGCTCTCCCCATAATGAGAGACTGAGAAACTCTTCAATATAGTCTGTCTAAACAGGGAAGCAATCTGTTTTTCTGTTCCAGGCCTTGGACATATGGAAATGCAATACCATCATTTTATGTTTGCAGCGAGATATAAGAGTATATGGATCTGCTCTTCGATGATGGAAATTGATGGGTTGTCTTTACCGCTTCGAATGCACTTCTGATGATCCAGATCACTAAGTGTATAATTGCCACAGTAGCTTGTTCACATCATTTATGAAACATGAATAATGAGGTGTTTGAACAGAGTTGATAACACAACTGGTGCTAGTTCTGAATGTGCACCGATTGTGTTTTGGATAATACTGTGCGTCTGGATGGCACTCACTTTGTGCCTTGCCATTCTTGCCACCAATAAAATGATCCTAATACAGTTGGCAGAAGTTTAGTGTGGAGATGTTTTTTCCCCATCAGTGTTTTACTTCTATTATGACTTCTTCTATTTCATCCCTGTCCCTGTCCAGATGGGCGCTAAAGTTTCACTATATATTGAAATCTGGTCCAGTATCAAAATGTTCCCCTCTTGGTTTTAACTCATGCTAATTGCATTGTTTTAGTTCTTCAAAATTTAAACTGTTATGCCAGGACTGTCTGATGCAGACCTCTGTCCTTGTTAAACAGAAAATACTTTGTAGGAAAGAAAACCATTGTGAAGAAGCTGCCACCAGAGTGGGAACTTTTGAGCTTGTCGATTGTAAGGAGGTATAAAAGGAGTCTTCAGTTTCACGCTTCGAATTATTTGGCTTTATATCTCTTTCTTAGTGAGTTATTTGAATATATATATATATATGAACATCATGTGGCAAGTTTGCTTCATGGCTGCAGCTTTTGTAATCCTTCACTAATTGGCTGGAGATGTTGACGGGTGTCATACACGTTATTGTCACTGTCATTTGACATGAATCTAATACACTGGGCTATCAAATCATCAGACTAAGTTCTATTTTCTTTCTTCTCAAGAGTCATATGTTATAGCATGTGAGAATGTAGGCTTTACGAATTTCAAGTTGTTTGGATATTGGGGACGGGGCTGGGAAGAGTGAGGAGCTGTTTTTCCAAGCATTGCGAGGTAGTCCACTAGTTTTCTATGAGATTAGGTAAAGATTTTGCAAAGTAGGTTGTCCAAGGTGGTTGTCATAATGCTTAGGACATTTTGTTATGGGTTACTATTTGCGAACATGGCTACTTGGCCGTGGAAACTACTCAAGGCAACATGGTTCAACCCAGTGCTAGTAACAGGTCAATTCCAATGAGGACTTAGCTTAGGCTTGACCCCGAACATAGATAAGGATCTCTTGGCTATGTATGCATACGTACTCCTAAAAATCAATCTCATTCACAAGTATATTGCATCTATATCCTCGACTTCAACTGTTAGAACAAAAAAAAAAGGCAAATTCTATGTTGACTTTGTCCTTTAAAGCTTTAAACCTTACAGGGATAAGAAAAAATAAAACTTGTTACACCTAAGCACATCTTGATTTATTTTCTAATTGTCCAAAACAAATAAAGAAAAGACAAATCTTACCGTTGCATTTTTAAAGCTTGGGAGTGTGAACATGGTTCGAAATCTTGTTTTGTTTCAGATGAGGCATCTCGTGAATGTATCCTCTCATGCTAAAAGCCTAATTTAAGTACTAAAATTAGTTTAGAACTTAATTTTCATGTTGTGTCTTTATAACGCATATAAATGTAAAAAACAAATTTGTAGCCTAACTAATCATTAAAAAATTAATCTTTGTCACTTATCAAAAAATTATTTTAACTTGTCAAAAAAAAAAAAAATCTTGTCAAGATATATAGTGTCCTTTTCCATTGTTTCTGTCTCAGTCTAGATATCTTGTTCCATCAGCTTATTGAAATAACGAAACAGAATGATATTTTAAAACTTGAGTGTGAATTATAATGCGGACGATGCTCTTCAGATGGGATTGCTTAGAACCACAGATTTCTATTCCCAAATCGTGGAATTGATCTTTTGTAGCGTGTGCGACACCTTGTATAGGTGCTTACTGACACTAAAGGGCTTGGTTAATTTGCCTGTGATATGCCTCATTTTGGAGTCTATTGTCAATCAACCCTATCTTTGGTGACTTTCTTTACGTTTTTCGTTCAATATGTTCTCTAAGTTTTGTTACAAATTGATTGAATTGGATAGCTTGCTGGGTTGGGATGAGTAAGAGTTCTAAGTTACTACTAATTTCCCCTTGTTTTCACCATGCACACAGTCTGCATTCACATGCATTTAGTTTCATTCCACAGTAGCTTCTAAAAAGGCTAAACTTCAAGAAATTAGCCAAATTTTTACTGTTTACTTCGAATGAAACGAATTAATTCAGTGAATTTTAGGTGAATTTTAGTAATTTTTTTCATACATGTACACTCTAATTCGGTCATTCAAAATTCATAATTAATTCGGCTAATTTTGCCGAATTTTGTTGAATTTTAAAACCATGGTTCTTGCTACATCTTCATCATCTCTTGCATCTGCTTGTGTATGTCTGTTGAGGATGTTGGTATTGCCACTGTGCCCTGTCTATCCGTTGGAGACTTCAAGTGCTGCTAACCATTGTTTCAGCTTTCGCATGGAGTAACGAGCTTGGGGGGAGTGTATACTCATTATTCATACAGACGCCATGAAAAATGTGGTAAAAATCTTGTCCTCAAGATTGGGGTACACACCTTGGCTGATGAAGAATTCCTCGTACGTTGGTGCTGTACCTGCCAAATACACTCCAACGCTCAAGCTAGTTCTTTCCTTCCAAGATGCTCACAGTAAACCATCTACATATTTATTGATTATCTTACGATCAAGTTGGCAAGTATAATTGACACTACCTATTTAGCAAGTTTTTGTTGTAGATGGATTCTACCTCTTGAACCGTCAATTCCATGATTTTTGGGATAGTGCCATGTGTCATCTATGAGAAGAATTCTCTCTTTATCAAATATCTTCGAGTATCATGCATAGATTTATTTACTTATTCGAGTATGAGTACCGTAGGCAAGATTCCGAGGTGATATTACTAAAAGAAGGTAAGGTCGACAATTGTCTCATCCTCAACCTCAAGAGAACAAGTAGCCGAGCTTCATACGAGGCTATGTACCAGACCTGTGCCAACGTCTGTGCTCGGAACAAGTAAAGTTCTTGGTTATGAGCAATAAATATATTTATCAAGTGACACTTGTATGGCTATGATGGATTGGCCAATTTTTGGCACGCTCAATTTTCTCTTCAGATTAGTACATCCCAGTCTAATATTACAGTTGCATACTAAGAAAGTAGTGTCTTGCCCTTGGATGTTAAAGTGTCTTTGGTAGGTGTCCAGACACTAAAACAAATTATGACAATTTGGCTCAAGGAATCAAACCATTGAGACTTTCAATATTAACTGATTGTTAGTCATATTCTTTTACATGCGACATGTATTTGGTTAGATGAGTAACTCTAACTGGTTTCTTCTTGTCATGTGTGACAAACTTCAGTTTATGTGAGATGTAGTTATTTTTAAGTTTAATCATAGCTGCAAGACTTTTTTTTTTGGGTACCTCATAGTGAAGTCTGAGTTTGTCTAATATGCCTATTTTTTATTGTTTTAGCGTACATGATAATATATCTATGCCTGCTGATTAGAATCACAGATTTTGGTGACATTTGGTTCTTACAAGCTTTTTCAAGATCTATAATTTGTTAACAGTCTTTCTTTGGACTTTATATGCTTTTCCCCCTTCTTTCATACTTTTTCCTCTTCTTTCTGTTTCTGGTGAATACAATGAAGCTTTATATACTTCCTTTCAGCTCAAACTAATGATATTGCCTTTTGGCAGTTTGATAAATTAACGCTTGTATGGGGAAAACCACGACAACCTCCTTTAGGATCTGAAGAGGTATGACTTTTTGTGCTCTCTAAAATATTGTTTCCAGAATAGACTTACACGTTCAAAGGAAACTTGTCAGTGATAAATTATTACATTAAATATGATGGATGATGAATCCATTAAGTCACATAAAAGATGGGTTTGGATGTTAAAGCTGGCATACTTGCAGCAATACTATTGTCTTTCTATATAGTATTGTATTTACTGTTTATTGTGAAATTCTGTTTCACCTCTCTATGAGCTCCCTCTCTTTCTGATTACTACATTTTATAGTTTTATAGGTTATAGAAAGTATCCAGTTAGCCTTTTTGATGTTGGGCTTTTGCCCCTGTGAATAATACTTACATAGTTACACATATAAAAAAAATGCCTATCCACTTGAATGTGTTTCGTCCTGTCATGTTGAATTGGATTGTGAGCAATACTGATGGCTGCCTTATTGTCACAATACAGGTTCATAGGTTCTTGTATAGGATAGTCGAGTTCACTGAGCATAGTCTTCAACCATAGCAGTTCACACACACCATGGGCCATAAATCGATACTCTGCTTCAGCACTAGAACGGACAACAACTGGTTGTTTCTTGCTACGCCATGAAACCAAATTACCCCCAACATAGGTACAATATCAAGATGTAGACCTCATGTCTATAACTGACAGCCTCAACCAGTGGATGTTCATGCTTGCTAAACAGAAGTCTTTTTCCTGGTGCACCTTTGAGGTAGTGTAGGACTCTCTGAGCTGCCTCAAGATGTGGAGATTGGGGAGAGTGCATGAACTGACTAATAACAGACTGCATAGGCGATATTTGTGTCAGTGAGAGATAGATGAGTCGTCCAACAAGTTTCTGGAACTAGCCTGTATCAGTAACTAGATCCCCATCAACATGACTAAGCCAGTGTTGCTAGTCTATAGGTGTGTCAGTTGGTTTGGCCCCTAAATTACTAGACTCGTGCAGAAGATCAAGAACATACTTCCTCTGTGAGAAGAACACTCCCTGTTTTGATCTGGCAACCTCAATACCTAGGAATTATCTAAGGGATCCTAGATCTTTGATATCAAATTCTGTCTCTAGGTACTTTTTCAACTTGCACACCTCATCCGGGTCAATGCTTGTGACTACAATGTCATCCACATACACGATGAGAGCAGTAGTACGGCCTTGGCTCATTTTAATAAACAGAGTATGGTTAGGCTGACTCTGAGTATCCCAGTTTCTTGATTGCAGTGCTGAATCTCTCAAACCAGGCCCTAGGTGACTGCTTGAGTCCGTACAATGCTTTCTTCAGTTTGCACACAAGTGCTTTGTCCCCAGTAGGGCTGAATCCAAGCGGTGTTGTCATATAGACTTCTTCCTCTAGATCACCATGGAGGAAGGTATTCTTCACATCCAGTTGATGCAACATCCATGACATATTTGCTGTTAAGGAGAGAAGAATTGGAACTGAATTCATCTTGGCTACTGGGGAAAATGTCTCCTAGTAATCAATACCATATGTCTGTGTGAATCATTTGGCAGCCAATCGGGCCTTGTACCTTTCAATGCTTCTATCAACTTTGTACTTCATTGTGTAGACCCATTTGCATCCTACTGGCTTCTTTCCTTTAGGTAGTGGAACCAAATCCCAAGTACCATTCTTCTTCAGTGCAGTCATCTTTAACATGGCTGCTTTCCATTGAGGGTGAGCAAGGGCATCTGAAACATTAGATGGCACAGAAACAGAAGACAGAAGTATCAAATGCTCTATATGATGGGGATATCAACTGGTAAGAAACAAAGTGAGAAATAGGGTGGTTAGCATAGTCATAAAGTCGGGATTCGGCAATAAATCGGCAAGGGGTCAAGTCGGGAAAATTCGGATAAATTCGGTAAAATCGACAGAAATCAGCAAAAATAAAAAATATATATCATGACATTTTTCAAGTTATAAATGTTGTTTTTAACAAAACACATTTATATGGTGAAAAGCACATCTATAATTCCATAATAATAAGTCATTAACTCATAACTCATAAGCATGATATATCATTCATAATTCTAAAATCGGCAAAAATCGAAATCATAAGTGGAAAAAAAAAATGGGTCTCAGTTGATTAATCGGCAAAATTCGGCAAAATCGTTGATTAATCGGCGAGTTTTTTGATTAATCGGAGATTTTGCTGATTTTGTCGATTAATCGGCGATTGATTCGTGAATTCAAAAATTCACGAGAATTTTGGAGATTTTTGTGACTAGGGTGGTTAGTAGTACAACTCCGAACACCCTTACGATGAGTAGTAGGTACATCAACATCCATAGCAAGAATAGTAGAAGGATCAACAGGATGGGAGCTGAATCACCTGGATCGAGTTGGATTCCTTGGCAGTGAGATTGGACAGTGGGCTGTTTCTTCATTGGAAACTTTCTAGCATAAGTCTTCAGTTGCATGTCCTATTGCAAAGTGTTAGTGTCAGCAGTAGGAGCAGATGTAGTGGACATGGGTTTAGAAGGAGGAGGGTCAAATGGCACAGGTAGGGGAATCCCCCCCTGAGGAGGTATCAGACTCTTATCAATACGCCCAAACTCCCCCTGAAGAGAAGTCCGAACAACAGAGAAGAAAGGAAGACTCTCGAAGGTGACATCTAGGTAGACAAACCGACGAGTAGAAGGATGGAAGCACCGATACTCCTTTTGAGTGGCGTAGTCAAGAAAAATACAACGAACAACCTTAGGATCCAACTTCTCCTTCCCATGATGAGTGTGAACATAACAGACACATCCAAAACTTTGGGAGAGGTAGAAAAAATTGGACTAGAGGGAAACATGATGGAAAGGGGAAACTACAATCCAAGGACCCTCAAAGGCATACGGTTCGCAAGGTACGGTGCAATCAACATAGCATCAACCCAATAGATCTTCAGTACCCCCATACCAATAAGGAGTGCACGAGCAACCTCAAAAACATGACGGTGCTTTTGCTCAGCTACCCCATTCTGTTGAGGAGTGTCGGCACATGAGGTCTGATGAATAATGTCATGCTGCTCGAGGTAGGATGCAAGGCCACTATACATATACTCCCCACCATTGTCGGAACACAGGATTTTCAAATTGGTGCCCAGTTGGTTGCACACCATCTTATGGAAGGACTTAAAGATGGAGTGCACCTCATTCTTGGATTTCATGAGATATATCCACGTATAGCGACTATGATCGTACAAACACTACAAAATAGCGAAAGGCAAACATGGAAGTGGTGGGATTTGGTCCCCAAACATCAGAATGAACAATTTGCAAAGGAAAAATACTTTTATTATTATTGATTGGGAAAGACACCCGACATTGTTTAACAAGTACACATGTTTCACAATTGAACTCAAAGGACAGGATAGATGCAAACTGAGGTAACAGACACTTCAAGACAGAAATAGGTAAATGACCCAGCCTGTTATGCCACTGCATTTACATGTCTTTATTGACACTCAGACTACTAACACTAGCACTGGATTGATGTGCAACTGAGTATGATGTCGGCTGGCTATCGAGTAGGTACAATCCACCATCCTCACGACCACTGCCGATCATCTCCCTCGTCTCCAAGTCCTGAAAGACACAATGAGTTGGGAAAAAGGTAACACTGCAATTTATGTTTCTAGTAAGATGACTAACCGAAAGCAGGTTATTTGTAAATTTAGGAACATGGAGGACAGAGGATAACGGTAAGGTAGGAGTGACAGAGGTATTGCCCTTCCCCGAGATAGAGGAGAGGGTACCATTTGCAACCTGAACCTTTTCTTTACCTGAGCAAATACTGTAGGAGGAGAAAATGGAAGACATACTGGTCATGTGATATGAGGCACCAGAATCAATGATCCACGATGGACCACTGAATGAAGTAGACTCATGATAGGCTGAAGGGGATGTACTTGTTTGAGCAAATGCAGAGGTAGACGTGGAGGGACCATCAAGCTGCGCAAGGAGTTGGCGAAGCTTATCAAGGTTGATGCCGGAGATGTTACTGAGCTGCCCAGAGGATGAGGAAATCACATCAGACGGATCCTGGCTAGTAGCTTGAATAGAAGAGGTCCCTTGTCTAGCACCAAAAGGCTTCTGAGATGAGCCTTGCTTTCTACCAAGGCGATTATGTAGGCTCCAACAGGTCTCTCGAGTGTGGCGACGCCGGCCACAATGGTCACAACGAAGTTTGTCACGATCATCTGGTTCCCCGTCTTTCTTGAATGTAGGTTTAGTCCATTTCTGAGTGGCCAAAGCAAATTTCTTAGACAAAGGAACCTCAGTACCCATAACTCTCCTCCTGCTGTCCTCACTGTATGTAAGAATAAACCTGTGCAAGGGACGCAGGTGGTGGATCTTTGCCCAATACATTGACACGAGCCTGCTCATAGCTCTGGTTCAGACCCACCAAGAAACTCAAATATGCAAGTTTGTTCAATCATCTTTTGAAACTCTTTAGCATCAATCGTGCAGGCATGAGTGTAGGTTTGGTAGTGGTCTACCTCTTCCCACTTACTCCATAAAGTGGCATAGTATGTTCCTAGCGGAAGATCTTCTTGTTCCAGTCGAGCTATCTCCCGCTGAAGTTCATACATCTTAGTGAATTCCCAACCTGGGAATAGGTCTGAGATACTGCCTCCCAAATATCCTTAGCCGTCGGGAGGAAGGGGAAGCCTTTGCTGATCGATGGTTGCATGGAATGGAGCAGCCATGACATAACCATCGAGTTCTCCGCTTCCCTTCTGTCAAATGTGGCATCTTTCTCTGAGGGTGCAGTGACTCGTCCGGTGACATATCCCATTTTTCCACGACCAGTAATATACATTCTGGTGGATTGGGACCACTCAAGGTAGTTGGACCCATCAAACTTCATTGTAGTGATCTGAAGTCCTGGACTATGGTCACCATGGTTCCCTAAACTAGGAGCAGCAGCAATAACCTCTGACTTAGCAGAGGAAGATTCCTCAGATGCACTCATGATGGCAGAACACGATTTCATGAGGGGAGTAACCTTTCTGTGGAATAGAGAGAGAACTTGAAACACCCCAAATTGACTAAAACTCACCCGTAAGAATTCCAGAGGCTTGGCGATAACTCTGGAGAGGTACAGAAGGGCCTGAGAAACGTTCTCCAGGGTCTAGGGACCTTTGCGGATGCGGATGAAGCCTGAAAATGTTCGTGGTACTATTCATGGTACTATTCACAGTACTGTTCACGCTAGTAGCTAGGGTTTCGGAACCCTTTAGAAGCTTGCAACAATGGCGGTTGAGGCTCTGAACCCTCTTGGAAGCCTGGGACTATGCGGCTAGGGTTTCTGGGCCTTCTGGCGACCTGTGGTCAAGCCAGGGATCACTTCTCCAGGCTTCTACAAGGTGTGGCTAACCTTGGGAGACGATCTCCACCTTTGGAAAGCCCCTTTTTATTCTTTCACAATCCTTAGAGTTTCGATCTTCTCTAGGATTGAGCCATGGTCATGCAACCATGCTCTGATACCATGTTGTAACACGCGTTTGTAACCAGAGAGAGGATGAGAGAGTAGATAGAGGTTTAGGGCTAGAGAAGAGTGGAGAAGAGAATATGGGAGAAAGGGAGAAATCGTGTAGAGCATAATTAGCTCCACAATTTCTCCAATATTTTACATATTGAAACTATCCCATAATTACAAGTAGGTCCCTGCAGAATATAAAGTTACAAATAAGCCCCTGACAACACCAATTTCATAAATATTTGCTAGGTCTTATAATTTATACAATTACTAAACTGCTAGAATAAAGTAAATTGAAGAGAAATAGAGAAAGGAAAAATACATATGTGATAGAAATGCCTGTCTGCTGTATTTAAAAGCCCCCTCAATTGATGCAGGGTAACTAAAACCATTTGCTTGTTTGTGAACCGAGTAATAGACAAGTGGTGCACTGATAGCTTCAGTGAACAAATCAGCTTATCAGAGTTTGAGGACAAATGCAATTGTGATATGGTAATAACCTCCTATTTAATAAGATAGTCACCTCAATATGTTTGGTATGCTTATGGAATGATATTACAATTTGAAGAGCACTAGGGCTGTGTTTGGAATCCTTTGCGATATGTTGGGGACTTTGGAAGGAGAGAAATAACAGAAGCTTCGAAGGGAAGGAGGAAGAGGTGGCTAACATTATCCTCAATCAAGGGCCTACGGTTTATCTGGTCTAAAATCTTTCTCGAGTGTTGTGATCTTTTCCTTGAGGATTTTGTTTTCAAATGGGAGATTTTATGTTCTAGAGAGGATAGTTAGCAGATGTTAACCGCTTTGTTCTCTAGTTAGTTGGGCGTCTTGTTTGATCTTGCCCTCTGTATGTCATCTCGACCTCTTTGGCTGATCCTGTATCTTCTTTGGCTTTTGCCCTTCAATGCATTCTACAATTATCAAAAAAAAAAAAAAGGTAAAATGGAATCCATACATAATACTTAGCTACACTAGAAAAAGGCTTACATACAATATACGATGTGCTTATGTTCTTTTATTTTTGATAAGGAAAAATTTATATAGTAATGAAAAAAAGGAAGGGCCAAGGCTAGCATACTAAACAAGATGCAAATCATAAGAAGGGGCTAAGACCTGAAAGCCTGGACAAAATTCAATCCCAGTTCACCTAAAAAGATTTACATAGGCTCTTGAACAATGATGTCTGACTTGTAGAATAACACTTGAAGTGAGTTTTTGAGGAAGGACTGTTAGAATTGCGGCCCATTGAAATAAGGTCATCTTTGTCTTGTCGATGACCGACTCTAGAGACCCATATATATCGTTAAAGATCCTTGACTTGCGCTGTTTTCAAACATTGAAGGTTCCCACCTCCCATCCAATAAAAAGTTCAATGATTCCTTGGAATGGCCCATTGCGTCCAAAATACCCAGATAATTACATCCAATCTGCTCTTGTGAATGTGGCAATGGATAAACAAGTGATCAATTGAGACATAATTGAATTTGCAAAGGAAGCACATTATCGGAATTATTTTAGCGCTACTGATTAGATGAACCACCATTAAAATCTTGTCCAATTTTGGTCAGAATGGGGTTACAAAAGAAGCTGTCCTCATTGCTAGTATGCAATACCATATTAAGTTGTACACTGTGTGGAGGGGACAAATGATGAGCATTCTTTGATATCCTTTATATCTTTTATAGTCTCAGATGAATTGGTCAATTCAACCCAAAAGCCCTTTAAATTCTATTCTCTTTAATATAATTTGATTATCGTCACCTATCCTCTTCTTCTAAGCAATTTTTTTTCTTGCTGGTGAAAACTCATGTACGGTTGTTGAATATTTCCACCCGTGCATACCACTGATCCGAACTAAATATAGGAAAGTGTTCGAGTCCATGTTGGACGTTTTCTGAATCCAACATTATTCATCTTCAGCCGCTGAGTCCAAGCTGGCTCTTTGCATTCCATTTCCAAATTGTCACACCTCTGCCTCTGATGCTTGGTCTTCTGTCTACTACACTTGTATCGCTAGATATTATGAATGGAACAATCATCTCAGAGACAGCAAGATCTTTTCATTACATCATTGCTTATCTTAGCCAAATATAGCTGCATACAAGAAACCTTGCATGTATAACCTTCTCATAGAGTGTGCATTCAAAGTTTTTCTATGTTTTGATTTAGTTTACTATAATGGTTCAACTTGAATCCTTTAATCGCCATTCTTGACCACCATAGCCATTCTATGGAAGCTGTATAGGAGAAAACAAGAATAAAATTCCACCAATACTTGCAATGAAGTCGATGGATATCGTACCCTTGGACACTTCTTGATATGACAACACTCCAATGCATGCTTGGAGAAGTTGCATATTGACATTTTCAAATACGGTTTGGAGTTGGTAAGATAAAATGACCTGGCCTTTTTTGACACTTCATGGCATGTGCATGTGAAAAGAGAAAGGTTTTGTCTTCCCAAAGCTTTGGCTTAAAAGTGTTGAGCAGTTATTGGTCTCTATCTATCTAAGTTTTTACTTATAGGCACACAACCACATGTCAAAGCCTCAAAAATCTTGTTCTATTTGCTTAATGTTCTTTACTAGATAAGTTTAGTTTATTGTAATGGATTACTGATTTTTTTTCCAATGAAATGGATTTTTATTAATCAGTTCTTTCACTTTGTCTAATCTAAAATGGATTGAAATATGTATTACCATAAAAGATATTGTCACATTTATGAATGGATCACTGCTTTCGTTTTCCATGTATTTATGCTACAACTTAGTGGTCCTATTTCTATGTCAAACAGTAATTCGTCACTATAATGATTGTCTAAGATTGGTGTAGTAACTTATACATGTCAGATATGTTATGTGGAAGACTCATTGAAAACAACGAGTAATCCATTATAATAAACTAAACTTATCTGGTAAAGAACATGAAGCGAAGTGAACAAGATTTTTGGGGCTTTGACATGTGGCCGTGTGCCCATAAGTAAAAACTGAAAAAAGAAGAAAAAAATGGAGAAAGATAGATAGAGAATTACATACCAAAAAATTAATGTTCATCACTTTTAAGTCAAGGCTTTGGGTAGACAAAATGTCTCTCTTTTCAATTGCACATGACATGAAGTGTCTTGAAAAGTGGCCAGTTCATTTTATCTTACCAACAACCTACCGTTTTTGAAAAGGTCACTATGCAATTTTCTCCATACATCTATTGGAGTGTTGTCATTTTATCTTCACCACAATGATTATCTAATACTGCTTCTTACATACTATCGGATACAAACCTCTTTCTACAGTCCGTGCACAACAGCCCTATAAAATATTCGCTTTCTTAAAGCTTCTGAATACAAACCAGCACTTGTGTGTGGTGAAATTGAGATTGGCCGAAATGTTATTTTACTTGCGAACTCATTTCTGCCTTCGTTGTCAATACTTTGACGTAACTGAGGTGCTACATAGAGCCTTGAAAGAGGAGTATTTTTTAGGGTATCCTTTTATTTTTGAGGGTACCCTTCCCCGCATCCCATAATATTTGTCAGCTCCCCCAAATTAGTGTTATCCCCTACCCCAAAAATTGTGCTCTTAGCCATGTTGATCCTCAGGCCTGAAGCTGCTTCGAAACACACACGGATTTCTCTCAAGAGTCGGGAAGGGAGGAGCAAGTATCACTTGGTGATTGTTTGTTGACCTAAGGAAGAGGGAGATTTAAGGATCAGGAGTTTGTCTGGGATCGCTGCATTATTGGGCAAATGGTTATGGAGATTTGGTGTGGACGTCTTGAGCTTATGGATAAAGGCACTAGCAGGAAAATATGGGGTTATGGAGCTTGGCTGGGACGGGAGAACAGTCCTATCCACTTATGGCTGTAGCGTTTGGAAGGGGATCATGATGCTCTATAAGAAGTTCGTTACTGGAGTTTCTTATAAGGTGGGAATTGGTAACAGAGTTCGCTTTTGGGAAGACTGATGGTGTGGTGATAGTTTTCTTAAGGAAGACTTCTCAGAGCTTTATATCATTTCAGACAAAAAGAATTGCGTCGTCTCTCAGTTTTCAGTCACTGTTAGTGAGAATTCGGCTAGGGATTTCAGTTTCAGGAGACAATTAAACGATTGGGAGATTGGTGCAGTATCCCTTTTGCTCACCCGGCTTCAGGATCATCAACTCTCTGCTTCTAGGCCAGATAAACGGTTGTGGAGATGGTCGAAGGATGGACGATTCTCTTTTCGATCCCTGCTCCACCATTAAGAGTTTCGCTTTCCAGCTTCCTTCGTTTGGGGATTTAAAGTGTCCTCCAAGATAGCTTTTTTCTACTGGGTAATAGCTTTGGATAAAATCCTCACTGTAGACTACTTGGTCGCTTGTAAGGTTATAATTGTTGATTTCTGCTCTCTGTGCAAACAAAGTGGGGAAACCGCGGATCATCTCCTTCTCCATTGTCCGGTGGCTAGGACGATTTGGAGGGCCTTCCTGCTAGACTTCGGTATGTGTTGGGTGCTCCCTTCCTTCCTGATGCATCTAACCACTAGCTGGATCGTACCCCCCTTCTCATCTAGAGGTTGTATATTATGGCGCATGCTTCCATTCGCCATATGCAGGGGCCTTTGGAAGGAGCGGAACCTCCGGATGTTTGAGAGAAGGGAGACATCGCAAGAGAATATGATCCTCAACATCAAGGCTTATTGTTCTTTTGGTCCAAAGCCTTTAAAGAATGCTGGGGATTGTTCTTCGAGAATTTTGTCTTTAGATGGGACTTGATTTGTAGGAGGGATATCGTTTAGATTGGTTTCCTCTCCTTTCCCCGTCTTCTTATCTTTTGCTTTTGTAGTGTGCTGGTTGTTCCCAGCCTTAGGCAGGTCTTCTCGACCTCGTAGGCGTCTTGTACTGCTTTGCTTTTCTTTAATGACAGTTTACACTTATCAAAAAATAATAAGTTTGGACCCTACTAAATGCAAAGGCACGGAACATGATTAAGATTACCATGATGTTGTCCTACCATTACTTCTAATTGAATCTATCAAACCAGCTCATTACATCTATTTCTTAGCATTCATGACATGCCTGAAGACTATTTCTGTTTGATGGTTTCAAATTCTTGTCATACAGTCATGGCTGCCAAGTTTGTATATGTTTTCTAGACCTGCTTCTTATTGCTGTCTGCTTGGTGAAAACTCACATCCATATGAATTACTTGAATTGCTATGGTGTCCCGTTTTCGTTCTTGCTAAAGACCAACAGTTCTTTGTCCATGGAATGTTCTTATACTTGCTCTGAATTATCTCTGCAGTGGGACACTTTCTTGGATGCTGAAGGACGAATCATGGATTCAGATGCTTTAAGAAAGAGAATATTTTACGGGGGTGCTGAGCATGGACTGCGGAAAGAGGTTTGTACCTGGTAGTACATCAGAGGCTTCATGTTGAGAGTTTCTTCTGTGATTGTTTTTGGTTTGGACTGTTTAACTCCAAACTCTTTATGATGGTTGCAGGTCTGGAAATTGTTGTTGGGGTACCATGATTACAATTCAACGTATGCTGAGAGGGTATATCTTTCTTCAATGAAAAAGTCAGAATATGAAACTATGAAGAGCCAGTGGCAGGTTCGCTATTATTCTTAAAGTGTTTTGTAGTGTAGCATTCCTTCTCTTGGGATTTTTAATTTAAAACATAAACCTTGTGAGCTTGCAGCGTGTCAATTTTTTTTACTTCTGTGTACATTTATGTATTTATATACACACAAGTCATATTTGCTTGCGTTGGCATTTTAATACAGGATTTTTTTGAGGAACGTTTTCTGTTTGCCTGACTGTAGTTCTGACATGTGCCAGTAGATGCACCCTCTTCAAAATTCATGCAGGCAGACTGGCATATGTGCCTTCTATTTGTACACTTGGATTTCTATCTGTATCAATGTATATTTGGCAGTGCACATTTAGCATTTCCACCTGTATCAATATATGGTTTAATCTGAGTCACATTCTCCCATTTATTGAGTCAGTATCCTGGTCCATACTTTTTTGAAAATATCATATTTTTTACTTGATTTTACTGAATCATTGTTGGTTGCAAATTTCATTTTTATTTTTTTTTATTATTTTTAAAGTTTTCGTTGTTGAATCAACTGATGAATCTGCAGCTGGTTGCCTTGGGCATCGATAGTTGCATCATGCATGGAAACCTTTTTATCACTTCTGCTGGTCACTACTTGTACTGGTTTTGACTCTTTCGGGACTTGTACAAAATGCTTTCAATCAAATGTCATAGAAATAGTTTTGGCACATTTAGAAGCTTGATTCTCATTCTGAAGGAACTGGTTATTCAAACAGAACAATATGCTTAAAGCTTTAATTTTATTTATAGGTACCATAGAATGACACCTACATTTCTCGTGCAGACAAACAAGACACTTGTATTGTAAATTATAATGTAATAAGATATCTGTGTATATGTTATATGTGTATGTGTGCGTGTATATAATTCATTAACAATGTGCTTAATATAAATTACAAATTCATAAGCAATTTATGTGTGTTTTTTATAGGTAAGGATGGATGTCTTCATCTCCTTGTAGATTTCCTATACCCAATTCCTACTGTGTACTTTTCCACAAGAGAAAAGAGAAACTCATTCATATACCTCTGATTGAATTCATATTCTTCCTATGGTTGGCTTTCCTTGTGAACTTACTACCCTCCATGATAGCTTGTGTCTCATGAGAAACCTCTATGTCTTCTCTGTTCTAGACTTCATGATTGGTTGTCCTGTTTAATATTTATTCTAGTTAAAACTTGTGTTATGTTCTTTCTCAATAAAGCATTTCTCCCCAAATGGTATTGTGAGAATAGGTGCTGATCTTTCTCATTGTGGATATTTCTTCATGGGAGGCTGCTTTATGGTACATTGACAAGTATCTGTAATCTTTATCCTTACAAAATTTTCACAGATTTTAATTATATTTGAGAGAAATTTAACAGTGATCAAGAAATGCTTTTGTGGTTGATTTAACCTTTATAGGTGACAAAAACGTTCAGAAATATTTCTTTGATTGTCATAAAAGCTAACCTTTCTAAAGATATTTTATCATAACAAAGTCTCTGTAAATTAGAAATGAATAACCATTGGTTCTGTATAAATTGTGACCCTTAATTTTTATTCTATTCAAAATAATTCTCTGATTAGAAGATTTCTAAATGACTCAAAATGAAGGTTGACCTTGACTGTCATCGTACTTGATTCATTGGATCGTATCTGAAAATTCTTGGTTCTTGATTCATTCAATCATATCTGGCGAATTTTTTTTTATTTTCCTGAGCAAACTTTTGAATTTTGCTTCTCTGATGGGGACTGACATATATGTTCATATTTCCTTCTGCAGAGTATCTCCTCAGTACAGGCAAAAAGATTTACAAAGTTCAGGGAGAGGAAAGGCCTTATTGAGAAGGATGTGGTACTACTGACATTAATCATCTTGTTGTTTGAACTTTTAAATTGTTTCCATAAGATCAAGTGATAAAGCGTTGTGGCTTATATTATGAACTGTTAATTTGTTTTCTTTCTGATTTTTTCAAGGTAAGAACTGACAGATCTGTCTCTTTCTATGACGGAGATGACAATCCAAATGTGACTATTTTACGTGATATACTGCTGACTTACTCATTCTACAACTTTGATCTTGGTTACTGTCAGGTAATTGCTTGTCATTGGTTATGAATATGGAATATCTCATGGCTCACTTAGTCATTTTCCTTCTCTTAGTGCTTGCTAAGTGCCATCTGTATAATTATAAGCAAATTAATGCTTTGATTTTGTTAGCTGTAATGATTTGGCTACACTATAGCAACAAAGTCAACATGGGGCCCAACTTCTATGCGCTTTCCACTGCTGAGTTTAATTCTTGATGTTTAATGAACTCAGGGTAAAGCTTAGGTCTTTTTCTAGAATACTATGTTGTCAACCTTGTCTTTGAACTCTTTGGATGCTTTCTGGACGTTGGATGTTTTTATTATTTGTTGTTAGTCATGGTTTACTTAGAACTCATATATTTGCAGCGATATAGTATGTAATAGTGTAGGTGTACTTATGTTATGTATTATTTTATATTTCTTATGACATAAGTAAGGGCATATGTTGACTCTTCAACATAAGCATATGATAGGAGTAATAAAAGAATGGGTGATAAGCCATAACCTAATCCTAACTTATCCATTTCTTCTTCCTCCTCTTCTTCCCTTTCTCCATTACCTCTCCTCTCCTTCCATTGCCTTCTCATACTTATCAATCTGTACTTGGTATCAAAGTGCAATAACCTCCAGGAGCTGGTGAGGAGCCTCTGTTTGCCATACAACTGTATTGCTGATGTCAACACTGTATGGACAAATTCTCCTCCTCGAGTTGATATGATGGGCTAAGGTTTTTCAAAAATCCTAGTGAATTTTCCTGAACTTTATGAAGGCTCTAAAATGGATTTTCAAAACATTTTTTCTTGTAAAAATTGGAATGTGGTCTGATACAGGTGAGATCTCTTAATGGTCGCATACTTTCTCTTTCTATTTTCTTGATGGAGATGTTTCTATAGGACGATCCATATGGAAATTATTGTACTTCATATCACGGAGTATTGAAGAGCATAAATCATTTTCCTCGCACTAGTATTTTCCATGCGCTGCCTATATATTTATTTTGTCTATTTAATTTCTCCATCACAAATTGAAATTGGATAGAGATTGGGTATATATGTCTTTTTTTGGCGGAATTGGAGCTCCCCAGCTCATTTTTTTTCCTTCTAATTTTATCCAGTCAAACCCTAAAGATGTTGCCCTGTCAATTCTTAATTTCTCAGAAATCACTATAGAAAAATTTGATAGTTCCTCTTGCGACTGATTGGTCCATCTCAACCTATATCGTATGAGTCTCGTTGAATCTCTGTACTTAATAGTTCAGACCTAGCTTCTATCCTATCGTTCAACTTAGTCTAGTGAAGCTTCCCAGTTATATTAATCTATCTATCAACGTATGTATCATAGCATGGTCCTTGTCAATGCTAGGAATAAACAATGTATGCCAATTTACATGCTCGTCCTACTCAGTGTTGTTTCCTTTTCTGAAATTCAGTTCCACTGATTTATTGGTGTTTTATTAGCATCCCTCCACAAGATTTTGAGATTGTTTTCGTGAATCGTGATAGCTACACGTGGGTTAATATTGATTTTATTGATAGGAATAGGACATTCTTTGTTTTATCATTCTATTTTTCTCTAATTTTTGGACCCTGAAGATAAACCTAGTATATATTTTCTCCATTATTTTTTGTTAACTTCTTTGTTCGTCTCATATATTTTGTGAACTATATCTCCCCCGTCTAGATATTGTTGCATGCAAATAATAAAATGTCGCCAACCTTAGTAATCCAATGAAATTCTCAGTATTTTCCTTATTAACTGTGTATATCTGGTACATGTTCACAGTTATCTCATTTTCTTTCTTGACACACAGTCGATGAAGCTATGGTCTATGTTAATCATGAAACACCTCTATTCTTGTTTGCAGGGTATGAGTGATCTTTTGTCCCCTATGTTATTTGTGATGAAGGATGAGGCGGAATCTTTTTGGTGTTTTGTTGCACTGATGGAACGCCTTGGCCCTAATTTTAATCGCGACCAAAATGGCATGCATTCCCAACTTTTTGCATTAACAAAGGTATGTACCTGTGGATAAATATTTGTGTAACATATACATGCATATACATGCGTTCATTCATTCACAACATATTGTGTGCAGTTTCTATTTCAATAATTTCTTCAGTCATACAGTACTAAATTTCAAATCATGAATCCATCTACTGCCACAAGCTTCATGTGATGTTACAGTACTCCAAGTGAAAAAAACAACATATTTGGATTTCTTCTATACCTGCCCCCGCCATCTCTCTTTCTCTCTTTATTATATCAGCTCAGTTTCTGACATGGTACTTGATTTGCAGCTGATTTGAGCAACTCCACTGAGTTCAAGTCTGGTCTAAATCATGACTAGAACTACACAAACACAACATGAAAGTGTGTTGACTGTAGAGGTCCTACTTTTGGTCAATGACTGCTGTTTGGAAAAGTCACATTGGGGAGAAAAATTCAAGAAATTAGGAAGAAAGTTGTGCTGATTTTCTTTGCTGGAATACAAGAATAGGCTCGTGATAGAAGTCTAATGCAACTTGTTGGAATTCTTCTTATTCTACGGGAGTTTTTTTTCCTGTCAAGTAATGGGTTTTTTATATTGACGGTGTTAGTTAATTAGGGTTTCATGGAGAATGAGAGAAGAATTGGGGAGAAAGAGGGAATTTTATGGAGCAATATAACATTTTCTTCATACGTCCCCTAATATATATATGTGACATAAAACAGTAAGAACAAAATTACTGAAATACCCCTAAGGAACGTACAGACGTTGTACGTCAGCCCAGCCCCCGAACCCCTGGTGGCCTTCAGCCTGCGACCCTCAGTGACCTTAGGCCGGTACATTAATTATATTAACAATAATAACTTGGAATAAATCAAATCTAGACGAGCTTTGAATAAGGCTTTTGTGAACATATCTGCGAACTGATCATCTGTCTTCATATACGGAGTAAAGATGTCACTACAAATCACTTTGTCTCGAACAAAGTGACAATCTATCTCAATGTGCTTCGTCCTTTTAAGTTTATTTTCTTTTTTGGCTTTTTCTTTTGTGCTCCCGCTAACCGTTAGTTAAATAATAATTAGCTATTCTAGGTTAAATAACATAAACAAAAGCATCTCTTTGCCCGATATGAAATAAATCAAAATTTATAATATTTTTTGTTAGTCTTTCTTTTTTATTGAATATTATTTTTTATTTTAAATATTCATTTAAAAAGGCGTGCTTGTGTGGCTTATGCCCCACACATTTTGAGGCTTACGCTTCATCCTTTAGGCCATTGAAGTGCCTTGCTCCGTGCCTTGTTAAAACATTAATTATAAAATGGGTCTTGACCTTGCGATAGCAAAAGTATTTCGCAGCATTCACATTATTTATTTCGAGGTTACTTGCCAAGCCGTTCTAGAAAGTAAATCATCTAAGGACAAACCAATGTTGAAGTCGATGAAGTTAGAGAAAGGGAAGATAGATGATGCGATGGGATAAATCTCAACCGCTCTTATACTAGATAGTGCAGAGGCAAAGCATGGAGTGACATCAATCAATACGAAGCTTTACACCTCACATAAGCGTAGCATTGCACCGTGCAAGATGAGTATAGTTGAATTTGGCCAATAGGTCTTGGGGACATGAGAGCCAATCAAAAGAGATCTAGCTATCTCAGTTAAATGTCGTAATTTTCTCTCAGCTACACCATTTTGTTGAGGGGTGTAGCTGCAAGAATTTTGATGACAAATCCCATGGTCAAAAAGGTAGTGTTGAAGCCCCCCAAACATATATTCTCCACCTTGGTCAGTACGAAGAACCTTGATGGAGATACCATACTGGGTTTGGATCATCTTATGAAAACCCTGAAAGATGGAATGAGCTTCATCTTTGGTTCTCATGAGATAAACCCATGTACACCTAGTATGATCATCAACAAAGGAAATGAAGTAGCGGAAGCCAAAGATAGAAGTAGTTGGGGAAGGTCCCCATACATTAGAATGCATAATATCAAAACAAGTAGAACTTCGATTACCTCTGGAGGGATAAGTGGATCTACAATGCTTGGAGAGCTCACAGGTCTCACAGTGTAAAGCAGAAAAAGAAACAGAAGTAAACAAATTAGGAAATAAAAGTTTTAAATACTGAAAAGAGACATGCCTCAGCCGGGCATGCTAGTTCAAGACAACATCTATCCTACTACTACTACTAGCAGAAGACTGTAGTGTTGTGGGCTCTGAAAGGTGTCCATCTAGAAGGTAGAGGCTGTTAGCTTCATGTCCAGTGCCAATCATCCACGTCTCTAGGTCCTAAAAGACACAAGAAGTAGAGAAAAAAGTGACACTACAGTTTAGGGTTTTTGTCAAAGCACTAACAGAAGGTAGGTTAGAAGTAAATCTGGGAACACGCAAAACAGATGTAAGAAGCAATTGAGGAAAGGGAAGGATATTCCCTTTCCCAGACACAGAAGATAAGGTGCCATCAACTGTTTTCACCTTGTCTCGGCCAGAACAGATAGAATACTGGAAAATAAAGAAGACAAACCCGTCATGTGTTCCGAAGCCCCTGAATTGATAATCTAAGTGGGGCTGGATGATGGGAGAGACACATGATGAGCAGGTCTAGTGTTACCTGACTGGGCAAAGGAGGTGGATGATGTGGCAGAAGGACCATCAAGCCGTTGAAGCAGTCGTCGAAGGCTT
Organism: Euptelea pleiosperma; assembly: GCA_035048495.1. NCBI lineage: Eukaryota > Viridiplantae > Streptophyta > Magnoliopsida > Ranunculales > Eupteleaceae > Euptelea > Euptelea pleiosperma. The sequence goes on from CM068549.1 coordinate 22,335,629, forward strand.
GCATTCTCTGTGGCTGAAAAACCACTAGGAGGAGCCGAGGGAAGAGGACTCGCCAGAGACTGTCTCGGAGTAGGAACAGTAGAATCCACACTGACTGTATGAGCGCTGGATGAGGTTGGCTTGCTAGGACGCCCATGCAGCTTCCAACATTTGGCACGCTCATGCCTTAACTTGTCGCAGAAATCACACTTGGGCCTCTCTCTAGTCAAAGACTTCCCAGAAGAAGGTCCAGTAGGAGCATAGGATGGAGCTGAGATAGTCTAATAAGATGGGTCCCTTGAAGGCTGCTGTAACTGCTGAGGCTGATAAGCAGGAGAAGTCGATTGCTCTGGAAGGGAATGCTCACTCTGAAGAGAGATCCGCCTACTCTCCTCACTCTGAAGATAGGCGTACACCTCACTGAGAGAGGGAAGATCCATCCTACTACTCAAGATTTGAACACGGGCAAGCTCATAAGACGGATTGAGCCCAGCAAGGAAGTCGAAGATCGACCCTTCTCTATATAACGGCGAAAGGGAGCAATCTCTGATGGATTAAGAGGCTGATATGAGTAGTAATGATTAAGCTCCTGCCACAAGGTACGAAGAGCAGTATAGTACTGAGAGAGGGACTTCTCCCCTTGTCGGAAGTGGGTGATAGACTGTCGCAGTTGAAATGCCCGGCCTGTGTTCTGCTGCTATAGGTCTTCTCAGTGATCTCCCAGACCTCTTGCGCTGTGCGCATAAAGAGGAAACTCTCACTGATATCAGGCTCCATAGAGTTGAGGAGCCATGATATGACAGTAAGATCATCTGTCTGCTATTGTCGGTAAGAGGGATCGGTCTTGGGAGGCTCAACTGTATCCCCCGTAGCGTGAGCCAACTTCCCACGGCCTCCAATAAACAACTGTACTACCTGAGCCCAACGCAAATAGTTCTTGCCGTCTAGCTTCACTGATGTGATCTGTAAGCTAGGGTTCTCATAGGCCAAGTGATGCACCATAGGGCCTCCAATACCAGTGGAGGGAACATCCGTGCTCACATTTGACCCTAATGGAGAAGCCAAGGAGGGTGGAGTCACCAAGGGAGGCGGTGGATCTGCCATGAGGAATTACGGCCAAAGAAACTATCGAAGTACCAGATTGAAGATCAAATCGAGATCCAGATAAGGCTAAATCACTACATAAAGAGCCAAGAAACATCTGAATAGGTCCTAATAGGCATTTTAGGATTCAAGAAGTCTCCCAAGTGACCAAGTAAGAACTAAAAAGAAGGAAGGGAGTCAATAAACACCCAAATTAACCTCAAATTTGGGAAATAAGGGGTCGAATGAGGAAGATATGTAGCGTGGAGATGCAAGTGACCTTCCCATGGCTAACAAACTGCTGAAGAAGAAGTTTAGAGGTGATTGGAGGGACTGTTGGACCAAACCGAAGGTCGTAGAGGCGCAATAAGTCGCCGGTGGTAACTAGAGGGAAAAGAAAAATTCCCACAGACTTCAATACTCGGTGAAAGTTCGAAAATGAACTATCCACATGTTCCTCAGATTGGGGGGGACTAGATTGAAGCAATAAACCCCCCGAAAAAGTTCATTTTTGGTTCGGAAATCTAGCTGGTTTACAAACTGATTTTTCTGAAAATTTCACGAATATCAACAAAAAAATTGCCCAAATGAATCCAAAAAAATCCCAAAAAATAGGAAAAAAAGGACTCTATCAAGTGGTGAAGTTTCAACCGACCTTGATTTTCATGTCCATATGGCTGATGACGTCAACCGTACGGTCAGATGACGTCAGATTACTCCTGGTTTGTCTTCAAGAATGCTTCGGCAAGCCTCGGCGGCTGATGGCTCTGATACCAAGTTGAATTTGAAGAATTAAGGTTAGGGTTAGGTTTGGAGAAGAGAGAATAGAGAGTAGAGAAGAGAGGGAGAAAGGATGTCAATTGTGCTTAGGTCACAATGACTATAAATCTTGTGGGGGGTATTTACATAACTACCCCTATTACATGAAAAATACGTATTTCTACGTATCTGATAACAAGTATCAGACTCAAGAATGGAGAAAAGTTTCAATTTTCAACTTTAAATTTCACCATTGAATAAAATCCCCGATATTACATTTATATGATCTTGTAGTAACCTAAAATCTAATGTAACCACTATTTAATCTAATAAACAGTAACGCAATCTAACCAGTTAAACATATCTCTTTAGTAACTTAATTAGACGTCTTACCTTTTTAGTTAACTTATAAAAAATTTAGTTAAGTCTTGAAGACTCCACAAAAATAACCATTCATGTTTTTCAAACATGATTCTACTAACACTATTAATGTTACTCCTAAAAATAAATAAAAATCACAAAAAAATCTTTAGAGGCACAATTACGCTAAGGACCTATTGTTAGCTCTAACATGCGTCATTGGCCCCATCTTTAGTCTTTGGTGGTCCTCTTATTCACTGTATTTTCACTACGAATTCTATGCAAGTGTGCTGCATCATCATCATAAGCCATCTCCCAGTGAATCAATGATATGAGGTCGGTTGCACGAACTCTGTTCCTCTGTTCAATTTTGTCTAAAGCCATCTCTTCTGTTAAGGCAAGTTTCTTAAAATCTCCTCTCAAAACCTCAATCCATGTCCGTTTTGGCCTTCCCATTGCCCTTTTTGATCATTCCACTTGCACATTCTTCCTCATTGGTGCTATTATTGGTTTTCGTTGTACATGACCAAACCATCTCAACTGACTCTCACTTTCACTTATATGTATTCCTATATTTTCATGAACGTGTTCATCTCTAATTTTGTCTATCCTTGTTTTACTACACATCCATCTCAACATCCTTGTCTCGGGCCACGCTCTTTTTATCAATTGTTTTTTGATTGCCCAACATTTTGCTCCATAAAGTATCGCCGGTCTTATTGCCGTCTTATAGAATTTTTGTTTTAGTTTGATTGGAACACGCCGTTCACATAACACTTTGGAAGCACACTTCGAACATTTGATGCAAGTGTGCTGCATCAATGAAACTTAAGTTTGGCAGTCGTGCTCTTGGAAATACTGGTTCCATGATGGTATCTTTAGAGACAAAAATAGGGCGAGGCTCAAGTTCTCTTCCATCCCCATAGAGTTGGTGGATTCGAGTGAAGTGAACACTAGCTCTACTAGAAAGATGAAGATTTTCCACTATGCTGCAGCTCTTTTAATTGTTGAAGGTACATCTGGCAATGTCATTGCTTGGGCTACTAGAAAATCAGAGGTTCCATGGAGATTCACTAAAATTATGGATCACAATAAGGATGTTGGTGTAAGTTATGATATGTTGTACAGATGCATGGGTAGAAGTGCCAATGAAGACGCTGATTCTTTTCAAAAAGTGTTGCAAGCAGTAAGAACACAAGTTAAAACAGGATCTCCAGTTCAATTCAAACTAAAAAATATACACTTATGCCTACACCCATATGGAATCAAAGAAATAGAGACCATGCATGTAGCCATTGATGAACAACCCTTTTACTGTGTCACCTACAACACCAAGAAGAACAAAAAAAAATGATGATAGGGAGCTGGTCTTCTCCTCTTTTCTCACCTATCCAGGATGGGACTAGCTAGTTTTTCCCTTTCATAGTCGGTGAGCAAAAGGAGGGACCGACACCTTCCGACCTATAAAGGAAACTCTTTATACCAATCCATCAAGGCTTAGTAAATTGAGCTCTACACTGTGCATAAATTATGGCCATGCCACTGCTGTTAAAATTACCAAAAGAGGCATTTTGAAATTTATATTGGCAATTACCTCCAATGTGCACCTAGTTTGTTGTTTGGTCTTTTTACTCTCTAATCGACACTCTAATCTGTGTTTAGGAAAAACAAAATGTGTTCAGTGCAAGGTCACAATTTCTTAGTATATTGGAAGCAATTCCTATCTTCCTTTTCTTGCGTAAATTTGTTATATCCATAATAAATGCTTCTAATGATTTCAATCTTCTCTTTTAATTGTACTTTACAGATTGTCTATTTTTCCTGTATGCATGAATACAAGTTTGGATGCTTAAGCTCTATCTATCCTAATTTTGTTGCTTTATATCATATATCTTAATGAAGTTGTCTTACATATTTGTGGCAGCTGGTGGAGTTGCTAGATAGCCCATTGCACAATTATTTCATGCAGAATGACTGCCTAAACTACTTCTTTTGTTTCCGCTGGGTTCTTATACAATTTAAAAGGCAAGTGAAACTATAACGAATGCATGAATCTGGTTTACCAGTGGGTTATTTCTTATGTTCATTTGTCCAGAGTTTATGTTTCTTTGTTTCAATGCGGAAAGCTATGGTCCATTGTTTTCAGCACCGGATAAAGTTATCCAAAAATGATTAAATAAATTTTTTTTCTGAATCTGAACATCTTTGTAAGATTAGATTAGTCTTTTAGAATCTCTGCTTACCCAGCAAGGCAGGTAAGTCTTTACTGTTGATCTAGTCCAATAAAAAAGCATAATATGTTGAAATACAACACAACAAGATTCTGGTAAGGTTGGCATTAAATGTACCAAAATTACGTTGAGTAGTGTCAGTTCATCTTTTTTATGTCACCCTGTTGTTGCAACTGTAAATACTTCATGTTATCCTTGAGTAAATATACTTTTATCCAGATGATGGCTTTTGATATTGAAGTAGTTCCATTCAAATGTTTTGGTTGAAAGGTGTGTTGTGGTTGACATGGCTCCCTCAATTTCAAGTTGGAACACATATTTTCACAAATTGGACCTACTGTCAAAATTTAAATTCCTTATTCACTCTCAAATAAATAGGTTTGGAGAAAATATAATGTAGAAGTTAGAATACCATTACAAAAACCTCTTGTTAATTAACAAGAATGTGCATATATATTCCACCAGATGGAGATAAGTTTCTAAAAGTTATAAATCCTGTCCTCAGTGACATGGGTCAGATGCATGGACATACTGAGAGGATAGTTTGACATTCCTCATAGGAACATATCTGCTTCAGGCAGGTATTTCTCTTGAGAGACAGAAAACCTAGACACTATTTTATCAATCACAAAATTTTTAGTGAAGTGGTGCCTTCTCAGGGCGAGGCTATGCAAGATTACATTCCATTTTGAGAAGAATGTTACTCAGAATTAGAAGTGACAACACTGTAATTTAGAAACTAACAAATTAGGTGAAGAGAGGAGCTCAAGAAGAATTTCTCAAGCTAATTTCAAGATTAAGATTTTAACATGGAAACTGAGGGCATGCAGTAGTATCTGCAACTTGATTGTTGTTAAGGTGGTCCACAGAAAACATTAGGTGAAGGTGGTGCCTTTCATTTGGGATGGATGTTGGTGGTTGGAGATGAGGGTGTGGATAGAGGAAGGAATTTAGATGTTCTTTGTACTACAGGTGGTTATCTTACTGGGTGAAACCCTCTGAAATGGTATTTGCTTAGAAACTGAGAAAGCTTTATGATCAGTGATCAAGTCCCCTCTTGTTGGTTACAATATTTAAAGTCTTACTGCTAGAAATTACAAAAATAATCTAATATTCCAAGTCCAGCCTTACTCTACCCAATCACATTTAAGTATTATTGCCGCTCTGGGATTTGAAACTGCTTACTTCCTGCACGATATATTTGCATCAAATGTATGATGAGATTTTGTCTTGTATGTTTATCAGGGAATTCGAATATGAGAAGACAATGCGTTTGTGGGAGGTATTGTGGACACATTATTTGTCTGAGCATCTTCACTTGTACGTATGTGTCGCAATCCTTAAGAGGCACCGCAAGAAGATCATGGGTGAGCAGATGGACTTTGATACGCTCTTGAAGTTCATCAACGAGTTGAGTGGCCACATCGATCTCGATACAACCCTTAGGGAAGCAGAGGCTCTGTGCATATGTGCCGGTGAGAATGGTGCAGCTTGCATTCCCCCTGGAACCCCACCATCTTTACCTGTTGAGAATGGTTTGTTGTACCCTCAACAAGATGATTAATAGATAAGCCTGTCTCAAAGGAAGATACATCCACAGATTGGTCTACTATGTATGTCAATGATTGTAGGCATCCTCCTACTTGGGATGGTATGTAAATTACTGTAGGCATCCTCCTATTTGGGATGGACCAACATTTATCCTACTGCATTTTGAGTGTCCCATCCAGTCATACACCCTACTTGCCACTTTTCGGATTGCAGGGGAATAAATAAGGAATTAGGGATACTCTATCCACAAAAAAGTACCTTTTTGCGTGTATTTTGTATTCAATTGTGCTGCAGAAGTATGTTTCCAGAATAGTATTAGTAGTAACCGAAAATATCGTAACTGATTTTTTTCATGCGTATCGAAGATATAAGAATACTAACAAAGTCAGTACAAAGTACTAGTACTGAACAACAGAGCCTTATGGAATAGGGCGGTAATAATAAGATCCTGTATCGCCGGACTCTTAAAGAACGCAGCTCAGAGGTGTGTTTTCAGACTTTACGTATATGCTTTCAACCAAATAAGTGGTCGCAGTATGAGATACTGAAGGTATCGGCATGTTCAGTTACAAAAATAACTCTGTAAATTAGCTATCATGTTTGGCTCTTGGGAATTATAGAGGGTATCGATCACTGTTCTCCGAGAGACGCATTTCTTATTATCTGCCAAAGTTAGCGGCTCGCTCAGCAGATTAGTTCCTTCACTGGTAGATGAAAAGAAAACTTCAATTGTTGGTTGTTTCTGAGTGATGGACTTGAACATTTTGATTATGTTAGTATCATGTGGTTCTGCCAGCTAAATACTTATGTAGATTGTGACTGAACTGGAGACCCCTGTTCGCCACTTTCAATCATTCTTCGAGAGGAAGAAGGAGATGAAACACGAGCGGAGATAACGTTCTAAAACTGAGTGTAAAACTGAAAATATGTCGTGTAAAATTCTTCGCGATATGTAATTGCAAACGTACGTCCTCAGCAATGGGGATGGCAGACTACTATTACACTTTCATAATTAGCTATGACGAGCTGAACCTCACAGTGAGTCGTTGTCTATATCAGGACTGGGTACATGTCATCTGGTAAGTAAATCAGAGACTCGATCCCAGACTTATTATCTCTTTGTTCAAATTCTTCGAGCAAAAAGATGGAATCTAGGGATGGCAAGAAAGGTTCCTCGTAGAATGTCCCATCGGTTGGCAACCACCGAGTTTGTACGTTGTAGTGGTAACTGTTGGTGTCATCCATGCAAGGGCTAGGCACAGTCTGCACATCACTCCCTTCATCTGATCCATTAATGGTGTTGTGAGGACTATCACCGCAAGATGGTTGAGCATCAGGTAAATGCGAGTGTTTTCTCCTCTTCGAGTTTGATCCTACTGTTTTGCCTTGATGGTTCCTTTTAGTCAGATGGGTGTTCCAATAATTCTTTACTTCATTGTCCGTTCGACCAGGGAGCCGGCCGGCAATCAATGACCACCTTTAACACAAAACAGATCAAATGAACTAATCAGAACTAGTACTCTGACGGAACGTATCTTACTCAAGGTTTGAGTTTGCCTATAGAAAATTAAAACTCACCGATTGCCGAGAAGCTTATGCATTCGGATGATGAGGTCCTCCTCCTCCTGCGATATCTCGCCGCGTTTGAGATTTGGTCTCAGATAATTCTTCCATCTCAGCCTGCAGCTCTTTCCTCCCCTCATCAAGCCTGCACAAGAGAGACATGGAAATTCTTAGTAAGCAACACAAATATATACATGCACAAAAAAAAAAAAAAAAATACTAGAGAGGGTGACCTGATCTCTTGGAAACAGTTGCCCACTTCCCCTCTCCATGGGTCTCTATGTATCTTTTCAGAAGCAAGTCTTCTTCTGGTTTCCATGGACCTTTCTTAAGCTCTTGATGGGTTCCTTCTCTCTCCATGAATCTCTCTTTTTTTTTTCTCTCTAAAGGAATGAATATACTTTGATATTTTGTGTAGCAAAATTGGAAAGATAAGGAGGGGTATAAATAGAAAAGATGTTGTATGGTTTCCTTCCAATCGATCTTGCAAGAATTATCCTTTTAGTGGCGTGAGGGGCCCTACGTCGCTTTCTCTTTAGCTTTCCTTATCCCCTGAAAAGCAAACCTGCTTTCCTTCTCTACCGGGGACTCAGGAATTTGGACTATATGATGATGCCCCATAGACTGTATATACCGGCACACATTTCGGAAGTTTTGAGTCTACATTTCGGTGGGTCACCCCTCGAAGATCTCCCATGTTGAAAATAAAACCGATCGGACGATCATAATAAGACGATCATCGCATTCTCCTTGATGTTCTAGAAAAAGAAGTCTATAAAATGGATGGTTAGAATCATACTGCAGTGAGATTTGGCATGTGGGGTTATGAGATCTCTCTTACCACTGAATAGTGGGTTCCACCACTCTTGCATGTGTGCCGCGTGAAAGTGGTGTACAACAGGGGCGATGTAAGATATTGCTGATGCAATGCAGCTTTTGTAGGTCCCACCAATTAGGGCATGAAATGACCACACTTTAACATGGACATCCAATGGTATCTGTACAATCTAATTATTCTTACTTTTAAGTATAATCAGGGAATAATTGTGTCCTTATTGGATAAAGGGTGAAGACGACTGACAAAATGAAAGTGTCAGGACTCAGGAGAAGAATTTAAATTCTTCCTTTCTCTCCTCCTAGCATTCACCAACCATCATTCCAATCTTACCAAACAAACATCATTTTGCCAATCAATAAACATAAGCCCAATATTAGAAATACCCCCCCTGGAAAATTGCTTGAATCAGTAAGACCCTTCTAGAATTAGGGTCAACTCTTGACCATCAGTCAACTTTGTTGACTACCGTCCAAAATCAATCTGTCAATTTTGTAATTGGGGGAAAGTCAATTTGGATGAAGTTTCTTGCACTTGATCATGTGATTTTTGATCATTGTCAATTTCTTTGCACTTAGTTTTCGGCTGTTTCGATGGCTACAACTTTATAAATGTTCTTTGACTGAGGTCAAGGGGGTGACCCAAATTTAAAGTAGAGAGGTCTTAGTAATTCAACTAAATTTCCGGGGGTATATAAGCTAAATGGACCATATATATAAACCATTGTATTCATCATTCCTTAGGTGGGTCGGGTTGACCTGCCAACCCGCTAAACTGAACCCAACTTTGTATGCAAATTAGATCATGCAGCTCATATATAGATTAAAATCTAATTATTAATTGGGTCAGGTCTGATTGACGATGACTCGACCAAAACCCCACCCCTCTTCCCCCGGCCCATCTCAAACTAAGTCAAGGGTAGGGCATGAAATGGGTCGGACTCGTGTCAGATCTAGGTCCATCCATATTTAAATTTGACTTTGAAGATCCATATCCCTGGATCCGGATTCGGATCCATATCCCTGGATCCGTAGCTGAACCAAGATGTGTATAAAGATGATCCATATTCAACCCATATATAGTATATAGAGATACCATTCCATTTTTTTTTATAAAACGGAGACAAGTCCAAAGGTTGGACCCGACTAATCCCTATGTCTAACAACAAGATCCAAATCCGACCTGAATCAAAATCGTATCTACTAGTCTAAGTCTGTATTTGACCCATTTTCTATACAGAACTTGTTTTAAGTATCCAAACCAGCAAAAAATATGGGTTCAAATTAGAGCAGATCTCAAGTTATATCCCCTTGAACCGAACTGATATTTAAATATAATGTTACATATATAAATATAGAGAAAAGATTCGCCTTGCCCCGGGGGGACTTCAAACTTTGAAGTCTCCCCGCCCAAAATGTCTGACATGTACCCCAATCCCTTAAACCAACCCGTGTTAGGCCCTTAGTTAGTAGTTAACAAGGGGTAATTGTCAGACATTTTGGGAGGGGGGGACTTCAAAGTTCGAAGTCCCATGGCGCCAGCGAATTTTTCCGTTAAAATCTTCATATTATCAAGATTGAAACTGATATACCAAGAACAGTAGAACGGACCGGAACCAAACAATTGACTCCAATTCCAGATCCATCATTTTGAGAACCAGAACCGTTAAGAACCCAGCAATATTGATTCTGATTCGTTATGTACACCTTAGGAACCGAAACGAAACCGACCTGTTGACACACTACTACTAAATTTCAGGTCCATTAACAAATACCTAAGTGGGCAAAAGACCTACGATTTAGAGGGTCCCACTTAGGGGCATTCATGTTAAGATTACCATGATCCCACCCGTCTAATCTACGAATCTAAACACCAAATGGTTAAGATGGTTAGACCTAATTAATCTACATTTTAGCCTAAAAGATCACCAACCAAGGGTCATCGAACGGTGGACATGTGTCCTCCACAGTACAGAAAAGAGTCTCTTTCTCATTGTTAGCATGTAAAGCAGACCAAGCTCTGGTCCAACATCCCATGAGCCTCCACGACAGAGGAGTAGATGAAACAAGGAGGATGGACGGTAGACCAAACCTTGTATCCTCCTCCGTAAGTCTTAGAAAAGACCAAAAAAGAAAGAGGCTTTACAGTTTTACAAAATGGGTTTGTGGGGTCATGTGATGTTGAACACAACTAGGAATTAAAACAGCTTTTCCACTACTTGATGACACGTGGACCACCCTGATGACATGCTTGTACGGAAAGATGTTACTTTTAAGCTGGCATATTTGGGGCTTTAGATTGTGATTCCTTTGCTTTCCTATATATCTTCAAAAAATTTCTCTTTCTGCAACCCTCACGAATCTTCCCTAAAGTGAAAGACACCTACCACCGTTCTCACACCAAACATGCACGTGTCTCCATGGGTACCCGATTCTTCGGTTTTGGATGCTGAATATTAACCGGATCGGGTCGGGTCGGGTACCATGTAATACTTGATTCATTATCTAATCCTAGTAGTGAGGTATAAGTGGAGGCTTCTTAGGAGATTGTTGATCTGGAGGCTTCGGTGAGGCTGTCAGGAACTGTTCTTCAACTAGAGAGGAAGAGATGCAGATGTCTTGAGATTCCATTGAGCTTGCTGATGGACGTTGCTCATTAAGATTGCTGATGGACCACAGTATGAGCCCGTGGCACGTATGGATGTTCGGTCCAACCCTCGGTGGACCTACAGACCAAAAATTAGCTTGATTAGTGATTTCTAAGCATTGGATTGGAGTCATTTTCATGGGTTGGTTTTTAACCAGCTTTTGCGCTAGGAAAAAGGCCTCCTTCCCGGCCTCGTTGTTCGCTTCTGACGACTAGCTTCCGTTTTCATTGGTTGATTTTTAACCATGGATTTCGAGCATTATTTGGGGTACAAATATCGAAAGGTTTGAAATTAGCTGATTTTTGGTATGTAGGTCCACCTAAGGATGACCAAACATCCATATGGTCAGTGATCTCTAAGAGTGCGCCACGGGATCATAATGGGTCCATCAGCAAAGTTCTACTTCTCCAAGATGGGTCTTGGTTGATCTATCCGGCCCAATTAAATAGTTCACTATGGAATACTAGGAGAAAATTTTTGATCCCGGAATTTTTTGATCAGGTGTCCGAGCCACACCTAAAAATGCCACGTGGAACACTCTTAGAGATAAATGACCATACTGATGGGTGAACCTGTATACCAAAAATCAGCCTGAGTGGTCATTTCTAGCCATTGGATCTGAGTATCCCAAAAATAAAGGTAGAATCCGATGGTTGAAAATCAATCGATAAAAAGGACTCAATTCCAACGGTTAGAAATCACCAGTCAGGCTGATTTTTGATCCATAAAGTCCATTTAGTGATGGTTGAAATATCCATACGGCCATTGATATATAAGAATGCATTTTTAGGTGTGGGCCGGAGGCACGGTTCAAAAAACGGCAGCATCAAAATTTTCCTCGAATACTGGTGCTAAACTCGACCCATTGAACCCGTGCTTAGAGGTTTTTAAATTGATGGTAGAATGAATGAACGAGGTCTCATGATTGAGGCGCAAAGATGCGCTTTTGTCTTATTCAAGTCAAAAGATTTGCCTCGAATAATTGGGAGCTTGTTTTGGGCCACCATGGATTAGCTGTAAACACCCCATTCTGTATTTCTCAAAGTTTACTAGTTTTGTGGTATAAACCGTTAAGGGGATGTTTGGTTGCAACTATAATTGTATTTTAAAACTGTAATTAGATTCCAAATCAAAATATGTTACACTATAATTCTATTTTGACTGTACTTGTAGTGCCAAAAGAGCTAAATCATTGTTTGGCTTGCATAGTTTAAGGGGAGGTGGGGATTCAACATACTATTAAACAACTATGTATACCAACAAGTCATCAAATCAACACAACACGTGCATGGGAATATATTCTCTGCTAACACGCTCCCTTAGGGTGAATACACTCTGCTAGAGACTTGAACCCACAACTTCCCAGGTCATAAGACTCTGATACAATATTAAACAACCGTTTACCGCAAAAGATCGACCTGTTAGAGAAATGTGAAATAACTATGTATGCCAATGGGTCGTCAGTCCAACACAACAAGTGCATCGGAACACACCCTCCGCTAACAAGCCTTAAGGCTCTGATACTATGTTAACAACCACTTTACTCTAAAAGCTTAAGCTGTTAGAGAGAGGCATAACAATGTATAATAAATAGTCCACAGGTTTAATAGAGGCAAAGTGCTAGCCACATAGTCAAACAACACACTCTAACAAGACACCCCCTCAACACTTTACCGAGACTAGAACATGAGACCTATTGGGATATCTTGCTCTGATACCATATTAAACAACTATGTATACAAACGGATCGTCGGGTCAACACATGTGCACGAAAACACACCCTCTACTAACACACATACTCCTCCAAAAGACACATTTTGCACATTTGCAAGTGGATAATTGCATTCTCCAAAGTACATTTGCAAGTGGATAATTGATCGATTTACGTCTATTTGAATAGCATTTTCATTGGACCCAAACACATCCATAAAAAGTTTTAAAATATCACAATTATGGATGAGAATCACCCATCATTACAAAAATGGATAAGAATCACTCACATAAAGCTTTTAAGTTCGAAGAATGTATAGAATTACACAAAAATTATTGAAATAACTTTCACATGCAAACCTTGGGTGTAGATTATTAGCAACATGTAAACCCTATTGAGGTGAATTATAACACCAGTGGCAGAGCCAGGATTTTGTTCAAGGGTGGGCAAAAGACGGTCAATCAACAATGTCAGTAATTGCTGGTGGCATCTTTAATTGACGTCTGTCATCAACATTGATGATGGACAACAGTTTAAGTTACGTGTCACTCTTAAAGACTAATAATCGTATATATGTTTAGCGCGTCCCTAGGTGGACCTACAAACCAAAACTCAGCCTGATCGGTGATTTCTAACAGTTGGATTGGTCTCTTTTTCATAGGTTTATTTTTAACCGTGGGATTAGAGAATTATTTGGGATTTATTCAAGTGTTGGAGAGACACTTGTTCTCTCCTAAGTAGCATACGTAAAAATTGATTCCAATGATCCCATCAATCAATTCTTTTAGATCTGGTTGATCAAAGTCGGAAACTATTTATGATGGCCCATTTAGTTATATTGCACATCAATGCCACTACACTTGATACATATAACCTGTTAATTCTTTTTGGAGTTTACTTTTCATCACTATTGCTGGTGTCCAAAATTGGTGACTGGTGCCTCTCCACTTGACAAGTATCCCTGACAATGTCAGTCAACCAATAATCGTTGTCCATTTCAAAGTTAGATCCCAAGTTTTTTTTAGTCCCCTTCCTAAAATGCCATGTGGAATATTCTTTAGGACCATTGACCTTATGGATGTTTGGTCCATGTTTTGATAGATCTACACATAAAAAAATAGTTTAATTGGTGATTTAAATCTGTTGGATTTTTTGAAGTCCCCCTCCCATAGGGCCCACTGACCTTATGGATGTTTGGTCCAGCTATTGATGGACCTACGAATCAAAAATCAGTTTAATTGGTGATTTATATCCGTGCAATTTAGCATTTTAACAGAGTAATTTTTGGCCGTTGGATTTGAGCACTTTTTTAGATGCTAAAATATAACTGTTACAAATCATCGATCAAGCTGATATTTGGTATGTAGATCCACCGAGAGGTGTACTAAACATCCATATGGTTAGTAGGCCCTACAATGAACTCTATGTGGCATTTTGGAGAGGGGGAGACTTCAAATTTTGAAGTCCCCAAGGAGTGACAAATATTTTCTCTCAAAGTTGAGTGTGTGTGTGCTTGGGGGTGGGTCGGGTCAGTTGCCCTCCCTCAACCCTCAGTGGCCCCTCCACTGTCTGCCACAATCTCTAACCCAATCGTCATCTACGCCTTATTTCAAATGTTTGGACCAGGGGTTGGAAAAATGAACCTATTTTGCCAATCTTTCTAACTCAATGGTGAAGGAATAAATAGAATAAAAAAAAATTGAAAGAGACCCTCACAAGTTGGTGCCCCTCTGTTCATTCTAAACTAGGTTGGGCAAGGTGCAAGCAATTGTCAAAGTGGGGCAGGGACAGGCGGAGGGAAGGCTGCAGGCGAGATTTGAGAGAGAGAGAGAGAGTGGTCATTCTCCCTTTAGCTATAGGTTAAAAGGGTATTTTTGGAAGAGAAATGATGTTTCAAGGTAAAGGTATAGCGAGTTTTGTTACTCACCGCTGCCATATGGGCCCACTGACCGCATAGATGTTTAGCCCACCCTTTGGTAGATATTAACACAAAAAATCAACTTTTTAATGATTTTTAGCCATTGGATCTTGAATCAAACAGCTATATTCACGCCTTAAATAGTACTAAAATCTAATGGCTAGAGATTACTTATCAGGGTTATTTTTGGTGTGTATATCCAGCAAGCGTTGGGCTAAACATCCATGTGGTCAGTGGGCCCAGAGAGCAGGGTGAGTAACAAAATTTACTATACATCTACCTTGTTACATCATTTATCTTTTCGGAAATTTTTTAAGGATCAACCTCAAAGGATGGCAACAAAAAATAAAGAAACAAAAAGAAAAAAAAACACATTCACAAGAGACAAAGATTTATGTGGTTCACTACTAAGGGCAACGTCTACACGGACTGAGAGCTTCCACTATATCCGAATTTAAAATATACGAAATAAGTTTGATTTATTTGAGTCCCAAACCCTAGTTCCAAACCAATAAGAAAAGCCGCTTGAAGTAGGAAACGATACGGTTTCCCAAAATGAACATACAAAATAGCATTGCCCCTCAAACCCACTAATATAAAGGGAGAGGGCCCCCTTCCGACCACCGCCACGAGCTACGGCTCGGTGTAAAAGGGACCCCTGTAAAAGGGACCCCCCCACCACTTGGGTTTGAACTTTATGTGAGCCAAAGTACAATAATAGGGAGTGCATATTTGCACACCCCATTTCCTATACCGGTGGACTCCTAGTCGGGGTACACCCCAAAAAGAGAGATCTCTCTCTAAAACTTGGCTGACCGGTGATGGTCACTGACCGCGCACAAAATGAGCCATGTGGCATATTTTTAGAGGACACCGACCGTATGGATGTTTGGCCAATCCCTAGGTGGACCTAAAAATAAAAAATCAGCTTGATTAGTGATTTCAAACCTTTCGATCTTGTACCCCAAATAATGGTAGATAATGCTCAAATTCCCACGGTTAAATCAACCAATGAAAATGGCTCCATTCAACACTTGAAAATCACTAATCAACTTGAATTTTGGTTTGTAGGTCCACCTATCGATTAGCCAAACATCTATACGGTCAGTGTCCTCTACTAATGTGCCACGTGGCTCATTTTGTGGGCTGTCAGTGTGGTCACCGGTCAGTTAAGTTTTAGAGAAATCTCTCTTTTTGGGGGGTGCCCCAACTAGGAGTCCACCGGGATAGGAAATGGGGTGTGCAAATATGAGCTCCCCAATAATAATAGAATTTGAGACTCCAATCCAATGGTGCATGTTCCTACATTGAGACTACCAAGTTGAGTTGACTCAATGTTGTATCCAAAGCTATGTCGACGTTATATGGTGTAAATCTAAAGATTTTAGTCTAGGGTTTAGGGTTTAGGGTTTAGGGTTTGCAGGATGAGTAGACACAATCTCGTAATCAAAGCCAACAAGAAATCTTACATGATATGCGTAATTGGTGGTTTCAGTTTAGAACCCGTTATCAGCTCGTCCCCACTCAAAACGTTCTTAATTTTGATTGTGTTGTGGCTGTAGATACCAAAACAAATTTCTGATATTTCTGAATGTGCACGCGAATGGTGATCTGCGTTATACGAATCTTGGGTCCGTTCAAACGTGCCCAGGCTGAACCATCAAGCTGCATTGTTTCTACACCTCAATAGTGGGTCAAATGAGTGGGCCTTGTCCGTTCAAACGTGCCCACAATGGCGGGCCCTTCATATCTCATATTATGTGAGTTTAATTTTTTATTTTTTTCTTTTTACCATAGTTGTCTTTCCTGTGACTCGAACCCGTGACGGAGTATTGGCTCTGATACCATTGATAAGTACCTTGACCAATACTCCTTAAAAGACCGATATGTCAAGGAGCGAGAAATCTAATTACTTAATCAAGGCACGTAACATTAAACCTGTAACTAGAATTCAAGGAGTCTACTTTTCCTCAACAACGTCCGTAGGAGCCACATGGCACATTCTTTGAGACCACGACTGTATGGATGTTTGGCCATCTGGACCTACAGACCAAAAATCAGCCTAATTGGTGATTTCTAATTGGATTTGAGTCTCTTCGATGGGTCAATAATTTTTAGCCGTGGGATTCAATAATCATTATTTTCTAATTGGTTTGTGGGTCTACTTATGGATGCTTGTCAATTGAATCAGAGAGTGCCATGTGGCTCGACTGGAATTCAAGGAGATATGTGACCCATTTGTTTGCTTTCATACAGACGCCATTGGATTTGAGTCTTTTTCATGGGTTGATTTCTAGTGGGGGGATTCAAGCATTATTTGGGTTTCTCAGTTCCAACGGATAGAAATCACTAATAAGACTGATTTTTGGTTTGTGGGTCCACTTAGGATGACGGTCCGTGGTCTTGAAGAGTGTGCCACGTGGCTCGTACAGACATGGATACATGTGACCCATTTGTTTGCTTTCAGAAAGAGTTAGGCTGCAGGAATATGTGGCACTTATTATCGAGCCTCTCTTTGCCAAAGCGTGTAGTGAAGTTAATATTATCTGATGGGCCCATATTGGGCTTGGCTCCACGGCTTGTGGGTTGGCCTTATAAGCTTCTTTTTTATTTGGGCCTGGGCTGGTTTACAGCTAGATTCTTAGGATCTTATGCAAGTCCCAAGCACACCATCCTGGCCCACATGAACCATACACAATACTCATGGGTCTGGTGCACACCCATGGACCTAGATGGCGCGAGGTAAAAGGCCATTTTGGTCAGGCCAGCAACACGAATCCTGTTTGGCCATTCACGTGTCCTCAAATTGAGTCATACGACCTTAATCCAAGTCATTTTCGACTTCCTTTGGGCACTTTTAGGACCTTCAACCTAAACCAATGAGGCCGAATTATGCATTTGGTCTTGGAGCCCTCCTACGTTGGGCCCGTTAATGAGGTGGTCCAAATGGACAACCATTTGCATGGGCATAGTGTTACATCTATACTACTTCAAAACCGGGGTTGGGGCACGCAACACTTGCTCACGTCACGTACGCCCCCTATTTTTTCCCATGGTCATCTCGATGCAAGTTGAGGCCTAAGGCGAAAACTCTGTATGAGGCCCTTTTTTATATTTAATATATTAATAGATATGGTATTAATTAAAATTTCTAATTCTTTATATAGTAGAAAATCTTATTCAATAACTATTCATGATAAACAAAAGCTACCGAAAAAATTTAGATGCAGAGGACTCCCGTAGTCCTGTTGCAGGCCATGCAGAGGATTCTCGCAGCCCTACATAGATCATTTTTTGGGCCTAATGACTGTCTGGATGTTCAGCCCACCTACTAGTGGATAAACACACTAAAAATTAGATTGATTGATGATTTCTAACCATTGGATTTACTACTCAAAAAATATGCTTGAATCCAATGGCTAGAGTCAATCCTAAAAAGTACTAAAAATCTATGGCTTGAGATAACCAATCAGGTTAATTTTTGGTTTGTATATCCAACAAGGAGTGGGCTAAACATCCATGTGGTTAGTGGGCTGGGCCTTCTCTCACCTGGGCTGGGGGACTTCTCTCATGTGGGGCCTAAGGCGACCGCCTTATTGGCCTTATGGTAGAGAGGGCCCTGTTCACCACATGGCAAAAAGAGGTAGATCTTAACCATTCAATGTATCGACCCATCCAGATGATCTTAACCATTCAATGTATCACATTACAAAGTTGGGTAGAAAAGTACCCGTTTGTGACAACCTCACGCTTTTCTCCAAATTTTTTTTTTCAAAAAGTTATTTCTATATGTACACGGGTGTTTAATTTATACATTTTTTTTCTACCTCTTAAATATTTATCTATAATATTTTAATACTATATTCACATGTATCTATATAACAAAACAGGGAAGTTGTCTCCCCACTTATACCCCCTTTATCTGTTTCAACAAAGAAGGGTCGAGATCTTATCCCCAAAATGGATGGTGGATCTCAGCCACTCACACAGTCACACCTGACTTTGGCAAACTCTTTGTCAGAGAGTGCCCGTGGGCACGGGCCACCCACTAGTTGAATACATATGAAAATTTTCTAACAACCCCTTAACTGTTAAAATTTCCAAAAAAAAAAAAAAAACCCTAGTTTTAAAATATTTCTTTTTTGTGGCTAAGGGTCCAAGAACCCCCTTTTTCTGACCCCTCTCGGTAGCCATCTGCTTAGCCGTGTATTTCACTAATCCAACGGTGGTTGAGCGCTAGAAAAAGTGAATGCCAGCTCGGTGCTATCAACCACAGTTGGATTCTCGAAATCCATGGCCGGGCACACGTCTCCCGAGAGGGGTCAGAAAAGGAGGTCTCCTGAACCTGACAATTTTTTAATAAGCACCGACGTAATAAGCCTCGTTAGCAATTTCTCATTTAATACACAAAACGTATTATACTACCATAATATTGAAAGATTAGGTAAAATTATTATATTTTATTAGAGATCATATTATGTCTGTATTAAATGCATATTATACACAATTATTCCAGAATTATTGAAAAACTCATTTATGTCAGAAATTTAAAAAAAAAAAAAATTTGTCGTCGCCGAATTATTAGACGTACTTTTGAATGGCAAATCCGCATTATACTCAAATTTTCTTGTGCTATATTTTTGCCGTATGCTGAATTGTTAACTAGGATAATAAGTTAGTTAGGTAACTTTCCTTTTTGTAGGTAAAAATTAGGCAACTTAAAAAGATCTTTTCCATGAATGAAGCTTTGATGTCAAAAAAATGCCATGTGACATGCTCTAGCCATTGGATTTGAGTACTCTGAAAAATGCTTGCGAGGAAAACTTTGATGACAGGGAGTCATCAAGGCCGATGACAGGGCATAATATTAGCCACATGGCACACTCTTAGAGGACTCTGACGTATGGATGTTTGGCCAATCCCTAGGTAGACCTACAAACCAAAAATCAGCTTGATTAGTGATTTCAAACTTTTGGATCTTTGTACCATGGTTTTAAAAACGGCCGTTTAAATGGTAACGCCCCAAGCCTGTTTCCGGTAAAACTGTTTAAACACGTTTTATCGGTTTTGAAAAAAACGGCCGTTTAATTTTGAAAATTTTTGTGAAAAAAACAGCCGTTAAAACCGTTTAATTCCGTTAAAATCCTTTTAATTTCCGTTTAAATCCGTTAAATTCTAATTTTTTTTTTAATTTTCAAATTTCAAAATTTGAATTTCAGCGCCACTTTTTCCATTTTTTTCCGTTAAAATCCGTTTTTTTCCATTTTTGCCCCTGACCGTTTCAATCCGTTTTAACAGCCATTTAAACGGTAACGCCCCCAGTCAGTTTAACCGTTAAAACGGCCTCCTTTAAACCTTGCTTTGTACCTCAAATAATGATCAATAATGCTCAAATAATAATACTTAGTATTTTTTATATTATATATATATAATATATTTAGTTTTGTCTTCTTGTACACGTGTCAATTATGTAAGTTCCTTCTATCAATTTAGATGGAAGCTCCTTTAATAAAAAATGTTCTGGATAGACTCTTAGGAGGATGATGTCCACTTAACGTTGACACCATCATTTTCCTTACAATCATTTTATTCTTGGTAGGCCATATTATCCATCTATAAGTGGGTGTTTGGTATTAGATGCGACTCTATCTTAGGCTACAAAATATCTACTACTCATAACCAACGAATACCGAATGTGAAAACCGACTTTTCTTTATGTTCAACACCTGTCCATGTGTACAATGAGGCCAGTCTGACTTTTTTCTATTTTTCTTGGGATAAATTTCTTATAGGCCACAGGCTCCGTGGACTTTTTGTACTAATGATTCCACTAATGTTCTTGGGCGTGGATTCCAAATATGATGCTTATGCACCGTCGGATACCCCACTGTTTTTAAATTTTGAAATTCAATTTTTTTTTAAAACAGTATTATTTTAAGGGTCGGGATCAGGGGTCCCCCATTTTTTATACCCATTTTTGCATATCCACAGAGAAGATGAATCAATGGCTGCTTTTTGGTGAGGATGATCTCCATGGTCACAAAAATTCATATCATTCTGATATTCATAGACTGGTTTAGAAGCTGAAGAATTATGGACCGTTGATTTTTACCGTGTAACTTGAAACCCACATTTGATGGGGTTAGAAATTTCAAAATGGGCTGATTTTTTGGTGGGGTGATCTATATGGTGAGAAGATTATCCCCACAAAAAATCAGTCGTTGATTCATCTTCTATACGTGGGTATGCCAAAATGGGTGTCCACTGAGAGCCCGACCTTATTTTAATAAGTCCAAACAATTATATTAAAGATAAGGTGATCAAGAAGATCTCAAGAACAAAAAAAACATGGATAAGTAGAAGCCTCAGGCTTAGTAGCCCCCTTTTTTTACCCCTCTTGGGGATCGTGTATTTGGCCATGTATTTCACGAATCCAACGGTGGTTAATAGCCATGTAAAAAGTGAAAAAGTGATGCCAGCTCAGTGCTATCAACCAACGTTGGATTCTCAGAATCCACAGCTGAGAACACGACTCTCGAGAAGGGCAGAAAAAGATCTCCCTTCGGAGTCGTGCTTTTGGTCATGAATTTCACGAATCCAATGGCAGTTAATAGTGCTATAAAAAAGTGAAAAAATGATGCCAACTCAGCACTATCAACCACCGTTGGATTCTCAAAATCCACAGCCAAAAACATGACTCTCTAGAAGGGTCAGAAAAAGACCCCTCTTTGGAGCCGTGCTTTTGGCCATGGATTTCACGAATCCAATGGTGGTTAATAACGCTATAAAAAGTGAAAAAAATGATGCCAGCTCAGCGCTATCAACCACCGTTGGATTCTCAAAATCCACAGCTGAGAACATGACTCTCGAGAAGGGTCAGAAAAAGACCCCTCTTTGGAGTCGTGCTTTTGGCCATGGATTTCACGAATCCAATGGTGGTTAATAATGCTATAAAAAGTGAAAAAAATGATGCCAGCTCAGCGCTATCAACCACTGTTGGATTCTCAAAATCCACAGCGGAGAACACGACTCCCGAGAAAGGTCAGAAAAAGGGGGGCTCCTGAGTCTGACTCTAAGCAGAGAGGAAAAAATAATACAAAGAACACTTGAAACACACTACTATCTCAACAAAAGAACATCGAACCTGAATGCTATATCAGACCAGGGCCGTCTCGATGCAAGTTGAGGCCTAAGGCAAAAACTCTGTAAGAGACCTTTTTTATATTTAATATATTAATATATGTGGTATTAATTAAAATTTTTAACTCTCTATATAATAGAAACTTTATTTAAAACAACTATTATTGATAATAAAAATTTACGTAAAAAAATTAGATGCGAAGGAGTCCCGTTGCAGTCCATGCAGAGGACTGTCATGGCCCTGCATCAATTTGTTGGGCCCAACGATTGTGTGGATGTTCAGCCCACTTATTGCTGGATAAACGCACTAAAAATCAGCTTGATCGATGATATCTAGCCATTGTAATTACTACCCAAAAAATATGCTTTAATCCAATGGCTAGAATCAATCCTGAAAAGTTCTAAAATCTATGGCTAGAGATGACCAATCAGGTTGATTTTTAGTTTGTATATCCAACAAGGGGTGGGCTAAACATCCATGTGGTTAGTGAGCCCGAAAAAATGTGCTATGTAGGGCCTTGGGCTTGTAGTGAGACCTGGGCTGGGGGCCCTCTCTCACCCAGGGACATTAGGTGACCACCTTAATGGCCTTAAGTTAGAGACAGCCCTGTCTCAGACGAGAAGCGTAGTTGAGCACTTCTGCTCAACGATCATCGAGCAAAAGTGGACTTGCCAACAAACGTTGACAGCCCAGATGAAGCGGGCGTGAGCTCGAGCGCATGAGATAACGGCATAAGTAACGCTAGCACACCTCTTCCATGTTTAAGTGGGAATTACATTACATTAGAACTTTGCGCTGTTTTTTTAGATGGTTGCCAAACAGAGAATAATCTTCTTCCTCACTAACGGTGCTCTTATCAAACTACTCTTAATTATCTTTTTACACCAACTTCACACAATGTTACATCCAAACGGGTCTCTAAGTGATTCAGAACCACGAACCCGTGGCCAATCCAGATTTCAATGCCATTTCACAAGTTTTATACATACCCCAATCAAAGTTACATGTTGTATACTCACTCTTTCAAGCCCACCAGCTCGATGAATGTTTGGCCCATGTTCCAAGCCCATGATGAAAAATGCTCAAATCCAATGGCTATAAATCACTAATTACATCGATCGTGTGTAGGCACACCAAGTGCCATCGACCTCGAAATAGTATGACACGAGATATTTTTGTGGGAATATCAAACTTTTGAAATTAACAGCCGTCCATATCAATTTTTTTGTCCAAATCCAAAGAAGCCAGCCATCAGATGAACCTATAGAGGACTTAAATGACAAAAAAAAAAAGTCCTTGTTTAGGTGACCCCCTCCCCATATGTGGCCCACAAACAAGGGGATGAGGATATGAATTCAAAATAGAAAGTCACACAAAACCCGTCCATGTCCCCAAACATAGGCGATAGGGGAGTCATCTTTTATTGAATGGGACATGAGATTAGAATCCTTAGAATCTAGGGCAAAATGGGTCTCAATCTCACGAGTTGCTTATCCTCTCATGGCAGTGGAAACCCTAGCAATGCCTTGAGCACAAAAGTGGACCTCCATGAGAGACCCCATTAGGGCCGTTTGACTCACCCAAAGTTGGTAACATTGAAAATCACTTATGATACAACCACCACTCAACATTTAGACAATATGGGTGGTGGAGGTTTCTCTATGAATATCTTCTCCACCAACTCGGCGAACTCGAATTGAGTCGATTTGAATCGACATTGTCGGCGATTGAGTTGAACGTCGAGTCACTGAGTTAACAAGTACACTGAAAGTGGTTGTGGATAGAATTTATGATTGATATGTGTGCCAATTGAAGGGGACAGTGAAGCATGTACATTTTGTGGTCCAGTGGTCCTCACACACACACGAATGCGTGTCGAAAATGGGGGACTCGGTCCACCACACACGGTCAATCCAGATGGGTCGACGGGACCGATCGTGCTAGTTGGAATGTGTGGAACCACACCCGCCCGTGCGGGTTCGTGCCCATCCCGGTATCGCGTGAACTTCACGTGGTTCTCTTTCAAACTTCATTAAGACCCCCTTAACAGGACTAAAGTTTCGATTCCTGGATAGGGGACATAGATTTTTGTTCATTTCTTGTAACCAAGCTTAGCTTACTGAAGGTGACCCTACACCTTACGCGACCAACCAAATAAAACAAAACAAAGCACATACCAAGGGTATATGTTGTTGGCTTTGTTGTTCAGGATCATGTCTCCCCCTTCTTCTCTCACCTATTATTTGTCTAAACCCTAAAAAATTGGACAAAAAGAATCATTATTATTATAATCAAGAAAATCAAGTGTGTGCTTAAACAAATTAATTATTTAATTAAAGAGCTATTATACTATCTCATGGCGTGTACCGAGCATAACGCGCACTCTAATCAGATGATCGTAATCATCTGGATTACGAAACTTTCGTAGACCCTTTTCTGATATCTATTGACTTTGTAAAATCAAGAGATGATTATTTGACCATAATCATATGCCATTTATTTTTGGGGTAGGATAACGTATCAATCTCTTGGAGAGTATCGAGCATAACGCGCACTCTAGGGTTATCTACCGCGAATATAATCAAAATCACACTGATCAGATGGTCTTAATCGTCTGGATTACGAAACTTTCGTAGACCCTTTTCTGATATCTGTTGACTTTGCAAAATCAAGAGATAATTAATCATAATCAGATGTCATTTTGGGGGTAGGGTGATGAATACTAGAGGTACCCCCATTCCTAGTTAGCAATTCGGAGTGCGGCAAAATACGGTACAGGAAATGTAAAAATTTGGCAAAAAAAATTTAAAAAGAAAATAAAATAAAAATACTAAAATATTGATAACTTTTTGTCTTATAAAATGATTTTTCATATTCAAAACTGAATTATCCTAAAATAACTCAGAAAAGTTTGTGAATTATTTGAGAGTAATTCAATCATGTTAAACAAACGAACGAATTTTTCCAAAATTCATTCATTTTTTTAAATAATTCGTGCGATTTGCGAATTATTCGCGGATAATTTGAGAATTTACTAACTAGGCGCCCATCAATCTCTTGATGAACAAAAACCATGAATTAAATGGACGGATAGGGAGTTAGTGATCCATTAACTTAAGTTACAAAACTTCCAGCAAGACATGTCCCAAAACATAAGAAACGGGTAGGGACCACTTGGCTAGATGGTTGACTCCAAACCCAAAATGGGTAATCTAGGGCTTAGCTAGGGTTGCAGTGTAAGTGGTCCGATACAGGCCAAGGTCGGCAGTCTTATTAAAGACTTAAAGACGAGAGAGAGGGTTGGAACTTAAAACTTGAAAAGGACCGTGTCGGTTCCGAAAACGATGAGCATAGAGACAGCATCGCAGTTGGGTCGGCAAAAAGTCGAGCAGTGATACGGACGCATAGGAAAGGGTGCGCACTGTGCCGGACCGCACAGGACGGGCTCTCTTAACCCTCTTGTCGGTATGTCCCATATCCTTTTCTCCCTCGCTCTCTCTCTCTCTTTCTTTATACTTGTCTTCCTCTCTTCTTATTTAAAATCCCTTCAACCCCTCTCTCCTCTTTGTTCTTATTTTATCGGTTTCTCTTTGTTTCTTCCCGTTGTTGTTGGTGTTGTTGTTGTTGTTGTTGTTGTTGATATGGAGCTTCAACTGGGTCTCGCGCTCCCAAGCAATTCAATCAATGGGTTCGACCTAAACAATGATGTTTACGAGCCAAAAGAGATGTTGGGTTCCGAAACATGGAGCCATGATCGCTGTTTGGGAAGCAAAAACAACAAGCGCAGTTTCTACGAGGCCTTTGAGAAAACCAAACCTGTAACGCAAACACTACCTTTACTGTCATGGAACGACCAGCCAAACGATGAAGATGATCGTAAGAGTTTCGAGAAGAGCTCCTCTTACACCACGTAAGCAAAAAAAGTGTTTATTTTCATGGGTATTCGTAAGATTTTCTTTTAATGGGTTGTTTGACATTCGTTTTTAATCTTAATTTAACTATCTGGGGTCCACTTTAATCTGATGAACCCATCTTAATGGACGGTTCAGATTGATTAAAATGCCTACAACTTATGGGCATAATCCCACATATCTGTGGTACCCATTTTGTCAATGAGATGTATGCAAAGAGATTTTGATGATTGATTGATGTTAAACAGGGTTGATGAAGAGGAAAATGGGGTTGTGGGATGGCCACCAATCAAATCCTGGAGGAAAAAGATTCACCAATATCAGTATGGTGATAATCAGAGGGTTGGAAATGGTTGTGATGGATCAAACTCCATGCATGTGAAGGTGACGATGGAGGGGGTTGCCATTGGAAGGAAGGTTGATCTTAGTCTCCATCAATCTTATCAGATGCTTAGGACCACCTTGATTGGAATGTTTGGGAAATGTGAGTGGCTGTTTTGTAGTTGAGTCTCTTTCTAAATAAGCTTTAATGGAACCTTTTGGTTTGATGGGGTGCTGTTTTATTTTTGGTTCTGTTTGAAACCAGACCAGAAAATTGTGAAGGGACCCAAAGATGGTACAGGTTATACACTCACTTATCAAGACAAAGAAGGAGATTGGCTGCTTGTCGGAGATGTACCTTGGCAGTACGTACACTCATTACTCCCTCCAACTATTTATTGAGGTTCATAGGTTGTCAATTATACCCGATTAACCAAAATCGAATCCGAACCGAACCGAAACTGAAATAACAAGTTATAGTGTTAATCGGTTCCGGTTCTGGGTACCTTAGGAACTGAAATCGTAACCGACCTGTTGACACCCCTAGATGGCCCTTGTGGGTCCTAACACCGTGAATCCCTAATATCCCACAAATTGGTATTTATTGATTAATGGGCCCCATTATGTGTCTTAAAAATTCGATCTGATCACATGATTGTAACCATCCAATGTATATACCAATATACATCGGGTGAGGTTGATCCAATCAGGTTGCTTTTGGGCATAGAGGTCTC
The DNA here is from genome assembly GCA_035048495.1 of Euptelea pleiosperma. Classification (NCBI taxonomy): domain Eukaryota; kingdom Viridiplantae; phylum Streptophyta; class Magnoliopsida; order Ranunculales; family Eupteleaceae; genus Euptelea; species Euptelea pleiosperma. The sequence continues at coordinate 22,362,373 of CM068549.1, forward strand.
ATTTGGTTGCTGGTATGATGATACCTGATCCTGATTATACTGGTTTTGGGACTACTTGGTAGTACTGGAATTGGATCCGATTGGACCCGGAACCGACATATATAGTAGATTTGATTCTAGCTATTTTCATACACAAACAGAACTGGAACTAATAGGACCCAAAATGGAATAAGGCCTGTTTGGAATGCACATCGTGGTCAGCACAGATCTGGTCTTCGTCTTGTTTTTTCGCTCACTTGTTTAGATTTTGCCCTTAAAATAGGATCAGAGTTAGTTTTCTAAAAAGTCTTGCGGGCTACGACTAGATTAAGCCCTGAAAACATGAGATTTCCAAACAGGCCTTTATAATGTCAAGTTTTAATTTTACTTTTTATTTTACATTTTTATACCACAGATATGTACCTGATACCAGATGGAAAAATGGGTATTTGTCAGTTTCGATTTTGGGAACAGCTGTTTGAGTTAAGAGCTGATTTATGATTGTGGGGCCCAAATGCAGATGAGTAAAGAGCTGATTTATGGGTCGGGTTCCGGTGACCAATATTTTTGACCAACTTATCTATATGGTGAGGAGATCATCCTCACCAAAAATCAGCCATTGATTCATCCTCTATGAGGTTACACCAAGGTGTTGGTCAAAAATGTTGGTCACCGGAACCCCGACCCCTGATTTATGGGGAGGATGATATCCTCACCAAAAATCAGCAATTTTTAAAAGTTTTAACCCTATCAAATATGTTCTTAAAATTCAACGGTGAAAATGGACGGTCCAAAAATTTTCATAAGGATACAAATGCTGGAATGGACTGATTTTTTGTGAGGTTGATATCCATGTTAAGAAGAATATCATTGACGAAAATCAGCCCTTAACCCATCTGCATGTGGGCTCCATGTCCATTAGGCATTATATTAGTCACAAAACCATGAGTCAACGTATCCGAGCCCTATATATAAATAATTTTACCTTTTATATGTATTATTATGTTATTAGTATATATACACTATTTTAATTTTGATTAGATGACATTTGTAATTTAAATTTAAAAAATTAAAAGATTTCTTGTTGATGTAGTGGATTGGATTGGATCGGATCAGATCTCTATTCTATCTATCGGATCGGTTCCAGATCACGATTATGTAATCCAATCTCTTATCAGATCAAATCCAAATCAGCGTATTTTTATAGGATCGGGTCCAGATCGGCACTAACCCAACTTGATCGAACTCGATCGGATAACAGCCCTGAATAAAGCCAAAATCAATTAAACCTAGGGCCATCATATATAATAGGTTCTATTTCTAGATACACTGGTAACCCAAATCATAACAGCCATTGACACCTTTAAGCCCATATAATATACATTTGTAGGACTATAGGACCCACCAATCAATAGATCCTCCATCAGATCTTTTGATAATATTATTTCCATTTGCGCTTATATTGTGTTCTAATTGGTGATTTTGTAGGACTTTCATCCAAACGGTGCAACGTCTCAAGATACTAAGGAGTGGCGGTCGATAGGGTCGGTTGTAGATTATGTTACTCTAGTTTGTGTACCATTGTAGCTAACCATATGGTTGTTTGCACGTGTGAGTGTATAAAGAAAAAGTATGAAAGGAGCATAATTAGCTCCATAACTAAGTATTTGGGAGTTATTTATTTTCCATGGTTCCTTTTACAAAGTCATTTCTAAGGAGGTTTTTGGATGCAAAGATGCACTATCCATACTGAGGATAGCATATCTCTAAAAAGCTTAGTATTTGTTTGTCTTGCTTGGTGGACAATGAATGAGGAAATGGGTACTTAGTGGCTCTCTTGTTTCTGTGGATCAGCTTTTCTCAACCTCCAGTTAGTTGTTTTGTATCCCCTTTCGTCCATTTATAAAACTTCACCTTATATATATACTAGTGTGTGGCCCGTGCCCTCAGCACTCCTCGACAAAGCATTTGCCAAAATTGAGTGTGAGTGGCTGAGATCCACCATCCATTTGGGGTGATAAGTGGGGAGACGGGTCAGGATCAGGGTATAACAATTTTCACAACATTTTTTACAACAATTTTGCGTACCCACATAGAAGATGAATCAATGGCTGACTTTTGGTGAGGATGATCTCCTCGCCATATAAATCACCCCTACAAAAAATTAACCCATTCTGAAATTTCTAACCCAATCATGTGTGGTCTTCAAGTTAACGGTAAAAATAGGTCTACGAATGTCTGTCGGAATGATTTTAATTTTTGTAAGGATGATCTCCTCACCATAGAGACCATCCTCACCAAAAATCAACCAATTCCTAAACTCATAATGAACAAAATAAAATTCAAATAAAAATGTCTGAAGAAAAAAATCATTGTAGCGACATCCAAGGTGAATGCCAAAGGCATAGGGAGTAGATGGTGGCTTTATCCACGAGTATATTTAATCCGTTCACGTCAGCGGGTGTCAACTACTCTTCCTTCTTTAAAGTTTAAACGACTCCCATTCCGTCATCATGAGAAAACATTTGATGGCGAGCGTTCATCATCAATGTTGACAGTGGATCACAGTGTGAAACACATGATACACTATTGGAGGCTACCGACCGTATGGATGTTTGGCCCATCCCTAAGTAGACTCACACAACAAAAATCAGCCTGCTTAGTGATTTCTAACCTTTAGATCATAATGCTTAAAATCTATGATTAATAAACCAAGAATAAGACTTTATTCCAAAGAACTGAAATTACTAATCAGGATGAGTTTTAGTATGTAGATGAGCCAAACATCCATATGGTCAGTGGTCTCTAAAAGTATGTCCCGTGACACCAATTATTGGGTGTCAAAATTCAATTTTTGCATAAAATAAAATAAAAAAAAACGAACTAAAATTTCTTATACTTACCCCATTATTAAAAGAGTAATGATCACATGGTCCAAGGTCCAAGGTCCATGGACTTGCAATAATGGTGTCGTTTTGTCATTGGCCAAAAATTCACCTCAATTTAACTGTTTAGACCACTGCTTGGTGGACCTACATGCCAAAGATCAGCTAGATCCGTGATTTATAACAGTTATATTTTAACATCCGAAAAAAGGCTTAAATTTAACTATAAAAAACCGTGTTATTAAAATACTAAATCCAACAGTTATAAATCACTAATTATACTGATTTTTTTATCAGTAGGTTCATCAGGATGTGGACAAAATATCCATAAGGTAAGTAGGCCCTGAGGGTATTCAAACTTTGAAGCCCCCCGGAGCAAGAAAAAATTCGCTGGTCCCGGTGTCCTTCAAACTTTGAAGGCCCCCTTGCCAAAATGTCTGACACGTACTTAAAGGCATTAACCCAATCCACGTTAACCCTTGATTAGTCTGTTAAAGGTAGTTAACAATAGGTACGTCTTGGGAGGGGACCTTCAAAGTTTGAAGGACCCCTGGGACCAGCAAAGTTTGGGAGGACTTCAAATATTTTTTTCTCGTTCTCCTTTCTCTCACTTTTTGACGTGTTGGACCTATGTCACCACCTCCACCAGGTTTTGCTGTCAGGGCTCGGTTGAATCTAGTTCGTTGGATAGAGGTCCATAGTTCTGCGTCAATATTGACCCAGTCAAAGAAAATAACAATAAAAAAATACAAAATTAAATATATTTATAAAAGAAATACTTGTTCATTCAAATTATTAAAAAAAAAAAAAAAACCTCAAAGGGCGTCTGCCCGTCCACGCTAGAATGCCCAAAATGTTTGTAGAAAGGGCGTTTACAACATGTAGATAGAGAGACGCCCTTTCCGCCTTTCTTCTCCGAGTAAACCTTCGCTGACACCTATAATCAACGACGTCGCTGACTACAGCCAATATGAGCCATGTGGCACATTCTTAAGAGGACACAAACTATATGGATGTTTGACCAATCACTAGGTGGACTTACAAACCAAAAATAAACCTGATGGGTTGTTTTTAACCATATATATATAGGAATTTGAGTATTATTTGGGTGCAAATGTCCAAAGGTTTTAAATCACCAATGGGGCTGATTTTTGGTTTGTACGTCCACTAAGATTGGCCAAACATCCATATGTTCAGTATCCTCTTAAGAATATGCCATGTGGCTCATATTTGCTACAGTATGTAGCTGACTGCTGTTGTCATCCAAGGTTTACTCCTCTCCTATTCTCCTCCCCCAATGACTTATTCCGAACCCTAGTTAGCAATTTGGCATACGGAAAAATTTGAGATTGGAACAGTACGAATATAATCCGTTTTGAAAGTTTTGAAATACAATAAAAAAAATAGTTATATAATAGGAAACGAAAAAAAGAAAAACAGTTCGAGAATAATTCGTATATAATATGAATATTAGTATAAAGAACCGATCGTTTAAAACTTTTTTTCAAAAAATTAAAAAAATACACTGTTCTATATAATACACGTATACAAGCAAAATTACTAACTAGGCTCCGGACTAACTGTGGGCTCTATCGCCCCACTTTCAAGGACTTCATCTCCAACCGTGCTCTATTTCTACAAAATAAAGAGCTCTCAGGTGGAATCCACCTCCAAACCTACTATAAAAGGGAGAAAAAATCCGCTGGTCCAGGGGATCTTCAAACTTTGAAGGTCCCTTCCCAAAATGTTTGGCACATACGCTTTGTTAATCACTCTTAACCAACTAACCAAGGGGTTAACAATGGGTTGGGTTTAGGCCTTGAAGTATGTGTCAAACATTTTGGCAAGGGGACCTTCAAAGTCCCTGAGACCAGTGAATTTTTTCTCTATAAAAGGGGTCTCCATTCTAGAGACCCCATTTTGAGTCTCCAAATTTGAAGACCCAAAGATCTCTTAAAGGGGTCTACATCATTGTTCATGTTCAATAGTTTTATTTAAAATTTTTTTTTATGTATTATATTAAAATTTGATACCAGTTATGTCTTTATTACTTTTTAAAGGAATAATGTTTTAGAGATTAAAATGGAGATATTGATTGGAGTTGACACTAATAACCAAGGTGCTGGAAAAACACTAATAAAAGTGAACAAAAAAGTTCACATTTTTTTTCAGCCGTAGATCCTGAGAATCCAATGGTGGATTTGCTTTTGCAAAAGTGCTGGCTCAGCACTATTAACCATTATTGGATTCTCGGGATCCACGGCTGAGAAAAAATGTAAGCTTTTTTGGTTAAAAAAAATATTTTTTGAGCTCCGGCCTAATCAGGAAGCTATAGTGGAAGCCAGGCACATCAGCGAAGGTGTTATCATCCATTCTATAGACCGCAGATCATCCAAGAAAGCGGTTGCATGAAGCTTGACATGATCAAGGCCCACGACAGATTGGAATGAGATTTCGGTTGGAGTTGCTCTGACTGTTTCAAGGCTGTAAAACTTCTAAAGCACGTCCTTCGGTGGCACACTATTAGAGGGCGCTTACTATATTGATGTTTGGTCAGTCCATCGGTCGACCTGCAAACCAAAAGACAGCCTGATTAGTGATTTCTAACCGTTGGATTAAAGTTATTTTCATGGGTTGATTTTAACCGTAGGAATTTGAGCATTATTTGCGTGCAAAGATCCAAATGTTGTAAATCACTAATCATGCAGATTTTCGGTTTGCAGTTCCATCTAGGGATTGTCCAAACATCCATACGGTCAGTACTCTTTAACAGTGCGCCACGTGGCTTGTATTGTGGGTTGTGACGGAAGTTTTACTCCTTTCAAGGGTTGTTGCGTTGGATTTAGGGGGGGCAATTTGGCCCACAACCCGCGGCCTGGCCCGATCTAGTCCGTGAATTAGATGGGTTGGGCCCGGGTCCCAAGTTACAACCCGAGCCCGACCTGAAATATGATTTCATGGACTTGGCACGGGCCGGGCCTTATATGCCTAGAAATCACTAACCGTTTTTTATTTTATTTGCCAAACATCCATACGGTCAGCATCACTAAGAGTGTGCCACATGGCTCGTGTCTGTGAAGACCTACGTGTCCGAACCAATCCATTGGTGGGCCATTTACTTAAGGGTCGCAACGTAACAATATGTAGCTTAATCCAAAAGCATGACTAGCACCATTTTTGTTACTCACCGCCGCCATCTGGGACCCTCTGACCGTATGTGTGTTTTAAGCCCACCCCTTGGTACACATTCTGGCCGTTGAATTCTCACCGCTGCCATCTGGGACCCACTGACAGTCTGTGTGTTTTAGGCCACCCCTTGGTAGACATTCATACAAGAAATCAGCTTGTTTGATAAGTTTTAGACTTTTGTTTTAGTATTCAAAAAGTGGTTGAATTCAACGGCTAGAATCAAGTATTAAAATGTACTAAAATCTAATGACTAGAGAGTACCAATCACGGTGATTTTAGGTGTGTATATCCACAAGGGGTGGGCTAAATATCCATGCGGTCAGTGGGCCCAGATGGCAGCGGCGAGAAGAAGAAATGGTGTATGATGACCCAAGCCTTGGTGTATGATGACCACAGGTTATACATTTGGATTAAGCTACAGCTTGCTACATTGCCTGAAACCCAAGCCTTTTAAGAGCCCACGGCCCGTCTTTGAACAAACCCGACCATAGACCGGGCTGGGCCTGGGGGTTTATTTTTTTGGTGAAGCCTGGCCCGCGGCCTGATCGAGTTGCTAGCGGGCTTTGGCAGCCCGGGACCCGGTCCGACTTAGGCCCGGCACCGATCTCGGCCCGGTGGGCCAAATTGATTCTCGAAATCCACGGCCCGAGTCCGAATCCGGAGAGGGGTCAGAGAGGGAAGTGCCGATTCTGCCGGATGCTTCTGTCAAAATGCAAAACATAGGCCACGTGGCACATGTTTAGTGAATGGTGACCGTATGGATGTTGGGCCATTCCCTCGGTGGATCTTTAAATAAAAAATCAGCCTGATTAGTGATTTACAACCTTTTGATCTTCGCACCCATATAACGCTCAAATTCTGACTGTTAAAATCAACCCATGAAAATAACTTCAATGGAATCTCTTAGAAATAACTAATCAGGCTGAGTTTTAGTCTAGAGGTTCATCGAGGGACTGGCCAAACATCTATACGGTCATCGTCTACTAATAGTGTTCCACGTGGGTTGTGTTTTTCATTGTAACAGAAGCATCAGTCAGAACGCCGTGATAGAGTTTTACTCCAAAAATTATAGTTTTTGCTTTTTATACTACAGACAGGTTGAAAGATGCTTCTGGTTTGCTGTCTGACCGGTTGTAGGCATAGATCCGTTTAATCCGGAGTAAACTTTTGATGACAGGCGCAATACGAACCACGTGGCACACTCTTAGACGACTCTGACCGTATGGATGTTTGGCCAATCCCTAGATGGCCCTACAAACCAAAAATCAGTGAGATTAGTGATTTCTAGACGTTGTATTAGAATTTTATTTTCATGGGTTAATTTTTACCGTGAAAATTTGAGCATTATTTAGCATTTTTGAAGTACAAAGATCCAAAGGTTTGATATTACTAATCAAGCTGATTTTCCGTTTGTGTGTCCACCTAGAGATTGGAAAAACATTCCTACGGTCAGAACCCTGTAATAGTGTGTCACGTGGCTCATAATGCGCCCTATCATCGGCGGCCTCGATGACAGGACTCCGTCATAAAAGTTTTACTCATCCGTTATGGAGACCTTAAAATAAAAAATAAAAATTTCAGGGTTTTTTTTTTTTTTTTGAGAATTCTGTGTAGGAGAGAGAGAGAGAGAGACGAGTATGATTGCCTGACCACCATACTCAGCTAGCTACTTGATAACCCACAATATAAGCCACGTGGAAATTTATTATAGGACACTGACCGTATAGATGTTTTACCAATCTGTAAGTGGGCCTACAAACCAAAAATCAGCCTGATTAGTGATTTCAAACCTTTGAGTCTTTGTACGGAAATAATGGTAAAATTCCTACGGCTAAGATCAACCAACGAAAATGACTTCAACTAACGCTTAGAAATTACTGATCAGGTTTATTTTGGGTTTGTAGGTCCATTGGCCAAAAATCTATACGGTCAGTGTCCTCTAATAAATTTCCACGTGGCTTATATTATCAGTGGTCAGGTACTAGTCAGGCAGGTCTTACTCGAGAGAGACTTACCGGGTGTGAGGATTTAAAGGAAGCGTCTACGACATCGGAGTTGTCGCCGCTGCTGCCTAGGGTTAGAGGGTGCAAGAGAAAGAGAGGTAAGTTAGGTAACGGCGCTAGAGGCCGACGATGGGGATCTAGCCATGCCGCTACGACCGCCGCCGCCCCCCTCGGAAGTAGTAAGATGCTGAATCGGAAGGAAACAGTAATGGTGAAGGCTTGAATCTTGATAGTAGTAAACTGATTTGGGTGAAGGCTTGCTTAGGTCAACCACCACCACCATCACGGCCATTGACCTAAGAAACCTTCACCCACGTCAGTTACTACACTATCTCAACTTTGTAAGACGATCCGGATCTGGTGGCTCAGGTCCTCGATCCGATCTCAGAATCATGGAGTAAAGTTCTACTACTACTTATCAAAAGAAGAAGAAAAGAAGTACGTCCGTAATTTCCAAACGGCAAATCAAAATCTCGTATCACCCCCCTATTTAAGGTAAAAAAAATTCACAAACTTAATTTTTTCCTCTCGTGATCGCAGACGTCAAGAAGAGAAGCAAAATAGAACTCTTGCAGATCCAGATTCATCCATGGAGGTCATCCAAGGAGGATCGGAGAGAGAACTCTCGCCTTCCCCTGTTGCAGTTGTCTCAAATTTTTAGAGAAGTAAGGCCATTTCACATCTCTTCTATGATTTTGTGCTCATGACCATGAGCACAAGAAACAGTGTTGAATCCGTTTTCAACCGTCACTCTACTCTCTAGATCCAACCCAGGTCTGTCCAATTTTTTTTATTTATTTCCTTTTCCCTTTTGAAGATGAGCTAGTTTCCTTTTCTTAGTGTTAAGAGTGTTGATTCCTTGCCTTGATCTGCTACTGCAAAGTTATTTCTGAATCCCGAAGGAAGGCCTGTTGTTGAAAAGGTGCACCAGGAAGATGTGAAGGGAGAAGAAAGATGGGTGAGTGGTGATGTAGCTGAGATGTTTGATGTTTCATTGTTGGAGGGTTGCAAAGGTTTCAATGGTGGATTTATTAAAATAGTATTTGTAATGGAAAGAGATTTTAGCTTGCCCAACAAGGTTGAAGAGGAGCTTTCATTAGAATTTGTGGAGTGTTAAATCAATTTTCCCACTCTTGCATCTGTGTTTGTAGGCCAAATTCTTATTTTTCATCCAATGTTCTTGGTGAGTTTATGAAAAAAATAAGTATATTTTGGATACTGGTACTATTTCCTATCCAAATTCAATACTGGAAAAATTTACAGGCCTGTCTATGTTGCCATATTTGTGCCAAAAGAAGATATCTTTAAGACATTTTTTTGGCAAAATGCTACATTTATATTCAACAACATATGTATTCGATTTTAGGGGGGGCGGGGAGTGTGTTGAATGTTCAGTATCCAACAATCATCCCGATCCAGATCGGTCCGATCCAGAACAGGATCGGCCATCTCGCCCCGAGACGGTGTGAAAATCCTTTGAAAAACAGAGAACTTGGGCGAGACAAAGCATGGTTTGGATCGGATCAGTGGGCAAATACTTGCAAACCATACATTATGACTACCACAGAACAAGGGAAAGGTGAGGATATCGTCTTCAAATGGCCTGAGCTCACAACGGAAGGGATTAATGCTACGAGATTGTGGAGTTTTTGGTGTTGTTTCTTTGATATTGTTTCAGCTTTTGGTAGGCTTCCTCGGCCTCTGAAGGTCTTAATCCAATAAAGCTCTTATACTTACCAAAAAAAAATTTTGTGATAAACGGTGTAAGGCCCAAGGACCTTAAATTTTAGCTAGCCGAAATGATTAATGGGGTCTTTTTAGGACGAGCTCTTCAAGAAACTAACACAGCTTCTATCTATAGAGAACTTCAGGTATTCAAGTAAATTTTTGTGAAATTTTATTGTTCATTTGTACAAAAACAAAACCCTAGAAACCCCTCTTTATGGTTTAAAAAATCTTTATAACCAGCGTTATAGCGTCTGTTATAACAGTAACAGTACTTGCCAAAAAAAAGTGCTACGAATAGAAGAAAAAAAATAGACTGAATGTTATTGTGGCCATTATTTTTTAAGAAAAATGTTATAATGTCGTTACATTTTTTGAAAAATTGAACGTTATAATAATATTACGCTCCAAGAGTAAAGTTATTTGGAAAACAAGTCTACAAATCGACAAATGGGGACTTAACATTATAATGACCAAACCCCAAGAATTGAGTGCAGGTGGCCAAGACTCTACTTCAAAAAATAGGAGGTTTTGAGTTCAACTCTCCTTGGGGCCTCCTCTTGGAAAGAGTAGGGTAATAAGTGGCTAAGGGCCCGTTTGGCAGACCAGTGGAAGCAAAAAGTAACTTATAAATTAAGTTGCTGAATTTAAAAGTTACCATCTAGAAGCAAAAGTTTATTTGGTCAAACTCCGACTTATAAGTCAAAAAGTTAAAAAGTTAGTTTGGCATGAATTAAGTCAAAAAGTCATTTTCTTATAATTTTTTATACATATTATATTCTAATAACCATTAATAAATATCATAAACCAATATCACATATGTTTTTTTTTTCAAAAAAAAATTAATTGTAAATGGTCAATAATAAATAACGCACCATATGAGTCATTTTATGAGTAATTATTTTTTCAAAAAGAGATGGTCTATTTACCTTCTTCTCAGCAAATCTCAGCAAACCATCCGTGCATCCCCCCTCCTGGGGGATTAGTCATGTGCTCTAAGAGGCCCGGATACCTACGGTTAAAAAAAAAAAATTATAATGACCATTGTTTTTGTTATTTTGACAAAAATTCAAAAAATAAAAATAATATTATTTTGACTATGATGTGACCTATTATAACTATACATCCATCTAGCATTGGGGCCTTCTCAAAGTCCATTATGAAGATTCAAAAGGAGAGCTTGATTCAAACTTTCAAGCAGCAAGCTCACTCTCCAATTCAAAAAAGTAGTCTTTCCTTCTCTATCTTATCCTTATTGTCGCTCTCCCTGTCCTTTCAAAGTGTGAATTGGTACTGACACTATGCCGAAAGGTTCATTTTGCTATCTTGGACCATGAACGCCTTTTCCATCTGAAAAAAAAAACATATATGTTTCCATTTCCACACAGGAGGGGCATGGGGATGTATAAAAGGGGATCCTATTTATCAACTTGTTCCGACTTATGGATTTCTTGTGATTATTTTAATACGGAGCGAGTCATAACATTATAATGGGGGTGAATATTGAACTACACGTACATGAGGTGACGATGGAGGATACGTACCTAACGTAGCAGATATCAGAAAGAAGGGAGAAGTAAGGCTTCAACGATTCTGGCTACAGATGAGAACCACGACCTTCCACAATTCTGGTTGAATTCATAGAGAAAATAAACAAAATAAATCTCTTCTGAATTCAATTTCAAATAAATCAATCAATGATGCAAGTACAGTCTGACTCGATGCATTGTTGTCTTAGAGCAAAAACCCCTATAAGAGCTCTTGTAGGGTGATCTAAGTAATCCTAAGAGTTTACAAAAGAACCGAAAAAAGGTCTAAAGGCAATTTCATTCAATATTCAAAAGTTCTTTTACATTGATTTCTTAATAATTATTTATAAAAAAATAAAATCCTAAAAGCTAACTTAAGAACTAAGAAACGAATCTAAACCATTGATTTAAAATAACCTATTCTAAATTTTTAAAAGACTAAAATACATATATCTCATTAATACTATTATACCTATATATTTCAAATATCATTTTGAAGCCCAAGCCAAGCCCAGAATGTTAAAATAATGGCAAAAATGTGAGATAGTTGTACATCTCGAAAATATCTTTCCAATGCATTAAACTGATTCTCAATTGGACATCTGAGTAAAATATTATGCATCTTGAAAGCTGAGCACGCCATTATTGATGTAGGGTCGTGTATTCCAAATGGAGTGGAGATCACAAAGAAGAGAAAAGTAAGACTTCGACGAATCTGGTGACGAATCTGGCTACAGACAAGAATCACGGTCTTTCGTAGAAGGTAGTTGGATTCATGGAGAACATATCAAAGACCTTATGGAAAAATAAACAAGAGAGATATCTCTCTTATAATCAAAAGTTCTTTTACAATGATCTCTTAAAAAGTATTTGTAAGAAAAAAAAAACCCTAAACGCTAACTTAAGGACTAAGAAACTAATCTAAACCATTGAATTTAAATAATTCAAACTTAATTTTTAAAATGATTAAAATACTCATAAATCTTATCACTATTATTACGCTTAGATTTTAAACACAGTTTTGAAGCCTGAAATGTCAAAATATTAACAAAAGTTGTGAGATGGTTATTATATTGCTCAAAAATGTCTTTCCAACGCATCAAACAAATTCTCAATTGGATATCTGAGTAAAACGTTATGCCTCTCAAAAATTGATTACATCAGTGGCCTCAATCAATCTTCTGAAATGCTTACAGCCACCGTAATGGGCATGTTTGGAAAATGTGACTGGTGTTGAAAATCACTTAGTACTTTTTTGTGTAGTTTCTCTCTCTGAACAAGCTTCAATGGTTAGTGGGGTGCTCTTTATTCTCCATTTTTTATACCAGTACCTACTAAGTGGGGTGCCATTCTAGATGACCTATAGGGTTTTGACACGTGATCCCGCAATTAACAGTAATTAATTGTATTTTTTTGCTAATTGGACCCACATTAAGTACGTATCTCAAAAATTCAATTTGATTGTATAATTGTAACCATCCAATGTGGAGCATCAAAATTAATGTGGCCAATGGGCTAGAAATGTCCACATAACACAAGGTCAAGTTGATCCAATCAAATTTCTGCTGGAAGTGAAATCAAAGGCGTGCATTGTATAGATCCGAGGGATATGGTCTACCCCATACCAGCCCAAGTAGGATTGTTGAAGAGTAGCTAATTAACTAATACCCAACACGACCCAATCCAGATAATACTGGTTTTGATTCTAGGTATTTTGACTATTTCATACCCAAATTGGACCGGAATTAGAACCAATAGGATCCAAAATTGAATAGGCCCTATTTGGAAACCCAAAAATGGGGCTAGTGTGGTTAGCCCAGATCTGGTCTTTGTTTTTTTCTCTATTTGGTAACCATGTGGGATTCGCCTTTTTTGCCCATTTTTGTTTCAGATTTGGTAACTCGGAATTGGATTTGTGATTCTTGGAATCATAAATATCAGTTTTTGGGACACTGGGAGGGCCGAATTCTAGGAATTACATTTTCAATTTCGTGATTTTCCCAGAATTAGAAGTTTTAGGGGGGAGAAGAAACTTCTAATTCTTGAAATTCTATTTTCGGATGGAGAGATTCGAGAGAATTTTTATCGAGCTCCAACTCACACGCATCTCTAGGTGGACATATAAACAAAAAATAGTAAGATTAGTTATTTGCAACCATTAAATGGGTGTCTTCGGTTGATTTTTAACCGAGGATATCTAGCATTATTAGGGGTACTTAGATACAAAGGTTAGATATTTTTAATCAACCTTATTTTTAGCATGTAAGTTCACCTAGGGATGGGACAAACATTCATACAGTCCGTGGTCTCTAATAATGTGACATGTCGCTCATACTGTGGTCCATCATCAATGGATTATAAATTTTTAACCATTGGATTGATATCTTTTATGGGTTGATTTTTAACCCTAGGATATACATATAGCATTAGTTGGGGCACGGAGATCCAAAGTTGAAAGATAAGGTCTACTTAGGGATGTAACTAACCGTTGAATTGATGTCTTTTATGAGTTGATTTTTAACCATTGGATTGATGTCTTCCATGAGTTAATTTTTAACTTTTGGATATATAGCACTAGTTGGGGTACGATGATCCAAGTTGAGAGATAACTAATCAGCCTAATTTTAGTTTGTAGGTCCACCAGGGATATAACTAACCATTGGATTAGTGTATTTTATGAGTTGATTTTTAACCGTGGGATTTCTAGCATTAGTTGGGGTATGAAGATCCAAAACTTATAAATAACCAATCATCCTTATTTTTAGTATGTAGGTCCACCTAGGGATGGGACAAATATCTATATGGTATTAGTGATTTGTACCCGTATATTAGATTTGTGTCTTTTTATGGGTTGATTTTTAACTATGAGATATCTAGCATTATTTGGGTTACTCAAATCTAAAGGTTAGAAATAACTAATCAGGCTGATTTTTAGTATGTAGGTCCACCTAAAAATGGGACAAACATCAATACGGTCTATTGTCTCTAATAATGTGCCACATGGCTCATAATGTAGTCCATCATCAGCGTTGATGACGGACATCCGTATTTGTTGCATCACATGCCACTTAGCTAGGCTTTAGCCATGAGATTTTGGCACGGGTTAATATTGGTCAAAAAATTATCAATATAATTTTATTTTGTATTTTTAATTTTTTTTCTCTAAATTAACATTGATAATAGTAAACTGAAGGATGACAAAAAAATAACAACCGTTATAACATAAAGTTCATGAGATGATATTTCTCTTAAGTAGATAGATAGAAAATTCAATTCTGTTAGATCTTCAAACAGATAAAATTCGATTTCATTGTAAATTCCACGATGCAGCCAAACACCAGAAATTTCAATTCTTGGAATTCAAATTCCCAGAAATCACAACTCTTGGAATTCTATTTTCAATTCCAAATCCATGTCTAGTTGCCAAACATGCCCTAATATATATTATTGGAGTTGGTTTTGTGGAAAGTCTTCGAGCCTGAAAGCTTGGCTCATTCAAATAAAAATAGAACGACCACAAAATCAACTGAAATCGAACTTCTAAATCCGGAAATACCGAAACAAAGGAACTCCATGATCGAACTCAAATTGGCCTATAACTGATTGGAAAATGGGTAATTTGTCAGTTTGCAACTTGGGTAACACTTGTTTCAGTTTTAGAACCAGAATGGATAAAAACCTGTTATATATATAAGGGTCAGGATCAGGGACAACCATTTTTTTATAACCATTGGCGTACCCACATAGAAGATGAATCAATGGCTGATTTTTGGTGAGGATGATCTCCTATCTCTATGGTGAGGAGATCATTCTCACAAAATTGAAATCATTAATTCCGATATTCGTGGATTGGTTTAGAAGTTTAAGAATTATGGACCGTCTATATTTAGTGTGTAACTTGGAAACCACATTTGATGGGGTTAGATATTTCAGAATGGGCTGATTTTTTGTTGGGGTGATCTATATGGTGAGGAGATTATCCTCTCCAAAATCAGCCATTGATTCATTTTGTACGAGGTTGTCAAAAATGGTTGTCCCCCAATCCCGACCCTATCCAATCTACCACTACATTTGGATGGTAGGAGAATAGGTCTATCGAAAAGGATGGCTGCATTCATTGATCAAATCAGTTAATTTATTGTTCATTTTTTTTTTAAATGTTATGATATTTTATTTCAAAGGCAATATGACCAGTGTTTAAAGACTCGTCGAGTCAACTCGAGACTCGGCTAAGTTGACTCGACTCGGTTGAATTTCAAGTTGGCTTGAAATAAACTTGAATTGAATAAACAACAGACTTGGTGCGTTTATAATCGACGCACCAAAAATTGTCCAATCCTGCCTTTCGAAGAATATTAATATATGTGTATATATCCCAAACAAAAGACAGACGACACCGCACGTACAACTTGTCTACCAGGCGGCACCCGCACGTGAGACTATAAAGACAGACGGCACCCGCACGTGCAACTTGTCTACCGGACGGCACTCACACGTGAGACTATATAGCAGACGGCACCCGCACGTGCAACTTGTCTACTAGACGACACCCGCATGTGGGACTTTTTAACAGACGGCACCTGCACGTGCAACTTGTCTACCTGACAACACCTCGCACATCAAACGGTGTTGTATACCAACTTCCATTCACAAAGTGCCCTAATGGGTATTTGCATATAGCGTTAAAACGGTAGTCTTTCTCGCGCAAGGATCACATGCCCGCTAATAAGAATTCCATTTTACTACACTAGCTAGTGTCGCACGCTGGCATGGGGGTCATACATAAATCATAGGATTGGCTGGGCAAGTGTATGAGAGGTCGGTCAGGGGCAATCTTGTTCACAAAACCACTAAAATACGTGGGAACGAGATACTCGTTTGATCGACCGCCGTCTGGGCAACACAAAGGCATTGTAACATGTCACGTGTTCGATCGAAGCGTCGTAATCCGGATACGACGGCGCCACCTTTGATCACGTGGCACGATACAGACGCACGATGATGATTGCTAAAATAATTACAATTGTGCCCTCTTAACCTTCAACCCTCTCCTATAAATAGAAGAAATGGTTGAAGAAAAAGAGGAGGACACCATAGCCAATGTGTTACCTTGATCTCCTACTCTGTTCATTTCTTCTTAGCCTCTCCTATTCATCTTCCTTTTTTGTGGTTTCTACAACCGATTAGTCTGTAGAACTCTAGATTCAGATGCTATGGATTCTTCTTTGATATTGCTTCTAATTATGTTATTATGTGTTCTAAAGTGATTATTATAATCATCATTTGAGTTCTAGATCTCTTTTCTCTGTTTACATTTTGGTGACTCTACTGGGGACTAACAGTTGTTGAAGCACACAATCAAAGATGAAGAAAGCACAATCAAGGTTACCACACGTTTCTAGGGGAGCAAGTGGAAGAGAATCAACACACCAAAGCCAAGAACAAAATCCACCCGAGGTGACCCCGAATGTCAACACGAGTGTTAATGAAGGAAACAAATCATTGCCATGGCAAAAGGCCATTCAAAGTTTGATCGAAAGCCAAAGAGAGATGGTGGCATTTTTTCAACAGAATTATGGGCCATCAACGACGCAAACAACACCCATAACAAATCTAGTCATTGAAGAGTCGCGTACAGCTTCGGCCATGGCAACGGCAACAGGAGAGCAATTACAAATCACTCAATCACAGAAAGAGATGCTCATTGAAGCCACAAATTGTCATCCCAATAACTTTGTCACCATAGAGGACGTGGCACGCCTCTTGGAACAAGAAATGTATAAAAAGGAAAAAGGATGCTCACCATATGAACATTGTCCGCCCTACCCCCTTGAATTGCAGTACAAGTCTTTTCCCAAAGGCTACGTTAGTCCGACATTCCCTTCTTACAATGGGAGGGATAGTGCACACAAACACATTGCTAAATTTCTCGAAGCACTCGGAGAACACCAAATTAATGATGATTTGCGGCTCTGTGAATTCTCGAAGTCTTTGACTGGGCGAGCATACACATGGTACAACAATCTCCAGCCAAACAGCATCCGATCTTGGCACGACATGATTGATACATTCTACGCCAAGTTTTTCTTTATTGTCGAACAAGTAACAGTTGCCGACCTCGGTCGTTCCTGACAAGGCGCATCCCAACTTCTCAACAGCTTTGTGTGATATTTCAGAGATTATGTCGCAGATTGCAATGAGGCAGTCATTGAAGCAAGGCTTGTAGAAATTTGCATCAAAGGCATGTTGCCAATGTACAAACCTCATTTGAAAAACTTACGTCTGTCAACTTTCTCCAAATTGCACAATGCTGCTAAAAAAAGTGAGAAACCTGTTCCACTCGTGTTTGATCAGAACAATAAAGGACGTACATGGAAGCTTCAAAGAGACCGGCACATTTGATAGCATCAGCACTATAGCGCTAGGCCTCACTTATTGAATACCAATCCCTATGGCATATGGTAACCAACGTCGATAGGTGACAACGAACTACCGCATGTACACGCTGATGACGACAATCATAATTAATCGAAAGCAAGCCACTACGACACTACTTAAATATGTATGGCGACTAACAGCTAATGGATGACAGATAACAACATGACGCTCGCACGTGCACTACACTAATTGACGACGGACGTCATTATATGTGCGCTTTATTATTCGAGAAACTAAAAGTATAGATGATTAATATATATGGTGCCTAAACTGAGCATATTTCCTCCACCCATCCTAAAAAAAAAAATCATCATGAAATTACATTTTATTGTATATACACCAAGTCCCAAATACTATATGGGATTTCTGCTGCAAAAATAGCACATATGTACGTCGACAATGAAAATCAAATGGCGATTGTTCAAATCATTAAGCTGAAGCAATATAAGCAGCGACGACAACAATAACTTGTTGGCTTCAACCTTTCTAAGCCCATATAGTACCCATAAATGCTTACTGACTCTATCACAACACAAGCAAATGTATCCCCTCCGCAACGACTGCCAAGTTAAAGGAGAGATTATTAGTCAAGTCTTAAAGGCATACATCACAAGAAACAAGCTGCAGCTGATAATCGGCATCAAATAATCATAGAATATGCTACCGTAATTGGCAAGATCACTAGGGATGTCAAACCAGATTACGTGCTCACGGAGTCGCTATAAGAAACCGTTTCCTTGAGCATGGGGCTAAATGTAGATATCCCAAACAAAAGACAGACGACACCGCATGTACAACTTGTCTACTAGGCGGCACCCGCACGTGAGACTATAAAGACAGACGGCACCTGTATGTGAGACTATATAGCAGACGGCACCCGCATGTGCAACTTGTCTACCAAACGGTACTTACACGTGAGACTATATAGTAAATGGCACTCGCACGTGCAACTTGTCTACCAGACGGCACCTGCACGTGCAACTTATCTACCCGACAGTACCCCGCACATTAAACGGTGTTGTATACCAACTTCCATTCACAAAGTGCCCAATGGGTATTTGCATATAGCGCTAAGACGGTAGTCTTGCTCGCGCAAGAGTCACATGCCCGCTAATAAGAATTCCATTTTACCACACTAGCTTGTGTCACACGCTGGCATGGGAGTCATACATAAATCGTAGGATTGGCGGGGCAAGTGTATGAGAGGTCGGTCAGAGGCAATCTTGTTCGTAAAACCACTAAAATACGTGGGAACGAGAGACTCGTTTGATCGACCGCCGTCCGGGCAACACAAAGGCATTATAGCATGTCACGTGTTCGATCGAAAGGTCGTAATCCAGATATGACGGCGCCACCTTTGATCTACTTGGCACGATACAGACGCACAATGAGGATTGCTAAAATAATTACAATTGTGCCCTCTTAACCTTGAACCCTCTTCTATAAATAGAAGAAAGGGTTGAAGAAAAAGAGGAGGACACCATAGCCAATGTTTTACCCTGATCTCCTACTCTGTTCCTTTCTTCTTAACCTCTCATCTTCATCTTCCTTCTTTGTGGTTTCTACAACCAATTAGTCCGCAGAACTCTGGACTCGGATGCTATGGATTTCTCTTTGATATTGCTTCCAGTTATGTTATTGTGTGTTCTAAAATGATTATTATCAATAAAGATGGTCAATCGTCATTTGAGTTGTAGATATCTTTTCTCTGTTTACAATATGTATATAATATTTTTTTTTTTTTGCAAATAACATTACGATCTTGCAAAGTTTTTTTTTTTTTCTATACGTTTTTCATTTAAAAGGAAACAAGCCAAAAAACACACAGCTATAGATCCCAAGAGTGAAGTAGCCGTTTGTTGGCCTCTATGGCTTCACAAAGCCAAGTAAGTGGTGACTTGGTCCATCTCAAGGGAGAGGGGAAAGTACGAGCTTGACGGGCTATAGTATGTACGGTATGATTAGATACACAACTAGAAAAAATAAAAGATAAGTTTGTAAAGGAAGAAGAAAAATCAACGATGGCAGCAAAAGTCCTTGAGAAGAACCAATTTGCCTCGGAGGAGTCCTGTCCCAAAATATCAACAAGAGTCTCTGCAATCTGACTCCACCAAAACATTGTCCAATCCTGCCTTCCGAACCTCCCAGAGTACTATTAGGATTGCCTTCGCCTCTGCCACTTCCACTGAGCCTACCCACTCGGATTTAAAGAGATCAGTAACACAGTGAAGGCAGGTTTTGAGCCCAGGTCTATGATATCATCGCCCACAAACTTTACCAATTGAGCAAGCTGACACCTTCAGTATCCCATTCAATATTTCATACTATGTTTACTTATTTATTTTTTTCATAATTTTTTCTAGTTTTTCAAGGTAAGTGATCTTTATGTAATATTCACGACGTCATGCCAATAAAATGAAATTTCTAAATTTATGGATAACTTATGGATGTTTTGTCAAAAATGTCTTCTAAGTACACGTGTGAGGAGCACTTCTCTTGAACCGTGACAGGCTTAGTAAGCTTTGTCTAGGCCCAATCTATTGAAAGCCCGGCCCAGCCAAGCCCAACACCATGATTGAGATTTAATTTTTGACTTTTTAGTTAGTTTCCAAGTCCAATAAGGGATACCAGTTATAAATAGTATACTATAACCAAATGTGTTTGTAATAAAAGATCCAATCAAGAGGACAACAGATGTCGTAACATTAGGGGTAGAGTAAGAGCCCATTGGGCTTAGTGGGCTTAGCTGGTTATGCTCGAGTCCTGCCCGATTAGATATCAGGCCCAAGAATCAAGCCCGTACCTTGCCCGTTGGACTTATAAATGCAACCCAACCCTAAAAGCCATCAGCTCAGCCCATGATTTTGTTCCAGGTGGGCAAAGTGGCAAGTGACAGTCAATCGACAATGTCAACAATGTCAATAACATCTGATGACATTTTAAATCGACGGAATTACACTTTTTATAAATGGGCAATTAAAGCCCATCAACTTTTTAATTATTCTCCCGCACTGGAAGCCAATTTTTTTTAAAAAAAAATCTGTAATGACGAACATCAGTCATCAACATTGATGATGGACTATTTTATGGACCACGTGGCACACTCTTAGAGAAAACTGACCATATGGTTGTTTGGCCATCACTAGGTGGACCCACAGACCAAAAACCAGCCTGCTTAGTGATTTCTAACCTTTGAATTTGACTCTTTTCATGGGAATATTTTTTACCATTGGATTCAAACATAATTTGGGTTATTTAGATCAAAAGGTTAGAAAACAATAATGAAGCTCAATTTTGGTATATAGGTCCACCTAGGGATGGACCAAACATAGTCGAGGGTGGGCAACATAAGAGTGTTGCACTGGCTCAAACTTTAGACCACAAAGGATCTCTATCATTTCAAAAGTTTCTAATTACATTCGATTTAGGATCAAACGGTGTAAAGCTAAGGACCTAAAAAAATTTTAGCTCTCCGAAATGATCTGTAAGTTTGTCGTTGGGGGATGTTAGAGGGCCCAATTTCGGTGAAGTCGTGGAATGATTAAGCTTAGCTTGCAACCAATATGCATGAGACCATGTCCACGCAAGCCCGACACAGGTCCAAATGACATGGTCGAGGCCTAACCAATGTAACGTCTACTTATCTCATAGAGTGAGCCTGGCCCAAGCCTAACCCACAGGTTGGGCTCAAGCCCATTCTTTTTATCCAAGCAGCCAAATTTGACCATTTGTAATAAAGTCGTACCCTCATAGAATACGGGAGGATGTTTTAACTTTTAACTTTTAACTTCTAATAATTTAATTAATATTTTTAATATATAATTTTGCATTTTCGATTATTAAGATTGCGGGCCTGGTCAATCTGGCTCCTTGGATCAATATAAATATAGAACAGTTTGACAATAATCTCTAGGTGGCCGTCATCCCTTGGTCCAAACCATTGATGACCCTCGGGATTCCCAATAACACAAATTTCAAAAAAATCATATGGTTAGAACACATGAGACGATAATACTACAGTGTCGTCCTTTGGACAATACTATCATTTCCGTGCAATAACTAATATAAGTGCCCAATCGTGCTGGGCTACTCCAAGCCTCCAATTATTTGTCAACCATTGACATGAAATCGAGGGCCCACCATGGACCGCTGGGAGCTGTCCAGGCCTGGCCTCAGGGACCCACTAAATGTTGACATTTTTTATGGAAGGAACTTTGGTCAAAGTTGGTGGAAGTACGGTCAAATGGTCACGAAATTGAATATACAGTTGGGACTTTTTATTTTAAATTTTTTGTTTTCTTGTGTACATATAGCGACAGCTAGGAATACTTCCATCTATCGATTCTATCCTTGTTGTTGCCACATCGAGTTGGCCCAATACGATTGGTTGACCATAGCCATTGGATCTATATACTTTTTCAACAGGGTAATGATGACTGTCATCCTGAGGAAGGCGCTGTCCCTAGCAGAACTTTGATGACGGACGTTGACTGATGAGCCACGTGGCATACTCTTAGAGATCATTGACTGTATGGATGTTTGGCCCATTCCTAGGTAGATCTACTTACCAAATTTCAGCCTAATTAGTGATTTATATCCTTTGGATCTGAATATCCCAAATAATATTTGAAATCCCACGGTTAAAGATAAGCCATGAAAAAGACTCTTATCCGACGTCTATAAATCACTAATCAGACTGAATTTTGGTAAGTAAGTACATCTAAGGATGGGCCAAACATCCATACAGTCAGTGGTCTCTAAGAGTGTTCCACGTAGCTTATACTGTGGCCCGACATCACGGATGTCCGTCGTCAAAGTTGTTTCACCATTCCTATGGTCGTCCTCAGGTTTAAACATTAAAGTTAAAGTTTAAACCACTGATCGTCCTCATGATGGTCCTCAAAGAACATCCAACGATCTAGACCTAGAGACGTCACGACGCTACTATCACTTTCAGAGTAAACCTTCCCTCATACTATGCAGGAAGCGAAGCCGATCACAGCACACAATACAAGCCACGTGGAACACTCTTAGACACTACTGACCGTATGGATGTTTGACCAGTCCTTCGGTGGACCTACGAACCAAAAATTAGCCAGATTAGTGATTTAAAACCTTTGGATCTTTGCACCCAAATAACGATCAATAATGCTCTAATTCCTACGGTTAAAATCAACCCACGAAAATAACTCCAATCCAACGCTTAGATATTATTTTTGGTTTGTAGGTCCACCTTGTGATTGGCCAAACATCCACGGTCAGCGCCCACTAAGAGTGTGCCACGCGGCTCGTAATATGTACTGTGATCGGCTTCGCTTAGTGCGTAGTGTGAGCGAAGGTTTACTCTCATATTCATTTCCACGAATCACGCAATTAGGTTTTAGGTGGGTCCCACACCTCTTCACTTGTACCACGTGCCCTAGATTTTGTGAGGACAAAATCTAGTCTGAGTACGTTTGCAGACTTGAGTAAACATTGTCAGCAGTGATGGATCTCCATTAAAAACCGAGACGTGGCTCATCGAATGTTTAGTATTGAAAGACATGTTATTTCAATGTTTTGGACAAGAATCTATGGTTGCATTTAGGGCGTGTTTGATAAGGCAGAAATTTTTCCCCAAAAATATGTCTGGGAAAGGCCTTAAATGGCTGATTTATTGCAACTGAGAACACATATTTCAATTATGTGAGAAAATAAAGGCATATTTGCATGTGGAAATGAATTCTCGCGTATCTAGATGGGAAATGAATTCCGGGCACTGTAGGAAAAATTATCCAGATTTAAATGGCTTGGTAGGGAAAATTATACAGATTTAAAATGGCTCTCTCACAATAGACAGTTGCGTTTTCCTAAGGAAAATGCAATTTTCCCGCTTAGCAATCAAACATGCCCTTAGTTTATTGGAAAATGAGGGAAATGAAAACATTTTCCCGAAATTGCCCCAATACTGCAGTTCTTGGTTTCCGAAAAAATGTGTGGGCACAGGAAGTTGCTTTTTCAAAAGACGTTAAATAGGAGAAAACGACATCTTTCACAAAGGAACTCGTTTTCCATGAACAAACCACAAGAAGTCTCTAAGTTACAGTGACCATAGACAGCAAGTCACAATGACCGGTTAGGTGGGACATAATTTGAACCGACGAATCTGATCTGATGATCAGTTGTCGGGGATGAAAAATGGGGTCACAATACGTGTTGATTGGAGCGAAGATTGACCTTAACTAGCTCGGTTGGTCTTTGAGAGATGTCAATTCATTCAGACTAAGGGTTTTTGTGAATTTAGGTTGAATCGACCAAACATCAAGAAAAAGGGTCAAAAAATGGCCGAGCACATGAACATCGAGAGGGATCAGAAAAAAGGGGGTCCTTGAGTCCGACCCTTAATTTTTTTTACAGGTAAAGAAAATTTTTATTCAAGAATGTGGAACTTGAGAAGGCCTTCCAAAACAAAGAGGAAAAGGCACAACAAGAAGCAAAACACACAAAGGAAAAGATCACCAGCATGGTTCAAGGTCTCAGCCAACATCATTTTGGATCGGGATCAACCCTCACTGATCTAAACGATATTGGGGGTTTCTTGCCAAGATCATTCAAATCGGGGCAATAGGACTGAGATCGACAACCATCGATCCAGCCCCCGATCCCAAGACTTCAAACCATGTTCACCAGTGGCAGAGCCAAGATTTTATTCAAGGGTCGGCATTATATTGATTTTGTTTACAGGTAGGCATTCTACTAGATTTAAAATTGTATTTTTAGAATTTTTAAATTTTCAAAGTTTTAAGGTGGGCATTGTTAGGAAGTTGTTCAAGGGTGGGCATTGTACTAAGTTTAAAAGGGTATTTTTGAAAAATTAGTTTTATTTTTTTAACTTTCAAAGTTGAGGGTGAGCAATTGCCCACCCTCGTCCCCAGCTCCGCCACTGCCACTACCATTAACCCAACACCCCTGCAAAGGCCTTAATCCCTCCCAACCAAAGATGGCCAATTGAACACCACCTCCTTAAATCTTACACGCCTCCCTTCTCAAACAATTTGACCCAAATATATACAAGACCTCTAATTTCCATAAAGAGTGCTTGTTATAATGACCATTACGTAATTTTGGGTGTTTCGCTCAACCTCATTACGTTATGTCCCAATATAATGCAAAAGACCAAAAACAAAAAACAAAATATTAACCTGTTATAACAGATGTAACAACCTTTATTTTGGAAAAAAGGCTGCTTTTGACATTATTGCAATTTTGCTGAAAATAAGTGCTTCTCAAAACGCACATTTTTGAGTAATTTTAGGGTGTTTTGCTCATCCCGTCAGAAACGTGCTTATTTTAAGAGAAATATTATTATAACGTTTGGTTATGTAATCAGAAAAAAAATATTTTTTTGTAGAATAACTTGTCAAATGACTTGTGTGCCCCTTAAATAGCGAAGTTGATATGCATAACACCCTAGAGGTTGTTATTGGCTCAAGTTGGACGTGTACGACTATATTTTTATATAACTTTCAAAGAGTGAGTCCCACATATTGTTGAGTATGAAAGAAAAATCATGCATCCGTGACATAAAGCCTATATCATATTTCTCAAATATATCCACTTAAAAACTAAACCTAATTGTCATAAAAATAAAGTAATAAAAAATGTTATTAATCTGACATTTTCGCCGTTAGCATATGATATAACATTTGCTATTTGGTCTTTTGAATGACTTCTATCTCATGTTGTTGTCGCCGGTCCATCCCTAATGGTCATGTTAGGAATGGTGACAATGAAGATCAGTGACATGTGGCAAGCGACACGTGGCGAGCTGAGGGTGAGGGAAACCCTAAGAGATAAGATAGAAAGAGAAGGGGAAAAGTCAAAAGAGATGAAATCGGGCAATTAGTCGTACAAGCGTTAACGACTTGAGCTATTTAACATTTATATGTAATTGCCCGAAGCCTCAGCTAGAGCCAAACATTGGATTGAGCTTGTTCAAGTTGCAGTACATGCATTTTTTTGTATTTCAAATCCTAGGTTGAATTTCAACTCTGGTGTAGCTGGCGCAATATCATTGGCCGCATGATCTCCTCTTCTAAGTTTCCGGCCGTTCAAAAATTCTCTTATAAATGCGTGCACAACCAGAGTACAAATCAGCCAAAAAAAACAAGAAATTTAATCGGAACTAATGTGATCCTGTTATTAACAATTTGACATTAAGGTGCCGTTAAACGAGAAAAGATTCGCTGGCCTGAACCTGGTTAGTTAGCTTAGGGTGGTTAACGAAGGGTACGTGTCAGACATTTTAGGAGGGGCCTTCAAAGTTTGAAGGTCCTCGGGACCAGCGAATTTTTTCTCCCGTTAAACCGTTATAATGGACCATTTCGAACCTCAGTTCTGGATAAACGCACCAAACTAATCCATATGGACCATGGAAAGAAGTCCTCCTCCTCAGGACGACACATCAGTTTCTAGATGAAATCCCAGGTTAAAAGATGCTGTCGACCCCGAGAGAACGAATTTCGAGTAAACTTCTGTCACAACAAAGTTGCAAATCCCACAATCACAGCCAATGAGTTCTCGGCACGTACACCTGAAGAAAAGCCAATGGTACGTTGCAAAGTACTTGTGTACGTGCCGAGAACTCATTGGCTTGTGATTGTGTGATTTACAATTTGTTGTGACAGACGTTTTACTCACGTATTTCTTATGGAACTGACTGTTTCGAGTGGTGTGTATCTCGAGCGCTTTCCTTTTAGGAATGAATTATGGAGCCCGTGTTTGATGGACCCTAGAAGACATCAAAGTTTAATGTTTCCTCTCCAAACCATCACGCTGAGTACTCTTTAGGGCCCACTTACCTTATGGATAATTTTTCCACCTCTTGATGAACCAACTGATAAAAAATAAATATAATTAGTATTTTATAGCCGTTCCATTTAGTATTTTAATAAATTAGTTTTTGACCGTTGATTTGAGCATTTTTTGGATGTTAAAATATAACTGTTTATACTACCGATCACGCTGATATTTGGTATGTAGATTATTCAAGAGGCGTTCCGAACATCTATAAGGTCAGTAGACCCTAAAATAATCTCCAAATAGCATTTGGGGAGGGTGATACTTCAAATATTGAAGTCGCGTCAGCTAGCAAATAATTTCTCTGAATTCTGTATCTATACTATCACAGTATCACTATTAGATACGTTTTCTTAGCGGACAGCAGCACAGCTCTTTAAATCCGAAGAATCTTTCCGTACTTCCTTTTTTTTAACACGTCATCAGATTAATCTTTCCGTACGTTCTATATTACGTCGAGCGAGTCAAACTTGCCGACCAGCCACGGTCAGGGAAGCCCTGACCGCCCACAACATGAGCCACGTGGCACATTTAGAGGACGCTGACCGTATGGATATTTGGCCAATCCCTAGGTGGACTGACAAACTAAACATCAGCCTGATTGCTGACTTCAAACCTTTCCAGCTTGTACCCCAAATAATGCTCAAATTGTGACGGTTAAAATCAATCCATGAAAATAACTCCAATCAACGGTTAGAAATCACTAATCAGGTTGATTTTAGGTTGTAGGTCCCCCTTGAGATTCGCCAAACATCCATAACGTCAGTGTCCTCAAAAAAGTGCCACGTGGCTTATATTGTGGGCGACGGTCACTGACGGCCAGTCAAGCAAGTTTTACGAGTCAATCTTGCCAAACTCGGTACCACGTTCATCGACATTCTCACCACACAGACATGGACAACCACTAGCTTTGATGCCTGTCATCAAAGCCCGTGACAGCCAATGATTTCTCCGCACATATACCCAGTGCTTTTTCCACGTACACATGTGAGCATCATCGCTACGAGGTCCAGAGTCGAAACCAGTGATGCTGATCGAAAGTCCCACCATACGAATCAGGAAGACTACCATATGATTTCAAAGAACATCCAACGGTCAGGAACTAAGACGACAGTACTACAGTATCATCCTTCTAAGGATGATGCTAACACCCTCAATAAAAAAATTCCCTCTAAGTCCGCACCATTGATGTTCAACGAGTAGAACTTTGATGACGGACCACACAGTATGAGTCACGTAGAAGTGTAGCACACTCTTCGACACCACTGACCGAAGAGTAGACTTTTGACCGACCACCTATAAGCCACGTGGCATACTCTTATACGACACTGCCCGTACAAAATGTTTGTCTAATCCCTAGATGGACCTGACCCAAAACTAGCCTGATTAGTGATTTCAAACCTTCAGATCTTTGAACCCCAAATAATAGTTAATAACGTTGAAATTCCAGATTAAAAAAGTCAACCTAGAAAAATGACTTCAATCCAACGCATAAAAATCACTAATCAGGTTAATTTTTCGTCTTTATGTCCATCGAAAGTTAGGCAAAACATCCTCGGTCAGCAACTTTGCTGACCAGTGGTAGTCAGCAAAGTTCTAATTCTGACCGAATGGATGTTTGGTCCATCCCTAATGTCTGATTAATGATTTCAAACCTTTGGATCTATGTACCAAAAAAAATCCTCAAATTTTATGGTTAAAAGTCAACACATGGAGACGACTCCAATCCAACACTCATTGGCGCATGATCGCTTCTTCAAAAAATCCTACTGCTACAAAAGTTTTCTCAAACATTTATAATCCTCAGTGATCTCTAAGAGTATGACATGTGGCTCATATTATGGTCCGTCGTTAATGATAGACGTCTATCAAAATTAGACTCCACCACAAGAATCCCAAAGACTACGACAAGAAATCTAATGGTTGGAATACATGGGACGACGATGGTGCATATCGTCCTAAGGATGATGCTAAGACTTCTCAATAGAAATTTCCTCGATCTTTCTGCCGCGTATACGACGACGAGCCCACGGTCCCACATACGGATAATTATTTTTGGACCATAAATACCTCAGTAATGCTGAATCGCTGATGTCAGCCCTATAGTTAACGTGCTTGCTTACGTGGCTTACCCTTTACCCTTCAGCCGTAAGAAAACCCGCTTAGCCGTCCTATGTTTCCTTTTTCTGTCACTTTACCCTTGTCCTGTCTCCACTCTAATGAATGTTCCAATACTCTACACTACGTCGCGAGCTATCGTATTAATCGAGTAAAACTTGTGTCACAAGATGTTGTGACGGAACACGGTCACAGCACTCAATATGAGCCACGTGGTATACTATTAGAGGACAATGACTGTATGGATGTTTGGGCAGTCACTCAGTGGACTGGTACACAAAAAATTAGCGTGATTAGTGATTTCTAATTGATTCTATTGAAGTTATTTTCATGGGTTGATTTTAACGGTAGAAATTTGAGCATTATTGAGCGTTATTTGGGTGCATAAATCTAAGGGTTGTAAATACTAATCAGGCTGATTTTTGGTTTTAGGTCCACCGAGGGACTGGTCAAACATCCATGCGGTCAAAGACCTCTGATAGTGTGCCACGTAGCTCGTATTGAGTGCTGTGACCGTGTTCCATCACAACATCTTGTGACACAAGTTTTACTCGTATTAATCGGTTAAATCCATAGCTTCAAAACCCTAAGCAAGTACCGACTGCACACAAAGTAGGGGTAAAACTTCTATCACAGCGTTCTGACAGATGCTTCTGTCACAAAGCAAAACATAGGCCACGTGGCATACTTTTTAGTGGATGATGACTGTATGTATGTTTGGCCAATACGTCAGTAGACTTATAACAAAAAAATAAGCCTGATTAGTGATTTACAACCTTTGGATCTTTGCACCCAAATAATGCTCGAATTCTCACCGTTAAAATCAGCCCATGAAAATAACTTCAATCGCATATCTTAGAAATCACTAATCAGGCTGATTTTTGGTTTAGAGGTCCACTGAGGGACTGGCCAAACATCCATACGGTCAGCATCCACTAATATATGTGCCACGTGGCTTATGTTTTGCATTGTGACAGAAGCATCTGTCAAACAATGTGACAGAAGTTTATTCACAAATTACGAAGGAAGGAAAAAGATGTAACAAGGTATACCTCACGGCACTCATCGCATGGATGTTTAACCCACCCCATTGTGTATATAGAAACCAAAAATCATCTTGATATATAATCTCTAACCATTAGATTTTATTACTTTTTAAGGCATGAGAATAGACGTTAGATTCAACCATTTTTTAGTACTAAAACCAACTGTTAACAATCATCAAATAAGCTGGTTTTTTATATGTCTACCAAGGGGTGGGCTAAACTTCCACGCAGTCAGTGGGCCAGATGGCTGTGGCTACCACTGGCTAGTAATAAAAATTGTGCTTCTTCACGCCAAAAAGGATGAGATGAGGCCAGTGGGTGTAGATGGCCAGGATCCTGACTTAGTAAGCAGGAGGTCTTGAGTTCGAATTCTTGGGAGGCCATACCCCCTCAGGATTTATCCCAGTACATCAGCACGAGGGGAAAGGGTTATTTATTCGACAACCCCATTTATGAAGTTCATTTTTGCTCAATTTCATATTTTGTAACAAACATGTTCCCGACAAAAGTATTTTTAAAATTTTGAAAACAATGTTGTCAAGGGTACACGTCCAAGGGTTCCCAACAATGGACAGTTGTGTTTTTCCAAGGAAAATACAATTTTCCCACTTAGCAATCAAGCACGCCCTTAATGAAACTATGTAAGTGATATGAAATTTTCAGAAAAAAAACCCTTCAATCGGCTTTGCTCTTTACTGTGACCACGTTATCAATGAGTAGCACCGGTTGGCAAAGTTGGTAACCATACACAATATGAGCCATGTGGCATATTCTTAGAGATTTCTAACCATTAGGATGTTTGGCCTAACCCCAGATGGACATATAGACCAAAAATTAGCCTGATTAGTGATCCAAAGGTTTGTAATCACTAATCAGATTGATTTTTGTTTTGTAAGTCCACTTTGGGATTGGCCAAGCATCCATACAGTCAACATCCTCTAAGGGTGTGCCACGTGGTTCATATTTTGATTGGTCAACAACTTTGCTGACTGTCAAAGTTCTACTCCATCGCCCGCAATCTTTTAAGAAGAGTAAAACTTTGCTGACTGCCCAGTATTTGTGCCATGTGGCACACTCTTAGACGATGCTGACCATATGGATGTTTGACCAATACCTCGGTGAACCTACAAACTAAAATCTGCCTAAATAGTGATTTCAAACCTTTGGATCTCTGTACCCAAATAATGGTCAATAATATTCAAATTCCCACGGTTAAAATCAACCAATGAAAATAGGGTCAGGAACGAGACGACCATTTTTGACAACCATTTTGGCAGACCCACATAGAAGATGAATCAATAGCTGATTTTTGGTGAGGATGATCTTTCCACCATATAGATCACCCCAACAAAAAATCAGCCGATTTTGAAATTTCTAACCCCATCAAATGTGGTTTTGAAGTTATAAGGTAAAAGTTGACGGTCTATAATTCTTCAACTTCTAAACCAGTCTACGAATATCCAAATAATATAAATTTTTGTGAGAATGATCTCCTCACCATAGAGATCATCCTCACCAAAAATCAGCCATTAATTCATCTTTTATGTGGGTCCGCCAAATGGTTGTCCCCCCGATACCGACCCATGAAAATTACATAATCCAACGCTTAGAAATCACTAATCAGGTTGATTTTTGGTTTTTAATTTGTTGGTTTGGCCAAACATCAATACGGTCAGTGTCGTCTAACAGTGAATCACGTGGATCATATTGTAGGCGGTCAGCGACTTTGCTGACCGTCATGAAGTTTTACTTGTCTGCGTGACAGTGTACAGTGTACGGTGTACCCTCTTCGGTCCTAAGCCGCTGCCTAACCTGACCGACTTACGGAAAAAAAAAAAAAAAAAAAAAAAAGCTCATTGAGGATGGTTGACCTTAGATGCAGCATATACATATCTCCGAAACTCCTCGTTCACACGACTTTTTAAGTAAAGTTAAGATTGGAAAAGAACATACCGGAACTTCTCCTCGAAAAACCCGATAATCGCACCGGAGATAATCCCATTTCCGGCATTATCAATAACCTATATAAGTCAGTGTACTTATCATAAGCTACTGAACTTATCAGAGAAATAGATCTATTATCATAATCAGAAACCTTTACTTATTTAGCCATCTCGCTTTCATTTGGGGAATTTTAGTTTTGTTTGTTAGCTTTTTCCCCCTTCCTTTTTATTGCACTGTTTTGGTATTTCCAGTATTCTACATCTTTCTCCACAGGAAAGAAAATCTTGGAGAGAGAAAGAGGGAGAAAACGAACCCATCGTCGTCTTCGTCGTTCTTCTCGTCTTCCTGCAAGTCGATCTGTTATCTTTAATCGATCAAAGAGAGGTAGGGAAGACTTTCGTTTTTGTTTGATTCGTTTTGTTTAATCATGCGGTTTGATTGATTGTTGTAGAACAGCTTTTTGTTTGATGGATTTCTGAGAAATTGAATTTTTGAAAGTTGAAACCCTAATTTTGATGAATTTTTTTTTTTTGTTGTTGTTGTCGTTGTCAGTCGAGGGATTGGTTCGATCTGTGAGGGTTTGGATTGATCTTCAAGGCGGTTTTGGATTTGGTCAAACTTCGAGGAGACGAACATGTCTTCTCTTAGCAGAGAACTTGTTTTTCTGATACTTCAGTTCCTTGATGAAGAGAAATTCAAGGAAACCGTTCATAAGTAAGGATTAATGAACTCTTTCTTTTCTTTGAATTACTGGTTATTTGGATTTTTGGTGTTTTTTTTGGGGGTTAATTTTGTCCTTTGCTGTGTAAAGATTGGAGCAAGAATCGGGGTTTTTCTTCAACATGAAGTATTTTGAGGATGCCGTTCATGGCGGAGAATGGGATGAGGTCGAGAAGTACTTATCTGGATTCACGAAGGTGGATGACAACAGATACTCGATGAAGATCTTCTTCGAGATCCGAAAACAGAAATACCTCGAAGCCCTTGACAAGTTGGTGGTTTTGATAGAATTGAGTTTCTTCTGCTCTTTTTAACAAAGTTGTTTAATGTGCGAAGAGAATTAATGGGTTTTTATTTGCAGGCACGACCGTTCAAAAGCGGTTGAGATTCTTGTGAAGGACTTGAAAGTGTTCTCGGCTTTTAATGACGACCTCTTTAAGGAAATAACACAGCTTCTGACTTTAGAGAACTTCAGGTATGGAAGTAAATTTTGGTTGTTTGTATAAAAAACCCAAGAAAGCCCACTTTTTGTTATTATTGGGAGTCTGATGGAAACATTTTTACTTGCAGGGAAAATGAGCAGCTATCTAAGTATGGAGACACTAAGTCTGCCAGGACTATAATGCTTACTGAGCTCAAAAAGCTGATCGAGGCGAATCCTCTTTTTCGTGATAAGCTTCAGCTCCCCACCCTAAAGAACTCGAGATTACGGACTTTAATAAATCAGAGGTAATTTATGCTGGAAAATTATGTTTTAGTCTCTTTCTTTTGTGTGTTGATTTAAGTTTGTCCTGCGAACTAAATCCAGTTGCTGGTTTTTATATTATTCCCTTTACTGAGTTGCAGTTTAAATTGGCAACATCAGCTTTGTAAGAATCCGAGGCCCAACCCTGACATCAAGACCCTTTTTGTGGACCATTCTTGTGGGCAACCGAACGGTGCTCGGGCTCCGTCCCCTGTCACTAATCCATTAATGGGGGCCATTCCAAAAGCAGGGGGTTTCCCACCACTGGGTGCTCATGGTGTAAGAGCTTCATACTGTGTTACAACTTACAAGTGTGATTAAATGAACATTTTTTCAAGAAATTTGATTTTGGTGTTCATTCGTTCAGCCATTTCAGCCAGCACCAGCAACTCTTCCAACATCTCTTGCAGGATGGATGGCTAATCCATCTCCTGTGCCTCACCCTACAGTTTCTGGGGGGCCCATAGGCTTAAGTGCACCTAATAATGCAGGTATTTATGGTTTAAACCTTGAAACTATTGTTTGATTGCAATAGATTTGTACTGTGCAACTTAGACATGTTAACTAATTCTCGGATATGTTATTCCTGATATATTGAAACGTCCATTCAATTATTTGACATATACAGAGATACGTTGTTAAATAAA
Source organism: Euptelea pleiosperma (assembly GCA_035048495.1). Lineage (NCBI taxonomy): Eukaryota > Viridiplantae > Streptophyta > Magnoliopsida > Ranunculales > Eupteleaceae > Euptelea > Euptelea pleiosperma. Next base: position 22,396,179 of record CM068549.1, read on the forward strand.
TATTAGTTCATAAAGTATAGAATACAGAATAAGAAAATGTCTTTACATAAATGGATGTGCATTAAGAATTATGAGTGATATCCAAAAACAAGAAAAGCAGAGATAAATGAAGGTTTTTCCTAACAAGACATTGTCATGTGTGCGACACCTGTCCGACATGCCGGTTACTTGTCTTTTTGATGGAGTGTCCTTGTTACATGGAATCTGTATGATATGATGCCTGATATGTCAATTGCATTTCTTTTAAAAAATGGAGTATCCTTGTTGCATCGAATCCATATGATATGACTCCCATATTCCTTGTGTTCTTTTATTTTCAACTCCAGTGACCTGCAGTTTTATAATGCTTTTCATTGTATATAAATTTATTCCATGATAGCGGCTATTTTAAAGCGTCCAAGGACTCCTCCTAATAACAACCCGTCAGTGGATTATCAAACAGCGGATTCTGAACACGTGATGAAGAGATCAAGGCCTTTGGGATTATCAGATGAGGTACGATATATTTCAGTTTAGCCTTCCTTTTGTCATATCCCTGGTAGAATTCTGAACTCTATTATTACTCGGAGCCTTGTTTCTCAGATTACTGACTTCTCTTTAAATTATAACTTGAGAAGTTGTGTTAATTGATTTCGCTTCACATTATTTTCTTTGCAGGCCAATAATCTACATGTTAATATTTTGCCTATCGCATACACTGGCCACAGCCATGCCCAGAGCATGTACTCTACCGATGAATTGCCCAAGAATGTTGTCATGACTCTAAATCAGGGTTCTGTTGTCAAGAGCATGGATTTCCATCCAGTGCAGCAGACCCTACTCCTTGGTTAGTACTTGCTGGCTTGAATTATCTATTTCTGTTTCTGCTTATTTTTTTTGTTCCTCTGGGTCAATGTATAGCTGGAAAGGATGCTAACTTCTATGCTGGCTTTGATTGATGGGTGGCTTCTAATTTCAGTTGGAACAAATGGGGGTGATATTGCGGTGTGGGAAGTAGGTAGCAGGGAAAGGCTTGCTTTTAGAAATTTCAAGGTTTGGGACGTTAGTATGTGTTCAGTGCCTCTACAGGTATGCCTTATAGTTGCGAATAAGCTTTAAGAATCTTGCATTTGTTGCTTCTTTGAATTACCAATCATGAGGTTTATCTCAGTTTTTGTTATTATGTAAATAGGCGGCTCTAGTCAAGGAACCTGCTATATCTGTTAACCGTGTGATATGGAGTCCGGATGGTGCCCTTTTTGGTATATTTTTAAGGAGTGAAATGTTCTATTTTTATTTTCATTTTTGTTCCAACTCATGTGGTTCATTTTTATAAATTAGCTACTTGAGACTAGAGTTCTTGAACATAAGAAATATTTAAATGATGAGAGCGGATAGCTTGATGTTGCTACTTATGACATTTTGTACCACAACTTCAGGTGTTGCATATTCCAAGCATATTGTGCACATATATTCCTACCATGGCGGTGATGATCTAAGGCACCACCTGGAGGTTTGTGTTATTAATATATCCTTATTTTTGGTTTGCCATCAGTCTATCCTGTATCTATCCATGTGGGACTCCATCTAATTTTATTTGTAACTGTTCTTTTATGTTTTCTAGTGATTCTATTTGTGTCCTATATTTGTTTTCGTGAATTTTGACTGGATTTCTTCTGTAAAATGCAGATTGATGCTCATGTTGGTAGTGTTAATGATCTTGCTTTCTCTCACCCAAACAAACAATTGTGCATCATAACTTGTGGAGATGACAAGGCTATCAAGGTTTGTTGGTTTTACTGTTACTTGTGATTGGATGGTGAGCGTTGGAACCTCTGTTATTAAAGCTTGGGTTTCTGCAGGTATGGGATGCAGTCACTGGTACCAAGCAGTATACTTTTGAAGGTCATGAAGCACCCGTTTTTTCTGTATGTCCACATTATAAGGAAAACATTCAGGTATTTTTGTACATTTTCTAAATATATTTTGTGAAAGCATACCACATGTAGCTTTCTTCTGTTATTTTCTTATTTATTTTAGTTTGCTTTGGACAGCTTTCCAAACTTCTTATTCCTCTTCTCACCCACAACCTCTCTCTCTCAGTTTATATTTTCAACGGCTACAGATGGGAAGATTAAGGCATGGTTGTATGATAACTTGGGTTCGAGAGTCGATTATGATGCACCAGGTCATTGGTGTACGACGATGGCATACAGTGCTGACGGGACAAGGTTTACTTATGATTTTCACCTTACCTTTCTTCACCATAACGATAGATGGTTAATTTCTTCATTTTTATAATACATTAAACTGAAGCATCAGCTTCTCATGATCATAGTCACAAAGTCGGGATTCAGAAATAAATCGGCAACGGGTCAAGTCGGGACAATTTGAATAAATTCGGTAAAAGTTGGGAAAAATCGACAAAATTATAAAAATATATCATGGCATATTTCAAGTTTCGAAATTTGTTTTTAACAAAACACATTTATATGATGAAAAGCACATCTATTATTCCATAATAATGTCATCACTTATAAGCCCGATTCATCATTCATAATCAAAATTAAAAAAATGGCAAAATCGAAATCACAAGGGGGAAAAATGGATCTTAGCTGATTAATCGGCAATTGATTCGCTTTTTTGAAAAAATCGAAGATTGTTGACTTTTTTTTTTGAAAAAATCGGAGATTTTTGTGACTATGCTCATGAACCTTGTCAAAAAAAAAAAAAAAAAAATCAGCTTCTCATGATCAATGACAATTTTCAGGCTATTCTCGTGTGGAACTAGTAAAGAAGGGGAATCATTCCTTGTGGAATGGAATGAAAGTGAAGGGGCTGTGAAGCGAACATATCATGGTTTTCGGAAGCGATCTAATGGGATTGTGCAATTTGACACCACTAAGAATCGATTCTTGGCTGCTGGTGATGAGTTTGCGATCAAAATTTGGGACATGGACAGTCCTAACATCTTGACAACCATTGATGCAGATGGTGGATTACCGGTAATGGTCATATAAGTGTTATCATGTAAAATACTTGCAATTTATGCCTAACCGAATCATTTAAAACCTCACAAGGTACCTGTGTGTTGACACGACACAACATGAATTTGGGATCCACGTTGAATATGGTTGAGCTGTACATGAATATTTTATTATAAGAAATGCTTAAAAAATATGTAACAAGTTCATGACACTAGTAGGTTTTTTGTCGTGTCGGACATATCACACACGTGTGTCGACACATCTCGACTCACATGCTGATTAAAATGATTTTTTACTAAAGAAATGATTTCTAAAAGATGGTCGGTGTGTTCCATCCTTCATAAAGTACTTTGTTAAGTTATTAAACGCAGTTGTAGTTGTTTAATAGTCTTCCAGCTAATTAATCTACTTGTTAATATTATGTTGTTGGATAGCTCCATGGTGTATAGAAATGTATCTTGGGTCGCTCTACGGGCACCCACGTGTTTCGGCTGGGCACCCCACTTGGATCCAAATACCCCTCCCTTTCGCCGGGCACCCACCCCGTCCCTTCTCCTTCTCTCTCCCTTCCCCTCTCTCTCTCTACTGTAACTCTCTCTCTCACTCTACCCTCTCTCTCTCTCTCTCTCAATCCCTCTCTCTCTCTCTGGATTTTAGCTCCCACGTCACTGAACTGCCGTGGGGACTATGTATTCCACGACTAGGCTGGCCGTGGGATACATAGTCCCCACAGCAGTTCAGAGCCGTGGGAGCTAAAATCCAGAGAGAGAGAGAGGGAGAGATTGAGAGAGAGAGAGAAACGGACATGGAGAGATTGAGAGAGTGTTTAGGATTAGGGTTTAGAGAGGGGGGGTAGAGTGAGAGAGGGGGGGAGGGAGTTACAGTAGAGAGAGAAGGAGAAGGGACGGGGATGGGGTGGTTGCTCGGCTGAAGGGAGGGGTATTTAGGTCCAAGTGGGGTGCCCAGCCGAAAGATGTGGGTGCCCGTAGAGTGATCCATGTATCTTTTTTTGTTATTACTTACATATTTTCCTTTCCTTATTTTTATTTAAAAATTTTTAATTTAAATATAACTAAAGTATTATATTATAATACCTGCCTATGGACTTGTCTGCGTGTTGGGCTCCTTAAAGGCACCGTTTAGAAACCTTGTTTCTGTGTCGGACAATGACAGTGTCATTGTCACAATTTAAAAATCATAAAACCTTTAGATTTGGTGTTCAAGCAAGTCTGGCACCTGGACCTATACCCATACCTGACAACTGTACCATAGAAGCGTAAGATAGGTTGCCATTTTTTTTGAAGAAGTTCCCTCCTAAATATCTTACCAATCTTATCTTAAAAATGTGCAGGTCACTCCTCGTATTCGATTCAACAAGGAAGGGATATTGTTAGCTGTTTCAACAAACGATAATGGTATTAAAATATTAGCAAATACAGATGGACTTCGGTTGCTACATACCTTTGATACTTCTAGAGTTGCTTCTGAGGCTGTTGTGAAGGTAACTTGATCTAAGTTCATTTGGCTTATGACGTGGACTGTAGACATGTTTGCTTGATATGAAAAGTGACTTATATCGCAGGCACCCACAATTAGCGCATTGGGAGCTGCCTGTGCAATTGCTGGAACAAGTGTTGGGATCACAGATCGAGGTGCTCCATTGGCGGCAATGGTTGGACTGGTAAATTATTAATATATTTGTCATGTGGATAATCAGATTCTTGATTTATTAATGTATTTTTATTCAGCTTTTGGTTAGCAGAATTAGTTCACACAATGTGATTGTGATGTTTATACATAGCACATACACTTGTGAGGCAATATCATAATTTTTTCGCTAACAATAATTAACTTCTTTTGATTTTCTTTCTTATAGAATGGAGATAGCCGGAGTTTGGCAGATGTGAAACCCAGAATTGCCGATGAGTCAATTGAGAAATCTAAGATCTGGAAGCTGACAGAAATTAATGAACCTTCTCAATGCCGCTCCATGAGGCTCCCTGATAATTTATTAGCGATAAGGGTATGTGTTCATTCTGGTACAAGCCTTTAAGATGTTACTGAATGGCGTTGCTGATCTAATTTCAGTTTATCTATGGAACTTCAAATTTTACTGTGCAGTCCTGCAGGTGTTTTTTCTTTTTCGAATTTTCCCTTTTCAACTAGAAGTACTTAGTAGGTTGTTGATAACAAATGCAAGTTCATTTGAGATTTTGGTGCTGATATTACATTTTGTGCCAAGCATTCTAGCCAGTATTATAATGATCTTTCAAGAGAACATTTTCTTTAACTAAATTACTCATGAGATGCAATGTACCTAGCCTTAAATTTTGATGTAGTTAAGATAGTCAATGATTTTGTATGTGCATGGAAAGGTGAAACAAACACATCCACAAGCTTTAAAGAAGCTGCAAATTGGTTGATTACACTGAAAGCCTGTGAAAGTTGGGTTGGGTGAAGAAGGGGCAATAAAACCGTTGAGGGAAAAAGTTTTGAACTGAAGACAATTTGAATTGTTGTTTGCTTCACCCTACTTGTGGAGCTGGTTTTTGTGATTCAATATCTGGTCGACTAGTGAAAGGTGATGTTGTAAAAGTTGAAGCCTGTTGGACAGATGGAGTTGGTTTATTCCTAGTCTTTCTCCACAGGAGGGGGGCTCAAAGTCCTTTTCATTGGATACCGATTTATTCTAAAATGTCAAAATTGGGATCTTCCTTTTCTCTTGCCATCACTGTAACTAGTTCCCTTTTGAGTGTATACCAATTAACGCTTCAATTAGAGGGTTAATCACTCTTTACAAGCAAATGGTGATTCCATTCTGTGTGGCGTTGTGGTAAAAGGGACTGAAATCCATTCTTTGCGGACCTCGTGCGCAATTATTAGAAATCGCTTGAGTTTTTGACACAGTATTTACACAAAATGGACTCATCCATTCCCATCTTTACATGGAAAGGTGAAACATAATTAGGTGGATGGGCACATGTTTGGATTACTTTTTAAGTTGCATTGCTAGAAGCATGGGCTCTTGGCTGGTTCTTTCCTAGTTGCTTGTTTTACTTATTTTCTTTTAATGTATTGAGCAATACATTATGGATCTGATAGTGAAAGAGGGAAGACTAACTCCTTGGGAAAGCATTTTTCTTGTGGTTGCACCTCGTCTATGACACCTATTTATGGCATGCTTCTAGGGCCTGTTTGTATTTTGGGGTGATCATTTCTCTTTCTAGCTCAAGGGCCAATACTTGCACTCGTGGGCTCACACCATGTTTTCATGTGATTGAGAAGGGATGAATGTTGCCTGTGTCCCATTTTATGCATGCATAAAAAGACACGAAGAGAGGGAGTAGGAAAAAGCTGGTCTCGCTTTTTGCGCAGTCCAAATAGGGCCCCTAGATGCCAAGGAATCTTCTGGCTAAGTTGAGGTGAGGGCTATGGTTGGGGTGGTAGGGGTGTATATTGAAGATGGTTGTGGGATGAAAGATGAATCCCATCTTTGCATAAATGGCATTGGAGGGGAGTTCTAGGTCTTTTGGATGAAGTTTTCAAAAGAGTGTTAGGGAGTTTAAAGGAGTGTAGGGTGGTAGGAGCTTAGTTGCAGGAAACTCCTATGTAGGGTGACACTTATGCTCTAGAACCATGCTTCGGCACTAGTAACTTGGGAGTTGTTAGGACTTGCGGTTGTAAGTTAACAGAAACCTGAACTTGTTTAAGCCAGACTCTTGATTCACTAAATAAGAAACATTTGACAGGAAATTTCGGAAACAAAGTCCAGTGATGAACTTAAGAAGTTATATGAGTGTATTCTATATAAAAGAAAATTATAAACTTTAAATAGAAATTATTAATCACTAATTTATCAAATTATTTGGATCTGTGACAATATGTATAGGCATATATTGTACAAACGCTTCCTAGGAGTTTCAAACCCTAGGGCTTCTTTATAACACTCGCTTCCTCGCTCTTGCTTCCGCACCCGCTCCCGTTTTGTGCAACTAAGAGTACGAGTTGTGTGTTCGAGGCATGGTTGATAAAATAAAATATTCCGAGGAGATTTAGTGGGAAGTTTCTTTTGCTTATTGGTTCTCCACGCTTGATTCGCTCAGTAGATTTGGGTGGGTATATACATTAGATTATCTTAAGGGTGGGGGGAGGTTATGTGGTTCTCAAGAAGGATTTGGATGAAGGGCAAAGAGCTGGTGTATTTTAGGTGGAAGCATCTTCATGCTTGTTGGATTTGACTAAAGGAGGTCTTTCCTAGATTGTGGCGTGGTATTGTGTCTCGAGTAGAGTCACATGTTATTGATGAAATCTATGTCTAGTCCTAGAGGTAATAGTGGTTCTTTCGAATCTGCTTTGTTGACTAATACTATCCTTGATTACTAAATTCACGGCTGTTCTTCCTTTTAGTCCTTTTCTTGTTATAGAAGTATCCTTTGGAGGGTTTTTTGACCTCTCATGTGTTATTGTAAAAAATGTAAATAACATGATTTTTGAAGATGCTGTGGATTGGTTGTTTGAAGAGTAGATTAAACACTTAACAGTGATTGCCCAAACTTTGTTTTATATTGCTGAGCTGTTGAAGAACAGAACTGCAACCTGACATGCTCCTTGAACAGAAACACCCACTGGAAATGTTCCATAACATCATTTCTTAGATATTCCATCTGAGAAATGACCTAAAAGGCCAGAAAGGAAAAGATGAATATTTTATTTCGCTGTCATGTTATTACAGCTTATTGTATCTTTTGCTTGGTATTTGAGAATAAAATTTTAAATTGTCAAAATCTTTTGCTCCGCCACTGCCCATACCCATATCTTGTCATGTTTATCTTGACAATGTTTTAAAAATTGGACCGCCCACAAAACTTGGTGAGGATCAGTTGTTTTGTCTTTAATTTTCTGGCTACTTAGACAGTTCATTTTGATGATTTTTATTTGTATGCTCTTTTTCTTCTTTGTACTTTGAGATCTTCTCGATCTCCCTTTTAATCTAGTTTCTCGAATTATCAAAAAAAAAAAAAAAACAACAAAGGGAAGAGAGTTTTATTTATTTATGACAAAAAAGTAATGTGTTCAAATTAATAGTTGGTTTTTATTCTCATTTGAAACAATGCTTTAAATAAAAGTAGCAGCAAACATGGAGTTTACTGGGTTCAAACCCCTTTACTATCATTTTGGAAAGGATACAAATGATAAATAGGGCATTCCATCAAATGGGTGGTCCAATCCTAAACCCTGAACCAGAAGAACTGGTTTATTAAATAGCCGCCTAGTATGTCCGGTTTAGTACCAAAAAGTTTGAGAACAGTTCAAGCTCTTGAGTGGGCTTCAACTGGGTCGAACTGGATGGGTCGATTCGGTTCGTAAAACATTGTTGGCGACACCGATGCCCCAAGGGGCTTCAAAGCAAGATTTTAAATTTCGGTTTTGGTAGCCATTTCGGTGAGGTCCAAAACCGAATTTTCAGGCGAAATTTCCAAATTTCGGTGGATTTCGCTTTAGAAAGCTATATTTCGGGGATTTTGGTACTCACCGACATTTCGACGTTTCGGCCGAAATTTAAAACCTTGCTTCAAAGGGAAGGTCAGGCATGCATGGCACACGCACGGTGCTATTAATGTTATGAATCTCAGAATTGTCTTCTGAAGCTTTTGAATCCAAATAAATGATTATAATATATTTGTTCGATGCAGATCCATACATTTTTGATTTTGTACACCATATAGATTGAATGGTAAAGCTCCATTTAGAGAATGTATTGCCATTCTAAAAGTAAGATCTGATCCACTTCAACAAACACTCATATTACAATTGAGATACAAAGAAGTCAGTCAGTTCCATAATCGTAAAAGAAAAAGAGAATACCAACCATGATTCCCAATACGTGTATAGATATGGATGCTCTTATGTGGACAGGATATGCGGACAGTATTACGACTCTTTCATTTTCCAAAATCTAGGATGAAGATACAGCATCCAGTATGTTGATACCATGATAAATGCTTAGAGTTGAATGGTGAAACAGGATTCATGTTGCCTACCTCAAATGGTTGGGATGAGGTGTAGTGTGGGGATGAGGATGATGATGAATATTTATATCATGACAAATTAATGGAACTTATAATATTGCAGACTATTTTGCACTATACTACTCATGCCTTGTTAACAAAACAAGCAAGGAAATTGCTTGTTGTTCAGAAAATAACACGGGGTACTATTGTACTAATTTGAATTAGGAAATGCGAAAATTGTAATGTAGAAGTATCCATGCAATATCCAATTCTAGTATCGGTTTTGCATCATGTTGATGTAGTTATGCTGGGCATATTGAAGTTTCCAGGTATAATAGCATATCAAGCTGGTCCTTTCCCTAGCCAGATATAGATGTGACATGTCTGTTCAACATAAACTGCTGATTGAAATTTCCTTTTAAGCTTGTTTAAGCCTAATAAATTTGTGTGAGAGATCCAGCAAGGAATTTATTAACTACACTATGCACCTGTGACTGATATGTTCGGACTCCTGACACCTTTATATATTTATCTTTTGATTTTTTTTACCTAGAATGTATTCTTGTGGCACTCATTGAATGGTAGGTCTCAAACCCTGTATGTATGCCACATGTAGTCACAGGCAGGATGATGGCTTGTGCCTGTCTCGACTTGGTTTTTCTCAATTAATGAGAGCATGAATTCTACTTAGCTTTAGGTAGCTTAATTTATTACTTAATATGTTCCTTTTCTTCTGTTTCTCACCATTTCCGTTGACCGTCGCAGGTTTCTAGATTGATTTATACTAATTCAGGAAATGCTATATTAGCATTAGCATCTAATGCTGTGCACAAGCTTTGGAAATGGCAGAGGAACGAACGTAACATAACAGGGAAGGTATTGATCCTCGTATGCTAGAAAACCTCATTTCCCACAGGGCTTCTCATTTTCCATGAGCTTGACTAATCAAATGCTGTCCCTTTTTTAGGCAACCGCCAGTGTACCACCGCTTCTGTGGCAACCTTCAAGTGGAATATTAATGACCAATGAGATAAGCGATACGAACCCTGAAGATGCTGTTCCATGCTTTGCGCTTTCAAAGAACGATTCTTATGTTATGTCAGCATCTGGGGGTAAAATATCCCTCTTCAATATGATGACATTCAAGGTAAACAACGAGTCACACATGCGAGCATCTCTCTGGGGACCTCATACAGACTTGGTTTATATGCTTAATTCATTTTCCTGGTGCAGACGATGACAACATTCATGCCCCCGCCTCCAGCAGCAACGTTTCTTGCCTTCCATCCGCAGGACAATAATATCATTGCTATAGGCATGGAGGACTCCTCAATCCAAATCTACAATGTCCGAGTTGACGAGGTCTTCCTCTTCTTGAACTGAAGCTGTACTTTATCAATTAAATATGTTGACAAATAAATGGAAATTGAGATTATTATCCTCCTGGATGCCACATTGCACAGGTTAAAAGCAAACTCAAAGGGCATCAGAAGAGAGTAACAGGTCTTGCGTTTTCTCACGCACTAAACGTGCTTGTATCATCAGGAGCTGATGCTCAGGTATCCAGCTATCCAGCTATCCAGCACAATTTAGCTAGTCGTTTCTGTTACTAAGAAAATGCTATTCTTTTCTTTTACAATGAGAGAAATTTCATAATAAACTACCATGAGGGAAGGGTTCTATGGTGCCAGTTATAAATGAGTAATGAGAAGATGTCAAAGAAGTTCGAGGGAATTCCAAAAAATAACCAGAAGACAAATGCAGCAGCAAAATTTGTGGTTTGGCAGGACACCTACCCGTATACATAGAAGAGTGAAAAATAGATTCACTTTTGTGGTTTTATGCGTGTGCTGCCCTTTTTCCAGAATTTTTTTGTAACCTAACAATTTTTTTTGTTAATACACTTTTGGACTATTTGTTTCAGCTATGTGTTTGGAGCACGGATGGATGGGAGAAGCAGGTCAGTAAAGTCTTGCAGATTCCAAATGGGCGAGTGCCATCCCCTCTTGCCGAGACCCGTGTCCAATTTCACCAAGATCAGATACACTTCCTGGCTGTCCATGAAACACAGATAGCCATATATGAAGCATCTAAACTAGAATGCCTCAAACAGGTGAGTCAGGAAATACTTTGTTTAATATTTTATAATCTTGTCTATAACTTCTAACTGTTAGTCAATTTTCATAATTACTGGTTGTGTCGTCGTGAGGTATATTGGAAGCATCCATGATTCATCATCTTGTGCATCAGATGTTTTGATGTGCTCATAATAACAAGACTCGATTAATTGCAAATGCATTAAGTTTTCTGTCAGGCACATCCTCATGTTTGCATCCAATATGTATTACCTTCCACTCTGAGGAAAGCTGGCTTATTCCTGGGAGCACTGTATTCTCACATTCCTTAACTGTAACAAAATGCACATGGAGGGAGATCCGTATTCACCCATCGATGGGTTCCACCTATGGATCTCTTAATAGCTCGAGGATCAACCCAGTCAGATTTCGACCATCTATCAATTTCATTCTTCTAGATGGTCACAAAAATTATGGCGAATGGCTGGGAAAATGCCTATGCATGTTAGCTCAGATTGATTTGGCAAAGAAATCTACTAGGTGGGACTCTTATTGGCAGGTCAAACTTAGTTTTATATAACCAACCTGTCTGAAACGGGGTAGCAAAGAGAGGAACTTCAGTCTTATCAAGAACACCCCTTTCTTTATCTTTTTAAGTTTTTTAGTTGTTCTAATTATTAAATTTGGTTTATCTGGCAGTGGGTTGCCCAAGAGTCAAGTGGTCCAATCACGCATGCTACATATTCCTGTGATAGCCAGTCAGTGTATGCAAGCTTTGGGGATGGGAGTGTGGGCATTTTCACTGCCACAGCACTCAGATTGAGGTGTCGGATTAATCCTACAGCTTATCTACCTTCTAATCTCAGGTAGTTATAGTTATTTAAACAAATAATTGAAACTTTGTGGTCCTTTCTCTCTCCAAATTATCTTACTATTTTTTACAACAGCTCGAACAGCTCAAGGTTGTATCCACTTGTCATTGCGGCTCATCCATCTGAACCCAATCAATTTGCATTGGGACTGACTGATGGTGGTGTTCACGTCTTTGAGCCTCTAGAGTCAGAAGGGAAATGGGGCATCGTGCCACCCGAAAACGGTGCTGGGCCAAGCATTGCCTCTGGTCAAGCTGGTTCAGATCAACCTCCGAGGTAATGAGTGCTCCTGGCATTGACCAATGACTGCTTCCATATATCTCCCACGTGGGGCCCCTTTTTATTCTACGGGGAAGCTGCGTGCTGTAGTTAACTTAGCATGTAGGGTATACAGAGAAAAGGATTGCCATGAGGCAGACGACTGAGGTGACATTATCATCATCATTGACGACCTGTTGCTAAGGATGGTGGAAACCCTCCAGTACGTTTACTGGCCGAGTAGAAAGGTACGATTTGATGATGTAAATGTAGAAAAGGCATGAATGGGAGGGTGCGGATTTGGGTTGAATTTGAGTTTGCTACTCAAAATGTCAGTGATGGGTTTGGGGGGGGGGAATAATGAATTGGATTTTCTGGAGTCCTGCAAGTTTATTTTTTTAATGTACTAGAAAGGTATTTGTTTATTATTATTTCTTTTATATTCAAGAATATACATCTTTACTTGCTTCTTACTGTGAATCATATTTCTAAACTCAATCCCAAACTCAGCCTAAAAGAAGTGGCAAATTCAAATAAAATTGGACAAACTCAAATTTCTGAACTCTGGTTCAGCTTTCAGGTAGGCTTGATTGTTAAAATATATGAGTCCCACAACTACATGTGGTATTGAAATATGTGGGTACCACATCTACATGGGATGAAAGGTTCTGTCTTCCCCGGTGCGTCTTGATGTCATGAAACCAGGGCTTACCAATTCCCATCATGGAACTGTTCCAGGATAGTGGGCATTGGAGCACACATTTGATCACCAAGCAAATTGAGGCGTTCAAGAGATGGTCCAAACCAGAAATCTTCACAAGAATGGTCGCCGAGCCCAAGTTTGTGGTCACCTGGGAACGTCAAACCTTGACACATGCATGTTTGGTTCACCTCTTGGTGGACCTATACAGCAAAAATTGTTTTAATTGGTGATTTCTAGTCGTCGGATTTGAGCATTTTATCGGGGCGACTTCTAGCCATTGGATTTTGAGCTTTTCTTTAGGCTGCTAAATCTAACAGCTGTATATCACCAATCAAGCTGATTTTTGGTATATTTGTCCACCAAGAGATGGGCCAAACATCCATAAGGTCAGTGGGCTCGAAAGAATGCGCTACGAGGCACTTTGGGAGGAGTGAGACTTGAAAGTAAATCTTGGTCTGCATTTTTTTCTGTTTCAGCTGCTACAAATAGAGATGAAAGAATAACAAACAATATTTGATCTTCCAAACTTTTCATATCTACGTCCCCAGACCTTCTTACAGTGATCCAGCCTGAAAACATGAATTAATTTCCCCACATGACCAACAAACACTGATAGTCTCTTAATTACACTCAACCCAAAAGTTCAGATGGATAGAAAAAACAAGGTCGGAGCATGGTAAGAACAATCCAGTTAAGTTTGTCCTCTTGGTGGATCTACAGACCAAAATCAGCCTGATTGGTGATTTCTAACCAGTGGTTTTTAAGTACCTAGAAAATGCTTGAATCCAAAGGCAAGAAATCACCATATGGATAAAAGCTCGAATCCAATGACTAAAATCACAAATAAGGTAGGCAAGTCCACCAAGGGGATTTACGCGCGGGAATGGATTCTTCTGGAGCTACATGGGTATTTAAACTCAGAATATGTTTGTATGGAAAATTTGAAATTTTTTAGATTCAAGATGGATAGAGAGATTAACACAATTACTCTTAGGCAATGCAAGCCAGAAACTTCAGTAAGCATAAGTTAGCATACTAAGAAGAATAACAAAAAATAAAAAAAGAAAAAAAAACCTCCAATTACAAAAAGTTCTGAGAAACGTGCTTGGCCTCGACAGAGCAAATTGAGCTGTTCATGGGATGGTCCAAGCCAAACTAGGTTGAATCCAAATGCAGTGCAACTGTTCCTTCGCATCGTAGAAATCTTTGCTAGAATTTAACGGTTGTTAAAACAGTTTTAATGGCCGTTAAAACAAAAAAAAACGGCCGTTTAATTTAAAGCATCAAAACGCATTTAAACGGTTTTAACGGAAACGGGCTTGGGGCGTTACCGTTTAATTGGCCGTTAAAACTGTTTAAACGGCCATTTTTAAAACTATGGATCTATGTGCCATATTCTTACAGATTCCTGATCATATGGATGTTTTTGCCCAACACTAGATGGACATACGTACCAAAACTTAGCCTGATTAGTGATTTGTAAGCGTCAACCCTGGCATTTGAACATTATTTGGGTACAAAGATCCAAAGGTTTTAAATCATTAATCAGGCTGATTTTTGGTTTGTAATTCACCTAGGGATTGGCTAAACATCCATATGGTCAGCGTAGTATAAGAGTGTGCCACGTGGCTCATATTGTGGGCGGTCAAAAAAGAAGACATACATACCAAATTAGATATACTTTCCGTATAGACGTGATCCCGTGGTTTTCCTTTGCTAAGTTCTCCACACTAAAATTGCATGTGTTGTGGCTTGAGCAGTTGGGCTGCTTCAAAAGAAAAATATTTGTTGTGTGCATTGAATTCTATGCACGGGCTTTAAAATTCATATCATGCATGCATCCTAGAGGCCTCAAAATCAGTTTAATTTGTGATTTTTGGCCTTTGGATTTGAGCATTTACTTTTTGAATGCTGAAATATAACTATTAGAAATCATCGATCAAGCAAAAAGAAGAAAAAGAATCTAATTTTATTGATAGATGTTGTGGCAGTCGGGGCTTGCCTTGTTTCATTGTGTCGCTATTGTACGTGTAAACTCAAATACCTTTCTTGTTAGTGTAAAATCAAACACCTTACCTTACACCTATCCGGTTCTTAACGATGCTACTAAAAATTAACACAAAAGAGATGCAAGAAGGAACAAAACATTCAAGATCACAAGCAAAACACAACCACAACCACAACACAAGATTTTTGCGTGGTTCACCTTGATGGCTACCTCCACCGACTATGATCTTGGAGCCCGATTTCACTATGACAGAGATGAGCAAATCATTACATGAGGTTACCTCTCTTTAATAATTGGCCTCCACCTTGAGATAAATCTCTATCTTCTCCTTCTTGGAAATCCCTAAGTTTTTCACCTTACTCTAAAGCCTCCCCCGTTTCTATTTTTCTTTTGTTTGTGTTAAAACTTACTTAGAAAGCAAGTAACTAAGAAATGCCCTTATAAGTGGGCTACAAACCCCCCAAACAAAAAGATAAAATTGCCCTTTATATTTTGACGCTTTGAATTTAACGGCCATTTTTTTCGTTTTAATGGCCGTTAAAATCATTTTAACAACCGTTAAATTCTGAAAAATTTTGTGAAAAAATATGGCGGTTAAATCCGTTAAATTCCATTTTTTTTTCGAAAATTTGAAATTTGAAATTTCGTGTTTTGAATTTCAGCGCCATTTTTCTGTTAAAATCTGTTAAATTATATTTTTGTTCCCTTTTGTTCTATTTTTGCCCTTGGCCATTTCAAACAGTTTTAATGGCCGTTTTAACGGTAATGCCCCCAGTCCATTAAACGGTTAAAATGGCCTCCTTTAAATCTTGATTTAATCTATCTATACTATTATAAAGCAACATCCGGTAGTGCCACACATGTAGGGTGCACGTGCATTGCACGTGGTATTCCCCTAGTATTATAAAGCAACAACCGGGGTTGCCACCCAAGTACAATTAAAGGCCTTAGAGCATCTCCAACACTGTGCCATCCCACCGTACTATCCTAAAATTTAGCACGGTGGGTCAAAAACAGGTGCTCCAACGCTGTGCTATCTCAATATTAAATTATAGCATATGCCATATCCTGTGCTATATTTGGCACAGGATATAGCATATGTCAGCTTTATGGGTTTTGACTCTTTGGACCATTTAAACCTTTGAATCTTGTACCTCAAATAATGCTCAAAATCCTACTGCTAAAATCAACATATGATTGGCTGATAAGCAGTCCACGTGGCACCCTTTTTAGAGGATGCTGACCTTATGGATGTTTGGCCAATCCCTAGGTCATACAAACCAAAAGTCATCCTGATTAGTGATTTCAAACCTTTCAATCTCGAACACCAATTGTTGCTCAAATTTCTATGTTAAAATCAACGCATGAAAATGACTCCAATCCAAAATAGCATCGAGATATAGCATTGCACCATTGGAGCATGCTGTGCCAAATCAAGCAACATGGCACTGTAGCTGTCTCAAAATTTAGAATTACGAGGGCCTTTTGGCATTTTAGCATTGGAGATGCTCTTACAACTTTAAAGGCAAGACCTTCCCTCATTTAATGCTTCTTTCTTCTAAATACAAAACCTGGGTTGGAGTACGCCCTGCACAGTGTCCATGAGGGACCATAGTATAAGCCACATGGCACACACTTAGAGGCCAATGACCGTATGGATGTTTGTCCCATCCCTAGGTGGACCTATATGCCAAATATCAGGTTGATTAGTGATTTCAAACCTTTGGATCTGAGTACCCCAAATAATGCTCAAAATCTATGGTTAAAAATCAACCCGAGAAACCGACTCCAATCAAATCCTTAAAAACCACTAATTAGGCTGATTTTTTTGCATATGTAGGTCCACCTAGGGATAGGCCAAACATCAATATGGTCAGTGATCTCTACAAATATGCCATGTGTAAGGTGCACATGGTGTTTCCTAGTCTATATTAAAGCATGTTTATTTTGGCCCATGGGCCGGTCTTTACAAAAAAAATAAAAAAAATTTGATGTCTCCCTCCCAAATTGCTACTCGGCACATTCTTTTGGGCCCAGTCACCCCATTATCGTTAGTCACTTTTTTTCATTGGGTAATTTCTTGTCGTTGGATTAAATCAGGCGGATTTTATCAGTGGGTGAGAATGAAACATATGTGGTATGTTGAGAGTGGGCGATTTTAAACTTTATAGGTTGAAGCAACTAGGAGGGGGCAGCAAATTCTTGTCTGGACCATTGGCAGTGACCATTCAATTAAGGGCCACTTGGGCCCATAAAGTGCTCGATGTGATGCTTCTGGGCCTGATGTTATGCTAATGTGGCAAATTCTCTATTTAATTTGCCACGTAAGCACTCTCTTATTTGATTCTTTCACCTTCACTTCCCCACCTCCACATATCAGTTTTAAAAAATTCTTATATTCTCTCTCTTCCAGTCCCTCTCCAAAGAGGACTCTCTCTCTCTAGTCTATATATTGTAAGGAATATTTTCATATTCAATTTGGCAAAGATTCCGTTTGACATAAAAATATTCGTGTAACCGTTCCTACAAGCACAAGTGTAGTGTGAAGATGTCGTGGTACTACGCAAAGACTAAAAGACAGAGACAGCAAGAATCAGACGGTTGACGACAGGAGTCATCTGAGTAACTGTCAATTTGTCAGTTAACAATCGTGTACGGTCGATTAGGAAGGTAAGTGACTTAGTGGCCATAGGAGTTGATTAAAATGAACAAAATATAATGGTCAGACTTAGTCATTGGACAGACCCGAGTCAAAGTCAATTTTATTAACTAGTGGAAAAGTCCAATCGATTGGACATGTGTCCCCAATCGATTGGACACAGCCCAATCGATTGGAGACACTGTGTAATCGATTGGACACTAGGAGGAAAAAATATAATTGATCCCAATCGATTGGAGACACTGTGTAATCGATTGGAGACTAAGGGACAGAAATCTTTCTGAGTCAAATTGATTGGAGTCTTCGGGATAGAAAGTTATAAATGTCAAATCGATTGGAGAACCCTGTGCAATCGATTGGTGCCTTCTGAATAGAAAACTTATTGAGCCCAATCGATTGGACACTTGTCCCCAATCGATTGGACATGGCCCAATCGATTGTACCAAGTGTACAATCGATTGGACATTGAACATAATCGGTTTTATCAGATCCAAAATTCATGGTTCTATTATCCCACGTTCCACATGACTAAAGGTCTTGGTATTCTATAAATATAACCTCTCTATGCCTTCTCTAAAAACACACAGAGACACAGAGTGACTCAATCTTAAAGAGAGAGAAGCAAAAGCTATATTTAGTAGAGTGTCAATTTCGAAGAGCAAGAAGCTTGTTTTCATTCACATCTTGTGAGCTTGTTCTCTTCTCGATCAAAGTCAAGAGCTTGATCTTTACTCAGCCTAGGTTTTCCAATTCTATACTTAACCTAGTAAGCCTGAGAGTACCAGTATGACTCAAATAGTTTTTGAGCAACTAGGGGTTCAGGGTGTATTGAATCCTTCACCTTCTGTAAAAGCGGGAGTGTTGAGAATTAAGATCGGAGGAGCCGGTCGAAGGTAGGTTTGGGGTATACCAAACTGAACAAGCGGATAAGGCTTCTTGGCTGGAAGGGCGCGCGTGGATTCGTGGCGTTGATTCAGAGGACATGGACGCATCGGCAGTGGGCCTTGGCTAAGGTTGTATGCTGTATTTGCAATAGTGCTGCGTAGGTAACCTTTGTTTCGTTTAACTTTTCAGTTAGTGATACCTTCTGTCTGGACGTGGTCCCATGATTTTTCTTTGGCTAAGGTTTCCATGTAAAAATATCTTGTCTTGTGTGATTGTTTGTATGTGTTCCGCATTATATCCTAATTAGATCAAACGACAAAAAGATAATATACCACGGATGTATATTTGATTTGAGTCGGTTGTAATAATATTTTTCAAACAACTAAAGCATGAGATTTTATCCCCATACTATAGACCAGTAAAACGGTATAGGTATATGTAAATTTAAATACATAATCAACTCCTCCTTATAGGTATATTAAGTTAAAGAGAACGGACCAGTGGAATTTCATATATATATGGGTCTAGGTTTCAAGTGAATTTTGGATCAGACTCCAATTGAGATCGACCTGACGCCCCTCCACCCAATCAGTCCGCAGCCCAGTGAAATCTTCTTCAGATTCTGCCAAACGTGAAAACAAGAGCAAGGGGAGATGAAAGGTGAGTGATTATACTTTGAATCTCAACATATATACTTCATCATCTCCATCCATGGCATGGTTCGAAATCTTGGGATCGGCCCATGTTGCCCGACATAAAGAGGGACTCTTTTGGCAAACATTGATCTTGGGGGGGGGTCGCCCGAGACTTCAAACCATCATTGATGGCCGATGCTATTTCGATGTTTAGAAATGTATGCAAAGTGTGACCAACCAAAGTGGTGAAATAATGGTACGTTGAGATATGCGAAATGTGTGTTGCCTAATGAGTAGTGCCTTCGGTTTCGCTAACAATTTCGGTGAGGTCAAAAACCAAAATTTTCGCCGCAATTTCTGGCGATATTTCCAAAATTTCGGTGGATTTCAGTATAGAAAGCAATATTTCGGGAATTTCGGTAACCACTGAAACCGAAAGATCGCTCGATTCACTCGAGACAACGTGAGAATCCCTTGGCAAATAGTGATCTCGGGGACCCGCGAGACATAATTTCTGAGTTTTCCATTGTTGTGTTGTGTAGACAAGGACACGGAGATAATGAAGAAGCGAGAATTCGTTCTTCATCCACCTGCTCCTGGACCAGCACCTTGGCTTGTTCTCCCTAGTGGCCTAGTGGGAAGGCTAGAAAGACACAAACCTTCTTCAACGTATCAGAGCCGAAGAAGAATTTTGTATGGAGCTTCAGGAGATGAATCAGAAATATCACATGGCATCTCTCCAAGGTTGGTTGTTAATGTTGGATTATCCTGCAAAAGAAGATCACTGCTTTCTATGGAATCTTGCTACGCGAGAGATCTTCAAGCTACCTCCACGGGAATTGGAATATTATAACAATGACTTTGGGTTCATTATGTCATCTTCTCCAACTGATCCCAACTGTATGATTTTGTTCTTTTGCAAAGGTGCTCGCTTCTTTCTATTTTGTAGGCTTGGTACGTGATGAACAGTGGATTAAACAAGACTATCAACTTGTCAAGGACAATGTAATTTTAGACAATGACTTCATTATGGATGCCATTCGATGTTCAGACAAAACCATATATGTTTATACCCTTCAAGGTTCTCTTGGTGTTATCGATAGGGATACGCATGGTGGCCTGTCAGTAAGATTGTTGGATGTAGAGCGGCATGAAAACTTTCCTGGAACAAAAGGCCATACGAGTTTCTTAGTGGAATCTTGTGGGGAGATCTTTCTTATCAACATGGTTTATGTAGGAATAAACTTCAAAGCAATCACCACTATGAAGGTTTTCAAGATGGATTTATCCGGAATGATTTGGGCGAAGGTCGAAAGCCTAGGTAATCGGGCATTCTTCTTTGGAGCTGATAGCTGTTCTATGGCTTGCTCTACAACCGAGTCAGAAATTAAAGGGAATTGCATCTACTTCACCCTTCGAAAAGATAACAGCTTGTATGTATTTGACTTGGAAGATGAGAGTGTCTCAGTTACTCTGCCTTGCCCGCATTTACGTAGAACTCGATTTCCACCTTTCTGGGTACTGCCCATAAATAAGTAAAAGTTGGATCCTTTTGATTACATTTTGAATTATTGCTGAAGACTTGAACCCGCGACCTCCCAAGCCTTAAGGCTCTGATACATACCATGAAAGAACCACTTACCCCAAAAGATCGACCTATTGGAGAAAAGTGAAAAAAATATGTATACCAACGGGTCGTTGGGCCAACACAACACATGTGCAGGAACACACCCTCTACTAACACTATACTTGCAGCTAGCTCCTTGCTATTTTTGGTGTGTTCCTCTTCTTTGTCTTAAATTTCTTAGTATTTTAAATGTTTTGTGCTAATAGGCTAGCTGATACAGCAATAAGAGATGAGCAAGAAATCACAGAGGAAGAGAAGATGGAGACTAGACAAGAACTCATAGAGGTAGACGAGAAGGAGAGATAGAAAGATAGTATTTGGTCTAACCTCCCCATGGAGCTTCATAAGTCGATTGCAACACATCTCACTTTGCCACTTGATTATATGAATTTCCGTTCAGTTTGTAGGACATGGGGATCGGCTACTCCTCCAATCCGTTGGACCATTGATCCTACTGGCTCTACTACCCAATCTCCTTGTCTTATGTTCTTTCGTACAGAAAAGGGTATATGCAATTTCTTCGATCCGATGTGCAATATAACTAATTGCTTGGAGACCACAGAGTTAACAGCTGCCCGAGTTCGATTTTCAAAGGATGGTTGGTTGCTAATGTCCCAAGGTGAGCGTTCCATGTTTTCCTTCAACCCCTTTACTAAGGTGACTATCAAACTTCTAAATTTGGTAGATAATTATGGATTCGACGGTTTATCCTTCTCATCCCCACAAACTTCCTTAGATTGTATTGCTTTTGGCATTGCTTACTGTTATGCATGGATTGTAGTCAGTTTTGTTCATCTTGGAGAAGTGACTTGGACTTATATTTGGTTCGATAATCAGCATTCATTCAAACCATCTTATAACAATCTGTTTTCTATGACGGGGCTTTCTATTGTTTGGGTCAAGAAGGAAACTTAGGAGTTTTTTTGATCTAAATGAGGACAGACGTGATTGGACTGTTCTTCCCATGCCCCGCCCCGACCTTGTTCATCTATTCATCAGAACTTTTTGGTTGAGCGTAATGGTGAGATTGTATCAGTGATTGTTGGTCATGTGGGAAAATTTGTTCGGGGTTTTCAGACTGAATCACTCTAAGAAGGTCTGGACACATGTGAAAAGTTTGGAAGATCAAATGTTGTTTGTTAGTCGTTCAACATCTTTACTAGTACCAGCTGCAACAGAGAGAATGCAGAACAAGATTTATTTCCCAAGATTTTTCGGCAACGACAATATTATGTTATATTCTCTTGCTACCAAAAGATGGCATTCCTCTTTCGGCGACCATTCTAGTGAAGATTTCTATTTTACAAAGGAACAATTGCACTGCACTTGGATTCAACCAAGTTTGATTTGGAGCATCCCATGAACAACTCAATTTGCTCGCTCGAGGCCAAGCGCGTTTCTCAGAACAATTGTGTTAACACCATTCAGTCTGTTCTTTGGTGTATATGATGAGTTCAATTCATGTTACTATATGTTTATGATTCATCCAAAGAGTGAGCTTTGGTTTCTTGACAATCCATGAGCACTCGAATGGTCTGGATCAATCAATCCTCATGGGATTATTATGTGAAATCCTGTGGGTACACAGAATCATCTTGGATTTCTATCCGTCCGAAAAACCTGGAGTTAAAAAGTGAAATTCTCTGTTATGAAACTAAATCCTACCTCTTTTCAGACTAGACATTTTAGTCCTTTTGGTCTGAGACAAACAAACAAACAAGCACTCCACAAACCAATTTATTAGAATCTAATAAAATACATAAAAACAAACAAAAACAGAGCAACGGAAGAACAAATCAAGGACTATGTATGACAATTATCAATGAAAGACTGAGAATTACATCTCTTTCACAACAACATGCACGTGAATGTCCCAACATTTTAACGTGATGGACGCACCAAGGGTTGGACATTCCATATTCTATTGACACCTAACCGCACAAGAATGCAATAACATTAGAATTTTTTTTTTAAAGAATTCTATTGTAAATAGAAAACTTACTAGGATAGGAATCCTATTAGAATAGATACCATATACACCATAGTGAGAATGAATATGGCGTTTCAAACAGGCTAGTCTTCAATAACTGGCTATTCTCTCAACGCAAGTACACACTTGAAATCTTGAAAGATGCAGGATTCTTGGGTGCCAAACCTGCTCTATTTCCTATGGAGCAGAACAAGCTCCTCTAATGATGAATTACCTGACGACCCAACAACTTATCGTTGTTTGGTTGGACACTTGATTTACCTCACTAGTACCATGCCCGATATTGTCTTCTCAATTAACTTACTCAGTCAATTTATGAATACACCGAGGAAACTGCACGTTGAGGCTACCTTACGGGTTCTTCGTTATTTGAAACAGCCTCTTGGCTAAGACATTCTCTTATCCACCCATAATTGCGATTCAAATTGGGCTAGTTGCCTCGACACATGCCGCTCGACCACTGGCTATTGCACATTTCTTGAAATTTTCTTAATTTCATGGAAAATGACGTAGCAGAAGCGTGAAGTTAATCACGAAAACGAACTGGGAAGAGGAACAACATCTTCAACCGAAAAAGAACCTTGATTCCTTAAAACAAAAACTTCATTGATTCTTTTGTCCAACTACAACCCTCTTAAATAAGACAAATCAATAAAGAGAATTAAAAATTTACTAAAAGTCTAAAATGACTAAAATAAAAAAAATTATAAAAAAAATGTAAATTCCTACTAATGCTAGAATGGATAGTCGCAGATCTTAGAAACACATCAAAATCAACGGGGAGTGATTCTGATTTCCACGACTCAAGTTATTGTTAAAACGGAATTCTCAAAAAATAGTTGAAATGTCATTTTGACCCACTAAATGATAGAATTTGGTTAAAATTAGGCGTACATCGAAGCTTATGACTATCAAAAACTTCGTTGTTTTCTTTCAAAGAGTCCGGTCCCACACAATTCGAGCACTAAAAATAATTACGTTAATGCCTATTACGTCTTTTCTAGTGTATCTTCAGCGTTAATACCTGTTACGTCTTTTTTAGCGTCTTTGGACTTTTGGCGGTCCAAACGCCCCATGAACTCTTCTGCTACGTGTCCTACATCAGAAAACCAAGATACAAGTAACCGTTTCTCACTCCCCTGCAAAAGTCAAATATCGAGCAATGGCATCAACATCATGTGAAATTACTTGGCTACGTTCCTTACTTTGCGATATTCGTGTTAATACCTCATAATCTTTATTGTGATAATCAAGTGGCCTTACACATCATAACCAATCCCGTTTTCCATGAACGAACTAAGCCAATCCCAAAGACTTAGGTTTGGTCCGATCTTACCTTGGGGGTATAGTGGAAGAATAAATGTTTACCTATCCAAAAAAAAAGTCATTTCTAGAAAAGTTATCGAGGGCAACCATACAGAAGTACATTTTCTTTCTACGTTGTGGCTTTTGTTATTCTGAAAGAGGAGAAAGTATTTGTTGTTCCCTGGGACTTCAAAGTTAGAAGTTTCCCTCTCTTAAAATGCCACGTGGAGCACCTTTTAGGGTCCACTGACCTTATGGATGTTTGTTCCCCTCTTGGTCTCGGTGGACTTACATAATTGATCATTACTAACAGTTATATTTTAGCATCCACAAAAAATGCTCAAATCCAATGGTCAGAAATGATCACAATGTGAAAATGTTAAAATCGAACATATAGAAATCACAAATTAAACTGACATTTTATGTGTCTATCCATCAAGAGTTGGCCCAAACATCGATAAGGTCAGTGGGCCCCAAAGAGTCTTCTCCACGAGGCATTTTGGGAGGGGGACTTCAAAATATGATCAATTATGTAAGTCCACTTCGACCAAGAGTTGGACCAAACATCTATAAGGTCAGTGGGCCCTAAAGAGTTCTCCACGTGGCATTTTGGTATGTATGTCCATCTTTTTTTGACCGCTCACAATATGAGCCACGTTGCATTCTTATACTACGCTGACCATACGGATGTTTGGCCAATCCCTAGGTGGATTTACGAACCAAAAATCCGCCTGGTTACTGATTTAAAACCTTTGGATCTTTGTACCCAAATCACTAATCAGGCTAAGTTTTGGTATGTATGTCCATCTAGTGTTGGGCAAAACATCTTATGGTCAGAAATCTCTCAGAATATGGCACATAGATCATAATGTGGGCGGTCAGAACCTTTGCTGCGTCCGGCCTCGGTCAACAAAGTTCTACTCTTTAGTCTCTTTATCGCTGGATTCTCTGCACCGTTATTAAGTGGTGCCGAAGAGAGTGCGCTACCGGCTACGTGGTATTTTAGAGGCTAAGAGTTAGGTGGAAAATGAAAAGAAAAAGGACTCCTATCCTATCTCCAATAGGTCGTTAGTATCTCCTTCCTTTTCGATTAAGGACTGTTTGTATCTGTGTAGGACTTAGTCAGAGAAGCGAACTGTTTAAAATCGTCCGTCAGATTCTCAATTTCCCATAAAAAAAATTTTGAACGAAGAAGGAGAAGAACCGTAACTGGTATGCTTTCTAATATCTCGGGCTTCTCATTTTTTTTTTCCTTTCAAGTTTCTCTGTTTTTTCTCCTGCTTTGTTGTGTTCATGTGTTCATGACTTGGTGTAGACGAAGACATGGAGACGACACTGAAGCCAGAATGTGTTCTTCCAATTGCTCCTGGATCCGCACCTTGGCTTGTTTTCCCTAATGGGAAGGACAGAGAGACACTAACCTTCTTCCATGTATCAGAGCCGAAGAAGAATTATCATAAAAGCTTTCAAGAGATGCAAGGAAAATTTTGTGAGGCTTCTTTTCATGGTTGGTTAGTAATGTTGGATTATGCTGCGGACGAAGATCGTTGCTTTTTGTGGAATTCTGTTACCCGGGAGACGATCCACCTACCACCACGGAAATTGGAATACCGCAACAATGTCCTTGGGTGTATTCTATCATCTCCTCCAACTGATCCTCACTGTATGATTCTATGCTTTAGCAGAGAAGGTCGATTCTTTCTATTTTGTCGTCTTGGTGATGAAAAGTGGACTAAACAAGACTATGAAATTGTGAAGAACGATGTTATTGTAGAGGATGACTTTATTTTTTGTGCCATTAGTTTCTCCAATGGAATCATATATACTCAGACTTTTCAACGTCATTTCGGGGTTATCGATAGGGATCCATGTGGTAGACTATCAGTAAGGCTGTTGGATGTAGAGCCGGGTGAATTGTTACCTGGAACAATAGCAGCTGAGTCATTCCTGGTGGAATCTTGTGGAGATTTCTTTCTTATCAACGTGATTTATATAGGCCTAAATGACAACAAAATTACCACTATACAGGTTTCCAAGATGGATTTCTCTAGGATGGTCTGGGTGAAGGTGGAAAGCCTAGATGATCGGGTGTTTTTCTTGGGAGAAAATTGTTCTACATCTTGCTCTGCAACTGAGTCAGGAATTAAAGGGAATTGTATCTACTTCACCCTTCGAAAAGATTACAGCTTGTATCTATTTGACCTGGAAGATGAGAGTGTGTCTGTCACTTTGCCTTGTCCACATCTATCCACACATTGGTTTCCAAGTTTTTGGTTAGTAGTACCCATAAACAGGTAATGCATCTACTCTTACTCTTCCATGACTTGAATCTTTCTGATTTCACTTCAAATTATAGCTTGTTCTTCTTCTTTGTTTTGACTTCATGTTTAGTTATGTGGGTTATAGGCGAGTCGACACACTAAGAGAAGATGAGCAAAGAATCACAGAGGAGGAAGAGAAGATGGAGCAGGTGAAACAGATTAAACAAGAAATCATAAAAGAAGACAAGAATGATGGAGAAACAGAGAGTCTTTGGTTTGGCCTCTCATTGGAGCTTCATAGGTTGATTGCAACGCATCTTACTTTACCACTTGATTACATGAATTTCCGTTTAGTTTGTAGAACTTGGGGATCGGCTGCTCCTCGAATCCGATGGATCACTGATCTGACCAGCTCTACGAAGTCGCAATCTCCTTGGCTTATGTTCTTCAATAGAGAAAAGGGTATATGCAATTTCTTCGATCCGATGTGCAATATAACTTATTTTTTGGAAACCCCCGAGTTTTTGGAAGCCAGAATTTGCTGTTCTAAGTATGGTTGGTTGTTAATGTCCCAAGGTGAGCGTTCCATGTTTTTCTTCAACCCCTTCACCAAAGAGAGGATTAAACTTCCAGATTTGTCTTACAACTATTCATTCGACGGTTTATCCTTCTCGTCTCCCCCGACTTCTTCATATTGTGTTGTTTTTGGCATTTTTGATCACTGGTACGATCAGATTAAAGTCAGTTTTATTCGCCTTGGAGAAAAAAAATGGAATTATATTACATCTTACAGTCAGCATTCATTCAACCCATCTCCTAACAATCCAGTTTTCTACGACGAGGCTTTCTATTGTTTGGGTCAAGAGGGAAACTTAGGAGTTTTTGATCTAAAGGAGGAGAAACGTGATTGGACTGTTCTTCCCACATTCCAACCTTGTTCTGCTAATCACCAGAACTTTTTGGTTGAGTGTAATGAAGAGATTGTATCAGTGTTTGTTAGTAATGTGGGAAAATTAGTTGGTGTTTTCAGGCTGGATCACTCTGAGCAGTTCTGGGTACATGTTAAAAGTTTGGAAGATCAAACATTGTTTGTTAGTCGTTCAACATCTCTATTTGTGGCAGCTGCAACAGAGAAAATGAAGAACAAGATTTATTTCCCCAGATTTTTCGGCAACAACAATAATGTGTTCTATTCTCTCGGGACTAATAGATGGCATTCTTCATTCAGCGACAATTCTAGCGAAGATTTCTACGATACGAAGGAACAGTTGCACTGCACTTGGATTCAACCTAGTTTGGCTTGGACCATCCCATGAACAGCTCAATTTGCTCTGCCGTAACGAGGCCACGGACGTTTCTCAGAACTTTTTGTAATCGGAGTTTTTTTTATTTTTTCTTCTTGGTATGCTTACAGAAGTTTCTGGCTTGCATTGCCCAAGAATAATTGTGTTTATCCATCTTGAATCTAAAATTTTTCAAATTTTCCATACAAAGAGTTTACATCACATGTAGCTCCAGAAGAATCCATCCTCACACCTAAATTTTCTTGAAAGTATTTCATTTCAGCAGCTCTATTTGCTTCGGCTTGTTTCAAAGGAAAAATTTTCTCTGTTTTCATTGAATTTCATGTGTGGGCTTTAAAATTCACAGCACGAAATGGAATTATATTATATTGAGAATCAATATTCGTGTTTTCAGGCTGGATCACTCTAAGAAGGTCTGGGTACGTAGATGTGAAAAGTTTGGAAGATCAAATGCTGTTGGTTATTCTTTCAACATCTCTATTTGTAGCAGCTGCAAAGATTCGCCGTCCCCCGGGGACTTCAAATTTTCAAGTCTCACCCCCTCCCATGGTGTCTCATATAGCATTCTTTCAAGTCCACTGACCTTGTGGATGTTTTTTTGACCCACCTCTTGGTGGATCAATATACCAAAAATCAACTTGATTAATTGGTGATCTATAACTGTTAGATTTAGCAGCCTAAAGAAAAGCTCAAAATCCAATGGCTAGAAGTCACCCCATTAAAATGCTCAAATCAACGACTAAAAATCACCAATTAAACTAATTTTTGCTGCATAGGTCCACCAAGAGGTGAACCAAACATGCATGGATCTGTGGTTCTGAATGAATGTGCCATGTGGCAGGTTTGATGTTCCCAGGTGACCGCAAACTTGGGCTCGGACCTTATTGCCTTTACCCTAAAGACAACTCCTTCCTCGAACTTCTACAGACCACTCATGATACATCTTCAAACCCCCACACCCATAAGGACCTCTAGGCAGCTTACTAACCCAACCCACCACACTCACGCCATTTACCTCCCTGAAATCACACTATGCCACATTCTATCTCTATCTAATTAAGCGGAACCTCCAAATCCACTTACCTCTCAGAGTTTTACACATACTTCTAAGATTATGAATCCCTATTCCGGCTTTCTCACGAGACCTCGAGAGAAATCTCCAACCAATACGAAATAGCTTCCGACCCTCACGAGACCCACTTCACAAAAAGTTCCTCATAGATTAAAGTTTTAATCTTGATCACTGAATCAAGAACCTAGCATTGCTAGAATATCACCTTCAATCTTATTCTGTGACACGTTAAAGTATTTGAAGCCAGATTTTGTGAATCTTAGAGCCCGCCCATGGAATGTAATGCATGCAGCAAAAAAATTTCTTTTGAATCAGCCCAAGCACAGGGCTGTTGAAATGAGTTTAAGGAAATTTATGGGATGGTTTAGTTTTTGAGCTACACTCCATAACTACTCAAGCTAAGGTAGCGATTTATTTTGCTATTAAGTGATGCACATTGGTTATGGGTAAAGGTGTTAATGTCTTTTCAAGAGTGCTACTATAATATCTTTTCTCTTGTCAGGCCCAAATTTGCTGCACCCGAGACTTCAAAATTTGAAGTCCCCTCCCAAAAAGACACCTAGCACGCCCTTTGGGCCCCATTGAACCATGGATGTTCCATGCGTTGATATAAATGATTTAATTATTAACTAGGGGGTGGCAGTGGCACATGCGTTGCACATGGGGCTTCATCAACGTTGATGACGGACCATAGTATGAGCCATATGGCACACACTTAGAGAACACTGACCGTATAGATGTTTGGCCCATCGCTGGTTGGACTTCCATACCAAAAATCAACCTGATTAGTAACTTCTATCTTTTGGATTAGAGTCTTTTCCATAGTTTATTTTTTACCATATATTTCGAGTATTAATTGGGGGTACTTAGATCCAAAGGTTAAAAATCACAACTACTGGATAATTTTTGGTATGTAGACACCAACGGATGGGCCAAACACCCATACTGTCAATAGTCTCTAAGAGTGTGCCACATGGCTCACAGTGTCGTCCCTTATCAATGTTAATAATGGGCCTCTCATGTTTTGGCTTTATAATAATATAGATATGGATAGATAGATATAGATGGGTGTTAGATATTTTTAGCGTTAAAATATGAATATTTAATGCCTTAGTTAGCCTGTAACTCTCTTTGGACGTTTCAGAACCTTACCGGTGTTTGGACACTTTAAATGTCCAATGCTGGCAAGTGATCTTGTAAGTTTGTAACAACCTCACAAAAATATGAATATTCTGTAACACCCCTCTAATTTTTTTTTTTTTTGAAACCGACTAGTCCCCCGACACGATAGTCACCTCTCCTGGGAGAGTAGTGTGGAGTGTGGAGTGTGGAGTGTGGAGTCTGTGGACTAGCCACTTATTACCCTAATCTTTTCAGGGGTGGCCCCAAGGAGAGTTGAACTCAGACCCTCCTACTTTTTGGTGTCCAGTTCTGACCACCTGCATTCAACCCCTGGGGTTAACACCCCTCTAAAATTTGAAACTAATTAGTAATTCTCCTATCCTCTCAAACGGTCAAACTTTAGAGCAAGGTTTAAAGGAGGCCGTTTTAACGGTATAACGGATTGGGGACGTTACCGTTAAAACCGTTAAAACAGATTGTAACGGCTAGGGGCAAAAATGGAAAAAGAGAAAAACGGAAATTAATGGAAAAAATGGCGCTGAAATTGAAAATTTAAAAAACGAAAAAAAGGGAATTTAACGGAATTTAACAGATTTAACAGCCATTTTTTTTCACAAAATTTTTCTGAATTTATTGGCCGTTAGACCTAAAAGACGGCCATTAAATTCAAAGCATTAAAATGGGCTTGAACGATTTTTACAGTAACGGTTGCCGTTAAAACCGTTTTAACAGCCGTTTTTAAAACCATGCTTTAGAGTACTCGTGACCGAGTTTAACGGTCAATTGACTCACATTAAGGCATGACATACATCATACATCTCTTAATGCACCTGTAAAAGGACCAATATATGTTAACTTGAGTTAACTACCGTTAAAGTAGGTCAAAGGGGGTATTTCTAAAGTGTGAAAGTATAAAAGGGGGTGGTTGTAAATACTTTCAGTCTTGAGGGAGTGGTTGTAAAGACACAACAAAATATCTAGAAGGTGGCAACGTGGCAGGGAAAGTATTCATGCTGATCCTGTAGTCGACACGTACCACTAAGTAGTTTAAGAGACAAGCTTCGCTCAGTACTTTCAGTAGTTATGGACAAAGCTATGGTATTGGATTGGACAACCTCCACAACACCACCTGTAATGGAGGTCAATGGTTAAGGGAGAAGAAGGTGAGGGATCTGATGGCTGAGAAGAGGAGACTAGTGGAGGTGCCGTACACTGCGTCCCTGGCCGACACCATGAACTCTCTGGTGGCCAATCATGTGGTGGCGGTGCCCGTGGCTGCTCCTCCGGGCCATTGGATCGGCGCTGGTGGGTCCATGATCTTGGAGTCCGACAAATTCACCGGAGTTGTTCGAAAGCATTATATCGGCATGGTTACCATGTTCGACATCCTGGTCCACATCGCCGAAGAAGAAACCAACGGTGCTGATGGTTTTGATTTGGATAAGCGGATGTCGGTTTCAGTCTGCTCCATTATCGGCCATTGCTTGGAGAGTCTTAGCTTGTGGACTCTGAATCCGAATACCAGGCAAGTTTTTGTTCTTCCCCTTTTATCAAAATCAGATACATTTGTTTCCTTTTCATTACTCTCAGTGGATCCTACCTTCAATAATATCATACGCGCGGCCCACCAATTGATAGATCTTGACCGTTCGATTAATGGGACCATCTCTTGGATTAGCTTATAAGGCTGAAAATCCTAATTTTTTTTTGTATACTGATTGTGCATACGAATTTGTTTCATGATCGTTTATTTTGTTTGTTATTTACTAATTTAGCAGTTTAGTCTTTTAAGGGTGGGCTCTGAATCGGATTGAAAGGACAGACGCCCTTTAAAAGGGCGTTTGTCAGTGACCCATTGAGGAGTAAAACTTCTGTCACAATACGAGCCACGTGGCACACTCTTAGTGAACGCTGACCATATGGATGCTTGGCCAATCACTAGGTGGACCTACACACCAAAAAGAAACCTGATCAGTGGTTTCTAAGCGTTGGATTGAAGTTATTTTCATGGGTTGATTTTAACCGTAGGAATTTGAGCGTTATGTGAGTGCAAAGATCCAAAGGTTGTAAATCACTAATCAGGCTGATTTTTGGTTTGCAGGTCCACCGAGGGACTTGCCAAACATCCATACGGTCAGCATTCACTAAGAATGTGCCACGTGGCCGTTTTACTCCTCAATGGGTCACTGATTTTAGTTACGGGAGAGATGTAAATAGTTTAAAAAATTTTCCGTCGAGGAGCTGTGGGCAAATAAAAATGTGCCACCTGGCACTCTCTTTCGTGCCGACTAACCCATGAATGATTGGTCTACTACTTGGACTATACACACCAACAATCTCCCTGATTGGTGATCTCTAGCCATTTGATTTGAACTGTGGGCAAATAAAAATGTGCCACTTGGCACACTCTTTCGGCCCACTAACCCATGAATTGGTCAACTACCTTGGACTACACACGAACAATCAGCCTGATTGGTGATCTCTAGCCATTGGATTTTGGATACTCAAATTGAATGGTTAGAGATCACCAATCATGCTGCTTTTTGGTGTAGGTCATCAAGTGGTGAACCAATCATTTATGGGTCAGTAGGCCTGAAAGAGAATGCCAGGTTGCACGGGAAAAAAAATGCTCCCAATAAATTTTTTCAATTTACAAACTTCATAAACATCAAGTTAGGATGGCTGGTAGGAAGGAATCCATCTTCCGTGACAGCGTTACACAATTGGATCATGTGTTAAGGACATCTCATGTGCAGGAAATAAAATGATCCGACGATCCCAACCATCCAATCCATCATATTCTTTGGATTATTAGGAATTTTTTTATTTGGCAGACAGTGGTGAATAACATCCACGTGTCATTAGTTCCCAATGTCGAGTTCCTCTCGATCTAGGTGTCTTGTTCCATCAGCTTACTGAGACAGATTTTAAGCGTAGCTCCTCGCCTGGAATTTTAGTTTTCGTTCAAGAAATTGTTCTGAATGCTTATTTCCCCAACGTGCAGCATTCTAGATTGTATGGAAGTGTTCAGCAAAGGGATCCACCGTGCTTTGATTCCACTGGACAGCAATACGGAGAACATATCAGGAGTAGAACTTGCGGAGTCTTCATCGGGTTATCGGATGCTTACCCAACTGGATGTCTTACGTTTTCTGAATGCACATGGATCTGAACTGCATAATGTGATATCTCGCACTGTCGGGGAATTGGGAGCAATTACTGAAAATGTTTATGCTGTAACTAATCTCATAAAAGTCATAGAAGCCATTAAATGCATGAGGACTGCTTCCCTCAATGCTGTTCCCATTATTGAAGCTTCAAACACGCTTGCAGAAGATCACAAGGAACTTATAAACGTACGTTTTCTCAAGCTTCTGTCTAATTTTTTGTACTTTGCTAAATTTTACATGCATAGAGCTAGATGATATAAACTTACACTGTAAACTTGTAAGCTTATTCATCAATTTCAACCGTTCAATCTGTGGCGCAAGTCTTAATTATCTGTGTTATAATGTACTAGCTAACCGAGGCCAACGGGGTTGTAACGCTCTTTGATGGGATACTTATACAAACTTGTTATGCTCTAGAACTGACTCACCATTTCTCTATATTGCAGGGAAAGGGTAGGAAGCTAATAGGCACCTTCTCTGCAACTGATCTGAGAGGATGCCCCATTGCTCTTCTGCAATCTTCGTTGTGTATTGGTGTTCTAGATTTCACCAAGAAAGTATCAACTGGGCCTATTAACGCTGCCGATAATTTGGGCCATTCAACAAGGGTCCTTGTGACTTGTTACTCCGATACGAGCCTAGCCGAAGTAATTGAAAAAGCTGTTGCAGGACATGTGCACCGAGTCTGGGTTGTAGACCAACAGGGTTTGCTTGTAGGGATCGTCGCGCTAACAGACATGCTTCGAGTGATAAGGGCCTCATTGGTGTTGGAGTCATGAACAATGGGAATCCCCCATACACACCTGTGGGTCGGCCATGACAGGTAAGTCTGTTAATATTATTAGTCTTTCTGTGTGTTTCGGGTGTGACTTTCCTGCATTTCATATATATATGATGAGACTTTCGAGTAGGCCTATGAACAGTTTTCTCAGCTCTTTTGAGCCAATTTTGGAAGCCAGGAACTCATTGCAACAAGCTTTCTGAATTCATCAAAAAAAAAAAAAATCCTTCTTTTAGTACTGTGTAAGGATACCATGGCCACTTCAATGTACTCTTAATGAATTTATCCATCAATTTGGATCATTCAATCAGTAGGCCCGGCAAACTGCCAAGACTGGATCATGTTGTGATCATCATGGATTGATTTTTGGGCTGAATCTTCTATTCGTGCTCATGGTTGTCTTGACTCTCCCTGGGATTGATAAGATGACCTCTGAGCGTCGGACGAAAAATTTATCCAATGGTTAGGATGATCTGATGTGCAACTTTCAAATGGTTTGCGATATGGAACAGACTGCAAAACGAGTCTTACATTTTGCTACTGATGTATGATGCAGGGACAGAGAGAAGCGTCCAATCTATTGGATTATTTTGATCTGTCCATCTCAACATTATGGCTGGATCTGTCCATATAATGCTTGGTTCTAAAACTCAAGTTAGCCATATAATCTGCTGCTGAATTGGCTTCACTGTAGACATGAGTCAAAAGAGATCTGTAACTCCCAAGAGAGCTCATAAATTTGATTAGGCACCTCTCTTGCCTCGTTAAACCATCTAAAGCACAAGGGCGCGGATATGCAACTTCCTACATAATAGTATCCCATCAAAAAGAGCCTTAGCACTCCGCAAAATTGTTTATTCCCTTCCCATAGAAATTACAGATAGCTCCAATCAAATTTCTAGATTGATCTCTAGTAACCACCGCCACCCCTAGTAGCTCTCTGAATCGAAGAAGCAATAGACTTAACTTCGTACTTTCTAAGAAGCACCGCCTCAATATTACTGCAACCCTAGATGCTGATATAAAAAACGGAGCAAAACATATCTCAACCTGGTTTAGCCAAATCACTATATACGAAAAGGTGCATTGGATCTTCAAGAGAAGGAATAGAGCAACAGTTGCATTTAGAGGCAAGATTAACAGAAGTCCCCTGAAGAAAGACATCTATGGGAAATTGGGAATCGGCCTTGGAGAAGCTTCCAAACAAAAACACTAATCTTATTTGGAACCATATTTGTACAAATCCACTGACAAATTTTAATTTCTCTATTTTTGAGTTTGAGAGCTCCAAAACCAGATTTAACAGTGAATTTGCCATCCTTTGTGCTAGTCTAAATTCTTTTATCTGTATTATGCCCATCATCCCTTTCAAGATTACTGGACGGAGCAAAATAAGAGAACATTTATAAAAAGGAGCCATCTTATTCGGATGGGTAGCATCTTCCCAGAGTTGAGGGGAGTATTTTTTGAGAATATCGTCGTTAGGTTTGATATTTTGTTGAAGGGATGAGTAACAGATAGTCATTTTATTGATGTTTTCACGACGGACTTTGCTTTGTACTGTGATTGAGATCCTCTAGATCTCGCTTAATAAAATCTCGACTTATCAAAAAAAAAATAAAATGGGATCAATATGTGGAATTTCGAATTTCATCTCGATCACCTCAATAGTATCAACATTTTGAATAGAATTATCGTCGACCAAATCCGCAACTATCCATCACCTATCCAATTTTTTGAACAAAAAAACAATAATCAATGTACTTCAAAGAATCTTTCCATAAATGAGAAGAACTCACCTTAGACAAAGAAGGAGGATGAGGCTGTTGTGAGTGATATTTGCTATCCATAAATTTGGACCAAATAGAATTGCCCGAGCCCCCCTTCCATGAGAGGACGACAAAAGGACTACCACACTGAGAGAGAGAGTCGAAAAATATGAGTGTCGGATTGACCTGAAATTTGAGTGTCAAAGAAAAGACATGAGGCTTAATACCCACCAAATTTTAAGTCAATTAGAGGTCAATAAGACATCTAATTAAGGGTTTCAAGTCTCATTGATTCTTGATTTTTCTAAGTTGATTTTTTCTTAGATTTGCACCTAATCTTAGAAAAATCATATCTCGGAATCTGACCTTTTGGACTGACCTGAAATTTATGTATGTCACAGAAGGGATATAAGACGTAATAACCACCAAATTTTAGGTCTGAGATTCAAAATTCCTAACTTTTCTCAGATTTGCACATAATCTTTGAAGAATCATATCTCAGAATTTGAATTTCGGATTGACTTTAATTTTGAGTATGATATAGAATAGACATAGGACTTAATAAACACCAAATTTTAGGTCAATCCAAGGCTGAGAAGATCTCCAACTAAACCCCTATACAAACCCTAATATCTAGAGTCCTAAACGGATTAAAAAGTCTCTTAAGACCCCTGGTAGGTTTAGGTTTGGTGTGTTCACTTAAATGGGCCCAAAAAAGAGCACATATATGCCAAAATAAGTCCAACAACAAGCCTAATCTAACGGCTAGAATCATGCCTTAAAAATTACTAAAATCTAATGGCCGAGATTACCAACTTTTGCAACCTTTTTATTTTTTATTATTTTTTTTATAAAGAAATAAAACCTTAAGGATTAAAAAGTCTCTTAAGACCCCTAGTAGGTTTTAGGTTTGGTGTATTCTGGGCCCAAAATAGAGCACAGAAATGCCAAAATAAGTCCAACAACAGGAGACTTGAACCCATGACCTCCTAGGACTTAAGGTTCGGATACCATGTGAAATAACGATTTACCCGAAAAGATCGACTTTTTGAGAAAGGTGAAACAACTATGTATACCAATGGGTCGTCGGGGCCAACACAACATGTAAGCGGGAGTACACCATCCGCTAACATGCTCCCTCAGTGGAAATACACTCTACTAGAGACTTGAACCCGCGACCTCTCAGGCTTTAAGGCTTTTATACCATGTTAAACAACTATTTACTCAAATAGGTCGATATGTAGGGTAAAGATAACAAAACAACGTTCCCCAAAGGGTGTGATGCCTGGGAGGTCTCGTGTTCAAACCTTCCTATAAGGTTGATCTTTTGGGGTAAATAGTTGTTTAACAACTACTAAGGAGAGAAAAAATTTGTTGTCCCCGGCGAGCAACTACAAGTTTGAAGTCCCCCTCTCTCGAATTTCAACACAAGTACCTCTTGTTAACTCCCTTAACCAATTAACCAAAGGTTTAATTCGTGGATTGGGTTAAGGCTTTGGGTTAGGGGAGGTAAAGTGCTGGTATGCGTCGACATTTTGAGAGGGTAGACTTCAAACTTCTAGTCCCAGAGCTAGACACCAAATTTTTTCCCTAGTAAGAATATCCTTATTGCTTATTCTAAAATTCGTTGTCGACATTTTGCTTTTTTTTTTTTTTTTTTGCTTCCAATGAAGTAAAAGTAAAAAAAATTGCACTCAAATTTCAGCATATAGGCAAAAAGCAACTTAAGTGGATCTTTTATATTGACATTTCTACCCCTACAATCCTTTGATTTAAAAAAAAAAAAAAAAAAAAAAGATATCTATCTCCATCTTCTATTATTTTATGCCCTTGTAATTCTTGACATTTTGCTTTATACATAAATAAATGAAATAACACATTTGAAAAACTAAATGCCTTTATTTTTATCAAATAGGCAAAGTTTATTTCAAATAGTAAGGGGGTGTTTGGATCACCATTTTTAGACTTGGAAAAGTCTTTTTTTTTTTCCCAAAAAGACTTTTTCAAAAATAATAGATTGTTTGGATGACCATTTTTTAAAAAGTATTTATTCCATAAAAATATATTTATTAAGTCAAAAAGTCTTTTTATAAAAAATAGCTGAAAGCTGTTTTTCAAATAAAAAAAGACTTTTTAAATTTTGCTACTCAATTAACAGAATAAACAAAAACCCTACTCTTATCCCTCCCCATCTATTACCCATCAATTATAGTGGTGGGGCGCCTTAGAGAAGATAAAGACATTTTGCATTAATGATGATCCAAACGTCCATATTAAGAAAAATACATTTTCAAAAATATATTTTCAGAATATTCATTTTTTTTAAATAAATATTTTTTGTAAAATGGCTATCCAAACACCCCATAACTTTTAAAATAAACAACTTAATTTGAACATTACCTTTTTGCTTCTACTATGTTGCCAAACAGGCCCTTAATATAGATGGTTGCAAGCATCCAAAAATTTAGCCAAAAGGTTTGGATTGAACAGCTTTACTTCAAACAAATACAAAAACTAACTTAAAGGAGTATGTGGCAAACAAAGAAGTGTGCCCCTTGGCATACAGGATCAGGATTCAAAAAAAATAAAAAATTAATAAAAAAATCCAACAAGGATGTTGATCAGTGGGAACCAATTGGATGGGGAAAAACCTTGGATGTGTGCTATCGCCAATCGGAAAAAATTTAAATGCAGTGGACTTTGGATGCAGTCGATGCAGAGAGGTCTCGTGACACTACATGGCTCATTTTTTTGGGCCCACTGACTGCATGGATGTTTACCCCACCCCTCGGTAGATATGCATACCAAAAATCAATCTCATTTGATAATTTCTAGTCGTTGGATTAAGTTCCCAAAAATATGCAAAAAAACATGCTTGAATCCAACAGCTATACTCAATCTTAAAAAGGTGCTATAATCTATGTCTAGCGAAAATCAATGACTGAATTTTGGTATGCATATCCACCGAGGGGAGGGGTAAACATCCATGTGGTCAGTGGGCCCAAAAAAATGAGCGATGTGGGTCACGAGACCTCTCTGCATCGACTGCATCCAAAGTCCTCTGCATCTAAATTTTTTCCTCGCAAATCAGCCTGCCGTATGTACATGGGAGGGTGGGGTCAACAATACTTTTTTGGTATTTTCCCTTTTCCACTTATGTGAGCGGCCTACCTTGGAATATTACCAGAATTCACGTCCCCATTTCCTCTTTCACCTAACTATACAGCTTAGATGGTTAGTATATATCTTCCTCTTGTGGGAGGTTGTGGGTTCAATCACATGCAGGGCCGTCTCTACCCATAAGGCCAGTAAGGCAGTCGCCTTAGGCCCTCAGCCCAGGTGAGAGAAGGCCCCAACCCACTAACCACATAGATGTTTAGCTTGTTGGATACACAAACCAAAAATCAACCTGATTCGTTATCTCTAGACAGAGATTTGAGGAGTTTAATTTTAGGATTGATTCTAGCCATTGGATTCAAGCTTGTTTTTTGGTAGTAAATCTAATGGCTAGAAATCATCAATCAAGCTGATTTTTAGTGTGTTTATCAATCAATTGGTGGGCTGAACACCCACGCAGTCATTACGCTAGGCCAAAAAAAAATGATCTATGTAGGGCCGCAAGAGTCAAATTAATGCATGGACTGCAACGGGAATACGGGTGTTCTCTGCATCTAAATTTTTTTGTAGCTTTTGACTATCATGAATAATTATTAAATAAGATTTTTATACTACATAGAGAGTGAATTTTTTTAATTAATACCATATTAATATATTAAATATAAAAAAATGTCTTATATGGAGTTTTCGCCTTAGTCCTCAACTTGCATCGAGACGGCCCTGATCCCATGTAAGCAAGTTTCCTCTGTAGAGTAGTTGAACCGCGGTGTCCAAAACTCCTCTCTCCACTATACCCGGCTCCTGACATCTATCCAATGTTCCCAAGGGTCTTGAGGTCAGCCACAATCATGTTGCGTAAAATAAAAATAAAAACTAAAAAGATGACTAACTCCCTCTTTTGTTAGGCTTGTGTGTCTAATCCATAATTAAGTCAGGTTAGATTAAATAAATTGAGTAAGTTTAGTTTTGGACTTTTAATTTTCACATTTTAGGTATGGATTGGACACAATCCCAAAACCAAAGAGAGGTTTTACAGAAAAATTTACTCTTTCATAAGGGAGCGTTTTTGGAAGAAGTGACAAAATAAGAAAATTTCGACCGAAATGACAATTTAGAAGATTATAAGTTTGGATGATGAATTTGTAAATTGTGGCAACTCAAGGCACCTGTTTGGCAAACCAGTAGAAGCAAAAAATAACTTCTAAATTAAGTTGCTGAATTTAAAAGTTGTCATCTGGAAGCAAAAGTTTGTTTGGTGAAACACAGACTTATAAGTCAAAAAATAAAAAAATAGTTTGGCATGAATTAAGTCAAAAAGTCATTTTCTTATAATTTTATATACATATTATATTCTAATTAACCATTAATAAAGATCATCCAATATCACATATGTTATTTTTTTTCAAAATTTTTTAATTATAAATGGTCAGTAACCAATGACGGACCAAGCGAGTCATTTTATGAGTAATTATTTTTTCAAAAAAGAGATGTTTTACTGACCTACTCAGCAAACCATCTCTACTTTTTCTCTTTCATAAGATATTTTCTATATACACTTCATAATGTGAAGTTTACAAGGGTAAAACTGACATTTGGAATGATTCACTTAAAATTAGAAGCGTTGATTCCATAAAAAAAAATTTGACTGGTGGAAGCAAGAAGCAAAAAATTTTTGCTTCCACAAAAAGCAAGTTTTTGGCTTTTGAGAAACAATTCCAAAATGGATACCCAAACAAACTTTTTTGCTTTTGGAACCAAAAAAACAACTTATTTCGGTGTTGTCAAATGAGTCCTTAGAAAATGGTTGGTATGTTAAGTAATTAAGTGGTTAAAAAATGTTGTTTTGAAAATATGGATAAAATGGCACGGTAAGTAATTTAGGATGTATTTGATTACAAAGTGGAAAAATTACATTTTCCTTAGGAAAACACAATTGTTCTTTGTTAGATAGCCATTTTAAATCTATATAATTTTCCTTACCAAGCCAATTAAATCTGAATAATTTTTCCTACTTGTAATACCCTGAACTTTCGTTCTAGGGTATTATGGTAAATTCACCTAATAATGAAAACCTGAAACTTTTTCAGACTCTTATTATTGTTTTTATTGTTTAATATCATGTATGAGTATGTGTATTTAATTTGGTTTCGTTTCGACAACTTTGAAAAACCTGCTATTTTTGAAACTTGCTCTTTAGGGCTAAATTCTTGCTAAAAATAATGAACCATAACTTGCAGAGGACTTTTTCTTTCCCCAGCTAACATTCTAGAACTTTTATAAAAAAATTATTTTGTGGGCCCGAGACGCCAAAAATATTCCTATTTTATCTTTACCAACTTACCTGTGAAATTTGGAACCTTTCCTGATACATGAAAACCCTAGCGGGAGATTTCGAGAGATTTCGACAAAAATAGTATTTTCGTAATTTTTAAACTTTCCTATTATTCTTATTTTTTTTTTATAATATTTAATTATATTTTATTTATTTAATAGGCGTGTGAGACCCGCGAATCACTTTCGGGTCATTCCAATGTCATTTGACACTTTTCTAGAGTTTTGAACGTTTTTATGATTTGTGTGTGTGACATGTGTCGATACCTTATTGTATGGACTTTTAAATTATATAATATAGTTTGATTGAATTAATTTATAATTATTTGTATTATGATTGTTGGGTGGGGCCGTATGGCCAATCTAGAAGCCTTTTGGGCTTAATAATATTCTTAAATGAAGCCTATTGATGTATATGGGCCTTGGGCCCATTCCTAACCCATTAATAGTGTAAAATATAAGTTTTTGAGGGTTGAAAAAGTCATCACTTTGATAGTTACGAATTTCAACAAAATAGAAACCCTAATCCTTCCCTAAACCTATTTATTAAAAACCCTAAAGCTTTAGAAGCTTTCACAACCCAACTCCATTAAAGAATAGAGCAAGCTCCATTAAACCTTCATCCGGGCACCGATCGCACTCGAGCAAGAAGGGAGAATTGACGGGGACTCTGATTTGAAGAACATACTCCGAGGAGAGGACGATCCGACGACTTTCAAATTTGAAGAAACTTTTGATTTTCATTAAAGTTCAAGAAACCTTAAGGTAAGTGCGCTTGATCCATCCTATACTTGTTTTTCTTCAAGATTTTGTTTCTCTTTCATTAGATAATGGTTGATACTCATTATAAATTAATTTCAATTATATTTACTTTATTCTTATTGGGTTGAGCTTTATTTTGGGCCACCATGATGGGTTTGGCCATTATCTATTTTGTACCTATAACGGATGACTATGTTCTTTATCATTTTCGTTATATTTTTATAAGTTAAATATTTTTATAATTATTTTTCTTAAATACCTATTTGAATCTATTTTCCAAAACCGTTTAGTTTGTATTTTTCTGATTTTTATTGATTAAGTTATGATTTTTCTAAGTTGTATGATTTTACCAAAAAACCCAGAATTTCAGATTTTACACGGTTCGATTCACTTAGGATTTCGATCTATATTTTTAATTTAAATATTTTTATAATTATTTTTTTAGATACCTCTATCAATCTAGTTTCTAGAACCTTTGAGTTTATATTTTTCTGATTTGTATTGATTAAGTTATGATTTTTCAAACGTGCTGGACTTTTCTGTAAAACCCAGAATTCCAGATTTTATACGGTTTACTTCACTTGAAATTTTAATCTATATTTTTAACCTAAATATTTTTCTAATTATTTGTCATGGATACATCTATCAATCTAGTTTCTAGAACCTTTGAGTTTGTATTTTTCTGATTTATATTGATTAAGTTATGATTTTTCAAACGTGCTGGACTTTTCTATAAAACCTAGAATTCTAGATTTTATACGGTCCACTTCACTTGAGATTTCGATCTATATTTTTAATCTAAATATTTTTTTAATTATTTTTCACACATACCTCTATCAATCTGGTTTCTAAAACCCTTGAGTTTGTATTTTTCCAATTTGTATCCATTAAGTTATGATTTTTTAAATGTGTTAGACTTTTCTATAAAACCCAGAATCCCAGATTCTGTCCGACCCACTTCATTAAGGGTTTCGACCCATATTTTTAATCTAAATATTTTTCTATTTATTTTTCCTAAATATCTCCTTAAATCTAGTTTCTATAACATTTGAGTTTGTATTTTTTTGATTTGTATTGATTAAGTTATGATTCTTCAAATGTGCAGGACTTTTCTGTATCCCGGATTCTGTCCGGCCCAATTAATTAAGAGTTTTGGCCTATATTTTGAATCTGAATATTTTTCTATTTATTTTTTCTTAAAACTGCTGTGAATCTCGTTTTTAAATCCATTGAGTTTATATTTTTCTAATTCATATTTATTTAGTTATGATTTTTATAATGCAGTACATTTTTTGTAAAAAACCTATTAATTGTTCGTGGTTCGGTCATGATTATTAACTATTAAGGTTTTAACCTTGTTGTTTGACTAAATCCTAGATGGTTTGACCTATACTTGTATGCATGGGGATCCCACCCATGTGTCTTGGATCTCTCATAGGGTTCGGCCAAGTGTCTTGGATCCCTCTTTAGGGTTCGACCTTGTGTCATGGATCCCTCATAGAGTTCGGCTATGGCGTGTTGGATTCGCTTGCGATTTTCACTTATATTATTCATCGATGTTGGTTGTGATATTTGGTCATATCTTATTGACTATTATACCTAGATGGTTCGACCTATACTTGTATGCATGGGGATCCCACCCATATGTCTTGGATCCCTCATAGGGTTCGGCCAAGTGTCTTGGATCCCTCTTTAGGGTTCGACCTTGTGTCATGAATCCCTCATAGGGTTCGGCCATGGTGTGTTGGATTGTCTTGTGATTTCCACTTATATTATTCATTTGTGTTGATCGTGACCTTCGGTGATTGTTACATGTTATTCATGGTTAACCCTAATTCGTTCCCATATTATTACTCTTAATAATCATTGGTTCATTTTACATTTTTATTTAAATGATAAATACATGTGTACTTATGTCATGTAACCCTAGTACATCTTGTTGTCATACCATGATCATCACGTCATTTCATATAAGGGGTGCATAAGGGAACGGGGTTGAAGTATATTATATACGTTTATATTGGTTTTATCAATTAATCAGGGTTCGGTACCCTAGGGTGAAAGGCCCCAGACGTTATTATATCCTGCAGATGGGTCAATGAGACCGCTCCCAGTGCGGGAAGGAGATGGAGACCCTATGCGGTTATGGGTACTAGTTGCATTGGCATCCCTTACTCATCTGCATTCATCCTCATATTCATGCCATCTTTATTATACGATTGAGATACATACCTTGATTAAAAAAACTTGTATAGTATGATATCATACCATGCACACTGTTGTATTACTGGGCCTCGGCTCACGGTGCTACACCGATACCATTTTCAGATTTTGTGGAGCCGGGTACGTGAGATGATTTTGAAACGAAAGACTCCGGTACAATCGAGGAGATCGACGAGGATTTTGGGAGTCAATCCCACACTTTAGAAAGTTGTATTTGATTATTTTATAACATTATTTATTTATTTTCACGGGCATATAAGCCTTTGATTGAGAGCATGTTCTCACTTCTATCTCTCTACATTTAGTTGATTGATTGAATTATTTGAATTATTTGTTTCCTACATCTAGACTCTTTTTTTTACTTAGTGGGTTTTCGAATGAACCTTAGTAGTCTAATTGACCTAATTGGACCTCTAGGGGACATTCATGGGTCACCTCTGGGTTCGGGTACGGGTCGATCCACGGATTTTCGGGTCGTATTTGGGTATCCGAATTCGGGGCGTGACACTACTAAGCCCAGAATTCATTTCCCATCCAGATAGGTAAGAATTCATTTCCACCTTAAAATACACCTTTATTTTCTCACTTAATTGAAATATGTGTTCTTAGTTGCAATCAAACAGCCATTTCAAGCATTTCCCTTATGTAT
Organism: Euptelea pleiosperma; assembly: GCA_035048495.1. Lineage (NCBI taxonomy): Eukaryota > Viridiplantae > Streptophyta > Magnoliopsida > Ranunculales > Eupteleaceae > Euptelea > Euptelea pleiosperma. Next base: position 22,440,734 of record CM068549.1, read on the forward strand.
TTTCTTGGGAAAATTTTCTGTGCAATCAAACACGCCCTTAGTGATCGTGAATGGGCTGTATTGAGAATATAGCTAATGGAAGGAGAAGTAATTAAGTAATTAAATAGGGATCTTTTTAAAAAGTTGATAAGCTTTTTTCGAAACTAAAATATTTGCTATAATAATAAGTGAGAACGGTTTTTTGTCTTTTAATTAATAATTTTTTGTTTTTGTCTTTAGATTTTTTAATTTATTTATAGGCGCAAAACCAATATATAGGTGCCTAGGTAAACATCTTGTGGCAACTCAATATCTGCCTAGTAGGCCACACATGTGTTGCAGGTGAGTGATTGTAGGGCCTCTTTGGAAGTAGCAAAATAAAGAAGTATCAACCAAATGGGTAGTTTGAAAGATTAGTTTAGAGGAGTGAATCTGTAAATTGTGCCTAAAGGCACAATTAGTTGTCATTAAGGAACTGTTATGATAATAAAAAAAAAAAAAAAAAAAAAAAAAAAAACAAAAAAAACAAAAATAAAAAACAAAAAAAAAAAGGAATTGTTATGAAAATATAAAAATCACTGCGTGTTAAAGTAATTAAGTGGTAAGTGGTTGTACAGAAAGGCTCGAGGGACCCCCATTTTGGCGTACCCACATAGAAGATGAATCAATGACTGATTTGTGGTGAAGATGGTTAGCAGTCTCGCCTATAAATACCCCTTACTCTAGGATTTAGACATCTCAAATCATTAATTTGATAGATATCGAATCATAGGTAGCCTCTACGATGGATGCAGCCATGGGCTACAACCAGATATGTATCCTAATCCTCTTTTATCAAGTAAAGTATTCATCTCTTTTCTTTCATATTCACACATGTTTATATATGGATTTTAGTAGTTTAATCTCTTCCTTTATTATATTTGTAAGATATTTTAAATTTTGGATTTATATCTTTGTTTTTCACTTACACCTACATATAAAAAATCATCCATTAGAAAAAATTAAGGCTTATTTTTAATCTGTAGGTCCACCTAGGGATGGGCCAAACATATATAAGGTGGAAAAATTTTAGTTGTAGAGGACTTTGGATGCAGTCTATGCAGAGGGGTCTTGTGGCCCTACATGGCTCATTTTTTTTGGGCCCACTAACCGCATGGATGTCTACCCCACCCCTTGGTGGATATGTATACGAAAACTTAGTCACATTGATTTTATCTAGCCGTAGATTTTAGCACTTTTGTAAGATTGATTCTAACCATTGGATTCAAGCATGTTTTTTGCATATCTTTTGGACACTTAATCCAACGGCTACAAAATATCAACCAAGCTGATTTTTAGTACGCATAAACACCAAGGTGTGGGGTACACATCCATGCGGTTATTGGGCCCCAAAAAATGAGCCATGTAGGGTCACAAGACCCCTCTGCATCCAAAGTCCTCTGCATCTAATTTTTTTCCTGATCAATGGTCTCTAAGAGTGTGCCACCTGGCTCTCTTAGTCCATTTTGATTTACTTGTATTTCATTGACTTGTCACCTATCATATGACGTCATTCCCAACAAAATAAAGGAGTATCAACGAACAACGCCTCAAGGTATTGCGCAGATGCAAACCCATATAAGGACAAGAAAAATACATATTTTTTTTTGTAATCTATATTTTTTTAGTGGGTCCAGAGCTACACCCATTTCTTATATCCAATTCTTACACCTAGTGGTAGGACCCACATGGAGATCATGATCGACAATCCAACCGTTCAGTGAGTTTTTCATACTATGATTACCCTCCTCACAAAAAAATAGGACATTTCGACATTCCTAACCTCATGACTTTAATTTAAAAATTCCAGACCATCCAATCAAACAACTATTCAACATCAAAATTAACTGATTTTTGGTGATGGTGATCATCATGACAAGGAAAACTCAATGTATGGTTGGATTGTCCAACGATTTCCATGTGGGCCCCACCACTGGGTGTAAGAACTGGATGTAGCGCTAGCGGACTCGTTTGTTTTTATATTAAGGTATGATTTTTTATGGAAAAATTTTAGATGGAAAGAGCATTTTTTTTTTGCAGTCAATGCAGAGGGCGCTCGTCCTGCCTCTACGTAGCTCAAATTTTTGGGCCCACCAACTGCATGGATGTTTATTATAGCCGTTGGATTAAATACCTAAAACTCTAAAAGTATGCAAAAAAATTGTTTGAATCCAATGGCTAGAATCAATTCTAAAAATGTGCTAAAATTTATGGTCAATAAAACCAATCAGACTGAATATATACATCCATACGGCTAGTGGCCACGAGAGCCCTCTGCATCCACAGCAGCCAAAGTCCTCTAAATCTAAAAATTTTCTGTCATGATTGGCCACTTCCTAGGTGGACCTAAAAACTAAAAATCAGCCTGATTAATGATTTCTAGGCGTTGGATTGGAATTATTTTCATGGGTTGATTTTAACCGTGCAAATTTGAGCATTATTGACCATTATTTGAGATACAAAGATCCAAAGGTTTGGAATCACTAATCAAGCTGATTTTTGGTTTGTAAGTCCACCTATGGATTGGCCAAACATCCATACGGTCAGTGTCCTCTAAGAGTTTACCACGTGTCTAATATTGCGCGCTGTCATCGAAGTTCTACTCTGATTTTGAGGCAGTTTTCCTTGTCTTTTTTTTATTTTTCAGGTTGCTCTGTGTAGCTCTCTGGCGGGCCTACCTCTTTTTCTGTTTCCCGCGGAGATAAATAAACAGAGTAGAAGTAGAAGAAGAAGAAGAAGAAGAAGAAGGAAGAAGAAGAAGAAGAAGGGTTCCGCGAAGAAAAATAATAAAAAATCAACAAAAGATACGAAGACATTAGCAAACGCCACCCACATCCCTCCTTCTAGATCCTTTTCAAATTTCTGCCGGCCTTCTTTCTCCCCCCACAATTTCAACAAAAAAAAAAAAAAAAAACTAACTACCCCTACAAATCTACAATTACCCTCTTTCTCTCTCTCTCTGGAAGTTCATTTGCTACTAAGAAATGGGATTTCTGGTCTTGTTCTGCTCCCTCTTTCTTTCTTTGCTTCAGCTTGTAGCTGCACAGCAGGTTACCACTCCTGCTGAAGGTCCTCTCTCTCTCTCTCTAGACTAGTTCACAATGTTGCTGATTATCTTCAATGTGATTTGATTTTCATACTTTCTTCTCTATGTTTCAGTGGCGGCTCTCAATGCCATAGTGGACTACTGGAATCTGCAAACAAGCTTGAATTTCACCATTGACCCCTGCACCCCCGGCGTTCCATGGGCCGCCGAGAATGCAAACCCCCGAATCGTTTGCGGTTGCAGCAGCGACACTTGCCATGTCACCCATCTGTAATTTCATCATCGTCTTCTTCTTCTGGTTTAGTGATCTTTGTTGCCATCTAATGGGTGATCTTATTTGATTCAGGAAGATTTATTCTTTAGACATATCAGGCGGAATTCCGAACGAATTGTTTGTGTTGACAGAGCTGATGGACTTGTGAGTATGATCAATCACTTTAGCTAATCATCATCACCTTTGTAATTCTTCTTTGATTGATTCGATGATCGCGAATTGTTTTGCAGGAATTTGGGTCAGAATGTTTTGAGTGGACCCATCCCTGCTGAAATTGGACAGTTATCGAAGATGCAATACCTGTATGAAATATTATTGCTAAAGTTACTTTGATTACTTCTTGTTGTTACTGTTTTCTTTATTATGTTGTGGAATTATCAAATAGGAGCCTGGGTATAAACAATTTGTCTGGTCCCGTGCCTTCGGAGCTCGGCAATCTCACCAGATTAATCTCTCTGTAAGTGGTTATTTGTTTCTACTTCTCATTTCTGCATTTTAGCTTCAAACCCATTTTTAGTCTGTTAACGGGTAAATTTGTGGCTTATAACACAATTTTGATTGTGCTCCTACAAATGTGCTGTGCTGTGCTGTGCTGTGTTACAGAAGTTTTAGCTCGAACAATTTCTCTGGCCCTCTACCCAGGGACCTTGGAAAGTTGACTGCCCTGGAGCAGCTGTGAGTAGTTTCGCTTATATTCAAGTTCTGTAGGCTTGTGTTGTTGCCTTCTTACCTTTTACATGTATGCCTAATAGAATACGAAAGATTTAGGTTCTCAAGCTATTTTTTCTTAGAAGAATATATCCCTCAGGCGAGGACAGTAAGAGGTATCAATAATTCTTCTACCGATACTTAGCGTACACAAAGTGGGGTTGGGACCTAGCATTACATAGATCACACCAAGGAGACTTCTTTGGCCAAAAATTTTGGTCATATTTTCCTGAATTGAAGACATTGCAGTAGGTTGGATTGCTATGATCAACAAATCGGATCAATTTTTGGCCTAGGAGAGCTCTGAGTTGGGAGTCAGTGAATGGTAGGTGGATCCCATCCACTCTGCATGTATGGAACATGTTTCCTAGAGTCAGGGGAGAAGGGTTTATTCCGGTTCTACACATTCTGTTTGAAGTCTTCCTTTCCTCCTTAGCTGTGTATTCACACGTAATATTGTTATCAACCTCCTTTGTCTCTTACATTGAACTTTACTTTCTTCAGGTACATTGACAGCAGTGGAGTGAGTGGACAGATTCCACAAGAACTAGAAAATTTGAAGTCCCTAAAGACACTGTAATTAATTTCTTCTTCAAATGGAACTTTAAAATTATTTTCTATTGAGTTGAAAATCTCTAAGTTATTGATTATTTTTCTTGTTAGTTAATGGGTGTTTTGTTACAGTTGGGCGTCTGATAATCGCTTCACTGGAAAGTTACCGGACTTCTTCGGGACCCTTACAGAACTCACCAACCTGTATGCACGGTTCTCTTAGTGCCTTCATTTTCAGAATGAAAGTTTTAAGATGCTTATGGGAATTCTTACATTTTTATTGACCAGTGCACTGTTGTTATTCATAGGCGACTTCAAGGGACATTACTTGAAGGCCCAATCCCAAACAGTTTTTCTTCTCTAACAAAACTAGAAGACTTGTAAGCCCCCCCACCCCCCATAAACATGATATGTTATTTTTTTTTCATTCATATTATATGTTGTTGGATGATGGATGTGCTGAAGTATCTGTACATGCTGCACCTCAAATGAACTGCCATTTTCATGGAACAATTTCATGATCATTTTGAGACAGATTAGGTCGCTGAAATCACTAATCAAGCGGAAAAATATAGGTAACAAGTGGATTTGAAGATCATAATTGCGTTCCTGATTGATCATCAGGGCTGCTTTGTTCAGCTTCACGTCTTATTTTCATATTGTTACTTGTACAAAGCAACATGCTAATATGTTATAAACTAAATGACAAAAGAGTTGGTTGTATTTGATTCTAAAATCTCAAAGGTTGGGTTTATGGCTGTAGATGGTACTCTTGTTGCAATTATGAGGACACAGGTTCAATCTCAGCTTACCTGTCAAAAAAGAAAAAGAAAAAGAAAAAGATAGAAAGAAAGAAAAAATAGAAATATGTATCCCACAAAGATTTATGAGTCACCAATTCATACAGTTGAAACTCGGACTAGCAAAAGTGGAGCAAATTCTTCTTTGAAAGTTACATGAACATAGCTAACTCATATGAACATTATGCTAGCATTTGTTTCTTCTCTTTCATGTGGGCATATGTGATTGTCCAATGCCCTTTAATTGATAAAATTGAGTCATCATATCGTTTCTTTTCATTGTGACATGTTTTTTGTTGAAGTCAAAGCATGTTGCAATATTCTACAGGGCAAACTCATTAAAATTATTTCATACTTCTTGCAGTATAATTTTCTTCTTTTTTCCTTTTTATCATCTTTCTCGCTAATGCCATGTAGATCCTTTCTCGCTAAAAGTGTATCCTTTCACATCTTCTTCTTCTTGTTCTTCCTTGTCATATGTACAATTAATAAAAGTGATAATGTATAACAAGAGGAAATATAAATTAGATAATACCATGGAGGTTCCATTACTACCCCCAAATATACAACATCCTCTAACAGATGCTACCCAGCATCTTATGCTGAGAAAATGTTTAAACGTTTATGTTTAAATATGTCTACTTTTTATATGCTTCAAAGCTTGGGAGTTTGTAGTAATTTTTCACTTTTGAATTACTAGATACTTCTCTCTAAGTTCGCTGTGTACTTCTGAATCTTTTCTTTGGACGTGTGAATGTTCTTGCATCCTTATAATTTTTCTAGTCATATAAATGATAACACTTTACACTTCATGTACAGAACATAAGTTTGATTCTCATGTACATCTGATAGGATATATAGTGATCATACTAAAGTAAAGTTTCTGATCTTCTTATGTACTTCTATAGGAGACTTGGTGATCTTACTAAGGAAGACTCGTCACTTTCTTTCTTGGAAAACTTAACAAGTTTGTCCATTATGTAAGCTTTGTGTACTTCTGAAAAAAAATTCCTGAATTTTTTAGTTTGTGACAGAGAACTTATATGTCAAATCATATTTCTCTGTAGATCTTTGAGAAACAATCGAGTTGCTGGCCAACTTCCAGGGAAACTTGGGGCGTTTCCTAAGCTGAAATACCTGTAAGTTACCAAGATGCAAAAGATGCCGTTGCTAGACATGGTGATATGTGTCAAATAACTTTCAGTTTTGCTTTTTGTTCAGTTTGGTACTATGTGACAAGGACATTTTGTCATTTCTAATATTATTTTCTTTTCGTTTCAATAAAACAGGTTTATACTGTTACCGAACTTTAGGTTACCTTGTGGAGATTTATTATTTTTTGTCATTTTCATCTGCTTTAATTTTGAAAAATTAATGCTTCTATACATCAAGCATTTATTTCTTTCTTTTACCGAGATTATGACAGGGACTTGAGCTTCAACAAGTTGACAGGTCAGATACCAAGTTCATTCCAAGATTTGAAGTCCTTGGAAATTTTGTAAGTTTAGTTTCTATATCATTTTTTTCATTACTTTATTTGTTTCAAAATATTCTTATTGGATTATATGGAATACAATATTGAATGTTTCTAGTCTCATGGAGTCTTTGATCAATTCCTTCGCACAATCCATTTCTACTTTGGGGTCTGAATCAATCCACCCTGAGAAGAGCTACGTTGCATAAATCTTTCTTTATAACCAGAAATTTTTTATTGAAATGTTTTATGCCCCTTCTTCAAATGCTCTTCCTCTAGGGATTAATCATAATTTCAGAATCAGAATTAGTTTTAATTGATCCTTATGTATCCCGTGCATAAATTAACAATGAAAAATAAGAAACAAATATCTCCTTTCAACATTATCCCATCTGTTCCTACTATTCTTCCAACAATAACTGAACAGTGAACACTCATTTTATAAGAAGGTCAGCTAAAATCTACGCATTAACTCCAATCGATGGTTCTGAGGAAGATCCTAAACTCATAAAAATTTGATCGTTCCTGCAATAAAATTTGGGGAAGTGAGGAATGTTTGAATGTTTGATGTAACAGCTTATCGCACAGAGAGGGTGAGTTAATAGTTATTTTTTTAGGGTTCTCTCTCTCTCTCTCTCTATATATATATATATATATATATATATTGATAGATAGATAGATAGATAGATAGATAGATACATTTTCCTTTCTTTCAGTAAAACCATTAGTCAGATGTATGTAAGCTGGACTTGAACCCATAGCTCAACTGGTTGACATATTGTATTGCAACTATTAGGTGACTGTTTCAACTCCACTTATCCACATACACGCACGCACACACAAAAAAAGAAAATCATCACCATTATCATCATCCTAGACTTGTCCCAGTTATTTGGGTCGGGAGCGTCGGGTACACGAATCCTGTTCTGCAGTTGCACTCTATTCAGGGCCACATCCGCCATTAATGAACATCCCTTCAAATCATTTTTCACTACTTCTGTGAAGTCGTTTCGGCCTTCTTATTCCCTTTTAAAGCCTTCAACCTACAATGGGGCGCTACTCACTGGTGCCGTCATTCATAGCTTTGTCGAATTCTACTAACTTGAACCTAAGTTTAAAAACAGAGAAGAATCAGCATGTTTAGTTTCCACTTTTCACTTTAACTGATTAGCTATTAATACTAAACTCTAGACACTGTGCAACAGAAACATAAAACTTTTTAAAGTCTAGAATTCAATAAAGGTAATTTAAGCTACGAATAAAGCTAGCAATGATTATACATGCTTAATTCTTCTTTTCTTTTCTTTTCTTTCTTTTTTTTTTTATTTCAACAGGTTGCCTGTGTGCGCTTCTACATGTGACAAACATCTTAATTATTTATTCTATATCTTTTATCTTTTGGTTAGTTTCAATCAAGTGGAACAAATTTTTGGCATATATTAACCAAACAAGGTTTATTATCATTTATCTTTATGTCTGTATGAAAGTTGAAGCTGTTATCTGCTAGACTTTATTTTATCACTCATCAGATCATTCACATTTAATTTTGCAAATTTATATTTCTCAGATATCTTGGAAGCAATAACTTGACTGGGGAGCTACCTTCAAATATCATAACTCCAAACCTTGTTGCACTGTAAGTACGAAGTTGAAATCAATATCGTTTGTTCCTTTCAATTTTATATTTATCATGAAATAAATATATTTCTTCCCCTCAGGTTCGTGGGGTTATGTTACATTGTTATATGGGTCAGTGGTTTAATTTGGATTAGGATTGTAGGTATGGTAACCTGAAGTTAGTACTACTGCTGCTTGTACTTTCTGCATTTGTCATAGATTTGTTAATATCGACTGACACTTTCATGTCCAACTTATGTGGACATCCCATTTTGACAGACACAAGATTATATGGCTCAAATAAGATGGCCTGACAAAAGGGTTGAGAAAATAATCACCTCTTGTCAAGTTAGTAATTCAAAAGATTATACAGCTCAAAATAAGAGAAGCCTGAAAAAGGGTCAAGAAAATATTCATTTTTTGTCAAGTTAGTGCTTGAGGTTGTTCCGGGAAACTAGCACCATCCAGACACAGATATGAAACAACAGTTGGCACAAATTAAAAAAATTTCCAACTGTGTTTCTGGTACATACAAACAGGCCCTTAAGCTACTCTGCGTCTTAATTTTATCTAAATGGTGTTTTTATTTTGGTTGTTAACCCTTAGTTACCAGATGCAGTAGAGGTTGGAGTGGATGCAAAATAGGAAAGGAAAAAAGAAAAAGTAGAAAATAAGTTTCTCTTGCAATTCTAGGAATTACAAATCCAATATTGGGAGTGGTTCTCTGATTATGAGATTTGTACTACTTGTTATAGAGCTTCTGTTGGGAATGTTTGTAAGTTGGTCAATTAACTTCCCCTGGTTCCCTAGGTGGTTCACTCTTACACCACTGTGGTTTATAAGAATTTGGTTCTAGGTACAGCCCTTGAACCTGATTGGATAGGAATCTTTTTGTTCCAGTAGTCAGTACAATTCATTGAAGTTTATCAAGCTTTAACTAATAATTTGTGTTACAGAGATGTCTCTTTCAATCCCATCTCTGGGAATTTCCCTCTGAATTATGCCAAAGTGGGATTAGCAATGTAAGTTAACCTTTCTATTTTGGTCTTTATACTATGTTTCCTCCATAGTAGTGTAATACATACAATGCATATACACACATGCACACTAACAGACAGATACACAAGTTATATACAGTATACACACAATATACAATGAGCCAATGCTACCATACTCTTGGATGCTTATGTTGCCACCTTGTTACACTAACTATGGTTCTTTCAGGAATTTTGTAGGGACATCCATGAATGCAAATAGTTTATATGACAGGTAAGTCACTTGATTAATATATCTCCTGTACGTTCAGCAAGTCTTTTATTGGTAATTTCTGAAGTAATAATAAGAGAATGCTTCACTTCTGTATTGAATGTTAACCTTTTGTTTGTTTTAGTGATATGTGATTTTTCTTACTTACAAGTGGAATTTGTTGCAAACATTTGATCATTGGAGTATTAGGCCGCCTGATGCCTTGGCCAGTGTATAACACAAATATTTTTGAGACATGCCATTCTCATTAACCAAGGAAAAAAATTCATTGGGACCCATGTCACCTTCTCATGTTATAATAACTATTCTATTGCTTACTTATAATGGACAAGATAATTACCAAAAAAGAATTAATTTCATTTGATATGGAAATGAGAGAAACTAGAGATCTTATGAATGGTTTAAATGTAGAAATGAAAGAATAACTTACAAACTCAATCTACACATAGAACATTGAAAAACTGATATTGCCCAAAAAATAGTTTATATTCATAATTTTTCTTTACTTTTCTTAATTCTTGGAGCTAATTTGTTTTGAATGCACTGTACATTTTAACTTTACCTTAATTATAAATTTTCAGCATATCAGCTATGATACCCGGATACCTCTACATGGCCATCGTATCCGTGTTGACACGACAGCGAACACTCCACCGACATGTATCCCCACGTATCCTTCGTAAAAAGTTGAAAAATTAGAAAAAATAAAAATTTTGAACTATAAAATAGGATACTCGTATCCGGATCTGTGTCCCTGATTTTGGAAAATTTCGAGTCGTATCCCCGCATCTATGTCCGTATCTGTATCCGGGCATCATAGCATATTAGGCCGCTTTTGGAGTGTCCAAGTACGAGAGATCTTATCTTTGTTTGATACTAACACATCATTGCCCAAATTATATAGGTCACAATCTTGAGTTCTTGACATCTTGGGTTAGATTCCAGATTACCAGCAAAAAGTTAGAAACTTTACTAAATTTCACTTGTGGGGATATAAAGTAGGTATGCTGTATAAGAATTACGGTTAATATATATTGTTATTTTTATTATGCAGTTAATATATTGTTATGTTTATTATTGCTGTAATGAAATTGACAAGCCCTGACCTTGTGTAGCAGTCCACTTATATCATGAATAAAGTAAAATAAAATGTTCATTTCTAAAGAGTAGTTAGTTCTAAAATCTATCATGATTTCTTAGAAGCTCTTGGTGAATTTGATGAATACAGGAAAATGTTAGGAATGTTGCAATGCCTCCAGCAGGGTTCCTCATGCACTAACAAAATTGCAGCCTGTAAGTACAAGCCTTTGCATAGATGGGCTGCATTCAGCTTTGGGACTTAATTTTCTTTCATTATTTTGCCTGATCATTCTGTGAACATAGGGGGGGTGGGGGGGATTGTTAAGTATCTTTCCACTTTGAAAACAGCAAACCCACCATACATTTTCTTTTATTGTCTTATAAGGCAACAATCAGTAGGCACTTTATTTCTAATTTCTATGCAGAACATTGGACTGAATTATTCTGTTAGCAGTAGGACTTTATTTTAGAAAACTGCTTTCTAATTCCAAATTCCTGCATTTAGAATGGATGGTCGAAAAAATTAAGCAGGGTCAAACTAGTAATATTTCCATTACCAATAGTACAAAGCATAATTACTGAAGAGGTAAAGAATTTGAGGAACATTTGCAGCAGTCATTGTGTTCGCTACATTCAACTTGCTAAAATGAGAAGTTGCTTTTTAATTGATGATCCAATCATGCACATTCTAGTGCACCTGAGCTATTTGATCAATTCAAAGAATTTCCCTTTTTCTTTTTATACTGAACCCCATCTACCCCCATTTTCCCAGCTATCTATTCATTTTTGGGAGCCCATTTCCCTGTTTATGGAAATAGTTTCTATGTAAAATTTCCTTTTTCTAAGGTAGTTCTGTCAATTTCAAATGTGTTTGCTTTCACTTCCCCGAGTGGATTTCCAGATTGATGTCTATGGGTGTCTCCTACTGGAGAAGACATTACCAGAATGTTTAAAAGTGAAGTCTTTCAGGCAGATTTATATGTGGTGTTTATGAGTATCTCCCATTGGTAGGGGTGTCATTGGATAGTCGAAATTCGAATAATCGGATATCGGATTTGAATTATTTTTTATATTCGAATACTTTGCAGATACGAATTCAAGTACTAACACATCCACTTCCATAATATTTGAATCCTAATGTTGATTCAGAATATTCCTTGGATTCGAATTGGAATATTGATTCAGAATATCTGTCGGATTTCAAATCGAATTCGGATTCGGATATGCTTATATTGATTTGGATAATATCCATTGACAGCCCTACCCATTGGAGAAGATTTTGCTGTGTCTGTTCTATTGAATGGATGGTTGCACTACATGTCATCATCGGATTAGATCAATAATTGACCTTTGATGGTATGCCTAGAGAAATCTCTGGCTCACGATTGAAATTCTAGGCTGAGCACAACATCCTTAAGCACCTGTTTCACATTTTAGGTGTAGCTAGTGTATTTGGTGGTTCCCTATTCAATGCCAGTGTTATAGATAGTTCCTTGGCAACCTTTAGTTTGATAATGGAAACCACCAAAAACGAATCTATTAACGAAGGCTACAAGATCTCCTAGGTGGGTCCTACCCTTCCCTTTGTTCCATAGAAACTGCTATTGATAGATGTTCTCTCTTACCTAATGGATTGATACCTTGTATCTTCTCTTTGTTCTACAGTTTGGGCTTCATGTCAAACTTCAATGTGGATGTTTGAAGCCCACTCTCTCATTTCTTACTTTTGTAGATTCTTCGTTCTCTGTTAACTGTGGAGGCAATGGCCAAATATCTGCATCCGGGATTGAATTCGATGATGACTCTGAAATATTGAGCGCTGCCTCAGTGTACACAAGCTCTGAACATCAATGGGGAGTAAGCAACACAGGCCTTTTCGTTTCCAACCCAACTGGCCTTCAATATATAGTTGCTACAGATTCTCAAATCATGGGGACATTAGAGTCTGAACTATATAAAATGGCAAGGATTTCACCAAGCTCATTGAGGTACTATGGCCTTGATTTGAACAATGGGAAATACCACATCGAACTCCATTTTGCAGAGATAGCAATGGATGATGTGCAGTCTTGGAAAGGTCTTGGGAGGCGCTTATTTGACGTTTATATTCAGGTATTGGTTGCATTTCCCTTATTATCGGTCAATCTGTTATTGTTGCATCCAACACAATCTCCATGGGTTGAAAAATATGTAGGGAGAGAGAGTTCTGCAAGATTTCAACATTCGAGATGAAGCAGGTGGATCAAAGAGAGCCATAATAAAAATATTTGAGGCAAATGTGACAAACACAATCATGGATATCCATTTCTTTTGGGCTGGTAGAGGGACTTGCTGCATTCCATTTCAAGGAACCTATGGGCCATTAGTGTCGGCAATCCATGTTTATCAAGGTTTCTTTAATCACATGTTTATGTCTCTGCTAATGTACATCATTCATGATTCAATTGACTTAGAATCTTTGCATTTTTTTTTTTTGGTTCCTTTTATGTTGTAGGTTCCAATGGTATTGGTTCATCATCCAAGAAAGACAAAAAGCGTGTCGGGCAACTTGTCGGGATAGCCGTTGGATGCGCAGGTGGGGTCCTGATACTCTCATCCATATTTTATTTATGGTGGACAAAGGATTCATCTGGGCATATGCGAGTGCACACCGACTCGCCGAGGAAAGGATGATGTACAGGTAAGATGAGTATTGTTCCTTGCTGCTGTAAGATAATATATACAGCTTTGATAATAACAGCTTTTGCTTGGATTGTATAATTGCCATGCACAGTAGCCAGAGTGGAATGTATTTCCATTTGCAAACAATATCTCCGCCCCTGAGTTAACTAGATTACAATGAATTCAGTGGCGGAACGAGGGGGCGAGGAGGGGCGACTGATCCCCCTGCTCAACTTTGAAAACCAACTTTTTTTTTTTCTAACGGACGTTACAATGGATTCGGGCACCACCCGTTACGTGATGTACAGTTTTAATGCTCAGAAAATAATGGCCGTTATTTTCGTTATAAGATAATGGCCGTTTTTTTGAAAATAACAACCATTATTTTTGTTTTAAATTGTTAAAAAAACCACCCGTGGAAACGGATCATCTATGTTTTTTTTTTTGAAAAGTCAAAATATATTAAAGGAGATCGAGAAGATCTCAGAAGAAACAAAGAGAACAGCCCCAACAGGGGAACCAGAACCGGCAAACCCCCTACCTCAACAAAAGGGAATCAAACCTGAAAACCCAATCACTGAAAAAAGTGCCTCTCAACTCAGAGGAAATGTGGCCCCAACTTTAGAGGAAGGCCTTAATGCTAATCATGATGTCTTGGTAAGAGCCTTCAACTCCTCTAAAGATCCTGTTGTTCCTTTCCCACCATATACCCCAAATGACCGCAAATGGGATCATTTTCCAAATGATGCTGCCCCTGGGTGAGAGATCAATCTTGGGCCACCTGCCCAACAGCACATCTACCTGAAAACGGATCTTCTATGTTGCAACACGTACAAAGCAGAGTTATGTTCTGCCAAACTTGGAAACGGAAGTTCGTACCCTCTGAGAATGAATCGACTTCTAGGTGAAGATAAGAGTTGGAGGGGCATCGCATGGCAAGCCCAAGGAGTTTTGCAGGACCTGCTTGATCAAGTGTCTCCTCTACCAGGAATTTTGCTTTCAAGGGTGGTCAGTGGTCAGTTGGGTCAGTTGACCACCCTGTTTGGAAAGTCAAAAATTGAGGTCAGCCAAGGTTAGTCTTGATCCAGTTCTTTTAGTCTGTGTTTGGTAACAGTGTGGGGCCCACCTTTTAGGGCTGCGTTTTGGTTCCTTTTATGAACTGATTGCAACACCGAACTAGTTCAAAAATGCGCAAAAAGTTGAGTCCCTCTCTCCCCCAGGCGAAAGAGTCGTCAATTGTGTTCGAATATATTCTTTTTTTTCATCCATGGGGCTTTTGAACCAGTCGATCAGTGGCCCTACCTGACACATTTTTCTGGGCCCACTGACCGCATGGATGTTTACTGCACCCTTGGTGGGATATACACACCAAAAATCAGTTTGATTGATGATTTCTAGCAGTTGGATATAGTACTCAAAAAAATTATTTTTGAATCTCGGCTGGACTAACTCCTAAAAAAAAGTGCTAAAATCTAATGGCCAGAGATAACCAATCATGATGACTTTTAGTTGGTATATCCATCAAGGACGCACAATCACGGTGGGACTCGAACCCACAATCTCCCGCTCCGGAGGCGAGCGCCTTATCCATTAGGCCACGCGATCAGACGACACAGCTAAATCGTAAAACTTTCAAGAAACATGACATCTCTTCAAGACACGTTTCCACATATGAGCTTACATGCAGGCTTGGATTTTATAAGAAGAATTTAAATATTATATTACAGGCAATGCTACACAAATACCAACACGACTAAAGCAAGCTTATCACACAAAAAAAGGTCAAGATCGGGGGACATAAATTTTGACACAAAATTTCACACCAAAAAATTCGAAGGGGCCAATATACAAATTAGAAATTTTGGAATGGGATATTTTTGGTGAGGATGTTCTCTTGGGTGAGGAGATCACCCTCACAAAAATTCAAATCATTCTGATATTCCTGGTTTACAAGTTTAAGAAATTTTTTACCGTTAACTTGAAACCCACATTTGATGGGGTTAGAAATTTTAGAATAGGCTGATTTTTTGTAGATGTGATCTATATGGTGAGGAGACCATCCTCACCAAAAATCAACCATTGATTTATCTTCAATGTGGATACACCAAAATTGGTGTGAAACTTCTCGAAATTTGTGTCCCCTGATCCTGACCCTAAGATGTTCAACTTCCAAACTCTTTTCCATAAAACTTGATCTGCAATTATAACCATACAACTAGTTGTAATCTATGTTTTAAAACTCACTGAGTCGACTAGACTAGATCGTATTTCGAGTTGACTCGGCATACAAACTCGAATTTGTAGGTTTTTGTCGGGGTGGCTCGGAAACTCGGCTGAGTCACCATTTAAGGTCCGAGTCGACTCGAAACTCAATGTTTTTTTTGAATTTCTAAAGTATATTTTATGATTTTTCAAATATTTTAAAAAATATTATTTTTTATATATTTAAATATTTATTAATTATTTAATGATTTGCAGGGTCGACTCTCGAGTCATCAAGGTGACTCGACCGGATGGGCTTCCTAGTCGAGTCCGAGTTTCGAGTTATAAAAACATTGGTTGTAATAAGTGTTGAAAGAGTGGTAAGCTATTTTAACCGAAAAAATTCCATTCTTCTTAGGTTTCCTACATATAACATCCTTCTTTAAATATGTTTTAAGAAGAATTTAAGTGTTGTTATATGGTACTTTCTGTGAAAAACAAGTTTGTATTGCATGATCTTAAATTATGAGTCGTGAGTTTGTTAGTATTGTGTGCCCTAATAAACCATTCGGTGATATATACTTTAATTTGTCATTACATTTTGATGTTACATTCTATTTTATAGTACAATATTATATATTTTGCATTATAGATAGAAAAACATAAATTATAGGGTAAAGTAGGCTTTCTTTGGAGAGTTAATTATGTTATCGGGATTCTATCTTAAGAGAACAGGTCGGCAGCTACGGTTAAAGAGAATTGATTCTTCAGATAGATGTTGACCTAGAATGTTCATAACCAGGGATGAGTTGGGATGCTTAATTGTATGATCATTTTGTGTGAGATGACTACTTATGTAGTATAATGCCTTCTCGGTCATGGGAGAGTGACTCCACATCCATATATGGGCGTATATTTCTATGTACATTGAAGTTTGTATTAGAATTTTTTTAATACATATAGTTATAAGAGTCGCATTGTCACACCTCGATTGAACTCGGGTTTACTTGATTCAACCCATGACGACTCGGTCTGAACCGAAATCCACGGTTAAACCCATGGACACGGGGGTGAGGATAAGAAAATAATTAAAAGAATCACTCGATTATGTCGTTGTTAAGTTCCATCATACGTCAAATTAATAGGTTTCAACTAATTAATATACAAAAATTGTATATTTTCATAACATAACTTATGAATCATAATCTAGTAGGTACCAATGTTTATTAGATTGTTAATCATCAAATCAAACCCTATTACGTTAAATCTAATAGCAACAAAGCATAATAAAGATCAATCACCCGTTGGCATTAAATCAATTTGCACCCATTCTATCGGACAAATATAAAACATAATAAGTAGAAGGGTGAGTTGGAAAGTTTAATATGCACATTTTAATAACCATATGTCCTTGGGGATGAGGGACTAAACAAGAGAAGTCAATCCGAATATATAATATACATATGCAATATTGCATGTTACAATCATAAAATGAAAGATTACTGATAAATATAATCTGGTCAACTTACTAAAATAGAACTTCTGCTAAATATGCATGTACTAGTAAAACCCACGGAACTATTTGTCACAAATATGCTAAATATCATTACATGATACCGAGGTGATTGGAGCTTCGCACCTCAAGGTTTCCTTATTCTTTTAGGATTACAACTTAAGAATTTTGGCTTAACAGGGCACAAAATCTTTAACTATGAATCCAACACACTTAACCTTTCTTTTTTAATTGTTTCAAGTCTCACAATATAATATAATATAAAATCAATATGAATGCATGAACAACAATCAAGATACAATAAAACAAATATACAAGAAACTTGCTAAAATAGATTTTTAAATGAGACAAACAACATAAAAATAGATCAAATTGAGTTGAATTTCAAGTATGTGTTACCAAGTATGGTAATCTTATTACGCTCCAAAATTTAGGCTGATCCAACCTTGGGAAACTATTCAAATAATCTTTATAAATCTTTGTTTTTTAAGTAAACACAAAAAATCAATTATGATAAAAACATGCAAAACAATCTAAGTTATTTAATGTGCTTTGAAAGCTAAATAAATTAATATATAAATTGGATATGACAAATTTCTAATCATATTACAAATATCTATTTGTATGAAAATCATGCCCAATAATATATTACTTTGAAAGTAACTATGAAAATATTTGGATAAATATCAATCTACTTTAATGCGCAAACAAATGAAATAAGGACTACATAAGTTTATAGAAGAGGTCATTTATTTTCTTCTCAAGTATTATTCTTTTTCTTTTTCTAACTTTGTTTTTCAATGGAAAAATAATTCATTTTAATGTGTTTTGAATAAAGATGGAATAATAAATGTGGTGCAATTTTGATTTGAACAACTCAAGAGAAAAAGTACAACACCTAGTGTGCAAGGGGAGAAAGATGACGATTATGTTTAGAAGAGGCAAGAAGGCTGGCTACTCCATGAGAATGGGAGAGATAGGATTCCGATAACTAAAAACTTTAATTTGAATGGATATGGATGTTCCCACTTAGTTATTTGTAGCTTGATTTAGGTGCAAGTTAGTTAGAATGTGTAGGTTAGTAGTTCATGTTAGTGTAAGTTACAAATTTAATAAATTAGTAAGCTTTTTTTTTTTTTTTTTTTTTTTTGTAGTTACCATCGTGGGAGGGCCCCACGGATGAAGTCAGGTGAAGCCTGAATCCGATCAAGCCGGTAAAGGGGATTTCTACTCCTGGCACACTACTCAAAGGAGGAAATCTACCTGTGTGGGTTTGACCCCACGACCTCCCGAAAGAAGTGGAGCGATTTTCACATCAACCTATTGTTATGAATAATTTTCAAAAAAATGAAGACTTAGGTGGCATTTAATTAAAAAATAAGAGTTTACAAAATTAAAGAAAGCCAAGTTTTAAAATAATTTAAAAGAGATAGTTATTGATTTTAAAGAGTAGGATTTACCCCAAAATATACTTCAATGTACAATATTTACGGGAGGAGATAAGTTTCATGTCCTTTAAAAAGTCATTAGTTTCTTTATTTATTTTAAGTAACTTACTAATATTAGTTACTTTAGTGTTAATTTCTTTTACTATAATAATCTATAATTAATACAACTAATTAATTTAAATTATACGATCAGTAATGTTTTAAAAAGTGTTATATAGGGTGTATTGACACATACCCAAACACCTTTATGTATATGTACTAAGAGTACCATACATTAATACATGTAATAATGGCTAATTAAATCAAGTTAACCATAAATTAATTAAAACATGATAGATGTAATACCAATTAAATTAAATAAAGCAACAATCAATATGTGTCAAAGCAATTTTCATAAATAGTGGCTCTACCAAAATTCAAACAAAAATCTTAAAAAATCATTTTTTTTCATAAGTTTTTTGAAATTTACAAAATGTCTTCTGATGGTCAAATAATGTCAACATGAGTCAAATTAAATTATAAAAAAGTCTAAAATACCTTTTAATAAGTAAAATTACTAAAATAATTTTTATACAAAAATTATCCGAAAGTCCTTTAAATTCAGAGACAGTGTCTCCCAAGCTATTAAGATGACTTAAGCATTTATTATTCAGACCTTGTTAAGAGCGAGTTTACTAATTTAACCCTAAGTTATATAGTTACCACAATACCCTTCGAAAAAAAAATTTATAGGTATCTAAAACACGGGTCTATACTAAGGTTCGCACCAATTCAAGTCTAGAAAATTTGAGTTATTATAATCATCTGCTTTAAAAAGAAATTTATCTTTGAAATTCAAATTATTACGCACTCTGATCATGGGTCTCATAAATGTTTTTATTAAGTATAAGCTAAAGTGTCACTGAAATGTATCAACTCTAAACTTTTCAAATTATACGATTAACTTAATAATTTAAGTGTATAAAAGTTTAACACATAATCTAATATAAGAAAATAATGTAGATTATCAATCATCATTCCACGCAGAACAATCATTCAACACAAAATTATTAACAATAGTGTAACAACGAGTTTGTTAATTACATGACAAATACCTTAAAACAAGCTCCAACCCATGATTAAAAAGTAACATCAGTCAAGTTAAGAGTTTTTTTTAACTTTACATGTCCTTCAAAAGTGAAACCTGTTGCAAACCTTAATGATGGAGTCTCCATTGCGTAGGTGGACTTTAAAATTTGTCTAAATCTTAGTTTATTGATTTAAAAATTTCATTGATCTTATGTAGTGCATGAAAATCCTATGGGTGAAAAAATCTAATTATGGTTTACATAGTTAACTTTAATGTAATAATTATTCTCTTTCATTCGCAAGTAACACATAGCGCACATCAGGATGGGTATGCATGTTTTGACATTCTTTCTCTCTCTCAAACATACCCCTCTATAAACACACACATTAGTGATTGTATCCCCAACGATAACAAAATCACTCTTCCATCGATGACCTTGGCCCCCGAAGTTTGGCCACAACGATAAACATCTCTTACCACTTCTTTTTGTATCAAAGATTATATTAAAACAAACAAAACTACCCACAAGGATAAGCTTTGGTCATCCCCTCATCAAATCTAAAAAACAAAATGAGTCAATCAAGAAGGGAGGACGACTAGATAAGAGGAGATGTCCATAGCTTTGCCTTAACGGCCAGAGTGTCAGATGTATTATTACAGACTCGATGAGAGAAACCAAAATAAAGAGAAGTGGTAGCAAAATGAAGAATATCCAACATCACAGCTGAAGTGCGTCACCTCAGCTCTCAGGACCCTATTTTTAGGTGGTTCATTCCACGTTTGAGAATTTTGTTGGCTTTGGATATTAGGGTTACAATGTTTGAATTTTCTTTGTATTTTAGTTATTGGACTTGACTTAAAGCCTATGAAAATTTGGTCTTAGGGTCTACATTTCCTTGGATTTGGAGTTTGGGTGTTAGGGTTACAAGGTTTGGCTTTTCTTTGTATTTTAGCTAATTGGCTTAAATGAAAGCCTAGGAAAATCTAGTCTTTGGGTCTAGATTTTCATGGATTTGGGTTGGGGTGTTAGGGTTACAAGGTTAGCCTTTTCTTTGTATTTTTGTTATTGGACTTAAATTAAAGCTTATGAAAATTTTGTCTTTCGGTCTTTGATGAGGTTGGGTTTTGAGATTTTGTGAAAATTTTGTACTGTTTGATTTCTTTTGCATTTTCATTTTTTTGGACTCCAAAACAACAATGAACCAACCGGATCCGGGGACAACTATTTTTGACAACTATTTGTGACAACCATTTTGGCGGACCCACATGGAAGATGAATCAATGGCTGATTCGCCACTGCCATCTGGGCCCACTGACCGCATGGATGTTTAGCCTACCCGTTGATAGACGTTCTTACAAAAAATTAGCTTGTTTGATGATTTTTAGTCGTTGGTTTTAGTAATAAAAATAATGGTCGACTCCCAAGGCTAGAATAACGCCTTAAAAAGTACTAAAATCTAATGGCTAGAGATTACAAATCAGGGTGATTTTTCGTATGTACATCCATAAAGGGGTGGGATGAACATCATGCAGTCAGTGGGCCCAGATTGCATCGTTGAGTAACAAAAATCCCAAAAAGTTTCAGGCATACCTTGTTACACACGACCCCACTGTAATAAACCAGATCCTTTCCAGATGTGGTTGCCTAGTCAGGACCCTGTGGTCTTATGACTCTCCCCTTATCTACGGTCTGAAGACTCTGAACCTTTTACATGTAAATGAATTCTAAATTTCAGTTTACACGTGGCGTGCATTTATGGGAACGGGACTTACATTCAATGGATCCCACCTAAAGAATCTATCTTGATAGTAATCAACCTGATGAGGATTGCAATACATCCGATGCATCAAACGGTAACGATTATCCAATCAAATCAATATTTGGTACAGGAGAATAAGAGATCACCCTAGCGGTACCAAAAAGAAAGGTGGGTCCCTATTCACTAGATGTGCATCACTACTACATGTAACACGTACTCCTTTTGATAATATATCAGTTGATACAGGACGTTCGATTCTTCCATTCTTAAAATAAAGTGAATCTCATGTGGGGATAATTCCAAAGCATTACTTTGTTCTTCTCTTGTTATTTTGTAGGTGGAAGAAAGCATAACTTGGTTCTTTCTTCTTTAACTAAGCAATAAAATGAAGAATCCTAGGGATTCCCTTTGTACATTTGTCCGAAAGAAAAACATTTGTGGGATTCCCTTGCACATTTATTGTCCAAAGAAAAATACGAGAAACGGAAACAGATAATAGTTATGATAGTAGAGCGGAAAGCTAAGTCCTTGTACAGTTTGAGTTATAACATTTCACCATGCTTAATGATGACTTACTTCTGAGGTGGTTTTTACTCTGGTACTCTATTTTTTTCATTTTTTGTGAGCAGGGCCCAACATTTTTCTTTCAGTACCTGTATTTTCTCTATTTTGATCGAGCCCCAAATAGTCATTTCCTCTTGTCACCCCTCCTGTGATGTGAGATTGGCTCTTATACCAAATATGGGGAACCTAATCAATACTCTAAAAGCACCTAGGTGATAGTGGAGTAAAAAGCTATACCCTCATACACAATTTGGGTCATAACACATAGGAAATGGTAAAGAAAAGATGACAATGGAAATGGCATGAAAAATACTAGGTATTGAAGGACTGGGATTTCCTAATGGGTCGGGCTCCAGTGACAGCCCTAAAATGATGGGCTCCTATTACAGGACACAATATGAGCCAAGTGGCACACTCTTAGAGGACTCTAAAAGTATGGATGTTTGGCCAATCCCTTGGTGGATCTACAAACCAAAAATCAGCTTGATTAGTGATTTCTAGACGTTTATTGGACTTATTTAAATAGGCTGATCTCAACAATGAGAATTTGAGCAGTATTTGAGACACAATGAACCAACGCCTAGAAATCACTAATATGGCTGATTTTTGTTTATAGGTCTGCCTCGGGAATGGCCAAACATCGATACTGTCAGAGTCCTCTAAGAGTGTGCCATGTGGCTCATATCGCGTCCTGTAACAGGAGTCTATCATTTTAGGGCTGTCACTGGAGCCCGACCCTTCTTTATATATAAACATCACGCAATCAAATTAGACCAATTTAAGAGATTTTCTATGTCAAAATTAACCTATGATATAATCTTGACCATTTATGCAATATATTGACCTTTTATTAAACTAAAAATCATATTGACCATGGTGAGCTTATTTATTCATATTTTAGATTGACAAGGGCAAAGAATGATGGTTAAAGTAAACAAGTTGATAAAGAGTATCTTTCTTCAACCAATGTTTACTTCTCTTTCAAAATTTAATTTTTTTTTAGGAAATAGTCTTGTCAGTATTGTCATAGGTACCTCTCAAGTATTCATGCCTTCAATTTTTACTTATTTATTTTCTTGTCTCCGTGTAAAATGAGAACGGATTCTAACACTTCTTAATCTGAATTTCAATTTTTCAATAAAATTTATAACAGAAATAACCGGCTTTTTTTTCACAAATTTTCTCAGAAAATAATGGCCGTTATTTTAAAAAATAATTTCCATTATAACAAAAATAATGGCAGTTATTTTCTGAGCATTAAAACGGTTCATAATGTAACGGGGTTGGTCCAAAATCCATTATAATGGCCATTTTTTGAACCATGGCTTTAGCCTACCTCTTGGACACCAAAAATCACCTTGATTGATGTTGGATACGATATCTAAAAAAAGATGCTTGAATCCAACGGCAAGAATCACTCTTAGAAAAGTGCTAAAATCTAATGGCTAGAAATAACTGATCAGATTGCGTTTTGGTGTGTTTAATACGAACAGGTAGGATAAACATCAATATGGTCGGTTAGTGGGCCCAAAAAATTCGATAAATAGGTATAAGTTGGGCCAGTGATCGGCTAGAGCAAAATCCGCTGAAAAAAAAAAAATGGACAGGTAGATAAACGGAGCCAACTAAAAGAGAGGTTGGGAAACAAGCTTTTGTCCATTTACGGAAACGGAAACGGAAACGGGACAGAGTTGCCTGGTTTAAATAGGAAACGAGTTTTCCGCTTAGAAGGCAAGATCTAATCGGACGGTAGAAGTCTCTATAGCCGTGGATCGTACGCATAAATAAGGCGAAATAAGAAGTCAAAACTTGAAACTCATAAACTCCGTGTAAAGGAGGTGGAGTTGTTCCGCTTCAGAGTTCACACACGCGTTCCGACACCCCCCGACACTTCCGCGAAGATAGCTTCTTCACATTAGATGCTGATCCAGATGTTCGGCCAAGATTAAACAATCTCACCGGACTTGAAGGCACTATTTAAATCGAGCTTGTAATATCTGCCGGCTCCGTGTTGGGAGGTCGAAAAGTAGGAATTCGAGCCCTAAACCCGGCGGAGGAGAAATCAGAGAACCAATGCCACACACGTCGTCCGATCTTTGCTGGATCTAGTAAGTCGAGTCACATCCGCTTCTGTTGCGGTCGTCGTCGGTCTGATCTCCTCCGATCTGATACTACGCCTGTCGTCATCGTCCTCGTTGAGATAGGTCAACAGATCGAACCTTCGTTTCGATAGATCGGAGCCATCTCGGCGTAGATCAAGAAGCGGAACCGACGGTAATTCTTTTTATGATTTTTATTTCTGTTTTTGGATATCTTTATAGCTTCTATTAAGAAGAGCGATTTAGAATTGACGATCTACAACACGATCTTATTGCATCTCGATTTTAAAAACTAGGTGGAGAAGTAGTGAATCAGGAAAAAGCAGGTGGTGCCGCGGTGGTGGTGGTGGTGGTGGTGGTGGAGATGGCGCCGAGCACGATCAGGAAGGCGATCGGGGCGGTCAAAGATCAAACGAGTATTGGCATAGCGAAGGTCGCGAGTAATATAGCGCCGGACCTGGAGGTTGCGATCGTGAAGGCGACGAGCCACGACGACGATCCAGCGGACGAGAAGTATATAAGGGAGATCCTGAACCTTACATCTTATTCGAGAGGCTACGTTAACGCCTGCGTATCCATGGTATCGAAGCGGCTCGGCAAGACTCGAGATTGGATCGTGGCGCTTAAGGCACTGATGCTTGTGCATCGGCTTTTAGCCGAAGGGGATCCCGTGTTTCAACAGGAGATACTGTATGCGACAAGGAGAGGGACACGACTTCTCAATATGTCTGATTTTCGCGACGAAGCGCACTCAAATTCGTGGGATCTCTCGGCGTTTGTTCGAACTTACGCGCTTTATCTCGATCAGAGACTTGAGTGTATGGTATATGAAAGGAAACTGGGTAGTGGTGGTGGGAGTGGTGGTGGTGGTGGTGGTGATGATCGGTTTGGGCGGAGGGAGGATCGATGGAGATCGCCACCGCCGCGGACTCACGAATCTGATTATGGAGAGTTCAGGGACGAGCCTAATTACGGTAGCTATGGAACAAGGCCGCCCCAGCGGTCACGATCTTATGGGGATGTGAGTGAAGCCCAAGGACGGGACGATAGGAGGCCGCCCACGCCACTTAGGGACATGAAGCCAGAGAGGGTATTGGGCAAGATGAGTCAGTTGCAGCGGCTTCTCGATCGATTCTTGGCTTGTCGTCCCACCGGCACAGCCAAGAACAGTAGGATGGTGCTAATTGCGCTCTACCCGGTTGTCAAGGAAAGTTTCCAGCTTTACGCGGATATCTGTGAGATACTAGCAGTTTTGCTCGATCGATTTTTCGATATGGAGTACCCTGATTGTGTTAAAGCTTTTGAGGCTTATGCTAGTGCTGCTAAGCAGATTGATGAGCTTGTGGCATTCTATAATTGGTGCAAGGACACTGGTGTGGCGAGGTCGTCGGAGTATCCGGAAGTGCAGAGGATTACCGACAAGCTCTTGGAGACCTTGGAGGAGTTTATGAGGGACAGGGCGAAGAGGCCGAAGAGCCCTGAGAGACGAGAGGAGACCCCGCCAGTAGTTCAAGAGGAGGAGCCTGTGCAGGATATGAATGAGATAAAGGCGCTCCCTGCACCGGAGAATTACACTCCTCCACCACCACCAGAGCCTGAACCTAAGCCGAAACCACAGCAGGAGGCAGGGGATTTGATGAATTTGAAGGATGATGATGTTTCTGCTGAAGATCAGTCCAATAGGCTGGCCCTGGCTCTATTCTCTGGACCACCTACAGGCAATGCAAATGGCTCATGGCAAGCATTCCCATCGAATGGGGAAGCTGAAGTGACTTCGGCATGGCAGACACCAGCAGCCGAGACTGGGAAGGCGGATTGGGAATTAGCCCTTGTGGAGTCAGCGAGCAACCTATCGAAGCAGAAGGCAGCATTGGCAGGTGGTTTCGATTCATTGCTGTTGAACGGCATGTATGATCAAGGGGCAGTGAGGCAACATGCCAGCACTGCCCAATTGAGTGGAGGGAGTTCGAGTAGTGTGGCATTGCCAGGCCCAGGCAAGACTTCGACGCCTGTTTTAGCCCTGCCTGCCCCGGATGGGACCGTCCAGACTGTTGGTCAGGATCCGTTCGCGGCATCGGTGAGTATACCTCCACCGCCTTATGTGCAGATGGCGGACATGGAGAAGAAACAGCAGTTTCTTACACAGGAGCAGCTGCTGTGGCAGCAGTATGCGAGGGATGGGATGCAAGGCCAAGTCAGTTTGGCCAAGATCAGCGGTGGGGGTTACTTCACCCCTGGTCCACCTGCCGTGATGCCGTATGGGATGCCGATGCCGCCAGTAAACGGAATGGGACCAGGAGGGTACTACCACCCACCCTACTGATTTTGCGATCTGTAAGAATCACTTGTGGATGCTATTTTGCGCGGTAAACTGTTTTACATTTTTTGTTCTCCTATGTTCTGTTTCTAATTTTATAATGTGTTCATTTGTGTACCTAGTTTGTGTTTGAACTGTGAAATGGAGGGACAGATAGAGGGAGGGAAGGAATGGAATTTGAGTGTGTCCATTTCATAATTTCTCTTGTTGTTTGTAATCTTGAGAACTTAGATTTTGGAACCCCAATTGTCTTTTTCTCCAAATTTTTCTGCATTATAGTTCATGGTTCTGTGATTCCACCCCCACAAAAAAGCCTTATGGGGTCTGTGTAATGTGGTTCTACATAGGGTTAAATATTGAATCAGTGTTCTGAAACCTAGACGCCCGCAGCAGGTTGAACCAGAAAACCGGTGAACTGCGGCGAACAGGTCAGTCCACTGGTTCAATGTTTCCAATACATTGGGCGAAATCGGGTTCATGTCGTCAGACTCTGAACATTTAGGACATGAAGTAGATGATGATGGCCAATACAATGGGTCCCTTGTCTTTCTAATTCCTACTTCCACCTCTATGGTTATTGACAACAATGTCTTTGGTTAAGATTAAAAGCCAAAGTTTTTTGCCTAACTTGACGTCATGTTGGCACCTGAATGTAAGAACCATTTTTTAGGTTGTTTTGCACAAATAACAATGTGCTAATTGAGTTCCTTCCAAATTCATTGGTGCCCAAATTCAGAAATAGCGCCAACTGTGTTTCGTGATTTTAGAAGAATGTTTTTTTGGGTTTTTTGGCCTTTTGCTTGTCATTTTCATTCTGGGTAGGCCTTTGTCCAGGATGGACAGAAGACAGAACACTTCTCTTACAAAGCGTGTCATTGGCTGTTTCCTTTTTAAACCTGGAAAAGCTTCAATTTTTTTCCTCCCTGGAAGCTGAAAATCACTATTGGAAAGAGCCGGAGCTTCCTGCTGGAACAGATGAGGCGTACAAGAAGGCGAAGTTGTGCTACGCACCCATCAGCGAGCATGACTGCAAGGAAGAAGATCAACGTCGCCGTGATGACTAGCTTCATTATCAGCTGGTGGTCTCTAAAAACCTCAGCGAACATTGTCGTCACTATCAGCAACACCTCATCAAAACCCCCAAATTTAAGCGATCTTGACCTTAGGTTTCTTAGGTTCCGGTGAGGGTAGCTTCTCAACAGCTACAACCACCACACCGTCTACACTGTTGAGTCGAGAGTGATATCTCTGGTGCTAGGTGAGATCTCATTTGAAGGTTGACATGTCGATTCTTGTCCATTAGATTGGCATTTTGTGCCGATGGATGATCAGTTTGAAAAGAGATTTCTTGGATTGACAACTGTCGAAACTGCAAATCTATTTTTTTTACCGTGGCAGCGCATCGGGCAAATATTGGTTTACAAACTTCTAAAGGCCAAGTCAGTGAGGGGACCCTGTCGGGTACCTCTACGGGCACCCACATCTTTAAGCTGAGCACCACAAAAAATATACCAAAATATCCTCATGTCTTTAGTTTGAACAACCACTTTGTCTTCTCCAAACCCACCCCACTGTCCTCCCGATCTCCACCTCTCTCTACTGTACTCTCACTCCCCGCCTCATCGTGGCGATGGCCTGTGAGTGGCAGTGGTAGCGGTGGTGCAGTGAAGTAGAAGTGGGGTGGAGAGGAGAGGAGAGGAGAGAGAGAGAGGGAACAGTGGGATGGGGTGGGGTTAGGAGCAGATGAAGTGGGTGCCCATCAAATGTGGGTGCTCAAATGTGAGCCCTAAAATGGGAGTTAGTGCCCATCAAATGTAGGTGCCCAGCTTAAAGATGTGGGTGCCCGTAGAGTTTCCCTGGAATCGCTGCAAAAATAAACTTGGGGGGTATCACAAATATCAAATATTTTTTTTGTGGGTATTGGGTGAGAAAATAAGGCGTTGGATCCCCACCAAATGTGGTGTGACCGTCCAAGGAACCGAGTCCACAGACCCTTTAACCAATGGTAGTTGTTATGTGGGGCCCATATCCCTTCAAACATATTTAAGGCTTCAACTTCTAGCCAACACAACCACTTCAGTTGTCCATCGTACCTTTTGTCTAGACATGAGAGGTTAGAACTTAGCCAGAATTCCCACCCATCAAGGAAATCCATTGATTTATTTTCGATCCTATTCAAAAGCTGACCCAATCAGATAATTATAACCATCCATTTTATGATCCAAATCAGGTTAGATTGCTATTTGAGATCTCCTATGTGGGAACTATCGAATGGTGGGTCAGTCCGACACCACCCACCCATACATGTGAACCATGTCTGTTAATGAGGACCGTACATCGAACATACGGAGCAAAGTATTTGAATTGCTATAAATCTGGAGCCAGTAGATTCTTTACGTCAACGGGAGGCCTGTGATATGAAGGATACTTTTTGTCACATGCATGTCCTTCAATCTTTGGCCCTTAACTGTAGGTGCCTTTTCTCCACTGTTAAGGCCCACGTGAGTGAGCGTCTTGTGAAGCTCGTGCAATCCTGATTTTGGGTTTAAAGTAGTATAGAGATGTCTTTTAAAGGCCTATTCGGAAACCTAAAATAATTGGGTTATCGATGATCAATTCAGGTTCAGTGTTCTGTATTTAGCCTCGTTTTTATTAGAACAAGACCAAGGCTAACTTTGTGAAATGTATTTGCAACATTGAACTGATTTTTCCATCCTTGCATTTGGCTAAACACATGAGATTTCCCACGCTCCCACACTTAAACTGCAAAAAAGAGTCATATGGGGTTTAGCTGTGGACCGTTGGATTCAGGAAACTACTGCCCACATGGCGACTATATTAATACCCACATGATTATTTTAGGGGGAGACTCTTGTGGAGGATTTTACCCTACGTGGTGAGTTGGGGCATATAGTTGGAAAGGAATAGGAGGATCTTTAGGGGAGAAGAGAAAACGATCCAGAATACTATTATTAGTATCAAGGCATTTCTTTTTAATTAGAGAAATGCGTCCCCTATTTTCAGAGGTACTTTTTTTTTATTTATGAGATGATCTTTAGGTTTGATACTTTGTTAGTTAGTTAGTAGTGAAGGATATATCTGACATCTCTTTTGTGTTTCTTTCTCTTTTCTTTTTTTTCTTGTACTTTGAGATCTTCTCCATCTCTTTTTCTATTAATATATTTAGACTTCTTAAAAAAAAAAAAAATACCCACATGATTATTTTACCCTTTGGAGTCATTGCCATGTGGACCATGATCTCTTGAATTTGACCGGTCCACGGCTCAACCCCATGATGCCCCATGAGATTTAATTTCAATAGCTGTTTTACACAGTTAATTGTGTGATAGAACAACCCTTCTTGGATGGAAAATGCTATCTCACGCTTAACTGCACCTTTTTTTTTTTTTTTTATTTATTAAAGCAAGCATTCGATTAATTATCAGAAGAGGAAATTGAGTCTAACAAAATAAGATCCGCAAACCCATAGTAGTGAAGAGTCCCAAAGTTTTGGCTTTCTGAGAGTATTGTATGTCAGAAAAATTTAATTCAAATTCTTTTATAAGATTTGACTTCTAAAAGTTAAATCACATTTATACTAAAATTCTAAGGACCAAAGCCTCACAAGACTAAAGTTCGTGACTTCTAAAGAGCCAAAAACCAACTTTATAATAACAATCTCCCACATGATTAAATTTTAAAAAAAAATGTAAGGGTACAATTAGAGATGTCATGCATGGGCAAAGGTGTCTTTTGTACTTGAACTTCTGTTTAATGTTTTTTAGATTTACTAGCTGGGCAATGAACTAACATCTTTAGCTATTTAATTTTATAATGTAAACTAAAGCAATAGACTACAAGAACTACATTTTTGGGTTGAAGTCGAGTTTCTACGCGCGGTTGTGCTCATTGAGGCCATAAAGCATAATGACCTAAATTCTCTCAGGAAGCGAGCCCACTTCCATACTCATATAGGTGTGTTCTATCTAGAGTGCTTAGCATCTCTACACTCCACTAGAATAACCAACTCTAGAAAATACTAAGAGTCTAAGACTTCATCTCCACATGATATAGGTAGTACTACATCATAGACAAAGGTTTGGGAGTATCACTCCTATTTTGTACCAACCCTCAATAATCAGTGAGACGTACAACTTATTTTTCTTATTGAACCTAGAACTTAAGATCTCCAATCACATAGGTTGGATTCCCATTATTGGTGATTTATGTATCTATAGGTTTAAGTCTCGTTGCTCTCAATGTACTTAGAATCATATCTCTTGCCAATTCTTTCGTCAAAAGATCAATTATTTTATCTTTTAACTTTATAAAGTAATAACTATCTTAAAGAGTTATGTCTTCTATATGTATATGCCAGAATTTCTTTTATATAAGTTATTTTGTGCATGAATTATTGTGGCAAAAAAAAGTCAGTGTATAGAAATAGGAGGCACTGGCCTTGGATAAATAGGATATCTTTCAAAATAATATATCTACCATATATTTTATTTCTTTTTCAACTTTGTCTAAAGCTATGAACTCAAATTCCGTTGTGCATCTTGCAATGTAGATTTTTTTAGAAGATTTTCATGACACTTCAGCTCCTCCAAAAGTGAATACATATCTACTTGTGGATTTCGATTTATTAAAATCTAAAATTCAGTTTACATCACTATATCCTTTTAATATAGTAGGATAACTACTATAATGTAGACCAAAGTCTAACAAGAATTTATGATATCTCAATATCCTACTCAAGGCTTCTGAATGTTCTGGTGATGGGTTACTAACTAGTATAACTACTGGGTCTCCTTTGACTATAATTAGCCTTATACTTATTAATTGATCTATCAACTTTTAATTTCTATACAAAGATCTATTTATAACCTATGATTTTACTACTATAAAGTAGATCTACCAATTTCATGTTTTATTATACAATATGAAATCAATTTCATAAAAGTATCTAAGGATGACATTACATCATTTTAGGGATAAGTTAGAAAATTTGTTATCACTACATTCTAAAATAATAGAAGAAGGTGGAGTTCATCTTTTTTAGATAGAAACAAAGGAGAACAGTGCGGATATACTCACGAAACCGATTCTACTTGAGTATCGGTGGACTTGAATTTGATTTGAAAGAAAAGAAAATGGGTGGGAAAAGGCAAGTTGGTGATTTTGTTATCAAGGTGGAGATTATTTATGAGAACAACTTTTTTGGCTGAGTCGTATCTTGCTCCTTTTGAGTGGTCGTCTCGATTGCCAAACTACCCTAATTCTCATCCGCCGTCTTAGTCCATGTGCTGTGTCCATCGCCGTACAAAGCCATCCCGTGTTAGAGGCATTCCCCTCACAATTGAAGGTAGTTCTCTCTAGGAACCTTAAATTTGCTCTTTCACTCTGGCTCAACAACACCATGGATGCCCGTACGATCCACTTTCTCCCTAACCCGAGCTTCGTCTGACTCTAAGGATCTCCTTTCGCACCCCTATTCCCCTAAAGCTTCTCTTAGTCAAGAATCCCTTCTTTTTTCATCTTCCTCTCCCTATTAGTCGAGTGCTAGAGCCCTCTTCTGCTTTTGGGCTTCCGTTCCGCAAAACATCTTTCCTTCGCTTCCTCAACCTATCCAGCTATTCGTGACTAGTAGTCTTTCTAAATAGATGTATTGCGATCTAGGGTTGTGAGATTTAGACGGTGGTTAAATACCGCCTTATATCTTAAAACATGTGGGCATGCTCTCATTGTTTACTATGGTGGGACCTTTGAGAAGGAAACCCGCTATAGTGTCTCAATCTCACTTTCTCAAGATGGTATACCTCGCTGCATCCCAGAGTTCCATCGTAGGATGATCAGGATGCGAGACTACAAGGTTGACCCCCTTGTCCAACTCTATCTGTCGTTCTTCTCCATTTTTAAGTTTATATTGTTGGTTCGAGCCAAGTATCCATTGAAAGGGATAGCTTGACGGGTAGAAGTCGACGAACTGCTCGAAAGGCTTGGTGAGCTCTACAAGGAGTACGCAGTCCCCCTAACAATTCTACTTCTTTTACTCCTTCTGAGTTCAGATTCATCATCTGACAATTCTCCATGGTTAAATACATTTTTCCTTTATCTTTGTTGTTTACTTTTTCATTGTAAGAAAATCTATCCTTAAAGAACTCAACTTTTTTTTTACTCAATTATATTGTTTATTTCTATTGAGTCATTTTACACTTATTACTAAAAATCTATAGGCAGTGCTATTAAAAAAATATATCTTCAAGAAGTTAGTTCTTATTGTATATCAGCCTATTGAGAGGCATACTTGTTCAATGATTCATTGAAAATATTTTTATATTTGAAGCCAAGTTGAGTGGATTTTCTTCTTGGACTCGGGTGAATTCTCTTATGTTGGGTGTATTCTCATGCTTGATTGAGTAAATTCTTACCTGTTTAAACCTTAGGTAGATTCCCTTGTATGATTGAGTGTATTTTTCGATTGTTTGTTTAAGTGAATTTTTATCTATTTCATTCAATTATAATTGGTATAACTTTAAGATTGACTGAATAACTTTGATATCTTGATGCAAGTGTTTGAGAGTAGATGAAGGCGTGGATTCATCAATTACTATAAATCTCGTGTCTTGTGGATATACTTATTGTTTTCCTTTTGTCTATCTTACTCTTATTCTTGTACGAGTTTGAAGAATTGATATCAAGCGTATCTTTACTTTGTGTGTGATTGTATTGTAAATTAATAATCGAAAAGAATTTGAAATAGTCATATTCACCCCATCTAGAATCTTGCATAGTGATAATAAGGAAATCTTAATTAGTATCAGAGCGTATGTCACTCATCTCTAGTTTACCAACCTGAATGTGATCCAAAGTCCCCTTGATACAGCTATACAAGTGGAAGGTATTGCATGTCTAGACTACCACTTTTTAATGGCTCAAACTATGTTTATTAGAACACTCGTATCAGAGTTTTCCTAAAAATCTTTTGATGAGAACGTTTGGAAAATGACTGAAGAGGGTTGGAGCTACTCTAAGGCAGTAGTTATTGGTACCAAAATTACTCGAAAGAAGAGTAGAGCTGATTGGACCATTTTTAAAAAGGAAGTGTGTTGTGCTAATTCAAAAGTTTTAAATGCTTAATGTTATGCCCTGTCTTTTGAAAATTATAAACATATACTTGGGTGTGAATCTGCAAAATTTGTATGAAATATTTTAGAAACAACTCATGAAGGCACTAGCTGTGTTAAATTATCTATGCTTCAAATGCTTACTACTCAATTTAAGATGTTTAGAATAGATGAAAATGAAATATTCACTGAATTTTACACCAAAGTAGTGACATTATAAACTCTATGTAGAGTTTAGGTGAGGCAATCCCAAAATTTAAAATGGTAAGAAAAATATTGAGATCCTTAATTACCTGATAGATTTCACCCGAGTATCATAGTCATAGAGGAAAGCAAAGATGTGGACCTCATTAAATTAGAAGAACTAACTCCATTTAAATATTTAAAACTTAAGCTACATCCTGTTTGAAAGAAGAGCATTGCTTTGAAAACATTTAGGAAAGAAACTAAAACAGTAGAGTCAGATGACTTTAAGATATAGATGAAGAAGTTGCTCTAATGGCTAACCCTCTATGTGTGTAAGGAGGTTTGCTTAGGCAAAAAAAGAGAAATTTTGGAAAAAAATATAAGAAACCTTTGAAAATTTTAAGAATGAAAATGTAGAGATTTTGGACACAGCATATGACTATGAATACTCAAGTGATAATGAAGACTTCCTTAAATGTAAAAACTTTTATGGTAATTAAGTACAAACATGAATGAAACTCCTAAAATAAATAAAGGGTTGGGTTCGCTGACCAACACTTTTGACCAACATTTTTGACCAACACCTTGGTCAACCCTCATAGAGGATGAATCAATGGCTGATTTTTGGTGAGGATGATCTCCTCACCATATAGATCACCCCCAACAAAAAATCACCCCATTCTGAAAATTTTAACCCCGTTAAATGTGGTTTTCAAGTTAAATGGTAAAAATCAATGGTCCATAATTCTTCAACTTCTAAACCAGTCTATGAATATTAGAATGATTTGAATTTTTGTGAGGATGATCTCCTCACCATATAGATCATCTTCACCAAAAATCAGCCATTGATTCATCCTCTATGATGGTACACCAAGCTGTTGGTAAAAAATGTTGGTCAAAAGTGTTTCATTAGGAATATCCCTCTATGTGTGTAAGGAGGTTTGCTTAGGCTGACAGGTGTCGGCCTAGGATTGATCTTCTTTTTATAAAGATGATTAGGATTTTATTCGGGTCAAAGTGTCTCCACCGCAGGTAACACGTGTCATCTGCGGATTGGATGACAAAACTCGTGAGAGGATGCCATCGCAAATTGAGATCATCATCATCATCCACGGCAGGGATGTCGTGAGCGCCACATCATCACCCATGGTGGGGTAATGGCCCCTCGCGGTGTAGCCATCGCGAGCGCTAGATGTTGGGCCCTAATTGGGTCCAACCCGCTCATTTTTACTTTGATAAAGTGTGGTCCAGGTGCATCATAATTGATTGTCCTTGCCACTAAAATTTCGCTATCTATGATTTGGATTAAAGTGGTGGATATTTTGATCTGTGGCGACAACGATGTTTTTGAAGGATACGGCGACACCTCTGAAAAATGTGCCAGCCCGAAGGCTTATCGTTCACTGGTCGGTTAGTCTGGTTGATATAAAGTTGGTGAAGAATGCAATAATGAACATGGTACGTTTATGCATCGAATCATTTGATGCGTTTAATTGAGGGTCAGAGGAAATATGATGATATTTTTTCTGACCGTCCAAAATAATTTGATAGATCGAATGGTTACGAAGTTACAGTCACCTAGTCAGGTGTAATCCCCTTCAATATGAGTCCACATGAATGTTGGAAACTTTTTTCTCCGGCCATATTTCGATCCAATCAACTGGTGGCCCTACCTAACGCACTTTTCTGGGCCCTTTGACTGCATGGATGTTCAGCCCACCCCTCGTGCGATGTACACTCCAAAAATCAGCTTGATTGGTAATTTCCAGCTGTTGGATTTACTACTAAAAAAAAATGCTTGAATCCGATGGGTAGAATCACTCCTAAAAAAGTGTTAAAATCTAATGGCTAGAGATAACCAATCAGGTGGTTTTTGATGTACATTTCCCCATACAGTCAGTGGGCCCAAAAACATACGCTACATAGGGTTATGGAATCGACTGGTTCAAAACCCCGCCGGAGCAAAAAGTTTTCCATTAATGATTTGGCCCACCCTTGGTGGACTTAACACACCAAAAATCAGCCTGATTGGTGATTTCTAGCGGTTGAATTTGAGCATTTTTTAGCCGTGTGATTCAAAGCATTTTTATGGGGTGGTTTCTAGCCATTGGATCAAGCATTTTTTGGGTACTCAGATTCAACGGATAGAAATCACCAACACCACTAATTTTTGGTGTGTAGGTCCACCTAGAAGAGAACCGTTCCAAATAAGCTCATCTTTTGGGCCCACTGACCATGAATGTGCGGCCCCCTCTTTATTTAAAAACGTCTTGACAATATAAAAAAGAGCTTGGAATCACACTTTTGGGGAGATACATCATCATCATCATCTATGCTTTTATCCCAAATGTTTGTGGTCGACAACGTGAATCCTAGAAACGATGATCCCATTATATCATGTTAGGATAAGGGGTGTAAAATTCACGTTAAATCTTTTAATATCTCTCACTAATGGAAAAATTTTTGTGCAGAGGATTTTGGATGCGATAGGACTCTCGTGGCCGCCCTAAAAAGTAATTTTTTTGGGCCCACTGACCACATGGATTTTTAGGCAACTCATTGGTGGGTACTGGATAGACACACTAAAAATCAGCTTCATTGATGATCTCTAACCGTTGGATTTAGTACCCAAAAATATATGCTTGATTCAATTGCTAGAATCAATCCAAAAAGTACTAAAATCTATGGCTAGAGATAACCGATCAGTTTGATTTTTTGTATGTATATCGGCCCACTGACTGGCTATTTTGCACACCCTTTGTGGATATACACATCAAAAATCACCTGATTGGTAGCCATTAGATTTTTGCACTTTTAAGGAGAGATTCTAGCTGTTAGTTTCAACCATTTTTTGGATTATAATCCCACGGCTAGAAATCATCAATCAAGCTGATTTTTAGTATGATTATCTACAAGGGGTGGGCTAAACATCGATGCATCATCAGTTGGCCCAAAGGAAAGCGGCGAGCACACGCAAAAAGGCATGAGATCTATCTGGGGACATCACAACTCTAAAGATAATACCGCATCGACGTCATTGATTTATTTACAAATGCCACCATAAACACCTAAAAATAGTCCAAAATTTGATTAACTTTGCTTTTCCAAACTCTTTCCTCATGGAAGTTTATCAAAAATTGCTTAAGCAATTCGGGGTACATTGTACCAGTTACCACTCAAACAAAATCGAACACCCCTATCCTTCAATTTGAAGATTCAGAATTGCAATTACATCGCCAAGATTAAAAAAAACCATTATACATTTACATCCTCTTAATAATGATTTCTACAACAGAGGAGCAAGTAACAAGTGATAGAATTGCATGTGGTTAACCAATTGTGATTTGGATATTAGCTCCCCTAGGTAAGGAATGTGCTATTGACACTACAAACCCGACTTACTGGCTTGTCCACTCAGTATGCGGAGGCGTTTCTCACAATGAACCCAGCTTAAGAGCATTGTAAGCTATAAAATCTTCAATTGTGATGACAACGCCAGCAATCTTCAAAGTTGGGTTGATGTGGATTTCTCATCCAAGCCGGGTTAGTCAGTCGAAAAGTGGTTGAGAATCCATGCAAAGATGTACCAATTTCCTCTGGTATTGCCCATAATATTCACTGACTGCGATCACATCTTCATGCCCCGAATTCAAACGTGGCAAGATGAAAGGTTGCTTGTCTCCAACAGAGGG
Organism: Euptelea pleiosperma; assembly: GCA_035048495.1. Classification (NCBI taxonomy): domain Eukaryota; kingdom Viridiplantae; phylum Streptophyta; class Magnoliopsida; order Ranunculales; family Eupteleaceae; genus Euptelea; species Euptelea pleiosperma. The sequence continues at coordinate 22,478,207 of CM068549.1, forward strand.
TTTTGCAGGCTCATCCGAATTTCCAAACTTGGAGGAGATTTCTGCGTTGATTTCATGGCAAGCGAGTAAGAACATGGCAGCTGTGTCTGGCTGCTGTGCATCACGAAGTGCTGCTAATGCCTCTTGCAATGCACCAGCTGCGACATATAGTATCAATGCCCTGCATAGTTTGGTTAGGGAAACAGTTCAGCTTCAGAAGAAAGAAGACATGGCTAAAAATCTCCACAGAAAGGGGCCCAAGCGGGGTCATGGTACCTCCAGATGTTGTGCTCAGTGTGAAGGACATGATCGGCCCATCTCTGCAACACCCTGTGGAATCACAACCAATATCATCAAGGTTGAGTAATCATTGTCACACACTTCTTTCCTAATGTGAAAAAGGGTTACTTGATCTGCTGTACTATCTTCTTACTGAAGCCAAACCACCACAGATTCATGTCTAAAAGGATGAGACAATTTTCCCATATGCAATTGATAATTGATACATGTATCCAGCAGAAGAATGGTGGTGATAACTATGGAAAAAATAAACTGAAAACTTCAACAAATTAGCCTAATGGAATACAGCAAATATCCAGTATTAATTCATGTCCAAATTTTAGTAAACCATATGATATTTCTTTAAAGCAAAAGAAAAAAAGACTAATGGATGTGATGTATTAAATGTTCATTCAAGAACAACTTCCAGAAAACTACAGAAAAGAATAATTTCCAAAAATGCAAAAAATTTAATCTAGTTAATAGAAGTTAATTTTCAAGCCAAGAAAATGTCATAAAAGCATTAAGAAGTTATCTTAATTGTAAACAATGTAACAAGGACACTGACACGGCAACCTAAAAAAGCTCAATACGGAGACATGTCCGTACAAACACACACACACACACATATATAAGTATAAAGAACTTTTCTATTTCTTTTTTTTTAATTTAGAAAAATACAAACACCTGGTTTTAAATGGGAGGGGTTAAATGGTATTGATCTAGGAAATGACCACCTGATCCCTTCAAATATGTAAATAACAAGACGGAGGGAACCATTTTGCTATTCTCAGAAGATTCTTATTTTGGTTAAGTTTCTATGACTTCAATGTTGCAATACAGGGGAAGTTTCTATTTCAGAGAATCTGTGTCAGGTACTTTAAATTTGAGAAAGAATCTACTTCGGGAAATTACATTTCAATAAAGTTGGGTGTACCACAGCCCAGAGGTTAAGGTTGCATGATCTTTTGGATTTACTAGAGAACTTTGTGACTCTTCCTCCCAGCCTGCATAGCCTGGGGTCAGGTAGAAGGGGTAAAAAATTAGTAGGATCAGTAAAGGAATATAGCAATTCTGAACCAAGTTTGCTCACTACAATCCTGCTGAACTGTGAGGGGCCCATGTGTCAAATGCAAAGGTTATGCAAATGGAAGAAAAAAAAAGTACAGAAACGAGTTACACAAAAGAAAGAACTGATGTCTGCATCTTGATTCACATCAAGATTGGGGGCACAGATTATGATTTTATATTGAATGGTGTGTTGAACAACCTCTTTACTCTAAAAGTTTAGCTTTTAGAAGGAGCATAACTATGTATATTAAAGGGTCCATGGGTCTAACAGAGGCGGAGTGCTGGCCACATAGCCAAACAACACGCTCCAATAACACGCTCCCTCAGCACTTTGCCGAGACTCGAACCCACGACCTATTGGGACCTCCCGCTCTGATACCATGTTAAACAACCACTTTAATCTAAAGCTTAAGCTGTTAGAGGGAGGCGTAACTATGTATTTCAAAGGGTCCACGGGTCTAACAGAGGCGGAGTGCTGACCACAGCCAAACAACACACTCCAATAACACCCCCTAACAGCTTAAGCTTTTAGAGTAAAGTGGTTGTTCAACATGGTGTTTGGTTCCTTTCTTCTACATTGCATGGTGACTGCTATCCTAACTCAGATCAGGAACAGTGAACTGCGATTCTCCGCTGAGACTAATTGAGTTAGATCTCCATCTATAGCTCTATACCAGGAGAGAAACTTAAAGTCATAATATATTACATCCATGTAATGAAATATAAATCAAATATATATTAGGAGTTTTCCAAAACAAAAATAGATGGCCAGCTTAGCTTATCTATAATGGTAAAATGCGAGACAACAAGTCAGGCTTCTTTCTTCTTCGAAATCTTAGGTTGAAAAACTAACACATACTCCCACATATACAACCAAATCTCATATGCACTTAAATCAACTCTTTCATATTTTAATTTAGGCTATTGGTTTTCTAAGCAATGTAACTTCACTTCTTTTCGTGAAACATGTTGAAAACTCTTATTCTTACTAAAGTAAAATCAAGTGCCTTATTTTCTTTAACATATTAATCTTCTTTTTTTTATAAGTTTTAGCATATTCTTAATCTTAAATTAATCAAAAGATTTGTATATTATATTTCATATTTTTGGTCAATGTTTTTTGAGAAAATACCTTCATTAACTATCTATGGTCATGCTTAGTAAAAATATTTTAAAAAGTTATATTCCTATTTAATAAAATTTATATCTAACTACCAACAAATGGAAGATGTATTCATGAATTAAAGATGTTGCGGGTGATAAGCTGTCGTTTGGATGGCCACAGCCCAAAAAAACGTTTTTGCAAATAATATGTGACATTCTAATGCAGGCAGAAGATTATACATGAAGTCAGCTACTACTACGATTCAAAAAGAGCAAGAATAAACCTTGAATAATCAGATCCCTGCAAGTGTGTCGCGGCTAAAGTTGCTGCATCTGTCCAGCATCCAGCATCTTGTAGCTGCAGCAGAGATAAACTTCATACAAACCAGCTCTAACAAGTTGATTAAACATAACAGTATGTGGTTCATATCAAATGTAGTATATCAAGGAGTAGCATTTTTTGTGAGACTAAAGTGTCCAAGGCAATAAAAATAACCAAACTATGTCTGATGCGGTATCCCTTAGTGGCAGGAATGTTCGGCCTGAGCTGCTTTCCTCCTCCCCCCTTCCCAACATACATGCAAGCATGCACATTTTGGAAGATTCTGTCGTTCCCAACATAAACTAATGATACCATGGTCCCATCGAGCACCTTTGACTCAACTATTACTAAAAAACTTTTGGACTCTAGATAATCTACATCTCCATAACAAGCATATAAGTTAACTTATCTTTCTTATCAAATAAACATTTATCAAGTATGTTGACTCTATCTTTTATAGACAGTTCAAAAGTATTCCATCTCCTGAAAATTTTAGAAACTGGCACTTCCTAAATTCTGCACCAAAATCCACTTCATTGCAACTCTGCAACTAAACTCAATTCTAAGATCATGATATCCAATTCAACTGAAACACTCCAAGAAGTTGAATTATAGTTTGCAACCACACCACTAATTGATGATCAAATAATGTCTGACAAATTTGACAATGGATCAACAGATTTGACAAATTGAATATCAATCAATTGATTGCCCCTGTTACCATCACATACTTAACGGTCACTGTATTTGCAACAGAAACAATACACAATTGCAATAGAATTCAAAAGTTCCATTACTGATCTGAAACAATGTAATTGCCAGCAACTCAGTGTTAATATTGAATGATAGAAAAGTATTCCATATTCTCCGTATATTAATTGTCAATAATATATTTCCAAATGAAAAAAGATGCTACTACAATGGCGTGTGGACATAATGCCTAAAGCAAGATGGAGACCCAAATAAAAAGTTGAGGATCACCTTCCAAATTAGTTAGAGAGTTAACTTGAGGTGTTATTTTTTTTATTTTTTTATTATATCTGAAATTCCCTGGACATCTCTTGTAATCAATAGCATAGGACCCGACCCTCCTCAAGGAATGTCAATCTTCTTGATCATGCATTGTATGATATTGATTAATTTTATGATATACTTATAAAAAAAAATTATTTTCTGATATGGCAATTAATCTCACTGATAATACCCCACTTTGTCTCAATAAGAGTTGGTCATTTACAACAGACCAGCAAATGAGAGCAGCAATATCCATGTATCACAAATGACTCCACAAAAAAGCAGCAAGCTTAAGCTTACCTCTCATACTTACATCAAAGGGAGATGCTTATGGGTTGTGTATGTTAAGTCCCTAGGGTTTGAGAGAACAAAGAGAAGAGAAGAGAAGAAAGAAAGAGAGAGAGAGTCACAAACTTAGGTAGTTTGGCCTGCCTAGACAAATGAGTCTTCAAGTCTGAAATATCACAGGAAAATAGGAGTTACTTCCTGTGATAAGATGTCGTCCCCATACAATCTAAACAATAACACCGGCAAAAGACCATCTGACAAAAACCGAAAGATCGGAAGTGGAGCATAGAAAACCATAACCGAGCACAATTGAACTCAACTTATAAAACCAAGCTCGAGGCGACTGCTTCAAGCCATAAATAACGAAAATAACGACTGTTATTTTTAGAGATAACGGTACATAACGTAACGGGGGAGGCCCGAATCCATTATAACGGCTGTTATTTTCATTATAACGGCCGTTTTTTAAACCATGGTAGCTGGTTTTCCTCATCCTTCTCTACTAGAAGTCGCATCCTTTGGCATATACTCTCGTTGGCGATCTGTTGGGGTTTGTGGAAAGAACGCAATTGTAGGGTCTTTGAGGGCAAGGAGGCCTTGGAGGAGAATATTATTTTGAATATTAAGGGACTCTGTTCTTCTGGTACAAAGCTTTTCGAAAATGTCAGGGACTTTTCTTCGAGAACTTTGTTTTCCGATGGGATATGATCTATTGTAGAGATTTTGTTTGATGTTTGGTTTTTGTCTCTTGCTTCTTCTCTTTTTGGTGCTGTTGTAGACGCTTTTGCCTTTGTAGGTCATCTCGACCTCTTAGGCTTTTTTTGCATCTTCTTTTGATATTAATGACAGATTACACTTATCAAAAAATAAAAATAAAATTAAGGATACGCATGTTGACACATCCCAGCACAAATCCTAAGACATACTATAGTATCACTCTAATTTAATGATTTCTAGAAACTCAGGGTATGTGCATGCACGTTCTAGTTCGCCTTTGCACCGTCGCCGTGGATTCGAGGGTGGGAGAGATCTTGGTAGATTTCAAGATTCTTCAACCCCTTATGGTCGAGAAATGGGTGGTGGCAAATCCTCTAGAAGAGGTTTAGATGGGTGTAGATTTGATCCTAGGCCATTTAGAAGCAAAGGCATGAGCATAAATATTCCAAATGTGCTTCCAAGAGGAGGTTGGATTTGCCTGGAACACTCATGTGGTAAGTTGAGCTTTGCACGGCAAGGGTACTATAACAACTGCAACAACCTTCGTTTTCGACATGATGACAGTCCTCTGAAGAACTATTAAGGCCCACCGCCTCCACATGCTCCGCCACCACGCTTTGGCCCACATAGGGATCGCTCCCCAAGTAGGAGCATAAATGGCTATAGGTCTTTACTTTGTGGTTGGGGCAGACATGCTCCAAGAGAGTTCGCAGTTGGTCCACCACACCCCAGGCATGGAGGAAGGTTTCCAAATAAACACATGCGGAGAGAGAGAAGGGATTATCGTGAAGAGGAATATTTCAAGGAAAGGAGCACATTTGATAGGTCAATGACTCCTGAGTAGGCCATAAAGATCATGGGCTGGAAAACTTCTTTAATTAAAGGTGGGGATATGATGTGAGGAATTAGCGGCAATCTCTGTCCCCTCCACTTCTAACACCTCCACCTTGAGGTCGGTGGCACCATATGGTTCAAAGGTGTAAGTTTTGTTTCAGTTTCATCACTGAAACATTTCTGTTATTTCATTCCGAAACCTAGTGAAACTGTAGTAACATTTGCTATGGTGAAACCTGATTTCAGTTAGTTTTGAATGATACGAACTGACACATATGTAGTTTCGTCCTACAGAAAAACCGAATCCCGAAACGTTTCGGCTTCGACCAAAACTTGAAACCATGAGTGGTACGCAATATGAAAGAGAGGAGCTTGTCCTTAATGTGGGGCAGACCACCAAGGATTATTGTCGAGAGTTGAATATGGATAGAGGGAGAGGCCAGCGGCGGGCTATTGCACGCATGTTTCAAAGTGACTGGTTTTGTTTTGGTGGTTTCAGTCTGAAACTAACTGAAACCAAGTGACATTTTATAAATAAAAAATTGGTTTTTTATCAGTTTTGGTTGGTTTCGGACGAAACCAAAGTAGTTTCGTCCACTACCGAAACCAAAACGTTTCGCACTACCGAAACTCGAAACCATGATGGCACGAGACCGAATCAATCACCCATTCTAGCTTGGGACAAGTGTTAAATGGATGAAGCTGGCCAATTTAGTTCAAAGAGAAAATGTTTTTGCATTTTGAGGGGATAATTTTCAGATTCCTAATCCTTTATAGCTATGAGACTTCAAATGGATCAACATCTCATTTGTTATTTTTCTGTGTTGAGAACTCGACTGTCTCCTTTGTATTGGAGGTTTAATGGCTCTAGTGGCTTAGATAAAGGGTACATAATTTGGTTTATTTCTATTGGGTAGGTACATCTTTGTGATCTCATCAAAAAAATAAAGATGTGGCAAGTCAATCAAATAAAGTATTGACAATCAGGTAGCATGAGACAACATTCAAGGTAAGAATCCTTTGTAGCAAGTCAATCATCATGATCCTTTTCCAAGATGTTTCTTAAATGAAATGCAATGCTCTAGAAGGAGCAACCACCCAGATGTTCATGAGGCAATTGATGTGGAACAGAGAATGCCTGCAAGAACCTTGCAGAACTTCAGTCACATCTTCGGTTTCACGTTATTTCACGTAATTTGGAAGCAATGCAGGAACACCAAGTGGCAACCTTTCTATCCAAAGCAACGGGGCATCTCTAAACAAAGATAATCACATATCAATGTGTTAAGGAAATGAATTAACTAAAGATCCTGAAAAAAATAGTTAATGACAGATTTTTTTATGGCAAAGCTAGACTCTAGGGGCATATTTATGAAAGCATAAGGAAGATTATGCAAGAATTGGGTTTTCTTAAAGATTTTAATGGGTTAAAGATGGGTGGTCTAGAAAGGAAATGGAAAGAAATTCTTCATAGTGGCAAGTGTATCCTTCCATTTCATATTTTTGGGGCCAGCTGAAGAATGGATGGTTGAAGCTTAAGTTTGATGAGAGTTTTCATGGACATTCAGGACAAATCAGTATAGGAAAAGTTATCGCAATGATAGCAAGAGAAATGCAACATGTGTTTTGGTCCTACTAAAGCTTCCGATCTATGTAGCAATGACATTGACATGAGTGTGTCCAACACAAATACGAGGTGTCTGATATGGAGCCTTTAAGAAGCCCAAAACACAGAATGTCCAGACACATGTTTTGTATAATATTTTAGTTATATTTAAATTATAAGTTTTTTAATAAAAATAAGGAAAGAAATATATGAAAAGTTCAAAAAAAAACACCATGGAGCCATCCAATAACTTAATAAATATAAGTATATTTATAAGAGGGAAGACCATCAAACGACTATAGTTATATTTTATAACTTAACAAAGTACAGCATGGAGAATGGAACACAACAACCCTCTTTAAATAATCATTCAAATAAAGGGTGACACTACCTTAGTGTCAGGATGTGTCCACATGCATGTCTGCGTGTCTACATGTCCGACACAACAAAATACCCTAAGAGTCTCATGTCCTTGTTACATAGCTTCCGATGCAAATGAAGCAGAAATAAGGGCTACAATCTAAGATCTTCAGATTATGAAATAAAACTTCTTGGATCAATTGGACCTCATTCGTGGAGGAGCCGTGGAGGTTGACTGTGTATTGTAGAGCATGCTTCTGAGCTAGGTGGATGCCTCTCTGTTGTATTAATCATAAGCATTGAGACGCTAATGAATTAATTTTCTTGGCAATCAGGGCATAAATAGTTTTGATAGGGAACTCTAATTTTCTAAATGAGGTAATTTTGATAATATACTTTTTTGTTAGGATAGTACCTAAAAATAATCATATGCTATCACCATCATAACACATGACAGAAATTTGGCACAAATGAATCAGAATACCAGGTTTATTTCTTTTCTTTTCTTCTTTTTTTTTGGTGTTGAGGTGGGTGGGGGTGCGGTGGGGGTTGGTTTGGGGGGAGCAAAGCAGTTCAGATAGACTTCAACCAGTGCATAGTGGGACTCCATCCCAGGAAAGCCCTTGTATTAGGGGTACCTCATACCACTCAACTGACGGGACATTGGCAAATATCAACCTGAGTTAGAGAGTAAATTATACCAGAGCATATTAAGGTCATCTCTTTTGGTTAGTTCATTGAAATTGACCAAGAAGAAAGCAAGATCCTGCTAGATGTGGAATACCATTCTGTGTGTGTGTGTGTGAGAGAGAGAGAAGAGAGAGAATTGTTGAGTGGTGATCCAATAATGGTGATTGTAACAGGTTTGTGCAGGTCAGTCTGTTGGACACCGACACATGTATGTGTCCTTGTTATACAAAAGTACAAAGTCCTTAGTGGTGAAGGTAACCAACTTCTCAATTTAGTCACAGACTAAAACAGTACGGCAGATGTATTGATAATATAATCTAACCTGAGAACAAGCTTCCTGATACCTTCCAACTGCACAGAGGAGATGGGTACCAGATAATGACTTGTCAGTCCTTACCATATTAGCTGCAACAACCTAGAGAACCATACATAATTAATAAAGTACGCAAAAATATGAGGAAATGTAAATGAAAAAGATTCCAATCACAATTTTGATAGCAAAGCTAAATCAGTAAACGGATTCACTTTTCCAAAATCGATATTCACCTTAACAGTAAGTTCAAGTAGAGACCTTGACACGGCAGAGGAAAGTGCGACTGCACGTAAAGCATTGACATAGAAATAGGAATCCTCTGGAGGGGTAGACAGTAGTAAAGTAACCGCTGCTTCTAAGTTTCCAACCGACACAAGCCTGATCGTCACAAATCATAACTCTACATTATCAAAACCAAACCCCAATGCCAACCTGCTAGAACTACAATGACGTGATCAAGTTCCTCTTTATTTTAAATAAACATATTTAAACAAAAAATATCACAAACTTACGAACATGTATGCCTCAATATCATGCATTCAATCCAAACTAAAAATCTCATTCAACAAGCTGGACATATCCACCACACAAGAACTTGGTTTAGAATAGTTAATATACGCACAAGTACAAGATGGACATAACCACCACACACAAGAACTTGGTTTAGAATAGTTCATATACGCACAGGAGATATGTACTTCTTTATTTCCTCTACATTTACTTGAAGTTATTATCAATTGAATTAATGGGAATCCGGTCTAGTGGTATTGTATTTCTCATTCGGCAAGTCATCTGGTGTTGCATGCTCAAGCGAGTTGGTCTCCCCTTTCCTTATGTACTTCTCTGTTATGAATCAAGAGAAGTTCTTTGTGTGGGATGCTTTTGTCTTCATTTCTCTACTCTAAAGGCTCTCTTTTCTAGACCTTAGAATCCCATCTAATCCACCCTCTTATGGATATGTCCATGGGAGGAGAGAGAGATCATCGAGTCAATCCAGGACGCGACAAAAAACCCTTGCTAGTTTGAGTGCCGGGTAGGGTTTCGAAGCATTGGAATATACAACCAACATAGGATAATTGCTACAATCAAATTATTTTGAGGAAGAAATCCCACGGTAACCATGGTTTTCTTGACCCAAGAGAAAGGGTACCGTGAATATTACTCATCAGTCATGCCCATACTCAATAAACTATTGTAGATCAATATGTTAACAAGGGTTTTGATCTTTTGGGTTTTGTCTCGTCCTTATAACTTATGGCACAAATGTATAAAAGCGCACATTGCGTACACCTTGATCAAGGCATAGCTTGAGCAGAGGGTGGAAGGGTATTTTGAGGCATAGCAAAGGGACAAGTATGTGGAAGGGTATTTTGAAAACTCGAGAGAAATTCATTTCGGGTATCCATTACAGGGTATGGAGGGGAGATAGGGGGAGGATCCTTGGTGTGGGGAAGAACCCCTTTCGGATTGCTTTCCCTACTTTGTATAACATCTCTGATCTACAAGGGGCTATGGTGTAGGATTGTGTTATTAGAGGACAGGGTAATGTATCTTGGAATTTGGTTTTAGAAGAAATATCAATGACATGGAGTTGGTTAGTCTCACTTCTCTCGTGTCCCTTGTAGGCGAGGAGTATTTGCTAGCAACGGAGTCAGACAATAGGCTATGGAGGTGGGAGCCTAACGGTGCCTTTTCAGTTAGTTCATTCTTCTCACATGTCTCTACGTAGGGCCCGAGGCTGTTTCTTGCATCCAGAGTTTGGGAGGTCCCTGTTCCATCTAAAGTGAGTTTTTCGTATGGACTACAATCCTAGACAAGATTCTGACTGTGGACTATTTCAATAGTAGGGGGTGATGCTGCCAAATATGTGCTTTTTGTTCAAGTCTAGTGCCGAATCAGTAGACCACTTGCTGATCCATTGCCCATTCACTTCAAAAGTTTGGTAGGCCTTCTTTTTCTATTTGGCATTGATTATGTGTTGTCTGAATGTGTGATTAGTACTTTCCAAGCAACCTTGATGGAAGTTCTATGAGGGAACGGGCAAATCGAATGGTGCATTCTTTCATTTGCTATTATGTGGGTAATATGGAAGAAGGGGAATTTTCGCATTTTTGTAAAGAAAGTAGAAGATGTTCGAAGGGTAGTCTTGAGGACTAAAGCTTTTTTGTATCTTTGGTGTTCCTCATTACCAGAGTTCCGTGGCTGTTTTTTTTTTACACTTATTATTTAGATGGGAGGATCTTTTAGAGGAATCCTCTCCTCTGTGATTGTAAATAGGCTATGGCCTTTGGGTTCTCCCGTGTTTGTGCTTTGTGGGGATTCTCCCTTTTTAGTTATACATATTACTTATCAAAAACAGAAGGCATATGTCAAGTGAAGTGCATGCCTCAATGATGAGACACAAAAAAGGTGCTCGTGTCACACGTTGACGCATGATTCTTGTCTGGGGCATGGGCCTCACAAGTACTCTTTTATTTTATTTGATGTAAAAAGAAACATACATGTGGTGATGTAGATATGTACAAAATGACAGTAAAAAGTAGATTTGTAAACATGAAAAAACTAGCGGTGTTGCTGTTAGTCTCAAAGAGGATGTCTTCTCCAGAGGATATAAACCACACAAATCGACCATCCAAAAGTCTGAACCCTAGGAAAGACATCATCATGAAGCTAGGCAGCATAATATTTAATGACAAAAACAAGTGTCTTCATTTACTAGTGTGATGAGAGAGAGAGAGAGAGAGAGCTATGAACATGTGGGCGATGAGTAAAGGAGTTTGCAATTCAGGTGTACATATCAATCATGATTCTAGAACCCAGCATCAGCAAGACTGAGATGAGACTCAGCTGAGTTGCCACATACTTTGTATCTAGTATGATAAGACAAAAGCAAGATAGCAGACACAACCAGGTCTCAGCTGAGACCGAAACAAATCCCAGTCCCAGCTGACAAGGAAATAAATTTCGGTTTCGAGGTTTATTTCGACCAGTCTAAAAATGGAAATATTTCGACCAATGTGGAAATAATACATTTTTCGTGGAAATGATGGAAATAATGCGGAAATTATGAAAATATTGTAGAAATGTTTGTGGAAAGTTTGGGAAATGATATAACAAGCATAAAAATACACTCATAAGCTTTCAAACCATAATATACAACCATATATAGTGTGGAAATGAATGACCATAATGGTCTGTAATATGTCGCGGCAAGTATCTTTAATTAGTCAAGGTTTAATTTAATTACATAACTATTATTTAATTGCTAATTATAAAAAAGTCATAAAGTAATATATTAACAAATCATTATTCACTTACATTTTAGAAAACCTATTTACTATTAACTTATAACATTTATTTAATTTTTTGAACCTTTAATTTTTAATTTGAAAAACAAAATTTAGGGTTAATTTTTTTGAATTTTTTTTAACCCAACCAACTTGTAAAACGGGCTAAGTTATGTAACATATAATCAATTTATGCACAATCATGGATGTTTAAGGTAAAAATCAATGAAATTGGGGTTTTTCCCAAATTCTAAATTTTCACCATAAACGATCTTCAATCCGTACACAAATCTAGTGTAAATGCATCATAGATTCATAAATTTACACCTAACCTATTTATTTGTAGCAAGAAATTTTATCCTTATGTATATATAGAATTTGAAAAAACTTCAAAACGGGATTTGATTCATCCTCACGATCAATCCACGAACCAAAAAATCTACAATGGATTGATCTTTTGTACAAACAAAATGTATAAAAATGGGTTAAATGGATCAAATTTGAGATTTATAGTAGTTTTGAGCTCAAATGAGATGTTTCCTACCTACGATTGAAATGATTCCAATGTTTCCACACATGTCGAAACATTTCGACCAAAATAATACATACTTACATTATCAATTGATCGAAATTTACTGTTCACGCGAAATATTTTGACATGAATGGAAATATTTCGGGAAATTTAACATTATTTCGACGTAAGTATTCTTTCCTGCCGGTAACCTAGAAAATGGAAATATTTCGCGAAATATTTCGATAATTTCGTGAAATTTGTTTCCTTGCTAGTTGAGATTTGAAACCATGATATCAATGTCTTCTTTGTTTGTTTGAGCATTGCGCGGCTTGAGTAAGAATATATTAATCATTTCTATATAAGTTTCTTAAATGTTGTCTGCATATATTTACCATCCAACTTAAGTAAATTAAAATTTCCTGATTTTGCGGATATCTATGTAACAATGACAGTACTTTTAGGATTCTTTTTCCAGTGTCACTATGTTGAATGGATTCTTCTCAATGGGCTGTATTGGATACGAGTCAAAGTCCGACAACTCATGGGTTTCTTTACGATTTTTTCTTTCCTTGCAAATATTAATTAACATTTACCATAAGTTACGAGTTTTACTTTTTTCTTTAAAATTTTCTATACTGCAAATTTAACATTATATACATGTACTTTCTTGTCTATACGTCATTATCATCATCATAAGCCTTGTCCCAGTGATATGGGGTCAGCTACTTTCTTGTCTACAGGTATATCTATATGATACAAATCATACGATATCCCATCACATTATCCATTATTTTTCTCTTTATTATACAAAAATAGTTACTTTGCTTTATATTAATTAAAGTTTGTTGTCGAGTTACATTCCTATTTTCAGGGTTCACTGAATCCAACACTCCATACCTGTGTTGGACTCTGACACCTATACCTGTATCAATACAGCAAAGCCATATTGACATGAATATGCATGTCGACCTGTCCCGACACACATCTTGACATATACGAAAGTGTCACCCTTTATTAAAAAATTGTAACAAAGGACCGATCTATTACATCTTCCATCCACTACTTTATTAGGTTGTTAAACACAACTACAATTGTTTAATAGCTTCCTTCTTATAATCTACATACATTTATTAAGTTATTGAATAGCTCTATGGTGTACAAAAATGTTTTCTTTTAATTTTTATTTTAAGAAACTTCTGATTTAAATATAACCAAAAATATTAAAATATAATACATGTGCATGGACATGTCTTTTCGTACATCTCAAAGGAGAAATGTTAGACACCTCATATTTGTATTAGATACTAACTCATGAGTCCATGTCATTGTTACATAGGCCAATATCTATGTGGTTACTAACAACCATGCAATTTTTCTTCCTTGTTTTATGGAAGCTGGGGTGGAGATATGAATTAATGCTTTCTTGAACGTTTCATTATAATTAGAATGCCTGAAAATGTAATCATCCAATGCAAATAAGCGATTTGGTATCAAGAGGTACAAACAAAAAATGAATAAATTAAATTTCAGGAAAGGAGACTCACTCATGTACACGGTTCTGAATTGCCTCTTCTCCGTCCAACTTCTCGTGCCAAGGAATACGCTCATTAGCACTTTCCCACAGCTCTTCTTGCTCAAAGGCCATCAACTTAAGTCGACCATAGCTCTGCCAAGAAGATAGCCGATTTTTAATTAAAAAAATGGCGTGAAGTAGCTTCAGGAAACACTTTGATATTACAACTTTCAAGCATGAATGAGTATTTTTTTTGATCGGTAAAGCATGAATGAGTATCACACTCTGTAAAGGTCTACAGTAGCATAAGGTCTAAATAATACTTGCTTGAAGTCTACATATTTGTACAAAAAAAAAAAAAAACCAATTGCAACAAGCACAAAATGACTAACCACGTTATCCTTCTTTTCCCTTCCTGGCACTGATTTTCCTTTTGATGTTATCCTACTTAGTGTTGATGTGTCACCAAGTTCGGGAAATGCTGATACAGAAGCTTTCTGAGGAGACTTATTAACTGATTTATTTATCAGATGGGAAAGCGCATGAGGCAACTGTAGCCAGAAAAATGCTTCTGATGTTTCGCCAAAGATTGCTGCAGCAAAGGCAAACCTCACGGCAGAACCTTTATTTACTACAGTAGCATAGAGTCTTGCCCTCTCATCATCAAGTATGCAGCCTTGAACAAGGAAAAAAAAGGAATTGGTAGGAATACCCAAATAAACTGAATGCAATGTCTTCATAAAAATGAAGGAGAAGAACCACCTTGAAGAAGTAACAGAAAACACACCTTCTCTTCGATATGGCTCTAACACCTTGAGGAGCAACTCTGGCACCACAGAGTCGCCAACAGGTGGAAGGAGTGAATCGATCATATAACTCCGAAGGTCTCTGGGGGATGAAACAGTCCCAGAAATTTGGTACGGGCTCCTATCTTTAGTTGTACTGCATGTATCAAACCAAGAAGGCTCTACACCTAATTGCAAGATCATCCGTAGTGCCTGTAGTAGAAGACAAATAGTGAGATTTCAATGAGTGACCACATGGTGAGACCACGTTATTCTCCAAGTTCTCCGATATTCTCATCTTTGAAATGCCTCTTTGTTATTCTCCAAGTTCTACTTCTCACTTTTGAGAACAGTGCAGTACTATTAGAGATTGAGAAGTGTGCATTTGTGTATTTCTAAGGGCAGGTCTGCATGCTTTACATCATTTGTTGAGCAACGAATAACCGGGACAGAATTATGTGTTAGTGGTTAATTGCTGTAACAAGGACACTGACACGGGTGTCGGTGTCCGACACGGATACGAGGTGTCTGACATGGCAACCTAAAAAAATCTGATACGGAGAAACATCCGTACATATCTTTATTAAAATATATTAACATTTATGAATGCTTAAAATTATGAATAAAATAACAAAAATAAAAAAATAAAGTAGATAATATTTGTTAGTTTACTATTGTATGGAGGATGGAACCCACCAACCTACTTTTAAAAATCAGTTTTATATTAAAAATTACTAAAACAATGGGTGACACAGCCATAAGTATCCAGATGTGTGTCGGGAAGTGTCGACCTGCGTGTCCGGGTGTCGAGGTGTCCGACACGGCAAAAAACTCTAAAAGTGCAGTGTCCTTGTTACATAGCTTAAGACTAATAAATTACTCATACAATCCTTATTCAGCTCCAGTAGTATATCCTTTGCCAAAGAAGATGACAAGATCAATTATTCAAATTGTACTATAAGGAAATGGTACAACTTAAAACAAGAAAAATTACCAAGGCATGCGGTGTAGGAAGTAATATAGGTAAGCATAAGGGCATTGGCCTGAATCTTTCTTCGATAGCTCTCGGCTTGGATCCCAGACCAGATTTTTTGTCATTACTGCATATATAAAGGGAAGCGTTACTACAGCGGTACTCAAGCTAAATCTCTAGTAGTTTCCATATCAATATTTTATTTCTAACAAACTGAAACATCCTGCATTTGAATCTCTAGTAGTGACACAACTTCATATAGTGTATCAATATTAAGATAACATAAAGCTATATAACCTCCATTAATCAGATTCTGTCTAGAGTATATCTAGCCCAGGAAACAATTAGTTAGGGCAGACTATAGATTATAACCTTAATGTATTTTCACATATATGTACACAAAATGATGAATGAGGATAAAAAGGGTTCAAAGTACTCATAAATGAATCATGTTACATACATATTAACCTCAATAAGGCGAAAGCTACTATCGGCTCCAGCAATGCACAATACCAGCGGTTCATTTTTATCTGTTCGCAAAGGCAACCAATCGAGTTCCAACACAAGGGTTCCAGGAAATTGAGGTTGTAAAAGGGAATTGGCCAATGGATCTTGAGAATCCTGCAAGTTAGAACATGTATAAATTTTGTATTAATCAAATAAATATACTCTCAAAGTTGTGGAACAAGAAACATTCATTCAATTAACCAACTTTGAACGTCCATATGATATGTTAGATTTAAAGGCTGGGTTAGTAATTGTCCACCTGGCTCACGTTAACTCAAGGCATTCAATTGAAATACTAGGAATTATAGTGTGTCAACAATGCGAGTCAAAGCACAACCGAATATGTTGTTATCACAACTTTGAATACTTTTGAGTGGTTTAGGGTGTTAGTTTACCAAATAATTTCATAATCCCAGTTCTACCAATCAACAATAAAAAGAACAGGAATATGAAAAGGGGTTTGTATGTCGCAGAAGCAGCATTTGATTCCCGTATCTAATTTTGGGGAAACTAAGACAAAGAAATCAGCAAACTATATCCATATGCTCCTGCTAAGAACTCAATTTGGGGAACTCCTAAAGATGGCAGATTGCCAATACAAGCTAAACAAAATTAATATGACTGAATTTTAATATAATTACTGAATTTTCTGTTCCCCAAATTTTGTTTTCAAAATGTATCAGCTGAAAAGTAAACAGAATCATAAGGAGCTACAAAAGTTTCATGAAGACAATAAAGATATTAATGTGTGCATTATACTTACAAGATCAAATATGGAAAATGTGTTATCATAAAATAGTACAGCAATACGCCCCCGACTATGGTCTCCAGCAACAACAGGTGAGAATTTGATTCTTCGGATTCCTTCTCTGTGAGTGTTAAATGAAGAAGAAAGACCAGTTATCACATCCCACCAACGTATGTTCCCTGACCTGTCTCCCATGACCTACAAAGCAATGGAATCACTACTGTGTAACAATGACAAGCTTTTTTGAAATGATAAATATGAATTTACCAGAAAAAAAATTCAATGAGATGCAAGAAGACCCGAAACATGCGATACATACTACATGTGGAAGACGATATGCCATCGCAGTGACTAATCCATCTGATGAAACAAAGGAAGAAGAGGGCCATTTTGGTCTGAAATAAGTAGAATATTTCTTTAGACAATACAACTAAAATCAAATTATTAACTCAGAAAATGGTAGTTTACATAGATAATTATAAACATTACAGATCACAAAGGTCTTTTATGAAACTATATAAATAAAAAAACAAAGAGTTCCAGTTCCAATTCCAATAAATTGTTCAAAAGAAATAAAAGCACAGCACTGATGATAATAAACTAATCTGGATAAAAATAATGTTTCAATTCATTAGTCTAACCGAAAGTATGATCCCTGTTATTCCAAAGTACAAAAAGAAAAAAAAAAGATAAAAAGAAGAATAAAAAAATTAATTTTGTTGGTTTCCACTCTAAACATCCATATTTATCCATGAATTAATTATATGTTGCATAACTTAGCCCGATCTACTTTCTTTTCCAAAAAAACTATTTATTTTTATTTTTTCAGAAAATGTTTAAAATCAGAAAATTAAGTATACATAATATTAAGACATTAATTTAAGCGAATTAGGATTCCTTAATACCTTGATTTATGAGTTATTTTATAATTAATAGTAATTAAATAATAATTTTTAATTAAAATATTAATAAAAATTATAAAACATCAAGAAAACTAGTAATTAAATAATACCAGCCTCAGCATATTATAAACTGCTATAATCATTCATTTCCACACTGCATATGGTTGTATATTATGGTTTGATAGCTTATGAGCAAGGAAATAAATTTTCCGAAATTAACGAAATATTTCACGAAATATTTCCATTTTCTAGGTTACCGACAGGAAAGAATACATACACGAAATGTTTCCATACATGTCGAAATATTTCGTGTTAACAGTAAATTTCGGTCAATTGACGGTGTAAATATGTATTATTTTGGTCGAAATGTTTTGACATCAATAGAAACATTTCGATCGAAGGTAGGAAATGTCCCATTTGAGCACCACAAATCTCATATTTGATCATTTAACCCATTTCCATATATATATATATAGAAGACCAATCCATTATAGACCACTATGGTTATTCATTTCCATACTACATATGGTTGTATATTATGGTTTGATAGTTTATGAGTGTTTTTAGGCTTGTTTTTATCATTTCCCATACTTTCCAGAAACATTTCTATAATATTTCCATCATTTCCGCATTATTTCCATCATTTCCACGAAAATGTATTATTTCCACACTGGTCGAAATATTTCCACGAAATATTTCCATTTCCGGGCTGGTCGAAATAAACCTCGAAACCGAAATTTATTTCCTTGCTTATGAGTATGTTTTTATACTTGTTTTATCATTTCCTAAATTTTCCATATAAATTTCCACAATATTTCTATCATTTCCTCATTATTTCCATGATACTGGTAGAAATATTTCCATTTCTGAGCTGGTCAAAATAAACGTTGAAATCGAATTTTGTAATATACCAAAAAGGCACAGCAACAAAACATGCATGAGCAATTATCAGTGTACGAACAATTAGGATATAATTTGGGAAGCCAACATATAGTTACAACAATACCAATCTTTTGAACAAACCCAATCGTAACTCGTAAGTCTTATTAGGAAAAACAGCATACCTGAAGTCCCGAATCCTTCGCCCATGAACCTCAAAAACACCAACTGCACCATTGACTAGTGCAAATGCAAAACCTTCAGACATGTCATCAGTAGATCCCTCTGAGCTCGTTGCCTCTACAAAATGATAATTACTACTATGTTGTAACTCATTTGGAAAATTTGGGAGGACATAAGTGCAAGGAATTCTAAAGCAACTAGTGGTCAAAATAAAGCCTAAGGATATCAAAAACATCTTAATTAAAACAAGCTCACTAGAATCGGCTGAAGGTGCTTTAGTAGTGGAAGCTACAGTAGAAGATGCCACAGCTGCACGCTCTTTGGAGGAAAATGGTGATTGCCTAGAAGGTCCATTTTGAACCGGTCGTGGTGCCGTTGGAAGTGTCCACTCCAATACCGTGAATGGAAGAGCTAATGATCTAAGCTACATGGAGAAATAAAGGATGATAAATATCTAGAAGATGTTAGAACTATCAAAAACACAGTTTATCTATAGTGCGAAACTGCGAATGATAAAAAGCAATTCATACCCAATTATCCATGAATTCTAAATCATAGGAAGCGTGACATAATAAAAATACATGAGCAAGAAACAAATATATAGGAAACCCATTTTTGGGTTTGTGCTAGTAGCCTAGTACCAATCGCCTGCAAATAATATGATGCTTAATGGAAGCACATAACAAAAGCTCATGTTTCCTGAAAGCTACCTCAAGCAATATCAGTAAATAAACCTACATTGGAGGTCTGTCAGATATGGTATTTTCATTGACAAGGAAAAAGAAAATCAAACTGAACTTCTGGAGTTAGATTTGGCTGACCAGTTAAAAAAAAGTTAAGTATTAAACACCAAAAGATGACAATATAAGAAATTACAAAATAAATAAATAAATAAAGAAAAAGAAAAATACACAACAGACATATACATACACATGAAATTCTTGTAGTTGTATAAGGAATGTGGAATTCTTCCAAAGCCATCGACACAAACTCTAGAACTCCAAAAAAGCTATAGAAAACATGCAAAAACAATTGGCCGTCGAAGAGTAGTCGCATTCCACTTGTGATTAGATCCTTATATTTCTTCCAAATTCAGCTTATTTTCACAGTTGATGAAGTAGGGATCCTTCAGTCACTAACCCATCCAACAGAGGCTGTGTTTGCATAAGCTTAACATAAGGTAAAAGTCAGCTTATAGATGCTTATAGCTTATGAAAAGCTGTTTTTCAGAGTTTTAAGCCAATTTTTTCAGGTTAAGCAGAAGCCATTGAAATTTACCTTATAGATTCTATGGGAAGCAGTTCTAAAACTTAAGTGAAACTCTTTAAATACCTAAAATGCCCCTCTATTCCTTCAATACAAATTCTAAAACCTTTAATAAAACTTTTTAAATGACAGAAATATCCTTCTAATCATTTCATCACTTTTTCAAATGACAAATTCATCCTTTCTTACCCAAACCCAATGCTTAACCCATAGCAATAAGCTTATAAGCTCGGGTTAAGCTTACTCAAACGCAGAAGTAAAAGAGGGAGCTTTTAATCCTTTTCCGCTTTTATCATTACTTACATTTCAAGCCCATCAATGAAGGCAATCTTGTAACTCTAATCATTGAGATTAAAGTGAATATAATTCAACTCTTAAGGTTTTTTTTTTTTTTATCAGTAAAAGGTGAAATATATTAAAGGAGGGCTGAGAAGGCCCAAACAGAAGCTGTACAAACACAAAAGGGCAAAAAAGAAAGGCAAAAAAACTCAACCCTTAAGGTTACAATACGCAATTAGGAAAAACATAGAAACATTCATAAATGCCTTGAAAATCGTTTGGACAAGCATGAAAGTGTACTCCAAATCTCGGTGATCAATGGGTATTCTTGCGATTTCAGTGGAAGCTAAGACATTCGAAATCTCAGTGATCTGGAAAGGGGGGAGGCGTATGATTCGTATAAGAGAGGAAGGAAGGAAATGGGTGGAGGAAGCAGACGTGCCGGGTGATTTGGGACCGTGGCTAGTGGGAGTGTTCAAGGAAGTTGTCAAAGCTAAATCAGCTAAGAGGATCTGAAGAAAATTGGTGATCTCGGGATGGACCTTTATTGCGGAGGAAAAAAGAATGTTGGTGGCCACTATATCCAGCTTTCAGAATTCACATCCAGAGGTCATAACTTTGTCTTCTGCTTCCCTAAAGGACCTAAAGGAGCTGGTTGGATTTCTTTGGCTGACGGACTAGCGTCTCTTCAGACGATACCTCAAGCTCGACACTCGGAATCGCATGACAACCCCAAGGAGCTACGGGGTAGGAAGGAACACAAGGATCCTGAGGATATCACATATACTAAGGTTTCTAAGAAATCCATAACTAGAACAGTTGGCCTCGGTCTTGGAGACTTTGGGAGGTGGAACAACGCCATTATATGCGAATCTTTAGACATCGACTCTAACTGGGAGGATATCGCAGTGGCAATCACTTGGATTTCGGGAGCCTCTTCGCTGTTTTACCTCATCCCATGTGGCGTGAAGAGAAGGGTTCTTTTTGTGGATAATTAGTTGAAGTTCAGGTTCCTTTGTAAGCTGACCTCTATTCGGGTAGGTAACGCTATTATTTACCTGTGCAAGTGGTGGCCATCAGTTATCACCATACCATTGTTCTGGAGCGAGTCCCCAGTCTGGATCTCTGTTCATGGGTTACCCCTTCACCTTTGGGAAACTAGCACTTTCGAACAGATTATACGATTGACAGGAGGACTTCTATAGATTGATGAAGCCTCCTATGTTGGCTTTGACTTTAGCGTCGCCCGATTAAAGGTTGGAGGTAGAGCGAGAGACATCCCTAGAGTTGTATCGGTGATGGATCGTGAGAAAGAAATCCCAATGGAAATAAAGCTCTCAGGGGTTGGATTTAACCCCATTCTTATGCTACAAGCTGAAATTGCTAGCAAAGGTACTTTTAAAGCTTGTTCTACTGACCTTAGGACTCCTGGAGAGGGGGGGGGGGGAGATGCGCGGAGCTTCGCTGACGTCGGAGGAGGCGTGCTTCCTTGCTAACTCCATGGACTCTGCTAAGGACTCCTCCGTGGCAGCATCCTATGGGCGGAGTAAGAAAGATCAAATGGGATTAAGTAACGTAGCAATCCTTGGGTGTAAAGCAGCACACGGTATAGTGGAGAAAAGGATAGGACATTTCGAATTCAAAAAGGGTTCTAGAAAGTGCGCATTATCGAGCGGGAGGTCTCCTGGTGGCTACATGCGTCGTGGGTCATTTCGTAGCGGGTGCGACAATGGACACTTTATTGGAGCAGGTAGTAGGGGATGGGTCAAGCGTTGGATTACTCGTATCTGTGGATTTCGCAAAAGGGTAGGGCTTCCGGGTCGGAGCTCTAGTAGGAAATATCATCGACCCGACCCTTCAATTCTTTTGTCAACTCAGCTGTCGACTCAACCTCCTATCAGTGTCACAACATCATCTTTGCTGAAGGTTTGCTCCGCCCCTCCAGGTCTTGACGTCAACTCTCTGAGCAGCAAGCCTGTTGCAGATAGAAGTCTTAAGACTCCTAGCCAGAAAGGTAAGGGTATTCTGTTGTCTTCTTCTTCACTTCCCCCATCCAAGCCCCCCTCCGCTTCCATTTCTTTTCCGTTGATTTCTTTTGAGGACAAAGACAAAAGACAGAGTCGTTGGTGGAGCCAAGAGGGTTTCTAATTCTGGTAAGGCAGCTGAGGTTCTCTCTGATGGGGGCAACGATAGGAACTCCTTTTTAGATAGAGGCAAAGCTCATGCAGAGCCTGGTGCGACTTCGTTTGATCGTGGGAAGGTAGGAGCTGTCTCGTCTTCCAAGGAAGGGGACGGAGGTCCTGTAGTGTACCAAAACAGCTCAGCATCTGCTATATTTAAGGTAAATGAAAGGGGTAAGCTGGGGGGCATCTAGCAGTTGATCAAGTTGGTGAGAAACCATGTGATCCCTCGTACAGTAGTGTAGCTTAATTCCTATGAGTTCGATTTGCCCAACTGGTACAAAAATAATATCCTTAAATTGGGGGAATCCTTGGGTTTGACATTCAAAAGGCATGAAATGGAATGATGCATTTAACCAATACTCCCCAAAAGCCGCGACTGTTGGTAGCGTGAGATTAAATTCCTTTATCTCATAACCCAGATCCAGGCCCTCGGTCGAACCCTCCTTCGTGAGTCCCATTTCACACGGGCCATCCCACCTCAAGTGTGCCCCATTTACATAGGCTGCCACACTCAAGTCCGGTGTGAAAATGCCCCTACATTAATCACCCCTGGTGAGGAGTCTCGAACACGAGACCTTCCGCTCTGATACCACTTTGATGTAGGACATTTAACCAATACTCCCCAAAAGCTGCGACTGTTAGTAGCGTGAGATTAAATTCCTTTAATCCAGATCCAGGCCTTCGGTCGAACCCTCCTTCGTGGGTCCCATTTCACACGGGCCATCCCACCCCGAGTGTGCCGCATTTACGCAGGCTGCCCCACTCGAGCCCGGTGTGAAAATGCCCCTACATTATGGAAGCTAGGGACTTACTGCTAAAAATTCTTGGGGTATCCCAGGAAGAGTTAACTCATCCTACTTTACTGTTGAAATTCTTAGAGGATGGAGATAGGTATCAGAATGAAGGACTAGTGCTTAGTACAACTGTATCCAACAGCCAGGGAGAAATTAGTGGGAAAGGGGTACCGGAAAGGATTGTGGGAGGAGAAGACGCAGGGAAAGAGACTAGAGATGGGGAGACTGGACCTAGTAAGGAATCCACTCCTTCACCCAAACCCACCAGAGTTCCAAGGGAGATTCAGAGACTGGTGTGTCCTTTCAATTCTGGAGAAACCTTGGTCTATAGCAGCTGTAGGAATGGTCGGAGAAATTATGGTGATAGATGAAGCCCAAAATCTTATCGTGGAATGTCCGTGGTTTGGGTAATAAAGATAGACGGTCAGTAGTGAAAAGCATGATAAACAGATGGGGAGCTAGTGTGATTATTCTCCAAGATACTAAGCTGAGTTTGGTTGATCAGGATATCATTAAGGAGCTATGTGGTATTGCAGACTGTGGCTGGCAAGTTTTGTCGACGATAGGGACTTCAGGAGGTATTATGATGATCTGGGATTGGAAGTTTCTTGAGGTGGAAGATGCCCTAATTGGTGCTTTTTCTATCTCCATCAGGTGTAGATGTGCGGGGGAGCAGTTCCTTTGGGTGCTTTCGGGGGTCTATGGACCTTCGATGGGTAGTTATCGGCAATAGTTTTGGGAAGAACTGGAAGACATAGCTAGTCTGTGGTATGACCTGTGGGGGGCGCTTGACTAGAAGTATGAAAGATTTTGGAGACTTCATCAATAGAT
The DNA here is from genome assembly GCA_035048495.1 of Euptelea pleiosperma. Taxonomy (NCBI): domain Eukaryota; kingdom Viridiplantae; phylum Streptophyta; class Magnoliopsida; order Ranunculales; family Eupteleaceae; genus Euptelea; species Euptelea pleiosperma. Next base: position 22,502,428 of record CM068549.1, read on the forward strand.
TCACTCTTATGGATTTGCCTATGGGTGGATCTAAGTACACTTGGTCTAATAACCAATAGACTCTCACATTATGCAGGTTGGATAGATTTTTAGTTTCTGCTAGCTGGGAATATCATTTCCAGAGAGCCTCTTTAGTGACGATCCATAGGCCTGCCTCGGATCATTCTCCTTTGGTTCTGGACTGCGGGGGTTTTCGATCTAGACCCATACCTTTTCATTTTGAAAACATGTGGTTATGTAGCCCCAAGTTCTTAGAGAAGGTGGAAGAATGGTGGAAGTCATCATTTGATGGAAAGGCAGGGGAATCCTTTAGACACAAACTCAAAGCTCTTAAGGATAAGATTAAGCATTGGAACCGGAAAGAGTTTGGGCGCATAGATCTCAAGAAGGGGTTGATCCTGGACAAGATTGCATTGCTTGACAAAAAGGAGAAAGAGGATCGTCTTTCTTTGGAAGATCGGATAAGAAGGGTTAACTTGAAAGCCGATTATCAGAACATGGTAAAGATGGAGGAGATCAGCTGGAAGCAGAAATCCAGAGTTCGATGGCTGAAGGAAGGGGTTAACAACACGAAGTTTTTCCACAAGGTGACGAATTTGAACAAGGGAAGGAACTTCATCTCTCGCCTCAAGATCAGGAGAGACTTGATGGATGAGGAGGATGGAATCAGGAACGGGGTGGTTGGTTTCTATTCTAGCCTCTATTCTGAGTCTGTTTCTTATAGACCTTCCTTGGATGGTCTACATTTTGATCAAATTAGCAAAGTGGACAGGGAGGGATTGGGGAGACCCTTTGAGGAGGGATGAGATGTTGAGCGCCATTTCTGACCTGGCCAGTGATAAGGCCCCAGGTCCAGATGGTTTTTCCATTGCTTTCTTTAAGAAAAGTTGGAGGATTATAGGGGACGATTTCATGGAAGTTATGGCAGAATTTCACGAGGAAGGCTATCTAGATTACACATCCAACATCACCTTTATAGTTATAATTCCGAAAAGTATAGGAAGGGGAGGCAAATTCTTGTTGGTGTTCTCATAGCTAACAAATGCATCGACTCCAAAATTAAGTCAGGGAATCCCGGGATCGTCTATAAGATTGACATGGAGAAGGCTTACGACCATGTAAACTGGGGTTTTCTAGATTACATGCTTGGCAGGTTAGGCTTTGATACTACTTGGCGACGGTGGAGCTAGAAATGCATCTCTTCTGCCTCTTTCTCTATCTTGGTGAATGGATCCCTAGCTGAATATTTTAAGAGCTCAAGAGGGTTGAGACAAGGGGAACCTTTATCTCCTTTCCTCTTTATTATAGTTCTTCAAGCTTTGGGTAGAATGATTTCTAAAGCTGTGAGCTTAGGAGAGTTGGAAGGGTTTGAAGTAGCTACTGGGATTCCGACCATCTCTCACCTGCAATTTGCTGACGACACTTATTTTCCTTGGACCGGCTTTTCCTCAGGTCAGATTCCTCAGAGGCCTTCTTTGTTGCTTTGAAGCAGTCTTGGGCCTTCAGGTGAACCTTTCCAAGAGTAAATTGTATGGTGTGGAAGAGGTTGAAAATATCTCGGAATTGGCTAGTATTTTGGAATGCCGTCTTGATAGATTTTTGACAACCTATCTGGGCATCCTCTTGGGGCTGCTTACAGATCTAAGTCCTTATGGGATCCGGTGGTTGAATGTTTTGGAAAGAGGCTAGCTTCCTGGAAGTCTAGGTATCTGTCTAGAGAGGGCAGATTGGTGTTGATTAAAAGCACCCTATCTAGCTAACCTATTTTATTACACGTGTCTTTTCTAGATTCCAAGAACCGTGGTGCTCATCTTGGAGAAGCTCATGAGGGAGTTTTTATGGAGTGGTAATATGGAGAACCACAAGATTCACTTGGTTGAGTGGAAGAGGATGTGCAAGGCCAAGGACAATGGGGATAAAGCATCTCAAAGCCATGAACCATGCCTTATTAGGTAAATTGTTATGGAGGTTTGGGGAAGAGCTATCCAACCCTTGGAGAGAGATTACTGCAGGCAAGGTTTAAAATTTCGTTTCGGAGTAATGTCTCGGTCAAGTGAAAAACCGAGACAAACTCCGAAACATTGAAAAAATGGTGAAAAAACAAAATTTTCGAAACATTCCCGAATCATTACGAAACATTCCAAAAAATTTCGACATATTTTCAAAATCATGAAGTCGTATTTTTTATTTTTTGGATTGTCTCGGCGAAACAAATCGAAACATTACGAAACGAAACAAAAACGAAACATTACGAAATTTTGAACCATGACTGCAGGCAAATATGGGGCATCTCTCTTTGGATGGAAGAGCCATGTGGTCAGGAGTCCATATGGTTGCAGTGTTTGGAGAGGGATCCTGAAGGTCACGGGAGATTTTGACAAAGGGGTTCGGTATGAGGTCGGTTCTAAGAGTATTTGGTGCCGAAACAATTCCCTCCAAGTAGACTTTCCAGAGTTATATTCCATATCTAAGCGGAAAAATTGGTTTATTCAGGATTGTGCCCAGGAGGAAGGGGAGGCAGAGGGGTGGAAATTGGGCTTCAGAAGAAATCTCGATGATTAGGAAATAGAACTTTTATCTAGATTACTATCCAGGCTGCAAAACATTCACCTTCATTTGTCCAACCCGGATAGGAGAGTTTGGAGTTGGACCAAGGAAGGAACATTCTCGGTCCAATCTTTCTACAAGGCATTACAGCACTCTGTTGAGCCCTCTATTCTTGTGACTCAGATTTGGAGACCCGAGATACCTTCTAAGGTGGCCTTCTTCGCTTGGGAGGCATCCTTGGACAAAATTCTTATTGTGAATCACTTGATCTCTAGAGGGTTCATCATGGTGGACTACTGCTGGATGTGTAAATGAAGCGGGGAATCTGTAGATCATCTTCTCCTTCATTATGAGGTGGCCAGGGAGGTCTGGTCCGCGTTTCTTTCGGGGTTTGGCATGTATTGGGTGATCCCGGCTACTCTTAAGACTCCATTCCTCAGTTGGAAGACCCAAGTTTTTTCATCCAGAGGTAATATCCTTTGGGGGATGCTCCCACAAGCAATCATCTGGGGCCTTTGGAAGGAAAGAAATCAAAGACTTTTTGAAGGCAAACAATAAGACATGTGCGGTATCATTCTCAATATTAAGGGGTTGATGTACTTATGGTCTAAGGTGTTCTCGGAATGTAGGGGCCTTTTCTAAAAGATTTCGTATTTTAGTGGGATGTCTTATGTACTGGGGATGGAAGCTAAAGGGGCCTTGTCTTGTTTCTTTTGGCTTTCTTACTCGTTGCCTTTTGTAGGTCCTCTCGAGTACCGGGGCATGGCACATACTGCTTGTGAGATGATTTAGGTACAATTGTTGCTTTTGGAAATGGATATTGAGGTTCCTTCTCCCATGCCCATGTATTGTGATAATGAGCTAGCTAGTTATATTGCAAGCAACCCAGTGTTTCATGAGCAAACAAAGCATATTTAGGCTGACTACCATTGTATTGAGGTTCCTTCTCCCATGCCCATGTATTGTGATAATGAGGTAGCTAGTTATATTGCAAACAACCCAGTGTTTCATGAGCAGACAAAGCATATTGAGGTTGACTACCCTTTTATTAGATATGGTGATGCACAAGCGTATCTCAACTCCATATGTCAAGTCAGAGAATCAGTTGGGGGTTACTTTTACTAAGGCTCTCTCCAAAAGTTCCTTCTCTTCCTTGTGTACCAAGCTGGACATGATGACATGTATGCTCCAGCTTGAGGAGTATTAGAGTTCTTATTTTGTATTCTAGAAGTTTACTATGGTATGTAAGAGTGTAAGGGCAATTTTGCCCTTTTGACCTTCTTGTATATATATATATATAAGGGGACAATCAGAGTCTAATCTTTCTGTTTAGTCTTTCCCTCTTTCTCTCCATCGTGCCTCTCCTTCTCTCTCAAACCCTAACCTTCTTCACATGAACTTTTGTAAATCTTCTAGTTATCCCGTTGTCATTGAAATTCAACCCTTCATTTCATCGCTCCAACTAATTTTTTCAATAAAGTGAAAGATTCCCAAAATGTAGAGTGAAGGATATTGTTGATCTTATAGCTAAATTCACATCATTTAGACTTCCAACAAGCCCCATCAATCACTTACTAGGCACATTTCAAGAACGAAAAACAGCACAAGAATTTTTTTAAGCTCCACAACCACCATCCTTCTATGGAAATGTCTAGTTTCAAAGAACAGATGCATGCAAGAGAAAAGAAAAAACAGAAACAGCTCCATACCATAATAGGACTCTTTGTCATTGCCCAAACCTCCACGGGTGCATCACGAAACAAAATAAGAAGATACCTGCAAATAGGTTTAAGTCATCGTAAAGAACAATCCACAAGCTGCTCATAAAACAGCAACCAGTAACAATAAACAATATATTCCCATAAAAAAAAAAAAAAATTTGATGCTGAGGGTATCTGGGCCTCTTAGAGCACCAAACTAATCCCACGGGGCACAGGTGTACCCCTTCGCACATGCTTGGTAAAAGCGGGATAAATCCCAGCGGGTGGCCCCAAGGGGGGTATTCAAACTCAGAAATGGCAAACATACATTCCATATAAAATAAATAAACCAGTAGAATGAAATTAATGTCACTAAAAGGAAACTAGTAAAGAAACTCTAATCAAATCAGCATTTCATTCCACGGAAAGACCCATTCAACAATTCCATGATATGCATGAACCTGACCAGAAAACAAAAACTACCTCACCGTAGAATAGTTTAACATTTTTCTTCGACTAACACCTGATACACAAGAACCTTTAGAAGGATAATAACTGATGCTCCACACAACCTAACCTCTCAAATTGTGTTCCACAGATTTTGTGTTTATACCAACTCAAACATTGTCACCTAGCCAAGTCCTTATTTTAATATTTAATTATTATGACCTCGTCAAATAGACAAAACAAGTTGAATAGGCTTCAATGTCAAGTAACAAGCAAAATCCATAATTTCATAGTTTATTCCAAGTGGTTCATAATGAGATCAATGCAATAATACTTAAACATTTATTACTGTTTACTAAACTTATACTTTATGTTTGTTAATGTTTACTAACTACTCTTACAGCTCTAAACCTCCGTCAATTAAAATTCAGAATTAATTCGAAAAGTTCAATTCAGTTCGGAAAAGTTCCATAAAACATAGCCAACTTGGGGAATTATAGCATTGGAAAACACACTAATTTTTAAAAAATGATAGAACAAGCATGACAACAATTTATAAGTCATTTTATGACAAGAAACAACCATTTTGAGCAAGACATGGAAGATCAATAGTACTGACACATACTAAACCAAGTATCTTAAATACAGAGAATCTGAAAGCAATATGTTTTGCTCAATTTATTCTTAATTAAGTACATAAAAACCAAAAATAGCTTACTTATAACCTGACAAGGTCATATCCACATAGACATGTTGTCAGGGACCTACTTGTAATATCTTATATTCTACAGGGGGCCCTTGTAATATTGTAAAACTTCACTTAATATATATATTGGGTGAAATTGTGTAGGCTATTCTAAGCTCTACACAATTTCTCCTCTTCCCCCAATTCTCTTCTCCTCTCCTCTCTTCCATCTCTAACCCTAATCTCTTATCCTGGTTACGATCCAAGATTACAACATGATATCAGAGCATAGTTATGTAACCATGGCTCAATCCTAGAGGTCTGAAGAACCCTAGGGTTTGTGAAATTCTATGCGAAGGGCTTTCCAAAGAAGGAGATCATCTCCCATGGATAGCCGTAGGCTTTAGAAGAGTCTGAAGCCCTAGCCGCCCACTCCAAAAGGTTGGAGAAGTTCTTCTAGGCCTAGCCGTCCACTCTAGAAGCCTGGAGAAGAGCTATCAGGCATAGCCGCCCACTCCAGAAGGTTGGAGAAGAGCCACCAAGCCTAGCCGCCCCTTCCAAAAGGTCAGAGAAGACCCTCTGGACCTAGCCGCAGGTCTCAGAGGAGCCCAAAACCTCTCCCTAGTGCTACCGCACCTATCCAAGAACCTTTTTAGGTCTCCGGAACCATTTACAAGTTTCCCGCGGGTGGTTTTTTCTCCAATAGAAAATCTATAAAGGAGTTGCTCGTAGGAGGCTCTAAAAATAAAAAAGAAGGTGATTTGCACCTCCGCAGCAGCAGTTCAGGTGATTTCTTATCAGTCCAAGTTGCTCTATTCCTCATAAAAGTCTTCTCTACTATCATGAGTACATCTGAGGAGTCATCTTCTGCCAAGTCAGAGATCATTGTTGCCCCACCCAGTCTGAGAAGTCATGGTGATCACAGCCCGGGCCTACAGATCACTACGGTGAAACTCGACGGGACCAACTACCTTGCATGGTCTCCATCTGCCAAGATGTACATCACCGGACGAGGTAAAGCCGGCTATATCACTAGACGCGTCACTGCACATGATTCCTCTGAGGCCACGTTTGAAAAGTGGGAAGCGGAAAACTCGATGGTCATGTCATGGCTGCTTTACTCCATGCATCCATCGATCAGCATAGGCTTCCTCTTTCTCCCGACTGCCAAGGATATATGGGACACTGCATCTCAGACCTACTCCAAAGATGGGAATTTTGCTAGGATGTATGAACTTCAGCAGGAGATAGCACATTTGAAGCAAGGCGATCTTCCTTTGGGATCAAACTACGCTGCGTTACGCAGCAAGTGGGAAGAGGTTTCACTACCAGACCTACACCCCTGCATGTACCAAGGATGCTATGGAGTTTCGGAAGATGATTGTGCGCGGTCACATATTCGAGTTTCTTGGCGGCTTGAACCAGAGCTATGAGCAGGTTCGAGCCAACATCTTGGGCAGAGATCCACCGCCGTCGACCATTGCACAAGTCTACTCCTACATCCAGAGCGAGGACAACAGAAGGATAGCCATGAGCTCTAAGACAGATGCTGATGTTCCTTTATCTGAGAAATCTACCTTGGCCACTCAGAAATTGAGCAAACCCACATCCAATAAGGATGGGGATCTTGATGATCGTGATCGACTCAGATGTGATCACTGTGGAAGCATCGCCACACTCGAGAGACCTGCTGGAGTCTTCATGGTCGTCCCGCACAGTTCTCTGGGGGGAAGCAAGGCTCCTCAAAGAAGCCCTCTGGTAGCAAACATGGAACCTCAGCCGCTTATGCCACCAGTCAAGATTCTTCTGATGTGACCCCTTCCTCTGGGCAGTCCAACACCTTCTCTAGCATGGACATTGACAGGCTTCGACAATTACTTACTCAGCTTGATGGCCCTTCTCCACCTACATCATCCTTTGCTCAGACAGGTACATCCCATTCAGCCCACCATGTGTCTACGGCACCCATTGGTCCTTCCTGGATCATTGATTCTGGTGCCTCCGATCATATGACTGGTATGCCATCCCTTTTCTCTACCTATAATATCTGCTCGGGTAAGGACAAGGTCCGCGTGGCTGATGGCACCTTCTCCTCTATCTCCAGGAAGGGCACTATCTCTGCCACACCTACTTTGTCTTTATCCTCTGTACTTCATGTTCCTAAATTCACCACTAACCTGCTTTCTGTTAGCCATCTTACTAAGAGCTTAAATTGCAGTGTTACCTTTTTTCCTACTCACTGTGTTTTTCAGGACTTGGAGACGAGGTGGATGATTGGCAGTGGTCGTGAGGATGGTGGATTGTACCTGCTCGATAGCCAGCCGACTTCATATTCTGTTGCACATTAGTCTAGTGCCAATGTCAGTAGTTCTAGCGTTAATAAAGACCTGTTAATGCGATGGCATAACAGGCTAGGTCATTTACCGCTTTCAGTCATGAAGAGTATGTTACCTTAGTTTGCGTCTATTCCATTTTTTGAGTTCAACTGTGAAACTTGTGTACTTGCAAAACAATGTCGGGTGTCTTTTCCGACCAGTAATAAAAAAAGTACATTTCCTTTACAGCTTGTGCACTCTGATGTTTGGGGACCCAATCCCACCACTTCTATCTTTGGTTTTCGCTACTTTGTGATTTTTGTGGATGACTACAGTCGTTACACTTGGATCTACCTTATGAAATCAAAAAATGAGGTGCATACTATCTTTCAGACCTTCCATAAAATGGTGTGCAATCAATTGGGCACCACCTTAAAAGTCCTACACACTGACAATGGGGGGGAATACATGTACAGTGGCCTTGCCTCCTACTTTGAAGAGCATGGAATTCTTCATTAGACTTCATGTGCTGATACACCTCAACAGAATGGGACCGTTGAGCGAAAGCATCGCCATGTCCTAGAGGTTGCTAGGGCACTTCTTCTTGGTACTAGGGTACCCAAGGGTTATTGGGCTGACGCTGTGTTGACGGCATTATTTGATAAATCGGATGCCCTCTCGTATCTTGGGGTCGAAGTCTCCCCTTTCACTCCTGTTTCTTTCCTGTCCTATGTTCTCCATTCCACCTAAGGTCTTTGGTTGTGTTTGCTATGTTCACGCCCATCATAGGAAGGACAAGTTAGATCCAAAAGCCATTCGATGTGTGTTCCTTGGCTATTCGTCCACTCAGAAGGGATATCGGTGTTTCCATCCCTCTACTCGTCGTCGGTTTGTTTCTCTAGATGTTACCTTCTTTGAGAGTCTTCCCTTCTTCTCAGTTGATCGAACTTCTATTCAGGGGGAGCTTGGGAGTATTGACGAGAGTCCGATACCTCCACAGGGGGAGATTCCTCAACCAGTACCCCTTGATTTGCCTGATGAGTCTCCTGTACCCTTGTCCTCATCTCCTACTGACACTGTGCCACAGGATCCGCAGCTGAAGACATATGCCAGACGACGTCAAAAAGAGAAACAGTCCACCATCCAAGCTCACTGCCAGGAAATCCAACTCGATCCAGGTAATCGTGTCCTCAGTGATCCTCATGACGATATTTCTGTTGCTCCTACTATCCTTCCCATAGACATTGATGTACCTATTGCTCATCGGAAGGGTGTTCGGAACTGTGTTAGTAAGCACCCTATCTCTCACTTTGTTTCCTATCAACAGCTCTCACCGCTCTACAGGGCATTTGCTACTTCCCTATCCAGTGTCGCTCTGCCATCCGATGTCTCAGATGCCCTCAGCCAGCCTCAGTGGAAAGCGGCCATGCTAGAGGAGATGACAGCTCTAGAAAAGAATGGTACTTGGGATTTGGTTCCATTGCTTAGAGGAAAGAAACCCGTGGGGTGCAAGTGGGTATATACAGTGAAATACAAAGCAGATGGAGCATCGACAGGTACAAGGCCCGTCTCGTTGCAAAAGGGTACACACGGACTTATGGGATTGACTAACAAGAGACATTTGCTCCTGTGGCCAAGCTGAATTCAATTCGAGTTTTGTTATCTCTCGCGGCAAATTTTTCTTTGCCCCTCTATCAGTTGGATGTCAAGAATGCCTTCCTCCATGGTGATCTAGAGGAAGAGGTCTACATGACAGATCCTCCGGGGTTCAGTCCGACAGGGAGTAAGGAACTTGTGTGCAGACTGAAGAAAGCCTTGTATGGGCTTAAACAGTCACCCAGGGCTTGGTTCGAGAGGTTCAGTTCCGCAGTCAAGAAGATTGGCTACTCGCAGAGTCAGGCGGACCACACTCTGTTCATTAAGAGAAGTCAAGGTCGTCTTACTGCTCTTATTGTGTACGTGGATGATATCGTGGTCACGGGAGATGACCCAGATGAGGTTTGCAGATTGAAAAATACCTCGGCACAGAGTTCGAAATCAAGGATCTGGGAACCTTGAGATACTTTCTGGGCATTGAGGTTGCTAGGTCAAAGCAAGGTGTGTTCATCTCATAGAGAAAGTATGTACTTAATCTCCTTCGAGAGTCAGGAAACTTGGGAACTAAACCAGCCGATACGCCTATAGAGCAGCAACATCGGCTGAATCCTGTTGATGGGGATCCCATTGCTGATACAAGCCAGTTTCGGAGACTTGTTGGGCGTCTCATCTACTTTTCGCTGACACGACCAGATATTGCATACGCAATCAGTGTCATTAGTCAGTTCATGCATGCCCCTCGCTCTCCACATCTTGAGGCAGCACACCGAGTGTTACGCTATCTTAAGGGGGCTCCAGGGAAGGGTCTCTTGTTTAGTAAGAACGGACACCTACGAGTTAAAGCTTATACAGATGCTGACTGAGCAGGTTCAGTCACTAACAGACGTTCCACATCAAGGTACTGCACGTATGTGGTAGGTAATCTGGTGTCTTGGCGCAGCAAGAAGCAACCAGTTGTCGCCCGCTCCAGTGCCGAAGCAGAGTACCGTTCTATGGCTCATGGTGTATGTGAGCTTCTATGGTTGAAGACTATGCTCAGTGAGCTCGGATATCCTGTCAAAGGGTCTATGCAACTGTATTGTGACAATAAAGCGGCCATCAGCATTGCTCATAATCCAGTTCAACACGACAAGACAAAGCACATTGAGGTAGACCGTCACTTCATCAAAGAGAAGCTTGGTCAGGGACTTATTTGCACACCGTATGTCCATACTGGTGATCAAGTTGCAGATGTGTTAACTAAAAGTGTTACTAAAGGGATCTTAGAGCACCTGTTATCCAAGCTGGGCATGATAGATATCTTCGCACCAGCTTAAGGGGGAGTGTTGTCAGGGACCTACTTGTAATATCTTATATTCTATAGGGGGCCCTTGTAATATTGTAAAACTTCACTTAATATATATATTGGGTGAAATCGTGTAGGCTATTCTAAGCTCTACACGATTTCTCCTCTTCCCCCAATTCTCTTCTCCTCTCCTCTCTTCCATCTCTAACCCTAATCTCTTATCCTGGTTACGATCCAAGATTACAACAAGATGTACACCACCCCCCACCACACGCACACACCCCAGCAACACCTCGGGGCCTAATAAAGTTTGGAAGCAAAAACATTTGATCGAAAGTTCTATAGTGTTTCATGCATTTTATTTAGATTATCTAAATCTTTTAATAATTTTAAGAGAAAAAGTAAATTTTGTTAACAATTTACATCATAAATGATTATATGTAAACTGTTAATAAGCCTAGAATATATCTATATCATCGACGCATGCATTTGTTGCTCTATTGGTCTCCTAATTATTTTAGTTGATTTATATTTTTTGTTTTGCATAAATCAAAAATAAACTTTTGAGTTACAAAAGTAAGAATGTAATAGGTAATTTTTTTTTATAAGTATAATCATCATTAAAAAGGCAAAAGCCAAACTATACAAGCAAAACAGCTAAAGAGGTCGAGATGACCTACTTTAGACTGATACAAGTCAAATGACATAACAACGAAATAACCCAAAAGGACCCCAAAGGAAATAAAATCCAATATCAAGCATCCCTAGAACAAAGGGTGTCCCAACAGAAAACAAATTCCTCAAAGAAGATTCCTCTACACTCCTAGAACACCTTAGACCAAAGGAATAGCATCCCCTTGATGCTAAGAATAATCACATCCATTTCCCCCATTTTGTCTTCAAAGATCCTCTGATTTCTCTCTCTCCAGATACCCCAAGCAATAGCAAAGGGAAGCAACCTCCAGAGGATACGGCTTCTAGCCGAAAAAGCTGGAGAACACCAACTAACAAGAAGCTCCATAAAAGAACCCGGCATCACCCAAGGCATTCCAAACTCCAAAAGAAAAGAAGACCATATCTTCCTAACTACTTCGCAGTGTAACAATAGGTAATCAACCCATTAGATTTCAATATCACTATGATTATGCATGCTTTTACAACAGGTTTTCTAAGTATTTTTAATTTATTTAAATTTTCATATAAAGATATTATTTTTTAAATATGTGTTTTAATTATGAGAATATTATCATGAAAAAGGTAATTAACCCATTAGATTTATATTAGCTAACTATAAAAATTATATGACATTATTGCCTTTATGATTTTATTATTTTACTAATGATTGCTTTCTTTATAATCTTAAAATATTTTTTAAGAAATGTGGTTATGACCACATTGGTCATAAGCTATGTAACAAGGACACAGACAAGTGTGTTGGTATCATGGTTCAAAGTTTTGGCCGAAACCGAAACGTTTCTTCCGTTTCATTTTGGTTTCGCCATAGGACGAAACTATATACATTTCGGTTGGTTTCATCCGAAACCGAACGATACTTCATCTTATGTGTAAATTTGCACTAACATTTCATTTCAGTTTCGCGAAGTTTCTTCTGAAACTGAATGATACTTCTGATACGTTTCGGTATCGCCCATGAACGATACCGTGTACTTTTAACCAAGGTTGGTATCCGACAAAGATATGGAGTGTCAGACGCACTGACCCCCACAAACCCAATCCATCGACACGTACGTACAGTTCATTCTTTATGCTGAAAGAAAAATCTTATAAATACTACAGTTCATGTTAAGTATGCAATATAAAAAGAATGTATTTAGATTAATCTGACATACATTAAAATCACATAAGCCATATACAAAAAATAGCTGAAACCAAAATTTATGAATAATTTGAGATTTGTCTGAAAGGGTGTGTTGGGATGTGTCCGACACGTGTATACGCAAGATATCCGACATGGCAAATTCTTAAAAACAGAGTGTCCTCATTACATAGGTCATAGGTAAGTTGTTTTTAACTTATATGTTAATGACCAAGGAAATAAATTTCGGTTTCGAGGTTTATTTCGACCAACCCGAAAATGGAAATATTTAGACCAGTGTGGAAATAATACATTTGTCATGGAAATGATGGAAATAATGTAGAAATGATGGAAATATTATGAAATTTTTTGCGGAATGTTTGAAAAATGATAAAATAAGCATAAAAACGCACTCAGAAGCTATCAAACCATAATATACAACCATATGTATAGTGTGGAAATGAATGACCATAGAGGTCTGTAATAAGTTGAGGCAGGTATCTGATAGTCAGTCAAGGAATTATATAATTAGATAATTATTATTTAATTGATAATTATATAAAAAGTAATAAATCAAAGTATTAACAAATCATTATTCACTTCCATTAATGTCTTAATATTATATATAATTTTTAAATACATATCTATTATTAAATTATCACATTTACTTAATTTTTTGAATGTTAAATTTTTTTTGGAAAACATTTATCCCAACCAAATTGTAGAACAGGCTAAGTCATGCAACATATAATCAATTTATACACAATCATGGATGTTTTGGGTAAAGTCCAATGAAATTGGGGATTTACCCAAATTTAAATTTTCATCCCAAACAATCTTCAATCCATGCACAAATCTAGTGTAAAGACATCATAGATTTGATGCATTAACACTTAATCTATCTATTTGTAGCAAGAAACGATAACAAGAAATTTTATACATACATACATTTTGAATTTGAAAAACTCTAAAACGGGATTCGATTCGTCCTCACAATCAAACCGCGAACCAAAATATTTATAATAATGGATTGGTCTTTTTTATAAATATATATATATATATATATATATATATATGGAAAATGGGTTAAATGGATCAAATATGGGATTTGTGGCATTTATGAATTCAAATGAGATGTTTCCTACATCGGATTGAAATGTTTCTATACATGTCGAAACATTTCGACCTAAATAATACATATCTATATTGTCAATTGATCGAAATTTACTGTTCATGCAAAATATTTCGACATGAATGGAAATATTTCGTGTAAATATTATTTCCTGTCGGTAACCTAGAAAATGGAAATATTTTGCGAAATATTTCAATAATTTCGGAAAATTTATTTCCTTGTTAATGACATTATTTTGAATAATTATCTATGTAATTTTTTGCTCTCAGAGTCTCAATTCATCAAAGACACAAGTCATTATGTACCAAACGCTATTGATCATGCATTTGTTATTCCATATGATTATTTATTATATTATAATGAGTTCTGAGTCTCCTTTCATGCTTGTTTT